>OZ012740.1:517298650-518599086 GCA_963859935.3 Lathyrus sativus | reverse complement strand
AGAACGGAGAAAATAATTTAATCTCTCTATTTCATATTATTATAAGCAAATTTTATTTTTTTATAGATTGAATAATTAATATATCTGATATATATAAATCAGAAATATTAATTATTCAATATATTAAAAATATAAAATTTTTATAATATAAATTAGAGAATATGTAAAATAATCATCTAAATCATTTATTATAAAAAGAATACATATTTCTAAATTTTTTACAAAATAAAATTAATAAATATATAATTTTTTAATCTATATACAAATACTAAAAAAAGACATTTTAAAACGGAGAAAGTAATGTTTAGCAGTTTAGCACCACAGTCCACAACATGATATAACAGTAATACTTCCAAAAGTACTCATCCTACACAACTGTTCAACCCACGCGTCCTTCACCAACTGGTCCCAATATTTCCTAAACGGAGCCATCACGTGCTGTCCCTATCGTTTTTCCTTCTTCAGTAATTCAAACATTGACACTCAAACTACTCGCTCATCTCCGCGTGGCGGTGGTAGCCGCCGTCCCTAGTCATGTCGCGGCTGTCCCTTACGTCATCATCCGTATTTCAGACGTCATATTGGAATGCACGTGGAAGACTTAGACGCTTTGGACGGTAAGTTCTTACGAAATCGTCGGTTGCCAAACAGGAACATAATGATCTTTTATTGTATTGTTGACATTAAGATATCAACTTCAATCACTATTGAATTGCTAATAAAAACAATGTGGGTTTATCATTCATTCATAAAACTATTAATATTTCAAAAGGAGATATTTGGCACCTTCTTCATTTTTTCAAGATTTTGTAGTTCGATGGAGGTACCTAATCTTATGAATTGAGACAACAAAGAATTATGTAGAAAATCTACATATAACCCAAAAGTCTAGAATTATGTATAAAACTACATATTTAATTTTCCATGACAAATTAATTAATAAACTTAATATATATATTCACTAGATTTTCATAGTTGATTTGTTCAATATTTGAATTTATATTATTAAAATTTATTTTAATTATAGAGTTTAATTTGTTTTTCATGAATATTTAATATAGATTTATAAAAATATTGGCTGAATTATCATTAAAATTGATAATTTATTCATTTTTTATAGAGTGTTGTTAATCTGACATATTTCACAAAATTTCTATCAAAAATATACGCCATTGATTTTGAGTGCAAATGATTGAAAAAAAAAAAGCAAAATGATTTGAATTTGAAATTTAAAATAAATAAATTAATTTTGTGAGAGGTTAAAATAAATAATTTATAAGTATAATTAAATTTATTATATTTCTACTAATAAACACTACAGAGCAAAGAGAGAACCCTACTGAGTCAGATAAGAATGTGAACAATCCTACTGAGTCAGATAAGAATGATAGGTTTCTTAAGAGAATTTATACATTCGATGTCACCAAGTGTGATGAAATCTTCGATTTATTAGTTAAAATTTGGCAAATGGTAGTACCTTCTGGTGCTAAAATACCTCTTTTAGATCAAAGAAAGAAAAGAGGATTTTGCAAATACCATAATTTTTTGGGGCATAAAACATCTCAATGTTTTCTTTTCAGTGATCTTGTGTAAAACGCTATCCTAGAGGGGAGATTGAAATTCAGAGAGAAGCCCAAAAGCCAGACAAAGATGGATGTCGAGCCTCAACAAATTGTTGATGCTCACCATACTGAGCCTAAAGAGGTTAACATGGTCGAGGTTGCTAAGGGTTTCGACGCCGTTGTCAACATGGTTGAAGTCACTAAAGACTTCGTTAATAAAGTTGTTTTGGTTAAAGTCACTGAAGAGCTTGGCCAGAGATTTGTAACAAATTTTGTTCGAGAAACTACTGACAGTTTCGACAACAAAGTTGCTGATGATTTTGTCAAAGAAGTTGCTAAGGACTCCAACCGTATGATAATAATAAAGGAAACTGTTAATGATTTCATTCGAATGGATAAGGTTGTTGATGGCCTTCAAATGCAGTTCCGCAAATTAGACATTGATGATGATGTCAACATGGACATTAACATGGTAAAAGTTTCACAGGGAACTCCCATGGAAGTAGATCAGGAGTGTCGACAAGAGGAATACAACAAAGTGGCATACCCAAAAAAGGAAGAAAACCTCATCAACTTTCTTCACAAGCACCAAAACAAAAAGTTTGAGGTAATGGTGTGCCCCAGGTGGAGTGTCGTGTTCGATAAAAAAACGGCATGCAACATAGAGGGTGTCAGAAAAGCAAAAGAAAGGTGCGAGTAAAAGGCCTCTTATAACCAATGGGGTTTCGACCCATGAAGATCTGCTCACAGGCAAGACGAAACTAGGCCAAGGGTGTCGGGGGTTAAGCCATCCACATTCAAACCAACAGCGGAGACTTCCAAAGGAAGTTGGGTAAGGCCAGCTGATGGTAAACAGTCGGGACAACAAAAATGGCAGAAATTTGATGTCGACAGAGGCTCATCAATAGCCTACCGTAAGGAGTTCAAGGCATTGAAGAAGTTGGCCTATGTTTCAGAAAATTACAAGAGAAAGAATCCAATGTCTCGATCTCAACGGAGAAGGGAACAACGTAGGAGAAAAGCTCAAAGAGAGGCTGAAGCTAAGCCTGAGACCAACACTAACCTACCTTCTATGAAAGAAAAAGACAAGGAACTAAAGCCTTTTGACAAATTGCTCGTGGGGAGAAAACTATTTGCTGTCTAGGGAAAGGAGGCTAAGGAGAAGCATGATCGAGAAATGGAAGAAGACGAAATGCTTACAGATAATTTTGACTCTGGGTTAGAAGATTCTTTAGATATCATAATAAATATGGTATCAGTTCTACCCAGGGAATTCGACCAGATCACTGAGGTTGAAGATTTAGATATGTATACCGAAGCGGAAATGGCGGCACACAAACCAGTGTGCTATTATGTCATGAACAATGGTTGTGTCGAAGAGCAGAATGCATTCTTCGAACGACCAGACGAGGCAATGAAAATTCATCTTAATCCTCTGTTTATCACTAGAAAGGTGGAGAATGTCGCAATCAACAAAATTCTAGTGGACTGTGGCGCCACAGTGAATCTAATATCACACTTCATGTTGAGAAGAATCAGCAAGTACGATACAGATACCAAGCCTCATAACATGGTACTCTCCAAGTATGAGGGAAAGGTGGGCACCACTCTGGGTGTTATATAAGTTAATTTGACGGTGGGGACTGAGACAAGGCCTACTGTTTTTATGGTCGTCGAAACGAAGGCCAATTACAACTTGTTGTTGGGTCGAGAATGGATACATAAGTTGGGGTTGTACCATCTTCCATGCAGCAGAGAATCACGATATGGAGACCAGATGGTATCATCGAAAATATTGAAGCAGATGAAGACTATTTTAAAGCTCCAATTAACCATGTCGACAGGCGTAGCATCAACAAACACTTGGCCAATATTGCTCTGTGCAATCTGGCAAATTTTGCTTTCACCCCAGACGATGATGTTTATTGTTCATTATATCTACATCCTGTTCAGGGTTTTCGATGGGACATAGAAGTGGTAGAAGATGACAGCCTGCCATACCTTGATGTGTCTGGGATAACCCCAACAGGCTGGGGAATCGAATTCAGTGATCATGGCTGAATTCGAAGTACTAAAAAGGATTTCGGCTTACATAGCCAAAAGTAAGTTAAAAACGGCCTTAGAGGATGAAATGGAAAACATGGTTGTAGAAGATAACCAAGATTCAGACCAAGAAGGTCCTGGTAAGGACTTCGATCCAGAACCTCCTGATAGGGTTCAGGAAGAACAACAAGGCCAGAGGGTTGATGCAATCTATGATGATGAGCCTTTGGGCTTCGAGAAGGATCCGTTGGCATCCAACATTAAGATGTTAGCACAAGATCCACTTCAAGAAATTGACCTGGGATAGAGGGTAATGAAGAGGCCAACATATATAAGTGCCAACATCATCCCACAACTCAAGGTCGAAGCAATCCAACTACTGAAGGAGTTTAAAGACCGTTTGCATGGGATTACAACGAGATGCCTGGTTTAAGAAGGGATTTGGTTGAACTAAAGTTGCCAATCAAGCCTGGAAAGAAGCCTATCAAGTATAATCCAAGACGGTTTGCACCGACAGTTTTATCGAAGATCAAAGAGAAGGTCGAAAGGCTTCTTCGATGTAACTTCATTCGCATAGCCAGGTATGTCGAATGGTTAGAAAATATTGTGCCTATTATAAAAAAAAATGGATCTTTGAGAGTATGCCTAGATTTTAGAGATTTAAATGATGCAGCTCCAAAAGACGAATATTCAATGCATGTGGCAGAAATGCTAGTCGATTCTTCCGCAGGCCACAAATACATTCGCATGCTTGATGGGTATTCTAGATATAATCAAATATTTATTGCTGAAGAGGATGTCTCGAAGACAGCCTTTCGATGCCCCGGAGCCTTAGGCACTTACAAATGGGTAGTGATGCCTCTCGGTTTAAAAAATGCTAGGGCGACGTATCAAAGGGCGATGAATTCAATCTTCCATGATTATATAGAGACTTTTATGCAAATATACATTGATGATATTGTTGTTAAGTCTATTTCAGGGAAGAGTCATATTGACCATCTTCGACAATCTTTTGAAAGGATGAGAAGACATGGTCTAAAAACGAATCCTCTCAAATGTGCTTTCTGTGTGCAGGCAGGAGATTTCTTAGGCTTTGTGGTCCATAAAAAAAGAATCGAAATAAACTAAAATCAGACCAAGGCTATAATGGAAGCGAAAAAGCCATCGACAAAGAAAGAATTGCAGTTACTATTGGGCAAGATTAACTTCTTGAGAAGGTTTATATCGACTCAAGCTTTCACACCTCTACTTCGACTCAACAAGGAAGGGTTTGAATGGGGGAATATCCAACAAGAAGCCTTCGATTAAATCAAGGATTACTTGAGTTATCCTCCAATTCTATCACCACCTTGTAGGAATAAAAGCATGAGATTGTATATATCTGCATCAGATAAAACTTTAGGGAGCATGTTGCCTCAAGAGGATGAAAATGGTGTCGAAAGAGTCATTTACTACCTTAGTAGAGTTTTAAATGATATAGAAATTAGGTATAGCATAGTTGAAAAATTGTGTTTATGCTTGTATTTCTCTTGTACAAAGTTGAAGCATTATATAAAATCAGTTTATGTTTTGTCCCATTTTGATATCATTAAACATATGTTGTCCAAACCAATTTTGTATAGTCGAATTGGTAAATGGGCGTTAGCTTTAACTGAGTATTCCTTAGCATATATGTATTTAAAGGCTATGAAAGGACAAGTGGTAGCAAAATTTATAGTCGACCACTCAATAAATGAAAATAATATAACTTATCTCAAACTCGAGCCATAGAACTTATATTTCGACGACTCTAGTCATAGAGATGGAATCAGTGTAGAAGTGTTGATCATCTTTCCTGATAAAATTCCAACAAAATTCAAGTATAAGGTCGAAGGTCTCTGTTCGAATAATGAGGCTGAATATGAGGCTTTAATAGTCGGACTTGAAATATTGTTGGAATTGGGGGCATTTCGAGTCGAAATTATGGGAGACTCAAAGTTAGTTATAAAGCAAATTACAAAAGAGTACATATGTGTCAAAGAAAATCTTATTATGTACTTCGTAATAGCCAAATGATTACTAAAAAGATTTGAAATGGTCAACATTCGACACATACCTCGATTGGAGAATCAAGTGGCTAATGATTTGGCCCAAATTTCTTCAGGGTATACAATTTTGAAAGAAAAACTACAAGATGCAGTCAAAGTCATAGGAAGAGTTATGTCAGCCAGATTGTCCCTATCAGATTTGGAAACGACAAAGCTAGGGTGCACTGACAAAGAGAATTTCGAAATACTCGAAATAGATAGCTTGGCAGATGGAGATTGGAGGAAACCAATAGTGAAGTATCTGCAAAATCCAATGACATCCGCAAAAGGAAAGTCAGGCATCGTGCTTTGAGTTATGTTATTTTGGGAAATGAGTTGTTTAAAAACCTGAGGGAGTTTTACTTAAGTTCCTTAATGAATCAGGGGCCTATTTATCCCTTTCGACTGCCCATAGTGGGGCATATGGAGCACACCAGGTAGGCCATAAGATGAAATGGTTATTGTTTTGACAAGGAATGTATTGGCCCACCATATTAAAAGACTGTATCGAATTTGCTAAAGGATGCCAAGAGTGCCAAGTACACACATGCATACAACATGTTCCTACAAGTGAATTGCATTCTATAGTTAAACCATGGCCCTTTAGGGGCTTGGCTTTGGATTTGGTTGGAGAAATTCGACCAGCATCATCCAAAAATCAAAGGTACATTTTGGTAGGTATTGACTATTTCACAAAATGGATCGAAGCTATACCTTTGCCAAATGTTGACCAAGAATATGTAATTGAATTCATCAAACAACACATTATCTATAGATTTGGAATCCCAGAAACCATTAAAACAAATCAAGGATCTGTTTTTATTGGTAGAAAGATGTAAGGTTTCGCTAAGGAAATGGGTTTTAAATTGTTGACTTCCACGCCCTATTATGCTCAGGCTAATGGTCAGGTCAAAGCAACAAACAAGATAGTGATAGGTCTAATCAAGAAACATGTGGGAAAGAATCCTAGAAATTGGCATAAGATTTTGGATCAAGTGCTTTAGGCATGTCGAACTTCTCCTAAAGAATCGACCAACGCAACTCCGTTTCGATTAACGTTTAGCCATGATGCAGTGTTGCCAGTGGAAATCTACTTACAATCAACAAGGATCCAAAGGCACCATGAAATTCCATCAGAATCCTATTGGAGCATGATGTTGGACGAATTGGTTGATTTGGATGAAGAAATACTTAATGCCTTAGAATTGTTAAGAAGGCAGAAGAAAAGAGTAGAGAAATCGTATAACAAAAAAGTTAAGGTCTAGATGATTTCACCAGAAGAATTGGTTTGAAAAGTAATTTTGCTTATGGTTCGAAAAGATAGAGTCTTAGGTAAGTGGTCCCCTAAACGGGAAGGACCTTTTTAAGTTATACAAGTCTTTTCTAATGGTGCGTACGAGATTGAAGAATTAGATAAAGATAAAAGAATCTTGAAGATAAATGGGAAATATTTGAAAAAAATATAAACCTGCACTTCAAGAAATACAGATCACCAAAGAATAATCATGCGAGAAAATCAAAGCTAAAATGGTAAATAAATATGCCAAAATGGCTGTATCCGTTACAAAAAAATGCCACAAAGGCCCAAAGTCATAATTTGCAAAGAAGGAAAATACTACAAATCAAGTTTAGAAAGGAATGGAGCCTTTCATTTTTTCATACTTCGACTTTTGAAGGAGCAGGTGGCGTTCACAAAGAGTCTTGTTAGCTGAGAGAGCTTCAATATCTTTTCCAAGTTGTTGAGCTTTCTTAAGGTATTGAAGGCCAACATGGATCTCTTTCGCCACCTCATATTCGAAAGAGCCGAGCAGGCTAGTCTTGCGTTGCTTAGCCTGAGAGATAATTTGTCTTTCCCATTCTGCAATGCTCTTGTCACGCCTCCCGACCTCCTTCTTATTCTGCTAAGAGAGTTTCTCAAGTGTCAAACAATTTTCAGTGGATGCAGAGGAAGCCTCCTATGCAGCCTTTTGACTTCCAGGTTTCTTGGAAAGGTTGCTCGAGAAGTCTCAAAGGCGGTTGAGGTCAGTGGAAACTAGGCCAATCATCGTGCTTAGCTCCATAATGGTATCAACCACTTCGGGGGAAACTTATAAGAAATTAATTTGTTTTAGAAGCTTCTTAAGACTAAAGCTGGCAGAAACATCTTATTCCAGGATTTGAAACAAGTCGAATGCAAAGATTTTTTCTTTTATCTGCACCAACAAGTCACTATCAGTTTTCCCAGTTAGGTTTTTCCCTGAAGCAGTCGAAGTAATAGTACTCTTGTTGCCAAAGCTATACTGAGAACTAAGTATAGCCTTTAAGTACTACAGTGGTCACTCCACTTTCAAAGGTTCCAGCTCTTCATGAGAAATACTGATCGATTGAGTACCGGGCGAAGCATTGGTTGAAGGATCATTAGGTTGGTTCTCTTGGTGCACTTGGTCTTCCAGAACCTCCACTTTAATCTCTACTTTAGATGAAGTTTGCTCTCCTTCCTCTTCTTCTTCTTCTTTTCCTTCTTCACCATCTTCTTCTTTATCTTCTTCATCTTCTTCCCCTTTGTTTTCTTCCTCATCGACGGGTTTGTCATCCTCACTTGGTTGTTCCTCGAGATCACCCTCAGTAGGCTGCTTTATGTTAGGTATCACAGTGTCCCAAGAAAGATCAACAATCTCTTTCTCTACCAGGTCCTCCTTTGGAATAGATGCTTCGACATGAGGGAATTCCACCACAGGAATGACCGGCGTCTTCTTGAGAGCATCTGTAGGTTGGATCCCTTCCTCAGAACCTTTTGTTGAGCCTTTCACAGAGGCCCTAGAAGGAGTTGTTGGATGGCAACTTGGGTCACTGCTCGTTGTCAGAATAAGCTGCTTCACCATGGGCTGACCTCTAGTGTCGGTGGTAGCTTGTAAAAAAAAAAACCAAAGAATTAGAGGATTAAATGGTAAATAAATTTGCAAAGCTGCATGATAAGTTTTTACCTTGGGCTCATCAGCCCCAGGACTAGAATTGTCGCTTTCAGTCTGTGCTACGTGACTAGCAGAAGTTGTTGTTGTCGAAAGTTTACCAGGCTTTAGTTTTGGTTGGTTGAAGGCTTCAGTTATCTTTGTTTGATTCCTCCTCCTCTTTAAAGTTTTTTCTTTAGGAGGAGATTGATCCTCCTCATCTGATTCAATGATGATTTGGTGGGAAGCCCCCTTCGATTTTTGCTTAATGGGGGTGAAGGGTGGCCTTTGAGAACTCTGAGAAAAACTGAAGTATCAGACAATGCGAGATTTTGCAAGCAAGGAGAATCAGGTAAGAAATTTACCTTAGCAGCTTGAGTTCTTTCTTCTATATGTTCTTCGATTTGCTTCTTCTTTTTTGGGCAACTTTAACAGCTGAAAGTTAAACAAGAATAATACAATTAAGATGATAAAAAAAAATAAGGGAATTATTTCGAAAACCTCCCATTCCACACCTTCATATATTTCGGATTCGATGCGAACATCTTTGATACTGATATGAAGAGAACCTTTGAAACTGTCTAGAGTATGTTTAGTCGCAACCACCCGTTGAGCCATCGGTTTCGACTGCTGACGAAGGATCTTTATGGAATCCCCACAGATAAACCAATATGGAAATGGAGGGGCAAGGGCCACTCTAAAATCAACATTTGGTAGTCGGGAAAATTTAAGAGGAAATTTTTTGAAAGCCATGACGTACCGTTCCTTGGGAGGAACGAATGAAGGGAGTTCCAAATTCTCCATTTTCTTTAAAAACAAATCCTTTAAAGTAACGGCTGCCTCGCGGACGATTCGACTAAGATCATCTGGTCGATAAACAGTTTCAAAGTACTTCTGGAATGCTTGAATTTCTTTGATGTTTTTCATAGTACCTTTCTTGATCTTCTCCTGCACAGAGAGGAAAGCTTGATTAATAAGTTGAGTAAAATATGGTGCATCAAAAAACTCTTCTGCATAATATGTTGACCACCAGTAGTTGAACTCTGGGGTACAGTAGAAACAGGGATCAAAACCAATGGGGAGGAGATGAGTTTTGTTGGAGTAGCGGAAAAGGTGTGTCGAAGCCATCTCTTCAGTATACTTCACATTATGAAGTAGAAGAGCACCTTTCTTTTTGAAGAGGCATTTGAGGAGAGCTTGCACCAACCCAAACTGTCAGGCCACCAAGTTTGGTTGATAAGCAACTTGAGACTTTGACAGATTTAGTCGAAGTGTTATCAACCTTGGGATCAAGAAGGCTTCCCAAATTTGTGAAGATTCCGCTTCTTGAGCTTTGTTTGGAGGTGGGAAAGGTCTGGTAAACCACTAAGGACCATGTTTTCTTGCAGCAAATGGGGCCATGTTTGATGTGAACTCATAACGTTTAGCAAACATCATGACATAGCTTAGGAACATTGCCCTGAGGGTCTGTCCTTCTTCATTGGGAGTAAGTTGGACCAAGCGTGTCCCTTCGATTCTCCTATTTCTGATGTCGTCAGCAACTTTGTCAACTGAATTTTTGTTAGGGAGGCTGGCTTCAAATGAGGCATTCAACCAGAGTTGCAAAAGCTAGAAGGGACTAGATAGCAACAGATTTCCCTTTGCTCCTAAGTCTTTGAGTTGGGTTACCCCTTCACTAAGAGACTCGTAAAGGTTCCCCAAAATCATTTCGCTTAGGCAGATGTCGTGACCTTTGTGAAGTTGAATGGCCAGAGTCAAGTATCTCCTAGCCACTTGAAGGGACTTTGAACAGAAAATGCAGTGGGATAGCCACACGGTTAAAAAGGCTATATGTTCTCAATCAGAAACATCAGCAGTGGTCTTGTCGAAAAAGTGCGTTATAAAATGAGAATAGGTGGCTTTTGTAGAGGTAAAACCTATGGAATCGTCGAATTCTAGGTCAGGATCATATGGTTTTCCGGTGGGTTTAAGCCCTGTGATAGCGGCTATGTCGAAAAGTTTGGGGGTCATCATCCCACAAGGGAGATGGAAAGTGTAATGGGTACTGTCCCAGAAGTACAAGGAAGAGACTAACATAGTCTGACAATAGTCGAGACTTGTTTTCGACAACATGATTAAGTCATAAATTCCCAATTTCTTCCAGGTTTAGGATTTTACTTTTTCTATCTTTGCTATCCATTTCATATAATCATCTGACTCTTTGAAGGAAGGTGTCGCTCTAAAAACCCAAAAACTATTGTTCATGTACCTTAAATCTATATTGTTTAAAACTACCACATCAGCAGAAGCTTTCTCAACCCTAGTTTTGTTGGCTTGTCCTATGGGTTTGGATTTATGGTAAGAGGGGAAGAAATCCCTAGCTTTACTATGATCAAAACCTGAGGAAGGCAGAGGGCCACATAGGGCATGCATTTTACCAGAAACAACAAGAGGGATAAGTACCTGGGATTCGTATATTTTCCTCTTCTCTTCCGCAAGTGGCTCAGGGAGAAGCTACTGGTTCCCCATCATCATCGGTGCTGACAGTGTGTCAAAAGGGGGGAGTTGAGAAATCTTCTTCAGATCTTTAGACTTGTGAATTTTCTTAAAATCCTTGACATTGGTAGTTGAACATGCCATTGTTGAGATTTTTTTGAAAATCTGAGTTTTGTGTTTAGAAGTTTGGAAATAAAGAAGCAAGAGGTTTATTTGAAGATTTCTGAGAGCATAAAGTTTAAAACAAGTAAGCTTGGAGAAATTTATAGGCTTGTGGGAGATCAAAAGACCTCAAATCAGCATTAAAGAACGAATAGTTAGTGGGACACGTGTCCCACAATGACCGTTTGACAAAACGTGGGTAGTTAATGCCTATTGCATGATTTCCTAGTATCTAGGGATTATGATGATGGTTAGGGATAATGGCGTGCTTTGAGGAGACGTGTTGCAAAAAGTGCCATGATGGTTCTAACGTCATAAGTCTTTGGAATAGTAAAAGACATGCAAAAGTTGTTTGAGGCGTCGAATGACACTATCAAAAAATGTCTTGTTCTTCATTGATGTCGAAAATGACATTTTTGAGGGGCAATTTGTTGGCTCCTAATTTCGACGTTTGAATGAAGTTAAAATTAACAAATAGAGTTTCCTGAAGAAGTCTAACTACTTCGACTAAAGCTATGTTTGAAATGAGAGTCGAAGGCGTCTTTTCGCCAGGAGGGTCTATGTTATAGACTTAGAGATATTCCTCAACAGTTGGAAGACTCAATTCGACAGAAGCATTGCTAAGGGGTATTTCGACAAGTTCGTTTGAATTCAAATAAAAGAGGGAGAGTCCGTTTTTAAGAAAGACACATGGAGCGCCCCTATGGTTCGAAGGCATGCACAACGACACTTGTCTTGATTTCGTTTGTTAGCCGTTAATGGCAGTTATGTTCGATGGTTATAAATAACAGGTCTTAGTGTTAAGATGTGTGTATGCTCAATTGTGTACAAAATCTTCATTTACTCCAAGTATCTGTGTGATTGAGAGAAACGAGTTGTAAGAATGTAAGTTGACTAAACACCAGTTTTCATTTCAATGCAATTTGACAAATTTTTTTATTTAAGCATTTATCTTTTCTTTATGCAAGTTCTTATCTTTGTCATTTACCAGCATTTCGATTTCCCTTACTGTCATTTAAATTCATTTACACTTGAAATAATTTGCCTTATTATAGACTCTGTCGAAGTGTTCATAGTTTTTATAAACTTCATTTAAAGATCAATTAGCACATGTCCTAGGATTTGTATGGTCGATCCTGCAAGTAAAGCAGATCTTTTTTCGATTTGTCATACCAACGGTTGTTCACCAATTTTCATGGCGAACAATATGATAAATAAATAAGGTGATAGAGGGTATCCTTGACGGAAACCCCTACTAGGATTAAAACCTTTACACAACTGACCATTTAGTAGCACCTTATAAGAAACAGTGGAAATACATCTCTCAATAAGGTCCACCAAATGGCAAGGGAATCCCATCGTGAAAAGCACCTTTGTAACAAAGTTCAATTCCAAACGATCATAAGCATTTAACATGTCAAGTTTGAGAGTCATGTGACCCCGTTTTCCTTTCTTCTTCTTCTTAAGCCAATGAAAACACTTTGATTAGTCCAAGCCTTTGTGGTTGACATCAATTTTGGTAAAACTAACTTGTGAGTAAGATGTTGGACAATATGTCCTAACATGATGAAGAACTAATTGAAGATCAAGATGTTGGACAAGTTGTTTTATCCTGATGATTCGACATCTTTGTCTATTATTTTTCAGTTTTAAATTCTGCTATTTTAATTCTAGTTGTCAGTTTATTCTGGGATTATATGTTTTTCCTAGGTGGTGTCCAAGATCGAGGAGTCAGAGAATTTGATTATAATTTGAAGATACAGATTCTAAGTGTGGAGACACTTTAAGAAATTTAGGATTGAAGAAACTATTCTAGAGGAATATTAGTTGCAGATTCTGAGCAACAAATTTGCTGCATTTTGAAGCCTAAATCCATTCTACCTTATGGTTATAAATAGGATGGTTTTAACCTAAGAGAGACGTGGAATTTACACTGTTTCTTAGTGTGTACTAAGGTTTGTATTTTGTGAGCCTCTCTTGTATTGTGTTGATACCAGAGCTAAACAACTTACATTGTGTCATGCCCTAAATTTTACCCTTATATTCTTTGATCTTTTGTGTATCATTTAGGTCAATCATATTGCATAACTAACCATATTATCAGCTTTTGTTTTGCTTGTTTCACTTACGGAATTATGGTTTGACTCCAAATTCTTCAGAGTTAGGAATTAGGGTTTTGGATAGGAGGTTTCTGTTAAATTGGATTTCTGTTGTTCAGAGGTTGTCTCTTTTGGTTATTTATACTCAAGTTTGAGGCGGAGGTGTTGGGTATTAAATTGTCATGAGAAGTTCTTCTCAGAAGTTTATCAAGGCACGACTTCAGTTTCTCTGAATCGCCACAAAGGGTATCGTTCTTTAAGGTTTCATCTGTGGATTAACTGGAAAGAATATGGATTAGGATTTTGGAAGATTAGGGTTTCTCACCCTTGGTGTTCATGATCAACAAGTGTTGTTGAGTTACGTCTCTTAAGGCTAGCAGGTTCAATGTGCATGCAAGCACTGATTGGGTGGTTAGGGTTTTCACTATTGGTATGAGGATTCGTCAGATTGCTATCCAATCAAGATCATTTCAAGATATATTCGAGTTTGTGTTGTTGTTCAAGATTTGTGGCGGTCAAGTGCATTTGTAAAGTTCTTAAGTATTGTGGAGGCGTGTTACAAAACCCATATCTATTCCATAAACATGTTATCCATTTTTGCTTTTCATCTGTTTTCAATAACCATTATACCTTTTTTTTGTCAATCTAGTTTTCAACTTTCATCTCCAAATCCATTCAATACTCAATCTCTATTTTATTATCCTTTTTATTTTATTCCATATCCATTAAAACCATTATCGAATTCATTCCCAATTACTATCCAAATATCCATTTCAAATTCAATTACCCACATCCAATTCACATTCATAAATATCCAATATCCATAACAATCCATTTGTTTGTCATGTCCAATTCATATCCAATATCCATTTATATTCAATTTTCCAAAAATATCCATTCAAATCATTTCATTTATAATCCATTATATCGATTAACTCATCTCTATAAAATTCTTTCCAAATTTCAATTTCATTACCAAGCCCATAAAATAAAAATGCCCATTTGGTTTTCATTACAAAAAAATATTTCAGCTCCAAAATTGCAAAACTACACAAAATAGTACAAGTATAAAAAAGTGATGTTTCTTGGTTAACATGTTCATTCCCTACTAATTCGTACTTTCTCTGCATCAAAACACCTCATACTACTTTATCTACCTCAAATGTTGCATAAACTTTCTGCCCAAACCTACCCACAAACAACAAAACAATACCATACCAAGCTTGCTACTTTCACCCTCCAAGATTGCTCTAAATTGTACATAGACCTACACTTGTCATATCCTTCCAAATGCTTTGACAAAACAGTACCACCCCTGGACCCTTCTAGCCGGCTATAACCTGACAACAATTATCCAAAATAATACGCTAGACATTGACCAGCATCCCAAAGTTATACGCACTTAAAGTAGCCATTTGCTGCATTTACACCAAAATGTGAAACTCCTGAGCAAAACAAAACCTGCGACCAAAAGCAAAAGCTTGTTACAATCTGATATAATCCACAAGACTCCAAACCTGTTACAACCAATACAAACTAGAATTTGAACTTGAAAGGGATGTATCCAAATAATAAAACAAACATAATCAGAAAAAATTGAGTGGATTTTAAAAATAAGAAGGAGGTGTTTTTATTAAAACTAAAAAAGAACAGATACATATAGAACTCTCTGCCTCATATCACAAAGGAGAAAACACTAAACATCTTAGTTTTTCTTTTTCTTTTTAACAACAAGACCAGAACAAAAAAGAGACCATCAAAGTTTAAAAAAAAAGCACATCACAGAGACATAATGACCCCAAGTTGAAACACCAAATACAAAAAACACTGAGTACATTTTTTATCACATACGCATACTGCCTCAAATCACAAAAACAATAGAAGGATTCATTAGGCAAGTGATTTCTCAACTGGATTCACGCAGGTTCGTCGTTTTGCTTCGCGAAGGTTTAGTTTCGATGATGTTCTTTGTTTTTGCGTTGATAAATAATCCATACCGCTTTCGAGTTGCTCTAATTTGGTTTTAATTTCACTCATGATTTTTCTTGATTCATGATCATAGTTTGTAAGCTTGTTGCTTTTTTATTTAGTGTGTTTTTCCTTTTTCCGTTTGGATGGAGTCGTCATTCACAAGGAAGAAGTTTGATTTGCATAAGATGATGTGAGTGAGGGTTTACGATTAGAAGAGGATAAGAAATCGCGTTTCAGTTTCTGCTTGGCTGTTTTTGTTTTTTTTCTTCATTTAGGGTTTTGGCTTTTTAAGTAGAATTGTGGGAGCTGTGTCATCCATCCACCCACCCGTTTTTTTATTAGTAGAATTTAGTTAGTTAGAATTAGGTTGATTAGTTTTATTTAGTTTTTTATTAGATTTTAGTTTAATTATTATTTTTTTTAGATTTTGGTTTAATTAGGATTTGGCTCAATTAGATTTTATTTTTAGATTAGTCATGACAATTTCGTATTTTTATTTTAGTTAATTTCTGATAGTTAATTTTAAATATGATTCTTATTGTATTTAGTTGTGATTAAGTCCTGATTTTGATGTCCTATCTTTTGAGCTTTTGATTTGCCTGAGCATTTGCTATACATGTTGTTATTCATATTACACTTGTTTCTCGAGGTTTCCTCTTTGTTACTCTATTTCTTATACCTCATTCTAAAGGAAAGGATCACACTTGTTGACTTCCATGTCATTTAGGATAGCCTTATACGCCTTTTCACTCGAGACTTCGTTAGAGTCTTATCTCTTTATCTTAGCCTTAGGATTGGATTCGCTGCACTCCATGTAAGTTTCATGGTTATGAATACTTACTTCCCATTAGAACCTTGACCACAGTCAAGAGTTTCTCGCCCCTCACCAGGCGAAATACAGAGGCTCTGATTCCTAATTCCTAGTTAGGATACATAGGCACAAGATGTGATATCTTGTCGAGCCCACTAGCAACTAACTTCCCATATCTCACGCCACCGTGCGATTGAGACTAGTTTACTTTTCTCTTTTATCCTAGCCTTAGGATTGGAGTCGCCGCACTCCATGTAAGTGTCATGGTTATGAACACTTACATTCCCCTTGAAACCTTGACCAAAGTCAAGAGTTTCTCACCCCTCGCCAGGAAAACTACGGAGGCTCTGATTCCTCATTCCTAATCAAGATACGTAGGCACAAGATACGGTATCTTATCGAGCCCACTAACAACTAACTTCCCCTATCTCACGCCGTTGTGAAATTGAGACTAGTTTACTTTTCCCTTTATCCTAGCCTTAGGATTGGAGTCTCCACACTCCATGTAAGTGTCATGGTTATGAACACTTACTTCCCCTTGGAACTTTGACCATAGTCAAGACTTCCTCACCCCTTATCAGGCGAACTACGGAGGCTCTGATTCCTCATTCCTAGTCAGGATACGTAAGCACAAGATGCGGTATCTTGTCAATCTCACTAACAACTAACTTCCCATATCTCACACTGCCGTGCGATCGAGACTATTTTATTTTCCCCTTTATCCTAGCATTAAAATTGGATTTGCTGCACTCTATGTAAGTGTCATGTTTATGAAAACTTACTTCCCTTTGGAACCTTGACCACAGTCAACAGTTTCTCACCCTTCGCCAGGTGAACTGTAGAGGCTCTAATTCCTCATTTCTAGTTAGGATATATTGGCACAAGATGTGATATCTTGTCGAGCCTACTAACAACTAACTTCCCCTATCTCACGTTGCTGTACAATCTAGACTAGTTTACTTTTCCCTTTATCCTAGCCTTAGGATTGGATTCGCCGCACTCCATGTAAGTATCATGGTTATTAACACTTACTTCCTCTTGGAACCTCTAACAACTAACAACTAACTCCTTTATCTCACGCCGCCGCACTCCATTATCTCACGCTGCCGCACGACTGAGACTAGTTTACCTTACTCTTTATCCTAGCCTTAGGAATGGAGTCGCTGCACTCCATGTAAGTGTCATGATGATGAACCCTTAGTTTCCTCGTTTACTATAGCCTTAGGTTTAGAGTCGCCACACTCCATGTAAGTGTCATGGTTATGAACACTTACTCCCCCTTGGAACCTTGACCACATTCAAGAGTACCTCAATGCTAGTTAGTATAACTGTGAATTCTCTGATTCCATCATAGTCAGGATACGTAGGCACGAGATGCGATGTCTTGGCGAGCATACTTAGCGTATATTCCCTAGGTCTTTACCTTAGCACAGTTCTCTTAGCAAGCAAACATCAACATAACACAAATACTAACAAGAGGTTCCTGTAGAGTACTACAGATACTTAGGATGCTAGCACCTTTCCTAGGTATAACTAACCCCCAAACCTTAGATCTCTAGTTTTGTTGTTACGTAGCACACTTAGGGTTTTCTTCAATCTTTACCCTTTCCTTTGGATAAATCAAAGCTCGGTGGTGAATTTCATTATTTTTTATTCAAGTTTATTTAATAGCTTGATATCTGATTCTCACCGCAATAGAAATGCCGACTTCACTAGGGATATTATCCTCTAAAAGGGTTAAGCCCACCTTGTTTGTTTTTGTGTTATTTTATATGTTTGCTTGATTGTATACTTGTATATGTGTATATATTTGCTTGTGCTTGGGTTTTTCTATATGCAGGGTTGTTACCTTGAGTTATGAGATAAGTCCTAACCCGAATTTGAGCATACACTTATGATAGAATTATGGTATAATCAATAGTTAGATGTTGGGAATAGTCCTAACATGTCTAGCATATGATAAAACCACGATCAGTGGATGCACCTTTGGGATTATTAATGTCAGATGTGAGTAGTCGTATTGGCATTACTTTTTTCGACATAGGAGTCCATGAAGCTGTGGACCTTTAGTATCGCTTCACCCATCTAAGCCTCTTTAGGACGTAGTGCAGTGATTATCCAGGTGTAGACCTGTGGTGGTTGTCATGCGATACTATATTCAGACGAGTTATCTTGAGAATATTATTGTCCCACATGAGTAGTCGTGTAAGCTGATAATATCCGAAAGATTTATCGATGAATCTGAACTTTTTAGAACCCTTTTCTACAGATCAAGAACCTACAATACGTACCTTTTGGGATGGGTAGACCATGGCTACACGCTCATGATCTTCAAACCTAGGCCCTTGTTTGTTTGCATGTACATATGTGTGAATATGTGAATACCTGTATACGTGTGTTTATACATACATCCATTCGTTCATGCATCCATAAGCATTCCTTTTCAATATAGGTCTTCAAGGAACTTAGAGATATAGTTGCAAACATCTTATCTCTAGTGGTTGATTCAGAAAATGATTTTATTGACCAGTTTCCCCTTGTAAGATTCATGTTTGTTTCCTTGCAGAAGTTGTTGATAAAATCAAATAGACAACCTTAAACAAGGTATCAAGAGCTGAAAAAGAGGTTTGAAGTCTCTTCCGTACAAAGTTTCTTTTGGCTATTCACACAATCTTCTACACCCTTACAACACTCAGGCTCAAGATTTTAGAAGAATGGCAGAGCAGAATGTAGAGATTGAACGAGTTAGTGACGAGCTGGAAGACCTATGAGGAAGTGTAGGACAAATCATGGAGATGTTGCAAGTTATACGTGCAAAGATGGACACTCAAACCACCGTAGTTTCCGAGATCGTCAACACAACAGTGGATCCTACACTTGTAGAAGTTGTTGCCGCTAGTATGCCTCCTTATGGTCTTTCTTTTGGTTTTGTACCACTTCCATTTATAATGCAGACCACTCAATAGTTGCCTCAGTAGTCTGTTCCTCTGACTTCCAAAGTTCCTCAAGCAGTTCCTATCTCTGTACCAGCTATCATGCAAACACAAGTACGTCCTTACTTCCATGACACGAATTAATTCTACGACGTCCCCGACATGTATGAAGAGGGAGATGAGCGCCACGAAAAGATGAGGGAAAATGTTGAGACTATTGAAAGGAGAGTAAGAGCCATGGAAGGAGATTAGATATTTGGTGCTGATGTAAGAAAGATGTGTCTAATATCTGGGTTGGTTATTCCATCAAAGTTTAAGACTCCAAGTTGTGACCAATATGAGGGCGCCACTTGCCCTAGAACCCATATGATCATGTATTACAGAAAGATGTCCGCCTATGTTGATAATGACAAGCTGATGATCAGATGCTTTCATTAAGCACTAAAACTATATTATGGATCTTGCTCCAGACAGATGACAACTCTTGAGTATGTCTTAGAAGAACTCCGAGTCGTTTAAGGAATGCGCTCAGCATTGGACGAAAGTGGCTTCGTAAGTAGAGCCACCCTTAATTGAAAAGGAGCTAGCTGACTGGTTTATCGACACTGTGAGGCCAAAATTCTATGAAAGGATGACCAGTAGTGTGTTTGCTAATTTCTATAATATCATGGTTGTTGGAGTTCAAGTAGAGCTTGGTCTGAAAAATGGAAAGATGACCAATGGAGCTAGTAGTTCAAATGATAATGCCAATAAATCCTCCAACAATTTTCATAAGAAAACAGAAGGAGAGACTAATGTTGTGATGTCAAGTAGAAAGAAGAGAAATCAGCCTTGGATACATCAACAATAACAGTAGAGTTATGTTTAACATCCTGTCTATTATGTTCAATGCCCTCAACAACCTTATATGGCTGTCGCCACTCCCGCATTCAGTAACCAAGCTCTTGTGTATCAGCCTGTGCAATAAGCACCTATTTACCACCCGATTCATCAACCGCCAATCTATCAAAGAGCACCTAACGCTCCTGCTTATCAACAATGGACTCAAGCTTCTAGTCAAAATGCTCCAAATAGAAGACATATGGTAGGCCTCCGATTCCTCTCATTCCCATGACGTATACAAAGTTATATCCTTCTTTGGTGCAAAATGGATTAATAACTACAAGGTCATTGGGTTCACCTCCTGATCCACTTCCACCTTCTTACAATCCTGATGCTCATTCTGCGTTCCATGAAGGCGTGCCAGGCCATGATTTGGAAGGTTGTTTTTCTTTGAAACATATTGTAAGGGATTTGGTGGAGAAAAAGATTTTTTCATTCGGTGATTCTCAGCCTAATAAAAAAACAATATATTGCCCACTCATGGGGCAGTTAATGTTGTGGAAGATGCATCTAGTGAGACTTTGATCCTTGATGTTGATGAGATAAAAAACCCCGCTTCAAGCCTTTTATGCAAAGCTGGTAAAAGTTGGTTTGATTAAGGATCGTCATTTAGAAGTTGAAGATTGTGATGTCAACTCTAGGGGATGATTTTTGGTTCAGAAAGACATTCAGAATCAGATTGATGATGGCCTCCTACAAGTGGGTATCAATATGTAAATGGATTAGGCGTCTGTGGTTGAGCTCCTCTTTGATTTACTGTAATTGATTCCCTAAAGCTGACAACATGTTTGTTTGTTTCAGCCTTTTATTGTAATTTCTATTTGTATTTGGTGATATTGTTTGTAAACATTATTGACTGTTTGGAAATTGTAATCTTTAATGATTGAAGTTTTTTGTTGAAACTACTATTAATGTTTGAAATTATATTTGATTTTTTTGAGGCTTTTTAGCTTGCATTTGCATTACATGTGCATGTCATCACATTTGCATCTCGCTTGCATTCCTCAGCCTTGGGTCTCGTCTTTTTCCCTCATATATCTCTATAAGGATACCTAGCACACATTCTGGATAAATGGCAATGATGGACGAACTTTTGGAAGGCCATGAAGCCCTGAAGGAGGAGATCTGAGTCCTCAAGTATCAGATGAACTGGGTCTTGGAGACTTTGCAGAACTTGATGAAGAAAGAAAGGCACTTTCACCATGTTGCATCCAGAGAAGTTATCACTTTGAAACCTCCTGTGGTTCTTTCAATTCAAGGACCTCCTCAATATCAATAGTCAAACCGCCTTCATCCGTGTCAGCACGCCCGACAAAGGCCAAGGAGGCCAGAGAGGCATTTCACTCTGTTACCGATGTCATATAGTCAGATATTGCTAGATTTGATCAAAGGTGGGTTGATAGTGCTGAAGGAGATAGATTCAGTGATCCCTCCATACCCATCAGGCTTTGACGCCAACGCCCGATGGAACTACCATGTTGGGGTACATGGGCATTCAACTGAAGATTGTAAGGTGCTCAGGAGTAATGTTCAGACACTGCTTGACTCCGGGATGATCTCATTCACGCCTCAAGGAATTCAAGTCAAAAATCCTTCACCGTATCTTGTGTTTCTTCCCTGTTAAAAGAAATAGGGCCTTCTATAAGCCAATTCATGTGCCGCTGAGCAAGCTTTATCCGCTATTGATTCAGAACTTGTTGGTGACTCTGCGACCTCTCAACCCTGTGCTAGGACCATGACACAATGCTAACTTGACTTGTGAGTTTCACAAAAGGGAACGACCTGGATACTTGTATGGCGTTAGAATATCTTATGCAAGAGCTGATCTATGACAAGGATCTGATCCTCAAAGAAAATCACCCAGAACTTGAATGCAAGTATCATACTGGGACAATGGGGCACCCAGTTAAAGAGTGCAAGAGTTTTGAGCTGAAATTGCAAAGCTTGTTGGAGCTGCTAAAACCTCAAGAAGGTAAGACAATTACCAATGTCTCGACTCACGAAGAAAAAGACAAAGGACCTATGAGGCCTCTCAAGGTTCTGTACCACAAGGAGCGAGTAATTAGTGATGGAGGTGTTTCCTTGTTTGGACCTGGAAGTTGAAGTTGTTGAAGTAAATTCTCCAAAGCTGACTGTATTTTGATTATTTCAGTATTTTTAGTTGTATTTTCCTTGATTTTTTATTTCATGTCTGCTTGTAAGCTTTGTTGTTTATTGAATTGGAAAGATTAATGAAAGGTTTATGCATCTTTTGGGTCAATCCATTCATATCCACTCGTTTCTTTTATTGTCATAAAAACAAAATATTTATCTTTTTCCATCCACTTATCTTTACCAAACTGTTGTTTAAACAAAGATTGGCGAGGATGACGAAAACATTATATCCATAACTGTTGTTGGTATGCTTTCAATTAAAATTTGTCGATGATGTAAGAAATTATTTCAATCCCCAAACATTGGAGAAATAAGGAGTTAATTCCTAGTCAACCACTTTGAGCCTAGAAGTAGTTGTTTTCTTTCAGATTGAAAAAACCCCTAAATCTTAAACCTGAGGCAGGGTAGTTCTTAGTTTAACTTGGTTATACATTCGAATTCAAGAGCTTCATACAAGACACATGTCAGCTCTCTTAAATCAAGTGAATAAATGTTGTACAAGTTGTTCCCGATGTGATAAATAAGGAAGTATCGTTATGAAATCCTTACTCGAAGAATGAGCTAAGTCCCTTTTGAGGAAAAAGCTGAGAAAAATGGGAAGCTTGGACCTTGCCTTATACAAAAAGGCTTGTATAACAACCAAAAAGAGGACGACCTTAAAGCTTTCGGTCTAAAAGTCCTCAATAGTAAAAAAAAAACCAAATGTTGTAAGGGAGTAGTGACTTCCCTAGGTGTCTGAACCATCACCAACTATCATCAGTTCAATTCCTAGCCTATAAGAACCTGAATGTATAACCTGAGTTAGATGAACGTAGGATCAAATTTCATCATGAAGATTGGGTGGGGACAAACAAACTTTGAGCCTTTATCCTTTGTTTCATGAGCCGTGAACCAAGCCACGTTACAACCCTCAAAAGACCTAATTGAGGTAGAGTTTATTTTGAAAGCATACTACAACAAGGTTGGATAGCCTGACTCCTAACGATCTTTGTTAATTGTTTGTGTTTATCACTTCATCTATCATTCTGTAAATGACTAGATCCACTTGCATTTTGACCATTTAACTACTCCACCGTGTGTTTTATCAATAAACTTTGATTTCAAAGGCTTGCATGAATGTTGCATTGAAATTTCCAAATTTTAATGAACATTACTGTTTGTAATACATTCCAATTTCAAAGGAATCCGAACAAATGTAGCCAGCTAGGGAATTTGATTTGGTAAAGGAAGCTTAGCACGAGGCAACCAATTTAGAGGATTTGTAAATCAATCATTCTAGGATTTGGTGAATCAGGGGCAGAACTCTTCAAAGTTCAGAATATTGAGGCAATTCGTCTTGAGGTCATCTTATGGCAAGTTGTTTCCCAAATCCTTTTAAAGCAAGGACTCCATCAACTAGATAGCAGGGCTAAGTTTGTTTCCCAGTTGTTACTCCCACAGTTTGAGGACCTTGTTGTGCAAATACAGTTAATCTAGGGTGATCGAATCGAGATTCGGTAAACCTTTCAAAGACCATTTAATCAGAAGAAATCAGGTCAAGATTAGACAAATCCTTTGAAGGTTAGTTAGTATGGGGCATCTCTTTCACAGACCAACTAGTTAGCAAGGGCAAGTTTGTTTCCCAGCTGTTACTCCCACAGTCTGAGGACCTTGTTGTGCAAATACAGTTAGTCTGGGGCATCTCCTTCATAAATCAACTAGTTAGAAAGGGCAAGTTTGTTTCCCAGTTGTTATTCCCACAGTTTGAAGGACAAGTTAGAGGACTTTTTTGTACAAATGCAGTTAATTTGGGGCAGTTACGTCAAGATTTGTGAATCTTTCCAAGAGTTTGAAGACATTGAGACATCTTGTATGCCAATTCTTCTGTAAAATCCTCTTGATGACTTCTTCTCACAGACCATGTAATTTGGGGCAGAGGAGATCTGAAGATTATTGGTTGCAAGAGCCGTTGCTCATTTTGATAATCATTATGCAAATTAGAGTGCAAAACTACATTATTCTTGTGACATCTTTTGCCAGCTCCCTAGTAAGTTGTTATTTCAGTTGATCTTGGCAGTTTACCATGGATCTTTCTCTCCCAACAAGGAAATCAGGCTCGTGATGACAATTCGTAGTGAATTCATGACGTTATGCTTCCAAGTGGAGTACTCTTTTCTCTAGAAAAGGTTGAAACCTTGAGGTAGAATGTTGATTCTACATGTTCATCCCTAGTGATGTTCCAATATGGTGAAGTTGGCTGTGTATCCTTGTTGAGATGTTTATTTCATCTCCCGTTTGCTTCCATTTGTAGGTTGTGTCAACATAAGTATAAAAATTACATACAAGCATTCACACATATGCATGGCTTCTGATGCATTTTTGGTGTTTACTTGTTTCGTTCACTTTGGCTTTTATTCCCCAAGTGACTGGTGTTGCAGTGAGAATCGTGATGTCAAGATACTGGTTAACTTGAATCTTAATTCATTAAATTCACAATCGGACTTTGATTTATCCAAAGGAAAGGTTAAAGAAAGAAAAACCTTTTGCACGATGTAACAATAACGCTAAGAGATTCAGGGATCGGGGTTGGTTATACTTAGGGTAGGTATTTCACATCCTAAACATCTGTAGTACTCTATAGGAACCTTTTGTATGTTTGTATGCTAAGTTGATTGCTATGGTTTGGGATCAAAGTTTGGGTTTTGAGGTAAAGACCTAGAGTTGATGTTTCTAAACTTGCTCGTAAAGATATCGCATCTTTTGCTTACGTATCCTAACTAGGATAGAATCAGAGCAATTATAGTTCACCTCACTGAGGATGGATGAACACTTGATTATGATCAAGGTTCAAAGGGGAACAAACATAACAATGCTTGTATAAAGTTTAAAATATCTATTCTAAGTTGTACACTCAAGGGGATTGACTTTGACAAAATCCAGAAGGGGAGTAAGTAATCATGACAATGATCCTTACATAGAGTTGACAAACTCTATCCTAGGGTTCTAGTTGAAGAACGCTCCTAGTAGAGGTAGTTTTTTTAGACTTAAGAAAAGTCTAATGGCTAGTAGGTTCTGACTTAACTAAGCTAGGATTCAAGATGACTTAACAAAGTCAAGGGGAGGGTAATGAGCTATATATGACCTTGGGGGTCAACAGAGAAACTTTCCTTTGGAATAGGAGAAAGATGAGGCAATTGGATGAGAACTAACAAGTTCCATCACTTAGGGAAGGCTTAACAAATTTAAAGAAACAAGCAAGCACATGTAACAAAATTTTAAAAAATAGTCAAGATCAACATAAAGACATAGAGGTAACAACCATCAATGCAAGTAAAGAACATGTGTAACAACAACAAGTTTATCTATAACATTCAAATAAGATTGATGCAAAAAAGTTACAACTTGAAGAAAGCATGTTATAAGGATTAAGTGAGATCAAATGTAACAACATAATACCATATAAACATGTATTGATAACAATCAAACAAGTAGAAACACAAGAAATGTTACAACAATTCAAGCATTTGTTCATGGATTCAATGGGGGAAAGCAAACAAGTTTCATGGTAACAACCAAGTAAATAATCAAACCCTAGAATGTTATGGTTCTAACAAGACAAATAAACAATTAGAAAGAGGCATGAAAAACATATTCAAGAGGTTACAACATCAAGAATTATGGTATGAGTCACAGGTGAAGTTCAACAGGCCATTTTCACATGTATGCATTCATAAAAGCAAGCATGAACATAGTGTTGCACCCCAAAATTTGACCAACAATTATTTATTCATTGAGTGTTTAAAAGTGGATACCTTCATCAGAAAGTTCAAGAGATCCTCAGAGGAAGTGGATTGAAACCAGGGTTGTGTGCTTCATAGCTTGAGAGTTGTGGGTGCCCCTCAGATGATTCTGAGACTTTGAGAATGAACTTGATGTTTTGGGAAAACCTATGAGATGTCTTGATAGCCTTCATGAAGCCCAGAGAAGTCATTATGCAAGAATTCAGAAGATTCAACCATGAATGGTAGAATTAGGGTTTTGACTGGGTCAACCCTAGGATAACTGAAAATTTGGAGAAGGTTGAGATCTAATCCAAGGGCCATGAGATCATGGAATGATATGTAGAGATGATATAAAGATGATTCCTAGACCAACTCATCATGATTGAGGAGTTTGAGAAGTTTTGAGTTAGGGTTTCTGAGGATTGTCAGTGGAAAAACCCTAATCTGATCCCTATATTCCAGGCAGTTTTAGCTCTAGATGTGATTGATATCTCATCTTCCCCACAACATGAATGTTGTAGAGCTTGTTCTAAGCTTTAATTTGAGTGGTGGAAGTCCTTGATAGGAGTTACAGAGCTCAAGTTATGGTTTTGACAAATTACAGGTCAGCAGAGGTGTGTGAATCTGGGTCCTTGAAAGTCACCCAACTTGCAGACAACTTTTGCCCTAGTAGGATGATTCCTATGATTTCTTGGTCAACATGAATGTTGAAGAGCATCTTCTTAGCTTTAATTTGAGTGGTAGAAGTCCTTGATTGGATGTGTGGAACTCAACTTATGGTTTGAACAAGACAGGGGTATTTTGGTCATTTGTCAGTTATAGGTCATTTTAGCCAATGCCTAAAACTCCTATTTACAAGCCTCAAATGGAAAAACTCAAAACATGAAAGTTGCTCAAAATGTGATTTTAAGTCTAGAAAGAAGGTCACAAATTGTTTTAAAAGCTCATAGCATGAGATTACATGATTGGTCAAAAATGAACTAAAAAAGGCTTATAACTTTGAAAAGTTGAAATTGAAAAGTGATTTGGGAGATCCACAAATCCAAAATAGGTCATCCAATATATCATTTTGATTGGAAAAACCATTTTGAGAACATTGGTTTAGCTAGAATTTTCATTTGAGGTCTAAAAATGGGTGATGCTTTGAAAAGTCATTACTTGAAAAAGAAGGCAATGTTGAAAAACCCTACACAAGCCAAAAATGAACTTGTTTTTCACTCATCCCTTCTCAATATCTCACATAAGGACATTTTGAGACAAAATTGCAAGGCATGGCATATGAGATATGAGATAACCAACTTGTCATCACATGAGAACTTCAAGAAGTTTCCACCACATTCTAGATGAATCTAGAAGCATCTAACCATCATTATAAAAAGAATGCCATGAAGAGAATTAAAGGTTGGTGATAGAGAGTCCAGTCAGAGGAGAAAGAGAGAGATACATTGCCATTGGAGAGGTTTCTTCAAGTTGAAGCAACTTGAGTTTTCTTCCACTACAAGCCATCTCCACCATCACAAGTGCAAACAGAAGGTTGAGGATCATTCAAGGAGCATCTTGAACCAATTCCAAGGTCTGCAAGCATCCCCACGAGCCTCACCATCATCCCTTTGACAGGTTTCTTCTTCACCTTATATCTCCTAAATTATTGAGTTTTAGTTAGTTTCATAGATACAGAAATGATGCACTAGGGTAGATGATTCTTTCCCATGAGTTAGGGCACGATCTGTGAAGTTCCATGGCAGGACCAAGAATCTTTGATTCTCAAGAAGTGTTTGAATTTGGAGTTTAAATCATCAAGAATTGGTTTAGCACGTTTAGGTTCACTTGTAGAGGCTCTGTAGATCATTAGACTGAGGTTTGGTGAAGGTCGATACCAGTTGATATCAGATGAACGTGGTTGTACCAAGATGTTGGAGTCTTCTGTTGGAGTTATTGAGAACGAATCAGGGAAATCTACTCGTACCATTTTATTCTAGGCATTTAATAGATCATTTTTTGTTTTGGAATCTTGTTGAGCCGTGGCCTGAGCAGGGAGATGGAGGAGCTCGAAGGTTAGGGCATGGAGGGAAGGGTTCTGAAAACCCTAGGTTTTGGTGGAGACGATGAGGGAGAGCCCTTGGATCCTCTCCAAAGTTTGACAATTTATTCAGATCCAATGGCCGTGGTTTAATCTGAGAAAGAGAGGGAAATTTCAAATGGAATGAAACGCAGCCGTTTCATTAAACCAGCGCTGGGCCTCAATGCGCTATCCCCACCCCCTTTTTTTCTGGCCCAATGGTTTTAACTAGCGTGACTTGCTGTTCATACCCCCCCTCCCTTTAATTGATTTTAATTATGTTATTTTCTTCTTATATTTTTTCTGTTTTGTTTAATTCATTAAAAATTGATAAAAAATGATTTTTGACCTATTCTTTTTTATATGATTAGATGAAAATGTGTAGAAAATTATAAAAATAAAAATGAGATTTTATTTTTTAGTTTAATATTTTCAATAGATTTTCCAAATAAATAGCTTTTATATTGTTTAGTTTTGTATCATGATTTTGTAGGAATTGTTTTAGAACCTTCCCTTAGGGTTTTTAATCCATTCTTTTTTTGTGCAATTAGATGATGAATCATAGTTCCCCATAGGATTTTTTCTAGATTTTTAGAATTAAATCTTGATTAGTTTAATTAGGGTAGATTTAGGGTATCCTGATTAGGGTTTAGATTGTGCTTAGGTGAGGAATCATCTTTCTTTGATTGAGTTTTGTCTTGATTTTTAGGTAGAGGCCTATGTAGATGTTATGAGTAGGTGTTGAGGACCCTTGTGAATAATTGTTAGATTTCTCCCCAGTAGTTTAGTATTTTTAGGTATTTTCTGAAGTTGCCTATTGATTTTGTCCCCCCTGTGGTTATCTGTTCATCTTTGGGGTTCATTGTGGGGAATTTGTTGAGGGGCTTGTGTTGCCTTGAAGACCTTGATGGAGAGCATAATGAAGTGAAGATTGTAGACCAAGATTCAGAGACCCAGAGCTTGGCTTGTCCCCTGTCTGTGAGGTTTGAGATCCTGAAGTTTGAAGGAAGTTCATGGTACTTTCCTGAGGAAGGCACTATGAATAACTTTCATTCTTTCTTCTCACCTCTTTCTTAAGTATCCAATGATGTTGGAGCCAACCTGTGAGTTTAATTTATCCTGAGGAGGAATGTAAACTGATCACATGTTGTTGAGCCACATGGGATACAACTTCCTAAGTGGAAGCCTCCTAGTACTTTCCTGAGGAAGGTCCTATGGGTCTATTCACTTAGTTCCATTAGTTTATCTAGGATTTCTCAAGTATCCAATGATGTTGGAGCCAACTTGTGAGTTTAATTTCTCCTGAGGAGGAATGTAAACTGATCACAGTTGTTGAGCCACATAGGATACAACTCCTAAGTGGAAGCCTCCTAGCACTTTCCTGAGGGAGGTCCTATGAGTCTATTCACTTAGTTCCACTAGTTCCGATAGGATTTCCTAAATATCCAGTGATGTTGGAGCCTGCTTGTGAGTTTAATTTCTCCTGAGGAGGAATGTAAACTGATCACAGTGGTTGAGCCACATAGGATATGACTCCTGAGTATACACCTCCTAGTGTTCTCCTGAGGAAGACACTATGGGTCTGCTTGCTTAGCTCCCTGTCTTTGGTAAGCTTGTTCTGAAGCTTGAAGACTGGGATTGATTTCTCTTGTTTATGGTTTTGCTTGAGAGCTTTGCTTAGATTTGATTCAGATTCTGTGTTAGGGTTAGGACTAGAGAGTAGATGATTCTTTCTCATGTGTGTTTTGTTTGCCTGATGGCACTTCATTTCTTTTATCTGTTCATTGCTTGATAGCATGTTGTTTATTTTCAGTATGATTATGTTATTTCATGACTGGCTTGAGGTTGAGATGAGCTTGTGGAGGCCGAAGCCCCACACACATTTCCTCCCTCACTTGCATTGCATGCATTTTACTGTTAAAGTTGATGTTTTTGTCTGTTTCTGTGTATCATTGACATGATCCCTTAGGACTCTCATTTCCTCTGATGAGGACTGGATGATAGACTTTTAGGTTGAAACCTATGCATGACAACATCTAGGAGTTCCCTGTTCAAACCTCAACCATAGGATGAATCCATGGCATGATAACAGTGGGACTTGATAGTCTCCCTCCTAGTTGAACCATTTTTCCCGTAGTTTCCCGAACTACGTTTGCTCTGATCTTTCATACCAGATGAAAGTACGTAGGCATAGGATGCGATATCCTAGCGAGCAACCTTTCCCCGTCTTCCCCCGTAGTTAGCCGAACTACGTTGACTCTGATTTCTCATTCTCTGATGAGAATACGTAGGCATAAAGCGCGACGCTTTGCCGAGTCATTTTTCATTTCTTTTTCAGCCAGCCTTGATAGGTAGATAGATTATAACCAACCCGTCCAAGTAAACAAACAAGCGAGGATCCCGTCGAGTACGACGGACGTGAGGGGTGCTAATACCTTCCCCTTGCGTAACCGACTCCCGAACCCAGACCATGGTTGCGATGACCTTGTCTTACCCTTATTCGTCAGGTTTTTCCGATCGTTTCCTTTCCCGCTCTGAGGGATAAATAACGAAAGGTGGCGACTCTTCTGTTTTGCCGGCACCTTATTTTCGCGCAAGCGACAGCTGGCGACTCTGCTGGGGATCGAACCCAGAATCTCTGGTTCTCCGGTTCCCTATGAGAGTCAATCCTATCGTTTGTGTGTTTGCTTGTTGGTTTGCGTTTATTTATCGTATTCTACTTTTCGTATTTTTACTTCCCGCATTTTATTTCCCGCATTCTATTTCCAGTTTGATATGATTATCTGTGCTGCTGTGGGAGAGGGATGTTACTGTGAGTGAAAAGCCGGACCTGGGCTTGAGTACACACCTAGATATAGTTGCGGAGAAGTAGTAGACGAACCTGTCTGCTGAGCAGGCACAGTTCCCTACGAAAATCTGCGCTCAGACGAGATTCTTGCAGAGGTGCTCCTTTCCGGTCCTGAGGATCTGAGGGGAGTCCAGACGTGAGGATTGTCGACTCTGGGGACCGATCATTTGGAAGTCAGCTAAGAGAGGCCTCTTCATGACTTGACGATGCCACTCCTTCTGGGAATCGTATTGTCACTCATGAAAGTCTGTGACGCTGACAACCGCATAGGATGCCGTACCTTTGTCCGTAGATTAGGTCCATCATACCTGTGAGTGGGGTTGGGATATTGCAGGAAACTTTGACCTCCAGACTACCTGGTTTTCTTGACAGTGAATCAGTTATGTTGGGTTCTCGGTGGCAGATTTGACTGTTCTTGACGGAGCAAGTTTTCGATCAGAGGATCTTATCGTCGGGTGTTTATCTGTTCTTGATAGAGCAGGTTTCGATCAGGATATTGTTATCAGTGGTTTGTTCCGGACGGAGCAGATTTTGAGTGAGGTCTGAGGATCTCGTCAGCAGTTGTTGTTTGTTCTTGATAGGGCAGATTTTGAGTGGGGTTTGAAGATCTCATCAGCAGCTGTGCATTTGTTCTTGAGAGGGCAGATTTGTGATTTGGGGTCTGAAGGCTTCATCAACAGATATTCCTTGATCTTGCATCCGGGGTCTTTATTATCAGGCCTTCGTTCTTGTCAGGGCAAAATTTTGATCTCGATCCTACCAGATGGTTGTTCACAGCAGATCAGATCAGTGGTTTTACACCGGGGTTTCCTTCTCATCAGCGACTGTTGACATCGAATCTCCACAACAGCCACCTGGATATATTGTTGCATGCCTGCATATTCATGTTTGCATTCCATTAGCATGTGTCTGTGCTGCAGGTGCGTTTCGTACCCTAATCCTGGTGTCCCGAGCAATATGAGATATTTTCTTCCATGAATGGATCCAGTCTTGTCATTGCATTGACACTATGTTGGCACGTTGACACCAGAATCAGGGGTGATCTCCTGGACGTACAGACACCCATAATTCATCTTGCATGACAGAAGCCGGGGCTTGTCTTCTAACCTTTGTGTTTGCAGGTTTGACTCAGAATCGAGCAGCTCAGACTAATGGAGCAGATACAAGCTGAACTGGGGAAAATCCAAAGCCAGCTGGGGCAGGTCATGAATGACATACAGGCAGTGCGTCTGGACCAGCAAGTACTCAGAGAGGAGAATCAGCAGCTGCAGAATCAGCTGAGCTTTCTCATGGGAGTGGTGAGAAGTATGCTAAATAAGGAGAGCGGTCAAGCACCCAAAGAGGAGACCAAAGTGCTTCCTCCGTTACCGTCAGTGCCACCTGTGCTGAAGCCAAGTGGACCTCACGGACCCTCTACACAGCATGAAGCTCGAGGCCTGTCTCGTCATCAGCCGCGCCGAGCATCTCAGAATAACCCTGAAGGTTATGGTCAAAAGAAGAAGCTACTTGATAGAGCTGTGGACCCACTACCTGTGAGTTATGCCCAGCTGCTGCCGCTGTTGGTTCAGAACCGTGTTCTCAAGCTTCGGACCTCAAATCCACCAGATGACGTGTCACCAGACGTTGATCTAAGCATGCGTTGTGATTTCCACTCAGGAGCACCAGGGCACCATGTTGAAACATGCAAGGCTCTCAGGAATAAGATTCAGGACCTTATTGACTCGAGGAGAATTAGGCTTGTGCCGGGCGGCATGAGAGCATCGGGAAAGTTCATCCCCTACCCTGCAGGAGAGGTGGATGATTCCACTCCTTTGCCCGAAGCTGGGAAAGATCTTGAATACGTCCCGCGACCTTTGGTGACTGAATCGCCTCGCTCGCAGTTCCTACCTGGATCAAGTTCAAAGACGCAAGCGTCTAAACAAGGGATCGTTGCCACTCAGAAACGACGACTTCTTGGGCGGAAAGAATACCAGCCCCAGGATCACAAGAGACCTCGCAACCACGTGGAACAAAGGAATGCTTCTTTCTATCCAGTGCCTGTGCCTTATAGCCAGATTCTTCCACTGCTAATTCAGAATTCCTTGGTGGAACCGAAAGCTCTCAAGCCCGTGCTAGAGCCTTACCCTCCAGGGTACGATCCTCATGCTCAGTGTGGCTACCATGGTGGATCTCTGGGGCATTCAACTGAAGATTGCAAGGCTTTCCAGGCGAAAGTGCAGCAATTGATCGGCCAAGGGTGTATTTCCTTTCCAGACGGAGTTTTGGTTGTACGTGACAACCTCTCAGCTGTTTGAGCTCGCAGAATCAGAGGGTTATTTCCAGGAGCCAGTGGTCCAGACAGGCAGACGTCCTCAACATTGGCAGTCCTCGGACTTTTTACCATTTGCATTTGTAGTTTCTTTTCTGTTAGTTGCTACTTGCTGTTAAACATTGTATGTTTCGAATGGTGATGTTAATAAAGTGACTATGCATTTTTCTGAATTAGTTATGTCGTTGTCACTCATTTACTGCATTGCACTGACACTTGCATTTTATTCACTCCACTTTCTTACTATGATTAGCAATGAGCGGAGGGAGGATGATGAAACTGAATACTCATAGCCAATGATTGTATTGCTTTCAGATGAAACCTTGCCGATGACGTACAAGGCATTGTTTCAAATCCCTAAACACCGGAGAGATAAGGAAGAGAATCCCTTGTTAACCACTTCGAGCCGAGAAGTAGGAGTTTCTTTCGGAATTGTTAAACCCTTGCATCTTAACCCGGGGCAGGGTAGTTGTCAGTTAGCTTGATCGAGCGTTCAAGTCTTATAGAGGAGTGTTGTCCTTCGAGGACCAATCACATCATATTCCTCTCCAGAGGTCGTACCTCATCAACCACAACGGTTAAACCTCACCAATCAGGAGTGAGACAGTTATAATCCTTTCGGAGCAATCAAGACAACCAGTGTCACACGACTTGTTCCGAGAAAAAGAAAAATAATAAGAAAGCCCGCTAAGTAAAAAAGAAAAGCTAGAAAGCAAATACTTAGGCAAAAAATCAGGGCATCCTGCTGGACTTCAAAAGAAATCGAAAAAATCGAAAAGAACTCAAAAGGAGTCAGTCCAGGCAAAAATTAGGGAATCAAAACAAAAGAATGAAAAAGAAAGGATTATAAAAAGAAAAATCCTCGAACAAGGACGAAGTCGTGTAGACACAGACGCCGAAAACGAAAAAGGAGTAACTGTCACTCCGAAACACCTTGTGAATTCTCTAACCAGTTGTTCCCAATGTTCAAACATACCTCTCGAAGAGGCGAGCGCTCGAGCTAAGTTAACTGAACTTTAGGATCGGAGAACATCACGTAGAAGGGGTGGGTACAAATCATAGTTTGAGCCAAATACCCTTTGTTTCAATAACCGTGAACCCGACCACGATACAACCCTTAAAAGACCTAATTGAGGCAGGGTTTATTCTGAGAGCGAATTACGATAAGGTTGAGTAACCTGACTCCTTCATGATTTGCTAATCATATCCTTATTGCATTTTTCACTGATCGCATCAGCACTACGTTTGAACTCTTTGGTTCATTCGTCACTCACTAGCATGACACGTAAATGAGTGACAGTACAACATTTTTTCGAAATTTGCATGAACACTGCATTAGAATTACCATTCGTGAATAAACAATTTTGATTGCAGGTTGGTAGCTAATACGAAGGAACTCAAACAGGGAATAGTCAATCAGGACTGAATCGTCAGAGGTCTGGATCAGAATAGTATGCTGTGAAACCCTGTGAATCTGGGGCAATGACTTCCAGTGAGTTTGGAATCGGTTTGTCTGAGGACAAGTCTCGGAGCATCAGTTGATTATGGGGCAGTTTATGCAAGCAGCGGTTGATCGGAAGTGAATCTTCTCGAGACCCAATCAGGGGCAGTTATCCGGAATCCTTGCGATTTAAGGGCAGATCCCTCCAGTGTTCGATCAGAGCATGTTGAGTCGCTCATCGCTCGTTCAGGGGCAAACTACTTCAGAGATATTGAAGCCGACCATGCTGAAAGTTGATTAGTTGAGGATGAATCCTCCCGTTATGCAGATGCTGGGGCAAGCCCTCTGAAGATTGTCTTGTTGCTAGTTGTTTTCGGCTCAGAATGAATTATTCCCAAAGGTCGGATTGGGGCAAGTTGAAATGCGCTGGGGCAAGTTGTTCAAATGAGTTTGTTCACCCTGGCAAGAATTAAGTATCGGGGAATCGTGTCATTACCCTGCCGAAACCTGAACCTTCTGAAGAAGCCTGGTAGTCATTGGATTGCTATCCTACGGCATAACCTGTTACTTGACTCCATGCTTGGTAGCCTGTATTCCCTGTGTTGACGTTGTTGAATCAAGATCGTTTCTCAGCAGAGGCGCACAGTTTGAGGTCGTTCCCCCTGTACAGTTTGAGACTGCAGCAGATTGAGATGGCGTTTACCCCTCATCAGATTAGGGTCAAGATTACCCTCAGCAGGCCAGGATTGATGTCCCCGAAGCAGAGCGAGTCCTCCTTCTCCGGCAGAGTTCAGTAGTCTCTCCTCCGCGGAATCAGAATCAGAATGGTGAGCATTGATATGTCTTCCAGGTAGAGGTGATTCTCTTCCCCAAGCAGACGCATCCTGAAGGAATGTCACCTCATCAGCTGAGTCAAGCACCGAAGAATGATGGCGTTCCCCCAGCACCGGGTCACAAGTGCAGAGTTCATAGAAGTGTTTGGGTACCGAAGCTCGTGTTTTCCCCCAGTGAAGTCACTGAAGCAGGATTTTCCCCAGCACCGGGTCACAAGTGCAGAGTTCATAGAAGTGTTTGGGTACCGAAGCTCGTGTTTTCCCCCAGTGAAGTCACTGAAGCAGGATTTTCCCCAGCACCGGGTCACAAGTGCAGGTTTCGCAGGAAGCTAGTCGTATACCGAAGTATGCAGTAACTGATGATGCCATACTGCAGTCTCCAGCGGGATTGAGATTCCCTACCAGAGTCATGCTCTCTCCTGAAGTTCGATGATTCCCTCTTCCCCAGTAGAGTGTTGGAACAGCTGATGTTGTATTCCCTTGCAGAGTTGTACTCTCCCCCGAAGGCAGATGATTCTTTCTTCCCCAGTGGAATCGAATTCCCCCACCAGAGTCGTACTCTCCAGTGAAGTAGAATGATTTCTATCCCCGGCTGAGTCCGCAGAAAAGCAGAATCCTTGGAAGTCGGTCAGATCATGATCAATTTTCCCCAGCAGAGCATTAAACAGCCGATGCTGTACTTCCCCCAGAGTCGTACTCTCTCCAGCAAAGCAGAATGATTTCTCCTCCCTCAGCCGAGTTTGCAGATGCCCAAGAGATCCGAATCCTTGGAAGTTGATCAGATCATGATTGGTTTTTCCCAGTGGAGTGATGAGCAGCTGAAGTTGGTTCCCCACAGAGCGGTCATCCCCAGAAGAGTAGCCGAGACGGCCGCGCAGTTCATTCTCGCGATTGATATCAGCAGATCCAAGTTCTCATAGAGCTTCATCCCCTGCCGCAGTCAGCTGAAGTTGTTTTCCCTGCAGCAGTCAACGGAAGATCAGTTCCCCAGACAGAGCCTGATTGATATTGGCGTGTTCACAATCTCCTCAGCAGGATGATTCCTCTACCTGAGTGTTTCTTTCTCCTTGACAGGAGGATTTCCCCCCTTCGGCATTTGTTTTGCTGACGGGATCGCATCAGTGTGCATGATTGCATGGCATTGTGCATGATTGCATGGCATTTAGCATAAACGCATAGCATTTCCACTGTGTGGGGCGTAGCGCAGAAGCATACGCATCATAAGCATGATCTAGATCATTATCATCCTTGTTTTACAGGTGTTCCACCAAGAGACTAGTTGCTTAGGACGATTCTTGATGTTCTCCCCAGCAAGGTTGTTTTCTTAGATGATTCTAAAGACCCCGGTGTGATCCCCGCAGTCGCTCGCTCGAGATGATTTTTTGAGATCCCCAGCGAAGTCTTCGGTTCGAGATGATTCTCAAGTCCCTCAGCAGGGCCATTTGCTTAAGACGATTCTTAAGACCTCAGTACAGCTTCCCGAGTGGTTCGCCTAGTATGATACTTGAGCTCCCCAATAGCGTCTCCAACAAGAGTTGCCCAGGAAGACTCCCGGAATACCCAACCAGAATGTTTGCTCCAGAAAGGTTAGCAGTTCAGGACGATTCTTGAAGGTGCCCGATGGATCTGTTTGGTCAAGTTGATTCTTGAAGTCCTCAGCAGCGTGATATGTCTGCTCCAACAACGATGTCTAATCTGAAGATGGATTTCGTAAGCGCCCAATGGCGATATCAGAAGGTTCCGGTGAGTCCAGATTTCCGTGTTGAAGAATCAACAGGTAGCTGAAGACAAGGTTCCAGAGGTTGTAGATACAACAGAGTGATTCGTGTGAGTCTGAAGACCAAGTCAGTTATCCTGAGGTGATGATTGAGCGCGATCAAGTGAATAGTGTTTCTTCTGACTGAAGTCGAAGATGTTTCTCCAGCTGAAGCGGAGGGTTGCCTGAAGGCAGAGTGTTTGAATCCCCGTAGAGTCATGAATGGCTCAAGACACCATTTCTCTGACTGAAGTCACAGATTTCCTAAGCTGAAGCGAAGGTGCCTAAGGGCAAGGTTATCCCCCAAGGTCATGAATGACCTAGGATTCATTTTCCGGACTGAAGGCCGAAGTATATCCCTGACTGAAGTCACGGATGCTCTATAGCAGAGGTGGAGTTGCCTGAAGGCAGATCCATGTATCCTTGAAGGCCAAGGATCATTTTCTTCAGACTGAAGTCAAAGATACCTCCTACAGAGTTGCCATCCTTGAAGGCCAAGGATGCTTATCTTCAGAAGTACTTGAAGATTTTTTCTAGCTGAAGCTAGAAATGGCCAGGGGCCAGGGTTTCATATATCTTTAATGTTGAAGTTCTACGGCGGGCAGTGTGCAGCAGTATTCCGATGTTCGTTATGGTCCTGAGGGTGAACCCCAGATCAGAGTGTGCTCGGTTAAGTCTCTCATTCCCAACAGAGTAGTTTCAAATACGCAAGTGTACCTTTTGTTCCATTTACCAGGGGTGAACCCCAGGTCAGAATTGTTCAGTGATATAGTTGTCCAGCAGTGAGGTTGGGTATTTTGATTATCCGACGGCGAGGTCAGATTATGTTTGTTTCCGGCGGCGAGGTTGGATGTTTGTTTGACGGCAATGTCAGGCTCTTTAAATCCCCAGTAGAGATGATGTTGGTACGACGGCGATGTCGAGTGTCTCTCAGAATGATGTTTGTTTCCGGCGGCGATGTCAGATCAGTATCTCTCCAGCTAGTTGTTGAGCAGCTAGTGCTGCAGTGTTCAAAGATTTGTTCCCCGCAGAGTACCGTGTGCTCGTGCAGTTGGCAAATTTTCGGGTTTACCGATATTCAACCGTCTCGTACCTTGATTGGTTGAGAGCCGTTCGCTTCTCACCCAGTCAGGTTCAAGCCGTTTGAATAGGGGCAGCTGTTGCACCCCAAAATTTGACCAACAATTATTTATTCATTGAGTGTTTAAAAGTGGATACCTTCATCAGAAAGTTCAAGAGATCCTCAGAGGAAGTGGATTGAAACCAGGGTTGTGTGCTTCATAGCTTGAGAGTTGTGGGTGCCCCTCAGATGATTCTGAGACTTTGAGAATGAACTTGATGTTTTGGGAAAACCTATGAGATGTCTTGATAGCCTTCATGAAGCCCAGAGAAGTCATTATGCAAGAATTCAGAAGATTCAACCATGAATGGTAGAATTAGGGTTTTGACTGGGTCAACCCTAGGATAACTGAAAATTTGGAGAAGGTTGAGATCTAATCCAAGGGCCATGAGATCATGGAATGATATGTAGAGATGATATAAAGATGATTCCTAGACCAACTCATCATGATTGAGGAGTTTGAGAAGTTTTGAGTTAGGGTTTCTGAGGATTGTCAGTGGAAAAACCCTAATCTGATCCCTATATTCCAGGCAGTTTTAGCTCTAGATGTGATTGATATCTCATCTTCCCCACAACATGAATGTTGTAGATCTTGTTCTAAGCTTTAATTTGAGTGGTGGAAGTCCTTGATAGGAGTTACAAAGCTCAAGTTATGGTTTTGACAAATTACAGGTCAGCAGAGGTGTGTGAATCTGGGTCCTTGAAAGTCACCCAACTTGCAGACAACTTTTGCCCTAGTAGGATGATTCCTATGATTTCTTGGTCAACATGAATGTTGAAGAGCATCTTCTTAGCTTTAATTTGAGTGGTAGAAGTCCTTTATTGGATGTGTGGAACTCAACTTATGGTTTGAACAAGACAGGGGTATTTTGGTCATTTGTCAGTTATAGGTCATTTTAGCCAATGCCTAAAACTCCTATTTCCAAGCCTCAAATGGAAAAACTCAAAACATGAAAGTTGCTCAAAATGTGATTTTAAGTCTAGAAAGAAGGTCACAAATTGTTTTAAAAGCTCATAGCATGAGATTACATGATTGGTCAAAAATGAACTAAAAAAGGCTTATAACTTTGAAAAGTTGAAATTGAAAAGTGATTTGGGAGATCCACAAATCCAAAATAGGTCATCCAATATATCATTTTGATTGGAAAAACCATTTTGAGAACATTGGTTTAGCTAGAATTTTCATTTGAGGTCTAAAAATGGGTGATGCTTTGAAAAGTCATTACTTGAAAAAGAAGGCAATGTTGAAAAACCCTACACAAGCCAAAAATGAACTTGTTTTTCACTCATCCCTTCTCAATATCTCACATAAGGACATTTTGAGACAAAATTGCAAGGCATGGCATATGAGATATGAGATAACCAACTTGTCATCACATGAGAACTTCAAGAAGTTTCCACCACATTCTAGATGAATCTAGAAGCATCTAACCATCATTATAAAAAGAATGCCATGAAGAGAATTAAAGGTTGGTGATAGAGAGTCCAGTCAGAGGAGAAAGAGAGAGATACATTGCCATTGGAGAGGTTTCTTCAAGTTGAAGCAACTTGAGTTTTCTTCCACTACAAGCCATCTCCACCATCACAAGTGCAAACAGAAGGTTGAGGATCATTCAAGGAGCATCTTGAACCAATTCCAAGGTCTGCAAGCATCCCCACGAGCCTCACCATCATCCCTTTGACAGGTTTCTTCTTCACCTTATATCTCCTAAATTATTGAGTTTTAGTTAGTTTCATAGATACAGAAATGATGCACTAGGGTAGATGATTCTTTCCCATGAGTTAGGGCACGATCTGTGAAGTTCCATGGCAGGACCAAGAATCTTTGATTCTCAAGAAGTGTTTGAATTTGGAGTTTAAATCATCAAGAATTGGTTTAGCACGTTTAGGTTCACTTGTAGAGGCTCTGTAGATCATTAGACTGAGGTTTGGTGAAGGTCGATACCAGTTGATATCAGATGAACGTGGTTGTACCAAGATGTTGGAGTCTTCTGTTGGAGTTATTGAGAACGAATCAGGGAAATCTACTCGTACCATTTTATTCTAGGCATTTAATAGATCATTTTTTGTTTTGGAATCTTGTTGAGCCGTGGCCTGAGCAGGGAGATGGAGGAGCTCGAAGGTTAGGGCATGGAGGGAAGGGTTCTGAAAACCCTAGGTTTTGGTGGAGACGATGAGGGAGAGCCCTTGGATCCTCTCCAAAGTTTGACAATTTATTCAGATCCAATGGCCGTGGTTTAATCTGAGAAAGAGAGGGAAATTTCAAATGGAATGAAACGCAGCCGTTTCATTAAACCAGCGCTGGGCCTCAATGCGCTATCCCCACCCCCTTTTTTTCTGGCCCAATGGTTTTAACTAGCGTGACTTGCTGTTCATACCCCCCCTCCCTTTAATTGATTTTAATTATGTTATTTTCTTCTTATATTTTTTCTGTTTTGTTTAATTCATTAAAAATTGATAAAAAATGATTTTTGACCTATTCTTTTTTCTATGATTAGATGAAAATGTGTAGAAAATTATAAAAATAAAAATGAGATTTTATTTTTTAGTTTAATATTTTCAATAGATTTTCCAAATAAATAGCTTTTATATTGTTTAGTTTTGTATCATGATTTTGTAGGAATTGTTTTAGAACCTTCCCTTAGGGTTTTTAATCCATTATTTTTTTGTGCAATTAGATGATGAATCATAGTTCCCCATAGGATTTTTTCTATATTTTTAGAATTAAATCTTGATTAGTTTAATTAGGGTAGATTTAGGGTATCCTGATTAGGGTTTAGATTGTGCTTAGGTGAGGAATCATCTTTCTTTGATTGAGTTTTGTCTTGATTTTTAGGTAGAGGCCTATGTAGATGTTATGAGTAGGTGTTGAGGACCCTTGTGAATAATTGTTAGATTTCTCCCCAGTAGTTTAGTATTTTTAGGTATTTTCTGAAGTTGCCTATTGATTTTGTCCCCCCTGTGGTTATCTGTTCATCTTTGGGGTTCATTGTGGGGAATTTGTTGAGGGGCTTGTGTTGCCTTGAAGACCTTGATGGAGAGCATAATGAAGTGAAGATTGTAGACCAAGATTCAGAGACCCAGAGCTTGGCTTGTCCCCTGTCTGTGAGGTTTGAGATCCTGAAGTTTGAAGGAAGTTCATGGTACTTTCCTGAGGAAGGCACTATGAATAACTTTCATTCTTTCTTCTCACCTCTTTCTTAAGTATCCAATGATGTTGGAGCCAACCTGTGAGTTTAATTTCTCCTGAGGAGGAATGTAAACTGATCACATGTTGTTGAGCCACATGGGATACAACTTCCTAAGTGGAAGCCTCCTAGTACTTTCCTGAGGAAGGTCCTATGGGTCTATTCACTTAGTTCCATTAGTTTATCTAGGATTTCTCAAGTATCCAATGATGTTGGAGCCAACTTGTGAGTTTAATTTCTCCTGAGGAGGAATGTAAACTGATCACAGTTGTTGAGCCACATAGGATACAACTCCTAAGTGGAAGCCTCCTAGCACTTTCCTGAGGGAGGTCCTATGAGTCTATTCACTTAGTTCCACTAGTTCCGATAGGATTTCCTAAATATCCAGTGATGTTGGAGCCTGCTTGTGAGTTTAATTTCTCCTGAGGAGGAATGTAAACTGATCACAGTGGTTGAGCCACATAGGATATGACTCCTGAGTATACACCTCCTAGTGTTCTCCTGAGGAAGACACTATGGGTCTGCTTGCTTAGCTCCCTGTCTTTGGTAAGCTTGTTCTGAAGCTTGAAGACTGGGATTGATTTCTCTTGTTTATGGTTTTGCTTGAGAGCTTTGCTTAGATTTGATTCAGATTCTGTGTTAGGGTTAGGACTAGAGAGTAGATGATTCTTTCTCATGTGTGTTTTGTTTGCCTGATGGCACTTCATTTCTTTTATCTGTTCATTGCTTGATAGCATGTTGTTTATTTTCAGTATGATTATGTTATTTCATGACTGGCTTGAGGTTGAGATGAGCTTGTGGAGGCCGAAGCCCCACACACATTTCCTCCCTCACTTGCATTGCATGCATTTTACTGTTAAAGCTGATGTTTTTGTCTGTTTCTGTGTATCATTGACATGATCCCTTAGGACTCTCATTTCCTCTGATGAGGACTGGATGATAGACTTTTAGGTTGAAACCTATGCATGACAACATCTAGGAGTTCCCTGTTCAAACCTCAACCATAGGATGAATCCATGGCATGATAACAGTGGGACTTGATAGTCTCCCTCCTAGTTGAACCATTTTTCCCGTAGTTTCCCGAACTACGTTTGCTCTGATCTTTCATACCAGATGAAAGTACGTAGGCATAGGATGCGATATCCTAGCGAGCAACCTTTCCCCGTCTTCCCCCGTAGTTAGCCGAACTACGTTGACTCTGATTTCTCATTCTCTGATGAGAATACGTAGGCATAAAGCGCGACGCTTTGCCGAGTCATTTTTCATTTCTTTTTCAGCCAGCCTTGATAGGTAGATAGATTATAACCAACCCGTCCAAGTAAACAAACAAGCGAGGATCCCGTCGAGTACGACGGACGTGAGGGGTGCTAATACCTTCCCCTTGCGTAACCGACTCCCGAACCCAGACCATGGTTGCGATGACCTTGTCTTACCCTTATTCGTCAGGTTTTTCCGATCGTTTCCTTTCCCGCTCTGAGGGATAAATAACGAAAGGTGGCGACTCTTCTGTTTTGCCGGCACCTTATTTTCGCGCAAGCGACACATAGCAAGGCAATGAATCAAACAAATTTAACATTTAAACATGTTAACAAAAATATATGAATCATACAAGACAAATATCACAAGAAAAATTAAGCTATAAGTTGAAAAAGTTCAAGAACACCAAGGTAAAAACCCTAAAAAACACATGCTATTCAAGTGGACCAAAGTATTTCTAGGATAAAAATAGTTGAATTGTTTCTTCACTCAATAAAAATAGACATGTTAAGGAGTAGTTTGCAAAAATAATGGCATCAATATCATAAAAAATGAGCAAGTTATGATCATGGCAAGTTGGTGCACAAAAGGGGCAAAATTAGGTCAAGGCAAGGTAAGGCAGAACTAGGTCATTTGCATGAAGAAGTGGAACTCAGTCAAAACTTAACCAAATGAGGTGAAACAAAAGTGCAAATTATGTATTTTTGAACAAGTAATTCAATGGTACCATTTTTTTCCATACCATGAACCCATAAGAAAACCCGATAGCATCAATGGTAGGACAAGTTTGGTGACAACCAAATGGAAAAACATGTGAACAATATTGTGTAGTGGTGTACTTTATAAAACAAGTGTACAAAAATCACATATAAATCATATATAGAGGTTGGCACAAGAGAAATCAATAAATGCACAAGTGGTTTGGCATATTGGAATCAAAATGCAAAAATGTGACAAGGTTGGGTCTAGTTTGTGACCTGTAATTTGACAGTTCAAAAAAAAGCATATTTTGCTGCAAGAAATGGTTCATACATGACACATAACATACATAAAACATGTCTAAGCAATTTTCAATACAAAATCATGGCTAGAACTCAAGATGGCATGAGAAATGCAAGTTGTGGGCTTACCTCTTGTAGCCTTGTGTTGCAAACTTGAGAAGCAAGAAAACCATAGATCCTACAAGCTCTTTGATGGTATACAAATGCTCCAAGGATGATGAGAAGAATCTCCAAGTAACCTCCAAGCAAGCTAGTGGACAAAATGCTTTGATAGTGAAGAAAACACCAAATAATCCAAATATTTCCAAAGCCAACTTGCTCAATTCTTGTTACAGAAGTGTGAGTTGATTATGGACAGTTTGTATATGTCAAATGTGAAGTGTGAGTGGTCTTGTAACTCAAGGAAATGAAATGGTTTGAAGGCTACCCTTCAAAATGCAAAAAAGTCAACAAATGAGGTTTTGGAGGTTGACTTTTAGCTTGGATGGTTTTCTGGATAAAGTGAGGTCTTGGACACCTCTAACACGTCATTTGTGAAGTGTTTGAAGCTTTATTTGAGTTTGAGAATTTTTGGAAATGATTTTGGAAGGGAAAATGGAAGGCAGATTTTGAAGGTGGTTTGAAACTTGGTGGCAGCTTGCACAAACTTAGTGATTGAGTGGGGGAGAGAGTTCTAGATAGTTTCTAGCAATGAAATGGTGTCCTTTTTATGTGAGAATGAAGCTCTATTTATATCAAGAGGTATTGAAGAAGAGGCGTGGGCAGATTGGAATTAAATGTCAATTTTGACCTTGTCATTTTGGAATCTTTGTGACAACCAATGCAATCTTGCATTTCTGAACTCAAGCCAGCCTAACAAGAGCTTATCCATGCCCTATAGTTTATTTTCATCATTATTGAGGGGATATGAAGTGACTGGTTACATCATAGTTGGTGGTTTGAAGAAGGGCAGCCGCCATTTTTCTCTTTCTTCACTATTCATTCTTGCAACTTGTATTAAACAATGATATTCTTCATTTCTTGTGTCAAACTCGTGAGATATGATGTTAAACACTTCCATTAGTAATGTGAAGATCATAAATGAGGCTTAATACTTGATTAGAGTTTATTTGAGAAGCTTTGGAATCAAGATGTCCATGCTGAGTTGGTTTTGCAGCAATGAGTTTTTGCCAAATTGTGAGCTTTGGTTCTCCCTAACCATGAGGATTTATGGAACCCACTTGTACTTTTTAGAAATCTCTCATTAGGCAATACAACATTTGTGTTTGAGTTAGGGATTCATTCCACTTAAAACTAGGTCAAGACCCCTTGTGAAAATGCTGAATTCTTGATGGATTCATAACTCCAAATCCATTCATTTTTTGCTCATGGGTCAGTAGGACACTTTTGTTAGGATCCTTAAGACCTTTCTAACAAGCTTTGAACCACTCCAATTGGATGTGTGTTTAGGAAGTTCTAACCATTTGAAGTTTGACTAAAACTAGGGTTTTTTCACTTTACCCTTGTTTCTTGATTTGCAAGTTACCTATCCATTCTTGATTTAATCTCCACCAAACTTCATAATTAGATGTGAAACTATGTTGGAAACAAGTTTGGCTTCAATTTAGGGTAAAAACCATGTTGGTCAATGAGTTGACTTTTCTAATAGACGAACCGAGCAATTGAAAATCTCTGAGCCTCATGGACTTTTCATTGAGTCATATGAGCCTCATGGACTACAAATACCTCATTGGAAAACCTTCTACATCAAAATTCAAACTACAGTTTACTTTTCCAATAAGAAACCCTGATTAGGGTTCTTGCACTGCATTGCTTCAATTCTCTTGGTGACAACCTCAAATTGGACTCATTCTTGATCATATGTGATATTCTTGATGATATGGAGACTTGTTATATGGATGATCAATCCAAAATCTTGACTGATCAATCCCTAGAAATCCTGATTTTGACTGTATGGAACCCTGATTCATCTGTATCTTGACAAAGACAAACTTGAAATAGGTTAAGGTTAAATAATCAATATTGATGCTTCTAGAATTACGATGGAATCTAGGGGGAAAATTTTGGGGTACAAAAATTGGCTTTGTCTTTTCTCTCCCAATAGATTCGTCAGCTCTAGGCATAAAGTGCCCATCCTTTCTAAATTCCCCTCAGAGTTTGATCCTCATGGATGATGGTTGCTTCATTTATACTTTCCATGTTGGATAAGATATATCCCGGTTTATTTCTCAATGTTTAGAGTCTTGTTTGACCGCCTCTTTCTAGCTTCTTCCTAGATTGAAGTTTGGTCCCTAGCAGTGTTGCTTTTGAACCTGATTAGGTCGTCGAACCTAGTTTTAACGTGCATTTATTTTGCACTGTATCTCACAAGAAGAATATTTTATATATCCCTATTGAAGACAGAATCCATTCTCCAGCAGGTTTGTTATAACATCTCCTTGGAATTTATACCCAACAACAAGTGGCAGTCATCTTGAGAAACTTGTTTTGTCATTGATATTTTTGTGACGATAAATGGCAGTCTCTCTTGAGAAGCTTATTCGTCTTTGTTGTTTTCCTCAACCTTTTGTATGCAACAAGTGGCAGTCTCCCTGAGAAGCTTGTTTTGCTATTATCATTTCTACAACGATATGTGGCAGTCTTTCCCAATAAGCTTACCCGTTTTTGGTGTTTCCTAAAAAAATTCTCATAACAAGTGGTAATCTCCTTGAGAAGCTTGTTTTCTATGGCGATAAGTGGAAATATCTCCTGAGAAGCTTATTCGACCTTAGTGTTATTTAATTTGTTGTAGTTATAATTTGGTATTCTCCTAAAAGTCTGTCAGAAGGATTTTTGTTGAAGAGTTTACAAATGGTTTCTCTTTATTTGAGTTACCCTCTTTATAAGGATTTTATTGCAAGAGATGATTCCTCATAAAGTCTTATTTCCAGTTTGCTGCTATCAAATGGCATCTCCTTGAGAAAGTTTATGAAGACTCGGATGGTCTTTCTCTTTATTTGAGAAAATTTGCTCATAAAGCAAGCAACCTGTATCTCTTTTGTGAGATCCCCAATAAGCTTGCCTAGGCTTCATATTTATCTAAGTGAAGTGGTTGTGTGTTTCCTAGTGAATTTATAGAAACTTTTTTCCCCATGATGTCTTGCGACTCTTTTACTCCCTAACAAAGTGGAGGTGCTTATCTATTTCCCATTGGATTCCATCGTTTGGTTCTACTTCCGATGAGGATGTTTTATTTTGGTCCAATTCTAAGGCTTTAAGGGTTGTGTCTTGTCTTTTTGTTCTAGAGTGTCAACTTGTCATTGTTTGAACTTGATCAATTTTTCTGGATATTCCCCAGTGGAGACCATCTCTTGGTTTTACCTCTAGTGATGATATTTTCTTCTAAAGTACCAACCAGTCATTGGCTTGAATCTGTTGTTCCATCGCTTTAGGCGTCTTATTTTAGATTTCCCCAATGGAGACCGTCTTTTCAGTTCAACCTTCATTGAGGATCTTTTGTTCTAGAATGTCATCTAGTCACGCTTGAACCTGACAACCAATCATTCTAGATACCTTTATTGGAGCCCATCTTTTGGTTCTACTTCCAATAAGGTTTCTTTATCTTTTGTCTTAGAGTGTCAGCCAGTCATTGTTTAAACTTGTTGATCAATTTCTCTGGACATTTCCCATTGGAGATCGTCTTTCCGGTTCAACCTCCAATGTGGATATTTTCTTCTAAAGTTACAACCCGTCATGGTTCATGCCTGTTGTTCCATCACTTTAGATGTCTTGTTTTATTTTCTTTCCCCAATGGAGACCGTCTTTCCGATTCTACCTTCATTGAGGATCTTTTTCTTTCTAGAATATCATTCAGCCATACTTGAACTTGATAATCAATCATTTTAGATACCTCTATTGGATCCCAACTGTTGATTATACTTCCAATGAGGTTGCTTTATTCTTTTCAGAGTGTCAGCCAGTTATTGCTTGAACTTGTTGATCAACTGCTCTGGATATTTCCCATTGGAGACCGTCTTTACGGTTCTACCTCTAGTGAGGATCTTTTCTTCTAAAGTGCCAATCGGTCATGGCTTAAACCTTTTGTTCCATTACTTTAGATGTTTTATTTTCTTTCCCCAGTGGAGATTGTTTTCCTGGTTCAACCTTCATTGAGGATCTTTTTCTTTCTAGAATGTCATTCGGCCATGCTTGAACACGATGGTCAATCATTCTAGATACCTCAATTAGAGCCCATATTTTGGTTCTACTTCCAATGAGGTTGCTTTATTCTTTTTAGAGTGTCAGCTAGTCATTGCTTGAACTGGTTGATCAACTACTCTAGATATTCCCTAGTGGAGACCATCTCTTGGTTCAACCTCTAGTGAGGATCCCTTCCTTCTAAAGTTTCAGCTGGTCACGCTCACACCTGTTGCTCCATAACTTTATATTTCCCCGGTTTGTTTCAGATACCCCAGTATTATTGTCATCCCTAGTGAGTTTATTACTCATTGTGTTGACTCTGTTCCTGTTTTCTTCCGTTTTCATCTGCATTTTGCATTTAGCATTCCATCATTTTCATCATGTTAGAGTTCATCGCATGCCAGTATTTCATAGCTTCATTTTCCCTTAGCATAGTATGTCATTGCATCTAAGGGAAAAAATTTCGGTTATCTATATTTAAATACCTTTCACCATGATTTCATTATGATTATCATCACTCATGTCATTCGATGAAGATATTTAAATAGGGGCAACTGTCATACCCCAAAATTTACCCTTAGACTCTTTGATCTTTTGCATATCATTTAGGTCAATAATATTGCATAACTAACCATATTATCAACTTTTGTTTTGCTTTTTTCACCTAGGGGATTATGGTTTGACTCCATATTCTTCAGAGTTAGGAATTAGGGATTTTGATAGGATGTTTCTGCTGAAGTGGATTTCTGTTGTTTAGAGGTTGTCTCTTTCGGTTGCTTGTACTCAAGTTTGAGGCGGAGGTGTTGGGTGTTCAATTATCATGAGAAGTTCTTATCAGAAGTTTATCAAGGCACGACTTTAGTTTCTCTAAATTGCCACATGGATTTCGTTGTTTAAGGTTTCATCTGTGGACTGACTGGAAAATATAGATTAGGATTATGGAAGATTATGGTTTCTCACCCTTGGTGTTCATGATCAACAAGTGTTGTTCAGTTGTGTCTCTTGAGGCTAGCACATTCAATGTTCATGCGAGTATTGATTGGGTGATTAGGGTTTTCACTATTGGTATGTGGATTCGTCATATTGTTATCCAATCAAGATCATTTCAAGATGGATTTAAGTTTGTGTTGTTGTTCAGGATTTGTTGCGGTCAAGTGCATTTGTGAAGTTCTTAAGTGTTGCGGAGGCGTGTTACAAAATCCATATCCATTCTGTAATCATTTTATCCATTTTTGCTTTTCATCTACTTTCAATAAGCATCATACATTTTTTTTTCAATCCAGTTTTCAACTTTCATCTCCAAATCCATTCAATATCCAATCTCTATTTCACTATCCTTTTTATTTTATTCCATATCCATTAAAACCATTATCAAATTTATTCCCAATTACTATCCAGATATCCATTTCAAATTCAATTACCCACATCCAATTCACATTCATAAATATCCAATATCCATAAAAATCCATTTGTTCGTCATGTCCAATTCATATCCAATATCCATTTAGATTCAATTTTCTAAAAATATCCATTTAAATCATTTCATTTATAATCCATTATATCAATTAACTCATGTCCATAAAATCCTTTCCAAATTTCAATTACATTACCAAGCCCATAAAATAAAAAGGCCCTTTTGGTTTTCATTACAAAAAAATATTTCGGCTCCAAAATTGCAAAACAAGTGATGTTTCTTGGTCAACATGTTCATTCCCTGATAAGTCATACTTTCCCTACACCAAAACATCTCATACTACTTTAGCTACCTTAAATGTTGCATAAACATTCTGCCCAAACTTGCCTACAAACAACAAAACAACACCACACGAAGCTTGCTACTTTCACCATCCAAGATTGCTCTAAATTGTACATAGACCTACACTTGCCATATCCTTCCAAATGCTTTGACAAAATCATACCCCTCCAGACATTGACCAGCATCTCAAAGCTATACGCACCTAACCAGTCATTTGTTGCATTTACACCAAAATGTGAAACTCCTGAGCAAAACAAAACCTGTGACCAAAAGCTAAAGCTTGTTACAATCTGATATAATCCACAAGACTCCAAACCTGTTACAAACAATGCAAACCAAAATTTGAACTTGAAAGGGATGTATCCAAATAATAAAACAAACACAACCAGACAAATTTGAGGGGATTTTGAAAAGAAGGAGGAGGTGTTTTTATCAAAACTAAAAAAGAACAGATACATATAAAACTCTCTGCCTCATATCACAGGGGAGAAAACACTGAACATCTTTGTTTTCTTTTTCTTTTCAACAACAAGACCAGAACAAAAAGGAGACCATCGAAGTTAAAAAAAACACATCACAGAAACATAATGACCCCGAGTTGAAACACCAAATACAAAAAACACTGAGTACATTTTTTATAACATACCCACATTGCCTCAAATCACAACAACAACAGAATGATTCATTAGGCATGTGATTTTGTACCCAGGTTCACACAAATTCGTCGTTTTGCTTCACGAAGGTTTAGTTTTGATGAAATTCTTTGTTTTTGCATTGATAAATATTCCATACCTCTTTCGAGTGGCTTTGATTTGGTTTTATTTTCACTCATGATTTTTCTTGATTCATGATAATAGCTTGTAAGCTTGTTGTTGTTTGATTTCGTGCATTTTTCCTTTTTTTTTCTTCGTTTGGATGGAGTCATTGTTCACAAGGGAGAAGTTTGATTTGCAGAAGATGATGTGAGTGAGGGCTTACTATTAGAAGAGGAAAAGAAATCGCGTTTCAATTTCTGCTTGGCTGTTTTTGTTTTTTTTTTCATTTAGGGTTGTGGATTTTTGTGTAGAATCGTGGGAGCTAGGTCATCCATCCATCCAACCCGTTTTAATAGACAAGTTTGGGCTGTTGCGCCCCACACAATCCTTGGTCCATGTTTTTTTTCAGCCTGCACTTTTCATTTATAATTAGGTTGTTTAATTTTTTTCCTATTAGTTCTTTAGTTAGTCTTAGTTATTAGTGTTTTATTTAGCTAGAATTAATTGATTAGTTTTTTAACTAAAATTAGATAATTAGTTTTAATTAGAATTAGGTTGATTAGTTTCTTTTATTATTAGAATTTAGTTAGTTAGAATTAGGTTGATTAGTTTTATTTAGTTTTATTTATTAGAATTTAGTTAATTAGCTTTAATTAGATTTTAGTTTAATTAATTTTTTTATTTAGATTTTGGTTAATTAGATTTTATTTTTAGATTAATCTTGACAATTCCGTATTTTCATTTTAGTTAATTCCTGATAGTCAATTTTGAATCTGATTCTTATTGTATTTGGTTGTGATTAAATCTTGATTTTGATTTCCTATCTTTTGAGCTTTTGATTTTCTTGATCATTTGCTATACATGTTGTTATTCATCTTACACTAACTACTCGAGGTTTCCTCTTTGTTCCTCTATTTCTTATACCTCATTCTAAATGAAAGGATCACACTTGTTGACTGCCATGTCATTTAGTATAGCCTTGTTCGACTTTTCCCTCGAGACTTCGTTAGAGTCTTATCCCTTTATCCTAGCCTTAGGATTGGAGTCTCCGCACTTCATGTAAGTGTCATGGTTATGAACACTTGCTTCCCCTTGGAACCTTGGCCACAGTTAAGAGTTCCTCACCCATCTCCAAGCGAACTATGGAGGCTCTGATTCCTCATTCCTAGTTAGTATACATAGGCACAAGATACGATATCTTGTCGAGCCCACTAACAATTAACTTCCCATATCTCACACCGCCGTGCGATTGAGACTAGTTTACTTTTCCCTTTATCCTAGCCTTAGGATTGGAGTCACCGTACTTCATGTAAGTGTTATGGTTATGAACACTTACTTCCCCTTGGGACCTTGACCATAGTCAAGAGTTCCTCACCACTCGCCAAGGGAACTACGGCGGCTCTGATTCCTCATTCCTAGTCAGAATACGACAAGATGCGATATCTTATCAAGCCCACAAACAACTAACTTCCCCTATCTCACGCCGCCGTATGATCGAGACTAATTTGCTTTTCTCTTTATCCTAGCCTTAGGATTGGATTCTCCGTACTCCATGTAAGAGTCATGGCTATGAACACTTACATCCCTTTGGAACGTTAACCACATTCAAGGGTTCCTCACCCCTCTCCAGGAGAACTATTAAGGCTCTGATTCCTTATTCCTAGTTAAGATACATAGGCACAAGATGTGATATATTGTCAAGCCCAATAACAACTAACTTACCATATCTCAAGCCGTCGTACGATCAAGACCAGTTTACTTTTCCCTTTATCCTAGCCTTAAGATTGGAGTCGCTTCACTTCATGTAAGTGTCATGGTTATGAACACTTACTTCCCCTTGGAACCTTGACCATAGTCAAGAGTTCCTCACCTCTCATCAGGCGAACTATGAAGGCTCTGATTCCTCATTCCTAGTCAGAATACGTAGGCACTAGATGTGATACCCTGTCGAGCTCTCTAATAACTAACAACTAACTTCCTTATCTCATGCCGCCGCGTGACTGATACTAGTTTACCTTACCCTTTATCATAGCCTTAGGATTGGAGTCCCCGCACTCCATGTAAGTGTCATGGTGATGAACACTTGCTTTCCCCATTTACTATAGCCTTAGGTTTGGAATTTCCGCACTCCATGTAAGTGTCATGGTTATGAACACTTACTCCCCCTTGGAACCTTAACCATAGTCAAGATTTCCTCAATCCTAGTTAGGAGAACTACAAATGCTTTGATTCCATCATAGTCAGGATACGTAGGCACGAGATGCGATGTCTTGGCGAGCATACTTAATGTATATACCCTAGGTCTTCACCTTAGCACAATTCCCTTAGCAAGCAAACATTAACATAACACAAATATTAACAAGAGGTTCCTGTAGAGTACTACAAATACTTAGGATGCTAGCCCTTTCCCTAGGTATAACCAACCCCCGAACCTTAGATCTCTAACTTTATTGTTACATAGCACACTTAGGGTTTTCTTTGATCTTTACCCTTTCCTTTGGATAAATAAAAGCTCGATGGTGAATTTCATGATTTTTTTTATTCAAGTTAATTCAATAGCTTGATATTTGATTCTCATCGCAATACATTGAGTTGTAATTTCAATCACCGTGATTGAAAGGGAATTGAGAAGGGTCTCATACCTAGGAAGAGTCTTAGGTAGAAATTAAGCATAGGTAGTGATTAAGTGATAAGTTGTAAATCAGAGGTTGTTTAGCTTAGAATTAATACTATTTAGTGGATTTCATTTCTGGCTTGGAAGCCTCTAGACGTAGGTGTTGTTGTTCACCGAACTGGGTTAACAATTTTGTGTGTTTGTTTACTTTCTACAATTTGTTTTCTGCTCCTTATTGTCAATGTGTTTGAAGCTCAGATCAAGTGTCTCGAAATATCTCAGGACATCTGAGATCTGCTACCAGAATTTCAATTAGTATCAGAGCAGGCATCCTGCTCTACATCTAGGTGATATTCAGGGAAGATACTTTCTGGCACAATGGACAAAGAAGGAGGAATATTAAATACCATCCATTCTTGATGGATCTAATTATGAATATTGGAAAGTGCGCATGGTGGCCTTAATCAAGTCTATGGATGGTAAAGCTTGGAAGTCTGTGGTAAAAGGATAGGATCCTCCAAAGGCTAAAGATAAGGAAGGGAAGATCACATATCTGATTAAGCCCGAGGAAGAATTGGATGATGAAAATGACAAGCTTGCTCAAGGTAACTCCAAAGCATTTAATTCCTTGTTCAATGGTGTTGACAAGAACATATTCAGGTTAACAAAAAATTGTATTGTTGCCAAGGATGCTTGGGAGATTTTGAAGACTGCGCATGAAGGAACTTCTAGAGTGAAATCTTCAAGACTTCAACTTCTCACCATCAAGGTGACCACTATTGAAGAAGCCCATGAAATAAACACCTTGATGGTAGATGAACTCATGGGTTCCCTACAAACGTTTGAAATGGCTATTAGTGAGAAGTCTGAGAAGAAGAAAAGTCCAGCCTTGGTGTCTAATCAAGATGAATGTAAGACAAATTCCAAGGAAGAACTGTATAAGGTTGTTGTGCTTCTTGGAAAATAATACAATTAATTCCTGAAGAGGATGGAAGGAGAGTCAAGAGCAAATGTCAAGACTATGTCATCCGACAACAACAAAAGGAGGGATTTTGGAAGAAAGTCCAAAAATGAAGAAAAGGCTAGCCAAGGCAAAGGAATCAAGTGCTATGAATGCGAAGGATTTAGACACATTAAATCTGAGTGTCCTGCCTTTCTCAAGAAAGAGAAGAAAGACTTGTCTACATCATGTCTGAAGATGATTCCGCAAGTGAGGGAGAATCACCTAAACATGTTTCTGCTCTTACATGGGTATTTGACTTTGATGGAGAATTAGATATTGGAGAAATCTCATATAATCATCTGGCTAACTCCAACAGGGAGTTGTACACCAAAAGTGCAGAAGTATGTTAGCTAGGAGAGGATCAACATAGTGTTATCATCCATCTTGGGATTGAAAGATTGAAGCATCTTGACATCATCTCTGATCTAAAGGAGGAAGTTGTATTGCTCAACTCTAAACTTGATAATATGACCAAAACTGTTAGAATGCTCAACAACAGTTCTAATATGCTAGATGAGATTCTTCAATTTGGGAAGGACGTTGGAGATATCAGAGGACTTGGTTATAATGACCAAGTTGTGATGAATAAATGAAAAGAGCCAGCATTGAGTTCTGCTCAGCCTAAAAGAGAACATAATTAGAAGATGTCAAAAGGGATATCTCAAAATCAACACAAACATCAGAAAAGTTCTTCAGGAAAAAAGAAGCAGGACTAGAAATTTCATCATTGTGGTAAGTATGGTTTCATTAAACCTTACTGCTACAAGTTACATGGGTATTCCAAGTATGGTTCTCAACCCAGAAAACAGAAGGCCGATAAAGCAGGGAAGAAGTGGATTTCTAAGAATGACTCAGTGGATCTCATAGCTCATTCCTATCTAAGCCTCTACTGGAGATAGATGGTATTTTGATAGTGGTTGTTATAGACACATGACTAATGTCAAGGATTTCTTGGTGGACATTCAATCACATGTCACTAGCTATGTCACCTTCGGAGATGGATCCAAAGGGAAAATAAAAGGTGTTGGGAAGCTGGACCATGCTGGGCAGCCTAAACTTGATAATGTGATGCTTGTCAAACATTTAACTGAAAATTTGATAAGTATCAGCCAACTTTGTGACCAAGGTCTCAAGGTTAACTTTACCAAATCTGAGTGTCTGGTAATGAATGATAAGAATGAAGTTGTCATGAAGGGGGACAAATCCAAGAATAACTGTTATATGTGAACTTCTCTAGAGACAGAGTGTTCATCCAAGTTAAATAAAGATGAAGTAAAGCATCAGAAGCTTGGTCATATTCAGAAGATGAAGAAAAGTTTGTCAAAATTAGCAGGCAGAAATACTCCAAATCTGAATGTTGATGATGGAAGAATCTGTGGAAAACTAACCAAGATGTCACACAAGGAGTCGCGACATCTGACTACCTCGAGGATTCAGGAACTTCTTCATAGGGATTTATTGATTGATGATCTTGGAGAAAAGAAGTGTGCTTATGTTGTTGTTTTGACCACAGAAGTTGAAGGGGAGAGTTGATCTCAACTCATAGGGAAGAGACAGATGCTGAATGAGCATAATGTCACACAAGATGTTGTGACATCTTACTGTGACAACTTGAATCTCACTAATGATTCTAAAAATCATATTGAGGAGTTAAGGGAAAAATTAGGGTTTTGCATGATTGAGGGCTTTGAGAAATTAACTTATGGGAATATGTTGGAGCGGTAAAGCGGATAGCAAAAATATTATTTTCGGAAGAATTTCCTCCGGGATTTATGTCGTCTCCATAGGGATCAGTGTGAGGGAAAGAATGTCGTTTGATAATCTCTACGTCTCTAAGCTTGGGTTTGAGTGGTTTGGGATAAAAATGCAAAAGGAAAAATACGAAACAAAAAAATAAATACATTCTTAAGAAATGAGAAAACTCGTCAGGAGTTATATTTCGTTCTACCCATCACGCACTACTAAATCGCTCATCAATATCATCACGTATCGCTCACAGCAGAGGTTATATCTAACGCAAAGTCGAGAGATCAACTGTATCGTTTCATCGGTGATGTCTCACGCAACTCGACAACACGAAGCATTAAGAATTGATACCCACGTGAATGTTAGTCCTAAATCTATGTCTAGAGTTTAGAATCTAATAGATGTTCATCTTAGATCGAGTTCAAACCGTATATGTCTATAGCAATCCAAACCCATTAAGTAAAAAATCAAGATAATCATCGATAAAGAGTTGCAAAAGAGATTTTATACAAAGATTCATAAATATACATACAATCAAGATAAACTTACATACAAAACCCCAACAAATGAAAAATACATAGAGAGGAAGGAAGAAGAACACAAATCTCACGGTCTGTCAACTCCGATTGAAATGGATTCGACTCCGGATCATCAAGATGCACCCTCTAATGTTGTTTCTAAGCTAAATCTACTCAAGAATGTGTTTGATGAAATTAAGGTAAAAAGTTCTCAAACAACATAACCTAAAAAATGCTGAAAAATGACTTAAATAGACAAAAATGGGTTTCCGTGTTCGCCTAGCAAAGTCCCGTTCACACAGCGAACTTATGCATCTTTCGCTACTGCCAAAACAATGTTTTTCACGCATTTTAGAACTTTTTGTTCGCATTGCGAATATGACAGCAAACCAACACTTGTTTTGACCATAACATTTGAACCGTAACCCCGTTTTACGCGCGGTCGGAAGCGTTGGAAATCTTATTCAATGCACTATAAGACAATGAAAAAATAGCATTGATTACATACCTACAAAAATGATAGAAAAATAATTCAACTCAATCATATTTATATGATACACAATATATACATTATAACGTAAACTATACAACATATGCACAAAAGTTGAGGTTTATTGGTTGAATTAAACCAATAAGTGCCAATTATTTACACTCAATATCACTATAATTTAACACTTATCAACTCTTCCCAACTTAAACTTATTTGTCCTCAAACAAGAATCGATCAACTCAAGAAAACAAAAGTAACAATCAAGCAATCACGACTCAACAAGTTTCAAAAAAACAAAAAATAAACAAATGTATGGTTCAACACAAAAACGTACATGCAAAGAAAAACATACCACTAAACTACAACGATAACATGAAAACAAAACAATTCCTAAATACAAAATACATGTCAAAAATTCTAAGACAATACAATATTCAAAAATAAATCACATCTAGCACACACTTCATCGATAGATGAATAAAAAAAATACGAGAGACTTAACTCTCACCCAACAATCATGCTAAAAACAAGTTAAATTATGTATTCATCAAGAAAAACCTCACATTGAACAGTATAAAAGCAAAAATTACAAGGGCTTTAAGGATTGTAATGTGGCTTGGGTGACAACCAATTGTTTTTCTCAAGGTAAAAGAAACAAAAACTTGCCTAATCAAATGAGAGTGATCATTTCTCACAATCTCAAGCACTCACAAATTCCAATCACCTTTTCCTCTTTTTCAAATTTTTCCACCATTCCACACAACTTATTAGCATAACAATATTCTATTTTTTTTCTTTTTATTTTTAATTCTTTTCCTTTTTTTTCTTTTTCTTTTTCATTTTTTTCTTTTCTTTCTTTTTCAAACTTTTTCTTTTTCTCAACCTCTTAGCAACCAACCTCTTCTCCCCAACTTCAATACAACCGCACATAGTGACATGAATGCTCCCAAACTTATTAGGTAAGGGTAAAAAAACTCAAATAATAAGTCATGGTTATAGTTCAAGAAAAAGTATTAGAATCCATACAAAAATGAACTTAACGCCAACATGGATTCTAACAAAGGCTCAAAGGGGGTAAGCAACTTCTCATTCACTCACAAGGTAGATTGATTATTTGATTAAGTAGATATGCTCAAAATCAAATCAAATGCCTTGATCATTTTAGTGTTATCATACAAATCAACACAAATACAAAATTAAACATAATAAAACCGAGTTAAACAAGAATGTTGGTCTCCTGCATATAGTAAACAATGGAAAGCTCCTCACAAAAAGGCTTTGTTCTAAAGTGATTCAAAACTGAACAAGTACGAAAAAAGAATGAATGACATGCAAATTGTACAAATGAAAAGTCTCTTAATCATGCTATGTTCTAGAAAGCGATAAACGAGTACCTTGCAAAGTACACACCTCAAACAATATCAAAACCATACATTCGCAAGTTGAAACGATCAAACTTAGAAAATCACAAAAGGCATCCTTAAGCTAATCAAAAAATAAAGCTTGAGAAAAAACACAAAAATTTCCTAGCAACCTAAAAAAAATTCAATCAAACTAAATAAACATAAAGCTATACAAACTCAAAAACCGTTGGGTTGCCTCCCAACAAGCGCTTGTTTCACGTTGTTAGCTCGACGCCTTATTTACGTACAAAGTCCTCCATGTTGCTTCGTTCACCGGTAGATACCAAATAATACCTGCAACACTTGAGCAAACATAAACCAAAAACAAAAATATGTACACACACAAAAATATGATGGAAAACACATATATACAAGGATGACAAACAAAGGAAAAACAAGCATATATACAATCATGTACAAAGCTAAAAAACATTGAAACTATCGCAATGCAATTCAATATCAAAACCAATCCCCGGCAGCGGCGCCATTTTGTTGGAGCGGTAAGCAAAAATATTATTTTTGGAAGAATTTCCTCTAGGATTTATGTCGTCTCCAGAGGGATCAGTGTGAGGGAAAAAATGTTATTAGACAATCTATACGTCTCTAAGATTGGGTTTGAATGGTTTGGGATAAAAATGCAAAAGAAAAAACATAAAACAAAAAAAATAAATACATTCTTAAGAAATGAGAAAACTCGTCAGGAGTTGTATTTCGTTCTACCCATCATGCACTAAAAAAATATATGGATCAACTGCACGCAACCCAAGTCGCTCGTCAATATCATCACGTATCGCTCACAACAGAGGCTATGTCTAATGCAAAGTCGAGAGATCAACCGTATCGTCTCATTGGTGATGTCTCACGCAACTCGACAACACGAAGCATTAAGAATCGATACCCACGTGAATATTAGTCCTAAGTCGATGTCTAGAGTTTAGAATCTAACAGATGTTCATCTTAGATCGAGTTCGAACCGTATATGTCTATAGCAATCCAAACCCATTAAGTAAAAATCAAGATAATCATCGATAAAGAGTTGTAAAAGAGATTTTATACAAAGATTCATAAATATACATACAGACAAGATAAACTTACATACAAAACCCCAACAAATGAAAAATACATAGAGAGGAAGGAAGAAGAACACAAATCTCACGGTCTGTTAACTCCGATTGAAGTGGATTCAACTCCGGATCGTCAAGATGCACCCTCCAATGTTGTTTCTAAGCTAAATCTACTCAAGAATGTGTTTGATGAAGTTGGGGTGAAAAGTTCCCAAACAACATAACCTAAAAAATGCTAAAAAATGACTTAAATAGGCAAAAATGGGTTTCTGTGTTCGTCTAGCGAAGTCCCGTTCGCACAACAAACTTATGCATCTTTCAGTACTGCCAAAACAATGTTTTTCATGCGTTTTAGAACTTTCTGTTTGCATTGCGAACATGACAACAAACCATCACTTGTTTTGACCACAACTTTTGAACCGTAACTCCGTTTTATGTGCGGTCAGAAGCGTTGGAAAGCTTATTCAATGCTCTATAAGATAATTACAAAATATATTAGATTATATACCTACAAAAATGAGATAAAAGCAATTAAACTCAATCATATTTACATGATACACATTATATACATTATAACGTAAACTATACAACATATGCACAAAAGTTGAGGTTTATTAGTTGAATTAAACCAATAAGTGCCAATTATTTACACTCAATATCACTATAATTTAGCACTTATTAGAATACTACTCAAGTGTATGTATGGTTCAAACAAATAAAGAGAGGATTTAAAAATCAATCATTTCAAAGTGACCTAAACTGCTCCCTCACACGTCTCCTCATACTGTGCCTTTCCAGTGTGCCAAGATGTCTCAACAACAACCTTCTAAGGGGGAAACCAAGAATGAGAATGTTCCATCTTCAACAGCTAGGGCTAAAGTTTGGAAACTGTCTGCTGCAGATGTGATTGATGTTGCTCTACTGGCTATAGTGTCATGCAAGCCTGAAAAACTCCCTGTGAAAAGATCTAAGGATCTCCCTACAGGTAATCCCTCAAAGACCTTTGATGCTTTTCCTAACCCTAGGATGGAGAAAGAAAGATTTGATACTGATAATAGAATAAGTCAAATGGTTGCTAGAACCTTAAATTTAGGGAGTCATCTGAACATTGCTGAGATTACTAGACCTCTGGATCAGATTCTCCCTACTACCTCTGCTTTGGTTGATGAACCAGAAGTAGTGACTGAGGAGAATATTATTGAGAATAAGGTTGAAGATGAGGATCAGGAAAAATCATAAAGGAATCTTCACACCCTTGCTGATTATATGGTAAGAAATGTTGAAGCAAATGATGGAACATCTTCCACTGAAGAAGAATCTAAGTCGAAGGGTTAAGCATCTGAGAGTACTGTTGGAAAGGCTGTTGTTCAGGCTATTAATGTTGATGACCTACCTTATGATGATAAGATCATTACAAAGAGTCTCCATCCTGGTGTGGCGAAGAGACTGAAGTGCAGAAAAGGTAAAGGTGTGGCTGCTGAGAACACTCCAACCAAGATACCTAAGAAATCTGTGGTTGGACCACATAAACTTTAGAGCAAGGTTGCTATTGTGTCAAGGAAGAGAAAGATTGAGTCTGATACTGAATCAGATAATGATATTGAACATGATGTCCAAGACATCATGCATGCAAAGAAACCAACTTCGAAGAAGAAGGTTGCTGCCCTTCCTAAAGCTCCCTTGGACAATGTCTCCTTCCATGCTCCTGAAAACATGGGGAGATGGCCTTATGTGTATCAAATAAGAGTTGCATTGGAAAGGGAACTAGGGAAGAATTCCCTAGAATGCAAAGAGGTATTGAACCTAATTAAAGCTGCCGGGTTGATGAAGACAGTCACTAAACTTGGGTCTTGCTATGAGAAGTTGGTCAAGGAATTTGTGGTGAACATTCCTGAAGGCTGTGATGATGCTATCAGCAAAAACTATAGAAAATTGTATGTCAGAGGAAATGTTGTGACATTTTCCTCCATTGTGATCAACAGGTTTCTAGGAAGATCAGTAGAACCTCAACTTGAGTGTAAAGATACTGATGATTAGGTGTGTCAGGAGATCACCTATAATATTGTGAAGCGTTGGCCAAGCAAAGGGAAGATATCAGCTGGGAAGCTTAATGTGAAGTATGCAATTTTGTATATCTTTGATCAAGTTCTGAAGCAAACTTTATCAACTGCTATTAAACTACCTATTTGTTTTCCTTCACTCATTTGTATTATAATTCTAGATGAGTATCCTGGTATTCTGGTACCTACAGATCATGCAATGAAAAGGGAATCTCCCTTGACATTGCACTATAAGTTGTTTGCTAGGAATTATGTCCCAGATATTGTTTCGACATCTGCATCAACATTTACAGCTACAACTTCAAAGGAAGATACCATAGCGCGTCTGAAGGAGACCTACAAGGACCTGGATGCTATTACCAAGTCCAGCATAGCTAGGAAGGCTAAACTTGAATAGCTAATACAAGCCTTGACAGCTGAGCATGACAAGGGCACTGAAGCTGTTGATGGGATTGATGATGCTGATAAGGATGGAGCTAAAGATGTTGATGCTGAAGATACTGAAGTTGAGGTTGATAATGACTTGGTTGGAGAGGAAGAAGAAGAAGATGATGATGAGGCTACTGAGGATGACATATGAATGTAGTCTTATTTTTTTGGTGATGTAAGGGCTTAATGCCCAGGATATTTGTTGTTTTGGCACTACATGTGCTTGTTGTGTAACTTTATCTTTTATGTTATGACTAGGTTATTTAGTTAGTTTAACTACCTTTGTCATATTATGCCTAAAAAGGGAGAGTAATAATAACTTTGCTAACCTCTCCTATGCTAACCACTGATTATTGCCTTTGAGGGGGAGTGTTCTAATCTTTTGCTTGCAGAAGAAGGAACTGTTTGAAGGGGAGGCTTGTGTTTTTCCGCTGGTGATGTTCTGACGTTTGGCCTTTGTCTTGTGTTTCTGCTTGCAAATTTTATTCAGTTAGTTTTAGTCAAAATATGCCAAAGGGGGAGATTGATGAGTTCAAGCCTTTGTGGTTGACATCAATTTTGGTAAAACTAACTTTTCAGCAAGATGTTGGACAAGATGTCCTAACATGATGATGAACTAATTGAAGATCAAGATGTTGGACAACATGTCATATCCTGATGATTCAACATCTTTGTCTGTTATTTTTCAATTTTTAATTCTTCTATTTTAGTTCCAGTTGTCAGTTTATTCTAGGGTTTTTTTCCTAGGTGGCGTCCAAGATTGAGGAATTAGAGATTCTGATTATAATTTGAAGATGTTGTTTCTAAGTGTGGAGACACTTTAGAAAACTTAATATTGAAGAAACTATTCTAGAGGAGAATTAGTTGCAGATTCCAAGGAACAAATTTTCTACGTTTTGAAGCCCAAATCCAGTCTACCTTATGGTTATAAATAGGATGGTTTTAATCTAAGATAGGCGTGTAATTTACACTATTTCTTAGTGTGTTCTAGGGTTTGTACTTTGTAAGCATCTACTGTATTGTGTTGATACTAGAGATGGACTGTTTACATTGAATTATAATTTCAGTCACTGCTGTGATTGAAAGGGAATTGAGAAGGGTCTCATACTTAGGAAGAGTCTTAGGTAGAAATTAAGCACAGGTAGTGATTAAGTGATAAGTTGTAAACCAGATGTTATTTAGCTTAGAATTAATACTATCTAGTGGATTTCATTTCTGGCTTGGAAGCCCCTTAGCGTAGGTGTTGTTGTTTACTGAACTGGGTTAACAATTTTGTGTGTTTGTTTACTTTTTGCAATTTGTTTTCTGCTCGTTATTTTGATCGTGTTTTAAGCAGAGATCAAGTGTCTCGACATCTCTCAGGACATCTAAGATCTGCTACCAGAATTTCACACTCCAAAGCCACGAGAGCATTATCTGTAATCAGTCTCCCTTGCACAAAGCCACTTTGCTCCTCATCAATGACTTCAGGTAAGATGCTTTTAATTCTGTTTGCAATTGTTTTTTTAGCCATCTTCATCACCACATTGCATATACTTATAGGTATGAAGACTTTGGGTGTATTGGGGTACTTGCATTTGGGAATAAGCACTATATGAGTGGAGTTAATCTCACCAGGATCCTTGCCATGATTCAGGATATCTAAAACCAGCTTACCCACCTCTCCTTCTACAATGTGCCAAAATTTATGATACAAAAGCGCAGGAAGGCCATCTGGTCATGAGGCTTTAAGAGGATGCATTTGAGCTAGAGTTGCCTTGACTTCTTGGAGAGTAAATGGCTTACTACACCAACTAATATGCCATGGTTTTAGTTTTCCATGAACTACACTATAAACTTACTCAATGTTACCCGGATTTGAAGAAGTGAAAAGCTCCATAAAATAGTTTGTCAAGATTCTCTCATAGTTGTTCTCTCCTTTCCACCACATCCCATTTGCATCTTTCAAATTTTTGATGGTATTAGTTATCATCCTCTGATTAGCCTTTTTATGGAAAAATTTGTTTTTCTTGTCTCCATGCTGAAGCCAAACTACCATACTCTTTTGCCTCCATACCACCTTATTAAATTGGAGCAATCTGTTCCTCTGAGTTTCTAAAGCCTTGTAAGTTTAAATAGAATGAGCCTCAACATCCCATATAGAATCATCCTTCAGGAATTCTTCTTACCTTATAACTTCCTGAGTTATCGAGCTTATTTTGTACTCTTTGAAAATCTCACTCAGACCCTGCAAGTCATGAAGCTTGTTAGCAGTTTATGCATAACTGCTATTCCAAATCCGAGAAACATACTTTTCACATCTGGGGTCTTTGCACCAAACCTCTTCAAATCTAAATAGGTATTCCTTTTTCCTTTTCATTTATCTATAATCAACATCAAGAACTATCTTGATGGCTTCCGAGCCATATCTGGGAAGATGGTAGACCTTCACTACTGAAAATTTATTGATGAAATTATCGGAAGCAAGGGCCCTGTCCAGGAGGAATTGAATGTTCTCTCCTCTCACTCTACCATTTATCCATGTGAAAGGATAACCTTCAAAACCCAAATACAGAAGACCATAAGTCTCCAAGGCAACTCTTCAACAAGATAGTTGGCTTGGTTTTCTGGTATTCCCTCCTTTCTTCTCTTCAACAGCCACCACATCATTAAAATCACCAAAACAAATGACCCTCTCCCCTCCTTTCATAATCAACTCCTGCATTAACACCCAAGTTTTCTTCTTGTTATGCTTTCCTGGGTGACCATACATGTCATTGAAATACCAGAGAACTTCATCTTGATCATCCAACATAGAACCACTAATATGGTTTGTGGAGTATGAAGAGATATCTATCTAAAGACTATCTTGCCACAAGAGGAAAATTCCTTCAGCCCTCTCACGCCCTTGCGCCATATAATCAACAGTAAGACAACAATCAAATCCTGCTTTAACTTTTATTTTTTGAACTTCCTCCTTCCTAAGCCTCGATTCCATCATAAAAACTGTAATACCCCAAATTTTACCCTTATATTTAGCCAGTCATTTCGCATATCATCTCATATGTACATTGCTAACCGCTAACCAGTTATGGAGGTTTTTTGTTTTGCAGATTGGGTTCCAGGGGTATTTTGGTCATTTTACACAACTTCTGCTAATTCCTTGAAGACGGGTTGTTATTAAGTTCTGAGGCGTTTGATACACTATTTTAGAGGCGTTTACTTATCCCCAGTTCTGATTGTATCAAGGTGCCAATTTGATGTGGTCGGTATTAAAACTTGTTAAGCACAACTGGATTTAAGATACATTCCATCGCTCATGGTTTATTTCCAAAGCACTTCCGTTCTGTTATTAAGGCACAGTCATAATTGGGTATTGTTGGTTTGTGGCTCTCGGTGTTTGGTCAGAGGAATTTAATTACGATTAGTTTTGTTGTTGAGGCTGAAGTTGTCGTGATTACGGTGCACATACGTATTTGGTTACGAAATGGTTGGTTAACATCTAAAAGGGATTTTAATCAGATGATGAGATTAGGATTATAAATGAGACGAGTCCACAAATAAGAATATCACTTGGGAGTGTTTATGTTTTATGCCTATGTTAATGAATTAGATACTTGTGGATTTATTCACAAATATTTATATTTTTAACTAAGAATAAAATATAAATGAGTTCAAATTTTGGGAATTTTATTTCATAAAAGAATCTCATCATACAAGAAATAAAGAATACTTCACATTTCAGAAATAATGTTACAAGGAATTACATTGATCCTTAAGGTATCTATCCTAAATCCTAAGAACATCTAAGTGTCTTCATGCTGTCTTTAAGCTTCGCCGCAAATCTCGATTAACCTGCACATCAAAGCAAAACAAGCAATATAGAAAAAAGGTTAGAAGATGCTTTTGACACTCTCAGAACGATGTCATCATCGAGTGCCGGGAGTGGCACAACCGAAGCTGCGACCTACCCCCGTTACCAATCCGCGCCGTAGGCGTCAGATCAGGTAACACCTGTTCTTAATCGTTGCGGGACATCCGAGAGATAGAAAAAATAAAAGAAGTGGGGCTGATTCGTTTTGCCGCGATTGGATTTCCAAACTGATACGAGAATAAGGCAACATAGGCAAGTTTTGACTCAAACCCGGATGCCGGCAGGTCTGAGTCACCTTGGTTTCAAAATTTCCAACACCTGAAAAGCCACAAACGCATCAATGTCAAGATTCAGAATTTGGAACTCAAAACCTAAACAGTTCAGGAGCAGCATCAGTTCTGAACCATGTACAGAAAAATGAGACACAACAAGCTGCGGCAAAATAACATAGGACAAGGTATCACAAGATTCAGCAACATCAGTTAAAGGCAAGTCCCCATTCAAAACAGTTTCAATGGCAAGCAACACATAAGGGAGCGCCAGCACAAGATCATAGCGAAGCCATACTCAGTTCATGAAACAAACAAGTGCACAAACACAGGGCTCATCACCAGTTTAATCCGAATATGACATCCAGTATGTACCCCAGAAGGCGATTAAGGGTAGTATCTTATCTGATTACCTTGCAGACCAGCCAGTTGAAGATTATGAACCTCTTAAGCTCGATTTTCCTGATGAGGATATTTTGTTGATTAAAAGAGATTGTGAAGAGCCAGATCCGAGCGAAGGTCCAGAACCAGGTCTTTGGTGGAAGATGATGTTTGATGGTTCCTCAAATTTCAATGGGCATGGTATAGGCGCCGTTTTGATGAACCCAAAGGGTGGATTTACTCCCTTTACAGCAAGGTTGGACTTTGAGTGTACTAATAACGTCGCAGAGTATGAAGCATGTATCCTCGGCCTCGAAGCAGCGATTCACCTCCGAATCAAACTTCTTAAAGTAAGTGGTGACTCGGCCTTGGTTATCTACCAGGTACAAGGCAAATGGGAAACGAAGAATGAGAAGCTGATCCCTTATAAGGACTACATTATTGAGCTGATCAAGCATTTCGACGAGATAGAATTCGAGCATGTTCCTAGATCCGAGAATCACGTAGCTGATGCTTTAGCCATGTTAGCATCCATGTGGAAAGTTAAATTCGTTAATGAAGCACCTCTTATCCATATTGAGCGCAAGGTTGAGCCCGCTTATTGTCAGACGGTCGAAGAGGTTGAGGTGGATGAAAAGCCTTGGTTTCACGATATCAAGAACTATCTCGTCAAGCAGGAATATCCCGATGGTGCTACTGGTCTGGACAAAAAGACATTGAGAAGATTGGCGTCCAAATTCTTTATCAGTAATGGTGTGTTGTACAAGAGAAATCACGACATGGTCCTGCTCAGATGTGTTGATAAACGGGAAGCGGACATGTTACTACAGGAAATTCATGAGGGGACCTTCGGAACCCATGCCAATGGTTATGCTATGTCCAAGAAGATGTTAAGAGCTGGGTATTACTGGTTAACCATGGAAGCCGACTGCATCCAATACGCTAGAAAATGCCATAAGTGCCAAATTTATGCTGATAAAATGCATGTACCTCCGTCACCGTTGAATGTGTTGTCTTCACCATGGCCGTTCTCTATGTGGGGCATTGACATGATTGGGGCAATCGAGCCGAAGGCTTCTAACGGTCATCGTTTTATCCTTGTTGTCATTGATTATTTCACCAAGTGGGTAGAGGCTGCCTCCTACGCCAACGTGACCAAGCAAGTGGTTGCCCGATTCATCAGGAAAGAGATCATCTGCCGCTATGGAGTCCCAAGCCGGATAATAACTGACAATGGCACCAATCTGAATAATAAGACTATGAAAGAGCTGTGTGACAATTTCAAGATCACTCACCACAATTCTTCTCCGTACCGTCCTAAGATGAATGGGGCCGTTGAAGCTGCGAATAAGAATATCAAGAAGATCCTACAAAAGATGGTTGTGACTTACAAAGATTGGCATGAGATGTTACCGTTTGCTTTGCATGGATACAGAACCTCAGTAAGAACTTCGACAGGGGCAACACCTTTCTCATTGGTGTATGGAATGGACGCCGTGCTCCCCATCGAAGTAGAGATACCTTCTTTAAGAGTGTTAATGGAAGCTGAACTTGAGGAAGCTGAGTGGGTTCAGGACAGATTGGATCAGTTGAATCTCATTGACGAGAAGCGCTTGACAGCCATGTGCCATGGGCAATTATATCAGAAACGGATGAAAAGAGCGTTTGATAGGAAGATTCGTATCCGTGAGTTCCGTCAAGGAGAGCTCGTACTCAAAAAGATCTTGCCAGTACACAAAGATATGCGTGGAAAGTGGATGCCCAATTATGAAGGCCCGTTTGTTGTAAAGACCGTTTTCTCCGGAGGGTCTCTAATACTCACGACAATGGACGGTGAAGAACTAGCACATCCCGTGAATTCTGATGCAGTCCGAAAATATTATGCCTAAAAACCCGCTAAGTCGAAAACCTGCAAAAGGCGACTTAGGCAAAAGTAAGGGTTGAAAAAAAAATAATAATAAAAAGCTCGCTAAGTTGAAAACCCGAAAGGGCGGCTTAGGCAAAAAAGAGCGTCCCGGTGGATTGAAAACTCGAAAGGGCGGTCCAGGCAAAAGTTAGGGACAAAGGCATTTCATTGCATCAGAGGACACTGATCATCTCGAACACACCTTCCGCATAAGAGCCATGTTTCAGTTCTTTCATCCTTGCCCAAAGCAAGATTCTGGATTAGTCTTAGTTATTAGTGTCAGTAGGTGTTATTGGATTCAATGTAACCTTTTTCCCATGTTGCCAATTTCAAAATGTAATCATCTGTGGAGCTATGCCTTCAGCAAGCAGCCACCCTTTAATAAAAGATACCATCTCGTTACTTACATTCCTTGGTGCATTGCTCTTTATTTTTTATTGTTATGCAAAATGCGTCTATTCTTAAAATTTGAAAATGAAAGGTGCATTGTAGATTTTTCAAAACTGTTTTTCAAAAAAACAAACAAATTTGAAATGTAATAAATTACTTTGACTAGTGGAAATTCCGACAGGATCTCTTCATTCCCCGGAAATATCATTATTGCAGAAACACTTTCAAACCATTGCCCAGTGATAGTCCCCAGAGAGACTATAAGCTGACAACTTTTTCTTGGGAAACTCAAAAGTGTTCCTCAGGTTTTCTTCTCCCCAGGTAAAGACATGGTACTATGCACTCAAGCAGGTTTTCTTCTCCCCAGAGAATTCAGAACTTTAAAACCAGATTTGGTTCCACCATGGATCCTTCCCACCCATGATTGACGTATTGGTTGCAGAGAACGCAGGGTATCTCCGTCGAGATGTTTATTTCATCTCTCGTCCCGTCTCTAGTCTGTTTCGTCAGCATACGCATGGGCATAAGCATCACATGCCTATTTCATATATTCATTTCGCATACTCATTACATGCTCATTTTATAACATCTTGCACACATAAACATTAACATACATAAACATTAACATACATAGACATTAACGTACATTCGCATTAACATATGCATCAACATATGCGTTAGCATTCACAGGTTCATTATGCTTCACCATCATTGGTTGTTACCGCCAAGTAACTGGGGTTTGTCTATTCTCTCCAAATAGATTGTCAGCCCTAAGCATAAAGTACTTACTTGTTTCCAGTATCCCCACGGAGCTCGATCCTCGTGGATGACGGTTACTTCAGCTATCTTTCCTCGCCAGGATTAGATATTTACCCTCCGAGATCATTCCCTCGATGGAGTCTTGATTACCAGTTTTCTTTCTAGCTCGATCCTAGATTGAACCTCAGTCTTGTCGGTCGTCGAGCCCAACCGGACGTGCATTTACTTTGCACCATCTAAAGATTTTCACCATACCATGGCAGATACGCGACTGTTTTCGCCCGAGAAGTTTATCACTGTACCCGGACGTGCATTTATTTTGCACTATCTTTCAAGAAAATCAACTACAATCCTTTACAGATACACGACAGTTCACGCCTGGAAAATCTATCAGTACAATACTTTACAATCCTACATGTTAAAACACTTCACAACACTTTACATCTTACAACATCGGTATACAACATTTCTCACCTAAGAAACCGATCCTATCTTCGTTATGACTCGCAGCAAATGGCCATCTCCATGGAGCAGTTGGGCTTCCATTTACCTGCCGTCTTGAGGTTTGAACCAAATCGTATTCAGGAGAGCACGATCTTGAGTTACGGGAAGGTCTGAGCGAAATCATACTCAGGAGAGCACGATTCTGAAGTTATGAAAAAGTTCATTTATCCTTTAGTAAAAGAAGGAGCGGAATCATATTCAGGAGAGCACGATTCTGAAGTATGGGGAAGTTAAGTTGACCGTTTTTCAGGAGAGCACGATTCTGAAGAATGAAGAAATTTCAGGAGCCGAATCATATTCAGGAGAGCACGATTCTGAGTTATGAGGAAGTTCGATTATCCACTTTCATTCTCAGGAGAGCACGATTCTGAAATATGAAGAAATTCAGTCATCCAGTTTCATACTCAGGAGAGCACGATTCTGAAGTATGAGTAAATCCAGTCAGCCAGTTTCATATTCAGGAGAGCACGATTCTGAAGTATGAAGATTTTCATTTACCCTTTATCCGAATCATATTCAGGAGAGCACGATTCTGAAGTATGAGGAAGTTCAGTTTACCCTTTTCATGTTCAGGAGAGCACGATCTTGAAGCATGGAGAAGTTTATTTATCCTTCAGTAAGAGAAGAATCAGAATCGTATTCCAGGCGCCGACCTTAAATGCGAGAAGATTTATTTATCAGATAAGCAGCAGCCTCTTTATTTGAGTGCTTATCCATTTTTTTGCACATAAGTCCCTTCCAACGATAAGTGACAGTTCTCCCTCGAGAAGCTTATCAGGGCATGTCTTATTAAAGCCCATTTATCTTGGGCATACAGTCGGTCTTTACCCTGTATATCTGATACGGATTTCCGAGAAGTTCGTTTGATCCTATCACGAGAGATAGTTCACAGAAGCTTTGATGTTATTCTTTGCTCAATGCTCCAGCATTCTGTAATCAATCTTACCATCGTACGTGATCCAGTTTTATTTTTAGATTCCCCAGTGGAGGCCGTCTCATAGGTACCATCTCCATTCGAGGATCTCGTTCCTTTTCTAAAAGTGACAATTGGTCATTCGCACCAGTTGACTATCATTTGTAGAATTCCCCAGTGATGTACTGTGTCTCAGCGCGTCATTTTCCCCAGTGTATTTCTTCTCGTGGCGTCTGTCCCGGTGTCGTCATGTTTGTCAGCATTTTCGCATTCATTATTCCAGCATACGCAGCATATCATATTCATGGCATCATCTGCATTAAGTCATTCCCGTTTCGTCCATAGCATTCCATATCGTCGCATATAAGGGCAAAATTTTCGGTTATCTATATTTAAATCTCTCCACCACGATTCCTCGAGTCTCTGTCACTCAAATCGTCCAGTGTAGCTATTTAAATAGGGGCAACTGTAATACCCCAAATTTTACCCTTATATTTAGCCAGTCATTTCGCATATCATCTCATATGTACATTGCTAACCGCTAACCAGTTATGGAGGTTTTTTGTTTTGCAGATTGGGTTCCAGGGGTATTTTGGTCATTTTACACAACTTCTGCTAATTCCTTGAAGACGGGTTGTTATTAAGTTCTGAGGCGTTTGATACACTATTTTAGAGGCGTTTACTTATCCCCAGTTCTGATTGTATCAAGGTGCCAATTTGATGTGGTCGGTATTAAAACTTGTTAAGCACAACTGGATTTAAGATACATTCCATCGCTCATGGTTTATTTCCAAAGCACTTCCGTTCTGTTATTAAGGCACAGTCATAATTGGGTATTGTTGGTTTGTGGCTCTCGGTGTTTGGTCAGAGGAATTTAATTACGATTAGTTTTGTTGTTGAGGCTGAAGTTGTCGTGATTACGGTGCACATACGTATTTGGTTACAAAATGGTTGGTTAACATCTAAAAGGGATTTTAATCAGATGATGAGATTAGGATTATAAATGAGACGAGTCCACAAATAAGAATATCACTTGGGAGTGTTTATGTTTTATGCCTATGTTAATGAATTAGATACTTGTGGATTTATTCACAAATATTTATATTTTTAACTAAGAATAAAATATAAATGAGTTCAAATTTTGGGAATTTTATTTCATAAAAGAATCTCATCATACAAGAAATAAAGAATACTTCACATTTCAGAAATAATGTTACAAGGAATTACATTGATCCTTAAGGTATCTATCCTAAATCCTAAGAACATCTAAGTGTCTTCATGCTGTCTTTAAGCTTCGCCGCAAATCTCGATTAACCTGCACATCAAAGCAAAACAAGCAATATAGAAAAAAGGTTAGAAGATGCTTTTGACACTCTCAGAACGATGTCATCATCGAGTGCCGGGAGTGGCACAACCGAAGCTGCGACCTACCCCCGTTACCAATCCGCGCCGTAGGCGTCAGATCAGGTAACACCTGTTCTTAATCGTTGCGGGACATCCGAGAGATAGAAAAAATAAAAGAAGTGGGGCTGATTCGTTTTGCCGCGATTGGATTTCCAAACTGATACGAGAATAAGGCAACATAGGCAAGTTTTGACTCAAACCCGGATGCCGGCAGGTCTGAGTCACCTTGGTTTCAAAATTTCCAACACCTGAAAAGCCACAAACGCATCAATGTCAAGATTCAGAATTTGGAACTCAAAACCTAAACAGTTCAGGAGCAGCATCAGTTCTGAACCATGTACAGAAAAATGAGACACAACAAGCTGCGGCAAAATAACATAGGACAAGGTATCACAAGATTCAGCAACATCAGTTAAAGGCAAGTCCCCATTCAAAACAGTTTCAATGGCAAGCAACACATAAGGGAGCGCCAGCACAAGATCATAGCGAAGCCATACTCAGTTCATGAAACAAACAAGTGCACAAACACAGGGCTCATCACCAGTTTAATCAGAAGCAAAAATATAAAACACAAGTCAAGGTTATAGTATCCTGTTCCAAATGGTTCAGACCCTAAGGTCATCATCACCGGGTAACCCTTCTCGATGGCTTTGACCTGGCAATAACCACACCATCAGTTGCCCTCTGAAAGAAGAAAAAGAAGAGTCAGTGAACTTGTATCAGAAAACGAATCAGAGCCAATACTAACATCTGAAACAACAGCAACAAGGCAGTAAATCAAAAGAATAAGTTCTGTTCAAGGCAAGCTCAGCGCAAGAACAATCAAGCAAAGAATCCCAAAGTTGATCAGTTGAAACTCGCCTCAAATAAGACCCCCACGGGTCAAGGTCTGAAAACAACAATCAAATAACATCATAAAGGTTGTCTCAAAACCAAACAAAACCAGCCGAATCCATATCAGAAAAAACCAGTTCATAAATCTGAATGTCATAATAGTGCAACACCTTTTGAACCAAATGAGCAAGCTCATTGCAGAAGATCGAAAGGCACGGGCCTGGGCTCAGTTCGAACATCACTGCCCAGGCAAGTAAGTGTATCAGTCAGGTTATGAGTCTCCCGCCGGAAGTTTAACACAAGCATCAAAGATCAAACAAAGTTCATAACAGAACTCAAAGCCAAAAAACGAGTCACGAGCTGCATAATCTTGAATGGACAATTCGATTCATAAAGTATAAAAACCGCCCAGTTCATAAATGAATCCCCAGACAAATCCAATTGACATCAAAAGGATCCAACACTATGGCCGTATCAGTCTACGCCAGATTCGAAACTCAGTGATATCAAATTAGGACCAAAATCAATAAACCCACAGCGACATCGAAAATTGGATAACCAAAGTTAGTTTACTGAAAATCTGCATCAAAAGAACCACATCAGTAAAAAAGATGCCCATAGTATCAAAACGGTCCCTATCAGAAGAATTGAGTTCGAGTAAATCAGAGAAGAATGATTCGGTTTATCACGAAGCAGTTCAAATGGAATCAGAATAAATAAACCAGTTAACCAAAACAAATCAGAATGAAAACATTTCGAAACAAATCCAGTTGTGTCAAACAGAATCTGTATGAATCCAATCAATATCTGGAAAGCAGACCAAGTCCATGACAGATCATAACCGTATCCACCCTGAAGGTGCAAGGCAAATTGTAGCAGAAAAATAACAGAAAACAATTTTGATATTGATATCAATTCTAAATCAGGGAAGATTAAATCGTATCAAGTGAATCAGAACAAGCCAAAGCACCAAGTTCACAAATCACGAGCCCAGAATCATGACAAAAGAAATCCCAATCAAATCTTAAGAAGGGAAATAAGATTCAATCAGATCAAATATATCAGAAACAAATGAAAGCCAATCTCACCGAAATCCCAATCGAACCCTAAAAGAGGGAACATGGTTCAATCGTTATCTGAAAAAACCAAACAAAATCATATCAAACTTTCAATCAAATCAAAAGTATGCTGGTTATGAAAACAAAATCAAATCGAATCATCAAAAATCAACACGAAATCATATCTCAGAAAAAGAGCAGCAAATCAGATCAAAGGCCCAAAAGAATGATTGAAAAAAAAGTATATAAAAAGGAACGATCTCACCATCAAGGGGGGAGGTAGCCGCGTGAGAGAGGGAGAACGAAGAACACTCCAAGCGCAGAAACCCTAACTGGTGGCCACGAGAAAGAGAGAACGAACAAACCCTAGGCGCCGTGAACGAAAGCCACGAACTCAGACGAAGGACATCGTCGTCATCGTTCAAACGCGTCGTGTACCATCCATCATCGGCCTTTCATCGCAGATTGGAAGAGTTACGGTCGAAAAACGTAAGCCATCATGAAATTAACATGTTGCTTTACTTTGTTTTCAGGATAAGGTGACATAACGAAAGCCATCAACGGAAAAGAAGACGAATGGTATCGTGAAGGAGAAGAGAAGCGAGAGAGAGGAGAAGAAGAATGAAACGGCGCCGCGAATGTACTTTGGGGTGAAACCCTAAAGTGTTCCCTCATGACTAACAAATGGGTTGGGACCGGGTGTGATGACCGGCCCAACCCTCCCCTTTTTTTATTATTTTATGTTTTGTTTTTAATTTAATTAGTTTTATGTTTTAAAAAAAAACCCATTTTTTTTTACATTTTAATTTTTATAATTTAAAAAAAAAAATCTTTATAAAAAAAATATAACATTTTAATTTTGTAGTTATAAAAAAAATCTTTTTTAAAAATATAAGGATAATAAAAACCTTTTTTTAAATAAAATAAGAAAGACTTTTTTTAAAAATGTAAAAATAAAACCTTTTTTTTTAATTTCTTTTACAAGCTAACATTAAATTAGTAAGACTTTTTTAAATAAAGCAATAGTAAAGTCTCAATATACATCTTCTCGTAACTCATTGTTGCCTAACTCTGTCTACTAACGGGTGTTCATTTTTGCAGTCCATATTTATTACTATTGTGTTGAGTTTTCATTTAAGTTTCATTTATATTTGTATCTGTTTCTCATATGTAACTACGCGAACCTAATAATCGCGCTTTAAGTTTCTGCCTTTAAATTTCTGTTTGTATGGCTTTAACTGCTGTCTTTATTTTTTTGCTTGCATAAATCATCTCACATCTTCATTAATATTCCAGTCACACCACGCACCTCCGAAGGAATTAGGTCTAGCCGTTTGACCGCCGTGTCAATAGTCCTCAACCTCAAAACCTCAAAACTACACCCTTACAAACCCTAATTTTCACAAATGCCTCGCCGCAGGCAAGATTACAATTTTACCCCTAGCATTAGGTCAAAGAGCCGCCGCGCTCATTTTAGGGTTTCCCGCCGTGGAATCCCTAACCTAATTTAACCCTAATTACAACTTAACAATTCAACGTAGAGATTTGGAGTTTCTACACTCCATGTAAGCGTGTCCCTAAGATACGTTTATTCCCCATTGAAACCTTGGCCACAGTCAAGACGTTTCTAACCTCCCTTTTGAGGGGAACTACGATTACTCTGATTCCACTCCCGTAAGGATACGTAGGCACAAGATGCGATGTCTTGCCGAGTAAACTTAGAATTAACCCCTTAGGTCTCTTTTCTCACTTTTAATCCTTTGTACATATACCTTAAGCAAATGAATAAAGCAAATAGTAAACATTTGAACAAAAGGTTCCTGTAGAGTACTACAGAAGTTTAGGGTGCTAATACCTTCCCTAAATTTAACCAACCCCCGAATCCTAGATCTTTCCCCGCATTGTGTTTACGATGCAAAATAGGTTTTCCCTCTTTTGACCTTTTCCTTCGGATAAATCAAAGAGCGGTTGTGAATTGAATTGCGATTCAAACTCATTAATAGTTTGTGATCCTATTTCCACCGCAACAGAAAATGGCGACTTCACTGGGGAATCCTTTAACTTTTGAGGGTTATCCCTAACTTGTTCATATTTATTACTATCTGTGATATTATTCATTTGCATGTATATATTTGTGCTTTGATTGTGGGACTGTTCCTTATGCTGTGAGATAGGTCCTACACCCGGATCTAGTGTACCTTAGGTAAATGGCGATAGACCAAGGAAACTGTACGACGTATATCGATACGGTTGATCTGGGGGCCATGGTTAGCGCGACTTCTTGGTTGGTGCTTATATTCCTTAAGTCAAGTTGAGGATAATATTGAGGCTGCCATATGTTGTCAATGCACTAACTGACTTTTAGAACCCTAGTTAACTCATCTTGGCCTTTAGAAAGTAGTGAGGTAACCGGCTTTGGTGCAGACTAAAGTTGGTTGACACTCGATACTACGCTCATTGAGATCTTAAACTTGGAGGGTTTTGGTTGGCAAGTAAGTTGCCTTCTGAACAACCACCCTTGTGAAGGATCAATGATATTGAGATCCCTTAGAACCTGGTTACTTTTGTAGGACAGGATGAACCATCTAACTTCAGGGGAGGGTACTTGCCTTTGAACCTCATGCAAGCCTTTAACCTAAGACTTTGTGTGTTTTCATGCATTGCATCCATAAAGCATCTCATCGCATTATATTTCATGGAGTTCAAACATCATTTATGGATATCGCGGGATACCATAAATAAAAACAAAATAATAAAATGAAAAAACAAGAAAAAGATTTCCTTGGTACCCCACGACATTAGTAAATGTTTTGAATTCCATGAAATCTTCATTTACATTCACATTTTAGCATCATACTTTTGCATTACATGTGTCTCCCGATTTCTCACACTCGGTTTTCTCACCTTCCAGTTTCGTCACCCTGAGTTCTCGGCACCAATACAACACCAGAGCTCAAACTCGGAAAAGAATGGAGGATCAGGCAAAAGAGATTGATCGCCTTAGCAATGAACTTGAAGACCTTCGAGGGGGTATGGGGCGTATGATGGAATTGTTGCATGTCATGAATGCTAAGATGGATACCCAGCCCACTGTTGTTTCTGAGATTACCGGCGTTACTGTGGACCCTCCACCAAGTGTGACCGTAGCAAGGGACCCACCTTATGGTCTTGCTCCGGGTTTTGTGCCTCCCCAAGCCACTGTTCCGATTAATCAACCTGTTCAGCAAGCCGTGCCCTTGTTTTCTGAAGTTTCTAGGGGGGCTCCTATCTTTGCACCACCTGTTGTACACACTCGTGCGCATCCGTACTTCAATGAGACAGCTTTTGATGATCTTGATGAGAATGTTGAGGGTTATGAGAAACATGATAAGCTTCGTGAGGAAGTAAACACCATCGTCCAGAGATTGAAAAAGGTAGAGGGTGATCAAATTTTTGGGACCGCTGCAAGGGATGTTTGTTTGGTTTCGGGTTTGGTTATTCCCCCGAAGTTCAAAACTCCGAACTTCGATCGCTATGAAGGTGCCACATGTCCTAAGAGTCATCTGATCATGTATTATCGCAAAATGGCTGCCCATGTTGAGAATGATAAACTAATGATTCACTGCTTCCAAGACAGTTTGAAGGGTGCTTCTTCCAAGTGGTATTTAACTTTGGACCAATCCCGCGTTAAGAGCTTTCAAGATTTATCTGACGCTTTCATCAAACACTACAAGTACAATATGGATCTGGCTCCTGACAGAAGACAGTTGCTGAGTATGTCACAAAAGAATTCTGAGTCATTCAAAGAGTATGCTCAAAGGTGGAGAGAGACTGCTTCGCAGGTAGAACCTCCTTTGACCGAGAAAGAGTTAGCTGATTGGTTTGTCGACACAGTCCGACCAGAATTTTACGAGAGAATGGTGGGTAGTGTGACTTCAAATTTCTCCGACATCGTTGCTGTGGGTGTCAAGATTGAATTGGGTATGAAGAGTGGTAAAATGACAAATAATCATGGTACTTCTAAGGATCAGCCGAAGAAACCTCCGTATAGCTCCCAGAAAAAGAAGGAGAGTGAGACTAATGCTATATCCTCTGGTAGACCAAGGGAACGCTTTTATCGGCATCCGCAAGGTTATGCTCAACCTCAAGGGTACCCAGTCCAATATGCTCAACAACCCTATGTGGCAGCTATTACGCCTTCTTTCAATCAACAGGTTCCCATGTATCAACCTATGCAACAACCTCCTGTTTATCCGCCTCCTGTCAACTACCTACAGGCACCCAATACTCCTGCTCCTCAACAGCCAAAGAGTCCGGCTCCTCGCCAGAATATGCCGAACAGAAGAACGTATAAACCTTGTCCGCCGATTCCAATGACTTTTACCGAGTTGTATCCCTCTTTGGTCAAGCAGGGTCTCATCACTACTCGGGCTTTGGGTCCGCCTCCTAATCCTCTACCCGCCAATTACAACGCCGCCGCTCATTGTTTATTTCATGAGGGTGCGCCTGGTCATGATCTGGAGAATTGTTATGCTCTCAAAAATATTGTCAGGGACCTATTGGAAAAGAAGATTTTGTCATTTGAAGATCCTCAACCAAATGTTAAGAAGAACCCTTTCCCTAACCATGAGAGTGTCAATGCCGTTAGTGTTGATTCGGGGGAAGGTTATGCCCTTGATGTTGAACAGATTAAGACTCCTCTCAAAATGTTCCATTCGAAACTGTTTGAAGCTGGTTTAGTAGATACTTCCCACGTTGCATGTGTAAGTTGTGAAGCCAGTACTAAGGGTTGTGTGTTGGTTCAGAATGATGTTCAGAGGCTGATTAATGAGGGTGTTTTACAAGTGACAAGCCAAGTCAAGAAGGATGTAGTCGCTGTGGTTGAGCCCGTATTCCATCAGCCTGAAACAAAGGGTAAGGTACCAGTGTTTAATCTATCAGGGGCAGGCTCCGCCAATCTCGTGTTCGATATGCCGAGGTCGTATATCCCTGAAGTGAATCAGCCTAAGCCTATAGTTATTCGAAGACCGAGTCCGTTTCCTTTCAGTGATCCTAAAGCTGTGCCTTGGAAATATGACGTGACTATGATTGACAAGGAGTCTGGGAAGGTTATTCCAAAGGAAGAGGGTAAGGATACTGTGACCAATATCGCAGAGGTAAGCAGGATGACTCGCAGTGGCCGTGCGTACACTCCCCATTCTAATGAGGATCCACCTAAGGAGACCACTAATATCCCTGTGCCTGTCAAAGACAAAGGTAAGGGAGCCGTTACGAATGATGAAGATGCCGAATTTTTGAGGATCATCAAGAAAAGTGACTATAAAGTTATCGATCAACTTCATCAGACCCCTTCCAAGATCTCAATTCTATCTCTGTTAATGAATTCACCCGCTCATAGGATGGCCTTGCAGAAGGTTTTGACTCAAGCACATGTGGATCAGGATATTAGCACTAGTCGGTTTGATAGTGTGATTGCCAATTTGACCGCCTGTAACACTCTTAGTTTCAGCAATGAAGAGTTACCAAAGGAGGGTCTGAATCATAATCGTGCTTTACATATATCGGTGAAATGTCAGGAGGACAATTTAGCGAGAGTGCTAGTGGACACCGGGTCTTCTCTGAATGTGTTACCCAAGAGGGTTCTTGATAAGTTGGCTTGTAAAGAGACTGTGTTGAAACCTACACCTTTGGTTGTCAAGGCCTTCGATGGCTCTCGTCGATCGGTAATGGGGGAGGTTGAGCTACCCATCCTGATTGGTCCGCAAGTTTTTAATATCACGTTTCAAGTCATGGACATTAATCCCAACTACAGTTGTTTACTCGGAAGGCCGTGGATTCATGCCGCTGGGGCAGTGACCTCAACGTTACATCAAAAGATGAAATTCGTGATCGATGGAAAGTTGTTTATTATACACGGCGAGGAAGATCTGATGGTCAGCAACCTATCCTCTTTCCGTTACATCGAGGCCGATGAGAATGCTGTAGACATTTCCTTTCAAGCACTTGAGATCGCCAATGCTGTTCTGCTGGAGGTCGAAGAGACAGTGGGTCAGGGTAATCCATCTTTTGCATCTCTGAAGAGTACCAAAGCAACAATTGACAGGGGCATTCCTGAAGGCTGGGGAGAGGTAATTGATGTCAAGACCAAGACTGATCGCTCTGGGTTGGGTTACAAACCAACTCAGAATGGAGCTGCCACGACTGTCGAAGGGCGTCCGAAGGTTATCCAAGAAGTATTTGTCAGCGGAGGCTTCCAAGTCAATGCCATCAGCGACTGTGAAGAAAATGAAGAGCTGAGCAACCTGGTGTTTAAGGGTGATGCAGTTTTGAACAACTGGGAGGCCGTAGAGATCCCTGTTATTTTTCCCTTGTCAAAGTAATTGTTTTTTTTTAGTTTCATTTACATTTTCAAATAAAAATCTGTAGCTCTGCCCAAGGCTATAGGGTTGTTTTGTCGGGCCACCTTTCATTTCCAAAAAGATATTAATAAAAGCATTTTGTTCAATTCCACTTTGGTTCATTTGCGTTTTTCGTTTTCACCTTTAAAAATGAAATTGGCAACCTTTCTTCCAATAATAAATAATAAAAAAACAGCATTTCATTCTTACATATCTTCGAGCATTTTAATTAAGTAAGCCTTCCATCATGCAGAGATATCGTAAACCTTGTTGGATCCAATGACTTTACTGACACTCCTGACTGGGATGCACCCATCAATCAAGCTGAGGACGAGGGTGAAGAAGATTTTGAAGTACCCGCTGAACTGACAAGATTGATTGAGTACGAGTACACAGAGCTTCAGCCGTACAAAGAGCAGGTGGACTTAATTAATCTCGGTACAGATGAGAGCAAGAAAGAGGTCAAGATTGGTGCAATGCTTGGGACAGAGATTAGACCGAGGTTGATTGAGTTGTTAAAAGAGTATAGTGATGTGTTTGCATGGTCGTATCAAGATATGCCGGGCCTAGACACGGATATTGTTGTTCACAAGTTGCCACTTAAGCCAGATTGTCCGCCTATCAAACAAAAGCTTCGAAGAACGAGACCCGACATGGCTTTGAAGATTCGAGATGAGGTTAAAAAGCAGTTGGATGCAGGTTTCTTGGCAGTCGCGAAATATCCAGATTGGGTTGCCAACATTGTGCCAGTGCCCAAGAAGGACGGTAAGGTTAGGATGTGTGTAGACTACAGGGATCTGAACAAAGCCAGTCCAAAGGACGACTTCCCACTGCCACATGTGCTTGTTGTGTAACTTTATCTTTTATGTTATGACTAGGTTATTTAGTTAGTTTAACTACCTTTGTCATATTATGCCTAAAAAGGGAGAGTAATAATAACTTTGCTAACCTCTCCTATGCTAACCACTGATTATTGCCTTTGAGGGGGAGTGTTCTAATCTTTTGCTTGCAGAAGAAGGAACTGTTTGAAGGGGAGGCTTGTGTTTTTCCGCTGGTGATGTTCTGACGTTTGGCCTTTGTCTTGTGTTTCTGCTTGCAAATTTTATTCAGTTAGTTTTAGTCAAAATATGCCAAAGGGGGAGATTGATGAGTTCAAGCCTTTGTGGTTGACATCAATTTTGGTAAAACTAACTTTTCAGCAAGATGTTGGACAAGATGTCCTAACATGATGATGAACTAATTGAAGATCAAGATGTTGGACAACATGTCATATCCTGATGATTCAACATCTTTGTCTGTTATTTTTCAATTTTTAATTCTTCTATTTTAGTTCCAGTTGTCAGTTTATTCTAGGGTTTTTTTCCTAGGTGGCGTCCAAGATTGAGGAATTAGAGATTCTGATTATAATTTGAAGATGTTGTTTCTAAGTGTGGAGACACTTTAGAAAACTTAATATTGAAGAAACTATTCTAGAGGAGAATTAGTTGCAGATTCCAAGGAACAAATTTTCTACGTTTTGAAGCCCAAATCCAGTCTACCTTATGGTTATAAATAGGATGGTTTTAATCTAAGATAGGCGTGTAATTTACACTATTTCTTAGTGTGTTCTAGGGTTTGTACTTTGTAAGCATCTACTGTATTGTGTTGATACTAGAGATGGACTGTTTACATTGAATTATAATTTCAGTCACTGCTGTGATTGAAAGGGAATTGAGAAGGGTCTCATACTTAGGAAGAGTCTTAGGTAGAAATTAAGCACAGGTAGTGATTAAGTGATAAGTTGTAAACCAGATGTTATTTAGCTTAGAATTAATACTATCTAGTGGATTTCATTTCTGGCTTGGAAGCCCCTTAGCGTAGGTGTTGTTGTTTACTGAACTGGGTTAACAATTTTGTGTGTTTGTTTACTTTTTGCAATTTGTTTTCTGCTCGTTATTTTGATCGTGTTTTAAGCAGAGATCAAGTGTCTCGACATCTCTCAGGACATCTAAGATCTGCTACCAGAATTTCACACTCCAAAGCCACGAGAGCATTATCTGTAATCAGTCTCCCTTGCACAAAGCCACTTTGCTCCTCATCAATGACTTCAGGTAAGATGCTTTTAATTCTGTTTGCAATTGTTTTTTTAGCCATCTTCATCACCACATTGCATATACTTATAGGTATGAAGACTTTGGGTGTATTGGGGTACTTGCATTTGGGAATAAGCACTATATGAGTGGAGTTAATCTCACCAGGATCCTTGCCATGATTCAGGATATCTAAAACCAGCTTACCCACCTCTCCTTCTACAATGTGCCAAAATTTATGATACAAAAGCGCAGGAAGGCCATCTGGTCATGAGGCTTTAAGAGGATGCATTTGAGCTAGAGTTGCCTTGACTTCTTGGAGAGTAAATGGCTTACTACACCAACTAATATGCCATGGTTTTAGTTTTCCATGAACTACACTATAAACTTACTCAATGTTACCCGGATTTGAAGAAGTGAAAAGCTCCATAAAATAGTTTGTCAAGATTCTCTCATAGTTGTTCTCTCCTTTCCACCACATCCCATTTGCATCTTTCAAATTTTTGATGGTATTAGTTATCATCCTCTGATTAGCCTTTTTATGGAAAAATTTGTTTTTCTTGTCTCCATGCTGAAGCCAAACTACCATACTCTTTTGCCTCCATACCACCTTATTAAATTGGAGCAATCTGTTCCTCTGAGTTTCTAAAGCCTTGTAAGTTTAAATAGAATGAGCCTCAACATCCCATATAGAATCATCCTTCAGGAATTCTTCTTACCTTATAACTTCCTGAGTTATCGAGCTTATTTTGTACTCTTTGAAAATCTCACTCAGACCCTGCAAGTCATGAAGCTTGTTAGCAGTTTATGCATAACTGCTATTCCAAATCCGAGAAACATACTTTTCACATCTGGGGTCTTTGCACCAAACCTCTTCAAATCTAAATAGGTATTCCTTTTTCCTTTTCATTTATCTATAATCAACATCAAGAACTATCTTGATGGCTTCCGAGCCATATCTGGGAAGATGGTAGACCTTCACTATTGAAAATTTATTGATGAAATTATCGGAAGCAAGGGCCCTGTCCAGGAGGAATTGAATGTTCTCTCCTCTCACTCTACCATTTATCCATGTGAAAGGATAACCTTCAAAACCCAAATACAGAAGACCATAAGTCTCCAAGGCAACTCTTCAACAAGATAGTTGGCTTGGTTTTCTGGTATTCCCTCCTTTCTTCTCTTCAACAGCCACCACATCATTAAAATCACCAAAACAAATGACCCTCTCCCCTCCTTTCATAATCAACTCCTGCATTAACACCCAAGTTTTCTTCTTGTTATGCTTTCCTGGGTGACCATACATGTCATTGAAATACCAGAGAACTTCATCTTGATCATCCAACATAGAACCACTAATATGGTTTGTGGAGTATGAAGAGATATCTATCTAAAGACTATCTTGCCACAAGAGGAAAATTCCTTCAGCCCTCTCACGCCCTTGCGCCATATAATCAACAGTAAGACAACAATCAAATCCTGCTTTAACTTTTATTTTTTGAACTTCCTCCTTCCTAAGCCTCGATTCCATCATAAAAACTGTAATACCCCAAATTTTACCCTTATATTTAGCCAGTCATTTCGCATATCATCTCATATGTACATTGCTAACCGCTAACCAGTTATGGAGGTTTTTTGTTTTGCAGATTGGGTTCCAGGGGTATTTTGGTCATTTTACACAACTTCTGCTAATTCCTTGAAGACGGGTTGTTATTAAGTTCTGAGGCGTTTGATACACTATTTTAGAGGCGTTTACTTATCCCCAGTTCTGATTGTATCAAGGTGCCAATTTGATGTGGTCGGTATTAAAACTTGTTAAGCACAACTGGATTTAAGATACATTCCATCGCTCATGGTTTATTTCCAAAGCACTTCCGTTCTGTTATTAAGGCACAGTCATAATTGGGTATTGTTGGTTTGTGGCTCTCGGTGTTTGGTCAGAGGAATTTAATTACGATTAGTTTTGTTGTTGAGGCTGAAGTTGTCGTGATTACGGTGCACATACGTATTTGGTTACGAAATGGTTGGTTAACATCTAAAAGGGATTTTAATCAGATGATGAGATTAGGATTATAAATGAGACGAGTCCACAAATAAGAATATCACTTGGGAGTGTTTATGTTTTATGCCTATGTTAATGAATTAGATACTTGTGGATTTATTCACAAATATTTATATTTTTAACTAAGAATAAAATATAAATGAGTTCAAATTTTGGGAATTTTATTTCATAAAAGAATCTCATCATACAAGAAATAAAGAATACTTCACATTTCAGAAATAATGTTACAAGGAATTACATTGATCCTTAAGGTATCTATCCTAAATCCTAAGAACATCTAAGTGTCTTCATGCTGTCTTTAAGCTTCGCCGCAAATCTCGATTAACCTGCACATCAAAGCAAAACAAGCAATATAGAAAAAAGGTTAGAAGATGCTTTTGACACTCTCAGAACGATGTCATCATCGAGTGCCGGGAGTGGCACAACCGAAGCTGCGACCTACCCCCGTTACCAATCCGCGCCGTAGGCGTCAGATCAGGTAACACCTGTTCTTAATCGTTGCGGGACATCCGAGAGATAGAAAAAATAAAAGAAGTGGGGCTGATTCGTTTTGCCGCGATTGGATTTCCAAACTGATACGAGAATAAGGCAACATAGGCAAGTTTTGACTCAAACCCGGATGCCGGCAGGTCTGAGTCACCTTGGTTTCAAAATTTCCAACACCTGAAAAGCCACAAACGCATCAATGTCAAGATTCAGAATTTGGAACTCAAAACCTAAACAGTTCAGGAGCAGCATCAGTTCTGAACCATGTACAGAAAAATGAGACACAACAAGCTGCGGCAAAATAACATAGGACAAGGTATCACAAGATTCAGCAACATCAGTTAAAGGCAAGTCCCCATTCAAAACAGTTTCAATGGCAAGCAACACATAAGGGAGCGCCAGCACAAGATCATAGCGAAGCCATACTCAGTTCATGAAACAAACAAGTGCACAAACACAGGGCTCATCACCAGTTTAATCCGAATATGACATCCAGTATGTACCCCAGAAGGCGATTAAGGGTAGTATCTTATCTGATTACCTTGCAGACCAGCCAGTTGAAGATTATGAACCTCTTAAGCTCGATTTTCCTGATGAGGATATTTTGTTGATTAAAAGAGATTGTGAAGAGCCAGATCCGAGCGAAGGTCCAGAACCAGGTCTTTGGTGGAAGATGATGTTTGATGGTTCCTCAAATTTCAATGGGCATGGTATAGGCGCCGTTTTGATGAACCCAAAGGGTGGATTTACTCCCTTTACAGCAAGGTTGGACTTTGAGTGTACTAATAACGTCGCAGAGTATGAAGCATGTATCCTCGGCCTCGAAGCAGCGATTCACCTCCGAATCAAACTTCTTAAAGTAAGTGGTGACTCGGCCTTGGTTATCTACCAGGTACAAGGCAAATGGGAAACGAAGAATGAGAAGCTGATCCCTTATAAGGACTACATTATTGAGCTGATCAAGCATTTCGACGAGATAGAATTCGAGCATGTTCCTAGATCCGAGAATCACGTAGCTGATGCTTTAGCCATGTTAGCATCCATGTGGAAAGTTAAATTCGTTAATGAAGCACCTCTTATCCATATTGAGCGCAAGGTTGAGCCCGCTTATTGTCAGACGGTCGAAGAGGTTGAGGTGGATGAAAAGCCTTGGTTTCACGATATCAAGAACTATCTCGTCAAGCAGGAATATCCCGATGGTGCTACTGGTATGGACAAAAAGACATTGAGAAGATTGGCGTCCAAATTCTTTATCAGTAATGGTGTGTTGTACAAGAGAAATCACGACATGGTCCTGCTCAGATGTGTTGATAAACGGGAAGCGGACATGTTACTACAGGAAATTCATGAGGGGACCTTCGGAACCCATGCCAATGGTTATGCTATGTCCAAGAAGATGTTAAGAGCTGGGTATTACTGGTTAACCATGGAAGCCGACTGCATCCAATACGCTAGAAAATGCCATAAGTGCCAAATTTATGCTGATAAAATGCATGTACCTCCGTCACCGTTGAATGTGTTGTCTTCACCATGGCCGTTCTCTATGTGGGGCATTGACATGATTGGGGCAATCGAGCCGAAGGCTTCTAACGGTCATCGTTTTATCCTTGTTGTCATTGATTATTTCACCAAGTGGGTAGAGGCTGCCTCCTACGCCAACGTGACCAAGCAAGTGGTTGCCCGATTCATCAGGAAAGAGATCATCTGCCGCTATGGAGTCCCAAGCCGGATAATAACTGACAATGGCACCAATCTGAATAATAAGACTATGAAAGAGCTGTGTGACAATTTCAAGATCACTCACCACAATTCTTCTCCGTACCGTCCTAAGATGAATGGGGCCGTTGAAGCTGCGAATAAGAATATCAAGAAGATCCTACAAAAGATGGTTGTGACTTACAAAGATTGGCATGAGATGTTACCGTTTGCTTTGCATGGATACAGAACCTCAGTAAGAACTTCGACAGGGGCAACACCTTTCTCATTGGTGTATGGAATGGACGCCGTGCTCCCCATCGAAGTAGAGATACCTTCTTTAAGAGTGTTAATGGAAGCTGAACTTGAGGAAGCTGAGTGGGTTCAGGACAGATTGGATCAGTTGAATCTCATTGACGAGAAGCGCTTGACAGCCATGTGCCATGGGCAATTATATCAGAAACGGATGAAAAGAGCGTTTGATAGGAAGATTCGTATCCGTGAGTTCCGTCAAGGAGAGCTCGTACTCAAAAAGATCTTGCCAGTACACAAAGATATGCGTGGAAAGTGGATGCCCAATTATGAAGGCCCGTTTGTTGTAAAGACCGTTTTCTCCGGAGGGTCTCTAATACTCACGACAATGGACGGTGAAGAACTAGCACATCCCGTGAATTCTGATGCAGTCCGAAAATATTATGCCTAAAAACCCGCTAAGTCGAAAACCTGCAAAAGGCGACTTAGGCAAAAGTAAGGGTTGAAAAAAAATAATAATAAAAAGCTCGCTAAGTTGAAAACCCGAAAGGGCGGCTTAGGCAAAAAAGAGCGTCCCGGTGGATTGAAAACTCGAAAGGGCGGTCCAGGCAAAAGTTAGGGACAAAGGCATTTCATTGCATCAGAGGACACTGATCATCTCGAACACACCTTCCGCATAAGAGCCATGTTTCAGTTCTTTCATCCTTGCCCAAAGCAAGATTCTGGATTAGTCTTAGTTATTAGTGTCAGTAGGTGTTATTGGATTCAATGTAACCTTTTTCCCATGTTGCCAATTTCAAAATGTAATCATCTGTGGAGCTATGCCTTCAGCAAGCAGCCACCCTTTAATAAAAGATACCATCTCGTTACTTACATTCCTTGGTGCATTGCTCTTTATTTTTTATTGTTATGCAAAATGCGTCTATTCTTAAAATTTGAAAATGAAAGGTGCATTGTAGATTTTTCAAAACTGTTTTTCAAAAAAACAAACAAATTTGAAATGTAATAAATTACTTTGACTAGTGGAAATTCCGACAGGATCTCTTCATTCCCCGGAAATATCATTATTGCAGAAACACTTTCAAACCATTGCCCAGTGATAGTCCCCAGAGAGACTATAAGCTGACAACTTTTTCTTGGGAAACTCAAAAGTGTTCCTCAGGTTTTCTTCTCCCCAGGTAAAGACATGGTACTATGCACTCAAGCAGGTTTTCTTCTCCCCAGAGAATTCAGAACTTTAAAACCAGATTTGGTTCCACCATGGATCCTTCCCACCCATGATTGACGTATTGGTTGCAGAGAACGCAGGGTATCTCCGTCGAGATGTTTATTTCATCTCTCGTCCCGTCTCTAGTCTGTTTCGTCAGCATACGCATGGGCATAAGCATCACATGCCTATTTCATATATTCATTTCGCATACTCATTACATGCTCATTTTATAACATCTTGCACACATAAACATTAACATACATAAACATTAACATACATAGACATTAACGTACATTCGCATTAACATATGCATCAACATATGCGTTAGCATTCACAGGTTCATTATGCTTCACCATCATTGGTTGTTACCGCCAAGTAACTGGGGTTTGTCTATTCTCTCCAAATAGATTGTCAGCCCTAAGCATAAAGTACTTACTTGTTTCCAGTATCCCCACGGAGCTCGATCCTCGTGGATGACGGTTACTTCAGCTATCTTTCCTCGCCAGGATTAGATATTTACCCTCCGAGATCATTCCCTCGATGGAGTCTTGATTACCAGTTTTCTTTCTAGCTCGATCCTAGATTGAACCTCAGTCTTGTCGGTCGTCGAGCCCAACCGGACGTGCATTTACTTTGCACCATCTAAAGATTTTCACCATACCATGGCAGATACGCGACTGTTTTCGCCCGAGAAGTTTATCACTGTACCCGGACGTGCATTTATTTTGCACTATCTTTCAAGAAAATCAACTACAATCCTTTACAGATACACGACAGTTCACGCCTGGAAAATCTATCAGTACAATACTTTACAATCCTACATGTTAAAACACTTCACAACACTTTACATCTTACAACATCGGTATACAACATTTCTCACCTAAGAAACCGATCCTATCTTCGTTATGACTCGCAGCAAATGGCCATCTCCATGGAGCAGTTGGGCTTCCATTTACCTGCCGTCTTGAGGTTTGAACCAAATCGTATTCAGGAGAGCACGATCTTGAGTTACGGGAAGGTCTGAGCGAAATCATACTCAGGAGAGCACGATTCTGAAGTTATGAAAAAGTTCATTTATCCTTTAGTAAAAGAAGGAGCGGAATCATATTCAGGAGAGCACGATTCTGAAGTATGGGGAAGTTCAGTTGACCGTTTTTCAGGAGAGCACGATTCTGAAGAATGAAGAAATTTCAGGAGCCGAATCATATTCAGGAGAGCACGATTCTGAGTTATGAGGAAGTTCGATTATCCACTTTCATTCTCAGGAGAGCACGATTCTGAAATATGAAGAAATTCAGTCATCCAGTTTCATACTCAGGAGAGCACGATTCTGAAGTATGAGTAAATCCAGTCAGCCAGTTTCATATTCAGGAGAGCACGATTCTGAAGTATGAAGATTTTCATTTACCCTTTATCCGAATCATATTCAGGAGAGCACGATTCTGAAGTATGAGGAAGTTCAGTTTACCCTTTTCATGTTCAGGAGAGCACGATCTTGAAGCATGGAGAAGTTTATTTATCCTTCAGTAAGAGAAGAATCAGAATCGTATTCCAGGCGCCGACCTTAAATGCGAGAAGATTTATTTATCAGATAAGCAGCAGCCTCTTTATTTGAGTGCTTATCCATTTTTTTGCACATAAGTCCCTTCCAACGATAAGTGACAGTTCTCCCTCGAGAAGCTTATCAGGGCATGTCTTATTAAAGCCCATTTATCTTGGGCATACAGTCGGTCTTTACCCTGTATATCTGATACGGATTTCCGAGAAGTTCGTTTGATCCTGTCACGAGAGATAGTTCACAGAAGCTTGGATGTTATTCTTTGCTCAATGCTCCAGCATTCTGTAATCAATCTTACCATCGTACGTGATCCAGTTTTATTTTTAGATTCCCCAGTGGAGGCCGTCTCATAGGTACCATCTCCATTCGAGGATCTCGTTCCTTTTCTAAAAGTGACAATTGGTCATTCGCACCAGTTGACTATCATTTGTAGAATTCCCCAGTGATGTACTGTGTCTCAGCGCGTCATTTTCCCCAGTGTATTTCTTCTCGTGGCGTCTGTCCCGGTGTCGTCATGTTTGTCAGCATTTTCGCATTCATTATTCCAGCATACGCAGCATATCATATTCATGGCATCATCTGCATTAAGTCATTCCCGTTTCGTCCATAGCATTCCATATCGTCGCATATAAGGGCAAAATTTTCGGTTATCTATATTTAAATCTCTCCACCACGATTCCTCGAGTCTCTGTCACTCAAATCGTCCAGTGTAGCTATTTAAATAGGGGCAACTGTAATACCCCAAATTTTACCCTTATATTTAGCCAGTCATTTCGCATATCATCTCATATGTACATTGCTAACCGCTAACCAGTTATGGAGGTTTTTTGTTTTGCAGATTGGGTTCCAGGGGTATTTTGGTCATTTTACACAACTTCTGCTAATTCCTTGAAGACGGGTTGTTATTAAGTTCTGAGGCGTTTGATACACTATTTTAGAGGCGTTTACTTATCCCCAGTTCTGATTGTATCAAGGTGCCAATTTGATGTGGTCGGTATTAAAACTTGTTAAGCACAACTGGATTTAAGATACATTCCATCGCTCATGGTTTATTTCCAAAGCACTTTCGTTCTGTTATTAAGGCACAGTCATAATTGGGTATTGTTGGTTTGTGGCTCTCGGTGTTTGGTCAGAGGAATTTAATTACGATTAGTTTTGTTGTTGAGGCTGAAGTTGTCGTGATTACGGTGCACATACGTATTTGGTTACGAAATGGTTGGTTAACATCTAAAAGGGATTTTAATCAGATGATGAGATTAGGATTATAAATGAGACGAGTCCACAAATAAGAATATCACTTGGGAGTGTTTATGTTTTATGCCTATGTTAATGAATTAGATACTTGTGGATTTATTCACAAATATTTATATTTTTAACTAAGAATAAAATATAAATGAGTTCAAATTTTGGGAATTTTATTTCATAAAAGAATCTCATCATACAAGAAATAAAGAATACTTCACATTTCAGAAATAATGTTACAAGGAATTACATTGATCCTTAAGGTATCTATCCTAAATCCTAAGAACATCTAAGTGTCTTCATGCTGTCTTTAAGCTTCGCCGCAAATCTCGATTAACCTGCACATCAAAGCAAAACAAGCAATATAGAAAAAAGGTTAGAAGATGCTTTTGACACTCTCAGAACGATGTCATCATCGAGTGCCGGGAGTGGCACAACCGAAGCTGCGACCTACCCCCGTTACCAATCCGCGCCGTAGGCGTCAGATCAGGTAACACCTGTTCTTAATCGTTGCGGGACATCCGAGAGATAGAAAAAATAAAAGAAGTGGGGCTGATTCGTTTTGCCGCGATTGGATTTCCAAACTGATACGAGAATAAGGCAACATAGGCAAGTTTTGACTCAAACCCGGATGCCGGCAGGTCTGAGTCACCTTGGTTTCAAAATTTCCAACACCTGAAAAGCCACAAACGCATCAATGTCAAGATTCAGAATTTGGAACTCAAAACCTAAACAGTTCAGGAGCAGCATCAGTTCTGAACCATGTACAGAAAAATGAGACACAACAAGCTGCGGCAAAATAACATAGGACAAGGTATCACAAGATTCAGCAACATCAGTTAAAGGCAAGTCCCCATTCAAAACAGTTTCAATGGCAAGCAACACATAAGGGAGCGCCAGCACAAGATCATAGCGAAGCCATACTCAGTTCATGAAACAAACAAGTGCACAAACACAGGGCTCATCACCAGTTTAATCAGAAGCAAAAATATAAAACACAAGTCAAGGTTATAGTATCCTGTTCCAAATGGTTCAGACCCTAAGGTCATCATCACCGGGTAACCCTTCTCGATGGCTTTGACCTGGCAATAACCACACCATCAGTTGCCCTCTGAAAGAAGAAAAAGAAGAGTCAGTGAACTTGTATCAGAAAACGAATCAGAGCCAATACTAACATCTGAAACAACAGCAACAAGGCAGTAAATCAAAAGAATAAGTTCTGTTCAAGGCAAGCTCAGCGCAAGAACAATCAAGCAAAGAATCCCAAAGTTGATCAGTTGAAACTCGCCTCAAATAAGACCCCCACGGGTCAAGGTCTGAAAACAACAATCAAATAACATCATAAAGGTTGTCTCAAAACCAAACAAAACCAGCCGAATCCATATCAGAAAAAACCAGTTCATAAATCTGAATGTCATAATAGTGCAACACCTTTTGAACCAAATGAGCAAGCTCATTGCAGAAGATCGAAAGGCACGGGCCTGGGCTCAGTTCGAAAATCACTGCCCAGGCAAGTAAGTGTATCAGTCAGGTTATGAGTCTCCCGCCGGAAGTTTAACACAAGCATCAAAGATCAAACAAAGTTCATAACAGAACTCAAAGCCAAAAAACGAGTCACGAGCTGCATAATCTTGAATGGACAATTCGATTCATAAAGTATAAAAACCGCCCAGTTCATAAATGAATCCCCAGACAAATCCAATTGACATCAAAAGGATCCAACACTATGGCCGTATCAGTCTACGCCAGATTCGAAACTCAGTGATATCAAATTAGGACCAAAATCAATAAACCCACAGCGACATCGAAAATTGGATAACCAAAGTTAGTTTACTGAAAATCTGCATCAAAAGAACCACATCAGTAAAAAAGATGCCCATAGTATCAAAACGGTCCCTATCAGAAGAATTGAGTTCGAGTAAATCAGAGAAGAATGATTCGGTTTATCACGAAGCAGTTCAAATGGAATCAGAATAAATAAACCAGTTAACCAAAACAAATCAGAATGAAAACATTTCGAAACAAATCCAGTTGTGTCAAACAGAATCTGTATGAATCCAATCAATATCTGGAAAGCAGACCAAGTCCATGACAGATCATAACCGTATCCACCCTGAAGGTGCAAGGCAAATTGTAGCAGAAAAATAACAGAAAACAATTTTGATATTGATATCAATTCTAAATCAGGGAAGATTAAATCGTATCAAGTGAATCAGAACAAGCCAAAGCACCAAGTTCACAAATCACGAGCCCAGAATCATGACAAAAGAAATCCCAATCAAATCTTAAGAAGGGAAATAAGATTCAATCAGATCAAATATATCAGAAACAAATGAAAGCCAATCTCACCGAAATCCCAATCGAACCCTAAAAGAGGGAACATGGTTCAATCGTTATCTGAAAAAACCAAACAAAATCATATCAAACTTTCAATCAAATCAAAAGTATGCTGGTTATGAAAACAAAATCAAATCGAATCATCAAAAATCAACACGAAATCATATCTCAGAAAAAGAGCAGCAAATCAGATCAAAGGCCCAAAAGAATGATTGAAAAAAAAGTATATAAAAAGGAACGATCTCACCATCAAGGGGGGAGGTAGCCGCGTGAGAGAGGGAGAACGAAGAACACTCCAAGCGCAGAAACCCTAACTGGTGGCCACGAGAAAGAGAGAACGAACAAATCCTAGGCGCCGTGAACGAAAGCCACGAACTCAGACGAAGGACATCGTCGTCATCGTTCAAACGCGTCGTGTACCATCCATCATCGGCCTTTCATCGCAGATTGGAAGAGTTACGGTCGAAAAACGTAAGCCATCATGAAATTAACATGTTGCTTTACTTTGTTTTCAGGATAAGGTGACATAACGAAAGCCATCAACGGAAAAGAAGACGAATGGTATCGTGAAGGAGAAGAGAAGCGAGAGAGAGGAGAAGAAGAATGAAACGGCGCCGCGAATGTACTTTGGGGTGAAACCCTAAAGTGTTCCCTCATGACTAACAAATGGGTTGGGACCGGGTGTGATGACCGGCCCAACCCTCCCCTTTTTTTATTATTTTATGTTTTGTTTTTAATTTAATTAGTTTTATGTTTTAAAAAAAAAACCCATTTTTTTTTACATTTTAATTTTTATAATTTAAAAAAAAAAATCTTTATAAAAAAAATATAACATTTTAATTTTGTAGTTATAAAAAAAATCTTTTTTAAAAATATAAGGATAATAAAAACCTTTTTTTAAATAAAATAAGAAAGACTTTTTTTAAAAATGTAAAAATAAAACCTTTTTTTTTAATTTCTTTTACAAGCTAACATTAAATTAGTAAGACTTTTTTAAATAAAGCAATAGTAAAGTCTCAATATACATCTTCTCGTAACTCATTGTTGCCTAACTCTGTCTACTAACGGGTGTTCATTTTTGCAGTCCATATTTATTACTATTGTGTTGAGTTTTCATTTAAGTTTCATTTATATTTGTATCTGTTTCTCATATGTAACTACGCGAACCTAATAATCGCGCTTTAAGTTTCTGCCTTTAAATTTCTGTTTGTATGGCTTTAACTGCTGTCTTTATTTTTTTGCTTGCATAAATCATCTCACATCTTCATTAATATTCCAGTCACACCACGCACCTCCGAAGGAATTAGGTCTAGCCGTTTGACCGCCGTGTCAATAGTCCTCAACCTCAAAACCTCAAAACTACACCCTTACAAACCCTAATTTTCACAAATGCCTCGCCGCAGGCAAGATTACAATTTTACCCCTAGCATTAGGTCAAAGAGCCGCCGCGCTCATTTTAGGGTTTCCCGCCGTGGAATCCCTAACCTAATTTAACCCTAATTACAACTTAACAATTCAACGTAGAGATTTGGAGTTTCTACACTCCATGTAAGCGTGTCCCTAAGATACGTTTATTCCCCATTGAAACCTTGGCCACAGTCAAGACGTTTCTAACCTCCCTTTTGAGGGGAACTGCGATTACTCTGATTCCACTCCCGTAAGGATACGTAGGCACAAGATGCGATGTCTTGCCGAGTAAACTTAGAATTAACCCCTTAGGTCTCTTTTCTCACTTTTAATCCTTTGTACATATACCTTAAGCAAATGAATAAAGCAAATAGTAAACATTTGAACAAAAGGTTCCTGTAGAGTACTACAGAAGTTTAGGGTGCTAATACCTTCCCTAAATTTAACCAACCCCCGAACCCTAGATCTTTCCCCGCATTGTGTTTACGATGCAAAATAGGTTTTCCCTCTTTTGACCTTTTCCTTCGGATAAATCAAAGAGCGGTTGTGAATTGAATTGCGATTCAAACTCATTAATAGTTTGTGATCCTATTTCCACCGCAACAAAAACCAAGTTAGGTTTTTCTACAAGAACGAGCCTTATCAAGGCTCAAACTGCACGGGGACTCCCCAACCCCCTGCATTTCCAACTCAAGATTTTCATTGCTTTAGGAGGTGTTGGTCGTCCAACACCACCTCTGGTTGTTTAGCGATTTCCTTCATTGATGCATCCGCCCTCTTAGTTTCTTCTCTCCCATGCCACAGATTCCAACAGTGCCATCTAAGATCATGAAATCTACAAGGTTGTGTTTTCCACATTCTACTTCTAAATGTTTTTCCATACCTAGTTTCACTTTCCTTGTGGTTTGCCTCCTCGTTCATTTTCATCTTTTGCCCGTGCCTAAATCAATATTTTCTTTTGACCATTTCCTATATTAGAAATATCCACCACCCCAAAGACTCCGCCATAGCTTCAACTTCCAGGACAACTTTTCCTTTAGGTTGATGTGCTTCTAGTTTTTGTTTTTCCGTTAGTGATAGTTTAAGGCTCAAAATCTTCTGATTGTGAACTCTTTTTTTCTCTACTTCCCCTTCATCTCCCTCCTTACCTTTACCTTTAGCCTCACATCTACTTTGGCCTAACGGGGTGTTGAACAAACTTCTACCGCACGAGTTAGAATTAGACTCTTTCATCTTTGACTCCTCTTGTGTCTTTGGTAAAGGAGATGCTCGCAACCATGTTCCAAACGACAAATCTTTTTCGTCCAGATCTTCGAAACATTCTTCACTGAGGTCTTCAACCGTTTCACAATCTTTGATATGGTGACCCACTCTTCCACAAACAAAGTAGAAAGTAGGAAGAAGTTCATACTTGAAATGAACTTGCAGGTTTTTTTTTCTTGAAGCGCACCATAGTACCTCTCTTCAGGGGCTTCTTGAGATCTATTTTTGCTTTGACTCTCAAAAATCTCTTGTTCCTATAAGCTTCCTTCGAATCCATTTCTTCAAATTCACCCAAGATCCCTCATAGCTTCTTTGCCATGGCTTCTGAGCGGAGCATAAGAGGGAGTTTGTAGATCCGAACTCGAAAGGATCCATAATGCATATTCAAATCTGAGGGTTGTTCTTCACCTGATATACGGCTCAAAATGAGTATGTTCTTATCAAAGCTCCATGGCCCATTCTTTAGGACATTTTCCAGATCTCTCTTAGCAGCGAACCGAAAAAGGAAGAGGATTTTGTTTAACTCTTGAACATCAACTGGGTTTCTTAGCTTCCATGCTCCTGTTATTGTACTGATAAAAGCTCTAGTGTTGAAGTTGTTATCAGTCCATAATTTTCCTGCAAGTGTACGTTGAAATATTTCTCTTTCGCAGACCTTTTTAGCTTCCGCTACAATACCTTCTTCTTCCTCCTTGGACAACCGGATATTCTTCCATTTATCCAATGATACCAACTATTTGACTAAATTTTAGCGATATACCTCTAGAAATATGAAAGAAACCAAAAACAAACGAACTTCTGATGAGAGCACGGATGAGATGAGAAAAGTGGTAACCCTCCACCGTGGAAGAGTTGAAAAGCACTTGGGCGGGAAACTAGAAACTACTGAAAATGAAACTTCTTATCTTAAAAAAAAAATGAGAGGACACGATAAATTTTTAGAAAAAAAGTTAGAGAATCTCTCTCTAAAAAAACATGTTGGATTACTTGTGTGAAAAAGTAAAACCTAGCATAAATGATATCAACTTCAATCACTATTGAGTTGCTAATAAAAACAATGTGAGTTTATCATTTATTCATAAAACTATTAATATTTCAAAAGGAGATATTTGGCACCTACTTCATTTTTTCAAGATTTTGTAGTTAGATGGAGTAACCTAATCTTATGAATTTGTAGTTAGATGGAGTAACCTAATCTTATGAATTGAGACAACAAAGAATTATGTAGAAAATATAGATATAACCCAAAAATCTAGAATTATGTATAAAACTACATATCTAATTTTCCATGACGAATTAATTAATAAACTTAATATATATATATATATATATATATATATATATATATATATATATATATATATATATATATATATATATATATATATATATATATATATATATATATATATATATATATATATATATATATATATATATATATATATATATATATATATATATATATATATATATATATATATATATATATATATATATATATATATATATATATATTCACTAGATATTTATAGTTGATTTGTTCAATATTTGAACTTTGAACTTTGAATTTATATTATTAAATTTTATTTTAATTATAGAGTTTAATTTATTTTTCATGAATATTAAAAAAATTTATTATCTATTTATAAAAATATTGGCTGAATTATCATTAAAATTGATAATTTATTCATTTTTTATAGAGTGTTGTTAATCTGCCATATTTTACAAAATTTCTATTAAAAGTATATGCCATCGATTTTGAGTGCAAATGAGTGGAAAAAAAAGCAAAATGATTTGAATTTAAAATTTAAAATAAATAAATTAATTTTGTGGGTGGTTTAAAATAAATAATTTATAAGTATAATTAAATTTATTTTTATTTTTAATAATAAATATATATATATATATATATATATATATATATATATATATATATATATATATATATATATATATATATATATATATATATATATATATATATATATATATATATATATATATATATATATATATATATATATATATATATATATATATATATATATATATATATATATATATTATTTATGATTTAGTTTGATTTTGAATTATTAGTAGTTAAAAACAATCTGATCAAATCGATTTAATTTAATGTGATTTAATTTGAATTGATTTTTAAATATCTAAATTACAATTTAAAACTTTTATTAATTTTAGTTTTATAAAAATGATATAAAATAATAAATTTAAAATAATATACAACATACATTTTATTAAAATATTATAAATATGAAATAAGAATAATCGATTATATATGAAATAGATGAAATATTAAAAACAAATAGATAAACTAAACTAATCAAAAGTCTTAATACTAAATTGGTATATTATATTATACTAATAAAAAACAAAAAATACGATCCATTTTCAGAAAAATGAATTTAAATATATTTAAAACTATTTGATTTTTGGTTTTAATGTTTTTGAATCAGTTTGCAATTATATTATTTGGGTCGATCTTGAACTTAATTTTCAAAATCAATTCATTGAATATTTTTGCAAATCTCTTAAAACATCGAGTCTGTCATATAATCAATTCGCAATAAACATGTGAAAATGAAACATAAATATCATTTACGATTTTTGTACATATTTCAATTTCACCTAATTTTCTTATTGTAGTATGCATAAGGCTTTCCATGGACACGGGAAGCTAAATTAGTGATGGAGAAGCCCTAGTTATGACTTATGGGCAAGAGTATCATGCACTTTCAAACGCAAACGACAGGTAAAATATACACGACCTCAAAAATATTTTCCTAAATACTATCTGTTATTTGTGATTTTGTCATTTTCATTATAATTAGACGCATGATATCTATGTCAATATATACTAGGATGATCTCCGTGTATTTGCAGGTTACTAGTCGATCAGGCGCATTTGTTCACATTTAATTTATAAAGAAAATAGAATTAATAAAAATTAATAAATATAAAAAATATAATTTATATTAAAAAAAAGATAAAATCAATATTTGCAGGTATTATTTCTTTTAAAAAAAAAGATAAAATTATTTTACCAAAAGTTTTTTATTTAAAAAAAACCCTATTTTTATTTATATTTAAAATATAAATATAGTTTTTCATATATACTGTTCTGAATTGGGTCAGAGGCCACCCCACTGTCGAACACGGCAGAATTCATTTCTTAGTCGGGGAGGACCCAATGAGGGCCCAGTTTATCACATCACACGGAGAGCGCTCACACGTCTCCCCCACGAATTACACGTGCCTCCCACGCGGGGACACGTCATCAAGCAATTACTCACCTTCCGAAGATCACAAGGCAGTTGACTAAAGGCGAAGACCATGTGTTGGTCTTCCCTACGCCACACAAGCCTTGACTTTATTCGTATTGGGCCTGGAAATCCAACCAAATGCAAAGTAACTGTTGGTCCCGTGCTGGGGGCACATTATAAATATCCTCTTTCACTAGAGAGTCAAGTATTCTATTCACAATGAATAGAATACTGACCTGGCAAGGAGCGTGTAGATTGACACATGGCTCCTCAACTTGACAAGGAAGCAGCTGAAGGTCTGCCTCAGGGAGAATGTTGACCTGTTCGTGTGGAGCGCTGCAGAGATGCCCGGGCTCAATCCCGATGTGGCCTGCCACCAACTCACCATAGATCCGGACGATAGGGTCATAGTACAACGTAGGCGTAGCCAGTCTCCCAAGAAAGCGGAGGGTGCTGAAAAAGCTGCAAAAGACCTCTTATAGACAAATTTCATTTCGGAAGCCTAGTACACAACCTAGTTGTCCAATGTTGTACTTGTCAAAAAATCTAATGGAAAGTGGTGCATGTGTGGTTATTATACCGATCTTAATCGGGCATGTCCCAAAGATGCATACTCATTGCCAAACATCGACAAATTGGTCGACAATTCTGCAGGTTTTAAACTACTATCTTTCATGGACGCGTACTCGGGATACAACTAGATCCCCATGGCGAAGGCCGACAATCAATACACAGCTTTCATGACCGAGTCGAGCAATTATTACTACAACGTAATGCCTTTCGGTTTGAAAAACGTCGCCGCAACCTACCAGCGAATGATGAACAAAGTCTTTCGGGGCGAGATCGGGACATGCTCGAGGTCTACATGGACAACATGATCGTGAAATTGCGAGAAGAAATCGACCACACCGCCCATCTCAGAAAGGTCTTCGATATGGCGAAGAGATGCAAGATGAGATTCAACCTAGAGAAGTGCACCTTCGGTGTCCGAGCAGGCAAGTTCCTTGGCTTCTACTTGATAGAGCAAAGGATAGAGGCAAACCCCGACAAGTTCAGAGGTTTATTCGAGTTCCCAACGCCGAACTCAAAGAAATCGATCCAATCTCTAAACGGGATACTCGCCTCGCTGTCCCGCTATATGGCTAAGTCTGCCTGACACGCACTCCCCTTTTTCAAGCTTCTGCGCAAGGAGGCCACTTTCGAGTGGACCGAGCAGTGCAAATAAGCCCTCCTCCACCTCAAACAAGTCGTCTCAGAACCCCCAGTTCTGTCGCGATCTGAGGACGGGGAGACTCTATATTTATACCTCGTCGTCACGACTGAGGCCGGCAGCGCGACCCTCATCTGCGAAACTACCGAAGGGAAGAAACCAGTCTACTTCACCAGCAAAGCCCTGCAGAGCCCCGAGCTTAGGTACCAGCAGATCTAGAAGGTCACTATGGCCCTTATCAATGCGGCCAGAAGGTTGCGACATTACTTCTTGGCCCACACAATCGCAGCCAGGATCGATCAGCATGTTAAATAGCTACTCGGACGCCTGGACATGGCCGAAGGGATGCTCAAATGGTCGCTAGTTTGACATACAGTACGAGATCAAAAAGGCCCTTAAAGCTCAAGTTTTGTCCGACATCGTCGCGGAGATGACTGTCGTGGCTTCCCCGACGCTAAGAGCCCATAAGTGGACCATCTTCGTTGATGAGACCTCCATCTCGACAAAAAGTGGGGCATGCATCATCCTTGAAAACAAAGAGGGCATCTTGATAGAAGTCTCCCTCACCCTAGCCTTCCCGACATTAAACAACCAGGCCTAATACGAGGCCTTCCTCGCGAGACTTCGCCTGGCCGGGGACCTTGGCGTGAAGGAAGTGAAGATATTTACCAAATCCCAGCTCGTAGTCAGGTGCAGGGAGAATACCAGGCCAAGAACGACAACCTCACAGAGTACCTCGCCTTGGTGAAAGAGAGGATGAAGAAATTCGATTCTGCAGAACTGAAGCACGTTCCACGCAAGCACAACACCAGGGAAGACATCTTGTCGAAGCTTACAAGCATGAAGAAGAAAGGTGAGAACAAGTCTGTCATCCAAGAAGTACTCTCTCGACTGAGTATCGAGAAAGGCACTTCGACAGTTGATGTGAACACCATCGGCGACAACAACTGCTGAATGACCTCGGTATACGAGTACCTCAGCATGGGGAGACTGCCCAACGGCTCCAAGGAGGCAGGCATGGTCAGCCGTCGAGCTTGCTCATACATCTTGATCGAGGATAAATTATACCGATGAGGATTCTCCATCCCCCTCCTCAAATACGTCGAGGAGTCCAAGGTCTCTAACATACTCCAGGAGATTCACAAAGGGATCAACGCACAACTTCTTGGCGGGCGATCCCTCGCCCGCAAGGCTCTGCGAGGGGTAATATTGGCCTACCATGCAACAGGACACCAAGGAACACATCAAGAAGTATGTCAAGTGCCAACGACACATGGACATGCACCTGACCCCACCCAACAAGCTCAAAAAGCTCTCGTCCACGTAGCCTTTCGCATGGTGGGGGATGGACATCCTCGGACCCTTCACCATAGGGTCGTACCAGAACAAATATTTAATAGTCGACATCAACTACTTTACAAAATGGATAGAGGCTGAAGCCCTTTCCAAAATCATGGTGCACAACATTCTTTATTTCTACAAAAGGAATATCCTTGCCCGATTCGATGTACCACAAGCAATCGTCACCGACAACGGGATGCAATTCACTGACAAGAACTTCCAGGACTTCGTTACTAAACTGGGCACGAAGCAACACTTCACATCTATTGAGCACCCGCAAGCGAACAGGCAGACCAAAGCCGCGGACAGAATGATCATGCGTGGCCTGAAACAAAGAATGGGCGATGCGAAAAAGAGGCAGATCGAGGAGCTACACAGCATGCTCTAGGCCTATAGGATGACCCCACACTTGACGACTAGGGAGACCTTATTCCGACTGACCTACGGAACCGAGGAAGTAATTCCGATGGAAATAAGGGAACTCTCCAGGAGGACCGAATCTCCCCTCGACGAGGAGATGAACGACGAGGCCCTAACGGAGGAGCTCGACCTGGTCGAAGAAATCTGGTCGGGGGCATCCCTCCGTGAATCCTTGCTCAAGTAAAAAATAACTCTGCGGCATGACAACAAAGTCATCAAATGAGAATTCCAGGTAGGCAGCCTAATGCTACGAAGGAACCAGAAAGACTCATGCGAGGGCAAACTTGCGCGCGAATTGGGAAGGCCCATATCACGTTCGCGCAAGAACAGAAAATGGGGCCTACTACCTCGAAAACCTACACGGCGAGGAACTTGCTCGACCATGGAACGTTGAAAAGCTTAAACAGTATTACAGTTAAACACTGCCTGCGACGTACTTGCGTCGCAATCACAAAGGCGCACTAGGGTACAAACGCGACTTCTAATCTCGAGACAAAAAATATGAGAGCCTGCTCTTATATGTGCGAGCAAACTCTTGGTATGATGGGGACACCTCAATCGAGTTCCACCGTTGCCATACCAATTAGGCAGGACACCTAGCTCACGATGAGAAGTTCACGCCATGAAGTAAAGACCTCGATCAAGCTCTTGGATTCGTCGATGGCTGAAACCCTACTCCGACCACTCATCCAGTTCTCCGCACGGCCGAGAACCAACTAAGTCGAGCAAAAGCCCCAATTACTTAGTAAAAAGAGGCAAACGCAATTGCATATTCACGAGGAAATAAGTATTTGACATACGACAACACACATAAAATACGAACATATTGAATAATAAAGCATTATGCATTGTGACAGGAAAAACCCATTGTTTAAATGTACAAGCCAAGGCGTGCAGGCCAGATGAAATCAAAACCCATGGAATGGGCCAATCCCCTCAAGGACAAACTGAGCCTCAGGATTCACAATTTGGACCTGCTCCAAAGCACTGCTAAACCCCATCTCGAGAGCTCCTAGACAATCCTGCTCGAGTTCTAGGATCCGAGCAACCAGGGCACCATAGCTTGTGAGGGCTCTCTCCTCGTCCATTTCATCTTCAACAAGCTTGGCGGCACTCTCTAGTTCAGCGACCTTGGTCCAGAGTCGGTCCCTTTCCTCCTCGGCCTCCTTCAGTGTTTCCCGCATTGCATTCATCTCTTTGAGGAGGCGCGTCTTGGCCTCAAACCTATTTTGGCATTCAAGGAGGTCATTCTCAGCCTTATTCTTTTCCGCCAAAAGGGTAGCATTCTCGGCCTGCAGCGCTTTCAGCTCAGACTTCGGGTTGGTTTCTTTGTTGAGGACCAAGGCCATTTCGAATATCCTTATCATAGCAGCCATGTCCTCCGACAACGCCTTCCTCTTGGCCGCCCTATCGACCCCCATGATGGCCTTAAACTCTACCTCGGCCACGGTCGAGGAGTTGTTCCTGCAAAAGAAATCATGATGAAGGTAGCAAGAAGGCAGTACAAACTTCTCCCCAGTCACGCTCTTAGGATGGTTGACAGGTCCAGAGTCGTCGGTTTTATAACGCGCTCAAGGACAGCCTGAGCGAATCTTCCCTTGGCAGCCTTCTTCGCACCCTTGGTCTTTGCAAGTTTCATGAAGCGCTCCTGGATATTCGATATCTGGCCTACAATAGAGGAACGGGAAAATAAATCAATATAACGAAGAAAAACGAGCAGGCACCCGATCAAAGAAAACATCCACTAACCTCAGGCTTCCTCGTCAGACCCAAACTCAAGGAGGACCTTAGTGTTGATCAATTAAGGCTCACGGCAAACCTCCCCGTGATCGTTAAGGATAAAACTCTCGTCCTTGTTGACACATTTAGTAGGAGTGAAGCTAGAGACGAACTCGACTATCTTCTTGTAAGATAACCGATCCTTAACATTCAGAGAGCCGGACTTAACGATGTAGCTATCCGTACCTCTGTTGAGGTGGCCCTCCTCCCACTCTAGAGGGAACTTCGACTCTAAAGGCTCCACTTGTTGCTCGTCCTCCTCCTTGACCACAAGGTCGTACACAGAGTCGACGACCACATGAGATACAAGCTTTACGACGAAAAACCTGTCCTTAAAGGTACAAACAGAATCCTGGTATGCTCCGAACAACTTCCTCGGCTGCTTTAAGGATACCCAACTATGTCGGCCTTAAAAGGATTGTCGTTGTAGGTGAAAGGTACGAAAGAACAAGGGTAGCGTGGCTTTAATGCAGAGGTGTTGGCACACGAGCTTGAACGCTCGCATGAATGCAATCGCGTTGGGGTGGAGCTGTGAAAGCGCCAGATGCAGCCATTGGAACACTCCTTTCTGGAAGTCACTAAAGGGAAGACGAATCCCCGCTTCCCGAACGAACTCATACATCGAGAACCTCATCCCTTTGAACCTCGAGAAAATGTGATGCTTCTCTTCGGGCTTGTAAACCATCCAACTCGGGGAAGAGCCCTCGACACAGTCCTCGACGATGGCAAACGGGTCCGTGTCTTCGATGGCGAAGCGCGACGTGGTGCTAAGGGGTTCCTGCCTGGCCCAACATTCGGGTGTGAGGGCTCGCTGGACCCCGACTTGCTCGACGGGGGTATCAGACTCGACTCCCTCATCGATTACAATGACACCCTCGATCCTTGCGGCCATTTTACTTGAAAAGTAGAGGAAAATGGTGAATTCGACATTTAAGGTCAAATCCATCCTTCCACCGCAAATCAAGTGAAAAGGTGAAGAGAGGGACGAGGAGCCGCTTGATAAACTTCCCCAAATATAACACCCGGCGAGGAAAAATCATCCACAAGGAGATTTTCCTCGATGCAGATAGTGACCCTCCCTACTCGACAAAAAGACTCATCCACAAAGGGTCCCTGCTCGATGTAGAGCAGCGAGCCTCCCTAATTAGAGGAAAGGCTCGTCCATAAGGAAAATCTCCTCGATGCGAGATGGCGAGCCTCCCTTCTCGACAGAAAGACTCCTTAGCGTATAAGATCTCTCTAGTTGAACACGGGGAGCTTCCTCGACAAGAGACATCCTCACAATTTTCACGCGCTCACGGGGAGCAAAGCTCCCCGAGACCTTCATTATAGGTCCCTGAGGCCTTCATCAGAATATTCATGAAGTTTCCTAGAATCCTCTTGAACTTTCCAACGTCTTCATTGGAAACTTCACAAAGTTTCCTAGAATCCTCATGAACTTTTTGGCATCTTCATAGTTCCGCTGAAAACTTCATGAGTTTGCCAGAAACTTCATGAAAGTTACCGGAAACTTCACGAGTTCCCGGGGAACTTCATGAGCTCCTCGGGGAAATCGCCGAAAAATGCAAAAACCAACAGAAAATTCGTAGAATCTGGAAAAAGGGGGCAGAGACTTACTTGAAGGAAACGAATTCTAGATAGTGGGAGAGGGTTGACAGCGGCTACAACGACAGACGTGCTTTGGGAAGCAGAGAGAACGTTAAGAGACTTGGAGAAAAATCCTGAGTATAGTGGAGGGGAACATTCAAATGAAGCGAACTTCTCCCCTATTTATAACCCTAGCATGAGAAATGAGGCATCACTAGGCACTCAATTACCCCTACTGGTATCCACACTAGGCATTTATTACTCTTGACACGTGGTGTTGGAAGACACCATGCATGTCCTTTCAGATTCCTCTTTTGCTCGAGACCAAACCTACTCGTTCCATTCAGCTTCTGTCACATCGTCGGCCACATTGCCTTATATTGCACTGCCAGAAACACTTCCCCATGGGAGCAGGGAAAAAGCCAGGACTACAGCAGACAGACAAGTCCCCTACGAGCTCCTGCTCTGTTGAGAAGCTCGTACTCCTGCCTACATGCTTAATCCCCGAGCTCAGTGTTTTGAATACGCACGACGCTCCTCCGGGCAGGTCCTCGACGCTAGAACTGACTCTTAAGTCATTACTCCTCTACTTCAGAGTAACGACTTGGGGGGCTCCTGTTCTGGACTGGGCCAGAGGCTACCCCACTGTCGGGCACGACCCAACCCATTTCTTAGATAGGTAGGGCCCAATGAGGGTCCAACTTGTCACATCATTGTGAAAACATGACTTCTTAAACGGTTTTGATGACGGCACACTCTGCAACATACAAGGATGGATAAAAGAATCTCAAAGAAATCAAATATGAAGAACTTCAGTTTTCAAATCAATATATCAAGACTTGGTAAAGAATGAAGACAAAGTTCTACAAAAATGAAGGTACATCATTCAACTTCTATATAGCTTGTACAAGTGTTCAACTTCATCTCTCATTCTTGCATATCATATTGAAAATGTTTTAAAATCATTACAATGCATTTTGCCTCTATTTCAAAGTATTTTTGCAAAATTTGTTCAGAGTAATTGATTACCCTGTGTTAAATTTAAAATTTTTTAAAACATTGAGGCTGGTAACCGATTACCACTGGCGCAGTGAGCAAGAAAATTGTATCTGTTGGCAAAATTTTGTTCTCTCATTTCTTCTTGAACTATGGCAACTCTTGATCATTTGCACTCTTTTGAAAAGGTTTTTAGAGGCATTTATATACCTCATAATCTCAGACTTTGAGATTTACCTTGAAATTCTGGTATGTAGATCTCAGATGTCCTAGAACATTGATCTTTGCTTAAAACAGAATAAGGACAGAACACGAGCATTTTGATTTACTTTAAGAATTAACATTGTCATGACATATGTTGTAACATCTACAGGCTAACAGAACAATCCATTTAAATTGAGCAGAATATTAAATGCAGAAAGATAAATAACACATTGAATTGTTAACCCAGTTCGGTGCAACAACACCTACATCTGGGGGCTACCAAGCCAGGAAGGAAATCCACTATCAGTAGTATCAATTCAGAGCTAAACTCCCCTGTTTATAACCCCTCACTTAATCCCTAACCAGTGCAACTTCTACCTAGGACACTCCTAGATATGAGACACCTTTCACTCCCCCTCAATCACAGCAGTGATAACAACAAATGAATAAGCTTTAGACGACACTCTTCAAAGACAATACTTGATCTTGCTTAACAACTTCAATCAAGAACAATACACTCTTGCTTACAAGATTTGAGTGAACAACTTACAACCTAAATAAGTATACCACGATGCATCAAAAGATACAAAGGGTGACTTACAAAGTCACACACAAAAGACTCTCAAAATCCTAAACCTTTATTTTGCACCCAAGATTTTTCTTGTTGTGAATGCTTGTCTTCTTTATGTCTAGCAAGTCCTTATTTATAAACTCTTCTAGTATGGGCTTGGACTTTAGCAAGAGCTTCCTCAGATTTGATAAAATCAAATCAAATAATTCTTCAAATCTTTTCTTAAGATAATTCTTCAAATCTTTTCATAATTAACACCAATTTAGATTTGATCAAATCAAATCAAATCAAACTCCAAATCTTCTCATAATTAAAACCAACTTATATTTGATCAAATCAAATCAAATTCCAAATCTTCTCATTGTAAATCTTCTGCAGAATCTTCTCCACAAAAATAGGAACAAATATTTTATAGTTTCCTAAAAAGTCTCAAAGATCTTTTTTATGAAATCCAATTAAATCTGCACTTTGTTTATAATAAATTTCCTTGACCTACGCATAATGATGAGGTATATCCAAGAGGATCTCATCAAACCAAAACACCTCTGTCAAGAGATATAAAATAGCAGCGCCTGCTGTACCAGACCAAGATGTCATGACATATGTCTGAAACACATGACAGTAGTACTGTCATAACAGTTGATGAAGATGTTATAACATCTTGCTTAACATCAGTGTAGAATTATATTTTACCAAAATTTAGTCAATCATAGAACCATGGAATTACCACTCTCCCCCTTTGGCAAATTTAGGCTAAAACAACCAAACCATGACAAATCTTGAGATATAGACTTATCAGAGCAGCAACAGCAGTAGTTTTCTCAAATACATCCAGCCTCACAAACTATCATGCTCCCCCTTAATAGTTACATTCAACAAGCAATAACAACACACTACTCTTTCCTTAGCAGTAGCAAAGTCCTATCACAATGTTGGTCATCATGTCAAAACATGTGACATACCATCAGAGCAACAAATAACATTAATACTTTTACTCCCCCTTTTTAGCCAAAAATTGACAAAAGTTGGAGTAAATGTACACACATATAAACTCAGATGCGCACATATAAACTCATAACACATCAATCAGAGCCAAACCCAAGAACTAAATCAGAATCATCATGCTTCAAAGCAAGACTCATCTGACAAACTGCACATGGTGTCCGAATATCTATTCTGACGTCTCACAACCTCCTAAGAGATACACAAACTGCTTGATCCCCAATCAATATAAAGACTGCACCACTGCAGCAACAATCCATGGACAAGGACTTAAATCCCCCTGCTGAACTCACTCAACCACTGTAAAATCAATCTTGATTCGTACAGATCCAGATACTATAGCTCCTTGAGAATATATCCTGACACCCCCCTGAACTATTCACCCACCTAGAACATATATGACAAATGGCCTTACGCATCCACACACGTTATCATAACTCCTTGGATAGGCACGATGTCATGCACGCTCGGCTCGACATTACTACCATACTCTGGAACAAAATTCTCAATTTTCTTGCTTCATAATATCCAGATCACTTCCAGGAGAATAAGCCACCTTCCCATAAGCATTATGATCCCAGCATAACTCAGAGCACTAAGTTTTATATCTAACTTATGCAAATGAACAAGCACACTGACTACTTTACACCATGATCTAGAGCAGTCTTAACCACTACCTCCACATCATACTCCAGCATGATTAGATAAAACACTTCTGAATCGAATTGTCAGTATCAAGCATCACAATCCTAATTCCAGCCCATCATGTATGATATAAACTCCTTTACCACTCACTTTGGTTCTTAAGATACACCAACCACATGACTTATTATTTCCATAGTAGTCCATATATTTCATTAAAATACACATGAAGGTCTCAGAAGGACACAACAGCAGTAGCTTAACAGATTATCACAAACGCCAAAAAATCATAGAGAGAAATAAACTCTCATGTAGCTTCCTCACAGACATAATGTTTAGACATCCTGTCTGACATTACAAATACAATAATTATTCTTAAGAACCTTAAGAAATGATTCCTTCATCAATCAGTCAGACTACAAGCACCAAGTCATGGGCATAAACTACTTCTCCTTTTACTTTCTATCTACTACCCTTTTGCACAGATCCATCAATAGCCGGGACAAAACGATTCTTCACCATGACCATTTTCATGACAAGCAATCATACACCATGCTTCATCATGATGAGAAACAACCTCCACAGTATAAACTCCACATAGCTTTACCCCATGAACATAGTCATTGAATCTTGAGTTCTTGCCTTGTCTGAAGCTGCACCTTCAGGAATGACACTTTTGACGTCGCCAACTAAAAGGATAATCAATTAAATACTTGCTAATGCCACAAGTAACAAGTGATTTTAAATCCCCAATTTGAGACACACAAATATTCTGCAGAGAAAAATAAATTCTCCCAGACAACAACCAATGTTGTTTCCTAGGTCATTCATAAGAAACAAGCATAGTCCTAGTTCAAACTAGCAGCCTCATAAAGCCAGACCCACAGTCACATTGTCAAAGTAAAAAGGTACGCCAGACATCATAATATTAAGACATCTTGTCTGACATCACGACCTCACCAATGGTGCAAGAACACAAGCTTGCCTGAGAATTAACAAACTTTGTACAGGCTATAACAATGCAGCTACACATCAGACAGGTACACAACTCCCTCTGTCATGCATAATCAACACTCCCCCTAAAAGAGAAAACCCAAACACATGAAGAACCACTTCTTTCTAGAGTTACTTGTAGCAGAAGAAACCACTTATCCACAAGTATTCTGACCTCAGCCTGAGTCAGAGAACAAGATAGACACCCCATAATCCAAGACATTATTTACCTCATCATTCTCCCATATGATAAGTTAGAACGCTTCTAATTCAACTAGTGAATATCAACTTCCACAATCTGAATCCCAAGTTTAGCAAACAAAATGATGTTATAACATTAGTTAGGGCATCCTGATTATATCATAGACACCATACATTATGGTTTTTGCTACAAAAACCACTTGGACTTACTATCTATATAGTAATCTAATCTGAGGATCTTCATAGAGCACAGCTCCACCAGCTTGATCAACAAGAAATCCAAATAACATATAGAGAGTTAAACTCTCATACTTCTCCCAAAAGACTCATTCTTAATCAACTTAGGGCTTCTACCATAAGCTCTAAGACATGAACAGAACCAGAACCTCCTTTGGTCTTCAAACAACTACCCTTCTACACAAGAGTAATTTTATCTAAGAACACTTCTTAAATAACCAAATGCCACTGTTTGGTTAACTTAGCTTCTTTTAGAGCTCTAGAAAATCTTCTGATCCACCAAGCAAACTTGATCTTCAAGTTACATATCCTACTTTCTCCATAGCAAGGCATCTTAGATACACCAAGACTTGGACCTGCAACATCTACTCCTTCTCGCAGCTCCTGCAAATTGCATGAGATAGACCTTTTTGAAGCATTATTTCCATTCATACCCAAGAAGATCAACTTACCATTACATCAACTAAGACCCTGAAGTTTAGCTTGATGTCAGAACCTCTGATAAGACATCCCGCTGGTGAAGTCAGTCCTTGAAATGCATTTGCTTCAGGAACTCCTCTTTAGAGAAACCAAACATGCCAGAGCTTGACTCTTTAGAGAGGATTAGTCACAAAAGATCTTTATAAAAGGAATCCCGCTTTCCTTAAATAGAGATTTCTTCAGAAAGTCAAAGATAACTGCCACTTATCCTTGACATCTACTGCACTCCATTACACCTAGATCAGAAATAAACTGATCCAAGGTCAATTCATCAAGATGATGAAATCTTCATTTTTACTTCCAGTAGCACCATTTTTAGACAAGTTTCTTGCTAGGAAACTTTCTAGACAAATTATGTGCCTCTGTAGGTCCAAGCTGCGGAAGAATGCAAACACACATGTTAAAGGTACCAAGATCATCAATTACATCTCCTTTGCTCTAGAGAATCACTCTTTGAATCAAGATTTTGCATAATCTCTACTGATGGAATTTCTCAACATCTGGTTGAACATCAGATCTTTGAAGTAGACCAAACAAATCAAGGGCCAAATACATGAGCAATAACTGATGAGACACCTTGATCATCGACTAAGGATAATCCATTAAATATTTATGAATAGCAATGAATTTTAAATCCTTATAAGGAATCCTTCTTCCAGAAAACTAACTTGGATCATCCACCTGATGAACCATCTGAACTTCGATAGTGTTGAACATTATGGATAATCAATTAAATACTTGTGCATTCCACAAATAGAAATTGATCTTAAATCCACACAACTTGTTGATAAGACCATCTGACAGGTATTTACACTTCATTAATACCAAAGGTATTTACACTTCATTTACACTTCATTTATAGATAGTTTAAGCACACCCTTAGATAGACAACAAGCGTGGATCCCGTCGAGTACGACGGACGTAAGGGGTGTTAATACCTTCCCCTTGCGTAACCGACTCCCGAATCCAGGACTTGGTTGCGATGACCTTATCTTTTCCTTTTTCGTTAGGTTTTTCCGATCGTTTCCTTTCCCTCTCTTTGGGATAAATAACGAAAGGTGGCGACTCTTCTGTTTTCCGCCGGGTGTTTTTCGTAGTTGCGACACTTGTTCCTAAAAGATCCAGATGGTGGTAGCAGTAATAAACCTCCTCTGCTCTCTAGAAAATATTTCGACTTCTGGAAAATTCACATAAAAGCACATCTAGAGGCACAAGGAGAAGGTATATGGGAAAATGTTGAAATTGGCCCTCATGTACCAATTAGTGTTGTAAATGGTGTCGGTACTCCAAAGATTCAAAGTGCATGGGATGATGATAATAAAAAGAGAGTTTTAAATGAGAAGAAAGCTATCAATGTTTTACAAAGTACTTTAAGTATCAATGAGTTCTTCTGAATTTCACAATGCAAATCGGCTAAGGAAATCTGGGATACTTTGGTGGAGACTCATGAAGGAACCATTGAGGTTAAAAGATCAAGGTTGAACACACTAAGTCAAGAATATGGAATGTTTTGTATGCTGCCCGGAGAATCCATTGTTGCTATTCAGAAAAGATTTGTTCACTTGACCAATCATTTGATTGCATTAGGTAAGACATTCTCCAATGATGAACTAAATCTGAAAGTGTTAAGATCCTTAACAAGAGATTGGCAACCCAAAGTTACGGAAATATCAGAGAAGAAAAGTCTCTCAACAATGACTTCCGCATCACTTTTTGGAAAGCTTCAAGAACACGAGTTAGAACTTGGACGCCTTGATAAACATGACATCAAGAGAAAAAGTCTAAAGGTATCACATTAAAGGTAGACTCAAAAGAAGGACGAGACGATGATGCATCATAGGAAGATGAAAAATTTATGCTTTTAGTTAAGAGACTTGGAAAAAGTTTCAACAAAAATGACAAACCCTTCAACTATGCAAAAAGGAAGAAAAACTTCAAGAAAAGGGAGGCTTCCATATCAAATCAAGATGTCACGTGCTATGAATATGGTAAGCAAGGTCACATTAAACCAGATTGTCCAAAACTTAATAAGAAAAATGGATTCAAAGGCAAGAAGGAGACAAAGAATAAGAAGGCTTATGTTGCGTGGGAAGACAATGACATAAGTTCATCATCCAAATCAGACAGCGACGAAAGTGAAAATTTGGCATTGATGGCTTCTCATCACTCTGATGACGAAAATGATGAGGTTAGTACTTCTTTTTCACTTTATGATAATGATGCTCAAGAGGCTATAAATGAACTCTTAAAAGAATGCAAAGTTTTGTGTAAAACCATATCTTCACAAAAGAAACAAATATCATCTCTAGAATAAAAAGTGAATATTATGGAAAAAGATGAAAAGAATGAAAAGAAAAAGGTTATTGGTGAAGAAAAATAAAACTTTGTATGTAAAAATTGTGAATCACTTTGTTTCCAAAATTTTCAACTTAAAAGAGTTCTAGAAAGATATAAAAAGGACAAATTGGTTTAGAAGGGATCCTTAGTCAACAAAGATTTTCAAACGATAAAAGTGGACTTGGTTAGTTAAAGTTTTCTAAACCAAGTTCTAGCAAAACAATCTTTGTTAAGACTAGTGACCAAACTTCTAAAGATAAAGTGAGCAAGCCTAAAGTTGTGCATCATCATCATAAAAAGAAAAAGGTTGTGAAAAAGAAATCTTCCGTTCCTAGATATAAGAGTAATTTTGTACCTACTTGTTTTTATTATGGTATTATTGGCCATACACCTAATGTATGCTATGTTAGAAACTTCAATATAGTAAGCGGGCATTATGTGTGGGTTAATAAAGGTACTAATTATGAATGATCTAAAGCAATTTGGGTACCTAACAAGAAATAACTTGTTTTATAGGTTTGCTTGAAAACCACTTCAAATCTTTGGTATCTTGATAGTGGTTGTTCGAAGCATATGACCGGTGACCACAACAAATTTTCAAATCTAAAGCTTAAGGCAAAGGGTTATGTTATATATGGTGACAATAACAAAGGAAAGAATCTTGGCATAGGCAAAGTTGGAGCACCATATTTCACATCTATTAAAGACGTTATTTATGTCGAAGGACTAAAGCACAACTTACTTAGCATAGCCAACTATGTGAAAAAGGATTCAAAATCAAGTTCACAAAAGATGAATGCTTGATAGAAGACGAATTCACTAATGAGGTAAAGCTAAAAGGTAAAAGGATCAATAATATATTCATGATTTCTCTTAACAATTTGTCTTTGAAGGTTAAATGTCTTATGGAAAACAATAATGATTCTTGGTTATGGCATAAGAGATTTGCTCATATACACATGGAACATTTGAACAAGTTGGTTAAACATGATCTAGTTGTTGGTTTTCCTAATATAAAATTCATCAAGGATAAGTTATGTGATGCATGTTAAAAAGAGAAAGAGACCAAATCAACTTTCAAGTCAAAGAATATGGTATCCAGTACAAGGCCACTACAATTTTTACACATGGACTTATTTGGTCCATCGAGAACAAAAAGCTTCAGAGGTAATGTTTATGCTTTGGTTATTATTGATGATTTTTCTAGATTTTGTTGGACTTACTTTTTAGTGCATAAAAGTGATGCCTTTAAAGCATTCAAGAAGTTTGCAAAACAAATACAAAATGAGAAGTCTTTAACAATTGCCTCCATAAGAAGCGATCATGGTGGAGAATTCTAAAATGCTCCTTTCGGAGAATTTTGCGAAGAATATGGAATCTCTCACAACTTCTCAGCACCAAGGACTCTTCAACAAAATGGTGTTGTAGAAAGAAAGATTAGGTCATTGGGGGAACTTGCAAGGATAATGCTTAGCAATTCGAATCTTCCAAAATATTTTTGGGCGGATGTGGTTAGTACGACATGCTTTGTAAGTAATAGGGTAAATATTAGACCTATTCTTAAGAAGACTCCCTATGAACTTTTCAAAGGGAGAAAACCAAACATTGCTTACTTTCATATTTTTGGATGCAAGTGCTTTGTCTTGAACAATGACAAAGACAATCTCGGTAAGTTTGACGAGAAATATGATGAAGGCATATTTCTCGGCTACTCTCTCTAGTAAGGCTTATAGAATTTATAATAAAATAACTTTAACTATTGAAGAATCAATGCATGTTAAATTTGATGAATCTAACCCCTCCAAGGAGGAAACTATTTTGTGTGATGATGATGATGATTTTGTAGATGTTCCTAAAGAAAATACTTCTTAATCAAATGATCAACCTAAGCATAAAGAAGAACCGATTCAAAAAAAATCAAAAGACGATGATCTACCTAAGGAATATAGAACAAATAGAGATCACTCCATTGATAAACTAATTGGTGATATTAGTCAAGGCGTTACAACCAGAGTCAACCTCAAGAATTCATGCTTAAATATGGCGTTCGTATCTCAAATTGAACCTTCTAAAGTTGATGAAGCCTTAGGAGACGACCAATAGATCATTTCTATGCAAGAAGAGTTAAACTAATTCAAAAGGAATCAAGTGTGGGAACTTGTTCCTAGGCCAAGTGATAAACACATCATAGGTACCAGATGGGTGCTTTAAAACAAACTTGATAAGAATGGGATAATTATTCAAAACAAGGCAAGATTGGTGGCCCGAGGATATAATCAAGAAGAAGGAATTGATTTTGAAGAAACTTTCGCTCCGGTTGCAAGGTTAGAAGTTATTATTTTATTACTTGCTTATGCGTGTTCATTGAATTTTCAGTTCTACCAGATGGACGTCAAGAGCGTATTCCTAAACGGCTACATCAATAAAGAAGTCTATGTCAAGCAACCCCCTGGCTTTGAAGACTTCAAGAATCCATCACATGTCTTTAAGTTGAGAAAAACTCTTTATGGCTTAAAGCAGGCACCAAGGGCATGGTATGATCGACTCAACAATTTTCTATACGAAAAGGGGTTTGAAAAGGGTAAAGTAGATAAGACCTTGTTTATCAAGTGAATTAAGGACAACACTTTATTAGTTCGAGTCTATGTTGATGACATCATATTTAGATCAACCAACAAAGATCTTTGTGAAGAATTCTCGTTGATGATGCAAGGAGAGTTCGAGATGCCTATGATGGGAAAGATGAATTACTTCCTTGGATTACAAATAAAGCAGTTCAAGGATGGCATCTTCATCAACCAAGCCAAGTATTGCAAAGAGTTGTTGAAAAGATTCGACATGGATGGTTGTAAAGTAATGTCTACTCCAATGGGATCCGGAACTTATGGTGATAAAAAAGAATCGGGTATTTCAGTTGATATCACGAAGTATCAAGGTATGATTGGTTCTCTATTGTATTTGACGTCAAGTCGTCCTGACATAATGTTCAGTGTGTGTTTATGTGCTCGGTTTCAAGCAAATCCAAAGGAGTCACATCTCACTGTTGTAAAGAGGATCATGAAGTATCTCAAAGGAACAACCAATGTTGGACTATGGTATCCCAAAGGTAGTATCTGTAACTTAGTAGGTTATTCTGACTCGGATTATCTAGGTTGTAAAAGAGATCGCAAAAACACGAGTGAAACATGTCACATTCTGGGTAATGCATTGGTTTCTTGGTCCTGTAAGAAGCAAGCATGTGTTGCTTTTAGCACAAATGAAGCAGAATACATTGCGGCGAGAAGTTGTTGTGCACAGATCCTTTGGCTCAAAAAACAACTACATGATTATGGACTGAATCTCGGACGCGTTCCACTAAGGTGTGATAATACAAGCGCGATCAACATTACAAAGAACCTTGTCATGCACTCAAGGTCAAAACACATTGATATTCGACATCATTTCCTACGAGATCACGTTCTCCAAAAAGACGTTGAAGTTACTTTTGTGGATACACATAACCAACTGGCAGACATCTTCACAAAACCACTTCCAAAAGAAGCCTTTTATAAGATTTAGAGGGAACTTGGAATTCTAGATGAAGGTGATGTATAAATATTCAATAGTAATTCATTATTTTTCTAAAAATATTGCCAAGGTATACTTATACTATATGCTTTATTATTTTCTATATGATCAAAATTGAAAATTTTCACAAATTGTATTCTTTTATGAGGTAATGTCCAATTTTATAACATGTTTGATCTTTCCATATGTGCATTATATCTTATAATAACATGTTAAAATGATTCTTTATGAAAAACTCATGTTGGTTAAGAAATATGAAGTTGTTGTTTTTTGGCTTGTGGTAACCGAATGTTGCATTTCATTCTTGCTTACATACTTGTTCCAAATCACTCTAATCATTCTTAGGTGAGTGATATGAAGGTTCAGCTCTTGTTTGCTATTAAGAAGAACTTGCAGGTCAACTGGGCATATATGTTCATGCACCATATGCGTCATATCAAGTCTCTTGTTGGAGGACTTCCTTATGGGGCGAACCATTTCCATAATTCTAGAGGAAAGCTCTATTCATCTTCAAAGAGAATCACAGACCATGATAACCGCAAGGGCTAATGAAATTAATGTCACTACAGCTACAAAGAACATTGGTATTGTGTAACATGATGACAAACGGTTTGTCTACAAGGATGCTACATCTTCTTCTACTACTGCTCCTATTCCCGAAGAAGGCTACACAAATGAGGTTATCTACAAAAAGATAGTAGCTCTTGAAAACAAGGTTGATCTTAATGCAAGGGAACACAGGAAAGATATGGCCTATATGCGTAAAATGTTCAAACAACTGGCTGTGCAGCAACTCTGAGCTCTCAGCAAAGAAGAAGAAGAAGAAGAAGAAGAAGAAGAAGAAGAAGAAGAAGAAGAAGATGATGAAGAAGAAGATAATATGTATGAAAGTGACTGAATAATAATTTTTTTTTTTCTGTTTTATGTTTTTGTGATGTAACTCGTATAATATGTTTGGTTTCGTTCACTATGTTTTGTTTCGTATTCGTAAACACGTTGTATTCTACTTTATGTTCTTGTGTTTAGTCTTTTGTCCACATGTATGTTTCTTGTTGAAAAACTTTTCCCATCCTTTTTGTTGTTTACAAAGGGGGAGAAGAATTTCATGTGCTTGTATACTGTTTGTTTGCTCTTCTAACAAGTTTTGCAGAAAACTTCAAGACTCTTTTAAAGCATAGATTAAGGGGGAGCATCATCCGAGGGGGAGCACTTGTTAGAAAAGCCGCAAAAACTTTCAAAGAAGATGTTGTCATCATAAAAAAAAAGGGAGACTGTGAAGACATGGCTTCTCAAACGGTTTTGATGACGACACACTCTACAACATACAAGGATGGATAAAAGAACATCAAAGAAGTCAAGTCTGAAGAACTTCAATTTTCAAATCAATATATCAAGACTTGGTAAATAATGGAGACAAATTTCTACACAAATGAAGGTACATCATTCAGCTTCTATATAGCTTGTACAAGTGTTCAACTTCATCTCTCATTCTTGCATATCATATTAAAAATGTTTTAAAATTATTACAATGCATTTTTGCCTCTGTTTCAAAGTATTTTTGCAAAATATGTCCGGAGTAACCGGTTACCAGTTCCTGGTAATCAATTACACTGTATTAACTTTCAAAATTTTTAAAACGTTGAGGCTGGTAATCGATTACCCACATAGTGTAACTGATTAAAACTGGCGCCGTGAGCTAGAAAATTGTATCTGTTGGCAGAATTTTGTTTTCTCATTTCTTCTTGAACCATGACAACTCTTGATCATTTTCACTCTTTTGAAAAGGTGTTTAGAGGCATTTATATACCTCATAATCTCAGACTTTGAGATTAACCTTCTTGCAAAAATTCAAATTTTATTTTCATCTCTCAAATTACAAATTTTCACAAGTGTAAAAAATTCTTCATTTTCAAGAGTGAAACTATTATACTTCAAATTTTATTATTTCATTATAGTTTCATTCCTCTATCTTTGAACACTTGTATTTGATATATAAGAGATGATATCTCAAGAAGAAGATCAGTCGCAAGATTGATATTTGAAGACTGCTGCAACTTACTCAAATAAAAAATTATTTTCTTTTTGATTACATCGTATATTTCCAGGATTGTTGGAAATAAGTTTGTAAGGTTGTAACCTTGCTGTTCAGGATTGTCGGAAGGTAGAGGTCTACTTTGAGAGGATTGTTCTCATTGGACTTAGTGAAAAATCCAAGAGGATTGTTCTTGGTGTTTGATTGGTTAGAGTCTGTATAAGAAAGACTAGGTAGAAGTCTTGTCTTAAGATCTAAAATATTAAAAAATATATTTCGTGTTGAAAGGGGATTAGAGTACTCTCGGACTGTGAGGAGAATCAGGATACATTGTCGTGTCTCTTTACTTTCCACTTTTACTGCATTCAACACTTAGTAACTTTTGAAAGTAAAACAAGAAATCTACATCAAGTTCGGAAAAAGATTTTGAGTACCTAATTCACCCCTCTTAGGTGCAATTCTACTTACAATCACACGGGGAGCGCTCACGCATCTCCCCCACAGACTCTACGTGCCCCCCAAGCGGGGACACATCATCAGGAAACTATCCGCTTTCCGAAGATTACGAGGCAGTTGACCCAGGGCGAAGACCACATGTTGTTCTTCCCTACGCCATGCACGCCCTGACAATTATTTGTATTGGACCTAGCGATCCAACCCAATGCAAAGTAATCGTTGGTCCCGCGCTGAAGGCACATTATAAATACCCTCTTTCACTAGAGGGTCAAGCATTCTATTCACAATCTAGCTTTTTGTATTTGCCTTTCTCTTACTCTGTTTCTCACATTGGCATCGGAGTACCTTACAGGTACACCCCCTCCTCTTCTCCACCACCGGCGAATTAAGGAGCTCAAGACGTGTCGTTGGCTGCTGATTCTTTCTGATCCGGTAAGATCATATACAAATATTTAAATCAACCGTAAATTTTCCGGTATGTAAATAGTAATTTTGTTTTGATATTTTTTATAAAAATATTTATGCAATGATTTAGTTTAATAAATATCAAATAATAACATAGTATTTACAAATATTATTTTAATTGTATAAATAAATATTAGTAACATAAATTAATACATTTTGCCCGTGTTTGGATTCATACATTATTTTAAATATATTTGCCTTTATTTCCTTTAATTGTACCATAATTTTATTAACCCGTACATTCGCACTGATTCTGGTCTGAATACCCGTGCGTTCACACGGTATCGGTGAATTATGCGCATTTGTTTTCAAAATCTAATAAAAATAGATAGAAAGAAAATTAAATATATCAAGAAAGACAAAATTATTTATCGAAAAAAGTTTATTATTTTTAAAATAAAAATAAAAATATATTTATTTTTGGATCATTAATATAATTTTTCTATATATACAAATATTTGGATGAACCGTATATTTATAAAAATATTTTGATGAATAAAAAACTTGTTCTCATTTATAAAAGTATTTGGATCACTAATACATTTTTTTCTCATATATATATATATATATATATATATATATATATATATATATATATATATATATATATATATATATATATATATATATATATATATATATATATATATATATATATATATATATATATATATATATATATATATATATATATATATATATATATATATATATATATATATATATATATATATATATATATATATATATATATATATATATATATATATATATATATATATATATATATATATATATATATATATATAAAGTTCAATATAACGTATTTATATTTTTTCGTGTATGAAAATATTTGTCTCATATGTTTTACTATATTATTAATGACTTTATTTTCACCGTTACAGTAATTCACTTCTTTTCAAAGATATATATTTTTTCTTACAATCTCATCATTTATAGAATTATTATTACAAATATATCTGTGTAGGATACCCATATAGATTATAATTGAGTAATAACATTTTATATGATTAACGATTTTTTTTAAGGTCATAATATATTATTATTATTATTATTATTATTATTATTATTATTATTATTATTATTATTATTATTATTATTATTATTATTATTATTATTATATTTGCAGTTGTAGCATTGAGTTTGATGAGATGAGTATGGTGATTTTACCTGCTATAAGTCTATAACGTCAAAGTGAATATTCATCATTCAATCTCGACAGTAGATTTTCTGGATAAATCTTGGCAGAAGATTTCCCAGTAGACCTTGGCAGAGGGTATATTCATCATTGAATCTCAGCAGTAGATTCCCTATTTAAATATCGGAAGAAGATTTTCCAATAAACCTCAGCAGAAGGCATATTCATCATTGAATCTCGGCAATAGATTCCCTGGTTAAATATCGATAAAAGATTTTCATGTAAATCTTGACAAAAAGTATATTCATCATTAAATCTCGGCAGTAGATTTCTTGGTTAAATCTTGGCAGAAGATTTCCGAATAGACCTTAGCATAAGGTATATTCATAATTGAATCTTGGCAGTATATTCCCTGGTTAAGTTTTGGTAGAAGACTTTCCAATAAACCACGGCAGAAGGTTTATTAATCATTGAATCTGACAGTGGGTTCTATGGCAAATCTTGGTAGAAGATTTCCCAGTAGACCTTGGCAAAGTGTATATTCATCATTGAATCTCGATAATAGATTCCTTGGAAATTTTAGGCAGTAAATTTTCCAGTTAAAACTCGGTAGAATGTATATTCCCCCAACAAAATATCGATAGTAGATTCCTTGGTAAACCTCAGCAGTAAACTTCCCAGTAAATCTCAGTATAAGGTATTTTCCATGTAAACCTCAGTAGTGGGTATCTCCTAGTGAGTCTCAGCAGTAAACTCCCTAGTGAGTTTCTTTTGAATCTTCCACAAGGAACCTCGACAATAGTCTTCCCGGGTGGAACTTCTTTAGAAGATTATTCTCAAAGGACATGCACCACTTGTCGACTAGCCTACTATTGCAAGTTGTTGGATTAGTCAAACATTTCTATCCACAGTGACTTCACCTTGCATTTCCATTCATCAATAAAGGTGTCTTGCCAAACCATAATTCATCTCATATCACATTGTATCCCCTCCAAGTAACTTTTCTCAAGCAAGTTTCCTCAGTAGAGTTCCCCAATAAGTCTTTTCAAAGAGGTTTCCCCAATGGACTGTCTCCATAGGATATCCTCAATATTTTTTCCTCGATGGACCCGTGTTGATCTAGGCTTCTTATAGATGATCAAACTTTATCACCAACCAATAAATATTATATCTCAATTTTAGATCGGTTCTTATATCGATGACGTCTTATTCTGGTTCTTACACTGATGACATTTTATTTTAGTTCTTACACCATTGCCATTTTATTTAGGTTCTTATACCACTGCCATTTTATTCAGTTCTTACACCACTGTCATTTTATTTCGGTTCTTACACCACTACTATTTTATTTCGATTCTTACACCATTTCCATTTTGTTTAGGTTCTTACACTACTGCCATTTTATTCCGGTTCTTACACCACTGCCATTTCATTTAGGTTCTTACACTGCTATCATTTTATTTAGATTCTCACACCACTACCATTTTATTTCAGTTTTTACACCACCGCTATTTTATTTTAATTCTTACACCACCACTACTGTTTTATTTTTTATTCTTACACCACTACCATTTTATTTCGGTTTTTACACCATTGTTGTTTCATTTTTGGTTCTTACACCACTACCATTTTGTTTCAGTTCTTACGCCACTACTATTTTATTTTCGGTTCTTACACCACTACCATTTTATTTCGGTTCTGTCTGTTGAGAAACACGTGTGAGTTATGTTGAGAAGCAAGTGTGAGTTCTAAGTCCCACATTGCTTAGAAAAGTGGAGTTGAGCACTTTATAAGTAACAGGAATCATACACTTATCACCTTAATGTTTTGGGTGAATATGTGGTGTTTCTCTCAATTGTTTGGGTGAATCTTTGACCTTTATGTGAGTATTTGACCCAATGTGAATGTTTCTCCCTGATGATGATCCATTAGTGGTATTAGAGTCGTGGTTCGAGTAAAAGACCGAATCCTTGGGTCGAAAGTCTTCCTGACATGGTGGTCAGGCGACATGTTTTGTTGAAGTGCCCATGACGAGATAAAGGTATCTCTCAACGGCAGTACAAGCACATGGATCAAAGAGCTTCCGCTTGAGGGGGAGCATAATGGATGAGTTCACACTTGAGGATGAGATTGTTGAGAAACAAGTGTGAGTTATTTTGAGAAACAAGTGTGAGTTCTAAGTTCCATGTTGCTTAGAAATATGGAGGTTTAACACTTTATAAGTAAGAGGACTCATACACCTACCACCTTAAGGTTTTGGGTGAATATGTCGTGTCTCTCTCACTTGTTTGGGCGAGCCTTTGACCTAATGTGAATGCTTCCCCCTCATGATGACCCATCACTTACACCATTACTGTTTTATTTTTAGTTCTTACACCACTACCTTTTTATTTCGATTCTTACACAACCGTTGTCATTTTATCTCGGTTCTTATATCGCTTCCATTTTATTTCGGTTCTTACACCACTACCATTTTATTTTGGTTCTTACACCACTGCCATTTTATTTTGGTTCTTACACCACTAGAATTTTATCTCGGTTCTTACACCATTGCCTTTTTATTTTTTTACACCGTTGTCATTTTATTTCAGTTCATACACCAATACGGTTTTATTTTGATTCTTACACTGATGACAGTTTATTCCGGTTCTTACACTGGTAACCGTCTATTTAGGATTGATTCTTACACCAATAACAAATGAGTTTTAGCGTCGGTTCTTACACCAATAACAATTGAATTTCTCATATCTCCAGCACAGGCAGGACTTCGTACAGGCCTGACAACTTTCATTACTATTTATAGCGAATAAAATTTTGGATACTCTTGTATTTAATTATCTCCCACTTCGATTACATGAAGATTGTCGTCACCCATGCTCTTAGTTGTCATATCCCAAATTTTGCCAGGGTTCCCTTTTATGTTTTAAAGGAATTTTTTTAATGATTCAATTAGTTCAGTTGGTAGTGTAATAAGGAGGTCAAACGTATAGTATTGGGTTCGAAACTCATTGCATTTCTTCTTATTCTTTTGTTGTTTTTATTGAAAAATGACACACATTGAAAAATGACACACAAAAACGTAAAAAATAAGCTATTTTTTATTATTGTTTTAAGCTTTTAATTATAATTTTTCGTTTGTTTAATTTAAAGTTTTTTTTTTCATTTTTATTTTTATGTTTTTGACATTTTTTTCCATTTCAAAATTATTAAAAGATAGATATTTTATTCTTTGCAAAAAAAAAATCAAAAAAATTATTTTCTTTCAATGCAAAATCAAGTCCATTATTTTCTTGTCTTTCTTCTCTTGATTTTATTTTAAAATTATAATCAAAGAGTAAAGTGTTTTTTTTAGTATAAATAAGGAGACTATAACCAATCACTACACACAATACTCCCTCCACACATGTATAAATATATAGAAAATTCCACAAAACAAGAGCAAGACTTTCATTGATTAAAATGATGGTGTATTACTTTGATTAACATGTATCAAGACACCAAGGTAATGCACCATACCTTTTCCTTTCAATTTATTTTTACTATTTTTATTATAAAATTTTTATTACTCTTTTATTTGATTAAAAGTAACTAATTCAAATTTAATTTGAAATAAGTTTGAAAACATAAAAAATAAAAACAAAAAAAATTATAAATAGCAAAAAATATTCAAAATACCAACAAAAAAAGGATTTAAAAATACAATAATGTTTCTTTTAAGATATTTAATTAGTCTCAAAAAAATAAAAAATAAAAACGAAATACAAAAAACACAAAAAAATTGTTAATTTTATATTTTCTTTAATAATTAGACTTTATTTTATTAAAGTTAATTAATGTTAGTTTGTTTTAATTATTAACATAAAATAAAAACACAACTTTTACTTTTATTAGGATACTTACTCTATCTAAAAAAAAAGCAAAATAACAAAAATAAAATTTCTTAATCAAATTAGGTTTTTTTCTCACTTTATTAAATTAATCCTTTAGTGAAATAAAAATACAAAAAGATAAAATAAATATTTATCTTCATTTAATAAAAAATAAAAAAATATGAAAAAAAAAATTTATAAAAAAAATGGATGAAAAAGCCTCTTGGATGTATCTCTTTGTAGGTTTCCGAGCGTTTGAATACAGGCCGTATCGCTTAGTCACTCGAACATTCGCCTTCCACCTTAAAATCAACCTCAAATATACTTAATTTAATCTTTTTCCGTCCTCGCGCGTTGAAATGTTTTTTTCGAACAACTTTCTTCGCGTGCCACCGTGCGTCCAAACTAAAATCAACCATCACACAATTTTTTTTACGAACTATGATGCTCTGATTTTCTCATTGTACTATGAGAATACGTAGGCACGAGGTTTTGAAACCTTGACGAGCACGTTAATTAAAAACTTTCTTTTCTTTGTTTTGTAAATAATTTCTTTTCTTTTGTAAACATTTTAATAAAATAAATAAAACAATTACAAAGATTTTATAAGAAACCTTTTAACCTTAGAATTATAGGAGGTTCCCGTTGACTACATCAGATGTGAGGGAGTACCTTTCTCTCGCATAATCGAGTCCCGAACTCATATTTGGTTGCGATGACCATCTTATCATTTTTCTTTCCCTTAGAAATTTATCGTTGTTTTCCTTTTCCTTATGAATAAATAAAACTCGGTGGCGACTCTTTTAGTCATCCGCAAGCATTTGATACACTTACAAGGTTGTATTTTTTGAGATGCGACAGGCTCAATTGGAGGCACTTGGGCAGATTCAGCTATCTGAAGAGCCCGAAGCAGATCTTGATATAACATAATCTATGATGCTGGAATCGCGACACCTTGTGGAGGAGGTGGAGGTGGTTGATTGATCGTTGTAGCAGCGACAACGACTTCTCATGTTGTGGAAGAGCGAGTAGCTTTGCATCCAGTCATTATCGAGAAGTGTAGAAATTAGAGATCTAGAAATTCAAGAAATCAAAGTTGATATGCTACTTGGTTGGATTGAAGGTGACGAATATTCATGTTCCATTTTGAGAGCTCTTGATCTGGTGACCTCAAAAGGTTTCGAACTGACAATCAGATAATGAAAATCGTGAAAAACGAGAGAATCATAAGTCGTTTCCTACAGACACCGCCATTATTTTGTATTGGAACTAGAAATGGAGTAAGGGTCAGTGGTGACGGTGGATCAAAACTTTTGATACAGTGGAGAGGGAACTGACTACAAAATTAGCACTCCAACGTTCAAGTACGTATGTGAGGGAAAAAATAAATTAAAATTGAATTTAAAATTGAGTACCTGATTGACGTGCTCTCTTTATATAATAGAGAGGAAATAACAACATACTATTTGTTATGCATGAATTGTAGAGAGACGTTGGATATATCTAAAGTTTATATCTTCTATACTTATTTGTAAGGTAGTTCTCGTGGGAAAGTTCTAAAAAAATTATACCTCTTTATCAATATGACCATTGCAAAATAATATTTGTTATCGTTAGAAATGAATTAAAAAAATGCATAAAAATATACTATTTTATAAAACAAATTTTGTTTGATCAAACATGTAAGAATGAATGGTTATTATTTGGAAGTATAATGTTGCCGCATAAACTTCTTATTAAATACATTTTTATTATTTTAGCCTATAGTTGCTTGCATAATTAATATGTATGTCTACCGTATTGCCAAAATAAAAATTATAATTTTTTTAATTATTTAACATATAAATGTCAAGAAATAGAATTAATTTATGGGATAAAACAGTGAACAACAACAAAAAAAACTTCATTTAATGTTGGTAAAAAAAAACTTCATTTAATGTTGGTAAAGCAAGAAACACAGATGTAAAGAAGATGAAAATATTAGTTAGGTGTTGGACCACTAGGTCTAGACATCAACTTGCTCAGAAGTGTGGATATCATTAAAGATATCCTTAAAATTCATGAATCTCAACAAAAACTTCAAAATTAATATATCTCATCTATATTATAGATTAGATATTTCACACCAACTTCTAAAAATCCTCAACTTCTAAAAACATTAATTTTTTTATAAAAAACACTTCAATTTATTAAATAATTAATATATCTGATGTGTATTATAAATTAAATATATTAATTATTTAATAAATTTAAAAAGATGAAATATCTCTTATAAAAATAATTAGAAAAAGTAATAATTTTTATATTTTTAATATTTTGGTCGTTGACAAAGAGGTTTAATATGGATATCATAAAATAAAACAAAAAGAAGCTAATAAACTTATAGACTTGATTACAATTATTTTATTCAAATTATCAAAAATAATTTTTAATTCACATATATATACACACACACACACACACACACACACACACATATATATATATATATATATATATATATATATATATATATATATATATATATATATATATATATATATATATATATATATATATATATATATATATATATATACACACACACATATATATATATATATACACACACACACATATATATATATACACACACATATATATATATATATATATATATATATATATATATATATATATATATATATATATATATATATATATATATATATATATATATATATATATATATATATATATATATATATATATATATATATATATATATATATATATATATATATATATATATATATATATATATATATATATATATATATATATATATATATATATATATATATATATATATATATATATATATATATATATATATATATATATATCAGAAAAGACGAAACAATGATAAAGGGCGGATGTAGGAAGAAAGACGCAAAGAATATAACTATATAAAATTGATGAGTAATAAGAGTTAAATTTAGATTCATGCATTTTCTTTGTAGGTACAAATATGACATGATTCAAGATACTAAGTGACAATACTACTCAGAAGTCAGAAAATACATGTAGAACTAGCACCAAAATGAGGCTCGAGGAAGTGGAGTTGAAAAGTTTCAAGATTCTATTCACGAGATAATGGCAATTTTAAACATAACGTATGCATTATCATTTTTATTCTTTTGGTACAAAATGTATGCATTATTAGAAAGCACGCTTAAGGAAAATTTAAATATTATTTCAGTGAAGGGATGTCATATTACACACAAGGAAGAAAAATGCATGTGTAATTGCTAATTGGTGTGGTAACAAGAGAGTAAATTTTGTGTTGCACTTGTATAGATTTTGTAGGCTACTTTGAATAACTAGAGTCACATTTAGTAGCTAAGGGCACATGATTAGCAAAGTTAGGATGGTTTTGTGAGACATTATCCCATGTGTCTAAGAGCACCTTCAAAGAAAAGTATTTCAATTTTGTCCCTCAAGTCGCAATAGAAAGAACCTGATGCTATAGTCTCCTTTGATACTTTGATAGCTTGTTTTACTTTCGATTTCGTGTGTATTTTCATCATTCCTCTTTGATTTTATGCATTTTTTCTTCCCTTTTGTGTTTTCAGGTAATATGAGGCCAATAGAGTGATTCGGGACGAAAAAGGTCGAAGATCACACAAAAGGTGCATTTTCGATACAAATTTCTTAATACCAACATGACCAGGTCGTGTCTCTAGACACGGGCCGTATTAGACCTTAAAGGTGCCCTCAATAGTAGTTTCTCTTGGCCAAAATAGCCTGGTCGTGTTGTCTGACACAACCTGCTTGTGATATTGTTATTACTTTTCATTATAATATTTGCAATCACTTGTTATTATTTTAAGTTGTAACCTTAGTTACATTGTAACTTTAAGCATTTTCATGATATTGTTATTAGATTCTTGCTTTCATCTTATTATTATTTTGTAGTTTATTTTATTTGTCTTTCATCCTTTACTTTTCATGTTGTGTCTCCATTGTTTATTATTATTGTTGTTCATCTCACTATGAGTGAGTAAATTTTAAGGGATAAGAAGTTATGTGAGTTCATCTTATGATGAGTCTTTTCTAAATTTATGTCTTTGAAATTACGAGAAGTTTCAGCTTTATTTATATTAGAACTCGAGTAATATTTCCACTTCTATGGTGGTTGCAAAAGCAAAGTCAATAGTGATGTCGTTCATGTATCAAAAGATAAGAAATCGACATTCGAAAGTGTTTTGCTAAACAACTGAGTTTGAGGTGCCACTAACAAGGCAACTTGATCTCAGTTGAAAAATAATCAAGATGCTTCATCATATGGCAAGATGTAGCGCTCTTGACTTATTTATTTAGTTGTGCCTGAAACACATTCAGATGTGCATGCCACGAAAGTAGGTGACACACATTTTTATCTTATTTTCTATAAAAACTGCTTAGATCTTCTCATAATTCTAAACATACACAATTTGTAGAGTTTAGTCTAGATGTACAAATCATAATTTTTGGTCTTATTTTATATTAAATGTTAAAAAATTATTTTTCAAACTACATCAAACAAACCACTTGTGATCACCTTAGATAAGCATAGTTGAGATTGAATTTGGTAATCACGCATCTCCCTGTGGGATTGAACTTTTATATTACTTGACATATTTGTGGACTTGTGGTTCACATACATCAAGTTTTTGACGCTGTTGCTAGGGAGATTTTGTGATATCAAAAGTTTATTTCAACGTTGTTTAGGCTAAACTACTTTTATCTTTTATGTTGTTTTAATTTTTTTTAAAGTCCATTTACTCAGAATAATTCTCGAGATGGGAAATCACATGAACAATAACTGAATAAACCCATACACCTACACCTATAATCCATGGAGTGATGAATTACCCAAAATTTCCTTACAACAATTATCGCCAGTATACCAAGGAACCACAAGATTTCCATTAATCTAACCTTGAAAAGTTAATGGAGGATTTTATTGTGATGCAAGCTTACTCTAACCTGGAATCTACGATGGAAAGTTTTTTAGAAACACAAAATCTCCACAATGAAGAGTTTAGAAACCAAAATCTACATACTAGTGAATCCCTTAGGCATCTAAACACTATGGTCGAGTTTCTCGTGACTCATAGCAAGGCATCAGAGACCTAAATCTCCCAGCTTGCACACATCCCTCTAGGATCCTTCCCTGAGGGACATGTGAATCTTATAACAACTAAAAGTGAAAAACAAGTTAAAAATTCTAGGGAGAATGATAAAGAGGTTGAGGGACACTAATACAAAAAGTACCTTTCATAATGTCATTTCACCTCGGCCAAAGTATCCAACGTGGTAGAATCTATTCAGTTAGGTGCTTTCCTTTTATTTTTATTTTTAAGTCATTTTTCACCACGGTCTGAACTTCCAACCGTGGTGAAGAGTGGCGTCTGGTCATGAGTTCAAATCCTAGAACCTACGGTTTTTTAAGCCACTTTTTACCACAGTTGGAACTTTCAGACGTGGTGAAAAGTGATGCATGGTCATGAGTTTGAATTCTAGCACCTACAGTTTTGTTCTTTATTTTTTAAGCCATTTTTTTTACCACGGTTGGAATTTCCAAACGTGGCGAAAAGTGGCACATAGTCATGAGTTCAAATCATAACACCTGCAGTTTTGTTTTTATTTATCTTTAAGCCATTTTTTACCACGGTTGGAACTTCCAATCGTGGTGAAAAGTCACTTAGGGTCATGAGGAAATATAAGTGTCTTTATTGAGTTTCTTCACCATCCTTAAACAAATCTTTGACGTCCATTTAATGAGTATCAACGCTCAAGATACTACCATTAGTGATCCGTGTGAAACTTAAAACTTAAGTGAACTTCCAACTTAGACGAACTTTATCTTTTACCTCCAAACATCATCTTCCATTTACGAAACACTATTTGTCCACTAAACCAAGCTAAAAAAATCATTTCTTCCAAAAAAAAAGCTTGAAAACATCATTTCTTTCATTAACAAATTTCAGAACTCCATCATCTCTTCTCTAACTTGAATGAGACAAGGAAAACGTGGATTCAAGTTAGCAATGTTAGTTGTTATTATTCTTGTTGCTTTTGTTATTGTTCTTTTTATTGTTGTTATTGTTGTTGTTCTTGTTGTTATTCTTGTTCTTCTTCTTCTTCTTCTTGTTCTTCTTGTTCTTCTCTTTTTTCTTCTTCTCCTTTTTCTTCTTATTATTGTTGTTGTTTTTATTTTTGTTCTTGTCGTTCTTGTTTTTGTTCTTGTTGCTCTACTGCTGCATTTTTTATATTTTATTAAAACACATACAACAACGATTGTTTAAAGTAACTATTATGATAGGTTGCACACTACTTGACTTATAATCACGGTCGCACGACCGTGGTGGAAAGAATCATACATATAATCACACCTTACCTTACAACAGTTGGTTAGACGTGGTTGTATCCCTTCTCCAATCGTTATGAGAGGTGTTTTCTATAGTAATGGGAGTTATGGTGAGAAAAGAATAAAGATTGAGGAAAATCCACTAACACCACCCAAAAAGGAGGTTGTCGAAGAGGTAGAGAAGGAATCACTCTATGTTGCTTCTCCTTCCTACAAGCCATCGATTCCTTTCCCGCAAATATTTGTGGAGGCTAAGGGAGGCTTCCAATCCAAAAGGTCTGCAAAAATTTTAGATAATATCCACACCAATGTGCCATTGACTAAGGTCCCGTATAAAAAGCAAAAATCAGAGTACCATGAAACTATGGAGATTATTGTTGTTTAAAGGGGAAGGTTCACCTTTGAGATGGAAGATGAAAAGATTAAAGGCAAACCCGAAAAGATGATACTTAGGATAGAACCATAACCAGCCCCACAGGCTTAAAAGTATGAGAGATGACTAGATAGGTGGCCATTTTTTAAGGAACCACCATAAGTGATTGCACTCATAAATTATCAAGCTAAAACAACGTTAAACAAAATGCTTCATTTTGTAGGTACGATTTTCTCTAATAAAGAAAGGAAATCTCAAGAGAATAAGGCAAAAAAGAGTAAAAATTTCTAAAAAATCTCTCTTCTGTTGTGCTTACCACCTCCTCAATGAGGTGTCTCTGAGTATTTTCTTTACCTTTTCTTACCTGAATTGGAACATTGAGGTCAATGTCCGGTTTAAGTTTGGGGGGTATTTGCCTTATTTTTCTCATTTTTGTTTTATTTATTTACTGTGTGATTTGTACTGTTAGGATAGTTTTGTTTTGATAAATTGCGTATACCCTTAATAAAATTCCCAAAAACTGAGTTGTACAAAATATATTTGAAAAAGCTTGTGATTTTGAAAATTATTTGAGAAACTATACAGGAATGAAGTGATAATTGGCTAAGTTTAACGGCCCGTGGAAAGCTGATAAAATTGGTATTCCCTGAACACCATTTGTTTTTTTAGTAGGTAACAAGTTTAACGCGTGTTTTGTACCATAATGCTTAGATTTTGAGAAGTATCTTCTAATTAGTTGATATAGATAGTCTGGCATACATTCGATTCACTCGATATTGATGATCGATTGAGAAAGAAAAAAAAATTAAAAAGAAAATTAAAAAAGAGATGAAAAATGGTGTTAAAAGGATAATGCACCCTCTAAGTTGGCCGGAACCCAACGTCGAACCATAATGGTCAATAATAAACACATAAAAGTGTGCAAAAATATTTTCTTGAATGATCTCATACATGTGATGATTATTATTATTCCAATTGCCTTAATTTGATTATCTAACAAAAAAGAAGGAAAAACCGAAGAAGTGACTTAGTCCAAAGTGTAGTTAGAGAGGTGATTGAAAGAGAAAATTTTGATTGTATTTAGAGTTTTGTGTTCTTGTAATGCTTTTTGTGTTGGTAAGTATGGGGGAACATAGGCCTTAGCCCGTCGTAGCGATAAACCATGCATGAGTATCAATGATTTCCTTTTTTGAGTTTTTAAATAAATAAAAACTAGTTGATCCTAATTCTTTCTAAGCAAGCTAGTTGCTTAAGAACAAGCAACAATTCAAGTTTGGAGATATTTGATAAGGGGTAAATGCATCGTATTTTTAGCTTGTTTTACTTTCGATTTCATATGTGTTTTCACCATTCCTCTTTGATTTTATGCGTTTTTACTTCCCTTTTGTGTTTTTAGGTGATAAGAAGTCAATGGAGCGAATATGGATGAAAAAGGCTGAAGATCACACAAAAGCCATGTTTCTGATACAATTTTCCCAAGACCAACACAACCTAGCCATTTCCCCTGACACATACCATGTTGAACCTTGAAGACGCCCCATAGTAGTTTCTCGTGGCCAACACGGCCTGACTGTGTTGTCTGATACAACTGTTTTGTCTGACATAGCTTACTCGTGTCAATTAACACTGCTCATGTCAGGCCCAATTTCTACTACAAAATTTGGCATTTTGCAACGATTTTTTTACTTTTGGACTTTCAAAATCGATTTTTCTCATCCTTAAGTGACCATTTATGATGGTACACAAAATTATGAAGAGAATTATGAGTGCCTATGAGTGATTAAGATTTTTGACAGTTTTTTGTAACTTTTTGGAACTTTGTAACCCTCCAAGACATTATGTTAGTGATTTATGGTGATTAAGCACAAAATTATTACTAATTATTATTGTTTATGAGGGCGTTATAATTAGTTTTAGCATAAATAAGGGCTAGAGCTTAACCATTAGGGGAGACACCTAAGGGTGACACTTAGGGAGGATCCATCACTTTCTACAAGAATTTTTGCAATCACTTGCTATTTTCTTAAGTTTGAAGCTTGGTTACATTGTAAATTTAAGCATTTTCATAATATTGTTATTATATTCTTGCTTTCATGTAATTATTATTTTTTAATTTATTTTATTTTCCTTTCCTCTTTTAATTTTCATGCAATGTCTCCATTATCTATTATTGTTGTTGTCCATCTCACTATGCATGAGAAGATTTTTAGGGATAAGAGGTTATATGAGTCCATCTCATGACGAGTTTCTACTAAATTTATGTATTTGAAATCATAATAAGTTTAAGCTTTATTTATTTTAGAACTCGAGTACTATTTTCACGTCTAGGGCGATTACTAAAGTAAAGTCTATAGAGATGTTGGTCATGTATCGAAAGATAATGAATCGACCTCGGAAAGAAAGTTTCTAAATAACTTAGTTCGAGGCGCCAATGACAAGGAGGCTTGATCTCAATTGAGAAACAATCAAGATGCCCCGTCACATGACAAGACATAGCACTCTTGATTGATTTATTTAGTTATACCTGAAATACACTCATATGCGCACACCACGAAAGTAGGTGAGCACATATTTATCTTATTTTTTATATAAAAGAACTTCTTATAACTTCTAGTGATTCAAAACATACAAAATTCTTATAGGTGAGTCTATATTATCGAATCATAATTTCTGGTCCTATATTATATTAATTGTTATAACTTTATTTTTCAATTTGTATCAAAGACACCACTTGAGATCACCTTAGATAAGCATAGTTGAGATATAATTTGGTAGTCACACATCTCCCAATGGGATCAAACTTTTTTATTGCTTCACATAATAGTGGACTTGTGGTTCACAGACATTAGTTGTAGTGAATAAACCTGAAAATGATTGGACCAAAGATGATATGGAAAATGTGCAGCTCAGTTTGAAGGCAAAAACCATTATCATTATCGCTCTTGGTATTTATGAGTTTTTGCGAGTTTCTAACTGCAAAACTACAAAAGAAATGTGGGACATCCTCCAAATTACCCATGAAGGAACTATCGAGGTAAAGAGGGCAATGTTTGGCACATTAACCCATGAGTATGAACTTTTTAGAATGAAACCTGACGAGAACATCAGTCAAATACAAACATGATTTATCCATATTGTGAGTCATATGAGAGCTCTAGGAAGGAAAATTTCAAATGAGGAATTTGTTGTGAAAATACTTAGATACCTAAACTATAGTTGGCAACCCAAAGTCACTACAATTTATAAGTATAGAAATTTAACAACCATGGTCACGCATACCATTTTTTTGTAAATTATTTAAACATGAGATGAAGCTGAAAAGACTTGCCATGGATGAGGAATAAAAAAAAGGAAAATCTGAATAAAAAAAGATCCAAGGAAACTCAGGAAAAATGTCAAGAAAGCTTACATCGCTTGAGATAACAATGACATGGAGTCATCAGATGATGAAGAATCCAACATGTGTTTCATGGCATATCATCAAGAAGATGAGCTAACCTCTTACTTTTTTATCAATATTTATTCCGCTTTTTTTTTTAGAAGTTATCAAAGGAAACAAGTAAATTAGAATAAAATGTATCTACCTCTAAGAAAACTATTTCTTTTCTTGAATTGAAAAATAAAAATTTATTGGAATGAATTAAAAATCTTAGAGAGAGAGAGAGAGAGAGAAAATGATCTACTCTGAAATTCTTCCTCTTCTAACAAAGAATTAGATGAAATTGTCAAGTGCAATAAATGTGATATTTTGATAAATGAAATTGTTAATCTTCAAAGAACACTTTATAAATTCACTAAAGGATGAGACAACTTGAATATTTTGTTCAAAAACTAAAGAGCTTCCTACAATAAAATTACGTCGTATGTGAAAAATACCTGAAGCACTCGCACGCTCGAGATGATAACAGAGTTTCCACCTGATTACTTATCGGCTAGTGTACCGATAGTGTCTAAGTAATGAAAAGATCTAATTGCCAGGGACTACTATTTAATAAGATAATATTGTGCATTGTTTAGAAAATACTAATTGGGGGGTCCAATTTTAATTTCGAAAATAAAATAAAGCATTATGTCAATAATACGAAAGCGGTTAGGTTTTATGTAGAATCCCTTATTTCTCTACAGTTGATGTTTGATGTATTGCATAAATGATATTGTTGCTATAATTCCATGACAAATTAACAAAACCACTATATCTAATTTCTTGGTCTATAGCTCACTAATCTATACTCAGAGTTTCTTATCCCTAGTCCACCAACGTAAGCAAGATTAGGCAATGCAATAGGATGTTAATTCATAAGCCACTACACAAGGTTTACTATCCCTATTCCACCGATGTAAACACAACAATTTCCCTAGGTCATACTCATAGATTAATGGTTAGTATTCCCTATACGTCCAAAATCAGATTAAAAGAGTATCTCACATAAAAAGAATTAAGAACAAGGTGCGATTGAATAGAATTATAACTCAAATTGTTCATGCAATAACAAATCAAGATATGGTGCGATTGAATAGAATTATAACTCAAATTATTCATGCAATAACAAATCAAACATATCTCCCAACAATATTAAAATAGGTTCATCAAACAAAACCTACCCTAGAGAGAATTAGCTACTCATAATACAAGTTTTAATACCAAATACAAATAAGAGGTTTGCATAAGATATCCCTTGAAGAACTGGCTTCCAATGGCTTCAAAAGCACTCCAAATATGCCTTCTGGTGTTATAAATCTTTACTTCCAATGTAAAATTGCAGAACCCTTGAAAAAGTACTAAACTTCCCCTTTTAAAACAATCAGAATGAATTAGAAATGCTTCAGAAAAAGGCCCAAAAAGGTACCATCGCGTGCAATATAACTAGCATTGTGCATGCGATGCTGAATTTGCTTCTATATCACGCATGGGATGTTGTGCATGATTATTCTAGTAGATGCACATTTTTGCTCCTTTTTTCACCTGATTTTTACCAAGTCCTTATTTCTTCATACTTAGTCAATTTCACATCTTTCTTTGGCCTTTATTTTTCATTCTTGCTCCTCTTTGACTTGTTTTGATCCATTTCTTTGATCGAAAACATGCAATGACAAAGTGTCATCACAACCCCAAACTTGAATCGTTGATTGCCCTCAAGTAACTTGCCTGCACTGCCAATTCCAAACAGAAAAACAAGTTGCATAATAACAATTGAACATTGCCATATGAAATTTTCCTCACCTAACCATCATTCCAGTTTCTAACTTCAATCCGAAAAATTCATAAAACATCCTCAATCTTTAACAAGTACTTAATATGTCACTCGCCTCACCTTGACTCACTCAATTTATAGGATAGTCTCTCAATCAATATTTAAAATAGTTTATACTGAGTTTGATCATGTTCTAATATAATTCGTCAAAGAAATCAAAACATACACATTTGAGGGCTTTTTCGGTTGTATCTTGGCTTATGTTCAGGTAGGACATTTTTGGGAAACTAGGTTTAAACCTTTGGAGCTAGGTGCCTAGTTCTCCTTCTTTTATCATACCATGTTGTTCCTTATTTATGGTACTAGATATATTATTATTATGGTCCTCAATATGCATACACATTCTTTTTATCTTTTTTTTAAGAAGTTCCTTTTTCCCTTCTTATTTTCTCAAAATTTTGAATTTTTGACCGTTTTTCTCTAGTACCCAACCCCAAACTTTAAAATTTGCTCACTTCCAAGAGCAACCCCAAACTTATTCTTTTTCATACAACTTAAGAACTAAATATATCTACCTAACTCCAAATAGAAGGTGCAAAGGTAAAATCATTCAAGTCATATGGCTAAAAAATAATGCTAAGCCACCGAAAGAAAGGCCGAACTCAAAGTGGTTAGCAACAGATGCATCCTATTACTATAGGGTGGTTAAAAGGCTCAGAGTTCAAAGCAAACAACTTTTTCAGTGTGTGTTAATCAAACCAGACAAATTTAATCAGAAATAGTTCAAACATTATAAAACAATAATACATGGATACACTCTATAAAAGGAATTGTAAACAATGGAATTTATTTTGCTAAAACCTTACTAGTTGAGTACAAATACCTTGATTCTTTTTTTTGTCCTTTTCCTTCAATTTGTAAGTCGCTTTCCTAATGATCAAGTTTCGTCGGATGGTGCTTTTGGTTTATTTGTTCAATGTTACAAGTGTAAATTTTGTAAATCTGAAAGAAACAACAGCTACAAACTTGTTCATTAAAGACAAACATATATAGTGATTGAAAGGCATGTGTGAATGGATAATTCCTCTTATTGAATCTCACTACTAACATAAAATAAATTCTGCAAAAACAAAGAAATTGGTTATAACATATGGGTTTCCTCCCATGAAGTGCTCGTTTCGTGTCATTAGCTTGACGGCAGGATTCAGGGGTCCAAGAGTATTAGGGAAAATTTTCTAGTTGGAATCCCCTATCCATAATAATGATTTAATCTTTGTCCATTTACTTTAAATCTCCTTATATCAGTAGGATCTTAAATTTTAATGGCACCGCTTTGGTAAACTTCTGTGTCAACAAACGATCTTGACCACTTGGATTTCAGCTTTCTTGGAAATAGTCACAATCTTGAATTGAACAGTAAAACTTGTTGCCCGACTTGAAAATTTTCTCCTTACCAACTTTTTGTCATGATATCTTTTGTTCCTTTCCTTGTAAATTAACGCATTCTCACAGACAGATAATCACATCTCTTCCAATTCATCCAATTTCAGTAATCTCTTCCTCCCATCTAGCTTTTCATTAAAATTTAGGAATTTTACCGCTCAATAAGCTTTATATATGCTCCAGTTCTACAGTGAGATGACATGTTTTACCATAAACAAGTTGATACGGAGAGAAGGCTAAATGTGCTTTGAAGGATGTTCTATATGCCCACAGAGCGTCATCTAAATTTTTTTGACCAATATTTATATGACGTTGCCACTGTTCTCTCCATAATTAGTTTTAGTTGTCTGTTCGATACTTCGACTTGGCAAGAGGTCTGAAGGTGATATGGCATTGACACTTTATATTTAACATTATATTTTTCTAGAAATCTTTGCAAATACTTGTTGCAGAAATGTGTCCCTCCATCACAGATGAATACTTTGGGTACATCGAACCTGGAAAAAATATTCTTTTTAAAAAAGTCATTGATAGTTTGGGCGTCATTAGCACTGCAAGCAATTGGCTTAACCCATTTGGTAATATAATCAACACGGACAATAATGTAAATATACGAATTTGATTGGGGAAACAGACCCATGAAATTTATTCCCCAATAATCAAATAGTACTACCTCAAGTATAATATTCAAAGGCATCTCATCTTATTTTAAGATGTTATCAGTTATATTGCATTCGGGACATGTAGACACGTATAAATTACAATCATTAAACAAAGTAGGCCGTCAAAACCAATTATGCAATATTTTTACTACAGTTTTCTTGCCATTATGGTGTCCTCCATATGCCAAGTTATGGCATTGCCACATAATGTTGTCTGCTACTTTACCCGCAACACACCTGTGAAGTAAACCATCAGGGCTTCTTTTAAACAAGTATGAATCATCCTACAAATAAAATTTTGCTTCTTTATAGAAGCGTTTCGTTTTCTGCCAAGTGTATTCTTCAGGTACCGCATTTATCGCCTTATAATTTTCCATGTCCACAAACCAAGGTCTTTCATTGATTGTCATTAGCTGCTTGTCAGGGAATGTCTCTGTAATACTTTGCTTATTTTTTTGTCACTTCAACATTCTCTAACCTGGAAAGGTGATCTGCTACAACATTTTCTACCCCTTTTTATCTTTAGTTTCTAGATCAAATTCTTGCAGCAGAAGCACTCATTGTAGAAATCTTAGTTTCGAGTCGCTTTTATTAAATAGATACTTCAAAGTTGCATGATTTGTATAAATAGTAACCTTTAAAACTATAAAATAGGGGCAAAAATTCTCCAAATTAAATACTATTGCTAGCAATTCTTTTTCAATGGTGGTGTAATTAACCTGATTTTCATTTAAAACTTTGCTTGAATAGTAAATTGCATGGAAAAATTTTGCATGTCGTTGGCCAAGTACTGCGCCAACAACATATTCACTAGAATCACACATAGTTTCAAAAGGAACTCCCAATTTCGTGACATAATGACCAGGGTAGTTATCAATTTTTTTATGACAAAAAAGTAGTGTAGGCATTCATTATCAAAGTTAAAGTCATTTTCTCTAATCAAAAGTTTACATAGTGTAGGCTTTGAAATTTTTTAAACATCTGTAATAAATCTCCTGTAAAAATTTGCACAACCTAAAAAACTCCTTATTCCTTTAACATTTACAAGAGGTAGAAGTTTTTATATCATTTCAATTTTAGCTTGAGATTTTGTGGCCAAGAACAATGTCTTTAATGACCATAAAATGACATTTTTCTCAATTCAACACTAAGTTTGTCTTACTGCATCTCTTTAGGACATTATTTAATCGATCAAGACAACAGTCAAACGAGGTGCCAAATACAAAAAAAAAAAAAAAAATCATCCACAAATACCTCTATTGAGTTTTCAATCATGTAGGAAAAAATAGAAAGCATTCACCTTTGGAATGTTGTTGGCGCATTATGTAATCCGAAAGGCATCCTCTGATACACAAAAACTCCAAATGGGCACGTGAACGCTATTTTCTCTTTATCAGCAGGATCTATGGAAATTTGGTTGTATTCTGAGTATCCATCCATAAAACAATAATAGGCTTGTATTGTTAGTATTTCAAGCATTTGATCTATAAATGGCAAGAGAAAATGATCATTACATGTGGCGAGGTGTAACCTGCAATAATCAATATAACTTCTCCATCCTGTAACAGTACAGGTTAGGATTAGTTCACTTTTTCATTACGTATAATAGTGGTGCCTCCTTTTTTTTGGAACTACATGAACTGGGCTTACCCAAGAACTATTAGAAATAGGATAAATCATACATGCTTCAAGGAATTTACGGACTTATTTTCTTACCACTTCTTTCATTGTTAAATTTAATCATCATTGAGGTTGTACGAATGATTTGAGTTCTTCCTCGAGCTTAATTTTATGCATGCAATATGTTGGACTAATCCCTTTTAGCTCTTATAATTTCCATCCTAATTCATCTTTATTTTCTTTTATCGCTCGTAACAAATTTTCTTCTTCGACTTTTGATAATGTGTTACTGATTATTGCGGGGTGTCTATTTCCTTAACTTACAAAAACATATTTTAAATGCTCAGGGAGATCTTTGAGTTAAGGATCTGTGGGTTTCTCCTCACCACTTCCTCCTAATTCTTCATTTTTTTATAAGCACGCTCCAATTGTGATGCTCACAATTGTAGAACCAACTCATTTACCTCAACATTATCTTCTCCTTCACCTGTTTCTTTGATAAACTGCACTAAAAAATTTTCGATTGAAGATGATGCACCCACTTCTTTCAAAACATTATCTATCAATTTGTCAATTAAATATATTTGGTAGAATTTCAAATCCTCATGAGCATGTTTCATAGCTTCAAAAACATTAAACACTACCTGTTCTTTACTACACCCGAGAATCAATTTTCCTCTTTCTACATTAATTAAAGCTCTTCTCGTAGCAAGGAAAAGTTTTCCTAATAATAATGGTGTTTCAACATCTTCCGGCATATCCAAGATAACAAAATTAGTGGGAAAAAGTAAATCATCAACCCTTACCAACATGTCGTCCAGTATTTCATAGGGGTATGTGACTGATCGGTCGTCCAGATTCAAAGTCATTTTTGTAGGTTTTTGGTCTCCACATTTTAATTTCTTCATCATAGACAATGGAATCAAATTGATGTCCGCCCTTAAATCATAGAGTGCATGGCCAATTTTCAATGAACCTATAGAGCAAGGAATAGTAAATCTACTTGGATCTATTAGTTTGGGTGGTAGCTTACATTGAGTGATGGCACTGCATTCCTCAGCTAACGCAACATTTACATTATCCTTCAATTTGCATTTACCATTTGTAACATTATGAGCATCTCCATGAACTTTTTAAACTACCCCACCTCTATTTGTCTCTTTGGCTTTTTCTTAATGAAAGGGTAAGGTGGTTTGATGTAATCGGGTAAGGCGGGGGTTGGTTCATTGATGATTTAGTTTTTTGTTCTCCTAAAAGGTGAGTCTTTATCAATGAATTTATCAAGTGTCTCCCCGCTTACAGTAGTCTCGCTCGAAACTTCATTCTCTATAGGTTTGGCTTTTGGTTCCTCATCTTTCTCATTGCTTTGTTCCAACATTTTTTTCTGTTTGTTCTCACTTGGAACGGAGGGAACTGTGCAATTTCTCATATCTATTGCATTATAATTTCCTCTTTCATTTCCTAGTGATGTGATTTACTGAGATAGAGTAGACATTTTCCCTTCTAGTCTTTTCATTGACTCCTCGTGTTTTTTGTTCAACAACTTCTGTAATCTATTAACCTTCAAAAAATCATTTTGTGTTACTAGCATAAATTGAGTCAGTGTTTCTTCCAACAAGGAGATCTTGAGTTCCACATTCGTTTGTGGTGGTCCATGATGAGAATTTATGGTTATAGCTTGTACTTCTCCTACAAGTTGATCTTTAGCATAATTACCTGCAAAATGTTTCCCCCATAATTAGCACACATTAAAAATACTACCTTATTTCAATACTCCTGATTTGTACTTGCTACATTCAACTTTTGATTAAGTAATTCCAGCTTTTTGAGAAGTTCTTCGTAGCCTCCTAATTCCAACTCATTATGAGATCTGCTCTTTGTTTCTGCATATTTAAGGCCTATAGTATTTCCAAAGTTGTACTCATTTAAGCTCATTTTCTCTATCAGACTTTCCACCTGTGGCTTGGTCAGTGTTCTGATTGTACCTTCGACGGATGCATCTAAAAGCATTTGTGCTTGCGTTTGTAAACCCTTGACAAAATGATGCATTTGTTTGATCCTACTCATATTGTAATTAGGGCATTTGCATAACAATAATTTAAATATTTCCCAAGGATCATAGAGAGGTTTGGTTTCTTGCTGCTCGAAGTGTGTGGTGTCAGCTTTCCTTTCTATGAATTGTGTTGTAGTGAAAAATATCTCCTAAAATTTGTCTTATAATTCTCTCTAAATATTGGTTACTCTGTTTGGAAGACACAATAGCTAATCCTTCGCTCTCCCCATCAAGGAGAAGCTGAATAGTTTCATTTTAACCTGATCCTTTGTAATACCTTCTGGTTGACACATCGACATTGTCTTGTAGAACCGTGCTAGATGTTCCCATGGATTACTTGTTGCATTCCCGTCAAATTACTTGTCTCTAAGATCTCAAATTATTCATGCAATAACAAATCAAACATATGTTACAAAAGTATTAAAATAGGTTCATCAAACAAAACTTATCCTAGAGAGAATTATCTACTCAAAATGCAAATTACAACACAAAATACAAATAGAGGTTTGCATAAGAGATTCCTTGAAGAAATAGCCTCCAATGGCTTCAAATATGCCTTCCAGTATTGTAAATCGTCACTTCTAGTGTAAAGTCACAGAACCCTTGAAAAATTACCAAACTTCCCCTTTTAAAGTAGTAAGAACAGATCAGAAACACGTTGTCACAGTGAGAATCAAATATCAAGCTATTAATAAACTTGAATCACAAAGGAAAGGGTAAAGATCAAAGAAAACCCTAAGTGCGCTATGTAACAACACATTTAAGAGATCTAAGGTTTGGCGGTTGGTTATACCTAGGGAAGGTGTTAGCATCCTAAGTATTTGTAGTACTCTATAGGAACCTCTTGTTAGTATTTGTGTTATGCTAAAGTAAAGACCTGGGGTATATATAAAGTATGTACAAAGTATACTCGCCAAGACATTACATCTCGTGCCTACGTATCTTGATGGGAACGAAGTCAGAGCAGTCGTAGTTCCCCTCAATAGGGGTGAGGAATTCTTAAACTGTGGTCAAGGTTCCAAAGGGAAATCTTGACTCTAAGACACCTATATAGAGTGTGGCAACTCTAAAATAAGGTTAAGTTAGCAAGGAAGGGAATATCCACAGCGGGACGAATAAATAGAGCACGGCGACTCCAAGTCCTACGGTAAAGGTAAACATGGGAAATGTCCGCGACGGGACGACTACCTGGAGCACGGAGACTCCAATCCTAAGTTGCAAATGTTAACAGGAAGTTAGTTGTTAGTGAGCTCGCCAAGACATCGGATCTTGTGCCTACGTATTCTCATCGATAAATGATAAATCAGAGTGTTTGTAGTTTCCCTCAATAGGTGAGGAACTCTCAAGTATGGAAGTAAGGTCATGAAAATACCAAACATAAAAATAAAATCAGGCAAAGAGAAATAACAAGACAAAAATGCACAAGACCATGGGCAATGGCAAAATTAAGACAGGGATCAAAATCATAAGATGAAATAATCTAATCAATGAGTTACTAAGTTAGAAATCAAGGAAGTTAGTCAAAAATAAATTAACAAAATGCTAACAAAAATTATTGCCAGAATTATTAACAAGATTTATTAACCAAAAAAAATTAACACAATGTTAACACAAATAAATCAACAATTAAATAATTAAAACAAACAAAAAAAGAAAAAAAATAGAAAGGGAACCTAGGTCGGGTGAGAAGTGAAATTAGACCGGTTAAAAGCGGCATGTTTGGGTCTTAAGCATCAAAACCTAAATCAGGAAAAAAAAAACAAAAAGTGAAAACATGGTTAGCTTGACACACGACCTCAAAAGAGACATGATGTTTCCATCTTCAAATTTGCTTTTTCCCCATCTTCAAATTTGCTTTCTTTTTCTCACTGCTCTGTCTCGTATTCGCTCTTGAATCCTCTCAACTTCACGATATTATGTTTCTTCCTTTGTTATTCTCCCGATATTTTTTGATTGTTTTGGAGGTATGTGAATCGATAGGGAAAGGTTTATGAATATTAAAGATGATTTGAAGCTATGATGGGGATTTAGTGGTGACTAACGTGGTTGCAGTGGAGGAAGTGGTTGAATGTTGTGAAGCTTCTGCCAAGTTATAAGAAGAGGAAGGTTATAAAGGAGACTAGAAGGGGTGAAGGAGCAAGGGGTGGAGTGAGCAGAAGGTCCCTTTTTTGTGCCTCAAGGTGATTTTTTTGTAATCTCTAATTGTCTATTTCCCTCTCCTCTTATTTTCCGATCTCCTCTTTTCATAATTTTTCAAAATGGCTTGCCCCCCTGTTCTGTTCTCTTCATCTCCTTTTAAGAAACAAAACTAACTTTGGTTATTGTCGTACGAATATTTTGTGCCAGTAGGTTTTATTATTTTTCCTGCTTTAACCGCAGGGCATAACATATAGTAGTGGCACAGCTCTTTTGGCTTGTAGCGTTTTGGAATGATAGCAAGAAATTGTAAGTTTGGTCAAGGTTCAGAGACAAGTCATTGTTGCTTGTTTGGATGGCCTGGCCGTGTTACGTGATAACGCGAAATCATATCGTTTATTTCGCTTGATTTACATGCATTTATTTGTGACTATTATTAATTTATCTTGATTTATGTTCTATTATATGATTAATTTACTTTGTTTTGCAGATTGGGGAGAATTTAGACTAAAGAAAGAAAAGGAGAAGAAATGGAAGGAAAAGAGATGAAAAAACAGCAGATACGGATTTTGCTGATATGACGGTCGTCACAGGTCCATTACGACCGTCATGCGTGTGACGACCGTCACAGGTTCATGACGACCGTCACGCAGACAAAATATCAGTACGTTCAAATCAGAAGCAGCCACGATAAATCTCAACCTAATTTCTTCCTACACTTTCTCCACTCACTGCCCACTACTGGAAGTTACTCCCCACTCCCTCCATAACTCACCCATGATCTCTAGAAGTTGAAGAGTGAATTATCTCCTATAAATAGGCCTTAGATTCACAGTTTTAGGGGGAGCCTTCGACGTATCGAAGTGCCGCCAAAATTCCCATTGAAGCCATTCTTCCCAATTTTATTGTTTTTATTTCCTTTCTGTTTTCCCTTTAGTATAAAGCTTTGTATTTCTTTCTACAATTTTATTTTGCCAAAGTAGAATCCTGCCGACATTGTGGGGGACTACTCTTCAATATCAGTACTACTTTCCAGGTTCTTATTAATTGCATTATTGTTTTATTTCCTTCATTATGCATGTTATATCATTTTGTTATTTATGTTTATTTCTGTTTGCATTAATTATTATGTCTAGCTAAATTAGTTTTATCGGTATGTAACCGAATTAGTAGGATAGGATTCGATAGTAACCGGAATCTTCCCTTTTTACAAACAACCTTTCTGGCCGTAGTTTTTAATCTAAATTCTAAATAAACCTTTGTCACGACAGTGAGAAGCTATTTGCGGTGGTTTTTCCATGACAGTGGGAAACCATATTAAGGTACGAACCAACAAGTGACAGCTGAGGCTAGAACCAGATAGTAAAAACTAGGCATTGATTTTAGACACAGCGAAAGCGCTTTAAAAGAAATTAGAATCTATTTGTTTACAAAAAGTAGTTTCAACCCCGAATGGGACAGCAAAAGCGTACATTCGGCCCTTAGAATTATGACCCGAGTCAACAACCATCGTGAGGCAGAGGTCTTTAAACGAGTATTTTCTCCTGAAAAGTGTTTGCAAAGAGTAAAAAGCACCGGCGACCTGTCGAATCCCCGATAACTAATTCCTTGCATACCGATACCCCTTTACCTCTTTTTCTTTAAACCAATTATCTTTATTTCCTTTGCATTTAATTTCATTCGCATTCAGCTTTCCTAATTCCATTAGCCTTAGCTTTACGCCGTAATAATAGATAACGGTAGATTGACATTGGTCTCTGTGGGTTCGACAATCTTTTATATTACTTCGATATTTCCGTGCACTTGCGGACGCATCAAGTTTTTGGCGCCGTTGCCGGGGACCAACAGTCAATATTGTGATTCTGTTGTTGCATAGTATAGACTAAGGCACTCTTATCTAAATCGTTATGTATAACCCATATTTCCCTTATAATTACCACCCTCCATATTATAACTACCACCCCCAATATTTCGAGGAACCACAAATTCCGCTTAAATCCGACCTCGAAATATTATTAGAAGATTTCAATACTACGCACTCTCACCCAAATTCCCTCTATGATGACTACTCCCAATATTCTGAGGAAACGCAAGAATTCGACACATCCAACCTTGAACTATTACTAGAAGAATTCGAAGAGACGTTTACTCACTCTAGGATAGAATCTATGATGGAGCGCTTTGTGGAGACACAAACTCTCCAAAACGAAGATTTTAGAAAACAACATCTCCAGATTAATGAAGATCTTAAGCAGATAAGCATTATCGTCGATTCCCTCGCAACTCACAGCGAGACTTTGGAGACTCAAACCTCCTTGCTTTGACAAACATCTCTAGGAACCTTCCCAGAAGGACATGTGAATGTTGTAACAACCGTTAATGAAGAACAAATAGAAAATTCTAGAGAGAGTGATCGTGAGTCCGAGGAGAGTTTTGGTGAGAAAAGCACAAATATTGAGAAAAATTCACCGACACCACCCGAGAGGGAGGTTGTCGAAGAGGTAGAGAAGGAAGCACCCATTGTTGCTCCTCCTCCCTATACCCCACCTAATTCTTTCTCACAATTGGTTGTGGAAGCCAAGGTAGACTCCCAATCCAAAACATATGTGGAGGTACTGGAAAATACCCACACCAATGCACCTTTGTCTAAGGCCCCTCATAGGAAAAGAAAATTCGAGGACCGTGAAACTAAGGTCATTATTACTGTTAAAAGGGTACGATTAACTTTTGAGGTGGTGGATGGAATAACTAAGCCCAAATTTGAAAAGCTGATACGCAGGATAGATCCAGAACCACCACCACGCGTTCAAAACAAGAAACCACCCTACAGAAGAAAGAAACGAAAAGGTGAGGGATATGAGAGATGGCTTGATAAGTGGCCATGGAAACCGAAGACTATTCAAAGTTCGATCGAGGAACCATTCTCGAAAGAATCACCATGAGTACTTGCACTCCTTAGCCGTCGAGCTATCGACGTTAAACAAAACGATGTGTGGGAGGCAACCCACAAAGTCTTTATTTTAATTTGTTTGTTTAAATTTGCAGAAAATAAAGAAATGTATCACTTGTTACTCTTTAGCTATATCTAAGCGAAAACTCTCTAGATGACGATCTGAGAAGATGAGCTATGCCCACGGACATTCCTACGAGTGTCGCTGTTGGTGGGAACACTGATGATGAGTAATTCCTCTTGACGCGAGCAACATGATGAGCTGGTTCGAGAATTACACAAACAAAGGTATCTCAAAATGCCCGCCGCCGAAGTAGAAGTGATCAACAAAGACAAGGATAGCAAGAGCAGTAGCATTCATACAGGTTCTATCTTTCCTTTTCCACCTTTTACTAAAACATTGAGGACAATGTTTGGTTTAAGTGTGGGGGAGGAACTCCATTGTTTTACATTTTATTTCATGCTTCTAGGAATTTTTATCTATTTTTAACATTATGTCAAAGTCTTTGCATGTGCTGTCGAGTCTTTATGCGTGGTTTTCGCTTGTTATTCAATTTCCCCAAAAATTTCAAAATTTTAAAATTCTAACCTCCAACAAATTTTTTTCTTCGATTCATGACATGGTTCTCTGAAAGTATATAGGCTGTCCAGGCTATGTTAGAAAAACGTGGGAAAGTTTTGATAAAATTGATACCGCCCTGACACCCTTAACCCCCTAAATATGCAAAATCAATTTGAGTACCCATTATGCCGAAACCTTAAAGCTCCAAGTTCTTGTAGTAATCCCTAAGTAGTTTATTTAAGCAGTCAGCGCCATCCTAAACACACTAAGTAAGAAACCAATGCAAATAAGTGTATGATCTCTAGCGTAAAATGAGAAATTAAGAAGAAAAAAAATTATGAAGAAAAAGACATGTTCCTTCTAAGTTAGGTGCTCCTCACCCGAGCACTTAGCCTAACGGTACAAACCCTTTAAGTTCAATTGATGCTTAAACATATTTGCAGAGAAAAAAATAAAATAGCATCGAGATCATAGTCACTAACAAGTTTACTTGCCATGAATGTATATGGATAACGGGCTTAATGTGATTGCACTATAATGAAACGGGGTGAAAGAGAGCATGAGATATAGGTTGAGTTATAATGGCATGATTCTGATTGGTTTGCATAAGTAGGGAGTTTTTGAAATTGTGTCGTTACGGTATCCTTGGTATTGATATTTAGTACCTATCAATCTAACATTAGCCTAGCAGCCACGTATGATTAAAGTCTCATCATGTTTTTGTTTCAAACTATGCTTATTTCTTTTTACCGTGTTGGTTGGTTGCTTGAGGACAAACAATGGTTTAAGTGTGGGGGTGTTTGATAACGCGAAATCATATCGTTTATTTCACTTGATTTACATGCATTTATTTGTGACTATTATTAATTTATCTTGATTTATGTTCTATTATATGATTAATTTACTTCGTTTTGCAGATTGGGGAGAATTTATACTAAAGAAAGAAAAGGAGAAGAAATGGAAGGAAAAGAGATGAAAAATAGATGAAAAAACAGCAGATACGGATTTTGCTGATATGACGGTCATCACAGGTCCATTACGACCGTCATGCGTGTGACGACCGTCACAGGTTCATGACGACCGTCACGCAGACAAAATATCAGTACGTTCAAATCAGAAGCAGCCACGATCAATCTCAACCTAATTTCTTCCTACACTTTCTCCACTCACTGCCCACTACTGGAAGTTACTCCCCACTCCCTCCATAACTCACCCATGATCTCTGGAAGTTGAAGAGTGAATTATCTCCTATAAATAGGCCTTAGATTCACAGTTTTAAGGGGAGCCTTCGACGTATCGAAGTGCCGCCAAAATTCCCATTGAAGTCATTCTTCCCAATTTTATTGTTTTTATTTCCTTTCTGTTTTCCCTTTAGTATAAAGCTTTGTATTTCTTTCTGCAATTTTATTTTGCCAAAGTAGAATCCTACCGACATTGTGGAGGACTACTCTTCAATATCAGTACTACTTTCCAGGTTCTTATTAATTGCATTATTGTTTTATTTCCTTCATTATGCATGTTATATCATTTTGTTGTTTATGTTTATTTATGTTTGCATTAATTATTATGTCTAGCTAAATTAGTTTTATCGGTATGTAACCGAATTAGTAGGATAGGATTCGATAGTAACTGGAATCTTCCCTTTTTACAAACAACCTTTCTGGCCGTAGTTTTTAATCTAAATTCTAAATAAACCTTTGTCACGACAGTGAGAAGCTATTTACGGTGGTTTTGCCACGACAGTGGGAAACCATATTAATGTACGAACCAACAAGCGACAGCTGAGGCTAGAACCAGATAGTAAAAACTAGGCATTGATTTTAGACACAGCGAAAGCGCTTTAAAAGAAATTAGAATCTATTTGTTTACAAAAAGTAGTTTTAACCCCGAATGGGACAGCGAAAGCGTACATTCGACCCTTAGAATTATGACCCGAGTCAACAACCATCGTGAGGCAGAGGTCTTTAAACGAGTATTTTCTCCTGAAAAGTGTTTGCAAAGAGTAAAAAGCACTGGCGACCTGTCGAATCCCCGATAACTAATTCCTTGCATATCGATACCCCTTTACCTCTTTTTCTTTAAACCAATTATCTTTATTTCCTTTGCATTTAATTTCATTCGCATTCAGCTTTCCTAATTCCATTAGCCTTAGCTTTACGCCGTAATAATAGATAACGGTAGATTGACATTGGTCTCTGTGGGTTCGACAATCTTTTATATTACTTCGATATTTCCGTGCACTTGCGGACGCATCATTACGCAACAATGTTTTGTGTATTAGGAGCAGGTTTTAGCATGTACCAAGTGATGGCAGGTTGTTGGTTTTGGTGTAAGCAGGTCTTTGTGTTGTTGTGTGTTTCGGCAGCAATGGTATCGTGCACATAGTGGTCTTGTTGTGCAGGGTCTGGTTTTTTTTTTCTCTTGAATATTGCAAGACTTCTGGAATTTTGTTGCAGGGTTTTTGTTTAGATGTGTTGTTGTTTTTTTACTGCAGGATTGCCTTGGAGCTGGATGTACAATTGATGCAGGTTTTGCTAGATGTAGCAGTGTTTGGAGATACCATTTTGTGTAAAGTTTGTTCAGGTTTTTTTAGTTTGACTTGTAGTAGGGTGTATAAGGCGTGATGCAGACTGGTCTTTTCTTTTGACTTTTTGTTATTGTAACTTGTAACTCCAAATAAAGAGACATTAGGCCTTTAGGTATTTTGTAATTGATGTGAGATGGGCTTATGAGATGAAAAGTATATTTTTGTAGAATTTTGTATATGGATTTATATAATTTTGTAAGACAAAAATATGATTGGACTTTTTTGAATAATAAAATAAAAATTATGGTTATTTGAATTGAAAATTGAAGAAAAATGAAGTAGGAATGAATTTGGACTAATTGAAACTTGAGACAAATTTGAAAAATGGATGTTGAATTAGTTTTATAAATTGAAATCAACAAATAGAAAAAGTTTGGATAATTATGGAATGTGGATTTGAAGTTGAATGGACTTTAAATGGATAACTGAAATAAAATATGGATAATTGAAAATGAAAATGGTTTAGAAATGGACTAGGAAAATGGATAATTAGAAAATTGGATAAGATTTGGAATGAAAAGTGGTTATGAAAAACTGGGTTTAGAAACATGAATCGAAAAACGGTTATGGGAATGGATATGGTAACACCTCCACAACACTTAAAGACTCCACAAATACATTTGACCGCCACAAACTCTGAACAACAACACAAACTTAAACCCAACTTGAAATGGTCTTGATCAGACAACAGCCTGACGAATCCTTATACCAATAGCGACGAATTTAACTACCCAATCAGTACTTGCACACACATTGAACCTACTAGCCTCAGACGAAACTCAACTGAACAACACTTATCAATCATAAACTCCAAGGCTGAGAAACCCTAATTCTCTAGAATCCTGATTCAGGACTTTTCCAGCCAAACCACTGATGAACCTTAAAAAAACTAAACCTTGTAGTCATTCAAAGAATTGAAGTCATGCCTTGATGAACCTCTGATAGGCACTCGTTAATCAAATGAAAATTCAACACTTCCGCCTAAAACTTGAGCATAATAATTGAAAGAACTAATTTCTGACTAAAGGACTTCCACTTCATCAGACCAATTCTTGTTCAAAACCCTAATCCAACCACCTTTGAAGTCTCCTGAAGCAAATCCTAATTTCACAAATGAAACAAAACAAAACAAAGCTGACAAATTGGTTAGTGATGCAAGGATGATTGACATATGATGCTCATGCAAATGTTAATAACATATATGGGATAAAATTTAGGGTATGACACATGTGATAAAAAGGCCATAAAGGTACCATCGCGCTCGTTATAACTTATATTGCGCATGATGCTGAATTTGCTTTTCTATCACGTGCGTGATTATTCTAGTAGCTGCACGTTTTTCTCCTTTTTCCACCCGATTTTCACTAAGTCCTTATTTCTTCATACTCAGTCATTTTTTGCATCTTTCTTTGGCCTTTATTCTTAAGTTTTGCTCCTCTTTAACTTGTTTGGATCCGTTTCTTCGATCGAAAACATGCAATAATAGAGTGTCATCACCACCAAACTGTATTTATTCTAGAAGGAAAGGGAAAATATCAATAAAACCCTTAAAAAGAAAAAGAAAATAGTTGTTGCAGTCAAATTCAGGTTCGGGAGTCGATTATGCAAAGGGATGTATTAACACCTCTCACATTTGTTGCACTCAATGGGAACTATTTAGTTAGATTTGAAAATATAGTGTTAGCTTATGTTCTCTGTTTTCTTCTAATTATTAAAAGTTGAAAAGGAAAGAGAAAAGGTTGCAAAAAGGTTTTTTATTAGGGTGCTTAATAAGATTGTGGATCTTACTCCTACATATCCTCAGGTGCGATGAGGATTTCAAAGCTACGTAGTTCTTGGCAAGAAAAAATATATATTTTTTGGGAGTTTTTGTTATAGTGCTTGACGAGGCGTTGAATCTCGGTCTAATGTATCCCCAAGTGCAATGGGGAATTCAAATTTATGTAGTTCTTGGTAGAAAACTACGTATTTGTTGGTTGATTTTAGTGAATGAATGCTTATGCCGCATTCTAGTGATTAAACATTGCTTGTATGCTTGCAATTTGATGATTAAGAATTTGTTTGTATTGCGGTAGAACAGACTAAACATTGTACGTTTGTCAAAGGATTTTTAATCGCGTGGGGGTGAGAAAAGATAAGTTTGACATGTTGAATTGTTTTTAGGAGGACGACGAACATTCAGTAAGACTAAGACGTGTACCCCAGGGCCGATTATTCAAGGTTTTAAGGAGTGTGTACCCTAATGTACCCTTTTCATCCAAGTTTGGTTAAGTGTTTTATAACGGAAGAAGAATGCTTGATAAGACCGAGATGTACGCCTTGGGGTCGAGTATTCAAGGTTTCATGGAGTGTGCGCCCCAATGTCATTTTCTTTCAATTTTATTAAGAAAAAGATTTTGACGAATTGGTTTGGAATTTATTTGAAAAGTGTTTGATTTGCGTTTAAAAATGGTTCTGAATCGATGGTGAAAAGTTGAAAAATAATGAGAGGCGTGAATTGCAACGCAAGGTTGCGAGTTCAAGCGTGAAAGCGCGAATTCCAGCACAAGGGTGCAAAATCTAACGCGATGGCGTAACTTAATGCTACAAATCTTACGAAATGCAATGTTCCACACAAATACACAACAAAATAATAGGAAAAATATAAGCATATAAAAATCATAACCAATACACATTCTTCACAAATAAATAGAAAAGTAAACATGTGTGTATCAAGTTAAATGCAACGCGAGGATGCAAATTAAGTTCACGTAACGCGAGGACGTGGAATACGAAGTTGCCAACATAGAATTTAGATCGATTTAAATTCAATAAAATTGAAATGTCGTGTGCCAACACAAATCATACAACAAGTTACTAGCACGAAACACGGTCATCGCAAATGAATCAAACACAACAATTTGTATCGTAACGAAAGTAGCGTAAGAAATGCAAAGTAGCGAAAGAAAAAGAGAATTGATGTTATTATGAACTACCAAAAGCGAATACAAATTTGAGTTAAACACGACGATAACAAAATTGCGATGTCGCATGTGAAAAAAAGAAAATCAGCCAAGAAGTTGATAACGAAAAATGCGCTCATCACAATCAAAATAAAATGCATTTAACGCAATACTGATAAACAAACCAAATTGGACGCACATAATATGCTCGGATCTGATTTTGATGGATAAAAAATAATAACACGTATATCGAATATTTATATTGTTGTATCAAAATAAAATACGACAACGATACAACATTAAAATCATGTCGAATACACGGATCTGGTCTGATTTCAACGTAACAAGTGAACAACAAATAATAACACATATAAATTGAAAATATTACATCAATTTATGAGTGTTACGGAATTTATACAAAAGCCCCATAGTGTTACATCATACAAATTGTGGCAAATGTATGGGTCTGATCCGATTTAAATGCAACACAAACAATGGCACACACACAAACCAACAATATTTACAATATTATATAGTAATAATTGAAACAGTCCAGAAATAATCCATCAAAGATATTAAATGAATGTATATAGTCTTTGAATCTAAATACACATCGAATAATAGATACACATCAAAACACAAGAAAAATTATCGAAGTGTCACCAAAGATTAAATGTTGTTGTTGCATTCATGATGTTGTAACCGAAAGTTATTTGTGTGTGATGTAGCGATCTAGATAACGTTATGGTTGTAGATCGTGGGTGGCTGCCAAAATGGATGGTGAGATGATGGAAATAGTGTTAAAACAAGATTTGTTCATGATATAAATTCCTTAGGTTTTAATGATAGCAAAGTATTGAAAGAACAATGGTTTATTTGATGTATTTTACATGTGTGCAGTTTCTAATACTTGTAAATATTATAGTCAGAATCTGTTTTGCATTAACACACTTTGAGAGTTGTTGAATTGCTAGCTTTTGGTGGCAGAATATGAAGAACACTTTCTAAATGATGTCTAGAGTTGACTCTGAAGCTGAAGGTCTCAACATCAAAAGAAGCAACATAATTGTATCTACACTTAGTGAATGTAAATTGGCTTCTAGTATCATTCAGAATTGGTGATAAAGTTGAAGTTGTCTATACTGTAGAAAGAAAGTTGTATTGTCAAATCAGTTTGTCAGCTAGAGTCTACATATTGCAAGACTCAAGAAAGATGCTTTATAGATATCTACTATCAACAACTATAATAGTATAGAATCTCTTGAAGGCTCAAAGGTTAAACATGTTACACATTTGATCAAGATCTTCTAGTGTATCTATCTTCAACGGCTCTTGTACTATGGAGTATCAGTAAAGACTCTTGATCAAGTTACTGCTTCAACAACTAGTTTCTAAAAAGGCTATAAATATGGATGAAGGTTCAAATTGAATCTTCAACAAGGATCAACCAGAAGGAGTAACAAGATCACCAATTATCAACACAATTGTATATGCATATTTTCTGTTGTAGTTTGTAATTGTAAAAGCCTTAAGATTTCTCTTACATTGAATATCTTAGAAATCTTAAGTGCTTTAGGTCTTTGTTATGGTGATTTCTCGTACCTCTGATACTTGTATCATGTATACCTTGTTCTCTATTTTGCTGAACTTGTTTAGCAGTTTAGATAAAAGTCTTGTGTCATTGGAATACAAGAAAGGAAGTCTCGATCCAAGATGCTTGAGCCACGTAAGTCTCTTGATATGTGCTTAAGCTGTGAAAGTCTTAATCAACCAGGTTGATTGAGAAAAAGTCTTGTATCATTGGGATACATGCAAGGAAGTCTCGAGGCAAGATGCTTGAGCCACGTAAGTCTCTTGCTATGTGTTGGAGTTGTGAAAGTATTAATCAAGTTGATTGATTTAGTAGAAGTCTTGTGTCATTGGGATACAAGCAAGGAAGTCTCAAGACAAGATACTTGAGCCAGGTAAGTCTCTTGTTATGTGCTTGAGTAGTGACAGTCTTAATCAAGCGGATTGATTGAGAAGGTTGGATCGGTACATGAAATTGGAGCAGTGAGTCTTGAACCTGAGGGGTTCAAGAAAGGTGGATTGTTTCATGGGACTTGGAGAAGAAGTCTTGAGCTAGTGTGGCTTGAGAAGGTGAGCTAAGTACATGGAATTTGAGTAGTAAGTCTTGAACCTGAGGGATTCAAGCAAGGAGACTCATTTCATGGGACTTAGAGCAAAAGTCTTTGGTTCGAGGGACTTGAGCAGAAGTCTTGGGCTGAGGGTCTGAGCAAGGAAGTCTTGGGTTCATGGAACCTGAGCAAGAAGTCTTGGACCTTGGGTATGAACATTCGTAAAAGTATTATGCATAATGCATAAGCGATTGTAATCATGTTTTGGTTATAGTGAAAATCTCTAATGAAGTAAAAGGACTAGACTAATCTTAGCTTGGGAGGAACCATTATAAATCTTTGTGTCTTCTGCTACTTTTTATTTGTTTATGTTAACATTCTGCTGCTAAGAATTAACTAGAATTTAAACACCAGTTTAGATTCTGAACTTTGATTAAATACAAACTAAGAAAACAAAAAACACAATTCAACCCCCCCTTCTTGTGTACTTTTCTCACCTTCAATTGGCATCAAAGCATGGTCTGTGCTTAACACTTAATAGTGGTGCAGATAATGATCCAATAAGAAAAGTATGTATGTCAAAGACTTTCTTTCAAGAAGGAATCAAGTGCTACATGAAAAATATTATACTGTTTTTCCTACTATATTCAAAGGGTGATTCCAATAAATTTAAATGATGGAAAAGCAAAACATATTTTTAACTCATTGGTCTTGATAAAAGAGGTTTCTGAAGGTTATAGAATATCCTTGAAATAGGTATTATTATAGAATTTGATGGTGTAGAGATAATCTGTTTATAAGTCTCTATCACCAGCTCAGAAGAAGCTTATAGAATATCTTCTGAGGTAGTTGCATTCTGGTAGTTTATCTCACTTATGAGTATGGCAACATCATTGATATGTCTGATGCTCGGACTATCTATGAATCGTTGTGCTCAGATTTGTGGTAATCAATTTTGAAGCTTGTCTAGTTACACTACATCTAATATTTCAAGCAAATTATGAGAAGATTGGTTTATATTCAAACCTGAGGTCACAATTATTCAAGAAGTTATACAACTTGAATTTATTGTGCTCTATTGGTTTTTCTTGCAAATATTTAAAGAAAAGAAATGAAACTATATGATGAAAATCTATCTAACATATCACATTTTCTAAAGCTTGCTTCTTTGGGATGTCTGATGATGAGGGATTTATATTTCTTGTCAGAAGTACTTCTTAACTAGTTGGATGAGTTGTAACATCTGTTGATAGAAAATTAACTTCACAAGCTTCTGAAATACTTGTATTTCAACTGATTTTCTAGATCTGAAAGCAAGGAGAAACACTACCAGAACCTAATGTCAGTTAATCTTCATTGCATGTTCTTTTGAAGATGACATTAATGCAGGATTCAGATAAAAGAGTAATCTGGTCTGCTAGTCATTACTGCTTTTGAAGAAGCATATGAGTCTTGAAATAAAAATCAAGTATTTAAGAGAAAGAGATTATGACAAATCTATCTTGCTTCAATATTTGATAATAAGGAGTTTTCTCTTTAAGGTGATATCTTAAGAGACTCTATTGCTCCTTGATTAAAGGTCATCATGGAATTTGTATTAAAGGACAAGCATATGAGAAACCTTCAATTCTTATTTGTGTTTTGCAGGCAATTAGATGATGGTGCTTTAATTTGTTTTATGCTATTCTATGATAGCTAACATCATCTTGTTATTTGCTTATCAAAGATCTAAAAGTCTTAAGTCAAGACAATGAAATTAATGATTCTGGTAAGAACAAGATCTTGTTCATATTATGATTTATTATAGACTGATACTTTGGAATAAGTCATGGTAATGCTATCAGAATGTGGCATAAGGTGAAGGAAATTCTGTTTGGTTATTTATGTATGGTCTCGTAGAAATATGAATGTCATTATTTAAATGTATTTGCTGCAGATAAAAATGAAAGGAGTATGGGCATCTTCCATGGCATTTATCAAAGGTTGTTTAAAATTTTTAATGGAAGAAAAGCCCACAAACCAGACTCAAGTGCTAGAGGTACTGAGTTTGGTGAGATAAGTGGAGTCATTGGTTTAACAACCATTGAATCAAAATCCACTCAAAGCGGTGTTCAAACTTTATGGTCAAGTTTGAATACAGATACGAGTCTGACCGAGAAAATAACAAAAAAAAGGGTATGTTTGTTCTTTTCTTGCTTATCTCTTGATTCAATGAGATATTTGTGTAGGTGTAAATACAAAGTTTTTGTTAGATTTCTAGAGAAGCTCTGGAAAAATGATCTTCAGAAATCTTTAAGATAAATCCTTGTTGTATTTATCTATACTAAATATTTCATTAAGCTAGATGATAATCATATTTATGGATGCAATTTCCTCACTTTTGTGATGTTATTGATGTTTGTTAGTTATCAAAGGAAACAATTCAATATTCTTCTATCACTCATGACTCTTGTTTCAAGAGGAAGTGTTGGTTCTGAATAGAATCTTGGAGACTTATGACTGGAAGAAGATATATCTCTCTCTCTTTCTCCCTTTCTCAATCTAATTCTACTAGACTGATGGATGATGGCTTCTGACAGTTGTCAGATTTTGAGATTCAGAAGAGGATTATTTACTTCTGATAAAGCAGTTTAAGTAAAAGGTTTTCCAAAACTTTTATAATACTTTAATTTTCATAAAGATGAAATTCATCTAGTGGTGGATTCAATAAATTTGTTGGGTAAGAACCTTTAGGTAATGATGTTTTCTTTTTGGTTACTTATTGTCATTATCCCCTGTCTTATGAAACATCATTTTGTCCTTCTTCTGACAAGATTATTATTCCTTTAGGAATCTTGTTCAGTTATTTTCTTTTTATTTTCTCTTTGGATGTATGATGATCAAGCCAAACTTGAGATGAGTTTCCTAGTCAATTCTTCTTTGCATCAACTGGTTGTCATCAACGAAAAGTTTGTAGATTTTGATGAGTTGCTTAAGTTAGGCTTTAACTTCTGAAAGACTGTGTCTGAACAAGGATGGAATAGATAGTTTGAGATGCTTTATGGTTTCACTTATCCAGATCTTGTCAAAGAGTTTTGGATTAATGCTTTCATTGTTGAGCTGAATTATGAGTATGCTATTGTTTCTAAAGTAACAGGTGTTTCTATGATAGTAGACCCTAAGGTGATTGCTAATGTGATCAATTGTGAGGAGATTGTAGAAATCCCAGGAACTCTTGTTTGGGAACACTACCTTCCTACTTGGCGTATCTTTGTAGATCCATCTAATACATCAGTGGTCTCAGATCTTCGTCTTGATGCAGTTGTTTGGAATCAAATTCTGAATTCAAACTTACTTCATAAGGATAAGGATTTAGACCTCGTGGATCCTATTGAAAAAGATCTACTTCTACTTCTCAATTCAGACTTGCAGATTGATCTTCCTCAAGTTATGTTTGACTATTTGAAGAAGACTATTTCTTCCTTTCAGAAAGGAAATATTTTCTTCATTCCTTTTGGACGAGTTCTTTCAGAATTACTTGTTCAGCGGGGAGTTATCATAAGTTCAAAGGTTGATTTGTGTAAAATCTAAAGAGACAAGTTTGAAGTTATCTATGAAAGATTCTGATGTTAGATTTCTGCATAGCCATGCCTTGTAATTGTTAGAACCTTTGTATTATGTTATCTTATTATTAATTCAAAGTTTGTTCATGCTGTTGTGCAGTTTAACTGTTAAATATATTTATTTATGGTTGTTCAAAATAATTAAAAGTGATAGGAGTAAAAATTCATTGCGTGCAACTTTTATCATTAATAAAATGGAAGGTATTACAAATTATTTAGACATTCTAGTCTGTTGGATTAGCCCTAAGATATTCCCTAGGATCATATGACATGTCCATATTATCTAAGTAATCTTGCTATTCTTCCTTGGCAAACTCCAAAGCCTCCTTTCTCAGTTGATTTCTGTGTCTAGACCCAGAAGATCTTCTTCTTCTGTATGTTTTCACAAAGGATGATGAAGAGGTGAACGTTTATGAAGTCATATGCTTTCTAGTAGATCCTTCATCTCATGCTTTGCTTTTATTTGCTTGAGTTATTGCATTTAGTATAGCTGTCTTTCTGAAATCTCTCTTTGGAACCCAGATTTGTTTCTGCTTATACATCTTGGTATTTTGAGAGTTAAGTGATTATGAAAGTAAGTCTGCTTTGAGTCCTTATATAGACGTGTTATGTAACACCCCGGTATTTATATTTTAATATTTGTTAAATTATTTGTGATTATCGGTGAATTTTGGTGAATTATTATGCATGATGTGTTCTTGGTGTGTGTTATGGGGTGATGACGAGTTAAGGGACTAATAGGATTATTTAGAAATTAAATAATTAATTAGAATTATTTTAGAGTTAATGATAATAGAATAATATAGATTATGTTATTTAGACTATTATTATTAATTAAAATAGAATGTGGGGAAACATTGAGGGCAAGGTGGTCATTATAGAAGTATTTGTGAGGGCAAGTTGGGAAAGGCATATTAGGGGTCCTAAGGGCAAGTTTGACAAAAGGGAAAATAGAAGTGGAGAAGTTCATTCTAAACTATCGTGTTTTGGAGAAACGACACTGAGGAAAAAGGTAGAAGGGGCTAGGGCTCTAAGAAATTGTTGTAGAACTCAAGTAAAAGGATTAAAACTAAGAATCTAAGGTATGGGGAGTATTACTTTTCCTTATAATTGATATAGGGTCTAGATGTATGTATGTGGTTTTGGGGTTTTAGGGAAAATGTAGTAATATGATGGTAATGTGATGATTCATGACGAAATAAGTGATAGAATGATGTTGTAGTGCTATTAGATGATGTATATGATGCCTATTATAAAGTGTTGTTGTTTTATTGTGATATCTTATGAATTATGTGCGTCTTCGGATTGAACGATATTGGAATTGCAAGAGTTTTTGGGTCTGGGCTATGTAGAAAATGCAATTGCAGAGTTGTTGTTTTCGCGCTTTCACCTGCGAGTCATATGTTTCGCCGGGAAAAGCTACTTCACTCAGGAAGTTCCGGGAAAAAGGAGAGGCGGAGTAAGGATGAAAAAGAGGTGCTCCTGGAATTTTGTATGGGGAAGGCATTTCTCCCCTGCTTCTCTGGGGGAGCAGGAGCTGACATTTTTTTTATTTTACTTTTCTTCTGTATTTATTTTCTTTCTTTTTGTTGCTGAGTAGTCTCACATGAAGTGAAATGATTAATATGATTATTTATAATAATGATGCTATGATGGAGTGTAAATTATTATGAGAGATATATTATGATGATTACATGAATGATGATGCAAATTTGACTAGTTATGGTCGTGTTTATTGTGACGTGTTGTATCATGCATTCACAACATATGTTAGGACTTCGGTCCAATGGCGATGTTAGGATTTTGGTCCAGTGACGATGTTAGGACTCCAGTCTGGTGGTCGCCTCAATCCCATTGTGTGGGTTGAGTGCATTTTATGATGTTCTCCGGTTCTGAGTAGGAATCGATCCTATGGTGGGGATCTTTGGAGGGAGATGACCATGTGTTCATCAAAGCGTGGTACCACATGCATGAGTTATTTTGTTGCATTACATACTAAGTGACATTGCATAAATATGAGTTAATACATGTCTTGATGATATTGTGACATAAGTGATGTTTTGATGATGATGATGATGATTTATTGATGACGTAATGACGTTGTGAATGACTTAATAAAGTGACAGTATGAGCATGTATGTGATGTGTAATGGATATATGAAGTATGAATAACTGTTGTTGTAACTACTATATCTATTTCTTATACATTTTGTAATGATTTGTGATTACTCACCCTACCTATTTGAATGTTACCTCTACGTGGGTAACATGTAGGTGATCAAAGTTAGCTCGTTGGCGCATGAAGATTTAGCTTTGGAGTCAATTTATCTTATTTCTGTGAATTAAGAGGGTCATGCTCTGATACATAACATCAGGGTTCAGGAACATTTGGTTTTCTGAAGTCGTTATTAATTTAAGAACATGTTTTTAAGAGTTTGTTACGCGATGATTTGTTTTATATTGATGTTTGATTATGATCAAAGGCCTTGAAGTCCTTTGATGAAAATTATGAAGTCATGTTGATACTAAGATTCCGCTGTGAAGTTTCAATTATATGTGGACTTATTAAGATGAATTTTATAATCATGTGAAACCCGTGTTACGGAGCAGGATGTGTGATAAGAATGTTTTTATGAAGGATGTGACACCCTTGTCGGTGATTTACTCTAATTTAATTATTGATTTATGCGCTAAAATATTCGTTTGGTTTAAAAGGGTGTTACATGCTACATTGTTCCAAGTATCTATTGTTTTAATATTGATTAAGTCTAATAAATATCTTAAATGATAAATCTTGGAAATATTATCTAATAGTCTGACTTATTAAAGATTCTTTAACAACTATGAATATTATAGTTAACACATTTAACTGTTGCTTCTGGTATCAGTTTTACTTCATTAATGTTTATAAGAAAATCAAAGGGAAGTTATTGAGAGTATTTGCATATAATAAATAAAAATTGGTCAAAAAGTATTTTTTTTCATTAATTGAAGCAGAAGCATTACAAAATATTATTCATAAGGAACTGTAAGTACTTAGTATAGATCCCTATCTAAGTCATCCTGAGCCTTATGATGATAACAATTGTCATAATTTATGTCTAGTTTATCCTCATCAGCTTCTTCCACTTCTACCTTTGGGAATGGACGATAGAACATCTTGTTGGACAGTCTCCTTCTATTTGACCTCATCATTATCTTCCTTCTTGGCTTCATCACAACCAGGCATGGCAAAAAGACCCAGACTCGTTGGGGCCCACCCGGACCCGCCCCGAAATTAGCGGGGAAAACCCGGTTTGAGTGGGTATGGGTGCGGGTGCGGGGAAAACCCGACTTTTAATTACGGGTGCGAGGAGACGCTAAGACCCGCACACACCCGGCCCTGCCCCGCCCCCGAATAATGCATTTTAGTTTAATTCTCTTATTTTACTTATTTTAATATTCATTTATTAATTATATTTTTAATTAAATTATTAATAATTTATTGCAATTAAAATAATTAAATTAATCAAATTAATATTCATTTACTAATTAAATTTTTAACTAAATAAATAATTTATTTATTAAAATAATCAATTTTTTAATTAAATTATTAATTTTTATTGCAATTAAAAAGAAATTAATTTTTTTTGCGGGTGGGGGCGGGTGCGGGTATAGTAAAACCCGCCCCCGACCTGCCTCGTTGCCATCCCTAATCACAACTTCTGATGAACCTACCCCTGTAGGTTGTGTTGGAGTTGCTGATGTTGCCTCTTCAGAAGTGATATTTACAGAGAGCATAAGACCAGTTGTGGATGACTCAGAAATAACTCATTTCTGTACGTTCTGGACATTTTGTCTTGTAGACCTCTCAGAGATTTTTGTCACGACATAAGTCTTATGACCCTCAACTGATGACTCTATGACTCTGGTGGATGTTGATGAAAATGAACTAGGTTTAGATTTCTTTTCAAATGACTTCTGTAACTCAAACAAATGATTTAAATCCTTGCTTGATTCTTGGAACAGTAACAACCACTAAAAATTTAAAGCATGCATTATACAATCCTTAATGACCCCATGTTACTTGATCGTTTTTCATTTCTTGGAAACTGATCATGTAATGATGGCCTGTGATGCATTTATGACTGCAATTATTTTCTTCTTCTCTTTTTATTTATTTATTTATTTTTGTGACAAAAGGGGGAGAAATAATGGTAATTATTTATTATAGATTGAACCCTTGAGTACCTATTCAGTTATACATATTGGTCATTTATAATTTTGTTATTTATATTTATGTTATTATGGTTATCTTGCCAGAGCGACACATTTTAACTTTCTTATACATAGAACTAAGGAGGAGCTTACAAACCTCATCCTTAGCCTATCAGACTCAGAAGCAGCTTACAAACCCCATATTCTGATGTTGTCAAAGGAAGTTAAAATATTATTTTTGGTTTTCTTAAATATGGAACTAAGGGGGAGCTTACAAACCTCAATCTTAGAATTGTTTGACTCAGGGGGAGCTTACAAATCTCAGATTCTGATGTTACTAAGAAAACTGAATTACTTTTTCTTGAAAGTAGTACTTAGTATGAAGTCTGCAAAATTCAACTTTAGACTATTAGACTCAGGGGGAGCTTACAAACCTCATACCCTGATGTTGCAGAGAAAATTATAATTGCCCAACATTGTCCTTTAAATACTTGTGTTTTTCATCATCAAAAGGGGGAGATTATTAAAATAAGATTTGTTTGTGACATATTTTCCTTGGGTTTTGATGATAGAAAAGTATTGAAAGAACAATGGTTTATTTGATGTGTGTTACATGTGTGTAGGTTCTAATACTTTTAAATATTATAGTCAGAATTTGTTTTGCATTAGCACACATTGAGAGTTGTTGAATTGCTAGCTTCTAGTGACAGAATTTGAATACTTGCTAAGTGATGTCTGGAGTAGACTCTGAAGTTGAAGGTCTCAGCATCAGAAGAAGCAACATAATTGTTTATACACTTAGTGAATGCAAATTGACTTCTTGTACCATTCAGAGTTGGTGATAAAGATGAAGTTGTCCGTACTGCAGAAAACAAGTTATATTGTCAAATCAATTTGTCAGCTAGAGTCTACATATTGCAAGGCTCAAGAAAGGCTGAGATGCTTTATGGACATCTACTCTCAACGGCTCTAAAAGTACAGAATCTCTTGAAGACTCAAAGGTTAAACATGTTACACAATGGATCAAGATCTTCTGGTGTATCTATCTTCAACGTCTTTTTTTACTATAGAGTATCAACAAAGACTCTTGATCAAGTTACCTCTTCAATGACTAGTTTATGAAAAAGGCTATAAATATGACTGAAGGTTCAAACTGAATCTTCAACAAGGATCAACCAGAAGAAGGAGTAACAAGATCAACAATTATCAACACAATTGTATATGCAGATTTTATGTTGTAGGTTGTAATTGAAAAAGCCTTAAGATTTCTCTTACATTGAATATTTTAGAAACCTTAAGTGCTTTAGGTCTTTGTTATGGTGATTTCCCGTACCTCTGATACTTGTATCCTGTACACCTTGTTCTTTATTCTGCTGAACTTTTTTAGCAATTTAGATAAAAGTCTTGTGTCATTGGAATACAAGAAAGGAAGTCTCAAGCCAAGATGCTTGAGCCACGTAAGTCTCTTGATATGTGTTTGAGCTGTGAAAGTCTTAATCAACTAGGTTGATTGAGAAAAAGTCTTGTATCATTGGGATACAGGCAAGGAAGTCTCGAGCCAAGATGCTTAAGCCACGTAAGTCTCTTACTATGTGCTTGATTTGTGAAAGTCTTAATCAAGTAGATTGATTGAGTAGAAGTCTTGTGTCATTGGGATACAAGCAAGGAAGTCTCAAGCCAAGATGCTTCAGCCATGTAAGTCTCTTGCTATGTGCTTGAGTAGTGAATGTCTTAATCAAGCGGATTGATTAAGCAGGTTGGCTCGATACATGAAATTGGAGGAGTAAGTATTGAACCTGAGGGGTTCAAGAAAGATGGCTCGTTTCATGGGACCTGGAGTAGAAGTCTTGAGTCAATGTGGCTTGAGCAGGTGAGCTAAGTACATGGAATTGGAGCAGTAAGTCTTGAACATGAAGGGTTCAAGCAAGGAGGCTCGTCTCATGGGACTAGGAGCAGAAGTCTTGGGTCCGAGGGACTTGAGCATAAGTATCAGGCTAAAGGCCTGAGCAAGAAAGTCTTGGGTTTGTGGAACTTGAGCAAGAAGTCTTGGACCTTGTGTATGAGCATTTGTAAAAGTCTTATGCAGAATGCATAAGCAATTGTAATCATGTGTTGATTATTGTGAAAATCTCTTATGAAGCAAGGGGACTGGACTACTCTCAGTTAGAGAGGAACCAGTATAAATATTTGTGTCGTATACTATTATTTATTTTCTTCTGTTAACATTCTGCTGCTAAGAGTTAACCAGAATCTGATCACCAGTTTAGATTATGAACTCTGATCAGATGCAAACTAAGAAAACGGGAAAAAAATTAAACCCCCCTTCTTGTGTACTTTTCTTACCTTTAAATAGTGGTTGCATGGCTAACAGATCTTGGACGGAGGTGGTCATTAAACTAAATTTATGGTAGTGTGATAACACGAAATCATATAGATATTTTCATGCATAATTCGACTAAAAGCTAACCGTTTTCGATCCGATTTCGGGTTATTTCCATGTATTTGTCTGATGTTTTTGCAGGTATTCAACGATCACGTCTAAACAAGGCAACATGAAGAAAAGAAGCAATCCCAGATGAAATATGGACGAAAAAGGAGTGAAAACACAATGAAAAGCGCAGCAGACAGTTTTTGCTGATGTGACGACCGTCACAGATGCATGACGACCGTCACACGGGTGACGACCGTCACACCTTGTGACGACCGTCATGCAGGCAAAAACGCCCCACTCAGATTACACGTCAAAAGAGCAGTTCCAATTCCCATTTCATGGTCCACTACTCCCTAAATTATCTGCCTCAAGGTCCATCATCCTCAGAGGTAACCGTTGGAATCCCACCTCTATAAAAAGGGAAGCAGGGGACTTCAAAAAGGGAGCTGCATTCATACCACGAAGTGCTGCCCAAATTTATTTTCAAGAGCAAATTTAATTTCCAGCCTTTTTATTATTTGTATCCATTTCTCCAGTTTCAATTGTATCCCTTTCCTTTATTTCCCTTTCCATTCTACTCATTCCCATTTCTGCTCTACTGTATTTGTTACTGCACTGTACGATCAAATTGGAACTAAAGACAGAATCCTGCCAACATCTGTGGAGGATCTGCCCAAAGGCCAATTGGCATTATTTACAGGTTTTCATTTTGATCGACTCTTATTTTATCATAATGCAATTTATTATTTATTATTATTATTTATGTTTTGTTTTCCCAAATTCCATGTCTAGCTAAACTTAGGTAATCGATATGTAGTAATAATTCGGATGGGATTTGATAACTCTTGTTTGAAAACTTTCTTTTCACAAAAATAACTTATGGTCTAAGTGTTTAAAAATTGATTTACGAAATAAACTTCGTCGCGAAAGCGAGAACTTGTTTTAAAGTAGTTTTGCCACGAAAGTGGGAAATTAATTAAGATACGAACCAACAAGCGAAAGCTGCGGTAAGGTCAGATAGTAAGCACTAGGCATTCGTTTTAATAACAGCGAAAGCACTTTAAAACTAATTAGAACTTAGAGATTTCCAAAAAGTAGTTTTAACCCCGAACGGAACACGAAAGTGTACGTTAGGCCCTTAGGATTATGATTAGCGTCAATAACCATCGTGAGACGAGAGTCTTCAAAACTCCACTTTCTGCTTAAGTAAACTGCGAAAACTATTTCACACACCAGTAACTTATCAAATCCCTGAAGAACATAACTACTACGTATCGATTCAATTAATTAAAATCTTTATAGTAATCTTAGTTTCCCCTCTTAGTGACAATCTTATTCCCTTAAGACATATTCTACCTAGCTAAACATAGTAACTCCCGAGAACACTAGTTTGATTACGAGTCCCTGTGGGATCGATATCTTTTATTACTACGCGATAGACTGTGCACTTGCAGTTAGAATTGTTAGACATAGAAAGTCGCGATCAAGTTTTTGGCGCCGTTGCCGGGGACCCGTTTAGTCAATAGTGTAACCTTCTGTTACGCCGTATAGTCTAGGTAAACAATTTTCATTTTTCCTTTACTAGTGCTGTCGATTGTATGCCAAGTGATCGCCCACAAAGCGATATCTTGAAACCTTCAGTCGCAGAACTAGAACGCTTCTTACATCTAAGAAGCCGAATCATTGAGTACCAACTCAAACATAACATTCCTGATCCTCTCACTCCCATTCCCAAATCCGAAGAAGAACCAAAGATGGCTGAAGGACCTCCGAACAAACCGCTGAAGGCATACGCTACACCATCTCAGATGGAGCCTAGAAGTAGCATTGCTGCCCCAGCTATTACCCGAAATGATTTTGAGCTGAAACCATCATTGTTGTCGGCTGTACAACAAAACCAATTCTCAGGAAACGCAACTGAGGATCCGAACGAACATCTAACGAAGTTTGTACAATACGCAGACACAGTGAAAGCAAATGGAGTAACTCCAGACGCGATAAGACTTCGTCTTTTCCCATTCTCTCTTAGAGACAGAGCGTGGACATGGTTACAATCGTTACCATCCAACTCCGTTACAACGTGGGAGCAATTGAAGAACGTCTTCTTAGCGAGATATTTTCCACCAAGCAAAACTGCTATGCTTAGAGCTCAAATCAACGGATTTCGACAGAAAGATAATGAATCTCTCTACGAAGCATGGGAACGATTCAAAGATATGATGAGAACATGTCCTCACCACGGTCTAGAAGACTGGGTGACAATCCATACTTTCTATAATGGACTTCTATACAATACTAGATTAACCATAGACGCTGCCGCAGGCGGTGCACTTATGGATAAGCCATACGATGAAGCCTATCAACTAATAGAAAACATGTCACAAAACCATTGCCAATGGGGAGGTGAACGCACTCCAAATGAGAAAACCTCAGCGAAAGGTGGGATGTACGAAATCAGCAGCCTTGAAAAGTTCAATGCTAAAGTAGATGCTCTAGCACAGAAGATCGATAGTCTGACCGTTAACCCCACTGCAACTGTCGCTGCAGTAACTCCAAATTGCGAGTTATGCGGAAGTACCACTCATAATGCACCCGAATGCCCATTGCTAGCCGGAATCACGCCAGACCAGGTAAATTATGCTCAAGGAAATCCCTACGCAAATACATAGAACCCAGGTTGGCGAAATCATCCAAACTTTTCTTACAAAAGCGAAAATGCATTGCAAATGCCTACTGCTCCGCAAGGATATCAAAAACCAGCTGCTCAGAATGCACCTAGGAAATCAAACCTCGAATTGATGATGGAAAAGTTCATAGCTACTCAAGCTCAGACGAACAAAGAGTTCCTGAATCAAAACATACACACTAGCGAGCAGATTAAACAGTTGACAGGAAAAGTAGACGCTTTAGCCACCCACAACAAAATGTTAGAAACTCAGATATCACAAGTGGCTCAACAGCAAGCATCTGCTGTCGCACCTGCTGGCACATTTCCTGGACAACCCGAACAGAATCCCAAAGGCCAAGCAAATGCTGTGATACTAAGAAGTGGAAAAGAATTGGACAAACCGATCGATCCGAGGACCGAAAACTCAGCCATGCAACAGAAACCAACTGAACAAGCAGAAAAGGAATCTGAGTTAGAGAAGAAGGAAGACAACGAGAAGGAGGATACCGCGAGTGAAAAAACTCAAACACCTCCAGCGCCATATAAACCACCTATCCCTTATCCGCAAAGACTAATAAACTCTAAAACTTCAGGACAGTTTAAGAAATTTGTAGAGCTCCTTAAACAGCTGAATATTACTATTCCCTTTACAGAAGCGATAACTCAAATGCCGTCATACGCCAAATTTCTCAAAGAGATCCTGTCGAATAAGAGAAAGATCGAGGATAACGAAACAGTTACACTCACTGCAGAGTGTAGCGCTATTATTCAAAACCGTATGCCTCCTAAATTAAAAGACCCAGGTAGTTTCTCCATACCCTGCGTCATAGGAAAGTTCGTAATAGATAAAGCTCTATGCAATTTAGGAGCCAGTATCAGTGTTATGCCCTTATCTATATGCAAAAAGCTGAATATGGGAGACCTCAGGCCAACCAAAATGTCCGTACAATTAGCTGACAGATCAGTAAAATACCCTGTCGGAATACTGGAAAACGTTCCAGTACGCATAGGACAATTCTACATTCCAACCGACTTCATAATCATGGACATCAAGGAGGACACTGTAACCCCAATTATCCTAGGAAGACCATTCCTAGCTACGGCCGGAGCGATTATAGACGTGAAGAAAGGAAGGCTAACATTCGAAGTAGGAGAAGAAAAGATAGAGTTCATTCTCACCAAGTTCTTACAAGCACCAGCAATAGACGATACCTGCTATTTAGTAGACGAAATTGACGAATGCATAAGAGAACTCGAAAATGAGGAGACCACGTATTCAGAAATAATAAAGATTCAAATACCCGACATTTCTAAAGACGATAATTGGCGTAAACCGTATAAAGACGACAGTCTAAGCGAAAGCTTAGCACTGACACCAAACCATATGCCAGGTCCGAAGAACCCATCTTTAGAGCTTAAAACTCTACCCAAAAACCTCAGATATGAATTTCTAGACGATGAACTAAAAAGACCAGTGATAGTCAACGCCGACTTAGGACAACCAGAAACCGAAAAGTTATTAGAAGTCCTAAAGAAGTACCCTACCGCGTTAGGCTATAACATAAGCGATTTAAAAGGTATAAGCCCTTCGATCTGTATGCATCGAATTACAATAGAGGAAGACTCTAAAACTTCTGGAGAGCATCAGAGAAGACTAAACCCCATCCTGAGCACTGTAGTCAGAGATGAAGTAAAGAAATTACTAGATGCAGGAATCATCTATCCGATCTCCGATAGTGAATGGGTTAGCCCAGTTCATGTCGTACCAAAGAAAGGAGGAGTCACAGTAGTTAAAAACGAAAAAGGCGAATCGATAACAAAAAGAGTCGTGACTGGAAGTAGGATGTGTATTGATTATAGGAAGCTTAACAAGGCTACGCGCAAAGATCACTTCCCGCTACCCTTCATAGACCAAATGTTGGAAAGATTAGCCAAACATTCATATTTCTGCTATCTAGATGGTTACTCAGGATTTTTCCAAATTCCCATCCATCCCGATGACCAAGAAAAGACTACATTCACCTGTCCTTACGGTACTTTTGCTTACCGCCGAATGTCGTTCGGACTCTGTAACGCTCCAGCAACCTTCCAAAGATGCATGATGGCAATCTTCGCAGATTTCATAGACGACATTATGGAAGTGTTTATGGATGATTTCTCGGTATGTGGACAGAGTTTCGAAGGATGCTTACAAAACTAAGAAATGGTACTAGAACGTTGCGTAAAAGTAAACCTCGTCCTAAACTGGGAGAAATGTCATTTTATGGTCCGACAAGGAATAGTTCTAGGACACGTCATATCAGATAGAGGGATTGAGGTAGACAAAGCCAAAATAGAGATTATAAAAGATCTCCAACCTCCAAAATCCGTACGAGAAATACGGAGTTTTCTAGGACATGCCGGTTTCTACAGAAGATTTATAAAAGATTTCTCAAAAATCACAAAACCGCTAACCGGCCTGTTAATGAAAGATGCTGAGTTCGTCTTCGACGACGACTGTTTAAAAGCATTCGAAACATTGAAATCAGCCCTTATCACCGCACCAATCATGCAACCACCAGACTGGAGACTACCATTTGAAATCATGTGCGACGCGAGTGATTACGCTGTAGGCGCAGTTCTAGGACAAAGAAAGGACAAGAAGCTCCATGCTATCTACTATGCCAGTAGAACCTTAGATCCTGCCCAAATGAACTATGCTACCACAGAAAAGGAACTTCTAGCAGTTATATTTGCGCTTGACAAATTCCGTTCTTACTTAGTAGGAGCAAAAATTATCATATACACAGACCACGCTGCCATAAGGTACCTAATAAGAAAAAAGGATGCCAAACCAAGACTATTGAGATGGATCCTGTTACTACAAGAGTTTGACTTAGAAATCAAAGATAAGAAAGGAACCGAGAACGTTGTTGCGGATCACTTATCCCGAATAGAAGGCATCAGACACGAACCAGTACCGATAAATGACGATTTCCTGTACGAACGTCTGATAGCCAAATTAGAAAGTGACACACCCAATGCAACCTCGGAAGATCCAGAATTCGAAAAAGCCGTAGAAGCCGTCTATGCCCAAGTCACATTACCTTGGTATGCTGACATCGTTAATTACCTCGCCGCAGGCGTGCTTCCACCAGATCTTACTTATCAGCAAAAGAAGAAATTCTTCCACGATCTGAAACACTATTATTGGGACGAACCCCTACTCTTCAAGAGAGGGGCCGACAACATATATCGTCGCTGTGTTCCGGAGGAAGAAATAGAAAATATTATTTCCCAATGCCACTCAGCACCATATGGTGGTCATGCTAGTACGTCCAAGACGTGCGCTAAGATTCTCCAAGCTGGCTTATTCTGGCCTAATCTCTGGAAAGACGTTCACATCGCTGTGCAAAAGTGTGATAGATGCCAACGAACTGGCAACATCTCACGACGCGATGAAATGCCTCAGAAAGGAATCTTAGAGGTAGAAATCTTCGACGTCTGGGGAATAGATTTCATGGGACCTTTCCCACCTTCTTTTGGAAATAACTACATACTTGTCGTTGTCGATTACGTGTCTAAATGGATAGAAGCCATAGCTGCTCCAACAAATGACACACGAGTAGTAATCAAACTCTTCAAGAACACTATCTTTCCTAGATTCGGTGTACCCCGACTCGTCATTAGTGACGGAGGATCTCACTTCATATCACGAATATTCGATAAACTTCTCTCTAGATATGGAGTCAAGCACCGAGTAGCTACACCTTATCATCCGCAAACTAGCGGACAAGTAGAGGTCTCAAACAGAGAAATAAAACAGATCTTGGAAAAGACTGTCACTACCTCAAGGAGAGACTGGTCATCAAAGCTACAAGAAGCTTTATGGGCTTATAGGACCGCATTTAAGACACCAATAGGTACTACCCCCTATAAATTAGTTTACGGTAAATCCTGCCATCTCCCTGTAGAGTTAGAGCACAAGGCCTTCTGGGCCATTAAAACACTCAACTTCAACTACACCGAGGCAGGAGAAAAGCGAATCTTGAACTTACACGAGTTGGAAGAACTTCGATTAGACGCTTACGAAAATGCCCGTATCTACAAAGAACAAACTAAAAGGTGGCATGATAAACGTTCAATCAGGAAACAATTCAGTGTGGGAGACATCGTATTGCTTTTTAATTCACGATTAAAACTCTTCCCAGGAAAACTAAAATCTAGGTGGTCTGGACCCTATGAAGTGACTAAAATACTTCAGAGTGGAGCTGTCGAAATTACCGACAAGACGAATGCACCGTTTATCGTAAACGGGCAACGTCTGAAACATTACAATAAGAACGACAACAGTCCTCAAGTCAGCAATATAACATTGCTTGAGCTTCCGGCTCAAACACAAGAATAGCTTCTCACCAAGCTATCGTCAGGCTTTAGACGTTAAAAACAGCGCTTATTGGGAGGCAACCCAAATTTCTCACGTTATTGCATTTCATTTTTCTTTAAAATTCTACTTTGAAAAATCCAACAAAAATCCTAAAATTACTACTACTTTCTACTTTCGTTCATTTTCGTACTTTTATTCTTATTTTATTTTTTCTCTTTTGCCTTTTGTTTCTACCATTTTTCGTTTCTAAAAAAATCCTGACTTCAAATTTCTTGTTTCAAACTTTTCAGGATTTTTAAAGCCTTCAAAACATTTCTTTTGTTTTCTCCGAATTACCTGCGAATATGGCCGAGTACGATTTCACAAAGGTTAACTTCAAAGGACTCGCTCAGAAGGCAAGATTTGCAGCACTGACCGAAAGAGAATTCGCCTTAACGCTGTATTATGATAAGGCTACTATGGATAAACTAGGGATCACGGATAGCATTCAATACCTGTTCAATCAACTGGGTTGGGAGAACACTGCTCTGAAAACACGCTTTGCTACCTACAAGGATCTTACCTACGAATTCCTCAGTTCTTTCAGATACACACCCAACTATGGCTTTGGAACCCGCTCAGAGTTGATTACCTTCAGATTGTTTGGAATGGACCAAACTCATAGTCGGATGTCACTAGCTAACCTCTTAGGATTCCCTAGCGGACCGCATGTGTTCATCAGTGCAGAAGATGACGATATTGATTTGCAACTCGAGCACTTCTGAGGTAGAATCACAGGCGACTATCACTCTGAACCAGACAGAATGTACAATGATGACATTCATAACCCAACCTTTAGATACTTCCATAAGATACTAGCTCACACCTTATTTGGAAAAGAAGAAAATATTACCACAGTGTCTAAGGAAGAGTTATTCATCATGTTCTGTGCTTCTCAGGGACGGACAGTAAATGCAGTGCCTTTCATGATGAGATCCTTCAAACGCCTCACGCTGGAACCTCAGACACCTATTCTTATAGGAGGACTAGTAACAATGATTGCCCACGAGCTTGGCCTTAGATTCCATCTAAATGCCAGCACTCGTTTTGGTACCATCAGACCCATGAACATACAATTCTGCTTTAACAGGCGCATCTTAGGGAATATGGGACCTGGATCGTATGAGTACCTTATTAACGAAAAACCAGTACAGCTATTCACACTGCCTGATCATCTGATGACAAGCATCCACAATAAGGATAACTGGCTCTACGAATTGGATGAGCCTATGGGACCTCCTTCACCACAGTCAACACCCCAGAACTATATGTATGACAGTGACCACATTTCTGAGGCACACGATTACATGTACTTTGAGGACGCCGCCTCTGAAAATGAAGTAGACCCTATGACTCCTCCACACTACAATACTTATCCTGAGCCTATCCCTGAGGAAACAACCGACAAAATGGATATCGTGTTACTCAGATTGGATGACGTTGATAAAGCTCTGACAAATGTAAAAGCTGATATCGCAGGCATGCACAGTGACCTGGTAGGCTTCATGGATCTAGTCTGCGACCAACTCGACTACTATTCACGGAAATTTGATGAGTTGAAGGCACGGAAAGATTAGTTATTAGCTCATAGCAGTAGTCTCAGTTCAATCTAGTCTAGTTTAGTTTAATTTACTCATTTGGCATTTTCACATTGTTCGTTTCATTATGTACTACATACAATTGTTTCCATTTTATGTTATTTCAGTTCTAGTTTTGTTCAATTATCCTGTTTTCTCATTATTTATTGATTGTTGGCTGTTATATTACATCACCGTAGCAATACTACGCCTTAAAATCACCGTGAATACGCCCTCAGAGCAAAATTCTGCGTTCTGCAGATTTTGCTGCTGTGACGACCGTCACAGCCCCATGACGAGCGTCACACGGGTGACGACCGTCACACCCTTGTGACAACCGTCACGCAGCCCAGAACTGCAAACTGGTATAACAGAGGTCGTGTAACCCTCCACTTCCCCCATTATCACTTTCAAGCTTCCAACATCCATACCCCACTACGATTTTCGTCATCTCCATCTAAACCATAAACCCCAACTCCAAATTCAATCTCCATACCACCGTTCTGTCACATTCCCATCTCTGTCGAAAAACCCCAAAACCTCTGAAACCTCTCCATCTTCAACAATGGCCGGAAACGCAGACATCAACAACATTTCCTTCCCTGAGGGCGAGTTAGGCGAGAGACAACGAGCACAGTACAATGCATTTCATCAGAGGTCTCTCCAGCCAACTCACTACCCGCACCTTCCATCACTTACGGAGCTCGGACTCCTCGAAGGTGTAACATGGATGCTTCAACGAGCAGGCATCTGGAACCTTTGTTCCAACCCCCAGCCGACCTACGAACAGCTCACCCTGGAGTTCTTGAGTTCGTTCTCCTACATCACCAGCAGCGGCGAACTCAACCAACACTCAAGCGCCGCTTGTTTCCGGATGTTTGGCGTTAACTATCAGCTGCACCAAAACCAGATTGCCAGCATCCTCCAGTTTCCCCACGGCGAGAACGCTCATCGCCGCATCACTGATCAGTTCTAGCACGACGCCTTCGCGCTGTGGCGTCAGTTGACCGGCCTAAACGCCGATGGTTGGGACTCCCTACACGCCACTCACATCCATAACCCCGCCATCAGGTACTTTCACAGGGTGCTGAGCAACATCATCTTTTCCAGAGACAGCAACCACAAAGTGAACTCCAAGGAGCTCTTCTTTCTGCATTGCGTCTTCAACAACGAACCCGTCAACGCTGCCCCGTTCCTACTGGCCCACATTCAGGCCAACTGCAACCGTGGCTCGAAGCCATTCTACTTTGGCGGGATTGTCACGGCGATTACACTTGGGCTGAACCTTGGCGACCGCCTTCAGCACCTCCATTCCATCCCATCGGTGTTCCTTGACACCGACCACTGCAGGGCCTCCCATCTCATCCGCTCCCGAGCTGACGGGAAATATCATCCGGTTGTGCGTGGCAAGACCGTCAGAAGCATCATACTTCCGTCCCGCACCCGCATCCATCCTGAGGACCGTACCAACTGGTTGTTCGACCTCACTGCCCCTCCTGCTGCCGCTGTTCCTACTCAGGAACCCACTCATGATTCCGAAGATGAAATCCAAGCTGAGTTGGACAGGTCCGAGCAGCCAGAGGCATCGCAGCCTCCTCCTCCAGTAGGTACATCATCCTGCCACCGCCGTCACCACCTCGTGCCCGACTACACTGAAGAGGACCTTCGTCGCTCCCTAGACCAGCAGGCACAGATACTTACGATGCTGCAGCAGCAGAACCAGCGAGCTGACCAGTTCGAAGCTTGGCACCGGACTCAAATGCAACAACTTCACACCGGCCAAGCTACGATTACTGAGAGTCTAGCGAACCTGACCCTGCAGGTCGAAGGCCTCCGCGACACGGTCTACCACACCGGAGCCATGAGCTATGAGGATAGAGTCTCCCTTGCTAGAGCCAGAGGACGCCAACGTGGATGTGACAGGCCCCGGGACTAGATTTTCATTTTTCCTTTATTGTTTACTATATTTCTGTTCTATGTATTTTCATTTTCAGTTGTATCTCCCTCTCGCATGCTTCAAGAATCAGTGAGGACACTGATCGAGATAGTGTGGGAGCGGAGCCTTATTTCCACTGTATTCAGAACTTCCCTTATTTACTGTATTTCCATTTCACTGCACTTTTGAATTTTAGTAAGTTCTACTTTACACTTTCTATTTCTAGCAAATAAAGCGCGTCTATATATTCTTCACGTTACGCAAACAATCCCCACATTTTTCGACGTAAACAAAAACTTTCGTTTGTTCCTCAAAAGCAAAAGCATCACGAGAATGCACCTGAGTTCAAACCGAGCTTTGAAACTCCGAGGAAACGACAATTCTAACAAACCAGTATCGTCCAGACACCTTAGATCTCTAGTTTATGCGAGTCGGTTTCACCACCTACATGTACCAAAGTCTCAAGTGTCTACGCAAACTCAACCCCAAGTAGTTTATACTAGCAGTCAGCACCATCCTAAAAACACCTCTAAGCAAGCGACCGATGCAAATAAGTGTATGATCTCCAAAAAGATGAAAAATCATGAAAAGAGAGCTAAAAAGCCCAAGAATATAAGATTCGTTTCCTTCTAAGTTAGGTGCTCCTCACCCGAGCATTTAGCCCAACGGCACGAAAAACTCATTGAAAAATCAATGACACCAAATTATGATCAACAAAGAAGATCAAAAACAAAAACGAGATCATATTCACTAACAGGTCGACTTGCCATGAGAGTGTGCGGATAACGGGCTTAATGTGATTGCGCTAGAACAAACAGGGTGAACTTGCCACGAGAACCTTGACACCAAGATACGGTAGCATGACTGAGACCGATTTGCATAAAAGGGAGACCTCCGGAGGCTTGTAGTCCAGTGTCGCCGCGATACTCGTCTTGTTCCTACCAAGAATCCCGGTTTTTCCAAACTCCGCGAACGAAGAAGCAGCCTCGTGCTTGCCGACTTTTTCACGTTTTACTTTAGGACAAGCAAAGATTCAAGCTTAGGGGAGTTTGATAACACGAAATCATATAGATATTTTCATGCATAATTCGACTAAAAGCTAACCGTTTTTGATCCGATTTCGGGTTATTTCCATGTATTTGTCTGATGTTTTTGCAGGTATTCAACGATCACGTCTAAACAAGGCAACATGAAGAAAAGAAGCAATCCCAGATGAAATATGGACGAAAAAGGAGTGAAAACACAATGAAAAGCGCAGCAGACAGTTTTTGCTGATGTGACGACCGTCACAGATGCATGACGACCGTCACACGGGTGACGACCGTCACACGGGTGACGACCGTCACACCTTGTGACGACCGTCATGCAGGCAAAAACGCCCCACTCAGATTACACGTCAAAAGAGCAGTTCCAATTCCCATTTCATGGTCCACTACTCCCTAAATTATCTGCCTCAAGGTCCATCATCCTCAGAGGTAACCGTTGGAATCCCACCTCTATAAAAAGGGAAGCAGGGGACTTCAAAAAGGGAGTTGCATTCATACCACGAAGTGCTGCCCAAATTTATTTTCAAGAGCAAATTTAATTTCCAGCCTTTTTATTATTTGTATCCATTTCTCCAGTTTCAATTGTATCCCTTTCCTTTATTTCCCTTTCCATTCTACTCATTCCCATTTCCGCTCTACTGTATTTGTTACTGCACTATACGATCAAATTGGAACTAAAGACAGAATCCTGCCAACATCTGTGGAGGATCTGCCCAAAGGCCAATTGGCATTATTTACAGGTTTTCATTTTGATCGACTCTTATTTTATCATAATGCAATTTATTATTTATTATTATTATTTATGTTTTGTTTTCCCAAATTCCATGTCTAGCTAAACTTAGGTAATCGATATGTAGTAATAATTCGGATGGGATTTGATAACTCTTGTTTGAAAACTTTCTTTTTACAAAAATAACTTATGGTCTAAGTGTTTAAAAATTGATTTACGAAATAAACTTCGTCGCGAAAGCGAGAACTTGTTTTAAAGTAGTTTTGCCACGAAAGTGGGAAATTAATTAAGATACGAACCAACAAGCGAAAGCTGCGGTAAGGTCAGATAGTAAGCACTAGGCATTCGTTTTAATAACAGCGAAAGCACTTTAAAACTAATTAGAACTTAGAGATTTCCAAAAAGTAATTTTAACCCCGAACGGAACACGAAAGTGTACGTTAGGCCCTTAGGATTATGATTAGCGTCAATAACCATCGTGAGACGAGAGTCTTCAAAACTCCACTTTCTACTTAAGTAAACTGCGAAAACTATTTCATACACCAGTAACTTATCAAATCCCTGAAGAACATAACTACTACGTATCGATTCAATTAATTAAAATCTTAATAGTAATCTTAGTTTCCCCTCTTAGTGACAATCTTATTCCCTTAAGACATATTCTACCTAGCTAAACATAGTAACTCCCGAGAACACTAGTTTGATTACGAGTCCCTGTGGGATCGATATCTTTTATTACTACGCGATAGACTGTGCACTTGCAGTTAGAATTGTTAGACATAGAAAGTCGCGATCATAGTGGCGTGGTGATGAAATGAAAATAATGATGGTCCATTAATTGAGCTTCGTTGATGGAAGGAGGGAGTATGCATGAAGAAGATTCATGGTTTGGAATGTTTAGTGTTTGGTGTTAGCCGAAGAAGTAAAAGCGGCCGGAGCTCAATAGTTTTTGCATGGGTGGAGTATGGTATGAAGAAGATGGTTGTGAGTTGGTTTGAATTGAAGCGAGATCTTCGTGGTATATGGAGTATACAGGTTGCGTGAGTTATGATGGAAGTGTTGTGTTTATGAATAAGGGTGAGAATGTTGTGTGGTATGTGGAGGGAGTTCGTTTGTTGTAATAAGGGAACATAAGAGATGATGTTTGTGTAGTTGGAAGGATGATGAGAGAGAGGAAGTATAGTGTGGGAAGAAAAAATAAAGTATTGTACAAAAAAGAATTGAATGTGGTGTTCAAATGAAACTCACGGTTTTCCTTGAAGTTTTTTCTTCTATTGTTTCAAATTGAAATATGTGAGTGTGTGTGTGTGTGTGTGTGTGTGTGTGTGTGTTTGATAGAGAGAGAGAGAGAGAGAGAGAGAGAGAGAGAGAGAGAGAGAGAGAGAGAGAGAGAGAGAGAGAGAGAGAGAGAGAGATCAAAAAGTAAGCGCGACTGGTTCATCTTTGCAAGGGTCAAGTGAGTTACTATATATAGTATCAATTAGGGTTCACCCCTAGAAATTTTTAGGTGATTAAAAATGAGTCGTAATTGATAATAAAAAAATCAAATATTTTTTAATAAAAATAAATACAAAAATTTAATTGTTTTATTTATCTCTATTTTTTTCTTAATACTTTGAATTAAAAAATGAAACAAAAATGAATAAAAATCGAACGCGCAAGTGTGCGAAAAAATAAAATAAATGCATTAAAATAAACTACACGAAATAAAGTTCAGTAAAGTATACAATTGCAGATCAAATCTTACAGTTAAATATAACTAGATAAAATGACTCACACTGATCAAAAATGCGACTGTGCAAACAAATAAAATGAGCACACCAGATTAAATTACACGTAATAAAGAACAATAAAACAAACAGTTACAGGCCCAAATCTGAAGACATTGTTCACTGATTTTACGTGCGGTTAAGAAATTAATTAAACCGGTTTGTCTCTAAAACCGAAATTTTATTCTAGACAAAATAAAATAAAACTGGTTGCATGCTAATGTATAATGCATGGACAAAATTGGGGTATAACAGGCTATACTAAACTATAAACCCAAGAACAATAGTAAAAAACTTTAGTAATATTTATAATGCTCAATCTACATCTCATTACAAAACCTTAAAATACAATTACTATAATAAAGATGGTCATATTTATATGTTATGTTTTATTAAAAAGAGTCATGACAGAAAACAATGGTATCCTCTTTCATATATTCATAAAAAGAATTTCGAGCGTAAAATGAAAGATATATCTGCTTCATCATATTTTTGTAATCCTGATAAAAAATTCAGTGATGGAAATATTTATGGAACTAACGTTAAAGGAGCAAAAATAGTTTGGATACCTAAAGTTAAAACTTGAGTTCTTGATGCAGGAATGGTTTACAATTTCAAACACGAAACGGTACCTTGATATTGACTATTTAAATCATATGATCGATGATGAAACTCTTCTCTTCCTTCACTCCTAAAAGAGTGGTTTTGTCTCTTATGGTGACAGCAATAAGGGAAAGATTTTAGGTTTTGGTACCGTTGGTAAGTCCCCAGTCCAACGATTAGGGAAGTTCTTTTGGTAGAAGTATTAAAGCATAAGTTGCTTAGTATAAGTCAATTATGGAATCTCAAAGGTCTTTATAGTTAAGTATGGTTAGGGTCTATTTGCAGTGGTGAGAGACCCTGTTTGGTGATGTTTACGATGGTAAGAGAGAGTCAGCTAACGTGAGGTGAGAGGCTCTATGTTTATATGTTATACATGAGGTATAATAATTTATATTCTCTCCTATTGGAGAAAATATATTTATAGAGGCCTTTGAGCCTAGGGTTTTCTAGGGACTAATAACCTTCAACTCAGTCAATGAGGGACCATTGAATCCCTATTTCCTAGGGAGGTGTGGATCAGTCAGTTGACTATGACTTTCCTTCACCCAAAAAATGTAGTTCCCCATATTTTACATGACGGGCGAGTAAGGGGATTTTAAGGCGAGCCAATTCATAATGGTGGGAAACGTATGTGTGTCGCCCCTCTTGAAAATCACCACTCTTCCACCTTTACTAGACCTTCATAAATATAACACTATAAAACTATATTAATAATTGTAACTGAAGGTGAGAAAAACACTTAGAAGGGGGGTTGAATAAGGGTTTTAAAACACTTTTGTAGATAAAAAAAAACACAGATATTTTTATCCTGGTTCGTTTGAACTCAAACTAATCCAGTTCACCCTACCCAGGTGATTTGCCTTTCTCAACAAGGACTTAATCCACTATATCAAACTTGATTACAGTGTAAACCACTAAGACAACTGTCTTAGTCTTCTCAAGAAAATCTGACCACAACTTGGTCTTCTCAAGGAAATCTTTTACAAAGATAAACTAACAATTTGTGTTTAATGCTTTGCTTCTAATAAGCTATATCACAACAGTGATGTTTACACAAGATTAAGAACAAATATGAAAATTGTTAAGCTTTGAAGAATATTTGAATGAGAGCTTGTAAATTAGTTTTCTTTCAAAATGATTCGTCAATGTTGGAAAGATGTTGAAGCTTGTTTAAATACTACTTCAAGTCTTTATCTTAAAGACTGTGCATGTTGTACGTTCTGCTGCTTCTGTTTCCTTTTTGTCCTCTAATGACTTTTCCTTTCCAGGAAGAGGAATGTTCAGACATGTGCTTTGTGTCTGAATTCTTGTGTCATGCATAAGTGAGGAATAGTACCATTGGAGCAGACATTGGGATTAGCAACGAGTCTTTTCTTTGAGTTGGCATCTTTTCAACTGAATAAACTAACATCAGATCCTCTGATGTAGTTCCTTGTTCTTCAGATCAGAGTCTTGCAGCAATAGTGCTTAAAGTGTGAATGTAACAAACAACGCAGAGTTGAATATCAGATCCTCTGTACTTGCAGCGTGAAGTATCTTCAGAGTCTTCTGAAACAATGTTGTACACTCTTTGCTCAAATTCTTCTTAGCTTCACTCAGAGTCATCTGTAGCAGATCAGAGTCTCTTCAAGCAGCGCTCAGAGTCTTCTGAGATGTTGCTTTTGATGCTCAGAGTCTAGACGTTCTTTTCACTTGCAAATATAATTTTTGCTTCCAGATGAATATATAATTTTGGATCTGAAACAAAATTACTTAAACACAATTAGAGTATATATTTCCTTTATGCAAAATTTCATTTATGTTATCATCAAAATAATGAGATATATTAAACACCAGTCTGTGTTCTAACAATCTCCCCCTTTTTTATGATGACAAAAACATAGGAAATTTTGTTCAATAATAAGAGAAATAAATATAACTCCCCCTGAGATAGTGAATCTCCCCCTGAATTGAATACCATAAAAAATAAATACTTCCCTTTTTGATTGAGTATTCTTTTCTGAATCAGAGCCTGGTTTAATTTTCTTCAGAATTAGAACCTGGTTTGTACTTTTCAGAAATAGATCCTAGTTTGGATCCTGATTTGGATCAGAGCCTGATTTCTCGATTTGGATCAGAGCCTGATTTAGGAGCTTTCAGAGTAACTTTTATGAATTAAGTCAGATGCAACATTATAGTTCTGAAAGACACAAATTCAATGTTAGTTATAATTTATTATGTCTGAATTTCATTCTGGTAACTGTTTATTTGAACGATTTTAATTTCCATTTTCTCCTCCTTTATGTCATATCAAAAAGAAAAACTTTTTAAGTTATAAAAGAATAACAGAGAAAAACAAATAAGATAAAGACAAATAGAAACAGAAACCAAACAGATGCATTGATTAATAAAATATTCAGAGACATAAACATAACAAACATAAGAGCAAAACAAACATAATGTGCACAAAACAATCAGGAAAAAAAACAACTAAGGTTGGCGAGAGGCTATCATCTTCAGAAGGTTTGTGATCTCAGAAGTGGATTCTTCTTGCCTAGCCATCCAAGTCTTGATCTCATCTGTTGTCTGTTCTTGCTTGATCATCCAAGATCTGATTTCTGTGTTGCTGGCTTCAAGCTTAGCAAACTTCTCTTCAAGATCTGGATTCTCTTTCTTGACTTTAGAAGATGCAGGAGTAGATTTAGACGCATTCTCAATAACCATAGCAGATGCAGTCTCTTGAATCACTGAGTCAGAAGCTTGATTCAGAATCATCAGAGCAGACTGATTTGGCACAAGAGTTTCTTCAGCAACAGCCGCTTCTGGAGGAGCATATTCAGATTTAGGTTCTTCAGCAGGTGCATTGTCCAGAGGAAGAACTGGAGATCTACTCATATTCAGAAGAGTCTGTCTGATAACTTCAGTGAATCTCACCTTTGCATCATCAGAGCAAATGGTGCGAAGGTTTGAAGCTACAGAGTTAAATCTTGAGATAAATCTGTTCCAAGTGGCTTCAGAAGCATCTGGATTCACACTAGATAAGCACTCCTTCTTTACAGAAGATATCCACATGTTTAGTTCCTTTTTGAAACCATCAAATAATGTACTAACAGCCATTCTAGGTTTTGGTTTCAGAAAGTTTTCTAGAGAGGGTGTTTTGGTGGTTTCAGATGAGGATGGTATGGAAAAAAGAAGGAATGAAGAAAAGAGGACGAGGGTATGGTGTAGAGGGTTTAGTAACAGTTTTTGGTACAGATGGAATGATATCAGAAGGCATGGGATAGAATGGAACAAAAGCTGATGTGGGTTTTGGAGTTGGTTGAGAAAGGATAGGTTCAGATGAAATGGGTGCATCTGGTTGTTTTGGTTCATAGCCACGAAGTGAGGGGGGTGAGTTCACTTCTGGGGGTAAATCAGATTCAGTAGAATCAGATGATGCAGAAGAATGACAAGATGTGGAAGAGACGTCAAATAGAATTTTTAAAGGTTGAACATCAAGAACATCAGAATCAGGTATAAAAGATTCAGAAGTTTGATGTTGTTCTGGTTGAGGAGCAAAGGGAATGGGTTCTTCTGGTTGTGGTTTAGAATTTTGTGGTTTTGGTGGGGGAATTTCAGAGGGTAGTTTTTCATATGGGTGTGGTTGAGGTACAGAAGGTTGTTTGGTTTAGGAGTAGGAGGAATAGGTTCAGATGTTTCTGGTTTAGAAGGGATGGTTTCAGGTTCATGAGGAGGAGAGGGTGAAGGTGAAGGTATGGGTTCATAGATAGGGGGATCAGATGTTAGTACCTCTTTGACAGTTTCTAAGATGGAATCTAAACTGGCCTCAGGAGGATTACCTTTTTGCTTCTTTACCCTCTTTGGTTTAACAAAAGCTGTTTCGCCAGAAGCTTTCCTCTTTGGTTTTGAAGATCCTTCTTCTGAAACTTTCCTCTTCTTCCTGTATCTGTCTCCATAAAAATCTGGTTCAGGTTCGCCTGCTTTCTGAATCAGATGTTCTGGTAGAGGAGTTCTATCTGCTAGACACGTTGCTATATATTTCAGAATAATTTCCCTTGGTTCATTAGCGTAGAACAGAGGAAAATCATTCACTGGTATCCTTCTTTTGCTGACCTCTTCAGAGTTTATCTGTTTTGGTGCAAAAGTGAGTTCTTCTACAACCTTCATCCTCTGAATACTTTTCCCATTCAGAGGTTTGCCTACCACAAAAGCTAATTCTTCCTGCATACCAGCTTCTATCAAATGTCCAACCAGACCATTCTCAGTCAGAATGTCTGAAATGAGTCTTCCCATTGGAATCCAATTCCTCATCTTCTGATGCTTGGTTCTTACTTCTTCTCTTGACTGTTTCACATGAGTCCATATATGATTAAAAAGCAAATAAGGTAGATCCAGTTTTGTTCTCTGACTCAGACAATACATGAAGTACATCTGATCAGTGTTTATATAATCAGGAGAGTTAGAAGAATTCTTGTGATGGATGCATCCCATAAAGATCATAGCCCAGATCCTGTAGTTTGGCTTCAGATCTTTCACTTTGTTAGAAGCTTCTCCAGATGAGCAAACTTCACTATAAACTTCTGTCATATCAACACGCCTAGCTGGCAGATTTGTAACACCATCAGTTTCTACATAGCCTATGAGTTTCCTGATCAGATCCTCAGTTATGATGATTTCCTTCCCCAGAACTGATGAAACAATGAACTTAGGGTATGTGGTTGCATGGATCCAAAATTCCTTCACCAAACATGGATAAACTGGTCCCATCATCCTATCAAAGAACTTAGTCCAACTTTGAGCATCAACAATGGGACGAAGATCAAACCCATTTTCAGCAATTGATTCAAAGTTCACGATAGATTCACACAAAACTTCAAGTTTGTCAACTGGTGTGAGAAGGGTTCTAACTGGTTCCTTGAAAGCAACAATACCTATATTTGCAGAAGAGACATCATCCATTGTTGATTGAAGTTGTTGAGAGGTTGATGAATATGTTGCCATTGATGAAGTAGAAAGGGGTTTAGGGTTTCGTTTGGGTTTTGAGGAGAAGATGAAAGAATGCAATAAGCAGAAATGCATAAGAGAGTGAACGAGAGTGAAAAGTGTGACAAGTGAAGTTTTGTGGCATTTATAGAAAACATTTAGGACACACAAGAGTCACACGTTCAGCAAATAGCATTTAATTAAACATTAAATCACATCAAACATAATCATGACAAGAATTGCATTTAATGATACTGACAACGCGTGGGGGGAAAACGAGAATTAAAGTGAATTCAAACAGTACCTCTGAACGGGGTTTCAGTGCTGGTCACTCAATCGTTTCATATTCAAATGACACGTGTTTGCTTGCATGTGCTTCTGAAACTCTTTGAGAAATGAAACGTTAGCCAATGTTCATATCCTCTGAGGCTTGTCAGTTCAGATTTGCACACAATAAATAGAATAATAAACAATAAATAAATAGATAAAATACTTCAGAGTTAAAACATTTTCCATCTGAGGAAATTTTCTTCTGATAAACATTTTATTCTGGACAGAAATTCATACTTATATTTTTCAGAATAAATTTAAATTTATCTTCAGCAAGGGGTTTTGTAAAGATATCAGCCCATTGATGGTCTATATCAACAAAGTTAAAACTGATAATTCTCTTCTGAACATAGTCTCTGATGAACTGATGTTTTATCTCTATATGCTTTGCCTTTGAGTGTAAAATAGGATTTTTAGACAAGCATATAGCAGAAGTATTACCACAGAAGATTGAAATGTTACTCTCATGAATCTGATAGTCTTCTAGTTGACTCTTCATCCAGAGCATCTGAGTGATATAACCAGCAGTAACAATATATTCTGCTTATGTTGTTGAAAGCGCAATTGTGGGTTGCTTCTTGCTGAACCAAGAGATCAGATGACTTCCCAGAAACTGACAGCTTCCAGAAGTACTCTTACGCTCTACTCTGTCTCCAACATAGTCAGCATCACAGAATCCAACTAATTTATAATCATCAGATTTTCTGTAACACAAACCCATGTTAGTAGTACCTTTCAGATACCTCAGAATCCTCTTAACAGCTATTAAGTGAGATTCTCTAGGATTTTATTGGAATCTAGCACACAGACAAACACTAAATAGAATATCAGGTCTAGAAGCAGTCAAATACAGAAGAGATCCAATCATACCTCTGTAGAGCTTTTGATCTACCTTCTTACTTACCTATTCTTTTCCAAGAGTGCTTGTAGGATGCATTGGAGTTTTAGCCAACTTGCTTTCAGTCATATTAAACTTCTTCAGAAGCTCCTTCACATACTTAGTTTGATGTATGTAGGTGCCTTCTGGAGTTTGATTGACTTGGATGCCCAGAAAGAATCTAAGTTCTCCCATCATGCTCATCTCGAATTCTGCCTGCATAGACTGAGAAAACTCATTTCCAAGCGTAATATTGGTAGTTCCAAATATAATATCATCAACATAAATCTGACAGACTAAAATTTCTTTCTTAATTGATTTATGAAAGAGAGTAGTGTCCATTTTTCCTCTGATAAAGTTCTTTTCCAGAAGGAAATTACTCATCCTCCCATACCAAGCTCTGGGAGCTTGTTTTAAGCCACAGAGTGATTTCTTAAGTTTGAAAACATGTTCTGGAAATTTTTCATTTTCAAAATCAGGAGGTTGATGAACATAAACTTCCTCTTCTATAAAACCATTTAAAAAAGCACTTTTAACATCCATCTGATACATAGTGATGTTATTCTGTGCAGCAAAAGAAATAAGTAAGCAAATAGATTTTAACCTTGCCACAGGAGCATATGTCTCTATGTAATCTATACCTTCTTGCTGACTGTATGCTTGAGCCACCAGCCTAGCCTTGTTTTTGATCACTTCTCCTTGCTCATTCAGCTTGTTTCTGAAGACCCATTTAGTTCCAATGATGTTGAAACCTTGTGGTCTTGGAACCAGATCCCAGACGTCATTTCTGGTGAATTGATTAAGCTCTTCTTGCATAGAAAGTATCCAAACATTATCGTTCAGAGCCTCATCCATAGAAGTTGGTTCAATAATAGACACCAACCCAAACAGTGACGTTCCAGATGATCTGAGAAATGACCTTATTCTGATAAGGTTATCCTTCTTTCCAATTATCATATCCTCTAGATGAGAAGCTTTGATTCTGGATGATCCTTTAACAGTTGGTTCTTCAGAAATGTCCAAGTTGTTCATCTGAGCAACCAAGGGAGTAGCATCCGGCGTTACTTCTGGTGCTTCTGCTTCAGCTTTATCTGCCTCTAATTATTTAGAGTCTGTGAGAAGGACTTCTCTATCTGCAAAAATTTGAAATTCTAGTTGCTTAGGCTTTTGATTGTCAAGCTTATCATCAAATCTAACATGAATTGATTCTTCTACAATCTGTGTCTCAGTATTGTATACTATGTAGCCTTTAGAGCGTTCAGAATGTCCAAGCATGAAACACTTCTGTGCTTTAGAACCAAACTTGTTCAGATTCTCTTTAGTGTTCAACATAAAACATACACATCCAAAAGGATGGAAATAAGAAATGTTGGGCTTTCTATTCCTCCACAGTTCATAAGGAGTCTTCTCTAGAAGAGGTCTAACAGACACTCTGTTCTGAATATAACAAGTTGTATTCACTGCTTCTGCCCAAAAATGTTTTGCCAGATTAGTCTCGTTGATCATGGTTCTGGCTATTTCTTGCAATGTTCTATTTTTCCTCTCTACAACTCCATTATATTGAGGAGTTCTAGGGCAGGAGAAATCATGTGCAATGCCATTTTCTTTAAAATATTTTTCAAAATATTTGTTTTCAAATTCACCACCATGATCACTTCTGACTTTAACAATTTTAAAATCTTTTTCGTTCTGAACTTGTTTGTAGAAGTCAATGAATTCAAAATGAGACTCATCCTTGTGTTTCAAGAATTTTACCCATGTCCATCTGCTATAGTCATCAACAATGACTAATCCATACTTCTTGCCTCTGATGGATGCAGCTTTCACTGGTCTAAACAAATCAATATGAAGCAGCTCTAATGGTCTTGAGGTTGAAACAACATTTTTTGTTTTGAAAGAAGATTTTGAAAATTTTCCTTTCTGACATGCTTCACAAAAAGCATCTGAGTTGAACTTCAACTGAGGAAGTCCTCTGACCAGATTAAGTTTATTAATCTGAGATATACATCTCATACTAATATGCCTCAATCTTCTGTGCCAGACCCATTGCTCTTTGTTAACAGGCAGAAGGAATTTTACATTCTGAACCTTAAGTTCTAAAAGATTGATTTTATAAATGTTGTTGTTCCTTTTTCCATTAAAGAGGATTGAGCCATCCTTTTGACTGACAGCTTTACAACATTTTTGATTGAAGATTATATCATAACCATTGTCACTTAATTGACTTATGGACAATAGATTATGTGTTAATCCTTCAACAAGTAAAACATTAGAAATGGAAGGGAGGTTACCATTACCTATAGTTCCAGAGCCAATTATCTTACCCTTCTGGTTCCTTCCAAACATCACATCACCTCCAGATCTAAACTCCAGGCTTTGGAACATAGACCTTCTTCCCATCATATGTCGCGAGCAGCCAGAGTCCAGGTACCAAGACTGGTGTTTCAACTTTGTTGTTAAGGATGTCTGCAACAAAAATAATTTTGTCCTTAGGTACCCATATTTTCTTAGGTCCTCTAGGGTTAGTAGGTTTGAAATTCTTTTTGAATTTCTTTCCCTTATAAGCATCCTTGTTCTTCTGAGGTTTTTATTTATTAAACACAGGTTTGTTCAGATCAGAACGTGTGTGTTTAATATCATTTAAATGACCAAATCTGAAATGAGTATATAGAGGAGAATACTTTATGATCATTTTATCAACAGGTTTTGGATTTAAATCCTTCCCAGAAGGTGATTCATATCCAATACCCTTTCTGTTGTTTCTGCTTACGCCATAGATCATTGAAGCCATCTTGCTTCTATCTAGGCCTCTAGTCATACTCTTCTAAAATATTTTTAGAGCATGATATAGGTTCTGAGTCAGATTTCTGAGAATTTTCTAAATCATTTTTTATTTTAAGATTTTCCGCTTTAAGCTCAGCAACCTCAGACCTCAGCTGATCATTCTCAGATGCAAGACAGCTTTGAAGCTTCTTGTATTTGAGTTTGATTTTGACGTAGCTTTCCAGAATTTTTGATAAACTTTCAGAAAGTTCTGCTCTAGTGAGTTCTGAAAATACCTCCTCAGAATCTGATTCTGGTTCTGATCCAGCAACTTCTTCGTGGTCCTCCACGTCAGCCATTAGTGCTACATTAGCACACTCATCTTCAGATTCTGATGAAGATTGAAAAGCATCTGAATCATCCCACATGGCCATTAAGACTTTCTTCTTCTTTTCAAACTTCCTTTTGGGTTTCTCCTCCAGAAGTTTGGGACATTCATTCTTATAGTGGCCAGGCTCCTTGCACTCATAGCACATTATATCTTTCTTTCCAGATTTTTTATGTCCTGAAGAATCACCATGCTGATCAAATCTTTTGAAGTTTCTGAACTTCCTTTGTTTGTGCTTCCAGAGTTGATTAATCCTCTTGGACAGCAGGGACATTTCATCTTCTTCTTCTGAAGATTCTTCAGAACTTTCTTTAATAATCTGCAACGCTTTAGCAGATTTGTTAGATTTTAAAGCAACTGACTTACCTTTCTTCTGAGGCTCGTCTTCCTCCAGCTCAATCTCGTGACTCCTTAAGGAACTGATCAATTCCTCCAGAGTAATCTTGTTTAGATCCTTCGCGGGCTTCAGAGCTGTCACCATGGGTCTCCATCTTGTTGGCAGACTTCTGATGATTTTCTTGACATGGTCAGAAGTAGAGTAGCCTTTATCCAGAACCTTCAACCCAGCAGTTAGGATCTGAAATCTTGAGAACATAATTTCTATAGATTCAGACTCCTCCATTTTGAAGGCTTCATACTTCTGGATGAGGGCCAGAGCCTTGGTCTCCTTTACTTGGGAGTTTCCTTCATGAGTCATCTTCAAAGATTCAAACATATCAAATGCAGTATCTCTGTTTGTTATTTTCTCATACTCAGTATGAGATATTGCATTTAATAGGATGGTTCTTGCTTTGTGGTGGTTTCTAAACTCCTTCTTCTGTTGATCAGACATAGATTTTCTGTCAATCTTTTTCCCTTCATCATTGGTAGGATGAATGTAACCATCAGTTACCAAATCCCACAAATCAGCATCATAAACTAGAAAGAAGCTTTCTATTCTATATTTCCAGTAGTCAAACTTCTCACCATCAAACATGGGAGGTTTGGTGTTGATTCTGTCTTTATCATCGTATCTGTTGTTGTATGAAGTTAAAGTAAAAGCTTCAGCAGCCATGATGAATAAAGAACAAGATAATAGGAGTTTTTCTCAACTAGATATTTTCTGTCACGGTTAAGTGAGAGCACTAACAGAACCGGAGCTCTGATGCCAACTGAAGGTGAGAAAAACACTTAGAAGGGGGGGGGGGGTTGAATAAGGGTTTTAAAACACTTTTGTAGATTAAAAAACCACAGATATTTTTATCCTGGTTCGTTTGAACTCAAACTAATCCAGCCCACCCTACCCAGGTGATTTTCCTTTCTCAACAAGGACTTAATCCACTATATCAAACTTGATTACAGTGTAAACCACTAAGACAACTGTCTTAGTCTTCTCAAGAAAATCTGACCACAACTTGGTCTTCTCAAGGAAATCTTTTACAAAGATAAACTAACAATTTGTGTTTAATGTTTTGCTTCTAATAAGCTATATCACAACAACGATGTTTACGCAAGATTAAGAACAAATATGAAAACTGTTAAGCTTTGAAGAATATTTGAATGAGAGCTTGTAAATTGGTTTTCTTTCAAAATGATTCGTCAACGTTGGAAAGATGCTGAAGCTTGTTTAAATACTACTTCAAGTTTTTATCTTAAAGACTGTGCATGCTGTATGTTCTGCTTCTTCTGTTTCCTTTTTGTCCTCTAATGACTTTTCCTTTCCAGGAAGAGGAATGTTCAGACATGTGCTTTGTGTCTAAATTCTTGTGTCATGCATAAATGAGGAATAGTACCGTTGGAGCAGATGTTGGGATTAGCAACGGATCTTTTCTTTGAGCTGGCATCTTTTCAACTGAATAAACTAACATCAGATCCTCTGATGTAGTTCCTTGTTCTTCAGATCAGAGTCTTGCAGCAATAATGCTTAAAGCATGAATGTAACAAACGGCACAGAGTTGAATATCAGATCCTCTGTACTTGTAGCGTGAAGTATCTTCAGAGTCTTCTGAAATAATGATGTATGCTCTTTGCTCAAATTCTTCTTAGCTTCACTCAGAGTCATCTGTAGCAGATCAGAGTCTCTTCAAGCAGCGCTCAGAGTCTTCTGAGATGTTGCTTCTGACGCTTAGAGTCTAGACGTTCTTTTCACTTGCAGATGTAATTTTTGCTTCCAATGAATATATAATTTTAGATCTGAAACAAAATTACTTAAACACAATTAGAGTATATATTTCCTTTATGTAAAATTTCATTTATGTTATCATCAAAACAATGAGATATATTAAACACCAATCTGTGTTCTAACAGTAACATATTTTATAAATAACATTTACCCATAAAATATTGAGATAATTTAACTTCACTTATCATTGTTCTTGCCATCTCCTATAAAATTATATGTTTTCTTTCCATAACACCATTTTCTGTAAGAGTTCTAGGAACTAAAATATTGTGAATTATTCCACTTTTAATATGTAAGATATTAATGAGATGGTTTCCAAATTTACATATATGATCACTTCTTTATTGAGACAATTTTAAAATTCTGTTAGTTTTGAACAATATTAATAGCTTTCACAAAAGTTGGAAAAAATTCATCTTTACTTAATAATACTAATGTTCAAGTGTGTCTAGAATAATCATCTATTATTATAAAATTATAATAATATTTTGCTATGGTTTTTGATTTAGAAGTACCAAATAAGTATAAATGGAGAAGTTTAGTAGTTATACATTTTTTAGATTTAAACAATGTTTTTTTTACATGTATCACAAAATCATTCTTTAGAGAACTTAAGCCTAGAAATTCTCAGTGGTAGATCTTTGGAATTAGCCTTATTTAGTATATCAAAATAGACATGAGTTAAGCATCTTGCCAAAGCCATGAGATCTCACTTAAGGTGGTAAGACACTAGATCTTTGACATTAGCTTTATTTAGTAAATCAAAGTACACATGAGCTAAGCGTTTATTCCAAAGTCATGAGTTCTTACTTAAGGTGGCAAGACACTTAGTCCCTGTCGATGAAACATTATTAAGATCTATAGTATAACATTCACCACACATGTACCTTTAAACATCTATTGCTTTTTAATGCATCATCACCAATGACTCTCAATCATCGTCGATCACCAACAATCATTTTCATTAGCATTAGTTATACCATCACCTACCACCATCAACTACCACTCTAGTCACCACCGATCACCATTCCATCCACCACACTCTTGTTAGAACACAGATTGGTTCTTAATAATATCTCTATATTTTGATGATAACTATTATGAAATTTTGTATTAAAGAATTATATACTCTAAAAATTTGGTTGAGAATGTTTGCTGCAGATGTTAAAGTGAATATTACTCCAGAAGCAAATTAGATCTGAACATAAGAAATATGCAAGGCTCTGAAGCGTCAGAAGCATCTCTTAGAAGATTTTGAACGCTGCCTCCGGAAGATTCTGAACGCTGCCTCCAGAATATTTTGAACGCTGCCTCTAGAAAAATCTGAAGCAGGAGCTACAGAAGAATCTGAAGCAGAAGCTGCAGAAGAATCTGAAGCAGAAGTCAGAAGCATCTGAAGCAATGAAGAATTATGTATGAAGAGTTTCAAGCACAGTTACTTCAGAAGACTCTGATAGTACTAACGCTGCCAGTACTGAGAATCTGACCCAAAACTCTGCTCTGAACATATACACGCTGAAAGCACACTTACTGCAAAGACTCTGATTCAGAAAACTCTGATGAACATCAGAAGGCTCTGACTAATTTAGACTCTGATGATTCTTGCTGAAAATTGTTGAAGAAGAATTCAAAGTGATATCCATTGGAATAACCAAACGACTCTTTCCTTATTTATGCTAGACACAAGAACACAGACAAAAAGGATTTCTCTGAGTATTCCTCTTCTAGGAAAGGTCACATGATGTGAAGACAAAAAGGCTCAGACCTTTTTGGTACACTATTCTCAACGTGTAAAGCTCTTGGATCATTGTGCCTATAAAAGCAAGTCTCCATTCACCTTCTTCAGTTGATGAAAAACTTGGAAAGAATTTATCACAAAGCTCTCATACAACTTAAAGTTATTTTGCTAAATCATTTCATTGTTCTTCATCTTAAGTGAAAAATCACAATTGTGATAAAGCTTTATTAGAAGCATTTTTTTAACACTTGTATTATTACTACATTTGATTGTAAAAGAACCTTAAGAAGATCCAGTTAGGATCAGTAGTTCTTGAGAAGACTTTGAATTGTTGTTCTTAGTGCTTACTATTGTAATCAGTTGATTAAATAGTGGATTAAGTCCTTGTTTGAGAAAGGCAAATCACTCTAGATAGGGTGGACTGGAGTAGTTGAGTTCAACGAACCAGGATAAAAATTCTTGAGTTTTTATTTCTAAGTTTTATCTTCATACTTATTCAACCCCCCTTCTAAGTATTTTCTCACCTTCAGTTGGCATCAGAGCTCCGATTCTGTGTGTGCTACCACTTCACAGTGACAGAAAAGATCCAGTGAGAAAAACTTTGATATATATATTTGGTTGTTATTATGGCTGATGCTTCAACATCCAACAAATATGAAGAAAGAGACAGAATCAGTACAAAACCCCTTATGTTTGATGGGGAGAAATTTGATTATTGGAAAGCCAGGATTGAAAGTTTTTTCCTTGGTTATGATGTTGATTTGTGGGACTTGGTCATAAATGGGTATGTTCATCCCACTGATGGGAATGGCAAGAAAGTAGACAAAAAATCTATGATAGAAGCCCAAAAGAAGGAGTTTAGAAATCACCACAAGGCTAGAACAATACTGTTAAATGCAATATCTCACACTGAGTATGAAAATATCACAAATAGAGAAATTGCATTTGACATGTTTGAGTCCTTGAAAATGACTCATGAAGGAAACCTTCAAGTAAAAGAGACCAAGGCTCTGGCGTTAATACAAAAGTATGAAGCGTTTAAGATGGAAGAATTTGAGTCCATAGAAACTATGTTCTCTAGATTCCAGATTCTTACAGCTGGTCTAAAAGATCTGGACAAGGGCTACTCAACTGCTGATCATGTGAAGAAGATCATCAGAAGCTTGCCTATCAGATGGAGACCCATGGTCACTGCTCTGAAGCTTGCCAAGGATCTGAACAAGATCACTCTGGAAGAGTTAATCAGCTCACTAAGGAGTCATGAAATTGAACTTGAGGAAGATGAACCTCAAAAGAAAGGTAAGTCTATTGCCTTAAAATCTAACAAATATGTGAAAGCTTTGCAGGTGTTAGAGGAAAGCTCTGAAGAATCTTCTTCTGAAAAAGAAGATGAATTATCCTTGTTGTCCAGAAGAATCAACAGACTCTGGAAGCACAAGCAGAGGAAGTTCAAGAACTTCAAAAGACCAGATCAGCGTAAGGAGTCCTCTGGACCAAAAAGATCTGGAAAGAAGGAAGTTGTCTGTTTTGAATGCAAAGAACCTGGCCATTACAAGAGTGAATGTCCAAAGCTTCTTAAAGAAAAACCTAAGAGGAAGTTTGACAAAAAGAAGAAGGTTCTAATGCAAACTTGGGATGACTCTGATGAATCTGGATCCTCATCAGAATCTGAAGATGAATGCGCCAACATGGCTCTGATGGCAGGTATTGAAGATCAGAATGAAGAATCATCTGGATCTGAGTCTAACTCTGAATCTGACTCAGAAGAGGTACTTTCTGATCTCTCTAGGGAAGAGCTTATAAAAGTCTTATCTGAAGTCCTGAAAAATTATAATCAGATTAAGCTCAAATGCAAGAAGCTTAAGCGCAATCTTGGCTCTGAGAATAATCTGTTAAGATCAAAAATTGCTGAGCTAAAAGAAAATAATTTAAAAATGAAAGCCAATTTTGAAATAGCTCAACAAAACTCTGAATCTGAAAGTAAGCCTAAATGCAAAAACATTTTAGAAGAATATGACTTTAGCTTTTAAACATTTCTTGCTAAAAGCATAGACAGAAGCAAGATGGCTTCTATGATCTATGGGGTTAGCAGAAATAACAGGAAAGGAATTGGATATGAACCTTCCTCTGGAAAGGATTTAAATCTAACGCCTGTTGATAAACTTGTTATTAAGAAAACTCCCTTGTACTCTAATTTCAAGTTTGGTCATCTGGATGACATTAAACACACACGTTCTGACCAGAACGTTTCTGTGTTTAAGCAAAAAGTAAGTCAGAACAATTTTGTTGTAAAAAGACAGAAGTTCAGACCAACTTTCAAGGCAGCTAACCAAAAAGGACCCAAAAAGATCTGGGTACCTAAGGATAAGATTATCCCTGTTGCAGATGTTTTTAGTAGAAAAGTCAAGACGCCAGTCATGGTACCTGGACTCTGGCTGCTCACGTCACATGACGGGAGAAAGGTTTATGTTCCAAAACCTGGAATTTAAATCTGGAGGAGAAGTGAAGTTTTGAGGGAATCAGAAGGGCAAAATCATTGCATTTGGTACTATTGGTAATGGTAACCTTCCCTCTATATCTAATGTTCTTCTTGTAGAAGGATTAAAGCATAACCTATTGTCTATAAGTCAATTAAGTGACAATGGTTATGATATAATCTTCAATCAACAATGTTGTAAAGTTGTTAGTCAGAAGGATGGCTCAATCCTATTCAATGGAAAGAGGAAGAACAACATTTACAAAATAAATCTTTCAGAACTTAAAATTCAAAATGTTAAATGCCTCTTGTCTGTTAATGATGAGCAATGGGTCTGGCACAGAAGATTGGGGCATATTAATATGAGACGTATATCTCAGATTAATAAACTCAATCTGGTTAGAGGACTTCCTAAGCTGAAGTTCAACTCAGATGCTCTTTATGAAGCACGTCAAAAGGGAAAGTTTCAAACTCCTCTTTTAAATCTAAAAATGTTGTATCAACCTCAAGACCATTAGAATTACTTCACATTGATCTGTTTGGACCAGTGAAAACTGAATCTATCAGAGGCAAGAAGTATGGATTAGTCATTGTTGATGACTACAACAGATGGACATGGGTAAAGTTCTTAAAACACAAGGATGAGTCACATCCTGTGTTCTTTGACTTCTGTAAACAAGTCCAGAATGAAAAAGATTTCAAAATTATAAAAGTCAGAAGTGATCATGGTGGTGAATTTAAAAACAAATATTTTGAAAAATATTTTAATAAAAATGGCATTGCTCATGATTTTTTCTGTCCTAGAACTCCACAACAGAATGGGGTTGTAGAAAGGAAAAATAGAACTCTGCAAGAAATGGCCAAAACCATGATCAATGAGACTAATCTGGCAAAACATTTTTGGGCAGAAGCAATCAACACAACATGTTACATTCAGAATAGAGTGTCTGTAAGACCTCTTCTGGAGAAGACTCCCTATGAATTGTGGAGGAACAGAAAGCCCAACATTTCATATTTTCATCCTTTTGGATGTATTTGCTATATGTTGAATACTAAAGAGAATCTGAACAAGTTTGATTCTAAAGCACAGAAGTGTTTCATGCTTGGGTATTCTGAACGCTCTAAAGGCTACAGAGTATACAATACTGAAACACAGATTGTGGAAGAATCTATTCATGTTAGATTTGATGATAAGCATGGCATTGAAAAGCCAAAGCAGTTTGAAAGTTCTGCAGATAGAGAAGTAATTCTCACAGACTCTGAAGGCTCAGAGGCAGACGAAGCTCAAGTGAAGGAACCTAAAGCAACGCCAGATGCAATTCCTTTAGCTTCTCAGATGAATAACTTAAACATTTCTGAAGAATCAACTGTTAGAGGATCATCTTCCAGAATCAAAGCCTCTCATCCAGAGGATGTGATCATTGGAAAGAAGGATGACCCCATTAGAATAAGATCCTTCCTCAGATCTTCTAAAGCATCATTATTTGGGTTGGTGTCAGTAATTGAACCAACCTCTATGGATGAAGCTTTGCAAGACAATGATTGGATAATTGTCGTGCAAGAAGAGCTTAATCAATTCACAAGAAATGATGTATGGGATTTAGTTCCAAGACCAAAAGGATTCAACATAATTGGAACCAAATGGGTCTTCAGAAACAAGTTTAATGAGAAAGGAGAAGTTGAAAGAAATAAAGCAAGGCTAGTTGCTCAAGGTTATAGCCAGCAAGAAGGAATTAATTATACAGAGACTTATGCTCCTGTAGCAAGGTTAGAGTCTATTCGTTTATTCATTTCTTTTGCTGCACAGTTTAACATCACTCTATATCAGATGGATGTTAAAAGTGCCTTTCTAAATGGTATTATAGAAGAAGAAGTTTATGTTCACCAACCTCCTGGTTTTGAAAGTGAAAAATTTCCAGAACATGTCTTCAAACTAAAGAAATCTCTTTATGGTTTAAAACAAGCTCCCAGAGCTTGGTATGAGAGATTAAGCAATTTTCTTCTGGAGAAAAATTTCATCAGAGGCAAAGTGGACACAACACTCTTTTGTAAAACATTTAAGAAAGATCTTCTAATTTGTCAAATATATGTGGATGATATTATATTTGGATCTACCAATATTATGCTGGGAGAGTTTGCTAAATGTATGCAGGCAGAATTTGAAATGAGCATGATGGGAGAATTGAGATTCTTTCTGGGAATTCAAGTCAACCAAACTCCAGAGTGCACTTACATTCATCAGACCAAATATGTTAAAGAGCTTCTTAAGAAGTTTAACATGACTAATGGTAAGATGGCAAAAACTCCCATGTATCCAACTAGTACACTTGGTAAGGAAGAGGTAAGTAAGAAAGTAGATCAGAAACTCTATAGAGGTATGATAGGATCTCTTCTCTATTTAACTGCTTCTAGACCTGACATTTTGTTCAGTGTATGCTTGTGTGCAAGATTCCAATCAGATCCTAGAGAGTCACACTTAACAACTGTTAAGAGGATTCTAAGGTATCTGAAAGGTACTTCTAATGTTTGTTTATGTTACAGAAAATCTAATGATTTCAAATTAGTTGGATTCTGTGATGCTGATTATGCTGGAGACAGAGTGGAAAGAAAAAGTACTTCTGGAAGTTGTCAATTTCTAGGAAGAAATCTAATCTCTTGGTACAGCAAGAAGCAACCCACAATTTCACTGTCAACTACAGAGGCAGAATATATTGCTGCTGCTGGATGTAGCACACAGATGCTCTGGATGAAAAGTCAGCTAGAAGATTATCATATTTTTGAAAGTAATATTTCTATATTCTGTGATAATACTTCTGCTATATGTTTGTCTAAAAACCCTATTTTACACTCTAAGGCAAAACATATAAAAATTAAGCATCATTTCATCAGAGACTATGTTCAGAAGGGTATTATAAACTTGGCCTTTGTTGATATAGATCATCAATGGGCAGATATTTTCACAAAACCCCTTGCTGAAGATAGGTTCAAATTTATTCTGAAAAATATTGGTATGGATGTTTGTCCATAATGATATTTATCAGAAGCAAATTTCTCAGATGCAAAATGTTTAAAACTCTGAAGTATTTCATCTGTTATTTATTTGATTTATTCAATTATTATTATTTGTGTATCTGAACTAACCAATCTTAGAGAATATGAACGTTGGCTAACGTTTCATTTCTCAAGAGAATTCAGAAGCACATGCAAGCAAACACGTGTCACTCTGAATCTGAAAAGATTGCGTGTACGCTACTGAAGAGACATTTGAGGTATGGTTTGAATAGTGAAAATCTTGATTTTTCCCCCAATTTGTCAGAATCAATTAATGTTTGAAATGATTTTTATTCTCTTTCATTAATTGTCATGTAATGCTATGTGTAAACGTGCTTTGTGTGTTTGTTTGATTGCCTTAAGTGATTCATCTATAAATACCACATCTCACACCAATTTCACACTTTTCACATCACAAACAAGTTTATGCATTTCTGTCTTCTCTTCTCTCTTCACAAAAACCCTAAACCCTCGTCCAAATCATCTTCATCATCTTCAATGGTAACCTCATCTTCTACAGCAGCTCAATTTCAATCAACCATGGCTGCAGTTACTTCTGCAAATATGAGTGTGACTCCATTCACTATACCTAAAAGAACATTGTTAACTCCTGTTGACAAACTTGAAGTTCTCTGTGAATCAATGGTGGAATTTGATTCGTTAGCTGAAAATGGGTTTGAATTTCGTTCAATAATTGATGCACAAGGCTGGGTTAAATATTTTGACAGATTATTTGGACCAGTTTACCCTCATCTGGTGAAAGAATTTTGGATACATGCATCTGTTTATCCAAAATTCATCTTGTCTTCTGTTCTGGGGAAGGAGATCATAATAACTGAAGATCTAATCAGAAAACTCATAGGGTATGAGGAGACTGATAGAGTATGTTATCTGCCATCTGGGCGTGTGGACATGGAGGAAGTTTATGAGGAAGTCATCACTTCTGGACAGGCCTCTAACAAATTTAAGGATCTGAAGCCTGACTACAAAATCTGGGCAAAGATTTTTCTGGGATGCATCCATCACAGAAAATCTACCAATTCTCCAGATTATGTGAATAATGAACAACTCTACTTCATGTACTATTTAAGTCAGAGTACAAAGGTAGATCTTCCTTACATTCTATTTATGCATTTATGGAACCATATTAATGCTTCAAGAGAATCTGTAAAGGAGAAGGGTCAGAAGATCAGGACATGGATTCCCTTTGGAAGATTGATTTCAGACATTCTAACAGAGAATGGTCTGGTAACTACTCTGTATGAAGCTGGAGTTAAGGATGAACTTGAATCCATTGTTGGAAAACCTCTGAATGCAAAGAGTCTTCAGAGACTAAAAATTGTAGAGGAACTCACATCTGCACCCAAGAAGCTGAATATTTCTGAAATCAGTCAGAAGCGAATTCCAGTTGAGAATTTTCCACTGTTTGGTGCTGAAGAACCAAGGGATATAATTGTGAGATATATTGATTCATGCAAAGCAGATGGAACGCCCATTCCTGCAGACATTCTGAAAAGAGCAAGAGAAACAATGCCTGATGTATACAATGAGAACACAAGGAAAAGAGGTCAATCAGAGGCAGAAGAAGTTGCTGCTCAGAAGAAGCCAAAAGTTGCTGACAAGCCATAGAAGAAGATCAAAAGGAAAGCTTCTGGAGAAGTTCCCTCTGTTCCCACAAAGCGTATCAAGATTAAAGGTACTAAAACATTTGTATCTTCTTTCTCTAAAATTGTTATGAATGAATCAACATTTAGTTCTATTCCAAAACCCCCTCCCACTCAAAAACAATCTATTCCTGCTCCATCCCAAAAATCTGAACCATCAAAAATTCCTTCCCCACAAAAATCATCTGATCCTATTTCCAATACTCCACTAAAAACTTCTGTTACTCCACCATCTGAACCAACAACAACAACAACACCAGCAAACATAATTCCCACACGTATAACAAAACCAACAGAACAATCTGCACCACAATAACAACTAGAAAAACAACAATCAGACACATCTGAACCTATATAATCTGATCCAGTTGCATCTGATCCTATTGTATCTGAACAAGTTGTTTCTGAACCACCTATCTCTGAACCACTTGTATCTGAACCTCCATCAAAACCTTCTGAGAATCAACCAGAACCAACCAATCCTTCTGAAACAAATATACCTGAGACAGAGGTTCTAAACGTTACACCTCTCAAGACTGTGTTTGAAGTATCTTCTACGTCTTGTACCCCAACCACATCCTCAAACTCATCAGAATCTGATATCCACCCAGATATTCTTTCACCTCCCTCTCTCAGAACTTCTAAAGCTAACCAACCAGAACCACCAATTTCTTCTGAAATTCTCATTCCCAATCCCATCCCAACACCTAAGCCAAGGACATCGGAGTGTGTATCCTTTACCTCGCGTAAACCATTTTCCTCTGACAAACTTCCCTCTGGTTTCAAATTCAAAAATTTCTATACCAGAATTGAACCATCTGACACTATCGCTCCTTTTAAACCCAAGCTTTTCATTATTCTACCATATGTTCTCCAAACATATATAAAAGAACTGCCAAAAATGATTTCATCAGAATCTCTTTTATCTAATAAATCTGCATTCATTCCTTACACTTCTACCACATTTGATGTTGTTTCCTATGCATCAAATGCAAAACCATTTTTGTCGAATGCCTTAATCAGATCAAAAACTGTCATGACATCTGATCCTCCATCCATACCCTTCTACCCTCGCCCTCTGGTCATCATTCCAGAATTTACCATTCCACCTTCATCTCAATCCAAGCCATTCACCTTGGAAACCCTTCTGAAACCAAAAACTAGGCTGAATGTTGATCATTTATTTACAAGTTTTATGAAAGAAATAAAGATGCATTTAGGCTCTGTTCAGAAGAAGTGCTTATCAACAATGGATGCAAATGAATCTGATGCTATTTGGAATAGCTTCATCAACAGATTCAACACTGTAGCCTCAAATCTGAAGAATGTATGTTCTGATGATGCGAAGCTCAAATTTGCTGAGACTGCTAAAAGCTTACTCTGGACTGTCAAAAGATCTGAACCATTGCTTCTTGAAGATGTTCCTTCATCCTCTGAAGTATGTGATACAGAAGTGACTGCTGAATCTGCATCAAAAGAAAACCCTCTGGCTATGACTCTTGTGGAACATCCCTCTGAATCTGATGCTCCTGACTCTGCATCCCCTATGGAAATTGACTTTGTTCCTGCTTCAGACTCTGCCCCACCTTCTTCATCTGAGATCAAGAAAGAATATCCAGATCTTGAAGATAAGATTGCAGTTCTGGAAGCTGGGCAATCTGAGATCAAGTCATGGATGACCAAGCAAGACCAGAAATCTGAAGATATGGCTCAATGGATGTCCAAACAAGATCAGAAGAATGAAACCATGGCTAAGTGGATGTCAAAGCAAGAACAGTCCTCTTCTGAGATCACTAATTTGTTGAAGATCATTTTGTCCAAACAAACTTAGTTCATTTTCTTTCTGATGTTTGTGCAACTGTACTTGCTGTTTATCTGATGTTTTGTATCTTTTGCTCTATATGAATGAATGACTAAGTGTTTTTCTCTACATGATTTATCTTTTCTGTATTTCCTTTTATTTGTCTTTTACAGTTTTTACTTTTTGATTATGACAAAAAAGGGGGAGAAAATGGATCTGACTATTTAAATAAACTCTACCTAAATGGAACTTCAGACATGTCAATTCTAACTAACGTAAACTCTTAGTATTTTAGAACGTTTGATAACTCTGACATATTTGTTAAAAGAAACTCTGACATATTTGTTAAAATAAACTCTGACATAACGCTAAGACTTCCAGATAATATTTTACTTATCAGACTCTGACTCTGAAACATGCAAGATCTAATGGTTGGAACATTCAGGCTCTAATTCTGAAAAGAATACTCATACAAAAAGGGAAGTTTCTATTCCTTCTTAGTATTCAATTCAGGGGGAGATTCATCATCTCAGGGGGAGTTATAATTATTTTACTTTCTATTGAACAAAATTTCTGATGTTTTTGTCATCATCAAAAAGGGGGAGATTGTTAGAACACAGATTGGTTCTTAATAATATCTCTATGTTTTGATGATAACTATTATGAAATTTTGTATTAAAGAATTATATACTCTAAAAATTTGGTTGAGAATGTTTGCTGCAGATGTTAAAGTGAATATTACTCCAGAAGAAAATTAGATATGAACATAAGAAATATGCAAGGCTTTGAAGCGTCAGAAACATCTCTTAGAAGATTCTAAACGCTGCCTCCAGAAGATTCTGAACGCTGCCTCCAGAATATTCTAAGCGCTGCCTCCAGAAGAATCTGAAGCAGGAGCTACAGAAGAATCTGAAGCAGAAGCTGCAGAAGAATCTGAAGCAGAAGCCAGAAGCATCTGAAGCAATGAAGAATTCTGTATGAAGAGTTTCAAGCACAGTTACTTCAGAAGACTATGATAGTACTAACGCTGCCAGTACTGAGAATCTGACCCAAAACTCTGCTCTGAACATATACACGCTGAAAGCACACTTGCTGCAAAGACTCGGATTCAGAAAACTCTGATGAACATCAGAAGGCTCTGACTAATTTATACTCTAATGATTCTTGCTGAAAATTGTTGAAGAAGAATTCAAAGTTATATCCGTTGGAATAACCAAACGACTCTTTCCTTATTTATGCTAGACACAAGAACACAGACAAAAAGGATTTCTCTGAGTATTCCTCTTCTAGGAAAGGTCACATGATGTGAAGACAAAAAGGCTCAGACCTTTTTGGTACACTATTCTCAACGTGAAAAGCTCTTGGATCACTGTGCCTATAAAAGTAAGTCTCTATTCACCTTCTTCAGTTGACGAAAAACTTGGAAAGAATTTATCACAAAGCTCTCATACAACTTAAAGTTATTTTGCTAAATCATTTCATTGTTCTTCATCTTAAGTGAAAAATCACAGTTGTGATAAAGCTTTATTAGAAGCATTTTTTAACACTTGTATTATTACTACATTTGATTGTAAAAGAACCTTAAGAAGATCCAGTTAGGATCAGTAGTTCTTGAGAAGACTTTGAACAGTTGTTCTTAGTACTTACTATTGTAATCAGTTGATTAAATAGTGGATTAAGTCCTTGTTTGAGAAAGGCAAATCACTCTAGATAGGGTGGACTGGAGTAGTCGAGTTCAACGAACCAGGATAAAAATCCTTGAGTTTTTATTTCTAAGTTTTATCTTCATACTTATTCAACCCCCCTTCTAAGTATTTTCTCACCTTCAACTCTCACCATTAATAATTATGACTCTAAACACCACTTTGACCATCGAGAATGTTGTGAATCTTGTTGTGAATTACGACAAAATTCAATATCAATTTGTGAGGCAAAGAACAATAGCAACCAAAATAAATGGTCTTCAGCAATAATAATCCGTACACAGATAATATAATAGAATAAGATAACAAAAAACTGAAGGTTTTTTTACCCAGTTCGATCAAGCGATCTACAATGAGGGAGAGAGCATCTCTCCAATTCACTATACTCAGAAAGTTGTTACAAGAGATTACAGATGAGTTACAAGAAAATAGCTTTCGCCTTCAGGTCCCAAGAACAATATATGAATCACTCAAACCCAAGGCGTAATCCAAGGTTTTCTTTGTGCATAGCTGAAACCCTATGTTATACCTTTAAACCCTTGGTCTCCCTTGTTGGTGAAAACTCTAAGATTGTCACACACCAAGCATATAAGAGATACATATTTATAATAGCAAATACCTAACAAACAAAGCCCAAAATCACATGGATCCATGGATCGAATCGAAAAAGCCTGAAAACTCGAAAACAATATTCATCTTACGGACGTCACTATTCATCAGTACGGGTAACACTATTCATCGTACGGGCGACACTATTCACCACCCGTTTTTTTTTTACTTTTCGTCCGACTTTCTAAAACATTTGGTTTTCGCGGTAAATGCAATCTCCAAAATATATTTTCTTTCTCTTCATCAACAAAGGTTTTAAGGATCATTTACAACAATCTTCACCTTGACTTTAAACCGTGTTGATACCAATCAACAACAATGTTGATGTCTACCAAGTTGAAACTTTAATCAATAACTTTGATCAAATTCAAGCAACCATTAAATATTGATCTCACAAATGAAATCCACTTGTTCCCAATTATCCTTTTCTACCTAGGTAATTTAACAAACCTACAAGTATGATTTTTCAACCAACCTTGACTCCACCTGTTTTTAAATGCCTCCCTGAAGGATTTTCTTCTTTTATTTTGCAGTCCTTCAGCCACATTAAAAACATAATATCCAAGGCTAGCATAACCTTCCCTTTGAGATGTTACAATAGCCCTCCTTACTTTATCATGAGTCAAATGATAATCAAAGATCTCTGTAACCGTTCCCTCACTATTGCTAGCATCCATAGTAGGAAACTCCACCTCAAACTGGGTTTTCTCTGTTAAAGTTTCTCCCAAGTTTCTCGCTTGGTTTTCACTATTATTCTTCTGAAGAAATTCTATGCCAACTAAGTAAGTTGTTTTAACCTCAGCTCTTCCCCAAAAACTCAATAACAACTCAGCGGTAACATGCATTTTTATCCCTTGATTTCTGTAAAATTCATTGTACTCCTCTGAAACTTTCTCAAGACATTCATAACGCCTTAAACGCAAATCCCATAGCTCTTCCTTGTCATGAAAGCCTCCACTAGTTAATGATGAATGAATAATAACATTTGAACATTCTGAAATATATAGACCATATATTTTAGACCCTTTAGGAATAATCAATTCATCACGCGAAATCTTCAACACTCCACGTTCAACTCTAGCACAATAGCCTAGATCATCAAACATACTTATAGATAACAAATTTCGCCCGAGTTCTAGAACATACCTCACATTGTGAATAAGAAGTTCACGATCATTAAACATTTTAAATCTGACTGTACCAATACCATGAACCTTGCATACCTTATTATTACCAAGGAGAACTACTCCACCTTGCACCATCTTCAAAGTTTCAAAGTATTCTATTCTTGAACATATGTGATAAGAGAAACCTGAGTCAATGACCCAACTATCTTCAGTTTCCAAACTCGATACTAGTAGTGCTTCGGCATCCTCATAACTTTCCTCACCCAATGCAACTACAGTTTGATTAAAATCTTCATTGACCTTTCTTTCAGGACTATCCCTTTTAAAGTGATCGATTTTATGACAATTAAAATGTTTTACCTTTGACTTGTCAGACCTCTTTGATTTGGACATCCATTTATGCTCACCTCCTCCTCTTGACACATTTAAGCCTTCACCATTATCTTTAATCTTCAAATCTTTCGACTTTGAAAATTCTTTGGATTTCACCGCCGTCTGGACTTCATCCAAAGTAATAGTACCTTCCTTACCATAAAGAAGGGCATCCTTAAAGTGCTCAAAGGATTTGGGTAATAAACTCAACAGGAGAAAAACCTTGTCCTCATCATCAATCTTCACTTCAATATTCTCAAGATCATCGATAATCTTGTGAAATTTTGTGAGCTGCTCAACTATAGATTTGTTCTCCACCATTCAGAATGAATAGAGTTGTTGTTTCAGATATAACCTGTGAGCCAAAGACTTTGTCATATATAATGATTCAAGTTTTTCCCACATAATAACCACAGTTTGCTCCCTGGCGACTTCTCTTAGAACTTTATCTCCGAGGCAAAAGATAATGGCACTCCTGACCTTATCCACCCTCTCGGTCTTCTGTACTTGTGTAAGCCCTACAAGCATCAACGTTTCACTCTTCAAAGCATCGATACACTTCTCTTGAATTAAAATTGCTTGCATCTTAATTTTCCATAAACCTGAAGTCATTGTTACCGGAAAATTTCTCAATCTGCCATCTATTAACCATAGTGCTTATTTATTAATAATATCTCTTTGCTCCACGCTCACCGCACCACTTGTTCTGAATCTTGTTGTGAATTACGACAAAATTCAATATCAATTTGTGAGGCAAAAAACAATAGCAACCAAAATAAATGGTCTTCATCAATAATAATTCGTACATAGATAATATAACAGAGTAAGGCAAGAAAAACCTGAAGGTTTGTTTACCCAGTTCAATCAAACGATCTACTCTGGAGGAGAGAGCCGCTCTCCAATTCACTAGACTCAGAAAGTTATTACAAGAGATTACAGATGAGTTACAAGAAAATAGTCTTCGCCTTCAGGTTCCCAAGAACAACCCTGAAGGCTCCCAAGAACAACCCTATTTTCTACCCAATTGTTTTCCTACCTCTCCAACTCTCAATATATGAATCACTCAAATCCAAGGTTTTCTTTGTGCATAGCTGAAACCCTATGTTATACCTTTAAACATTTGGTCTCCCTTGTTGGTGAAAACTCTAAGATTGTCACACACCAAGCATATAAGAGATACATATTTATAATAGCAAATACCCAACAAACAAAGCCCAAAATCACATGGATCCATAAACCGAATCAAAAAAGCTCGAAAATTGGAAATACTATTCACCGTACGGACGATACTATTCATCAACCGATTTTTTAAATATTTTTTGTTCGATTTTCGCGGTAAATGCAATCTCTAAAATATGTTTTCTTTCTCTTCATCATCAAAGGTTTTAAGGCATATTTACAATAGAGAAAAATCAATCTGACTATTGGCAACCACCATTCCTAACACAGTTGATCACCACGTTGTCCATAAGCAGCCACCACTTCATTCATCTATGATCACCAATCTAACACTGTCGACTATGACAGTGACCACCAGTCCAACCACTACTGATTACCATTACACCCGCATACTAGTCTAATCATCACCATCTACCATTGTAACCACTACTCCAACCATTGCCAAACAACAACGTGGCCACCATCGACCACTACTATAACCACAATTGACCACCACTCTTAGCGTTGTTGATTATCATTCAATCCACCTTCGATCACCAATAACCACAACTCCAACTACCACTACAAGTATTATCGATCATTACTCCATCTACCTTTGATCGTCAATCTAACCACTAAGCGACTATCAATATGACCACCACAAATCACCAATTTGACCATTGTCAATCATTACATTTACCTCTAATCATCAATTTAACAACCACTAAATATTACTTTGACAACCACTCTGACCACCAACAATGATATTTCCAACCATCATTAATCACCATTTCATCTCATCATTCTACCACTTCAAAAACTATCGCAACAATGATATTTTCAACCATCATTAATCACCATTTCATCTCATCATTCTATCACTTCAAAAACTATCGCAACTACCCTCTACTATCACCTTAAAAACGGACTCCCGAGAACCACCACTTACAATCCCTATTATTGTTTTTGATAAATTAATCAAAATTACTAATAAATAAATACTTTACTTAATTATAATATTTATTTTTATGTTTATATTCAAAATTGATTTTGGTTTTGAAACATTAAAAATAGTTTTGATTTGAAAACTTTTCAAAACACAAAGTTGATATTAATTTAATTTTAAAAATTTTAAAAATATATAACAATAAAATCACTCCCTACCGAAATTGTTAAACTAAAACTAATAGTTTTCTAATAGAAATGACAATTTTCAAAATTTTCAAAAAGATTAAATACTATTTTCTTACAGGATTTCAATATTGATTTCTTTAGCTTGTCTTAACAACATTTCTTACATTTTCATTTATTTTATTATTTTACTTTATTAATATAAACAAAAACAAAAAAGAAACGTGCAGCTATTGAGAACATATTATGATAAGCTCTTGCTTTTATAACTTCAAAAAAAAACCAATATTCTGCAGACATAATCATATTTTGTCCCAACTTGTATTATTGGTGAATTATTAATTAGTACTAGTATTTATTTATTTATTTATGTTATAGTATTATAATATATTCCGGAGAAAAAAAGAAGAAAAAAAAAAAAGAATGAGACCGGGACGGCAAGCAATCTAACTATCTATGGTCTGTTGTAGACAATGTACCATTACGGTGTCACTTGCCACTCACGCTTATTTATTTTTCCTTATGCTTAATATTATAAACTACACTTTTAGTTTTTACTGTATAAATATTCCAAATAAATCATTATGTAGTCCCTAAATTATTCTCCTAAAAACTTTATCTCTAAAATGTATAAATATAATTATTTGAAATAAATAAATATAATTATCTCTAAAGTTTATATATATATATATATATATATATATATATATATATATATATATATATATATATATATATATATATATATATATATATATATATATATATATATATATATATATATATATATATATATAAATTATTTATTAGTATTTTCCTTTTTTTTAATAATATGATTATAAAATTATTGATAAGAAATAAGCACAGCTGATAAATATAGTTTATATAATTTTAAAATTTAAAAGTGAAAGATAAATAAATAGAATAATTTATTTTAAGGGAACACATAATTAAAACGGAGTCAAGGTGTAATAATTTACTATTATCTTTTTCATTTCTAAAATTAAAAAAAATAAATTTATTATAAAACAAATATAAAGTAATATTTTATTATTATCTTTTTTTCTTTTCTAAAATTATAAAAAATAAATTATTGTAAAACAGCTATAAAGCAGATAGTAATTAAAAAATTTAAGCTTTTTACTTAATAAATACTTTTATGAGTGATTTTTTCTTATAATTTATTTTAAAAACAAATTTTTTCTAAGCAAATCCATTGTATAAATATTAAATAGTTATTCTTATTTTTAAAACAAAAACCATGCTCAAATTAACCAAACCATGAACCATCCACAAAGTAATTGTTTTTCTAGAATAAACTTTCATGTTTTATTTTAAAGATATTCCTTGTTTACTCTAAATATCAAATAAATTTTTTATGAAGACTAAATCTCAAATTTTAAATCTAAATTATTTTACTTTTAATATCATATCATACTTATTTTCATGCTACTTTTGATTTTTTTATATTTATTTTAAAGTATAACAGATATCAATTTTATAAAAAAAAAAATTTCAATACATTATTTTTAATTTCATCTAAAAATAAGTTTTGGTAGAATCCATTGTAATTATATATTTAGACTTTAACAAAATAATATATATTCTTATGAAATTAAATTATTTCAATAAATTTTATACTTTAGTTACAGAATTAATTTAAATTTAAATTTGAAGTTTCATTACTTTGCAAGATACAGATTTAGAAAAGAAAATCAAAAGATGATTTGAGGGTACAAGATTAGGTTTTGAAATGATTAGCTAAGAGTTTATTTATGATTTTAAAAGAAAATATTTATTCTAAAATAATTATAAAGATACATACAGAATATTATTTGTATCTCATTTAATTAATAATTTTCCTCTTTTCTTTCTCAAATAAAATAAAAAAGATAATACAATTCTTAGCTGAATATAATTTAGATGAATATAAAAAGATAGATATAAAATATAAATATCTTAGACAAAAAATATATCGATACAGTACATAAATAAAGACAAAAAATAACTAATGTTCCACAATATAAATTAAACTAATAATAAAAAATAAAAAAAACATTGTTGTTAAATAAGACTCTCTGTCTCTGTCTCTGTTCTTCTTCTTTGAAGAAATTGGTTAGAAACATTCTTTTCATTTTACTCTTTCACTTCTACCATCTTCACCTTCAAATTTCAAACTTCATAACTAGTTTTAGGGTTCCTTTGATTCTCAATTGGATTAAAATTGGCTACTCAATTGTTGCTGCAACTCTATCTATTCAGGGTAAGACTCATTATCATATGAATTCTGAATTGGTTTCTTAATTGGTTTCTGAATTGGATTATTGGGATGAGTTTTGTTCTTTGAAATTGTTATGAATTCAGTAGAAGAAAATTGAAATAGTTTTCATTTAATTGAATAAATGCTTTTTTCTGTGTTAGGTACTGCTTTTGATTTTGATTTTTTTTACCTTATTTGAAAATTAGCTTAACCTAGTTCATCTTATGGAGAAAAAAAGGGTTTTTCTTTGAGGATGGGATGCTGATTAATCCCATCTTTGAAATTCAAGGTTCTGATTCTGATTGATTTTTCTCCAATGGAGCATTTTTCTCAGTACTTTTCAGAAAGTTTTGAACTTCAAGCTTGAGTTATCCAATGGAGTACAAAACAATTTGTTTCATGAACTGGTTCATTTTTCAAGAAATGGATTAAAAAAATGTTTATTTTTTGGGGATTTTTGTCAATTGTTGCTTTTTTGGACTTGTTTGGAAATTCTTTACTCACAAGTCAATAATTCTCTTTCTTGTTGAACTTTTTGATCTACAACCTTTTGCTTGAAGATACTTTGATTTGTTTGTTATCTGTGTTGTTGTTGATGTAATGGGGAGCACGAGAGAAAGTTCCTTTCAGTTTTATTTTGTATCATCGCCATGCATGTTGTAATCTTGTGATTCAGTTTCTTTTATGTCTATATCATTCTCAACCTAAAGTCTCTATTACCTGTGAATTTATGGCAAAGAAAATAGCTGCATAACTTTTGACTTTACCAGTAAACGGCCAGAGCAAAGGACAAGATTAGTTAGGTAAAATTTAGGTTCATATTATTAATTATATGACTTTAGATTATGAAATAGGGACCTTACAAATAAAGAACTAGAAACCAATAATGCTGCTGTAAAAGGGCCAAATGAAAAAAGTAAGAAAAATCAATTCTGCTGAATAAAATATTGTGTGAATTTTATATATAACACTAGCATGGATGGAATATGGATAGTTCTAGTTTTGCTTTTGGTTATTCTGCTCGTGAGTAACCTACCACAACTTTATTGGTTGGCATTTAATTAGTGATGTCTTGATGTCTTTTTTTACCATTTACTTTATTGGAAGTTGTAAGAATTTTCTAAACTCTCTTTGAGCTTAATTGATTATCTTTGTCGCTGGAATACATTTGTGAAACTGTTACGTTTTGTTCGTGAATTTGTGAAGCTTGATGTCTGATACAGTTCGATTTCGTTGTATTCGCAGAAACATAAGATTCTTGGAGGTGATTCACTGTGATTTCTTTGTAGCAGAAGGTAAAGTACGCAGGACATGGGCTGCATTCTGTCGTCATCAAATGATTCCGGTGGAAATCGAAGGAAGCCGGGGAGTATTGGAGATGTTTCTGTCTATGTTCCCGGTCTAAGAATTCCTAAACCAGTTGATTTTGCACAGTCACTTGGTGATTATTTGTCGAAGAGCACAGTGGAACGCTTATCTGCTCTTAGAACTCGTATAGTTGTAATGGCTGGTCAAGAAGGTCCTACAGTTACAAGAACAAAAAGAAAAAGTGCAACACAACATGGTTAGTGTTATAACAAGGACATAACAGTTTTTTTTCATAATAAAATAACTATTTACTGATATTTGTTGATGCGTAACTCAACTTCATCCTTAGGAGGTTCAACATTGGCTGATCTTCTACAGGCTCTGGAAGACTACTTACCGGTACTTTTGGGATTAGTCGATGATGGTAATGCAGGTTTTTGTCTATTTGTACTTGATAGAAGTTCTCTCCACGGAATGTCTTGATTAACTGCTTATCTTTATTGTGCAGGAAGCAATTTACAATACAAAGTACAATTTATATGGGTGAATCAAGAGGATGAAGCAGAGGTAGTTTAGTTTTTGAATTATTTTTCTTCCTTGTTAGTTTGGCTTTAATTTGAAAACTTAATTCTATATGCTGGATCAATTTTTTCTCACTCTACTTTTCTTTCCTCTTTTGGTGTGATCGACACTTGCAGGAAACAGCGATGTCTAATGCTTGGTATGAAGTGTTGTCAGTTTTGCACTTGATGGCAACACTATTGTTATCACAGGCTAATTTATTACTTCTTCCAAGAACATCCACCGATGGTTCTCAGCCAAAAGTATCAGAAGGTGAGTAATTTTGAAAAAAAACATTACATATTGCTTATTACACCGAATAACCAACATTCATTTTATTGGAGAATAGTTTAGGCCTTCAATTTAAACCCTGTGTTCTTGTTCATGAGGTGTCGGTTCAGTAGTAGAAGTTTAATTTTGTAATCTCAAATTAATAATAATGTTATTCAAGTTGAGTTGAGGTAGCTATTATTTGGATCGGAAATATTGTCTTGTTATTTTTTGACAGAATAATACGAATGCATGAAGTTTGCTGCAACCCTTTTCAACTCTTGATCATATATTGCAGAAGCCGATAAACTGAAAAACCCATTTTTTGTTGTCTTGTATGGTAGAATGCTATAGAACTGTGTTTCTAACAAAGTGTCTTCATTGATTCCCTTATGTACACCTTTTCTGCTACGGAGTTTTAACTTTTGGTGATTACTCATTACTAACAGAAAACAGACGAGCCTCTGTTGATATCTTCTTAAAGTCAGCTGGATATCTTGATTGTGCTGTCAGAGATGTTCTTCCACAGTTGCCTGCTGAGATCAGGTTCATACATATATAATGCAACAAATTGAATGTCACACCATTGTGTAATCTGAACAGCCATTTTTTCGTTTTTTTCTTCTTCTTCCAATTACTCTTCTCACAGCTGGTTCTGATTTTAGGAGAAATTTACCAGTAGACCTCGCAGAGGGAGTTCTTCGAGCACTCTGTCTACAAACATTGGGACAGGTATTCACGTTTTATTTTGTATGAACCTACCAATCATTCGCCTTACGTCTTGAAGTTCGTTATGCATGTATAAATTGGAATACACATAGAATATGATTAAGAAATGGAAATAACATTTAATGGCTAAAATACTAACATGACTTGTTACTATTGATGGTGGAAAACCTCTTGCTCACTATTCTTATCATGGAGTATGTTGAATAATCAAGTAATTGACTAGACGATTACTTTGGTAGGGTTTATATTAAGTTTTTACTATGGACCTACATCATCCTTACAAGATCGGCATGTAAGGTGAGAACTACCCCAACTTGTTTACTCATGTTTGGTCTTATCTCATCAAATGCAGGATTATTAATACACCCCTCATGCCCATAATTGGACATTTGGAGTGTGACCATAGTGTTTGATAGAGGTGACCTGATAGTAGGTGACCAAACGGATCTTGAATAGGCTTGATATCAGATTAGAATTTGGGTTAAGACTAACTCAAACCTTACAAAACTGACTTGTAAGGGGAAAATGCTTCTATTTATAAACTCATTTCACAATTTTTTCTCTATTTCATGTGGGACTTGGGTTTTTCCTGATACACCCCCTTACTCCCCACACTATTGAACTTGGTGCATAGATATAAGGAGTAGGTGGGCCCGATAGATAGACTTTGATATCATATTAAATTTTATAATGAACCTACATCATCCTCCTTACAAAACGAGCTTGTAAGATGAGAATTGCCCCAACTTATATACTCATGCCTAGGCCTTATCGTATCAATGCTGAACAGTTTATTTATGTGTCTTCTCTTAGAATTGATATCGGACTAGGCCTAACATAACTCCAAATTCTAGCTCAAGAGGTAAGGAATCTCCAAATAATCATAGGGGGTTCTAAAGCCCATTTTCCCAAAAAAGTGTGATTTTAACCGATGACCCTCATGCTTAGGAATGGAAATCTGGAGCATAAAGTTTGCCAGAGTGGAAATCTGTGGGTGGCCTAACATTTGATCTAGGATAGCCTATGGTACCATACCATATTTTCACAACCCATCTTTCCTAAAGTCGTAAGTTGTTAGATAGATGTACATAATTAGTTAATACTTTGTAAGTATATGGTGAACAACTAATAAATGAAGTACAGGGATATGTGAGTCTAAACATCTTGTTTTGCATTAGAAATTAGTGTAAGCAGTCATTTTTTTAAGAAGTGCATACATTTCAAATGACACATAAATAAGACGGTGAGAGTATACCGTCATAGATTTTCCAAGAGTAGTTTAGTTGTCAATGACTGAACGTGGATATAGGAATCAATTTTAAAGAAGGCACAACCTGATGATTGAGGAAGTAGGCTAGTTATAGAAAAAGTTATTGCACATTGAATAATATAATTGAAACTGGCATGTTTAAGTATCTTTCTTTTTTCCCTAATTAAGAAATAAAGGAGGATATAACCTTATTTGCACTAAAATTCAAGTCAAACTCTTATCTTAGTTCTATATAAAACATAAACTCTATGAACAACGGGGTGATAAATAATGTTTCGAAAGGATTTCAAGAGGGATATTGTCTCATGGCTGCATTCATTTTAATTTAGTTAATTATGTGTAAATTCCTACTGTATTTGTCTTGAGTAACTTTTTAGCGATGCGATTTGAGTCAGATGGCACACTTTTTCTATTTAAGAACTCATGATTCTATACCATCAGACTTGTGCATATTTTACTGTCCTGGTGAATCTTATGTAAAATGGTACTGATGTTGTATATTCAATTGTTTTGATAGGGCGTAGATATCCAACTTGGAATGGCAATTGATAGCACCAAAGCCACTCTTGCGGTGAAGCGTAGACTTGCATGTGAGATGGTGAAATATTGGCAACAGGTACAAATGCAAAGTTTTTAATCATTATAGTTCCGAATAAATATCAATAGGCATATCTAATGGGATCATTGAATTCTCGTTTTACTACTGGTCTATTCTTCTGTTTGTTTATAAAACTGGTAAATAAGTTAGTTTAGCAAGACATCTGTTCTGTTGATGAACTTGTTGGCTTCCGTCTAACAGGTTTTTGAAACTAAATAAATAGTTAGTCTCAGTTATTTCTCAATTGATGTCATGTCCTATCTGTTCTATCCGCGGTTTCTGTAGGATCTCTAACTTCTTTCTTTGTTTCAATTCTATATACTCTGTGTGTGCATGTGAGTGTACATTAGTATGTCAACATGGGCACGATAATTCAACATACAAGGCTAATCTTTAGACTCCTTTTCTTTCAGGCTCAAGATAATATTACGAACCTTCCGCTAGCAAATGGTTGGGGTGAAAAACACCGTCTTTATGTCAAATGGAAGTATATTGAATCAAAGGTTTGTGTTTTTGTGCCCTCCTTTATTTTCCTTTTACTAGTTGGTTATTATGTGTTATTGTTTAGTAGTATGAGTTGAACATAAAAGGGAAATGTAGGTCAAGTACTTCTAAGAAATTGACACACTAAAAGCGTCACAAGAAATCGATATCCCTAACAAATGAGTTAGTTCCCTCTTTTTAGCCAGTTATTATAATGATATGTTTTTTGTAATGATTTATCAGGCTGCGGCATATTATTATCATGGTTTGATTCTTGACGAGGGAAATACAGAAAAATCTCATGGGATGGCTGTAGCTGCTCTACAAGCAGCAGATGAGTATTTCAAAGAGAGTAAGAAGCTCTGTGAGGCATTCAACGCAGCGGCTCCATTGTCAAGGTCATCATTACATTTCCTTGTTCTCACTGTTATGCTATTAAACTTTCCTCAGCTCCATTGTTTAGGGAAAATAATTGTGTTGTTAAGGACAAGTTTGAATAAAAAAAATGCCCAACTAAAAGTGGTAGTTACTTTTAGATTTCCCTTTATATTATAGTATAAATATGCTCAACTCTTTGACATGAACCACTACCTTGGATATATTCTAAGAGCATTTTTCTAGGCACTATTTTAAGTTGCACTATTTATGAATGAAATATAGCACTCTTCAACAAATATTGTTCTTTTGGTGGCATCTTTCTTGTTTACCGTCCACCGTCAACCTAACTTTCAGTCATGATGCAGGAACCCACCACTTTGGGGGACCATGAAATACCTCTCTGAGAAAATTCCCAAGGATACTTCAAGCAAGGTTCGAATAAACCGCGATCTATACACTTACGAAAGGTAAATAAACTTGACTTGATATTTTTTTCGCTTAGTAAAATGTAAAAAAGTACGAGACCTAATAAGTTTCCGAGATGTCACTACAGTGATAACAGTTTGACCTTGTAGCTTCAATGAACAAAGTTCGTACCTCTTTTGAGACAGTTGTAAAATGACTATTAGTATCACTTTAATTAGTAATAGTTCTCCTTTTCCTAATGTTGTAAATATTTACCGATTACAGAATCATGGAAACGGCGCCGACATTGCCTGATTTTGCATTGGCCTTGAAACCAGACGATTATCAGCTTCCACAAGTGAGTCCTTCATGGAGAACAGAAAATGTGAAAGGAGGACAAACTGGCTCCCCCAACAACAATATCAAGGGATGATGACAACCGTACAAAATTGAGCAATGTCAACTTAGCTTGAAGAAGAAGCAAAGGTGATTTTTCAATGCATGTCAATGTCAGCATGGGGACCAAATTCATTATTTCTGACTTTTCTTTCTTCATAAATCATCTTCCTCCCTTCCCTACAACATTTGAGGAAACCAAAAAGTGTCTAATGGAAAAAATCTCAAGTTGTATTCAATGTACCTCAAATCCTCCATTTGTTAAAACCAATTTGTATAAGTTGGTGTGTAAAATTGACTTGTGCTTTGCATGGAAAGAATGATTTCCTTTTAAGTGTTAAAATTTTAAAGAGTTTGATATTCAAAGGAATTTATTTATGATATTTCAACAATGTTTACCATACAATAATAGTGTCTTTTTTACAATCAAATGCTTTTGTAAATACTATATGTTCTTATTTAAATGATTTGTCACTTGATAATTCAATTTAAATCAACTGAATCAATTTAGATAATGGTCATCTCATTTTAAACTTCATGCAAACCAAATACAATCAGTTTGGTCTTCCAATTCATCAATTTTCAACTCTTTTTTTTTTCAACTCAGGAATAAAATTGATGTTCCGATACATTTTTTAATGTGTAATTCATATGATTTGAATATTAGAGCTTAGAACTCTTCTCTACTTTTACATTTTCTAATTCATCTTGTTATTCTTTATTATTATCAAGTGATTGTGCTTATAGTTTTTTTTGTTTTTTTGGGTACATATGTTTTACCTTTACCCGTCCAAAAAAAGTCTGCTTATATTCACTATCTAAATTTATCATCTTGTAGTTAGATATGTAGACAGATAATATGAAGATGGAAAAATTCATTTTTTTTTTTAATTTTAATATGATGATCTTAATTAAGTCCTAACCAAAGCAACTTCTATTCCATAGACGTAAAATCTAACTCACCGACAAGGGTTGATTTTATTACATTAAATATGCTCGAGTTTAAATCTAATATTTCGTAATTGTGTGCATAATTTTTTTATTGCTATTATCATTTCATCCACTTAAAAAAAATCTATTACATTATAGAAGTATGGAGCTGTTACAAAAATCTTCACTCCAGCGTAAACAAAGTGTTTCAAATGAGAGTCTATGACGAGCTGAAGTACCTAAATCACACACACGACAAGTACCCCAGTTCTTGTATTTTTCCTTTCAATGTTACCTAACCCATAACTTCAAACTTTTCAGCTGATTTGTCAATCCCTTAGTTTCTGTTTCACTAATGTAATTTTTGAATAACTACTAGCAATTGATATAGACAGTTTTTATTTATAATTATAAAACAACCTGCAATATAGACAAATTTTAGTTTATTCCTGTAAAAAATGTAATTCTTTTTTTACCCAGATTCAATGTTAAAATTTCACGCTTAGGAAGATAAAAGAAAAAAAAATTACAGGGAGAATAAAAAAAATATTATAGAGGATAAATCGAAACTTGCCTATATTACCGGGGGTGTTGTATATTTAACCCTATATTATATTAATAGTTGATTTCCACATATCCTTTTTGTCATCAAAATAAAAGACCACAATTGCTGCTCAAATAAATAAACATCAAAAGATTAACTAAAATGACAGGAGATTTATGTTCCTGAAAATTTCCATTGATATCAACCCCTTAATTAAGCATGTATATGTTTCTTAGTCCAAGCACTTTGCCAAACTTCCAAGACAAACAAGTTAAATCTTTCCACATCCGATACTTGAAACTTAACAATGTTATACATGATAAAAGTTCAATACCGCTAAAACAGTTCTTCCGCGTCCATGCTTGGCCAATAAAAGAGAAGTGAATGATGCAACATTCACCATTCACTGAGAATTTGCAAGAAAATATGTATCTGATTCTAATTCATTGTTTAGCAGCCTGAATTGGATAAGGATTTTCAAAATACTGTAACAATATATCTTTACTGCTGCAACATCACAAACCTAATCTTTGACGCCATTTGTATCATCTCCTTCAGCCAGCTGATTTTGCTTCTCTTGTTCCACTGTTGAAAAATCACCAATCCATTGTTATGTCTCCACAGTCCACGTTCATGGAACGCAACATATTCAGAGTATAGCATTAACAGATTCTTTTTTTTTTTCCGGAAGAGTATTAACAAATTTTAAGTCAAACTATTAAGATACTGACAAGAAAAAACTAGTAGTACCAAGAGAATTTGTCTTTTCCTACTAGCAAGAATTTATAGAAAAAAGAATCTGCATAAACATATGGCTATAGCCAGGGCAAATAAATAAAAAAACATGTGAGATTTGAAATGGCCAACAATACTAATTCAATAGCCGACATCTGAAAGTGTCACTAATTACAGAAATACTGATTAAATATAATTGGTTTCAGGGAAAATGCATTTTATTGTCTCAAACTCTCAACTTTTGATCACTTCGGCATTTTATAGAAAAAACGTCATTAGTAACTCTGTTTATGGAGCATCATAAATAGTCTATATGACAAGTTAAAAATGGAATGACGGTGACAAGGACTTATAAGACTAAATAAATATTCAGAAATCTTTGGAGAGTAATATACATTTGAAATTTCTCCGACAGATTTTGAAACACACTAGAACACTGGAGAAACAAAGGCATTTAGTAATCAATATTTCAAGCATTCACTAAAATCAGAGAATCTGTAATGGTAGATCTCATTTTGACTTAAGTAAATCAGATTCAAGACCAAATCTTGATCTGAATTCCAACTGTTTTGATCCGTTCATTACAGTCAATGCTTGGAATCTTAACTACAGCTAACCCAGATGGTGGAGTTACTCTATCTAGCAAAATAGACAGCTATCATATTGCTACCCTTCCTGCTTTCTTTCTTTCCACCAATTAAAAATACCATTTACCCAACCCGCCATTTATTGCAAATGTATCAAACAATGAAGGGTAAATGGTAATAAAAAATGAGAAACCTTATCTTAAATGCAGGAAAAAGAGTGATAACATAGACTTACGCATAAGTTGATAGAGAGCCTTCTGAGTTCGCTTCTCAAGCTTATCAAGCTTCTTCTGGACGTCTCTGCGCAGGTCCCAGTTGGGTTTTTTGGGAGCAATATTAAGAAACGGATCCTAATAACAAGAAGTTAAAAGGATAAAAACAGTTCAAAGCAAGGACTTATTTGAGCTTATCTACTAGCATAAGCAGTTTTCACTTAGAGCCAATTTTCAGCATATCTCCATAATCTCATCAGAATAACTTACGGAAACAGCTTATACCTTATATAAAAACAATATCAATTAATCTTATCTTTTGTTATAAAAAATAACTTTTACATAAGCACTTAAAAACAGTATCACTTAGAGCCAAACCCTAACTAACCTCAGTGGGTTGAGGCTCCGGCTCAGGAACAGAAACAGGATCTTCAAACTTTGGAAGCACTGCAGGTGCAAGCTTCCCTTCCTGAAGATCTTTATCGTGAGGAACATAATTCCGAAACTTCATGCTCAGCTTTCCCTCTCTGCTACAACAACAATAATTCAATTCAAAAAACAATTAAACCATTTATATATATATCACATTACTCAAAATCCGAAGAAAAAATGCAACTACATACTCTTGTTCTTCATCATCTTCAGAAACAGTAGGTGGTGATTGTGGATCTTCGTCTTGATTAGTATCGCTAGCTTCGGGATTTGAAGAAAGTAACAATTCTTTGGCGGTTCTGAGAGCTAGGAGTCTTTCCCGGCGTGAAGTAACAGCTTGCTCGATTGAATCGTCTCCGCCACTCATCTTTGCTTCTCGAATTCAACTCTCTCTTGTTCTTTCAGTCTGTAAATTGTAATTGTCTACACACGGAAGATAAACCCTAATCCCTCTTTCCTTCAAACTCAATCGCTAATACCACAATTTAAATTTTTTTTTTTTATTAACTTGTTACTATATATTTTTGGACTGATTTTATGAGCATCTTTGTTTAAAATTTATGGATTGATAGTATAAATTTTTTTTAACATGATAATTAAACTCAAATATCTTTTTTTTAATAAATAAGACTTAAAACATTACAAAGACATTTGAAAATTTTATTGTTTGAATTGAAATTAATTTTTGTATATTAATTTTCGACAAAAAATATATAAGTATCATTATTAGATTTTGCAACTAATCAATCAATCAAGTATATGGGCTTTTAACTTTGCCGTTAGTCAGTTAGTCAGTTTTGACATGTCATTTCTCACATTTGTTTAACAAATCGGTATTATAATTTGTTCGAAAAACCCAATGAGATGAAATGTATTGCATGTTCCGGACGACCTCTATGTCAATTTCGAGTGGCCGTTTGATTTTTAGGGTGCTCGCCTATTACTAGTGCGTTTGATTTGTCTTAATTTCTTATTGATTTCTTTTTTATAAACACATAAAATCGTACAGATACGCACATGTTTATATTCATGTTTTTACAAAGAGAAAAGAAATGGACATCTTATTTGTTCAAGAGATAAAACTTTATTTTTTTTCATTTCACTCACTTTTAGATTTCAATTTGAATTTTGAATAAATCTTCATCTCAATCTCAATTTCAATCTCTCTATTCTCTTTTAAACATTACCTTAGTCCACTTTTAACATAAAAAATATAACATTATCAAAAAAAGTGATGAAGATTAATGAAATGTGAACTTGCAGAATGTGGCGTCGAAAACCGTGAAGAAGAAAACGAGCTTAAAAACAATGTTATAAAGGGAGTCTTAAGAGACGATTGTTTGTTTTCTTCTAATCTTTTATTTTTAGGTTTGTATCGTAAAATCATAATGATTATTGTTTAAAAGTGAACAATCTTTTTTGGTAATTTAGATTTTTGTTTGAGATATTAGATTTATTCAACTATTTTTATTTACACAAAATTTATATTGATGAACTATCTTGCATTTTTTTTTTTTATTTTATGATTAATTCAGGTATTTACCAAAACCTATAAAAAAATTATAGTTTTTCATTTATACAAGTTTAAGATAGTTTTTTTTTGTGGGTTGTCTTTGATTTGGGTTTTTAGATAGTTATTTTATGGTTTGAGATTGAAATATAAATTTTTTAATTCAAAATTATTTTAGTGTTTCATCTTTGTTGAATGTTTTAGCTTTAAAGATGATGAGCTATGTAAAGTAGAACAAAGAATGTGAGAACCATGGTTAGTGCTTTCTCTTTTTGTTGGTTCTTCTTTTTATGCTTTTCAAAGAGAACTATTTTTTTCTGTACTTAAATATGTGCCGTTAATAGATTCCATGTTATTGACTTATATGGTACTGAAGTGAAGTTTTTAGTAGTTGTAATTGTTAATGGTGTTACACTCAAGTGATATACTATTGTTGTTGAAAGAGTTCACTAAACATTAACTTCTCTTTTGTTTATATTTTTGATTACGTATTTCTAATTAAAATACTTTGTATTTTTATGCTATTTGAGAGCATGAGATTCTTGCACCATCTTTTCCATTTTTTATTGTTTGTAATGCAACATGAATGATTAAGGACGACTTAAAGGTGGAAAATTTGTTGCATCACCTTATCAAGTGTCGAACTAACATTTTAACAAGTGTTTTCTTTGTAGGGGCATGCAATATCACTACATGTGAAAGACAAAAACAACAAAGTTAAATCAAATTTGCTATGGTGAATCTATTTTCTTTCTTTCTTTTGGGCCCTCTAATTATAATGTAATGTATGTGGAAAAAAATGTGTGTAATAGTTTGACATGAACACTTTTAAACATTTCAGACAAGACTAATGGTAATAAGAATTCTTGTTTAGATATAGTGGTGATGATTATACGATAACAGTTGGTTCCAGAAGATAGAGAAAAAATAACTTATTTGCCTCCAACATGTCACACTCTATCTAAAACGAAAAAGTAAAGTTTTTACGAGTGTTTGCATGATATCAAAGTTTTTCAAGGTTATTCCTCAAAAATAAAAAAACTTATATCAATGAAAGATCTCAAATTAATTGGCTTAAAATATCATGAATGTATTGTCGTGATGCAACTGTTAGATTAGTTATTTAATTAATCAAATATAGATTGACATAATTAATTATTAATTAATTATATTATGGTCTATTATTATTAAACACTAGATAGATGAATTGTTTGATTGAGTTTTGTGCTTGAATTGACCGTGATGGTTTGACCATTCAGTTAAGCTCAATGAGAAGTTCTTGTCCTCCGCCGTTTAACTATTTAAGTGTCTCCCCATTAGACAATTAACATACTTTGTAGACAATTAACATACTTTGAAAATCCTAAACGACAATGAGGGTAGTGATTCTCTCATAATCACTCTTCCGACGGCCGTCTCTCAAATCCTATAAGGTACACCGTTCTTATCATTGTCGATTATTCTTTAATATAACAATATGCTATAATTTGTAACTATTCGATTATATTAAATTTATCAATTAGTATTGGAGCCTAATAGATACATTTAATAGGTGTTATGAATGAAAATTTTATAATTGTTGGTATATTTGTATTGGCTACTCAAAGTAAATAGTTATAGTTTTGTTATGACACCGTATTATTCCCATACATCCTTTTTTCTTCAATTTTTCATATCTTTGGTGTAAAGCAACTATTGCACTATTATTTTTCAATGAAAAATACTATGAAGCTCAATCTTTTGAAACTGACATTTTGGTTTGACGAAGGAGCACGATTGTATGTCATATTTTATTTTAATAATTTGAGTGACAATTATTTACATCTCTGTTTAATCTTTTAAAAAAATGCATTTCATATTTTGATTAAAATCTAATAAATGTGTTGAATGAATCCTAAAAACCAATACTTTGTCATTCAATTTCAAAGAGTGGTAATTGTTTTCGATTCTAATATGAAAATCTCTTTTATGTTATTTTATGTTAGTGAATATGATATTGACCTATAATCTTTTTTTCTTTTTGGATATGATATGTCAAAACCTTGTATAATCGTGTATAATAAATCTCAAATGAAATTCATTCATATTATGACTCGGTAAATGGGAGCTCTAGGTTTTCATATAAGTTTCAATAACTCTCTCCTAAGTTGATGCCAAATAAATAGTATTAGATATTCTATTTATTTTGATGTTTTGGCTTTGGAATAAATCATTTAGATACTTCTTTGGTAAATTTAACCATTTAATCTGTTTCAATTAACTTATTAGATGGTTTGATATTGACAGGAATAGAATCATTTAGATACTTCTCTCCTAACTTAACCATTTAATCTGTTTGATAGAACCCATAGTATTGGCTCAAAAGTGTTAATTGGATCTCCTGTCAATTAGGATTAAAAAAAAATAGGAGGTCAATAAACAAAAGAGACAGTACTAAATCAAATATCCAACTGATCGCCACGTCGGTATTGTAAATAGGCCGTTACAAATAATCCAGCCAAAGTAATAGGAATTAGACCTAACACGATTCCAAATAGAAAAACTTCAATCATTTGAGTTTGGTTGAAAGTAAAATAAGGTGGGGATAATATCGATCCTTAAATATGAATTTATATTGACCATGAATCTCAATGACCAAGAATTGGAAATATGATAAGAAACTATCAATATCCAAAATATTCTACAATTTTCAATTCATCTCTAAATTGCAAATCAAATAAGTCGTATCTTACTCAGACTGATAAAAATACCTGCGGTTATAGTTAAAACTGCTAGTATAAAACCTAAATAACTGGTTATAGTGGGCATAAGGAAACTAGATGAAATATATTCTTTTTATACATATGTTTATAAAGCACTTTCCTAAGTTTCCATTTTTTTTAGATCCAAATAGGTAAGCAAAAAATACCAATTGAAAGATACAATTGAAAATAATGGATTCATGAATCCATTATTATGGATGAACAAAAAGAAAAATATAGTTACATAGGTAAGAAATCATTTCATCATCTGTGACATCTACCCAGCCTATGATTCCAAATCAACCGATTTATTGATCAACTCATGACATGAGTTGAGTAAACGAAAATATTTCCATTTTTTCATTTTTTTTAATATTTTATATATATATATATATATATATATATATATATATATATATATATATATATATATATATATATATATATATATATATATATATATATATATATATATATATATATATATATATATATATATAAAGCTCTATCTTTGTAATGAAACCAAGAAAGACCCATACGTAGACTTTTTGTGTCTAATATAAGAACAACGAATGTTCATTTTGAAGAAAAAAAGGATTCGTTGTTCTTGTATTAGTATCCATTGTCTGCATTCACTGATATAAACACGCATATCAAAAAAAGTAAACCCCCACCACCACTGTGTATTGTTACTTATCGGATATAGAATAGATCTGCTTCTTTTTGTTCCTACGGATAGAATGCTCCTTTGTTTCTAAAAAACTCGAACAAATATAAATTCTTTAATGTGAGATAATTTACTAATACTAATTAAGGGGAGGGTCTATAGCAAGCATAGTTTTTTACAGTGCAATAAAGTTACATAGTGTCTATTTTTTGTTAATATAAGGGGTATTTTCATGGGTTTGCCTTGGTATCATGTTCATACCGTTGTATTAAATGATCCCGGCCGTTTACTTTCTGTCCATATAATGCATACAGCTCTGGTTGCTGGTTGGGCCGGTTCGATGGCTCTATATGAATTAGCAGTTTTTGATCCCTCTGACCCTGTTCTTGACCCAATGTGGAGACAGGGTATGTTCGTTATACCCTTCATGACTCGTTTAGGAATAACCAATTCGTGGGGTGGTTGGAATATTACAGGAGGCACTATAACAAATTCGGGTATTTGGAGTTACGAAGGTGTGGCCGCGGCACATATTGTGTTTTCGGGCTTGTGCTTTTTGGCGGCTATTTGGCATTGGGTCTATTGGGATCTAGAAATCTTTTGTGATGAACGTACTGGAAAACCTTCTTTGGATTTGCCAAAAATATTTGGAATTCATTTATTTCTTGCAGGGGTGGCGTGCTTTGGTTTTGGCGCCTTTCATGTAACAGGATTGTTTGGTCCTGGAATATGGGTATCCGATCCTTATGGACTAACAGGAAGGATACAATTTGTAAATCCCGCATGGGGTGTGGACGGTTTTGATCCTTTTGTTCCGGGGGGAATAGCCTCTCATCATATTGCAGCAGGGACATTGGGCATATTAGCGGGTCTTTTCCATCTTAGTGTGCGTCCACCTCAACGTTTATATAAAGGATTGCGTATGGGAAATATTGAAACCGTCCTTTCCAGTAGTATCGCTGCTATATTTTTTTGCAGCTTTTGTTGTTGCTGGAACTATGTGGTATGGTTCAGCAACTACCCCGATTGAATTATTTGGTCCTACTCGTTATCAATGGGATCAGGGATACTTCCAGCAAGAAATATATCGAAGAGTTGGTAGTGGGCTAGTCGAAAATCAAAGTTTATCAGAAGCTTGGTCTAAAATTCCTGAAAAATTAGCTTTTTATGATTACATCGGTAATAATCCGGCAAAAGGGGGTTTGTTTAGAGCGGGCTCAATGGACAATGGAGATGGAATAGCGGTTGGTTGGTTAGGGCATCCTATCTTTAGAGACAAAGAGGGGCATGAACTTTTTGTACGTCGTATGCCTACCTTTTTTGAAACTTTTCCGGTTGTTTTGGTAGACAGAGACGGAATTGTTAGAGCAGATGTTCCTTTTCGAATGGCAGAATCGAAGTATAGTGTCGAACAAGTAGGTGTAATTGTTGAATTCTATGGTGGCGAACTCAATGGAGTCAGTTATAGCGATCCTGCTACTGTGAAAAAATATGCTCGACGTGCTCAATTGGGTGAAATTTTTGAATTAGATCGTGCTACTTTAAAATCGGATGGTGTTTTTCGTAGCAGTCCAAGGGGTTGGTTTACTTTTGGACATGCTTCGTTTGCTCTGCTCTTCTTTTTCGGGCACATTTGGCATGGTGCTAGAACCTTGTTCAGATATGTTTTTGCTGGTATTGATCCAGATTTGGATGCGCAAGTAGAATTTGGAGCATTCCAAAAACTTGGAGATCCAACTACAAAAAAACAGGGAGTCTGATAGAAATAGGTTTGTTCCTTTTCGATTCGATTTTTTTTGTTGTTATGTGAATTTGATATTAGGGAACTAGATAAATCTTGATTTCAATCATTCCATTTTGCTTTACTCTTGTTCTTTCTTTTTCTTTTATCCAGGAGATAATCCCCCAAAACAGGTATGAAAGCTATAATTGTAAACCACGATCAAATCTATGGAAGCATTGGTTTATACATTCCTCTTAGTCTCGACTTTAGGAATCATTTTTTTCGCTATTTTTTTTAGAGAACCCCCTAAAGTTCCTACTAAAGACACGAAATGATTGAGAATTATCTCAATTGAATGAAGTAATGAGCCTCCAATATCGTAATATTGGGGGCTCATTACTTCAACTAGTCCCCATGTTCTTCGAATGGATCTCTTAGTTGTTGAGAGGGTTGCCCAAAAGCAGTATATAAGGCATACCCAGTAAAACTTACAATTAAACCGGATATAGAGATGGCAATTAGGGTTGTTGTTTCCATGATTCTATAATATCAAAACTACAATGGATCTATAGGGTAAGATCCTTTATCTACAGCGGAATGGTATGCAAAGTCAACAGATCTCAATAAAAAAATAGGATTTATGGCTACACAAACCGTTGAGGGTAGTTCTAGATCTGGTCCAAGACGAACTGTTGTAGGAGATTTATTGAAACCATTGAATTCAGAATATGGTAAAGTAGATCCGGGGTGGGGAACTACCCCTTGGATGGGGGTTGCAATGGCCCTATTTGCGGTATTTCTCTCTATTATTTTAGAGATTTATAATTCGTCCCTTTTACTGGACCAAATTTCCATGAATTAGAGAATTCGATTCACAAGAACCAACTAACTAGCTTTTCAATAGAAAAGTCAAGTTTAGCATTTAGATCGTTCATTTTTAGACCATTCCATTTTGATTTGGTAGTTGGACCGCGAAACTTCTTTGTTTCTCTATTTCCGGAATATGAGTGTGTGACTTGTTATAATGGATCCTATTGATAGTACAGAACATAAAATGGATACGTCATCTTATCTTGATAGATGGCTTTACCCCGTCAGATATTTATTCTAGTATCTGGAGCACGGAATATAGAAAATAAATAGATTCTAAAGTGTTAGAACTATGATTCATACTTAATATTTATATTTAGACCTCGCAACCGGACGAAAAAAAATGAAAGAGTTAGAAGAATTCATTTAGAAAAAGAAATGGAATTTTATTCGGCCGCCGCTTATCCATTTCTTTGTGTATTTTTTTCATTATATCTATTTATTGAAATTGAATAAGTGATGATCTAGCAGTTCTTACTCAGGGAATTCTTGGACTTCGATTAAAGGTTTTTTTGGAAATCATCGTGGTTCTGGTATGAATCTCAGGTTTTCCATTGATTCTATAGGGTCTTAACAAGAAAATTCTTATCAATAAAAAAAAACAGAAGTCAAATCTTATTACATACACAATACAAAAAAAAATGAAGTAAATAATAGAATATTCAAGAGGCCTGTAAGGATCAAGAGAAAAGACGAGTGAGCCGACTTGAAATTTTGGCATTATAAACACTAAGAATATCTTGTAGATTTCTATTTTTTGGATCTTCAAAAAAGACTGGAATCATAGGATTAACTTCAGAAGTTTCAAACTTTCTATTACACATATCTGTTTTCCAAATAACCAGTATTTGAGTCTTTTTGTTTGAGCCGTACGAGATAAAATTTTCATATACGGTTCGAAGGGGGGTCCCTTGGTTTACCTATCTCAATAAAGTCTATGATTGGTTCGAAGAACGTCTTGAGATTCAGGCCATTGCCGATGATATAACTAGTAAATATGTCCCTCCTCATGTAAATATATTTTATTGTTTAGGAGGAATTACACTTACTTGTTTTTTAGTCCAAGTAGCGACGGGTTTTGCTATGACTTTTTATTATCGTCCAACCGTTACAGAGGCTTTTGCTTCTGTTCAATATATAATGACTGAGGCTAACTTTGGTTGGTTAATCCGATCAGTTCATCGATGGTCAGCAAGTATGATGGTATTAATGATGATCTTGCACGTATTTCGCATGTATCTCACTGGTGGTTTTAAAAAACCTCGCGAATTGACTTGGGTTACAGGTGTAATTTTGGGTGTATTGACTGCATCCTTTGGTGTAACTGGTTATTCTTTACCTTGGGACCAAATTGGTTATTGGGCAGTCAAAATTGTAACAGGTGTACCCGATGCTATTCCTGTAATAGGATCCTCGGTGGTAGAGTTATTGCGCGGCAACGCTAGTGTGGGACAATCTACCTTGACTCGTTTTTATAGTTTACATACTTTTGTATTACCTCTACTTACTTCCGTATTCATGTTAATGCACTTTCCAATGATACGTAAGCAAGGAATTTCCGGTCCTTTATAGAAAATATGAATCATAGATATTTGTAATAAATCATTTGGGGAGGAGTAATATTATTTCATTGCTACAAATATGCATTATTTTTTTTGAATAAGACATGTATTTGGATATTTCCCTTCCACTTAACAAAATAAATTGGATTCTTTATTTGACATACACGAATAGTGGAAGGGAACTCTCCGAAAAAAGAATGGATTATGGGAGTGTATGACTTGAACTATTGATTGGGCCATGCAGATATATGACTTCATCTTATCTGCCACATTTGAATTCACAATTAAATGTGTCTTTGTTCCAACCACGGTGCCAGTCCTCTACAGAGGATAGTCAGTCCGGTTCGCTTGAAGAAAATATTTTCTATGATCAGACTCGATCATATCCTATGCATGAACAGGCTCCGTAATATCCAGTAAAATAAGTAAAATGATATAATCTAAATTATGTAATATGTAATTTCATTAAACTTAATAGTATGGAAATGCATTCATTTCCTATGCATTGACTCAATTTATTATACTATTGGAGTTAAACAAGTAGATCTAAAGAAAAAGCGGGTTGTATTATATTAGTAACAAGTAAATCCTTTCTATGTCAAAAATTCCGAAAAATCTTTTTTTGAGGTATACCAGGCGAAAGGTTTGAGATCACCCAGAAAGAACTTTGGATTTTGAAAACTTACTTGGGTGAAAAGCATTTACTTAAAAATAAGAACTGAATTTTTTGCATTTACAATGGATAGTTGTAATTTCGAAAAAAAAACAATTAAATCCATTTTATTACATATTATTACATAGAATCATGATATATGAGTGACTAACATATAAAGAATTTATATGTCTGCATTCAGTTTGTTTGATTCGTGCTCGAGCCGGATGATGCAAAATTATCATGTCCGGTCCTTTCGGAGGATGGATCTATAAGAATTCACCTATCCCAATAATAAAAAAACCTGATTTGACGGATCCTGTATTAAGAGCGAAATTGGCCAAAGGGATGGGTCATAATTATTATGGCGAACCCGCATGGCCTAACGATCTTTTATATATTTTTCCAGTAGTTATTCTGGGTACTATTGCCTGTAACGTAGGCTTAGCGGTTCTCGAACCATCAATGATTGGGGAACCCGCAGATCCGTTTGCAACTCCTTTGGAAATATTGCCCGAATGGTATTTTTTTTCCCGTATTTCAAATATTTCGTACCGTACCCAATAAATTATTGGGCGTTCTTTTAATGGTTTCAGTACCCGCGGGATTATTAACAGTACCTTTTTTGGAAAATGTTAATAAGTTCCAAAACCCATTTCGGTGTCCAGTAGCAACAACCGTCTTTTTGATTGGTACCGTCGTGGCTCTTTGGTTGGGTATTGGAGCAACATTACCTATTGAAAAATCCCTATGTTTTCTTTCTCTATAGAGATCCAATTAACATCTTCCATAATCTCTATGTTTTCTTTCTCTTTAATTTCTAATAAATACTTCGGGATTTAATCCCATAGAAATAAAAAATATTTCTTCACTAAATTCAATGGTATAAATAGGATCTCGATGATATCCAATCGGATCCATATCACGAATAACTATATGTGATCTATCAAATCAAGAATTCATGGTCGAGAATTGAATAGTATAACATCGGAAGATGTTTTATCCATACCAAATAAGAAAATGACTTTCTGATGCAATCCAAAAGTCCTTTTTCTTTGTCCCAACCTTTCCCTAAAACTAAAAAAGAAAAAAGGGGATACCCGTTAGAAATGATATATTTTTTTTTTATTTTTATTCCCTTTCATACACTAAATCCATTGATATTTTTTGGATTTGTATCCATCGGGACTGACGGGACTCGAACCCGCAGCTTCCGCCTTGACAGGGCGGTGCTCTGACCAATTGAACTACAATCCCAGGGAAAAAGTCGTATAGTATACATATATATTCTTACAATTTCATCCAAACTTTTTGTTTTTCTATTTGAGATTCGAACCCCTGGGGCTTACTTCTATATATATTCCTATTTGGATGGGTCTGCACTTTATCGACACGGATGACTCGCATCGCAATCCGTTCGTTATTGCCAACTTGATTTAAAAATAAATCAATCAAGAAATCAAGGAAACAAAAAAGAGTCTTTTTTGTTTTTTTAACTTTAACCCTTTCCTTAGACTTTAAACTTACAGATCCCGATAGGAATTTTGCAAAATCCTAATTTGTGGAAAAAATATGTAAGTAATATGGAAAAAACACATAGGACTCGAGATTCTAATCTTGTGTATCCGAACCCATTGGTGATTTTAAGAGAACACCAAATGGGTTCTATCATTTCATGGTGGATCCGTAAATATTTTATTTTTGGGCCGAGCTGGATTTGAACCAGCGTAGACATATTGCCAACGAATTTACAGTCTGTCCCCATTAACCGCTCGGGCATCGACCCAGCAGGAAGAATCCAATTTAGTCTTTATTGATAATCCCTGATCCATTTTATTTCGTAGTATCCTACCCCCAGGGGAAGTCGAATCCCCGTTGCCTCCTTGAAAGAGAGATGTCCTAAACCGCTAGACGATGGGGGCAGCCTTGCCCGACCTCCATTCTACTATGTTCATAGTATGAACAGTTTTTTGAAATTGTCAATAGAATGATTCAATCAGAAGGATCTTCCCATCTTTCAGAATTCCTTACAATTTTGGATTCACCCTTTCGATTTCGAAATGGTTCATTCCAATCACCAATCTAGAATTCAACAAAATACAAAATAAAACGAAGTAATGCGAAAGAAACCAAAATAAACATAAAATCCTTTCTGGAAATAATTGATTTGCTGGAACAGGGGGCATTAACACCTTATTTCGTTCACTTTCATTCAGTGTTAAGAAGATTGAATTAGGTATATTTCTATTTCACACTAAGTAGGGAAATAAAAAAATGAGAATGAATCCGGAAATGGAGTAAAATAAAAAAGGATGAAGATCAATAAGAATTGAGTTAAGGGACAGGATAGAACCCATTTATCAAAGATTCGGAAATATTTGAAATAGATGTACTCAACTCATATTCATATTCATATTCATATTGGCTGATTCTGTATTCGGGAATTGACTCAAATGGCGCCCTTTTAACTCAGCGGTAGAGTAACGCCATGGTAAGGCGTAAGTCATCGGTTCAAATCTAATAAAGGGCATTTTTTTGATCAATTCTTGATATTTGTAAGAAGTTTCTGTTTGTAATAAAATAAAATAAACTAAAGAATAGTTGAATTTCATTGTAAAAAATCCAATTTAGAATTTAAACTCTATTAAGTTATTGTTATCATTCGAATAGAGTAAACTCATTCTAGTTAGAAAGGGAAATAGTATTCTTTTCTATATATATTTCTTTTTTTAGAATCTGATATTTTCATTCTTGATATTTGTAAGAAGTTTCTGTTTGTAATAAAATAAAATAAACTAAAGAATAGTTGAATTTCATTGTAAAAAATCCAATTTAGAATTTAAACTCTATTAAGTTATTGTTATCATTCGAATAAAGTAAACTCATTCTGGTTAGAAAGGGAAATAATATTCTTTTCTATATATATTTCTTTTTTTAGAATCTGATATTTTCATTCTTGATATTTGTAAGAAGTTTCTGTTTGTAATAAAATAAAATAAACTAAAGAATAGTTGAATTTCATTGTAAAAAATCCAATTTAGAATTTAAATTCTATTAAGTTATTGTTATCATTCGAATAGAGTAAACTCATTCTAGTTAGAAAGGGAAATAGTATTCTTTTCTATATATATTTCTTTTTTTAGAATCTGATATTTTCTTTGCTTTAATTGTCATATACTCCTATTTTGGATTCTTCCAAAGGGAAAGATTCTAAAAAAAAGTAAGTGGACCTAACCTATTGAATCAAAACTATATCCACTATTCTGATACTCCTATCTTTTTTTCTTTTTAATACCCTTTTGGTTCGAACTCTGCAAGAATCCGTCTATATTTCGGATAATATCTTATTGTTCCTAGGAATCAATTGCTACTCCTCTCCTCCAATGGGAGGGCTTATTCTAAGTTCCAACAGACAAGTCATTTGACTTCCAAATATCTTTTCTCCGAATACAAAAAAAGATCAAAATTGATTTCTATTATTTCTTTAAAATAAGTCTATAAAAATAGAAGATATGTCTATAAAAAGAATAGAAAAATCCATCCAATCATGACTTCGAGTATCAAACATTTGGTTTTCATATCTATGATGCATACGAGATTTTGAAGGCAATTATTGGACGAAACTTTCAGTTAGAATCTATTATTATTAATCCAATTCTCTAGAATATTCAAAAATAGGACAGATAGATAAAAAAATAAATAGAGAAAAAGAGTCCAATTTATTACCTCGATCCACAAGAAAGGGTATACGTCGGATTTAGATTAATCTGAATGACAGAAAAATAGAACAAAGAATACAATAAAAGAAATCAATGTAAAATAGAAAGTAAAAATAGTAAAATAGAAAGTAAAAATAGAATCCTCTAGTAGTTTTCTAGACATACAAATTCGAATAATATAGAAAACTTTTTTTTTTTAATTTCACGAACAAGATTCAAAAAGAATCTTATTTGATAAAAGCAAAATAGTATGTCTGGGGATCCGCTGGTAACGAGAGTAATAAAAGCGATCGATCATTTGTTTTTGGAATAGTTCTTTAAAAAATATATTTCTAGGATTTATGAGTCATAAGACAATTTTCGAGTCATGACTTAGGGAATTTTGTTAGAATAGAAAGGAATAAGCCAATTAATTAAGTTAATGGATTTATTAGATATCAATGGACAAAAAAAGAATTTTTCTATTCGAACCCCAGTAGAAAAGAAGGGACAGTCTACGAGAAATCATATTCTATATAAAATAAAAAAGTCTCGAAGGTTCCATCGCTGAAAATCCTAGGAGGTGTTTGGAAATGGTTTGAAGTAGTTGAATAGGAGGATTACTATGACTATAGCTCTTGGTAAATTTACCAAAGATCAAAATGATTTATTTAATATTATGGATGACTGGTTTGGGATAGAATCATTTAACCTGTTTCAATTTAATATTCTAAGTTTCAATTTAGATACTACTAAGTTTCATTTAATGGACTACTAAGTTTCAATTAACACTCCTAAGGAGATATTATATTCCTGTCAATATAAATACTATGGGTTATATTAGATATATTCTAATATTCAAATATAATATGTTATAAAATGATTGATTTAATTCAAATTTTAAATATATCTAAAATTTTCATATATAATGATTTTGAGATATTCTTTAGTAAAGCTAAATTGTATTATCCTTGAATTATGATTATTTATAAATAGAGTTTTATATTTTGATATAACGATTTATTCTTTGTTTATTAATCATTTTGAGATGATACTACAATATTCTAAAAGTCATTAAAGTTTAATAACTCTACTCACAAGGATAAATGTCACATTCTCTTCGAGGTTAGCTGTATTTGATTATTTATTAATTTTAAATCTCTTGTGACTATTATATAATAATTGCATACAAGGAAGAATTTTTTAAAACATTATTCACTTCCTTTTTAAAATTAAAATTATGCAGTTATATATATATATATATATATATATATATATATATATATATATATATATATATATATATATATATATATATTGAAATCTTATTATTTTATGACTTTTATTATGAAAATTTTAAGTAATCAGTATTAATTTGTATAATTGTAATCTCACCTATCGTGGATATAATTATATAAATTTTCCTATTTTGAATAAAATATTAACATTCTTAATTCGTATGATTGTATCACATCTATAGTGGGTATAGTTATACAAAATTTGTTTAATAAAATCATTAAATTAATTTTAATTATAGTAAATATTATATTGATAATAGGTATACCCTATCGGTATTTTATTATTAATATAATTGTTTTGTTCAATGGACGTATAATTTATGATTATATAAATTATAGTTCGAGTGTCCTATCAGTATTAGAATTTTTGGTGACATAATATTTATACATTGTTATATTTCTTATTTAATATTGTTGAAAGTATTATTTGAGAAATAGAAAATTATTTTTTAAAGACATGTAATACTTTATGAAATCTAATATTTCATTTATTAAAATGGATTTCAATTCTCTATGTATTATGTAATTGATGAACATACTCTATCGGTGTAAGGTTACTTGACATGATTATTGTGTGATAGAGAAAATAGTTGAATATTTGTTTAAATATTTTAAAATTTTAATATTAATAATTCAACTATTATTCTGTATCAAGTGGGAGAATTTAACGGATCAATTATATAGAAATAAAAAACAAATATTATTTGTTTAATATATAGTATTATTTTATAGAGACTTATATTGAGGATATTTTAGTCTTATGCTAGTAATAAAAATTTATGATTACTTGTGTTATATCCTCAATATTAAATTTCTATAAAATAATACTATATATTAAACAAATAATATTATACAACCACTTCTCTGTATAGTTTTGCTTTAAATAGTATCTCATTGTTCAATAAGAGTATTTAATATTAGTAGGCTCTGATAAATCTTTATCATATTGGATAAGTGAGAGTGCATGTGTTCACAATCATATAATCTAAAAAAAATTAAGATTATTATTCTCATAGTGTTATATATTCTTGCGCGCACGGTAAATATGACATATTCTAAAAGGAGTTCAAATATTAAATAATTATAAGAAATCTTATTTTATTATACTGAGATATATATTATTCTCTTAATCTCAGGAAACATCATAATTTAATATTTAGGTCGGTATTGAAAAGTCACAATAATTCTTTAGCATGTAATAATATTATGTTATTTTATCTTCAATAGTCCACATTTGTTAGGTCATAACATGAAAGTACAAGTAAATATCAATACTCATATCGAGTATGAATTGTGTTACGAAAGTACTTATGATTAAATGTAATTACTCTCGTAATAGGGTATCCCTATATGTAATTATTATTTTTAGACCTATGTGGATATTCTATGACCTATAATTTAAAACTCATTAGTATAATCACTAACCATAGACTTATACAAATGAGTAAGTCTTATGATACTTTGGGTTAGTGGGAGCTTATCAATAGTATTTTCATATGTTTGGGTCATTCTTTATAACATATTACTCTTGAAGTTAAATATTTTACTCTAAAGTCATCATTCTTTATATAAAGTTGTGAGTTTTAACATGTATGATTTGTCTTTCCTATCGGATACAATTTCTGCAACGTTGAAATTTACTTCTTTTTGATTAATTAGTGTTTTGCCAATAATTGATATTATAATATTAAAATCAATATTTTTAATAATTAATTACTGCCATCCAAGTGAGAGACTGTTAGATTAATTATTTAATTAATCAAATATGGATTGACACAATTAATTATTAATTAATTATATTATGGTCTATTGTTATTAAACACTGAATAGATGAATTGTTTGATTGAGTTTTGTGCCTGAATGGACCGTGATGGGTTGTACCATTCAGTTAAGCTCAATAAGAGGTCTTTGCCCTCAGCCGTTTAGCTATTTAAATGTCTCCCCATTAGATAATTAACATACTCTGAAAACTTTAAACGACAATGAGGGTAGTAATCCTCTCATACTCACACTTCCGACTTCCGTCCCTCAAATCCTACAAGGTACACCGTTCTTATCATTGTCAATTATTCTTTAATATAACAATATGCTATAATTGTATCTATTAAATTAATTTAAATCCTTCAGCAACTTCTACTAGTGGCTATCTGTGGCATCAGGGACGGATCTAGAAATTTAAATTAGTGGGGGCAAATTATATATACTATTATAAATATTTATATAAAAAATAAATATATTAATGTAAAAGTAATAAAATCATTGTGTAAAAAATTTTAACTATCATAATTTGTTATTCTATATCTATAAAAAAAAAAAATCAAAGAGGCTTAAATATATGCAAAAAAGATATCTATAAGTCATTATATTTTGAAGTTATTGTATAATTTTTTTTCTTTTATTTTTGTTTTTAATATGTAACAGAAAAATCAATCAATATGTATATTTAGTTTTTCAAATACACAAATACTATTTCTTTTATGGGGGCATTATTTCTATTTTATTGGATAAGAAACAAATCTTTTAAATAATTTATAATACCATAAATAAATTGGTGGGGGCAGTTGCCCCCAATGGCATACATCTAGATTCGTGCCTTGTGGCATCCTTCCAAAACATGTAAGCGTAACTATAACCATATTGTGTTTATTCTTCAATGCTATATATAATAAAAAATTAGATGAATTAGAAGATGGGGCTGCAATAATCTTGTATCAATTGGAGATGTATCCTCCTTCATCCTTTTTTGACATTATGATTCACTTACTTGTTCATCTAGTCATAGAAATAAGATTTTGTGGTCCAATTTATTTAAGGTGGATGTATCCAATAGAGTAATACATGAAGATATTTAAAGTATATACGAAGAATCATCACCGATCAAAAGCCTTGATCGTTGAAAGGTACATCACAAAAGAAGCTGTTGGATTTTGTTCAAACTATTTGTCGAAAACGGAGTCTATAGGAATTCCAAAGTCTCGTCATAATGGTTGAATTGGAGGTAGAGGTACTCAAGGTTTAAATGTTAAGTCAATGGTTTGAGATGTAATTCTTGAAGCATATTTCTATACATTGAATAATCTTAGTGAAGTTGAATCTTACATAGCTATTCATTAAACAATTATAAAGAAAAAATATCCTCAAATGAATGACAAGTGGTTTTTAATAGAGCATGACAAGAAATTTATAAGTTGGTTTAATAAGAGAATTTCTTATGACGATAGTGCATCTGAGATAGTTAAATGGTTGTTGTACATACCAAATTTAATGTGATAACTTGGACTGCATACCACAATTCTAATTTTTCCTTTTATAGAAAATAAAAAGATGGTCGTAGTACAATTCAAAATAGTGGGTTATGGTTGAGGCTGAATCCATGTATTTCTCTAATTCGAAAGATAAAAATATTATTTTGACAACTAGCGTTTTCTATGGTGTCATTGAGAAGATTTTGGAGATTGATTATGTTATTTTCAAAATGCCTTTATTTAAATGCAAGTGGATTTCCAATAAAAGTGGTGTACAAACTGATGAGTTAGGATTCACACATGTTGACATTGGCAAGGAAACGTATATGACCGGATAATTCATTATGGCTAGTCAAGCAAAACAAGTTTTTTATGTGACAGACCCTTCAGACTTATCGAGTAGATGGTCAATTATTCTTCAAGAAAAATATATTCCTCATAGTGATGAAAATCTTAATATTTCTTCCACTCTTTCTTACGTAAGACAAGTGCCTACTTCATATGAAGAAGTTGATAGAGATGACGTGCATGTTATTCATAACGATCATCAAGAAGACATATGAAAAAATTAACAAGTATTTTATATTCTTCATTCATGATTTATTGTAAGTTATAATTTATAAGATTATTTGCTAACAAGTATTATTATTTGAAATTATAGGTGTTTAAAGTCAAGACACTAAGACATTAAGATACTATTATTTGATGTAATGATGTGTAAATTGTAGGTTGTTTTGTGTCATTTTGGTTTTGATGTAATATATAACTTTTGGTTCTTAAAAGAATTTTTTATTTGATGTAATACAATTTTTGGTCTAATTCAATTCAAAAATAGGCGTGTTGTTGTTTCTGATCTGATACGATTAAAAAAATTCAAGTTAAAAAATTGAAAATTTTGTAAAGTAAAAAAAATATTGAAAAAAATAAAAATTTCACAACGATTGTTTAATAAAAATGTTGTTATAAGCAGAGCGATATCCAAAATAACAAACGCCAAAAATGATGTTGTTGGGTATTAAACCCAAGACCTATAAATTATTTCACAACGGTTGTTTGAAACAACTGTTGTTATATGTAAGAGCAACTTTAACGCAGGGTTGTTAAAGCAAAATTCTTTATAGCTTACGTTAGTAATAAGAAATTTGCATTATAGGAGAGCTGACATGACATCCAAATGAACTAAAATTTAGTTCCCATTATCTATATAGTTAACGTTAACTATGTGAAACCTATTATAATATTATTTAATATTAATAAAATATTCCAAATATTCCAACAAGGATATGATATTTGAAAATAGTAACCGTCATATTATCATTTTTTACCTTCTATAAATTCTATAGAAATTTTAATTTTTTTTACACACAGTTTTACTTCTAAATTTTTTTCTTTCAATTTCCAATCTTATTTATTTATCAAATGGATCCCAACCAATCCAATCCTTATTATAATTATATTCCTATGAAAATGTAATTTTTTTTTATGTATTATTGTTGTGAATTTTGTATCATTTTTAATTTTATAATAAAATATATTTAATATTATTTTTAAGTTTTTAAGGTAAATTTTATTTAAAAAATTATATGTATTTTAATTAAAATAATTAAATTAATGGTAACTTGAATAAAAAAATATAAATTGTGGGGTCAAGTTTTGGTTTCTTATAGACAACCATCATTAAAGTAAAAACTAATCAAATCAACTATAAATTTTTTAAATCCTACAAATCACTTTGGGCCCACAAAAAGTATCTTAGTTTACCCATTTAGTTTACTCCCACTAAAAATGCTCTAACGTGTTATCCTCTTTATTACAACAGACAATAGTCCGTTGTTGTAAACTACACACTTACAATCACACCCAACCTCACAGCGGGTGGTCAATTATGATGATAACCCTTTATCAACCGTTGTAAAATGTGTTTTTCGTAATAGTGTCTCATGTTAAAAAAAAATTGCAGTCACAAGACAAGTGTTTAAAACATATAAATAACAATTGTTAACAAAAATACTTATCCATCCCATACATGCCCAACATGATTTCTATAGTATATCAATAAGGAGGTTTCAGAGGACCCTCCTGAAAAAGAGTCTGCAAGTGGAGGAACACTATCATTTGCAGCAGCGGAAGCTTCCTCCCGCTCTACATGATCACAGGAGACGTGCCCCTAGGATAAGGACCCTTATGACAGACGATTCTTAGAAGTCGATGCTTCCCCCTCATGAGGCCTAGGTACGATTCTCCGCCTAATTCTGACCTGCTCATTCTAAAGCATATCCTGAGTTTCACGGCCGTGTCTAAGTCTATCATCGTTGTTTGCAACCATTTTTCCTGAAATAGTATGAGAAAGAGACATCAGTTTGCATCTAATACAATTTTAGATATGCATCTCCAAAAACCAGTAAACCACCAATTCGGAGATTCATCTCCGAAAAAGCTCGTGTTTGCATCAATGGTAGAAATTGATATCAGTCTTGTCCTAACAACCCAAAATGCAATCAAATTATAGTGCATGTCTCTAAGAGCTATCTATAATGAATTTGATTACTACTTACTGCACTTATAATAAGCTATTTTATCTAATATATTAATTAAAAATTAAAATAAGTTAAATAAGAAACTTACTCAAAAAAGTGTTAGGATGAATAAGTGGAGTTAGTTGGGATTGAAATGAGTATAGGTAGTGTTTATCCTTGAAGAAGTTTAAAAAATGGACTGTAAGTATGTTGCTATGAGCTCCAATGTTGCTTGAAGTTGAGGATGAAAAGGCTTCAAAAAATGAGCTCCAATGTTGCTTGAAGTTGAGGATGAAAAAGTTTTAGAAAATGAGCTCCAATGTTGCTTGAAGTTGAGGATGAAAAAGTTTCAGAACATGAAGAAGAAGAGGGAGGATCTAGTGCGATATATATACATTAAACACGTTCGAAGCTGCATCTTCGAATATTTTATTGGATTTAAAATTAAGAGTTATTTCGGAGATGTATATGTGAACAAATCCTAAAACAAATACGAAGATGCATATCCGAATTAAATTTTAAAAATATGAGAAAACAGTGCGTTTGAAGATATATTTTCGAAAATTACAGACATTTTTTTATTTTTTTTCAAAAATTTTGAAAAATCTATAAGAATGAAAAAAGAAATTGTCTTAAAAAAATAGGCGGAATTAAGCCTTGCATATTTAATGGCAATTTGAACTCGGTGTAACTTTTGGACCCCAAATTGTCTTACTCCGTAGTTCATCCTAATCGACTACTTGAATTAAACACCTTATTTTTAATTTTAATGAAATGAGTTCAGTTTGCTTTATCAAAGCAAAAAAAAAAAAAAAAAAAAATTGATTAAATTTAAGTTAGATATACTATACAAATCATAATCAAGCTAGGCCGGTATGTTCTCAAATTAATATAGTGAACCAACAAAGATAAACACACAAAGACAAATACAAAAAATACTGCAAGGAACTGCTACAAGAGCAGTTTGTAATTCACAAAAGAATAACTCTTAGAATTCCAAAAATAATAAGAATAAAATGAAAATCACACGAACTAAGGCAAACTCTCCCATGATGAAATTTAAACTTTCATTTTGAAGTTACAGTTGCTAGCCTTGATGCTTATAAGATTATTAGATGACAAGCTATCAACCACCAACTGACATTGCCCCAACACTTTCACCTTCTTCAACTTCAACCTCCCAAGTTTGATAGCAACTGGTGCATGGATATTGAGATCCAATGGAATTCTTCCTGTCTGCTGTTGTTGCTGTAACGCCGACATTAAAGTGCTTCCAGACTGAACTTGGCCCGTTAACGACACATTAAGCACTGTTTTGTTCTGATGACCTTGGTAGAATTCAGGTAAAGACCCTTCACAAAGCTTTGTGTTTGTGTACAGCACACTCAACTTCCCTCCTTTTTCATAGTATATACCAATCTTCTTGTTCGGGTTTGTCGCTGTGATCTTTACTTCAAACTTTGCGTAGAGACTCAAGTCTAAGTTAAGCCTCAGATCAGTTATCCTCAAAGAGTCGACTGAGTAATTTGGAAGCTTCGGTTTGAAGATGAGGTAAAGGGCTCCTACAGATGCTGCTAAGATAATGAGAAGAAGGAATAACAAGGTTAGTGTACAACATATGCACCTGCAAAAGCAGCTTCTCTTTGGTTGTGAAGAGTTTATTGCACGCATAGCGTGTTGATGCAGCAGTGGAGAAGGCACCGGGATACCCTTTTCTGATCTAGACGAGCCCGGAGGTACTAAATGCATCCTAGGGTGTGGTCGTGCTTCCACATCCATAGGGTGGATTCTCTGTCTCTGATGATCTGACATGAATACTAGTAATTTGCTTAGTGGTGATGTTGTCTATGAGATTTTGCGGTCGTAGAGGGACACTAACACCCTTTTGCTCTATATACAGAAGACATTCTTTATTTGACTTCTAATTGTGAAAATACTGTACTCTGGTGTGTGGTTACCTTCCTTACCTAAAAATTGTGTAAATCACCAAAAAAAGATAGTGGTAGTTCAGCTAAATATGTACACTATGTTGACTTCAAACAATGGTTGGGTTCCTTAAAATACTTTCTTTTGTTGAGGCTATGACTTCTGTCCTAATATCAGTATATATGACATACAAGATTTCTTAGTTCTAACTAACCCATAACAGTAACATTAGATACACTTATCTTTACATCACTAGATTTCGCAACGTAATTTTTGGCACGCGGTGATGTCTGAGAAGGTGTCGTGCACACCAAGCATTATGTTTCAATAAAAAACAAACAAATGGCATGTGCTGGTAATTATTGACATAAGATGACCAGATATGCATATTGTACATTCTTAAAACCTGCTTCGCAGTTAAGGAAACTTTACTTGCACATTAAGGATGCGTGTCAAACATTGTACAAGAAGACACGGCAGTATATTGGTGAATTACTATTATTGTCCTTAGAAGATTATAATTTATAATCAATTAAACAAATTGTTACTTTGCTGTTGGCATTCTAAAGTACAAGTTTTATTCAATTTGAATCTCTTGCGGCGCAGCTTCGGTAGTTGACCCTTCTGCATTAGTTTCTTCTACACTGATATCAGAAGCTTCAACAGTCCTTGTAACCCATTCTTTGAGAGGCTCCTCGTTCAAATCAAGCCTTAAAATACCTGCAAACACGCCACCTAAGAATGCCACTGGTTCCTACAAATTAGAAAAATGGAATTTGAGAAAAACAAATACAGGTTTCAATGCCAATCAATGAACATTCCCATGGCCTAAACAGAGTGTTTTTCAGCCTATAGAATTGTGACAAAATTGAATATTGCTGCACATAGGAATCAGGGATAGTAAGTCAGCTTACCATCCAGATACTAGCAACTTGTTGACAAATACAGAAGAATTTAATTTGAAGATTACAAGTAGTGGTAACAGATTAAGTGATTAACTATAATATTATAATTTATCTATCGATGGAACACATGTTAGTGTCACCTCCGGAGTAGTGATTTCCGGATAGCTGCGCGGATCAGTCGATTCCAAAAGTGGGATGGCGGGATGGCGTATAGTCGGATGACCACTATTGGATCATTTTTTGGACAAATTACATGTAATAATTATAAACATATATTTAATGTAAAATTAAACAAATAACTCAACTCATAAAATATTCATAAATCAAAGCACACATGACTCTTGAAATGCATAAACAACTATGTTGCAAGATTAAGGTCGAGTCTCAAGTCAAATTTGATTGAAAAATCCAAAATTACCTTTAAAACATTGTAACTTAAACGGGTAATTTCAGTTTTTTAAAGGGGAAAAGGACAGCAGGATACTGCTTCAGGCCGGGAACCACTCTGCTCCGCTATCCTGCTATTTACCCTATAGCAGCTGCTATAAAGTTTTGCACCACTAAGGCTCTTCCCATAACAGTCGGCCTGTATCGACCACTATTGATTACTCCGGTCACCTCCATCCCACATGAATCTTTTGTATGCTTGACATATATTTCATTATCCAGGACACTCATGACAGAAATGGAAATCTCAAAGTTAATTATGCCCACCAAAACAAACATGACTTTTGCATCACAATTTTCAGTGGTTAAATGAATTGAAATCAGAAAATGAGACGGCAATATGATGCTATAAGATGGAAAATTAAATAAGACCAAATTAAATAACTTCATCTAAGGTAAAGATATTCTAAATAAACTTAATCACCACAGGCAAGACAAGTAGTAGTATGGAGAAATTAATCTTAACTGATAATTTAATAGTGTGCTGTTTAAGTAGAAACGTCAAAACTTGTGTTAAACATTTTCCTCACCGTACGAGAACTCGCTTGTTCATAAATAAATAGTTAGCATATTAACCAAGGTTTCAGTCCGTAACCGCGAAAACGGCTACGAGACAAAACGGTATTTGAAGGAGCCGATAACAAAACCATTATTCACCGTTTTTATTACAGAAAAAGAAATTGTGGTTAATTCACATGGCGAAATTAGAAAAAGCGACCACAACTCAACCTTTATTTAAAACGGTATTGACTATGGACAAAAATAAGCTTAGTCTGACTTAAATAAGCCTAAATTTTCACTCATTTGCATTAATTTGGAAATTTCAATTGATTTTCCAGCACCACATTTCACAAACTAAACTTTTTTCTATGATAAATTGATAACACATGACACAACTATCTAGAACAACAGCATCCTAATTTTTATAAGTACGAAATTAGACTAGAAACAAAATATCTGAAAACTGATAAAAGAATAAACTAGAAAAACACCTTGACAACTTCTTTGATGATAGGATCTTGTGCAGGATTGAAGAAAAACGCAGTAATTCGCCTCCGATTAGCAACTCGAAGGGAATTGCTGCCTCTGGTGATTTGGCCTTGTGAAAATGATGAAAACCTACACTCCTGCATCAATTTCTAGTATCAATCAATTGAATGAAGAGAAAGAAAAAGCATAAATAAGAAAGAAGGTTAAAGAGGAAAAAGTAAAATAATAGAAGTAAGAAAAACGAACACGAGTGCATGGACGTGGAAGAGGAGATGAAGTGAAGAGAAGAGACATTGCTCGATTCTGCCTCTGTTCGAATTTGCAGCTCACAGATTAATCCGATTCTTCCGGCGCTGTCTTTTCCACGATTGTTATCTCTTTTTCTTTTTCTTTTCAAAAAATACTGTTTTAATTTTAAAGGATTTTAAAATATAAAATTAGTCTCTTAAAAAATATCAATTAGAATAATATATGAGTTTGTAATTTATATGCGTGATTAGTGCGAAAAATTAGTTCAAATGATATATAAATTTGTAATTTATTGTGACGAAAATTTTTTTAAATAGATCAAAAAATTACAAAAGAAAATTTAAAAGACTAATTTGATATTTTAAAAGACCTTAAAAGACCTAGACAATAGTTTTACATTTGTTTTCTTTAATTTTTAGTTTGAAAATTATTTTTATGGATAGCATACTTAGAGTTTTATTTTAAATAAATTATCATTTTAGTCATAAAAACACATTTAGTATAAACTTTTTAAAACGTTTTTATTACACTTTATTAAAATATAATGGAGAATATTTTAATATATTTTTTATAAATTAAATTGTTTACACAAGAACACTAGTTGGTAATTCTATCGACGTTGGTATATAAAGACTGTAATGGGTAAGTTTCTATCTCAAAGTTAAGTTTATTATTTTGATCACATTAGTTGGGAATTTTAACTAATGAAAAAAACCCATCAAACAAAGGAAGTCTAGAAGAAATATGCTTCAACCATATTCTAATAATTAGAGAAAATTTGATTGTTAAATGGAGAACCTCAACACTAGATCATTTCGACCATGCAGATTTTATGTCGATGGCAAGGCTGGTCGAGAAAGCAGTTATTTGGGCGTTTCATGGCATGTTCAAATATTTGATAACTGCTTTAATTCTTTTTTCTAAGAAGACACGTGGAGAGAGTTTGAAGATAAATAACATGCAGAATTACACATGGCGAGCTCAAGAAAGAGGAATGTTAAGGGTAGTTATTTTGCACTTGTATATATAGTAGCTCATTAGGTTGAATTAGGGGTAGTTCGTTGTATTACAAAAAATTTCACTGAAAAACTTAAAGTATCAATGTTAAGAGAAATAAGCAAAATGGCTGAGAGGATGTAAGAGCATATGAAACACCATACTTTACTTTCAATACAATTTTTTTTTTGCTTTACTCAATTTACATTTCGTTTTAATTCTTTCACCTTCATTTCCTTTCAAGTCTTTATTTTCTTTTGAAGCTTCCAGTATTGTTATCTTACTTTTACATTTCTTGCAATAGTCGAAGTTCTCAATGTAGCATTTTTTCAGTATTCTCCTTCGACCAAGTCAAAATCCATTATCCTAAAATACACAAAGAAATCAATAATAGAGAAGTTATTAGGCACTATGTCCTATGATTCACTGGTTGATCCTGCAAAAAAACTCATATTTTGGAGACCAACGATGGTTTACCATTTTTAAGGGTAAACAAATTGGCACTTCCGGTGGGACATGTGCTAAGTTTCTTATTTGGTTATAGATTTCTTCATTTCATTGACATTTGAAAATAATAGTATATTCTTAAGAGTTTCTTCTGCGCATTTTGTATGCAATTAAGGAGTGGTAAGGCTTTGTCTAGTATGTCTCATCCTTATGCAGATAACATTAATCCCCGAAATAACCCTCAAGATGTAGTGTAACAGTCGATTGTATCGGTATTTGAAGAGCCAATTCTTTCGACGCCAGTTAGAACAACGACTTCAACGGTATCAGTGACACTAGTCCCAATGATGCCACCCTAGGGGACTACACCCCATCCACGGTCAGGAAATACCCTTACTAATCTTGCGCTTGCAAGACCTTTGTTTGGATTCTCAATGCCACCACCTGGCAAAATACCCGTATGGTATGCCAACTTTTTTAATGGCTAACTTATAACCCAACATGTCGACCTTTAGTGACAATGTGATGGCCACAACGCCATTATATAATGCCTCGGCATCAACCATCAATAATATGGAACGACCAGGAGGGATAAGTTACATCCCTTAAAATACGCCATCTTTGAATACGACTTCTATGATGGCTATGAGGCAGCAGATGGATGAGAGCAATCTGGAATTAGTGAATACTCTCACCCAACAAATGAGAACTATTTTTAACCCATTGATTGCCAACACAAACCAAACTAATGAAGTATTAGCAAATCAAATGGGGCACATAGCTGATCTCTTTGGCACACCCCAAATTCTAGTTCGACCGACTCCACAAATATCTAATGTTAGGACGGTCGAAACCCCTGAGAATGCGACAATACAGACTATTGTGGCCCAAAATCAAGGGGTGCAACAGGAACCTCCCTTGAATGGGGAGCAGATAGAACAAAACAATCCTAGACCCCTGGTAGTTCATAGAAATCAAAATGTTGATCAAGTTCTGAGATAGATTCGGCAAAACAACTTTGCAGGACAAAATAACATAACAAATATGGTCGAACAATGGTACACATAGTGTTTGCATAGACTTTAGATATTTAAATAATGTTACACCTAAGGATGAGTATCTCTTGCCTGTGGCAGAAATGTTAGTCGATTCAGCCAGAGGTCATGAATATTTAAGCATGTTATATTGGTACTCTGGGTATAATCAAATATTTATAGCTGAAGAGGATGTGCCCAAAATGGCGTTTCGATGCCCAGGTGCTTTAGGAACTTATGAGTGGATAGTGATGCCCTTTGGTTTGAAGAACGTCGGGGCCACTTACCAACGTGCCATGAATTCAATGTTCAATGATTTCATCGAGACCTTTATGCAGGTCTATATAAATGATATCATCATAAAATCTTCCTCAAGAGATGGTCACTTAGACCATCTTCGACAATCCTTTCAAAGGATAAGAAAACATGGATTGAAAATGAACCCGTTGAAGTGTGCTTTTTGTGTTGGTGCAGGGGATTTCTTAGGATTCGTGGTGCACAAAAAAGGCATAGAGATCAATCAGAACTAGGCAAGAGCAATTTTCGATCTCAAGCCTCCTTCGACAAAGAAGGAACTCCAATGTTTATTGGGAAAGATCAATTTTTTGAGAAGATTCATTTCCAATTTAAGTGGCAAAGTCCAATCATTTTTGCCACTCTTTCGTCTCAATAAAGATAGAGAATTTACTTGGGGGATTGAACACGAAAACGCCTTTGACACAATCAAGAAGTATTTAATGAAGCTTTCTGTAATACATTAATTTTTGCCCCTAAGATCCCACATGTTATTTACATTCTGCATCACGAACAAGATCATAAGCTTTGGTTTTCTTGCCCTCTTTTGTAGGTTTGTCTTGAGGGAGATCACCAGGCACCTGTGTGTTTCTTATTTGCTTTTATTTGATTGTTTATATTTACCAACCCTAATCAAAATCCAAAAACATGTTTGTTTTTTCTTTTATTAAACTTTTTCAGGAAGAGGTTAGGATCAAGAATATCAAATACCAGTCCTTTAGCTCGAGTGTAATTCATCTGAACAAAGTCAAAGTTTGGTCATTATCGTTTTTCAAGAATTATCCAATCTTATTTGATCAAGAGTTTCCCAAGTTTTGATTGTTTATTACTCAAGAAACTCTAAGGTTCATGTGTTTATTTCCATGTCTTCTTGACAAGTCAAGAATCGAGCCAAAGCAGTGCAGCCAATTTTCACAATTTTTACTGTGGTAATCGATTACCACATTTGGTGTAATCAGTTACCACCCTTCAGAAGGGTCATTTTTGGAGTTTTTCAACATGTTAATCGATTACCACTTATGTTGTAATCGGTTATAGCTGCGAAAATTTGGCCAGGAAAGGCATTTTCAAGTTCTGCAGCATTTTGACACCTCATTCAATTGTATGACATCATTTTACACCAGGTAGAATATTCTAGAGCATTCACAATCACCCCAATTTAACTCCTCTACCCAATCATAATTAAATTCCATCACACACCCTCATTTAATCACACTTTTAAACCACTTGATCTTTGATTTTGCTTCTAATCCAATTTCTAAGCCTAGATTAAATTCCAAACCAAGCTCCAACCCACCAAAATTCCCAAGTCTAAACTCTATAAATAGAGCTCTCATTTAATTCATTCTTCAAGATTTTGAGAGCCAAATTCACCTTATCAAAATTCTTCCTCATTCTCAATTTTCTTCATCTACCCAAATTCACCAAAGCTCTTTCTTCCATTAAAAGTTAGTAAGCTTTTCATTGAGGCTTACTAATCTTTGAGATAAACCTCCATTAAAACACTTTATCAATATCAAATTCTATAGATCATAGCTTTGGAGTGTGGTTCTTGAAGTTTGATTTGAAGCATTTTCATATTTGGAAGTGGTAAACTCTTGTTCCACCATTGTTGTGCTTGATTCATCTTCCATAATATGATCTCTTGTTGATTCTTTCTACTTGTTTTTCTTTAATCAACATTTTGTGATTCCATTGGTGTTAGTTGCTCTTAATTTGATGGAATTTTCGTGCTAAATTGCATCTTTGATCATGAGGTATTTGTTTAAATGATTGATCAAGGATTGGTGCTGCTGCAGTGCTGTTTTTGCTGATTTCGTGGCTGTAACCGATTACGGAAAATAGCGTAATCGATTACGCAATTTTTTTGGCCTGGAACTACAATTTTTCATGTTGTAATCGATTACGGCCATGATTTTTTCTTTTTTGCTGTTGTTTGGGGACTGTTTTGAGTTCTTTTCTTCCCTCTTCCATTTCCTTTTGTTTTACCTTAAATTTTGGTGTTTGTTGATCATATTTCTCTTCAAATTCCATGTACTTTGGGTGTTTGATGAAGTTGGATAAACCTTCATTAGTTAAAATCTATCTTTAAGTGAATCATTGGATTCATTTTAGGTGCTTTGAATTAGTGATAGGTTTAGTGCTTTAATCCACCAAGAAAAGTGATGGAACTTGAAGATGGAATGATTCATATGATGTGGTTCAATTTGGTTTCCCTTCTCCCCTCTTCTTCTCTTTTTCTTTTGGTCAATGAAAATCTTACATATCATTAGACTTCTCTATGATGTTATGATCAAGATGAAACCACTACCTCTTTTCTTTTAGTGTGGAAAGTTTTAGGAGAATGACGTACAAGTCATCTCTCTAACTTGTATTAACACGAATATTATTGTTGACCGGCCTCAGATAGTCGTGGCTTCTACATAAGTCCGATTATGATTGCTTAACATAACGCTAAGTTGTCGCTAAATCAGAATCGTGTTGTTTTTGTAAGAAAGTTATCAATCTCCTATTCGCCATAGTGTGGAGTGGAATAGATTGTTTCCTTGTCGCTAAGAGAGTTAGTTGGCATACTCGTTTATTTTATCTGAGTTGGAGCCCTTCCCTTAATGATGTATGGATTCATGTTCTCACAGATATGGTTGATTAGTCGAGTATTCTCCCAAAAGAGACTAATTGTTCTCCATCATTAACATTAAAATACTAGCTATAATTGTACTAACTTTTACTTTTTGCCTTTTAATTTTTTGTTCTTTACTTTCTTGTCATTTACTTTTATGCTTTTACATTAAGCATTTCATTATTATTATCATCTTATTTTTCCTTTGTCCATTTGGACCTTTTATTTGTGCTTTTGCCTTTTTTTTCTCTTTTTCCATTTGGACCATACTCCTCTTAAGACACTAATAAATACTTAAACACTAAAATACTTGGCTCTTAAATCTGGACTGTTATGATCTTATGCCTGGACCTTGGATTCGGACTTCAGACTTAGCTCTAGGATCCTTACCCCATGCTTTTGGAGATTTGAGACCTTGGACCTTGGTGTTGTTTTCTTCTATTTGTTTGGGAAATTTTATGTGTACAGGTGTCGATACTTTGGCATTATGAAAATCATCTGATACAAGACTCTCCTAATTGGCTTTAAACCTTGGAAGGACCTTGCTTTGACTTTGCTATGGCTTTACTTGGGATTTCCTCGGATGCTTTAATTCATCTGATTATTATGCTTGTGGTTTAAATCCAAAAGGAAGAGGATTTCTTATGTTGACTTCTTGTCAAGTGTTTGCTCCTTGTGTGGTTAGACCTTTCCATCTCTAGCTTTTATTTTATGTTTTAGAGTAGTCACTTCTTCTCCACCCCTTCTTCAATTTTTAAAATCTTTTCCCTTTTTCAAAACTTTCTTGTTTTCAAAATTAAACCTCTTTCATAAAAAAAAACCTTGACTTTTGTCATGTGATTTTAAAACTTTTATTTCTTTAATAAAAGTTAATTAATGTTAATCATACTTTGACTAATTTCAAAAAGATATAAAAATTACAAAAACTCATTCAAAATTTTTGTGCCTTTGTGCACTTTTCATAAAGTTTAGACATGAGTCATTTTCATAGTTGAGATGTAATTCTCATATTTCTCATAGTATTTAATATGTTGACATTTTCCATTTAGATTTTGAGTGGTAGACTTATTGATCTTAATCCAAATAAAATCCTTCATCTTTAGGTGATGCAAATGTTGTCTTATACTTGTGGGCAACTAGTCGTAGTTTTCTCCTTAGAATTACGACTTGCCTTTACATTTAAAATCAACCACAACAAACCAATTTTGTTATTTGTACCATGGACTACGAGATTTTGATCCTATATTGCACTTTGTGGGTACGTAGGCATGAGGCTCAAGAAGTCTCTTCAAACACAAAAATCTTAAAAAAATACTTCTCTTCTCATCTCCCTAATCTATTTTCAAACAAAACTTTTTAAACCAAAAAGCTTAAATATTTCAAAGGGATCTTATAGAGTACTATAAACATTTTGGGTGCTAACACCTTCCCTTAGCGTAACCAACCCCTTACCCATTCTCTGTTCATTTGTTCTTTTTTAGGTTTTGCTCGCTCTTTTCGTTTCCTTTTGGATAAAATAAAACTGTGGTGGTGACTCTTACATTTTTTAGTTAAGTTAATCATTAACTTACACTCACAAATTTCCTCGCTACAGAAAAAAGTGGCGACTTCACTGGGGACTCTAGTTCTTAGTGCGTTCATCCTACTTTGATTTATTTGCGCTTATTTGTTTGTTTTATTTGTTATTGCTTGTTCTATTTGGGTGCTTGGTGATCTGTGTGAGATAAGTCCTATAACCGGACTTGAGAGCTCTTGAGATAGAATGTGTGGTATAATTGAGGAGATGTACTTGGAGTAGTCCTTTGCATGTCAAGTCGAGATCCACCACTCAGTGGAGGCCCCTTTGGGATTACTGATGTCATACGAGTAGTCATGAATGATGTAACATCCTAATTTTTCCATACACTAAATAATATATCTAGTTAGATTTGAGATTTTAACAATGCTAGTTATTAAAAATTAAATGTTGAAACTAACACTTATAATAATTAATTTATTTATTAATTACTTTTTATATTTATTACTTTTATTCTTCAATTTGAATATCATCGTTTCATTTTATAAACTAAACTTTGAAATTTAAATTGGTACTTAAAACCCTTAACTTTAAGTTAATTAATTATTCATATTATTATTATCATTATTGTTGTTCTTGTTTTGTTATTATTAATTGATTTTATTTTATTTGAATATTATCATTTTACTCTATAAACCAATTAATAAATAAAATAATCTTAAGACAATAAAAATATCAAATAACTATCCTTTTTACTATTTTTATTATTATTAATATTATTAACATTTTACTTTTTATAAAAGAAATATATATCTCATTTTCTATTAATATCCTACATAATATTATGTCATGAAATCAAGCTCCCATACCTTTGTCATAAATTATTTTCACAAAGTCATACTAGAACACCTAAAGCACTATTGATGAAAGATTAGTAAATATTTGATAGAGACATATTTACTAGCAAGAGTTGAAAAGTTGGAAGGTATGGGCAAAAGATGATAAATTATGTTATTTTAATATTTTACAACTAGTATAAATAGGGGTCTCTTCCACCCCATTTTCATTCATTCATTCACAAATCATCTTTCTTACTTCTTTACTTCTTTCCTTCTCTAATTTCTTCATATAGCAATATTAGTTTTAGTTATCGAAGTTCCCACGATATCGGTTCGTAACCTTTAGAGTATTTTGTGGTAAAAGTTCTTCTAAAGTTTCAAGGGAGTTTTATACGTCAAAGTTCTGCCCAAATCATTTTCATAAGTAATCGGTAAGCCGTTATAATGTCCATTTTATTTTAATTATATTATTTTAATTATGTTATTTATATAAAGGTTATTTTAAATTTTCTATGCAAATTCCGTTCAGACGTCGATATATTGAACTTATAAAGTCCAAAATAAATTTTACCATTTTAAGTCGTTATAATGCCCAAATTTTATTATAATTTAAATGTTATTAGAAATATACTCTTGACAATTTTCTAAAACAAACAAATTCAAAAGGAGGTATAATATAATTTATATTTGAATTTAATAATTATTTTGGAGGTTATTATGATATATTTAAATAAATAAATATTTCAAGTTATAACGGGATTATGTTCAATTAACCATAAATTATATTCTAATTATTTCATAAATTTCGTACAATCCAACGGTTATCGTAAATTAGGTTCTTGGCAAAGATCGAAGACAACACTTGTGGACTTTCAACAACACTCAACAAAAGGTGGGGGCAAGATTTCGTATACGATTGGGACGGTTAGCGTAAAATAACTTAATATATATGTGTGTAGTGGTGACCTAAGCCCTACTAGCGATAAATAATTAAGGAGAGCCTATTCTCAAATAATGATTTTCACAAATCACTAGGCGAGGTTACGCCGGCCTTAATTAATTATCATAGGAATAATCTTTGACAATTTGGTATTGTATTGTGCTTGCATTATTCGGTTAATTTTATAATTGTTTATTTTATTTATACTTGAATGATTGTGATTGATAGATTAAGGAAATAATCGGTTAATGAGAGAAAAACATTGCTAGATATTAAGTAATTGATCCCCATTAACATAAGGAAAGTTGGATACAATGAGTAGTTATATTTGGTTGGGTTCTGGCTAAGGAAAGACTTGGTCGACTATGCCGTTTACAGTCCACCTCTCTTACCTGGGAAGTTAACCATACAATTACCCATTATACAAACTGAACTTATTATGTAAGGACAAAGATCAAATATGGCAAGACATTGGATGGATTTGGTACTCAACCTAAGTATCTAGATAATAAGTATAACTTGAAAAGTTGATACGATAATTCCCCATTATTAACTTAATACTTATGGCTAAGAGTTGCCACAAGATGAGTGAGTGATCATATAGACTTGCATTAAGGAATGTGTAAGTCCACCGCCGTGCGGTATGGGACGCACGAGGTTGATCAGTCGCCTGCAATCCCGACGGGGATTATTATCTATGCATGCTAGGCAAGACAAGGTTCTTGGCCTGAATTCTCAGGGACGATCGACTTATAACACCTAGGCTCCATGTGAAGTTAGGTGGCGTAGCTCTTGGTAATTGGGAGTACGTTGGTGGCATGTGGTCTAGTGATATCTGATCTTGGTAAATGGGATAGATATCATTGACAGCGTTTAGTGGCCTGAGTCAGCATATAGTTCAGGGATGCATTAGAATAAATAAAGTATATGTAATTGTGGGTATAAGATACGCTTGTTTGTATAAATATGGTTTCCATATATATTATTATTTTACACATTCATTCCCACTTTTAAACTTGTACATGAATCTTAGCCCTGTGTCATTTTTGTTTTGCATTTTGGATTATTTTATGACGATCAGACGATGAGCTCGAATCTTGCGTACTTCCCGACAACTCAGAAGGAAAGGATATGAAGTGACGTGGAGATGTGTTACTATAACATCTAGATTGGGAGCTGTTAGTGTTTTGTCAAACGCTAATCACATCCCTACTACTACAGTCAGTATAAGTGTCAGTCTTGTTGGACTTAGGAGGTCCCTTTTGGTATGCTTTCTTTTTGGTTTCCTTTCTGTACTTTTATTTTATGTTTTATCTATGTGGCAAGGCCGCTAGTCTTAACGGTGTCAAACTCTGTAAAATATATTTGAAGCATATGTATGTGAAACAGTATGTTTTTAAATAATTAAGTATTGTCCTTTAAAAATTTCAAATTTTTCTGTATTTTTATAAGGTTTCATTAGAATTCCACTAATGGGACATAGGCTGTCTCATTTAATGGTATCAGAGCTGGTCGATTCAGCTCGGACCGTAAGTGTCTAGAATTATACTGACTGTATCAAGTTGGATTCCAAACTGGATGATAACTTTTCTTCTGTGCATTGAGTCTTCATCTTGAGAGCCTTCTAGTATAATGGTCTAGGAAACTTATTTAGCACACTTTATTTTTCCTCCCCAACGGTCACAAACCCAACGGTAACGTAACGGACACTTCACAAAATTCACTTTATAAATACTTCACACCCATCCATTATTTTCATATCAATTCCTAAATATTTATCTATACCTTTCAAATGGCTAAATCCTTTCTTTTATTCATCACTCTTCTTGTCATTATTTTGTTTGTTATTGGTATCATCAAGCATGAAGAATTAGGTAAAGATTTCGTAGCAATAATGATAATTATAGTTTTACCACTATTAGTCTTAGCTTGGTTTACAAGTAGAGGTTTTTGAATGAGACATGGTCACGATTTTTGTAATCGTTGTTATTAAATAAATTGATACATTTTTGTTTATACATTAAATGTTGATTATGTTTTCCTGAATTCTAGTTATATTTAAGATATTAATTCAACATTTTAGACACAATTATCCCTTGCCTGTGGGAGACTTGATAAAAATCCTTATCGATGAATCATTCATTGGGATATAAATATACATAATTGTTATGTTCTTTATGTCTTGTGAATGATTGAACCTAATAACTATTCCTTTTCAGGAAGTTATGGTTCAGAACGTCAGAGGTGCGAGGCGTGGTAGGAGTGCTGCTAGAGGCACTACTAGAGGTATACGTAGGAATGCGAGTGATGAAGTTACTCCTGAAGGAGCACCTACCATTCCCATTGGACGAGAAGATCATTCCCAAACTGGAACGAACTCTCAAGCTGACACTCGAGATGTTCGTGAACTTGCTGCAGCTGTGTTAGTTCAAACACAACAAAATGCTCAAATTCTGCAAATCACTCGAGATCATCAACTCTTTCAGCAACAACAAAGGGAAATGGTGCATGAGGATACAGGATTGAACTCGTTTCTGAAAGGAAAACCACCACAGTTTGGTGGTGACTTTAATCCGGAGGGTGCTGAGAAATGGTTGCAAGAAATGGAGAAGATATTTTCTTTCACTCACTGTAGAGAGAATAGAAGGGTTGGTTATGCAACATTCATGCTGACAGGCGATGCTGAAGCTTGGTGGAGAGGAAAGTATAGATTATTGGAAGAGGAAGGAAGAGAAATCAATTGGACCTTGTTCAAAGAAGAATTTTTGGGGAAGTATTTTCCAAAGTTATGTAGGAAAGAGAAGGAGAGAGAATTTCAGAATCTACGTCAAGGTGTGATGACGGTGGGAGAATATACTAGGAAGTTTGAATCCTTGCTAAAGTATTCTGAGTTTTACCGCTTGCATCCAAGGGAAGAATGGATGTGTGAAAAGTATCAAGATGGATTGAAATATGATATCCAGAGGGCAGTTTTACCTCTGCATATTATGCGCTTTGGTGAGCTAGTAGAAAGGTGTCTGGAGTTGGAAGGGATTGACAATAGGAAGAATCAATATGGATCAGGAGGATCAACCCAAAACAACAATCACAAGGGCCACTTTAACCGAGGCCACGGAGGAAGAATCCAACGAGGGGGTAGGCCATATCAAAGGCCTACACCTTATCATAACCAGGATTCTAGAAGGTTAATGTTCAAGTGTTACAGCTGTGGAGGGGCACATCTTAACAAAGATTGTCCAAATAGAAATATTGGAACTTGTTTTCGCTGTGGTCAGAAAGGCCACTTTCTCAAAGATTGTCCCCAAGGACAAAGTCAACCAACAGGCCAGAGGAGCGGCCTAATAAACAATAACAACATAGGGAGAGCAAGAAATGGAGGCCCAAGTGTTGGTCAGAGACCTCAGAATCAAAATAAGCCAACCACAGGAAGAGTATTTACAATTAGAGGAGCTGAGATCTCAAAGTCAGCTGGGTTAATTCAAGGTATGTGTTTAATTGGAGATAAGTTGGTATCAGTTTTATTCGATTCAGGAGCTACACATTCTTTTATATCTACCTCTTGTGCTGAATTTTTGGGATTCGAAATTGTTGATCACGATTATAAGTTGACTATCACAACTCCCTCGGGAGAAAGAATGGTAACTTATTCAGTCTGTGTAGACTGTCCAATAATCTTAGAAAATAGAAGATTCTTAGTAGATCTTGTGGTACTCCCGCTACAAGACCTAGATGTCATCTTAGGAATGGATTGGTTATCAGCCAACGATGTCAACTTGAGATGCAAGGAGAAAATTTTTACATTTGGAGAAGATAGTGGAGAAATCAGCAAAGCTGAAACCCTCACTCAAAGTTTTATGATGCTATTCTCCATGTCAGTAGGAGAAACCCCTAGTGTGGAAAATTTTCCCGTAGTCTGTGAATTCCCGGAAGTCTTTCCAGAAGAAGTTCCAGGTTTACCACCGGTTAGGGAAGTGGAATTTTCTATAGACTTGGTTCCAGGAACTGGACCAATTTCTATATCTCCTTATCGAATGTCACCCTCAGAGCTTGCGGAGTTAAAGAAACAATTAGACGAGATGTTAGAGAAAGAATTTATTAGACCAAGTGTATCGCCATGGGGAGCTCCAATCTTGTTTGTGAAGAAGAAGGATGGTTCTTCTAGACTTTGTGTGGATTACAGACAACTCAATAAAGCCACTGTGAAAAACAAGTATCCTTTGCCTAGAATCGACGACTTGATGGATCAGTTAAAAGGAGCATCAGTATTCTCAAAGATTGACTTGAAGTCTGGATATCATCAGATCAGGGTGAAGGAAGATGATATTCCAAAAACAGCTTTTAGATCCCGTTATGGACACTATGAGTACTTAGTTATGCCATTTGGTTTGACTAATGCTCCAGCAGTATTCATGGATTACATGAATAGGATCTTTAGGTCATACTTAGATCAATTTGTTGTAGTTTTCATTGATGACATTCTGATTTATTCCAAGAATGAGGTAGAGCACAGAGAACATTTGAGAATTGTGCTACAGATATTAAAGGACCTTCAATTGTACGCGAAATTCTCGAAATGTGAATTTTGGTTGAAGGAGGTACAATTTCTTGGTCATGTAATTAGTAAAGAAGGTATTGCAGTAGACCCAAGTAAAGTCGAAGCAATAACAAAGTGGGAGAGTCCAAAGAATGTTGGCGAGATTCGAAGTTTTCTTGGACTAGCTGGATATTATCGGAGGTTCATTGAAGGATTTTCAAAGATCGCTTTGCCCATGACTCAGTTAACGAGGAAAGGTAAAAACTTTGAATGGACTAAAGAGTGTGAAGAAAGTTTTCAGAAGCTAAAGGAAAGATTGACTTCATCACCAATACTCATCTTACCAGACCCATTAGGAAATTTTGATGTGTATTGTGATGCGTCATATCAAGGTCTTGGGTGTGTGTTGATGCAAGAAAGGAAAGTGATAGCTTATGCATCAAGACAATTGAAGGTGCATGAGAGGAACTACCCAACTCACGACCTAGAGTTAGCGGCAATTGTGTTTGCCTTAAAGATTTGGAGGCATTATCTTTATGGATCAAAGTTCACTGTGTTAAGTGATCACAAAAGCCTGAAGCATTTATTTGATCAGAAAGATTTAAACATGAGACAAAGGCGCTGGATGGAATTCTTGAAGGACTATGATTTTGAGTTGCAATATCATCCCGGAAAGGCCAATGTTGTAGCAGACGCTTTGAGTCGAAAGAAACTTCATGTATCTGCAATGATGTTGAAGGAAGAAGAGTTGATTGACAAATTCGTGGATTTAAACTTAGGAGTACATCACAATGAAGGAAGTATATTCATAGGCGCTATTGTCGTGTCTAATGAATTTCTGAAATGGATCAAAGATGAACAACAACTTGATGACCGTCTAGTGAGCATAAAGGAAAATATAAGAAATGGTCAAAATGGAGAGTTTAACATAAGGAGTGATGGAATCCTAAGGTTTAAAGAAAGGTTGTGTGTACCTCAAAATCAGGATATTCAAAAGTTGATTTTGGAAGAGGGCCACAAAAGTAAGTTGAGTTTTCATCCAGGAGCCACAAAGATGTATCAAGACTTGAAGAAAATGTTTTGGTGGGTTGGAATGAAGAGACATATAGCAGAATATGTTCAAAGTTGCTTGGTATGTCAGAAGGCAAAGATTGAACATCAGAAGCCAGCCGGATTGCTACAACCTTTAGATATTCCAGAGTGGAAGTGGGACGGAATAGCCATGGATTTTGTAACCGCTTTGCCTAAGACTCAGAAACAACATGATGCAATTTGGGTGATCATTGATAGGTTGACAAAGAGTGCACATTTCATTCCCATCAACCAGACGTTTAAATTAGAGAGACTAGCTCAGGTATATGTAAAGGAGATTGTTAGATTGCATGGAATACCTTCAAGTATAGTCAGTGATAGAGATCCCAGATTCACATCAAATTTTTGGCATCAGTTGCATTTAGAGTTAGGAACAAAACTGAGGTTAAGTTCAGCTTATCATCCCCAAACGGATGGCCAGTCTGAGAGGACGATTCAATCGTTAGAGGATTTGTTGAGAGCTTGTGCTCTTGAACACAAAGGAAGTTGGGACGAGTTCTTACCATTGATTGAGTTTACTTACAACAATAGTTTTCACTCAAGTATCGGCATGGCTCCATATGAAGCATTATACGGAAGAAAGTGTCGTACACCTTTATGTTGGTATGAGGTTGGAGAAAATAAAATATTGGGTTCAGAATTCGTGCAACAAACGACAGATCAGGTTAAACTTATTAGAGAAAAAATGAAGGCAGCACAGGACCGTCAAAAGAGTTATAATGATAAGAGGAGAAGACCTTTGGAGTTCGAGGCAGGAGATCACGTGTTCATTAGGGTAACTCCTAGGGCGGGAATTGCACGAGCAATCAAAACTAGGAAGTTAACACCAAGGTTTATCGGGCCTTTTCAAATTCTACGGCGGATTGGACCTGTAGCGTATCACATTGCTTTGCCGCCAAACTTGTCTAATCTTCATGATGTATTTCATGTATCACAACTGAGGAAGTATTATCCGGACCCTTCACATGTCATTGAGCCTGAAACTGTGGAACTTAGAGATAATTTGGAATATGAGGCTATACCTGTCAAGATCTTAGATCATCGTATTAAAGAACTTCGTGGAAAGCAAATACCATTGGTTAGAGTCGTGTGGGATGATGTAACTGGTGATTCTACTTGGGAAAGAGAAGAAGACATGCGTCAGAAGTATCCACATATGTTTTAGGTACGCTAAATTTCGAGGACGAAATTTCTTTTAAGGGGGGTGGTAATGTAACATCCTAATTTTTCCATACACTAAATAATATATCTAGTTAGATTTGAGATTTTAACAATGCTAGTTATTAAAAATTAAATGTTGAAACTAACACTTATAATAATTAATTTATTAATTAATTACTTTTTATATTTATTACTTTTATTCTTCAATTTGAATATCATCGTTTCATTTTATAAACTAAACTTTGAAATTTAAATTGGTACTTAAAACCCTTAACTTTAAGTTAATTAATTATTCATATTATTATTATCATTATTGTTGTTCTTGTTTTGTTATTATTAATTGATTTTATTTTATTTGAATATTATCATTTTACTCTATAAACCAATTAATAAATAAAATAATCTTAAGACAATAAAAATATCAAATAACTATCCTTTTTACTATTTTTATTATTATTAATATTATTAACATTTTACTTTTTATAAAAGAAATATATATCTCATTTTCTATTAATATCCTACATAATATTATGTCATGAAATCAAGCTCCCATACCTTTGTCATAAATTATTTTCACAAAGTCATACTAGAACACCTAAAGCACTATTGATGAAAGATTAGTAAATATTTGATAGAGACATATTTACTAGCAAGAGTTGAAAAGTTGGAAGGTATGGGCAAAAGATGATAAATTATGTTATTTTAATATTTTACAACTAGTATAAATAGGGGTCTCTTCCACCCCATTTTCATTCATTCATTCACAAATCATCTTTCTTACTTCTTTACTTCTTTCCTTCTCTAATTTCTTCATATAGCAATATTAGTTTTAGTTATCGAAGTTCCCACGATATCGGTTCGTAACCTTTAGAGTATTTTGTGGTAAAAGTTCTTCTAAAGTTTCAAGGGAGTTTTATACGTCAAAGTTCTGCCCAAATCATTTTCATAAGTAATCGGTAAGCCGTTATAATGTCCATTTTATTTTAATTATATTATTTTAATTATGTTATTTATATAAAGGTTATTTTAAATTTTCTATGCAAATTCCGTTCAGACGTCGATATATTGAACTTATAAAGTCCAAAATAAATTTTACCATTTTAAGTCGTTATAATGCCCAAATTTTATTATAATTTAAATGTTATTAGAAATATACTCTTGACAATTTTCTAAAACAAACAAATTCAAAAGGAGGTATAATATAATTTATATTTGAATTTAATAATTATTTTGGAGGTTATTATGATATATTTAAATAAATAAATATTTCAAGTTATAACGGGATTATGTTCAATTAACCATAAATTATATTCTAATTATTTCATAAATTTCGTACAATCCAACGGTTATCGTAAATTAGGTTCTTGGCAAAGATCGAAGACAACACTTGTGGACTTTCAACAACACTCAACAAAAGGTGGGGGCAAGATTTCGTATACGATTGGGACGGTTAGCGTAAAATAACTTAATATATATGTGTGTAGTGGTGACCTAAGCCCTACTAGCGATAAATAATTAAGGAGAGCCTATTCTCAAATAATGATTTTCACAAATCACTAGGCGAGGTTACGCCGGCCTTAATTAATTATCATAGGAATAATCTTTGACAATTTGGTATTGTATTGTGCTTGCATTATTCGGTTAATTTTATAATTGTTTATTTTATTTATACTTGAATGATTGTGATTGATAGATTAAGGAAATAATCGGTTAATGAGAGAAAAACATTGCTAGATATTAAGTAATTGATCCCCATTAACATAAGGAAAGTTGGATACAATGAGTAGTTATATTTGGTTGGGTTCTGGCTAAGGAAAGACTTGGTCGACTATGCCGTTTACAGTCCACCTCTCTTACCTGGGAAGTTAACCATACAATTACCCATTATACAAACTGAACTTATTATGTAAGGACAAAGATCAAATATGGCAAGACATTGGATGGATTTGGTACTCAACCTAAGTATCTAGATAATAAGTATAACTTGAAAAGTTGATACGATAATTCCCCATTATTAACTTAATACTTATGGCTAAGAGTTGCCACAAGATGAGTGAGTGATCATATAGACTTGCATTAAGGAATGTGTAAGTCCACCGCCGTGCGGTATGGGACGCACGAGGTTGATCAGTCGCCTGCAATCCCGACGGGGATTATTATCTATGCATGCTAGGCAAGACAAGGTTCTTGGCCTGAATTCTCAGGGACGATCGACTTATAACACCTAGGCTCCATGTGAAGTTAGGTGGCGTAGCTCTTGGTAATTGGGAGTACGTTGGTGGCATGTGGTCTAGTGATATCTGATCTTGGTAAATGGGATAGATATCATTGACAGCGTTTAGTGGCCTGAGTCAGCATATAGTTCAGGGATGCATTAGAATAAATAAAGTATATGTAATTGTGGGTATAAGATACGCTTGTTTGTATAAATATGGTTTCCATATATATTATTATTTTACACATTCATTCCCACTTTTAAACTTGTACATGAATCTTAGCCCTGTGTCATTTTTGTTTTGCATTTTGGATTATTTTATGACGATCAGACGATGAGCTCGAATCTTGCGTACTTCCCGACAACTCAGAAGGAAAGGATATGAAGTGACGTGGAGATGTGTTACTATAACATCTAGATTGGGAGCTGTTAGTGTTTTGTCAAACGCTAATCACATCCCTACTACTACAGTCAGTATAAGTGTCAGTCTTGTTGGACTTAGGAGGTCCCTTTTGGTATGCTTTCTTTTTGGTTTCCTTTCTGTACTTTTATTTTATGTTTTATCTATGTGGCAAGGCCGCTAGTCTTAACGGTGTCAAACTCTGTAAAATATATTTGAAGCATATGTATGTGAAACAGTATGTTTTTAAATAATTAAGTATTGTCCTTTAAAAATTTCAAATTTTTCTGTATTTTTATAAGGTTTCATTAGAATTCCACTAATGGGACATAGGCTGTCTCAAATGACATTACTTTTTCCGATCTGCGGGTCCGAGAAGCTGAAGACCGTAGAACCTTAACTCATCCTGGCCTATTAGGACATAGTGCGTAGATTATCTAGGTATAAACCTGAGGTGATTGTCACGTGATACTACACTCAGACGAGTTTCTCTTAAGAATATTACTGGTATATGAGTAGTCGTTATACCGGTAATATCCAAAAGATGGAATTATGACTCTGGGAACTTTTTTTAGAACCTTGTTTTACATGTGCTGATATAACCCTTCACACCATTGTGGGTTAGTTCTCACCCTTTACTCCATACTCGCACCGAACCTTTGAACTTGTGTGCTTTGTGTGATCTTGCTTGTGGTTACTACATACATGCACGCATGTATTTATGAGAATTTTTCTCAATATTTCAAGGAACTTAGAGGTGCTTTTTGCAAATATTTTAGATGTCATTGATTATGGATATTGGAAGAAGGAATATGCAGAAGTACAGTTTCAAGAGTCCCGATCTAAAAGAGTTAAGAAAACTTGGATCTTTGGTATCTAGTCCCATGGATTTTAGAGGCTGCTATGGGAGACTTTTGTATATTCTGAAGACTGATATGGAAGATGGGGTTCTTAACCCCTTGATTCAGTTCTATGATTCGTTGCACCATTGCTTCACTTTTCCTGACTATCATCTTGTGCCAACTTTAGAAGAGTACTCTTATTGGATGGGTTTTCCTATTTTAGACAAGATCCCTTTCAATAGTTTGGAGGAAGTTCCTACACTGAAAGTCATTGCCAAAGCTATTCATCTTAGAGAGTATGATCTTAAGGGAATGTTTGTCACCAAAGGAGGAATTCTGGGGATTAGTACCAAGTTCTTAATAGGGAAGGCTTCTACCTTTGCTACTATGGAAAGTATGGATGCATTTGAGGCTATTTTTGCCTTGTCAGTTTACGGTCTTGCGTTGTTTCCTAACATGGATGGTGTTGTCAACGTTCATGCCATTCAGATCTTTTTGGTTGGGAACCCTGTACCTACTATGCTAGGAACACTTACCACTTCATTCACTATAGGATTTCCAAGGGTGAATGAGAGATTACTTATTGTGCACCTCTACTGTACAGGTGGTTTATTTCGCACCTGCCACAATCCCAACTCTTCAAAGATAACAAGGATAAGCTCAGATGGTCTCAGAGGCTTATGTCCCTCACTCAAGCAGACATGACTTGGTATTATTCAGCGTATGATACTGGAGTAATTATTGACAGTGATGGGGAGTTCCCTAACGTGCCTCTTCTTGGTACACAAGGAGGAATTAGTTACAACTATTCTTGCTAGACTTCAGTTTAGATATTGCTTGAAGGATAAACCCAGTAGTCTTGAATTATCGGGTTTCTTTTTCCTTAATAGAGTAGATAGCTTGGAGTTGAAGAATAATATTATGCACTTTTGGCACAAGATCGATAGGAAATATAATGGCCAGCTGGGAAAGCAACATTGTGTTGTTTCCGAGTGCTACATTTAGTGGGTCCGGAACAGAGCCTGTCAACTTGAGATTCCTTATCCTCTTGAGAAGCCATTATTTCATGTTACTACACCATTGTATTCTCTTGTTCCCGTGGATAATAGAGAAATTCTTCAGGAAGTTTTGGAAACAACTAAAGGAGAAGGATGATTTTATTGAGTTACTTGAGCGACATGTTATGAAGAGATCTAGGGGCCAAAGGATTTATTTTCCTCTAGAACTTCATCATTTTCTCATCTTCCTACCTCTGGAGCATGGAAGAGCATTGTGGACTGACTCGTGACAGAGAAGGATACCATGGAGAGCTACTACAAGAGAGAGATCAAAAAGCTTTGTGAGAAGTATCAGCCTAGGGTTGGGTCATCTTCTGACATGATTCCATAGATCTAGTTTTATTCCTCTTATGTATTAAGACTCCTTGAGATTGTATTACAGACTTTGTAATCCTTTTCCAGTATCAGTGAAATAAAATTTTAAGTATTCCAAATTTGTGTTATTTCAATAATATTAGCAATTCACTTCAAAGTTCCTTGAAATCTTTGCATTTCATGCATCATTGTGCATTGTGTTTCACCTTTTCCAGGTGTCTTATATGTTTCTCTTGATCTTCGTTCAGAGATAAGTTGTCGCATCATTATAATACTTGGGATAATCAGAAATAGAAGATGGATCAGTTGCAACAAGAAAATCGTGAGCTTCATGAAGAAGTAACTACTCTGAAGGACAATATATAGAGACTTTCTGCAATGATGGAGACCCTGGTGGCTGCGCAGAATCAGCCACCACCACCTCCTCCTTCTCCTGTGCAAAGAATAGTGATTTTAGAGATTGTATAAACGCCCATTTCTATGGCCCCGGTTAACGCTTCTCAACATCATATGCCTCATGGGTTCCCTTGGGGCATGCCTTTCAATTATGTGCCAGAGGGATATCATACTCCTCCTAATAAAGGTTTAAATGTTCCTGCTATGATGATTGTACCACCTGTTGTGGTTAATGTTGTTCCTCGTGCTGAGATCCCAGTTACTTCTGCTTTTATGTCTGTGCCACCGCTCGTGGTTCACATTGTGCCTTATGCTGAAGAGAAAGTTTTCCATACTAAGCCAAGTGAGAGTTTGGATGTCCTTGATCGTATGGATGTTTTCAAGATCAGTTTGCTGAGATGCAGAAATAAACCAGGGATTTAAGAGGGAAAGAACGCTCATGAGTTGTGTCTTGTCTCAAATGTGATGATTCCTACGAAGTTCAAAGTTCTGTATTTTGAGAAATATAAAGGGAACACTTGTCCACAAAGTCATCTGGTCATGTATGCTAGAAAAATGTCTACCCATACTGACAACCATCAGTTACTCATTCATTATTTCCAAGATAGTCTTACTGGTCCTGCATTGAAATGGTACATGGGGCTTGATAGTTCCTAGATTAAGACTTTCAATGACCTCAGAGAAGCTTTTGTTTGAAAATATAAGTACAATATGGATATGGCTCCAGATCGTGATCAACTCTGCGCAATGTCTCAAAAAGAGAAGGAAACGTTTAAGGAGTATGTGCAAAGATGGAGCGAGATTGCAGCTCAGATCAGTCCTCCGCTTGAAGAGAAGGAGATGACAAAGATCTCCCTAAAGACGTTGGGTACGTTTTATTATGAAAAGATGGCCACAAGTGCTCCTAGTGATTTTACTGAGATGGTTAATATGGGTATGAGATTAGAGGAAGGAGTGTGTGAAGGACGTGTGACAAAAGAATGTAGTTCTTGGAACGCAAAGAAGCACGACGCTGGTTTTTCTAACAAAAAGGATTGGGAAACTAATGTCATCTATCAAAAGAGGTCCATAAGATACAAGGGAAAAAATGTTAATGGTAATCATCATCAGCAACATATAGCTTTTGTCACACCTATCATCAATACTGCTCCTGCTGCTCAGACAACTCCGAATTATCAACCACAATACCAATAAAGAACACGTCAGGATAATCAACAGAGTCGTCCTCAAAGGAAGAATCAATTTGATCCTATTCTGATGTCTTATGCTGAGTTATACCCTGGTTTGTTATAGAAGAAGCTTGTACAACCCAGAGACCCGCCAACTGTTCCTACAGAGATTTTGTGGTGGTATAGAGCTGATCAGACATGTGCTTTCCATCAATGTGCCTCTGGGGACGATATTGAAAATTGTTATCCCTTGAAATACGAGGTTCAAAAGCTCGTTAGAAGTGGAATTTGAAGATACCAATCCTAATGTGCAATCAAATCCATTTCCTAATCATGGAAACACATATCTTAATATGGTATATGTGTGTCCTAGCATATACCGTATCTTTGATATTCGTTGGATCTGAAGATCATTGGTTGAGATGCATGCTACTCTGAGCGAATACCATAATATTGAGCATGATTATGCCTCTTGTTGCATTTGTTCTGTGAACCCTCGTGGGCGTGTGAAGTGTTAAGAGGGATTTACAAAAGATGATTAATTAGAATCTAATTCAGGTCATTGCAAACATAAATAAAGTTGAGAATGAGGTGAATTTCATAGTTCCACATTTCAACATTCCAGAGCGAGTTGTAATCTCATATAATAGTCAGAATTCTACTATTTCACGTTTGGTTATCCATTTTCCCGGTCCAGTACCATGTGAGTCGGATAAAGTTATTCCTTTTAGATATAATGTTACCATGTTAGAGGATGGAAAAAAGGTTCTTATTCATTCTCTTCCCTCAGTTTTAACTATTGCATATGTGGGAGGTGTGACCAGAAGTTGTCGAGTATTTGCTAATGTACCCTCGAAGACAAGTGAAGATGTTGCGGGTAAGCAAACTCATCTGAAGACTTCTATTGAGGTTGGACAATCGAGCAATGATGAAAATTTGAAATTGATAAAAAAAAAAGAGTGAATACAATGTGATAGATTAACTTCTGCACACTCCATCAAAAATTTCCTTTTTTTCTTTGCTAAGAAGCTCCGAGGCTCATCGAGAATATCTTTAAAAAGTATTGGAACAAGCTTATATGGATCATGATGTGACTGTTAATCAGTTTGATAACATTGTTTCCAATATCACTGCATGTAATAATTTGAGCTTCTGTGATGAAGAGTTGACTGGACATGGAAGAAACCATAATTTGGCTCTTTATATTTCTATGACTTGCCAGGAGGATTCTATGTCCAATGTTTTGGGGGATAATGGTTCATCATTGAATGTAATGCCAAAATCCACTTTATTCATACTATCGTATCAAGGAACTCCTATGAGGTTCAGTGGAGTTGTTGAGAAAGCCTTTAATGGCTCAAGGACAACTATGATCCGAGAGGTTGATCTCCCTATCAAGATAGGTCTGTGCATATTCCAGATTACTTTTCAAGTAATGGACATTCATCTGGCTTACACTTGTCTTCTTGAACACTCTTGGATTCATGAAGTTGGGGCAGTGACCTCTACACTTCACCAGAAGTTGAAATTTGTCCAGAATGGTAAACTTGTTATTGTTGTTGGTAGAGAGCAGACTATGTTGGTGAGCAGTTTATCGTCTTTATCTTATATTGATGCTGATGAAGATGTTCGAACTCTGTTCCAAGCTCTTTCTATCATTGATAATGTTGTTAAGAAGAATGGTGTATCCATGTCTTCTTTGAAAGATGCTCAACATACGTTGGAGAGTGGCCAAGCTGGTGGTTGGGGTTGAGTCATTAAAGTTGTCAAAAATAAAGAGAAAATTGGTTTGGGTTTCTCACATAGTTTAACCCACAAAGAGCCGAAAGGTATTTATGAAGTTTTCCATAGTGTTGGGTTCATCCATGCCAAGTATCATTTTACTGCTGCGATTATTAAAGATAATCAAGAGGATGAAGTTGAGTCTCAGGAATGGGAACCATACCTTGATGACCTTGGATACTTTTCTGAGATAGAAGATGCATATGTACCCTTTCATATCCCTCGACCGAGGCCTGAAGAGTTTGAACATGAAGTCAGTGCCATCATTAAAGATGACCAAGAGGAATCATTGCCCAACTTTGTGACGCGTGGGTCGACATGCCAGAATTGGATAGTTGTTGACATTCCTACTGTTATTCATATTTCAAAGTAATTTGTTTTTATTTCTTTCAAAAAAAAACCTATCACTCTGCCCAAGGTGAAAGTGAATTTGTGAGGGCTTTGTTTCAACTTTTATCATCATCAATAAAATGTTATATTGTTTATCCATACTGTTTTCCCTTTTTGCTTTATTTCTTAAAAATGGTAACATAAAAAACTGAAAGAAAAATAATTTGATGATCACTTTTATCTGCATAATACTTACACTTTATGTTCATATTCTAAAATCAAACATAAAATTATTGTGTAGATTTATTGTTAAACCCATTGAAAACAATGTTCCTGTGCCCTCTCCCAACTTTGAATTCCCTGTGTTTGAAGCGGAAGAAGAGGATGTTGAAGAGATTCTAGATGAAATTACTCAGTTGCTTGAGCACGAGGAGAAGACCATTCAACCCCATGAAGAACCGGTGGAATTGGTTAATTTGGGTTTTGAGGATTATATAAAAGAAGTCAAAATTGGGGCACTACTTCCGTCAGATGTCAAGAAAAGGTTGATAGAGTTGTTAAAAGAATTTTCTTGGTTAGCCTCATCTGTCGTTTAAGCCAAATGTCCATAAAAAAAGGGGCAATAATAATAATTAAAAAAATAGAAAAGAGAGAGAATGAAAAAGCAATGGAAAAATGGAAAAAAAATGAAAAAATGATGATAAAGCCTCATACGGACATCGTCTCATTTTGGTGGCTATTGACTATTTTACTAAGTGGGTTGAAGCATCATCGTTTGCCAATGTGACCAAGCAAGTAATGGTTCAGTTTATTAAGAGCCAAATCATCTACCGGTATGGTGTTCCGAGCAAGATTATCATTGATAATGGGTCGAATCTGAATAACAAGATGATGAAGGAATTATGTGGTGAGTTTAAGATTGAGCATCATAATTCTTTTCATTACAGACCCAAGATGAATGGGGCTGTTGAAGCGGCCAATAAGAATATTAAGAAGATCATTCAGAAGATGGTTGTTACATATAAAGACTGGCATAAGATGCTCCTTTTTTCTTTGCATGGGTATTGTGCATTCGTCCGCACTTCAACAGGGGCAACCCTTTTTTCTCTTGTGTATGGTATGGAAACGGTGCTCCTAGTAGAAGTTGAAATCCCTTCTATGAGTGCTTTGATGGAAGCTGAATTGTCTGAGGCTGAATGGTGCCATAATAAATATGATCAGTTGAATTTGATTGAAGAGAAAAGAATGACGGCCTTGTATCATGGCCAGTTATATCAGCAGCGAATGAAGAAAGCATTTGATAAAAGGTTCAACCTCATGTGTTCAGAGAAGGCGACCTCATGCTAAAAAAGATATCGATTTTTACCACTGATTTTAGGGGCAAGTGGACACCTAATTATGAAGGCCCAACGTTATTAAGTGAGCCTTCTCTGGTGGTGCATTGATTCTTACGACTATGGATGGTGAAGATTTCACTCGTCCCGTGAATATCGATGTAGTCAAGAAATAATTCGCCTAAAAAATAAAAAGAACAACTCGCTAAGTTGAAAACTCGAAAGGGCGACTTAGACAAAAATGAACATCTCGGTGGGCTGAAAACCCGAAAGGGTGGTCTAGGAAAAAGTTAGAGACAAAAATAGAAACAATCATCCCGGTAGATTGAAAACCCGATAGGGTAATCTAGGAAAAAGTTAGGGATTATGGCAAGTAACTGCATTTGGTCAATCGTGATCACTTGAAGCAACATTGCCTGTCAATGATTCTTTTAACCATTCGCAACTGAAGTTTCGAGCACCGTGGAATTCATAGTTGTGAGGGAGAATAGTGGACATTGAATTTCAATGTAATCCTTTCCATGTATTTACCATTTTTTAAACTTTGTAATGATCCTTGGAGTCACGCCATTTGCGGGCTACCATTCTATCAATAAAATTTGGACTTTCGTCCCTTTGTTTGCAATTCTTATTTGTTTCTGTTTAAAAAGTTTCATTTATTTTGTATGATGATTCTTGAAACAAAATGTGAATAATTGACTGAAAATTTGAAAATTATAAAAATATTTTCCTATAATTTATGAATACAAAAATGAATGTCATCAGTTATTCCAAAAATGGTAAGATCGCGAAGCGCAGAGCTTGGTGTTCCCCTAGTGAAGTCGCCAGAATGTGTTCTTCTTTTCTCCAGTAGAGTCCATTTTGACATTTCTCTAGGAGAGCCTGTTAATACCTCTTCAACATAATATGTAACCAAGTTTCCTCCTTTAATTGTTAACAAGATGATGGATTTCTTTGAAATTTGTTGCGATTTGTTAAGTTTTTCCCCAGCAAAGTCTGAATTCGGATTTTCCTCAGTCGAGTAAGTTTCTTCTCCCCATCCAGGTCGTGATCAGGAAGCGGAGCGATTTTGGCCTTCTTTTTCTCTGTAATATTAATCCCCACACAAAGATGTACCTTTGTTGCTTCCCATTAGAAGTTGTGCATCATTACTTTGGATGTTTTCCCAAGCAGAGAGTGTTGTTGTTACCTTCTAAGAAGTTCGATATAGCAATCACCTATCGGGTTTTCTCTCACCTATATTAGGTATCAATTTAAAATCCCCCACAACTTAACTTTCGCTATGATGCTAACTTCTTATTCCCCCCACAAGTTCAGAATGATTCTCCCACATTTGCATCCCGAGAAAATTTTGTGTTTCACGTATCTTCAGCAAATCTGCAATGTTCCCTAGTAGAGCTTGTGTAACTGTTCATGTGATTGCAATCCCCATTGGATCAGTCATTCTACACAACTGATCTCTTTATCCCCTTTTTGAATAGATTTCATATGAATTTTCTTCTTATCCTCCAGGATGAGTCAAGAAGTTTTGGGATGTTTTGCTTCCCCATTGGTTTTTCTTCCATTCTCGAAAGCAGAGTTCATGTTGTTGTTTCCCCTTTGTGAATTATTGATACTAGAAGACCGATATTTGGGATTTTATCCAAATAATATCTCCATTTCCTTAGCAAGATTTGAGCATTGTAATGAGATTTAGTTTCCTTTGATGGCTTTTGTTTATCTCTTGCAGGATTCCTTTAGCTAAGTTCTTAGTAGAGTTTCCAGTGATATCTCCATCTTGTTGAGATGAATAGAGTATCTATTTGAACTGGGGTGGTTGGTCGCCCTTAGTTTTCTCTTGTCCGTTTTGTCAGCGTATTCATACTCATATGCATTGCACGCGCATCCTTTCGTTGTGCATGGCATTTTGTTGTTGCATTTTTGTTGGTACTTCCCCGCTCTCTAGTGCTGTTTTTCCAACAGAGTGTGTGTGTGTGTGTCCTCTCTCCAATAGAGTGTCGACCCGTAACCAGAAAATACATATCCTCTTAATTTCCCCATTAAGTTTGTTCCTTGTGGAAGATGTTTGTTTTAGTTTTCCTCCCTAGCGTATTATCTGGATGGAATTAGTCCTCAGTTGAGATATTTTCTCATCGGGTTGAGTCTTGTTTGAACGTTTCTTTCCAGCTTGTTCATGGATTGAACTTTGGTCCCCTAAGTTTATTATCTTCATTTTTCCTACCTAGTGACAAATAGCGGATGATTTATTTCTTGTCCTACCTAGTGACAAGCAGTCGACCTTTATTTTCCTACCTAGTGACAGGTAGTCAAACTTTATTTTCCTACCCAGTGACTGGTATTTGACCTTTATTTCTTGTCCTACCCAGTAACAAGTAGTAAATTTTGTTTACCCTACCTAATGACAGGTAGTTGGCAGTTCTGTTCACCCTACCTAGTGACAGGTAGTTGGTGATTTTTCAGTGTGAGTCTATTGCCTTCATTTTTTCTACCTAGTGACATGTAGCCAGTATTATTTCTCCACCTTTTGAGTATAGTGCCTTTGTTTTACCAATGACTGGTAGCAGGTAATATCTCTCACCCTTTTCGATTGATTATCCTTGCTTTTGCCCAGTGACTGGTAAAAGATAATCCTTCCTCCCGAGTTTGTTGCCTTTATTTTCTACCCAATGACAAATAGTAGGTAACATTCGTCATCCTTTTGGTTAGCTATCGTCATTTTTTATACCCAGTGACTTGTAGTCGGTAATATTTCCTTGTGAGTTTATTTATTTTCCAACCCAGTGACAGGTAGTCGAGTTTGTTTTGTCCTACCTAGTGACAGGCAGTTGACCTTTATTTCCTTCTCCTACCTAGTGACAGGTAGTCGAGTTTGTTTCCCTTACCCAGTGACCGATAGTCGGTAGTCTTTCTTTTGGACTTAATGCTTTTGGTTTCTATCCAGTGAGAAGTAGAAGATAATTTACCACTCTTCTGAAGTTGAGTATCTTCGCTATTTGCCCAGTGACCGGCACTCGATAGCTCTTCCTGAGTTGAGTTGGCTTTCTTTTCCTTATCAAAATGGAATCTTATTCTTTTTACGGAGTCTATTTTCTTTTTCTCTCCAGTAGTTATCTGTCTCCTGTGGCATATTTTCCCCCACAGAGTTCTTTTGTCTTGCATACCATTAGCATAATCATATCATCTTATGGTCTCTTAGGGGCCAAAAATTAGGTTTATTGTTATATTTAAGTCTCTTCTATCTGGTTGAGACAAAGATGTCAATCTTCATATTTTCGGATAGAAGAAACTTAAATAGGGGCATCTGTAATATCCTAATTTTTAACCCTAAGATCCCACATGCCATTTACATTCTGCATCACTAACAAGATCATAAGCTTTGGTTCTCTTGCTCTCCTCTGCAGGTTTGTCTTGAGGGAGATCACCAGGCACATGTGTGTTTCTTATTTGCTTTTACTTGATTGTTTAAGTTTACTAACCGTAATCAAAATCCAAAAACATATTTGTTTTTCCTTTTATTAACCTTTTTCAGGAAGAGGTTGAGATCAAGAATATCAAATACCAGTCCCTTAGCTCGAGTGTAGTTCATTTGAAAAAATTCAAAGTTTGGTCAACATCGTTTTTCAAGAATTATCCAATCTCGTTTGATCAAGAGTTTCCCAAGATTTGATTGTTTATTACTCAAGAAACTCTAAGGTTTATGTGTTTATTTTCATACCTTCTTTGACAAGTCAAGAATCGAGCCAACATAGCCAATTTTCATAATTTTTACTGTGGTAATCGATTACCACATTTGGTGTAATCAGTTACCACTCTTTAGAAGGGCCATTTTTGGAGTTTTTCAACATGGTAATTGATTACCACATATGCTGTTACAGCTACGAAAATTTGGCCAGGAAGTGCATTTTAAAGTTCTGCAGCAATTTGACACCTTATTCAATTGCATGACATCATTTTACACCAGGTGGAATATTCTAGAGCATTCACAATCACCCCAGTTTAACTCCTCCACCCCATCATAATTAAATTCCATCATACACCCTCATTTAATCACAACTTTTAACTACTTGATCTTTGATTTTGCTTCTAATCCAATTTCTAAGCCTTTATTAAATTCCAAACCAAACTCCAAGCCACCAAAATTCCCAAGCCTAAACTCTATAAATAGAGCCCTTATTTCATTCATCCTTCAAGCTTTTGAGAGCCAAATTCACCTTGTCAAAATTCTTCCTCATTCTCAATTTTCTTTATCTATCCAAATTCACCAAAGCTCTTTCTTCCATTAAAAGTTAGTAAACTTTTCATTGAGGCTTACTAATCTTTGAGATAAACCTCCATCAAAACACTTTATCAACATTAAATTATGTAGATCAAATCTTTGGAGTGTGGTTCTTGAAGTTTGATTTGAAGCATTTTCAGATTTGGAAGTGGTAAACTCTTGTTCCATCAATGTTGTGCTTGATTCATCTTCCACAATATAGTCTCTTGTTGATTCTTGCTGCTTGTTTTTGTTTGAGCAACATTTTGTGATTCCATTGGTGTTAATTGCTCTTAATTTGATGGAATTTTCATGCTCAATTGCATCCTTGATCATGAGGTGTTTGTTTAAATGATTGATCAAGGATTGATGCTGCTGTAGTTCTGTATTTGCTGATTTTGGGGCCGTAATTGATTACGGCAAATAGCGTAATTGATTACGCAATTTTTTTGGCCCGGAACTGCTATTTTTCATGTTGTAACCGATTACAGCCATAAATTTTGATTTTTTTCTGTTGTTTAGGGACTATTTTGAGTTCTTTTCTTCCCTCTTCCATTTCCTTTTGTTTTGCCTTGAGTTATAGTGTTTATTGATCATATTTCTCTTTAAATTCCATGCACTTTGGATGTTTGATGAAGTTGGATAAACCTTCATTAGTTCAAATCTATATTTAAGTGAGTCATTAGATTCATTTTAGGTGCTTTGAATTAGTGATAGGTTTAGTGTTTTAATCTCAAGAAGAGTGATGGAACATGAAAATGGAATTATTCAAATATTGTGGTTCGATTTGGCTTCCCTTCTCCCCTCTTCTTCTCTTTTTCTTTTGGTCAATGAAAATCTTACATATCATTAGACTTATCTTTGAAGTTATGATCAAGATGAGACCACTACCTCTCTTTTTTTTTAGTGTGACAAGTTTTAGGAGAATGACCTACATGTAATTTCTCTAACTTGTATTAACATGAACATTGTTATTGACCAGCCTCAGATAGTCACGACTTCTACATAAGTTCGATTACGATTGCTTAACGTATCACTAAATTGTCCTTAAATTAGAATCATGTTGTTTTTGTAAAAGAGTTATCAATCTCCTATTCGCCATAGTGTGGCGTGGGATAGATTGTTTTCTTGTCGCTAAGGGAATTAGTTGGCGTACTCGTTGATTTTATACGAGTTGGAGCCCTTCTCTTAATGATGTATGGATTCATATTCTCAAACTTATGGTTGATTAGTCGAGTATTCTCCTAAAAAAGGACCAATTATTCTCCATCTTTAACATTAACATACTAACTATAATTGTACTAACCTTTACTTTTCACCTTTTAATTTTCGCTCTTTACTTTCTTGTCATTTACTTTTATGCTTTTACATTTAGCATTTCATTGTTATTATCATCTTATTTTTCCTTTTTCCATTTGGACCTTTTATTTGTGCTTTTTCTCTTTTTTTTCTTTCTCTTTGTCCATTTGGACCATGTTCCTCTTAAGACATTAATAAATACTTTAACACTAAAAGGCTTGACTCTTAAATACGAATTGTTATGACCTTACGCTTGGACCTTGGATTCAAATTTTGGACTTAGCTCTAGGATCCTTGCCCTATGCTTTTGAAGATTTGAGACCTTGGACCTTGGTGTTGTTTTTGTCTATTTATTTGGGAAATGTTCTGTGTGCATGTGTCGATACTTTGCTATGACTTTACTTGCGATTTCCTCGGATGCGTTAATTCATCTGATTATCATGCTTGTGGTTTAAATCCAAAAGGAAGATGATTGCTTATGTTGACTTTTTGCCAAGTGTTTTCTTCTTGTGTGGTTAGACCTTCCCATCTCTAGCTTTTATTTTATGTTTTAGGGTAGTCACTTCTTCTCCACCCCTTCTTCAATTTTCAAAATTTTCTCCCTTTTTCAAAACCTTCTTGTTTTCAAAATTAAACCTCTTTCATAAAAAAACCTTGACTTTTGTCAAGTGATTTTCAAAATTTTCTTTCTTTAATAAATGTCAATCAATGTTAATCATACTTTAAATAATTTCAAAAAGACATAAAAAATATAAAAACTCATTCAAGCTTTTTGTGCCTTTGTGCACTTTTTCATTTAAAATTTTTCATAAAGTTTAGACATGATTCATTTTCATAGTTGAGATGTAATTCTCTTATTCCCTATAGTATTTAAAATGTTGACATTTTCCGCTTAGATGTTGAGTGATAGACTTGTTGATCTTTATCCAAGCAAAATCCTCCATCTTTAGGTGATGCAAATGTTGTCTTATACTTGTGGGCGACTAGTCGTAGTTTTCTCCTTAAAATGATGACTTGTCTTTACACTTAAAATCAACCATAACAAACCAATTTTGTTATTTGTACCATGAACCATGTGGTTTTGATCTTATATTGCACTTTGTGGGTACGTAGGCATGAGGCTCAAGAATTCTCTTCAAACACAAAAATCTTAAAAAATAGGCAAAACTACTGTCTAGGTCCTTTAAGTTATTTTAAAGTATCAAGTTAGTTCCTTAAGTTTTTTTTGTAACACTTTGGTCTTTTAAAAAAAATCTCCATTATAATAAATTACAAGCTCATATACCATTTGAACTGGTTTTTCGCGTTGATCACGAATATGTAATTAATTTTGCGTCTGATTGTGTATTTTGGTCAGATCGATGATTTTTCCTTAAGTATTTCGTCCATTTTTACCTGATTCTCATGAACCGTAACTTGTTTGATAAATTTGATTGCATATTCATGATCAGCGTGAAAAACTAGTTCAAATGGTATATGAGTTTGCAATTTTTTATAACGGGGATTTTTAAAAAGGAACCAAAGTGTTACAAAAAAAAAAAAACTTAAGGGACTAATTTGATATTTTAAAATAACTTAAAGGACTAAAACATTAATTTTGCCTAAAAAATACTTCTCTTCTCATCTCCCCAATCTCTTTTCAAATAAACCTTTTCAAACCAAAAAGCGCAAATATTTTAAAGGATTCCTATAGAGTACTATAGACGTTTTGGGTGCTAACACCTTCCCTTAGTGCAACCAACCCCCTTACCCATTCTCTGTTCATCTGTTATTTTTTTAGAACTTCTTTAGGTTTTGTTCGCTCTTTTTTCTTTCCTTTTGGATAAAATAAAAGTGCGGTGGCGACTCTTGCATTTTTGAGTTAATTTAATCAATATCTTGCACTCATAAATTTCCCCGCTACACTTCTAGTATTGTTACCTCCAAGTAGAAATAGGAGTATGACATTGTACATAGTCGTGTTAGATTCGACCATAGACAATATGTTAGCATAGGAGGATGATATAGGCATTGAAAGAGCCATATATTACCTCAATCGGATTCTATTAGATGCAAAAACTAGGTATAACTTAATTGAAAAGTTATGTTTATGCATGTACTTTTCTTGTACTAAATTAGAGGTTATACTTCGATGTTTCCAGACATAAAGATGGCTCTAGAGTAGGTATTTTCATACTCTAACAAGGTCGAATATGAGGCTTTGATAACAGGCCTTCAGATTTTGCTAGACTTGGTGGCTAGAGAAGTCGAAATAAAGGGAGACTTTGAATTGGTGATTCGACAGATAAAGAAGGAGTGCAAGTTTATTAAAGAGAATTTGATGTTATATTTTGTATAAGCCAACCGTTTGTTGAACAAATTCAACCACGTGCCGATCGACCACATCCCTCGCTTGAAAAATCAAGAGGCCAATCACTTGGCTCAGATAGCCTCAAGGTACAAGATTTCAAGGGAAAGGTTGGAAGACTTAGTAGGGATTAAAGAAAAACTAGTAGCGGAAGATAGTGCCTAAAACATCTTGTCAATATCAAAACTTCAGGGGACACGTGAGTATGAAGATTTTCAAAGTGTAGAAGAATTGGAAATTGACAGAGGAATGGATTTTGAAGTTTTAGCCATTAAATTAATGTCAGATAAGGATTGGCAAAAGCGCATAGTCGATTACCTGAGAAGACAACAAGGACGACGGATAGAAAGATCAAATACAGAGCTTTGAGCTATGTGGCTACGGGTAATGAGTTGTTGAAGAAGACTCCTCCTAAAGTGTCTAGGTGAAAGTGAAGCCTACTTAGCAATTTCTGAGGTTCACAAGGGGTCATGTGGTTTGCACCAGGCTGGTTACAAAATGAAACGGTGGTTATGTCTACTAGGAGTGTACTGGCCATCCATGTTGAAGTATTGTATAGACATCACCAAGAGTTTCTAGGACTGTCAAAAGCATTCAGGTATCCAACACGTGTGTGCTAGTGAGTTGCACTCAATAGTAAAGCCATGGCATTTTAGAGGTTGGGTGTTGGATATAATTGGTGAGATAAAACCCTCATTGTCAAAAGGACATAGGTATATCTTGGTGGGAATAGATTATTTTAGTAAGTGGATAGAAGTCATACCCTTACCCAACGTCGACCGGGAGGACGTAATGGGTTTCATCCAGAACCATATTACATATAGGTTCTGGATTCCTGAAACCATTACGACTGATCAAAGATCAGTTTCACAACGCATAAAATGGTGGAGTTCGCTTCTGCAACGGGATTCAAACTTTTGACTTCGACACCATATTATGCTTAGGCCAATGGCCAGGTCGAAGCGGTCAATAAGATATTGATCGGGATGATTAAGAAACATGTTAGGAAAAAGCCAAAGAATTGACATAAAACTCTAAACCAAGTCATGTGGGCATGTCATAACTCTCCCAAAGAGTCGACTAATTACACTCCCTTCTGACTGGTATATGGGCATGATGTAGTGTTGCCTTTGGAAATCCACCTGCAGTCAGTTAGGATTCAAAGACAATTTGAGATCCCAACTGGGTTTTATTGGGGAATGATGTTCGACGAGTTAGCTTCGCTGGACGAGGATAGACTAACAACTCTTGATGTCTTAATGAGACAAAAAGAAAGAGTCACTAAAGCTTACAAAAAAAAGGTGAAACCAAAAGCCTTTAATGAAGGCGACCTAGTCTGGAAGGTTATATTGCCTATGGATTGAAGGGATATGTTGTTGAGCAAATGGTTCCCAAACTAGAAAAGGCAATTTAAGATTTTACAAGTATTTTCCAACAATGCATAAGAAATTGAAGAATTGACCTTGGAAGGTCGAACCCTGCAAAATAATAAATAAATTCAAGAAATTAAGGTTCCAAAATTGATAGCCTTTAACATAGTTGAAAGTGCCTTTTAAGGCATAGTTGAAGATTACATTAAAATCAAATCATTGCAACAGGTAGCAGAAGATAAATAAACACAAGTGAATAAAGTTGCTATCTTAGAAAGGGAAGTGTGCTTTGAGACGTTCATATTGGACTTTAGCTGAGTAGATTCAGCATTCAAATTGTGAGAGGGTTGAGTTGTAAGTTGAAAGCTCAGCGTCAAGGGTTGTGACTGTCTCTAAGTATTGGATACTTTTCTGAGTCTCTTCGTCCAATTGTACCTGACTAAATCTTCGCAGATTGGTCTTCTCATTTTTAGCATCGTGGATTTTCTTTTGTAGAGTCTCCACTTCTTCCTTCCACTTAGTAATATGTTTGTCCAAGGCAGTAACAACACTATTCTCCAAAAAAAGATTTTCTTCAAGTTCCTCTGCACATTGATCTGACTCGCTGGCCAAGTTCCATGCTTTAGATCTCTCGGTTTCCTTATGTTCCATCTTAGCCTTAAGGTCATGCCGACATTGGTAATCAGCTTTCAATTCGTCGAAGAGACGTCCAAAAGCGACTAGAAAGTCGACCACTTCAACAGGGGAATCAGGCACGTCTAGCTTCTTTAAAAGAGTTTTTATGCTATATCCATAGATGAAGTGTTTCTCCAAAGCCGCAAAGAGGTCAACTTCCCTAACGAGATCCTTCAGTTGTTTATGTATGGAATCAAGGGACTCAGGGCCAGAGATGCCGTCAGACATGGTCAAGGAGCTGAAACCTTTTTTGGTCGAACTGCCTTTGCTATTCAAAATCATTTTCACATAAGTCTTGGGATTGTTTGTCTTCAGCGTGTCTAATTCTTCCTGTGAAAAGGGAGTAGTTGTTGGAGCAGTCTTCTTGGAATTCGAGCCATCTTACGTCTCCATCTCCGCATTATGAGCAGTCTTAAAGTTAGGATTCTTGTCACATTGCGACATATCAACAGTCTCTTAGAGTGTCTGAGTTTCTTTCCCTGGTTGAGTTTTTTCAGTAGTTGATAAAGGTTGTTCGTTGCCAGGGTTGGGTTATGAGAAATTGTGATCTAGGTACATTTGGTCGCGCCCTTCTTCATATCATATCAAAGAGGGTGAGTCAATAAGGGACAACTTGTTGGTGGATTTATGAGAGGTGTTGTCGTCTATGAGTTTGTTGATTCTGTTCAGAACGACTTCAGTGGTAGAAGGTTGTTGAATTGGAGAACTGCTGGTAGGTGTAGGTTCCGTAGTCGAGGCCTCTTCAGGTTGGATTGTCGACTTATCCTGCAAAGACAATGTAATTGTTAGTATATTTTTTTAAAAGGTAATAAGAAAATAAAGTTATAAGTACCTTTAGGGTTTCACCTTCAGGGCTAGAATTGGCGCTTTCATTCGACGCTAACTTCTTGGCCGCTGAGGTGACTTTCACTACATTTCCAGTAGAAATATTCTTCCCTGGTTTCATTTTGGGAATGGAAGCCACTCTTAGAATCACTGATATTTTCCTTGCTAGAGTACTCTTGCTTTTATTTTTGTGTGGAGGGGGCTCTAAATAAGAATCTTCTGTGCGAATTGGGTCAGTGGTCACAGCGCCAGACGCACCTTCTGCAGCATTGTCATCAACCTGCATGACAAAGAGGAAAGAAGAATACAAATAAACATAAAAGCAAGAGCAGCAAAATACCACAGGAAATTGTGGTTACGACTCATACCCGACGAGGGTTAGATGACGTCCCCTCGACCTTAGATTGGTTAAGCAACGCCTCAGCCCTGACAGTTTCTCTGGTCCTTTTCTTGTGTGCGATAGCTATGATTAAGAAAAGAAATATCAACAAACCCAAAGGTTAGGAATTGTAAAATAAGGAGGTAAATAAGATTGAAAAGAGGTTTTTACGCTTTCCTCACCCTCATGTATGGGGGTTTTGACCCTGACATTGTTTATGTTGACATGAAGGTGACATTTGAAACTGTATAGATCTAGTTTAGTTGAAGTCACACGCTGCACAGGCTTTAGACACTCATTATTGTGTACTTTCAAAAACTCCCTGCAGACGTACCACCGTGGAAACAAAGGAGTGAAGGCAAGAGCGTGTTGCTGGTTGGCAAAGGGGAAAATTTTGTAGTATAAAATTTGAGGGCGAAGCTATATTTATCTGTGACATAGGCAGGGAATTTCAGATCTGGAAGCTTCACCAAAAGTTTGTCTTTAATAGTCCTAGTCGCCTTGTTGATTGTCCGTCTAAGGTCATTTAGGTCGTATACAGCTTCAAAATATTTTTGGAAGGCTTGGATTTCTTTGATGTGCTTCGATCTACCTTTTTCGAATTTTTTCTGCAAAGAAAAAAATGCGTCAGTAAGATGTTGTTGTATGGTGGCAGTGTCCATGAATTCTTGAGTGCAGTAATATTTCCACCAAGTGTCGAAACCTGAAGTATAATAATAGTTGGGCTCAAAGTTGAGGAGGCAGAGTTGGGGTCGACCACCAGCATGTCAAGTAAAGCATTGCAACCAATCATCTTTAGAATAGTTGATAGTACTGAGGCACAATTCGCTCTTCCTCTTGAAAAATGGGCGAGGGATAGTTTGGCTAATCCCAAACTAGCGTGATACCATGTTGGGTAGATAGGTGAAGACTCTCACATGTTCTTTGATGTGCTCAAGTAGAACAGAGAAGAGCCTAGGCGTCAAGAAGGATGACCAAATATTTTTTGTTTCTTTTTCTGTTTCCTTGTCACCAATTCCCAAGAATGGTTGAGTGAACCATTGTAAGCCATAATTTTAGCAAAGGGAGCCATGGTCGAGGTAAAATTACGACGTTTGGAAAACATCAGTAAGTAAGAGGCAAATGCGTCATGGTTCGCCCTACTCATGTCAGTAGGGGTTAGCAGATTCAGTCAGACACCTTCATTGCTTCGACCGCTGATAATTGGATCGATATTATTAGGACGGTCGACATCTAACAAGGTTTCAAAAATGGCGTTAAGTCACAATTGAAGGAGCTAAAAAGCTCACGGAACACCTTAAAAATTTTCGTTGGGCGAGTCCAGCAAGCAGAAAGTTGTCTTTGGGTTTGATGTTCCTAAGAGCTTTAGTGGCTTCGCCTAATAATGTGTACAGGGATCCTAAGATCATTTGGATAAGGCATACATTTTTCCCTTCATGTAGCTGGTTTGCAAGGGTCAAATATCTCATTTCTACCTTTAATGACTTGCAGCAAAATACACATCTAGATAACCACAAAGCTAAAAAGGCAATGTGCTCTTCAGCAGATACTTCAGGGTCATCAACAACATAGTATTTTGCTATGTACCTCGTGAAACTAGCACAGTTGCCATCAAAATCAATGTCGTTGTCTTCATTTTCAGTGGGGTCGAATTCAACTCCATCTAGGCGAAGACCAGTGATGGTCGCCACGTCGAAGAGTGTGGGCATCAACATTCCACAGGGAAGTTGAAAGGTATTACTCGTACTCTTCCAGAAGTAAATGAAGGCGACAAGCATATTTTGGCAATACGTTGGGCCACTCCTCGGCAACTGAATTAGGTTGAATATGCCCCCATTTCTTTCCAGGTATTACCCATCTTGGCTTCTATCTTGTCTAGCCAGGAGATATATCCATTGTGTTTCTTAGTTGGGGGAGCAGAACAGAAAATCCGCAAGTTGGTGGTTTAATATTCTAAGTCCATAGATGTCTTAATACTAGCTACGGGCTTAGTTCTATGGTAAGCAAGAAAAAAGTCCTTGGATTTGGAAAGATCATCTTTAGGGTCAAGCATATGACCCATAATAGCATAATTAGTGCCAAAAAGTGTAAAGGGATCGAGTACCTGTGATTTGAAATTCCTCAAGTTTCTCTTCAAGATTTGGTTGTTCTGGTACATACTCTCGGTTCCCCACCACAATAGTGTTGTTCAGCAAATAAGCTTGAGGAATAGGTTCTTTGGATGCTTGAGCATTTTTGTTTGAAGGCGCCATTAAGAGGTTTGAAGATCTGGTAAAGAAAATCTGGAGAAGGGTTTCTGAAAATTCCTTTTGCATTTAAAGATTTTAGGAAAAATGGTGGAAAAATATTTGAAGGGTTGAGTTTGAGCTATTTATAAAGGGAAATAAAATACCCCTCAATTTCTGTTGCTGAGTTGTATGCAAGAGAAGGGTGACGTGGCGTGTTACTGGAAGCAGAAATTGGTGAGTGCTCTGCGCATACCTGCTCATAGTCTATGAATCTGGCGCCATGATGAATGGAAGTATGGTAAGTGGGAAAATCATGTTTCAAGGTGACGGTTGAAGAGAAAGGTCATGATGGAGTGATGTCAGCCCACTAGGTGAATAATTATCTGAGAAGGTCAAAAATGCCCCTATCTCATAAAAAGATGTCGAAAGGGGCCCTTTTAAGGGCAATTTGTTAGCTAGGAATTTTAACCAATGAAAGAAACCCAATAGACAATGGATGTGTAGAAGAAATGCGCTTCGACCATATTTTGATACTTAGAGAAAATTTGGTTGTTAAATGGAGAATCTAGACACCTGTTCATTTTGACCACGCAGGTTTTATGTCGTTGGCAAGGTTGGTCGAGGAATTGGTTATCTGGGTGCGTCATGGCATGTTCAAATATTTGATAAGTGCTTTAGTTATTTTTTTAAGAAGACACGTGAAGAGAGTTTGAAGATAAGTTACATGCAGAATTGCACGTGGCGAGTTCAAGAAAGAGGAACGTTAAGGGTAGTTATTTTGCACTTGTATATATAGTAGTTCATTAGGTTGAATTACGGTTGGTTCATTGTATTTCAGAAAATCTCATTGAAAAAAATCAAAGTATCAATGTTAAGAGAAAGGAGTGAATAACTAAGAGAATGTAAGAGCATATGAAACACCATATTTTAGTTTCAATGCAAATGTTGTGGTTTACTCAATTTAAACTTCCTTTTGTTTCTTTCACCTTCATTTCCTTTCAAGTATTTATTTTCTTTTGAAGCTTCCAGTATTTCTATCTTACTTTTACATTTCTTGCAATAGTCGAAATTCTCAATGTAACATTTATTCAATACTCTCCTTCGACGAAGTCGAAATCCATTATCTTAAAAACACAAAGAAATCAATAATAGAAAGGTTATTAGGCACTATGTCTTAGGATTCACTGGTTGATGCTACAAGTAACCCGTATTTTAGAGACCATTGATTGTTTATCATTTCTTTTTTACCGTATTTTGGACATGTGACTTCACACGCACAAGAGAGGGGGTTGAATTGTATGTTTCAGAAAAATTGAATTTGAAAAAAATTTAAAATTAATTTCAGAGTTTTGAAAGTAAGCAATGGAAAAATAAAGTTCGGAATATAAGATGCAGAAAATAAAAGTTAAGGGAAGAAAAAAGACACCAGGAATTACACAGGCTGAGTAAAAAATGACTTATTCATGTCCCCAAGATTTGATCTTGAGAGTATCCAATAAAACTTAAAAGAGTTTAGTAGGTTGAACTCTTGAACCCCCTTATACAAGAAAATATGAAGTTTGCAGCTAACTTTTAACCAAACAACAAATAAGTAGTGAGTATTCCTTCTAAACAATGAATTGAAGTAGTTAGTTTTCTTTCCACAAGAAACTTGGAGCGATTAGTCTTCAAGCATCAAACTAAGATTTTGCACAAGTTGATCTTGAACTTGGGAGAGTTTTTAAAATCAGGTTGAGCTCACGAACCTATGAGATTTTATATTGATCTCCAACCTTAGTATGATTTTAACAACAGGATGAGTTTGAATTGGACCTTGATTTTATATCGAGCTAACCAAAACCCATGAAATTTTAACACCGGGTTGATCTCAAACATTTGAAAGATTTTAAACTAGTTGAGTCTTCGAACCTAAACAGGTGACTTAGATACTAAATTCTTGAAACCAAGATTTTAACGGGTTTAACTTTGAACCCAAAGATATTCCCTAAATGGATGAATTGTTCAACCAAGGTAAAAACAAAACTTGTTTGGTAAACTTACAAATCCACCCTTCCATAATTACAATTGCCTCACTTGCAAAACAATTTTCTCGAAAGTGCCCTGACTAGTTTTTAGTGGAGAAAGTAAACAAAAATATTTTTAGAGAGAGAATGAGGAGTGAGGAATGAGAGCTCACCTTTCTAGATGTGAAAATATGTGAGAATGGACCTCTATTTATAGGGTAGAAGTTGACACAAAAAAGGAAAAATTTTGTGGCCATAATTAATGAGTAAATCGATTAGCATCATGAACCAATCAGATGGTTCGCCTAAAAATAATTTATTAACAAGTTTTAAATGGTAACAAAATATATTTATTCGTTACCATGCATTAAATCACTATCCTAATCACTTAGGGCATATTTTTCAACTAGTCCAATTGATTGGATATAAGTGTCAATCGATTATAAAGAAAAAAATTTTGCCCAGAGCTTTTCTGACAGTTTCCAAATCATCTAGCACAAATTTAAGGTATTTTTAGAAATATTTTCTTAGGAAAAATAGTTTTGAAAACTTTTTTTTATGTGTGTGTTTGTGTGTGTGTGTGTGTGTGTGTGTGTGTGTGTGTGTGTGTGTGTGTGTGTGTGTGTGTGTGTGTATGTGATTAGCCGTATAATGTTACGAGAACCTCCTTATGCTTTTACAATATATTCACTAATATGCGACGAGGCAAACTTTCACACACTTTAAGTCTTGTAAATGCTTCACTCTTGTAGACACTTTATTGAGCTATACTTTGATATGAGGCTTTGAGTTATATTCTATTTTGACAGCATAATTTGAGAATCAAATCCTATTGATCTGGTTGCATATTTAACCTCTTTTAAGCATGTTCGTCTTTGATAGTTGTCATCATCAAAAGCATGTTATATTTAATGGAACTTTCTTGAATAATAACCAGCAAAAACATGGTTCCATAATACAACCAGAAACAAAACCACAATAGCTACAAAACTACCTCGCTCTTAGGTTAGATCTCAAACCAACCATATCCACCATCAACAGATCAAATCCCAACACAAGTGGTATATAAGTTCCACCACCACACTCTGAATCAGGGTAAATACTTGAGCCATTATTGTTGAAGATAGAGGATAGGGTTCTGACGTCATTCCGTAAAGGTGAAAGAGTTCTCCCCGCCCTACATAAAAATAATTCTAAGTCAATAAAATACTCTTCTCCTCCACTTCTTTAGTTATTTCTGTAACTCCATTAAAAATAACATAATTTTAAGCTTTCCAAATAGAACAGATTACAACATGCAAAACCAATAGGTATCGGCCCCTATACTTTACCCTACCTCCTAAAGACAATACACACACACACACACACACACACAGACACACACACACACACACACACACACACACATACACACACACACACACAAAACAACCTAAGATCCTTATGAATAACTACCTTCCACCACAACCACATGAAAACTCTATATCCCACTGACGATGATATCTCACAAGTAATAAAAATGTGAGAATTTGTCTTAGTCAAAGACCCATAAAAGGACAAGAAAGTCCATTAGTGTCAGATAACACTTGTCTTCTAAACAAATTAAACCTAGAAGGGAATCTATCATGCAATCATTTTAATAAGATCTTAGACAGAACCCGACTAGAGGTATGCAAAAAATCTGGTTTGCATAAACCACATTTAAAAATTTAATGCACCATTCTTAAAAATTCAATTTGTGTTGGATGAAAACCGCTTCATACCCATTTTGTTACAAAAAAAAAACGGTGTCCATTTTTTATAACTAGATGTGATGCAGTCTCTGGATGTAGCACTTAGATACTCTGCATGAAAAGACAACTAGAATATTATCATCTAAGTGAAAGTAACATTCTTATCTTCTGAGATAATACTTCTGCTATTTTTTTGTCTAAGAATCCCATTTTACATTCTTGAGCGAAGCATATTGAGATCAAACATCATTTTATCAAAGACTATGTTCAGAAGGGTATTATAAGCTTAAAATTTATTGATACAAACCATCAATGGGCTGATATCTTTAGTAAACCCCTTGCTGAGGACAAATTTGTTTTTATTCTGAGAAATTTTAAAATGGTAATTTGTCCTGATTAAAATCTTAAGGTGTACAAACTCTGAGTGAGTAAAGATGAGACTCTAAGACTTTGTGTGATTGGTGTGTAACTTTGAAACAGTCAGCCCTCTGATAGTTAGATGGCTTCCTGGAACAGAAGGTCCAAGCCACAGTCCCTATGGGTTTCTTTGCCTTTTGGACTTTGACACATATCAATGTTTTTTAAGCATTTTTTTAAAATGTTTTAACTTTTTTCTTAAATAATTGTTAGGAAAAATCTGGGTAAAACAAAATCTTACTTTAATACTCCCTTTCGTATTTCCTATTTTCAAAGTCGTCTAGTATTTTCGTCTCTTGTCATGACGTGTAGTTTTGTATAAGTTATTTCTTGGGTTCCTAATATAGCTTTTCAGTTGTCACTATCATAAATATTTTTCTGCCTCAAAACTTCTGCATTTACACTTTTTTTCACTATTTTTAAACACAACTTTTCTCTCATATCTGTTCACAAATCTTCCTTTTCTTTTATCTCCTTAGTTTTTCACTCTTTTAAACATAACTTTTCTCTCATATCTGTTCACAAATCTTCCTTTCCTTTTATCTCCTCAGTTTTTTTACTCTTTTTAAACATAACTTTTCTCTCATGTCTTTCTCGCGGAAGCATCTAGCAACATGTGCGTCTGACTCTTAAGGCCTTTAATGAAATTTTACATCTGTTCCATATTATTCATATTATGATTCGGGCATCTGCGTAATAATAATTTGAACCTCTCCCATGATTCAGACAATGATTTTTGTCTTGTTGCTCAAAATTTACAGTTTCAGCTCTTCTCTCAGTAAACTGGTTGGCGGTGAGAAATATTTCTAGGAACTTATCCTCTATCTCCTTCCATGTTCGAATGCTTCCATTTGGAATACATAGTAACCAATCTTTTGCCATTCCAATGAGTGAGAAACCAAACAACCCTAACTTTACTTGGTCTTCCATGACATCATCTGGTTTTCACATCGAAACAGTTTCATAGAAGCATGCAAGAGGAGTCCACGAGTCTCTGATAGCATTCACGTTGAATGGATTGTCTCTTAAACCTAAAAGTACAAAATTCTTAATATCAAAGTTAGCAGGGTCTTCTAGCACAAACCCTCTAGAAACCTATCTGTCGTCGGTACTTTTACAGTAATCCCCCATAGCTTGGGGTGTTAGTCCTACTATGGTATCCTCCTCTTCAATGTTCGAAGAAATCACATGTGAATCTTCTTTTGGGGTCCCGTAGGCTAGAATTGCTTCTCTAACTGCTTTTCTGAGAGCACGTACGATTCTTTCAATTTCTGGATTGAATGGTAGAATGTCGATCCTGAACTGCGCATACACAAACAAAAAAATACCTCAGTAGCACTATGATAAACAAAAAAATTAACAAAAAGCAATAAAAACTAAAAATAAAAATAAAATGATGCACAAGTGTTGCCCTGTTGCAATTAAAAGTCCCCGACAACGGCTCCAAAAACTTTATGATTTCTCAACAAGTGTATCGATAGTGTTATAATAATAATTAAGATTGAATCCATAATGACTGTGTTGAGCAAGACAATATTTGTGCAATGTAACTAAAACAGTGAATCGCGACGCAGAGGGGGGGGGGGGGGGTCAATTCAGTTTGCAGTGCAAAAATCAAAATAAGAGTTTGAAAATAGAATTACAAAAGTGGTCAGGTTGTGTACTGAATCCCCTATTTCTCGATTGTTGATGTTTGATTCCTTGTATGAATTATCCCATCATTATAATCCCATAGTGAATTAACAAAGCCACTATAAATGATCCCTCACGAAATAACTCATTAATCACTATTCAAAGCTTCCTATCCCTAGCCCATCAGTGTTGTCGCTACTCGAAAAATGCATCACGCAACGACGGGGAGGCGAAAAGGGATGGACAGAAGAGTCACCACCGAACTTTATTTATCCCATGAGGGGAAAGGAAAATATCGAGAAAACCTAAAGAAATGGAAGGATAAGATGGTCTCGCAACCAAGAATGGGTTCGAAAGCCGGTTATGCGAGGGGAAGATATTAGCACCCCTCGCATCCATCGTACTCGATAGGAACCATTTACTTGTTAATGTATGATTATATCTGCTTAAATTTTATGCTATAAAAGTTTTTTCCAAAGGGTAAAGAAATATGGTTTAGAAACTAAGAAAGGAGGCATAACGGGGAAGAAAAGAGAAAGAACGGACTCGGTAGGACTTCGCAGTCCTATGCCTACGTTTCTCAATAGAAGTGAGAAAATCAGAGTCGACGTAGTTCGGGGAACTACAGATGTGGGGGGAATGTGCTCGGCAAGGATTGTGGCCCTTGTGCCTACATATCTTTACTTGAAGAAGTAAAGAATCAGAGCAGCTGTAGTTCGGCCTACGATTTGTTCATATTATTATGGATGATGCTATCGTACGCATTCTAGCAGTTTAGGTGTTTTGCTGCTCGCATGTGAGGAGACTTATGCGTTACCTGTTTGCGATAGAACGGACGTAACATATCCTTTTTGAAAGATTGATTAGTCTTCGCCATGCGAGGCAAGATGTCACGTTTGATTGGTTGAATTGTTTTTAGGGGTGAGATAAGTCTTTAGATAGTAACCCCTACGGGTAGTACCCAATTCTTTATCTCAAAGTTTTTGTTATGAAAGGTGTGGCGAACGTAGCGTCTTTGTATTGAAAGACAAATATCAAGACCACCCACACTAAAGTGAATATCCTGACACTTGGAGAGGAAGGAGATTACACTCAATCCTTTCTCTTTAATTCAAACACAAAAGGAACTTCGTTCTCTTATTAAAGTGTTTTGGTTTTTTGAATGGTGAGTGCTTTGCGACTGTAAACCCTACGGTAAATGTCAGCACTCGGGATAGGAGAATGCCTACGCCTAACCTCTCCACGACCAATCAAGTTTTGTTACGAAAACGAGTTTGAAAATACACTCGGTGCGTAACTGAGGTTTTAGGTCATAAAGGTTTTGGAAGTAAGTTACGAAAAGAGAGGTAGTGAAAGAAATAGGTGATGGATAAAGTTGCGCCTGTGATATTGAGAAATAAGTATCAAGACAACTCACACTACAGTGAGTATCTTAACACTCAGAGAGGAAAAAGTCTACACTTAATCCTTTCTTAATATAATTCAACATAAAGAGGAAAAGATTTTTATAATTGAAGGTATTTATAAAAATGAATTCGGTACGGGCCCGAGGTTTTTCATGAGGAAGATATGTAAGTTCATGGTGGTAACCAAAAGAAGACGGGGCTTTGATATGTTAACCAACACAAAGGGAACACATGTCAATAAATCCCACAAGAGGATTCAGGCGTGTTCAAAGGGAAATCAACAGCGAGTAAGATAACGATCTCAATAAAGGAACAAATTTCCACATGGACAAAAGACATCCCAATTAATAATAACAAGTAATATATTTACCACATGAAAATAAACCTTAAAACAAAAATGTTGCAAAAAGAATGGACCAAAAAGGATGAAAAATGAGAGAGTTATGATTTTTTGAAGTTTTAATGAATTAATGTACAAAACATAAAACATGACAAACAAAAGCATAAAATAAAATGCAAGGGGTGGGAGTGGAACCCACGCCCCTCAGTTCACAAACTCAAGGCACCAACCACTAGGCCAATAAGCACGCATGTGATAAAAAATGGAAGTGCAAGAAGAGAATAATGAATTGAGGCAGAATATGAAAAAAAACACAAAAGGGTTGATCCTCCTCAGGGATCGAACCCAGGTCTGGGTGGTGAAAGGTGTGTTTTGAATAAGTTGCTTACCACTGGGGTGGCTATACATCCGTTGATATAGCCACCCCCATAAATATATAAGGCGCGCTTTTAAGGATTTCTGGGCAAATATGAAACAACAAAAACAATAACAAGCATTTTACCACATACGTTTTGATTCACAACCTACTCAATTCTTAATGGATTCAAGTGATATTTTAGTCAAAATTGGGTGTTTTTAAACAAGGAATAAGATGGTCCAGATGGAATTTTGAAATGAGTCCTAGAAAACAAAACACGATAGGAGTTGCAAAAATGGTGATTTGGTTGCATTTTGAGGTTCAAGTCATATTTTAAACATTTTCAGTTCAGGCCAATTACACACACACACACACACACACACACTATAAACACGCCACTGAAGGAAATTAAGCACAAGATTTAGTTCAAAACAGCCTGTGGTGAAAAGTGATGTTCAAATTGCAAAATTGACAAGTTTAATGCATGATGGAGGTTCAGTTCAGGTTTAATGCACAATTAGACCAAACAAGTTATGCACACAAATTTTAAACATGTTGAAGGACATTTCTATGCCAAAAATTCAAACCTAATCTCTTCAAAACATTAGATGCAAATAGGTCCTATCAATTATTCATACATATTGCAAATATGGTATCAAGGGTGATTGAATCTACAAGACAAGCACATAGCAAGCATAGCAGCATTTTGTCATTTTGATGCAAAATAGTTTTGGTTCAATGATGCAGCAGGGCTGTTTTCCAATGAGATACTATTTCATGATAATCAGTGGTGTATATTCATTACATACAAGTTCAAGGCAGGCCAAATGATAGTATGCACACTTGAAATATATTACTCATGCACACAGTTCAAAGAAGCATCTCTAATTCCTATAGAATCTCAAAATGGTTATTGTTGCAAAAATGTGAAAATGGTTTAAAATGCAATTCATTGTTGGAGTTCAAAACAGGAGTGATTTAAGATGGTGGATCAACATGAGCAAACCATGAGTATGATGATGAAAGTATTCTGACAAGAAATTGATGCAAAACAAGCTTGAATTGAGAAGTGGCATAATGAGTTGCAAAAATGGGATGAGAATGCATTTTGAAAACCACACACAGCTGTGAGATCAATTTCAAGCAAATGATACTGCACACACAACACATATGTCATAACAGAAATGCAACATATTTAAAGCTCAAGCAAAAATCATCAATCATGGATTTGGCATAAGCATTGCAAGTGAAACATAAAAATGCAGCAGCTGTCTTGGCAGCATATTGGCAGATGAAGAGAATTCATTTTTGCACATGGCCTATGGATCTTAATCATGTTGATAATGATGCTCTTAAGACAACAAATCAAACAACTAAGTTCAGGCCAAGAAGAGAAGTAGGAATTCATCATGACAGCATTTTGTATGATTTGAAACAGCAGGCCAATCATGGATGTTCACATTAAAAGTTGATCAATTAAAACATGAAAATTATGAGGCATGCTTGGAATATAATGAGCAACACACATGTAAACATCACAATGTTAGACACCAACCAAAAAAATACCCCTGCTAAACTATGCCAAGATTGGAGAAAACATGCAAATTAGAAAGCTAGATCAAGAAACACACATAATTGAAATGGGCAGACCCTCCTAACACATTCAAAACATCATGTGAAATGTGTCCACACTTCAAAATTGCTCACATATATCATGGAATTAAAAATCAAGTGTCAACTGCCCAAATATTCAAAAATGCATAAATTTGAAGCCAAAACTGAATTGGAGCAGATGAGGTTAAGTAGATGTATACTACAGTTCAAAATATGACAGGGAATGATGCTAGCACCTAAGGTACTCATGGAATGAAAAAAACAAGATAATGGACACCAAAATGCAAATTGAAACAAGCATAACGAGGGGGCTGTCATGACAGAAAAAAATGAGACATATAAAAAAAGGATTGATTCATGCACATACAAGTTTTAAAACATATTAGAGGTTCAATGTTTCATGAACTGGCCTAAAACCAATCAAACCAGAAAAAGTGAAGTGCGTGGCAGTGGTTTTCAAAACAATTGCAGCAGCAGGGCACAAACATAAATCAGTTGTGAATCAAAAGTCTCATGTTGATAAATATCACACACACACACACACACACACCATAAATGTGGATAAGAGTGAGTTACAACTCAGAAAAGATGCACATGACAAGCAAGAAAGATATTGGCCTGTTCATGGTTAATTCTAGCTTAAAAATGCAGTTTAAAGGTGAAATGAGAAAGCAGGCAGTCATGGACCAAGCCAAACATCTACACACACTAGAATCAAGCACAATGATGAGTTATTACTCAAAGATTAGGCAAATTGCAAACAAAACAACAAATTGGTATGTTGTGGCAGATTTGGTACAAAATGCATTTGTGAGTGAAGTTTGAGGATTTGTGAAAACAAGCAAGAATAGATCAAGTAAATCAAGTAAACACATCATTATTATGATAAAGAAAATGTCTTAACTCATAAAACAAACATAGGGTTGTTGAAATGAAAAATGGCATCTTGAGGTGAAAAGTTGAAAAAATTGTTTTGGCAAGACAGTGGCAGCAGGTGATTTTTTAAGGCAGTGAGTTTTTATACCAAGATAACAACATTCACACATTACAAGTATGACAAGGAAAGTGATTGTGCACTGAAAACAAGTTCATAACAGTTGGAGCAGGATTTGGTATATGTGTTGCAATGTGAAACAATTTTGGGACAGCTTGAGTTTGTTTTCAACATATGACCTCAAATTGATACAACATGGCAATGTAATGTATGAGATGAAGTTAAAAGTCACATACCTCTTGTAGACACTCTTGATCAAGCAATAGAATAAAGAAAACCAAAGAACTTCAAGTACCACCTAGCTTTGGAACTTTTCTTCCTTTTGAGACAAAATGCAACTTCTATGACAGTTTGAGTAAACTTAATTCCAGCTGGTTTTTGAGCCTTTGGATAGTTAGAACATCATAAACATGAAGTGTTAGGAGTGTTGAAAGATTCAAAACAGGTCCAAGTGAGGATTTGTGAGGTTTTGTATGTGAAGTCAAACTTTCTTGGATTGAAAGTTAACTTTGTGGAAAATGGTGATTTTGAGTGGTTTAAGGGCTTGAACATTTTCTATACCATATTTATGGATTGTGTGGATGGTTTTTGGAGAGTTTGAAGGTTTGGAAATGAGTTTAGGGGCTGGACTGTCAAGACAGTTTTTTTGGTGTTTTTTGTGATTTTGAGATTTTGTGAATTTGAAGTAAAGAGGGAAAGAGAGAAAGCTTGTGATTTCTCTAGTTTTTAGAGGGGCTCTTGTGTGTAGAATGAAGTAGAGGGGTGCTCTATTTATAGTGAAATGAGAGGGAAAGGACAGGTTGGAGGTTTCCTTCCTAAGAGGGAAAAGTTTGGCAATTTGGATCTAATCTTCCAAAAGGTGCTCCTTGGCTTCAAAGTGATTTGAAGTCAAGTGTAATGAGTATGCTAGAGGTTACTGAAGTGAGGCTAGGGAGCTAGAGGCATGTTTGCTTCTGATTTCCACTTTTCACCTTTTGCATTTTCTTGAATTTTATAATGCAAGTTGCATTTGCAACTTGCAAGCCACTTGCCTTGGCTTCAAATTTTTCATTTCCTCTGCATAATTTCCAAACTTCTATATTTCAAACATCCAAATATCAGAAATAACAAGATCCAAGGGATGAGAAAGGTCCAACTTGATGAAAATCTCACTTGTAGAAAAACCAGAATTTTGTGTTTCAAGTGTGACAGTCCCAACTTCACCAATCCATAACTCTCAGCTCACAAATGCCATTGATATCTTCTAGTACTTTTTGGAAAGCCCTCATGTAGCTCTAAAACATTTATGTTTTCATGAATTTCATATTCTCAAAGGAGCTTGGCTAAAAAGCCTCTCAAAGTTGCTGAAAAACAAGCTTAAAAGTGAAATTTATATAAGTTATTTTCCCTTCTTGAAATGAATTTGATCATAACTCCAAATCTATGCATTTTATGATCATGGACCACTTGGTGACTTTTGTAGGACTTATCAAGAGATTTCCAATAAGCTTTGAACCAACTGAATTGGATGTGTGGTTAAGGAGTTATGGTCTTGCCCCTTTCAAAACCCTAATTCCCGACTTTTGCGATTACTCCTCAACCCTTGATCCAATTGTCATGAAATTTTATGGGTAGATGCAATATGTCATTAGGAACATTTTTTATTCACATCTTGAAGTCAAATTCCTTATGGTTGGAGAGTTGACTTTTCGGTCAACGGTTCGATCGATCGGTGACTACCGAGTCGACTGTTGACGATCCGGGTGTCTTGAGGCTTTGAATCTTCTTGAATGAACTTCACTAAGCCATATAAACCTTATGAATCAAGATTGCATCATTAGAACACCTTTCATATCAAAAGTCAAATTACAGTTGACTTTTCCTGATTGAAAACCCTAATCGGGCCTGAGCTGCATTGTCTTCAATATTTGGGTGTCAACCTCAAATTGAATTCATATTTGAAGCAATGTAGCATCCTTGACCCTATTTCATTGGAAATCAATTCAAGACGTCGACTGATCAAACCATTGAAACCTCGACTTTTTTAACTGTGCGAAAAAAACCCTAATTTCCTCTTGTTGCTTGGATATTGTGCAAATGAACTAGATGATCATTCCAACCCCACTATGACTTTTGAGATACTCAACATGCTTCTCCTTTCTTTTTCTCATGCTCCTGATGACTTGTACCAATGCTTGTGGCAAAAAAAAAAAAGGTGGGCAAATTTAGGGTATGACAGATGCCCCTATCTAATCGGCTTAAACCTAGTAAGACAAAATGCCACGACATTCATTCTTTCGAGGTAGAAGATGATTAGATATAGAAGACCCTGAATTTGTCTGGGAAAGTAAATACTCGGGAATGGGATACTGGATATTTTGCAAAGATTGCTAACACCAAAAGGATGTTAACAGAGAAAACTTGACACCAAAAGGATGACAAGCCTATCACCAAAAGGATGATAGTATACTCATAACGCTGCTTTGAAATCAAAAGAAAGTGAAGGTCCTACTGCCAAAAGGACAGTGGAACTCATGCTAGTCATGACACCAAAAGGATGTCATACCCATCACCACGAGGATGATGGAGCGGAAACAAAATTAACCCTAACACCAAAATGATGTAAGGAGTCTATTATCAAAAGGATAATGGAAAAAACGCTAGTCATGGCATCAAAAGGATATCAGACCCATCACCAAAAGGATGATGGAGCGGAAACAAGATCAACCCTTACACCAAAAGGATGTAAGGAGTCCATTATCAAAAGGATATCAGACCCATCACCAAAAGGATGATGGAGCGCAAACAAGATCAGCCCTTACACCAAAAGGATGTAAGGAGTCCATTATCAAAAGGATATCAGACCCATCACCAAAAGGATGATGGAGCAGAAATAAGATCATCCCTTACACCAAAAGGATGTAAGGAGTCTATTATCAAAAGGATAATGGAAAATACGCTGGTTATGACATCAAAAGGATATCAGACCCATCACCAAAAGGATGATGGAGCGGAAACAAGATCAGCCCTTACACCAAAAGGATGTAAGGAGTCCATTATTAAAAGGATAAAGGAAAATACGCTGGTTATGACACCAAAAGGATGCCAGACCCATCACCAAAAGGATGATGGAACGGAAATAAGATCGATCCTAACACCAAAAGGATGTAAGGAGTCCATTATCAAAAGGATAATGGAAAATACGCTGGTTATGACACCAAAAGGATGCCAGACCCATCACCAAAAGGATGATGGAGTGGAAACAAGATCAACCCTTACACCAAAAGGATGTAAGGAGTCCATTATCAAAAGGATAATGGAAAATACGCTGCTTATGACACCAAAAGGATGTCAGATCCATCACCAAAAGGATGATGGAACGGAAATAAGATCGATCCTAGCACCAAAAGGATGTAAGGAGTCCATTATCAAAAGTGTTGTACCCTAAAATTTGCCCAACCTTACTCACTTGTTTTATGTTTCAATTGCATTAGCATTTGCATATAGAGTCATGTACATAGCCTAACCATCTGCATAGCATAGCATAGCAAATCATCCAACAGGGACCAATCATTATTCTCATCTCTATGAGCCTATCAAGAGGTTATTATTCTAATTCAATCTCATTCAAGTCACTAGAAAGAATTTGAAAGCTAAGAAGTCAGTGGATCAAGCATTGAGTCTATCTCCTATCCTGAGGGTATCTGGGGATCATCAAAGAAATTGTGAGCTGTGGGCTGAGCATGGAGAGTATGTGGACATCATGGAAGACTTAGAAAGTCATTTGGAGAAGGAGGCAAGTCATTGACATGATCACAAGAGTCGCAATTGAAGACAGTCAACTAGGGTTTCATCTGGGTCAACCATGGGTCAACTCTAGGTCGATTGACTGATTGAAAGGCATTAAGGGCTATTGGAGAGATGTGGGGTTCATCATTTGACATTTAGAGAAGGATATGGTGGTGTGTCAAGAAGAATTCAAGAGAAATCAAGGAGAAGAGGAGTTTCTAAATTAGGGTTTCTGTGTAAAATCCCTAGTTTAGGTCAAACTTCCAAGCAAGATAAGTCAACATTCAAGCTTCAAATGGATCCTTGGCCAACATGAAACTTGTAGAGGATCTCAAGACCTTTAATTTGAGTGGTGGAAGACATTAAGGAGATTTATAGAACTCAAGTTATGGTCCTTGCAAGTTACAGGTCATCTGAGGTATCTGAAAATTTGTCTGTGAAAGTTACTTGTCTTCCAAGCAACGTTTACCCCTCAAGGAGATTTACAATGAATTTCTGGTCAACATAATAATTGTTCCTCATTGTCTTAGCTTTCTATAATGGTATGGTATGCCTTCGTATGATTTGTGGAACTCTACTTATGGTCTTGGCAAGCAAAGGGTATTTTGGTCATCTGAGAATTACAGGTCATTTCAAGCCTATGCCCAAAACTCATACAAGGAAGCTTCAAATGAAAAACTTCACAACATCAAACTTGTTCCAAGTGACATTTTGAGTCTAGAGAAGTGACCATGAAAGATTGGAAAGATTCATAGCACAAGGTTTCAAAATTGGTGGATTTAATGAATAAAAAATAACCTAAAAATGAGATTTTTCATAATTTGGCCAAATGGGATGAAATTATAGGTCATTTTGATTGGAAAAATCATTTTGAGAACATTGGCAAAATTAGAATTTTGAGTTTGGTTCAAGAATTAGAAGTTATGCATGGTTACTTACAATGAAAGTTACATAATCCAAATCCAAGGGAAAGTGTGCATGGGAAGTTTCTCCATGGTTCTAGGAGTTTCTAATCTCATCTATATATTGAATTGAAGAACTCCATGCCATGGTTGGGGAATCACTTTGCTCATAACACCAAGTTTCATACAATTCTTCCAATTTGCAAAAGCTTCTCAAACTTCATCAAACTCTCATCAATTTTCACATTTCTTGATTGGATCATCATCACCATCACTGATAGATCAGAATTCACATCAAGATTGGTTAGAATTGGGGAGAACTCGTGCCACACAATTCCATCATACAAGGAGCAAGATTTTGGTGATTGCAAGATCCAAGAGGATTGAACAAGATTCAGTGCATACAGAACTCATCATCAAGTTCCCTGATCCATTTCCAATCATTACAAGCATCGGATCAGAGAATTTCATAGTTGTTTTCTTCATTTTACACCAGGTTAGATTTCTATTCGAATTGCCTGTTTTAGGTAGAATCATGGTGATTTGTTAGCATAGAATGGTTAAGATAAGTTAGATGATGAATTTCACAAAGTTTGGAGAAGTTTCATGGAGTTTATCAAAGGTGTACCAAAACTGTTGGAGCTTGTAACTCATAGAGTATTGCATGATAATCTTGGGTTTGTGGCTTAAAATGATCAGTGTGAAGCATAGATTATGTTAGGATAGAATTGAGCAAGAAGTGAAGCAGTTGATATCAGGTGATCATGGTGGAACCGAACTGTTATGCCTATCGAGCTTGTTTCTTGAGTGAATTTTAGAAGGAGATATTGTTATGGTTGTGTAGAGGGAAGAAACTAGAGCAACTTTGCTTTTGGAATCGTGTGATTTCATGGTGCATGGAGGGAGAACAGAGAGCTGGAAATTCGCGCATGGTGATGAAGTTTCAGAAACCCTAGGGTTTCTAAGGTTGAAGACAACCTTTGGGCCACACGATCATGAGTCTGACTTTGATTATAAGACCAATCCAACGACTGTGGTTTAAAAGGAATTACGGAGGGAAAGTCCAAGGTGCTACGCACCGTTTCATTAAAGTTCAGTCTGATGGGCTTGAAATCCCTTGCTTTTCACACCCTCCCAAGCGAAGGCCCAATGATTATGAACTAAGAATCCTACTATTTGCACCGTTTGCAATTTTTTTAATTTTTGTCATATTTTCTGATGATGTTGGGCCCAGACGCGCTTGCTATGCGCGCCCCCAGTCTGGGCCCATATGGTTGTTTTAACTAGTTTTCACTACTTTCTGCACCCCATTTCAATTAATCCAATTTTATTTTCTTTCAAATTTTCATTTCTTTAAAAATTCATAAAAAATAGAAAAATGCATGATTTTAATTGGTTCTTTTTTTATGTTGTTCATAATTTTTTCAAGAAAATTATCCCATAAAAAAATTAATATTTCATTTCATTTTAATATTTTTGGCATATTTTTCTTTTAAATAGGTGTAAATATTGTTTAGTTTGATGCATGAATTTGTTAATTTTAGTTTGAATAGATGCTTTAACATTTTTAATCCATTCTTTTTAGGTTGATTAGTTTGGACCTTTATCTTGTGTATAAAATTTAGTTCATATTTTTAGGACTTAATTTGAGGTGATTTGTTTAGGTGTGAATAACATGATCAAAACTAGGGTTTAGGAGATAACATAGGAGAATTGAATCATTTCCCTTAGGAGTTAGAGATTGAATTTTTGGGGTATGGGACTATAGGGATTATTGGTAGATATTAGATCCCTTAGAAAATATTAGGATTCCCCTACTGCTATTAGTATACTGTCTATATCTGTTTGACTGTGTGGTGTGCCCTCTCTAGGGTTATTTCATTTGTTTGTGTGGGGTATTGGGTTTGCTTGGGGATTGGGAGAGCTGAAGACTTGTGATGAGGAAGCCATTGGAGATCAATTGATTGAAGACCAACTTCCAGAGTTGATGAGGAGATTCTTGCTGGCAGCTGTTGAAGAGTAAAGGGATAGGAGCTAGGCAGAGCTCTAGATTAGAAAGCTTGTTTCTCAAACATGGAATGCCTTGTCTGCATCCATCCTTTCTCTATGATTCAAAGTCTCTTTCAAATATCCACCTCCTTCCTTTGGAAGGATCAGTGAATGTATTTGAAAGATAGAACTTTTGAGAGAAAACTGTCTGTATAATGTTAACAGTTGATGAGCCACCCTTGGTAGGCAGTTTACTGTTTAACATTCATTCTATCTTGTTGACTGATATTCCTCTTGGAGTTTGAGACTTGAAGAAAAGCCATTGCAGATGGAAGATTGATAATCAAGACCTTGCTTGAAGGATGTGGAGATGGAGACTGATGCTTGCTGAAGCTTATAGCTGCTTGATGATTGACTTGAAGACAGATGTTGATGCAGAGCTGTTGTGGCTGTTTATTTTTGCTGTTCATTTCTGATGTATTGATTGGTTTTCCCTGACTGTATTGTTTGCTGTTTAACCTGTTAGGTTGAGAGTGAAGTCTGTTCACTTTTGCCTATTGTTTTCTAGGTTCGAGGTTGAGTGGGACTCCCTTGCCTCGCTTGTATTGTTGCATCCATGCATTTTACTGCTTTATTGTATATATGTTATTGTTTCTGTTTCCGTTTATCCCTTAGGATCTCTGTTTCTCTCTGCGCAAGAGAGGAACATGATAGACATTAGGTCTTAACCCATGCATGATAACACTAGGTTAGTTTGATTCCCTTTTCAACCGTAGGTTAGAGTTCTGTCTCTTCTTTCTCAAAACAAACAGAAAAACACAATAAGATTTCAAACCCAATAAAAGACACTTCTTCCGTAAAAGAATGTGAACTCATCAAAACGTCAATTTTTGTCCGCTTGGACTGTTAATCAGGAAAACCCTTTTTCAGAAGGAATAAAAACAATCAAAACAGACTTGTGTCGTACATGGCCCGAACTACGTTTGCTCTGATCTTTCATGCTGTATGAAAGTACGTAGGCATAAGATGCGATATCCTAGCGAGCAACCTTCCCCTCCTTTCCCGTAGGTAGGCGAACTACGTTGACTCTGATTTCTCGTTCCAGACGGGAATACGTAGGCATAAAGTGCGATACTTTGCCGAGTCATTTTATTTTCTTTTTAACCCAGACCTTTAGCGTAGATAGAATACAATCCTTTAGACAGAAAACAAGCGTGGATCCCGTCGAGTACGACGGACGTGAGGGGTGCTAATACCTTCCCCTTGCGTAACCGATTCTCGAATCCAGGATTTGGTTGCGATGACCATTCCTTTCCCGTCTTTGCGTTAGGTTTACTCTGAGCGTTTCCTTTCCCTCCGTTGGGATAAATAACGCGCGGTGGCGACTCTTCTGTTCAGCCGGCGCCGATTTTCGCAGTAGCGACAGCTGGCGACTCTGCTGGGGATCCAACGTCCCCTGACTGCTGAGGACTGCGATAGTTCTTATGCATTTGGGATCCAACGTCCCTTAAGAGAGTCAATCCTAGCGCTTGTTTTCCCGTCGAGGATTTTGTATGGATTTATATTTCTGACCTTTATTTTCAGCATTATATATATTGATTATTATTGCTGTATTGGGGTGTGATGGGTGGTTCTATGATTGAGAGATAAGTCGGACCTGGGCTTGAGTGCACCTAGAATTAGAGTAGAAAGTAGTGGGCGCGTGCCGGCTTTGCTTGCATTAGTGTCTCATGAAATCTACACTCGGACGAGGTTCTTCTGGTTGGCTTCTTTTTCTACCCTTTGGGTCGAAGGGGTTGTTGGTCAGCTGAATTGTCGACTCCGGGAACCGATCATTTGGAAGTTGGCTAAGTGAGGCCTCTTCAGGATTTGATGATGCCACTCCTTCTGGGAATCGTATCATCAACCCTGAAAGTCTGTGACGCCGACGACCGCATAGGATGCCATACCTTATGTCAGTTACTAGGACATCCACCTGTGAGAGGGTTTGGGGTTATGCAGGTAACTAGACCTTCAGATACCGGTTATTTCTTGATCAGAGATCCTGGGTATTTATGGAGAGTTCTGAGGTCTGTCAGAGACCAGTTGGAGAGTTCTGAGGTCTGTCAGAGACCAGTTGGAGATATGACATGAGGTCTGTCAGAGACCAGTCAGAGTTATGTTGTGGGTCTATCAGAGACCAGTATTGGAGCTTTGTTGTAGGTCTATCTGAGACCAGGGTTTGAGGACTTCTGGAGGGTCTATCTGTGACTTCTTGATATGGTTCAGGCTACTCAGCTATGGCATTTGGTCCCTGTTGCATGTTACTTGCATTGCATTGTTTGCATACCCATTATCATTGCATCCCATTAACGTGTGTCTGTGCTGCAGGTGCATTTGCATACCCCCCGGTTCTAGTGTCTGGACTTCTGAGTACTGATCATGGCTGGTTTGAGGAAGACAGTTGCGTATAAGCTACCCACACCTGATATTACCCCTTTGCTTGGTCTGATGTCTCTTGCTGATGAGGGGGTTAGGAGAAGCTTCAGAATGAGTCATGGAAGGTTGCTGAGATTAGTCTGCAAGCCCACTACTGATGAGATGAATGGGCTTTACACCCTGATGCAGTTCTATGACCCCGCATTGAGATGTTTCACGTTTGCTGACTTTATTCTGGGGCCTACCATTGAAGAGTATGTGGAGTTTACTGAGCTACCAGTGCAGAACAGGGTTCCCTTTATTCACTCTGCTGCTGAGCCCAAGTTGGAGGATTTAGCTAAAGCCTTGCACATGAACGCTGCAGAACTATTAGTGACTTCTTGGCTTGGGGTTTCAGGTTTCTCTCTTGATTTTCTGGTTGGCAAAGCTCAAGAGTACGCCAAGAACGGATGTTGGGTGGTCTTCAATGCTATTTTGGCTCTCTGCATTTACGGAATAGTGTTGTTTCCTAACTTACCCAACTTTGTGGACTTGGACGCTTTCCATTTGTTTGTTGCTGGCAATCCGGTGCCTACTTTGATCAGAGACTTCTATAATTCATTGCACTACAAGAATGAAAACAGAAGGGGAAAGACTGTTTACTGCTGTGCGCCACTGTTGAGCATGTGGTTTAAGAGTCATCTTCCCCCGAAGGGATCTTTTGTGGATAGTGCAACTACCGCTAGCTGGACAAAGCGCCTGATGAGGCTATCTTCTGAAGACATAAAGTGGTTTGATCGAGACTTGCTGGGGTCTGAGCTTATCTTCAGTTGTTCTGGGTACCCTAATGTTCCGTTGATAGGAAGAAAAGGGTGTATCAATTACAACCCTTCTCTGTTCGTTCGCCAGTTCGGATATACGTTGAAGAACCCACCAAAGGAGGAAGAAGTGCAGGAATCTCTGTACTTCACCGGTGATTTGAAAGGGGAGTTGCTAGCAAAGCTTCAACATGCCTGGACGCGTATTAACAGAAAAGGGAAGCCGCTGTTAGGGAAGAACGATTGTCAGGCATATGCACCATACAGAGTTTGGATCCAGGAGAGGGCAAGCCAGTTGCAGATGCCATTTCCAGCAGCACCAGTCCCTATTCATACTCCGGTAGAAGAGCCAACCCCTGTTTCTAGGGAGGCATACGAGCAAGTTGTGAAAGAAAAAGAAGCCTTGATGAAGATCAATGAAGGGTTAGAGCAGGAGCTGGCCCAGATACGCAGTGAGAAAAACAAGGCCGTGCATGCTTTCCAACAGCAGATTGAACTAGTAAACAGGCTAGGGGCTGAGTTGACTGAGGAGAAGAAGAAGCGCGAACGTCTGGGGCAAGAGTTCAGAAGCTCCCATGACATGCTGGAATCCAAAAAGAAAGCACTTGACGCCGCTCACCGGGAGATCTCTTCTTGTAATAAGACTTGGAATGCTACACTCACCAACAATAAAAAGAGGGAAGATAAGTTGAAGCAGCAAATTTCCGACCTCGAAGAGCAGTTGAAGTCTAGCATCAAGAAGTATGAAGAAGAAGTGATGACCAGGTACAGTCTCTAGAATGCATTGAACAAGGCCATCGAGGGCAGGAACGAAGCCGTGTCTCAGAAGCGGAAGCTAGAAGATCGCTTCAGAGAAGGGGCATGGGAAGAACCCGCTGGTGACGTACGACATATGCTCAAACGAAGAAATCAACTTGTTGAAGGGCTGCTTACCCAACCAGGTCATCCAGAGACCAAGAAGTTAATAGAAGAGTACCGGGCTTATGGGAGTACTTGATCATTTCATGTATTAACTTGAATGCTTTATTTGCATAGTGCTGACCATCACCAGGATTGTTGGTTGAGGTCATGCCTTCTTATTGTACTCTGTGATATTGTACTCTTGGCCTATTGGTTTTCTCTGCAATATATGAGGCTTTCTGTGATTCAGCTCCGATCTTTATATTGCTAATACTGTCACTGCACTGGCACCTTTGCACTAGAATCGGGGAATGATCTTCCCTAATGCACAGACACACATTGCATTGCATTCATATTCATATTGCATTACAGGTAATCATTGGATGGTATCTTATTTCCTGCTCTGTATCAGGTCTTTTTCAGGATTGCAGATCAGCGCCCACACCGATATTCCACTCGCACCAACTGTCGAAGAATCATGGATCAAATGCAGAACGAGATGCAAGATATGCGCGAGAAGCTAGCGCTCTTTATGCAGACCATGGAGACTATTGCAAAGGGTCAGGAGAATCTGCAAGCTATGGTGCAACCTCTGTTGGTCAGAAATGCTGGTCACGGTAATGAGGATCATCAGTCTGTGCGAGTCGACACTGTTCATAGAGATGGCACTCCCACGCCAGTGGCTCCACCTGTAGCCAATATACCTGCTGTCAATGTCAACAACGGTACCGCTGCTGGGAACGGTAACGTTGGAATTGGGAACGAGACTGTTGTCCATAACGTTGGGCTTGGTGATGTTAACTTGGGTGATAATATGGGAGGAAATGGTTTTGGTAATGCTGGATTCGGGTTCAATGATCAGGGATTCGATAATGCTGGGAAATATGGTTTCAATGCTCAAGGCTTTGGGCAGGACGGTTTTGGTGTGACCAATCAGGGTTACGGAGGTTTCGGAAATGGAAACGGCGCTGGGTTAATGACTTTTGGACCTGCTGGAATTGCTCCGGGATACGGCAACAGAGGGCGAGGCCCAGTGATGAATCAGATGAGAGCTGGCCGTAACAACGGATATGATGGGTATGGAGCTGGGAATGGTAACTGGCAGGAAGATCAGCAGGAGGACGCTTTCTCCGGTGGAGGTTTCGAGGGACCGATGGATGACTCCCAGAAGATCAGAATGCTAGAAGAGCAGATGAGGGGGGTCCTGAACCAAAGTGTTGTGGGCTTAGACATGTCAACAATGGGTCTGGTACCTGGCTTGAGGGTGCCAATAAAATTCAAAGCTCCTACGTTTGATAAGTATAAAGGGGACACCTGTCCGAAAGTGCACGTGCGGTCATATTACCGACGGATGTCTGCATATTCAACTGATGAGAGGATGCTAATGCATTTCTTTCAGGATAGTTTGTCGGGTCCTTCCCTAGAGTGGTATATGGGATTGGAACCAACGCATATAAAGACATGGAAGCAGCTGGCAGAGGCCTTTGTAGCTCACTATAAATACAACAACGACTTGGCACCCAACCGGGTCCAATTGCAAGGGCTGTCTCAGAAGAAGGGTGAGAGCTTTAAAGAGTATGTGCAAAGATGGCGCGATATGGCTGCTAGGGTCCGTCCTCCTTTAGAAGACAAGGAAATGAATGACATGTTTATAGGCACGTTCACCGGCATGTTTTATGACAAGTTGTTTCACACATCTTTGGCCAGTTTCTCAGACTTAATTCTGATGGGAGAAAAGATTGAAAGCAACATTAAGCAGGGCCGATTCCAGGCGGAGGAATCAACTGCATCTGGCAGTAACAGGAAGGCTTTTGGTGGGCGCCGTCAGGGTGATGCAAGCGCAGTGTTTGGGGGCCGAGGCAGAGGCCGGGGCAGAGGTCGGAACCAGTATAATCAGCCGCAGCAGGTGGCGAGTGTTACTATTCCGTTTCAACAACAACCGTTTCAGCAACAGCCAATGCAACAACAACAACAACAGCAGCCACAGCAGGGGGCACAGCCTGCTCAGCGTAGATTCCAGGGTGGTAAACCAAGGAGAGTGTTCGAGAAGCCTCCTTCAACGTATGTGGATTTGTTACAAACACTATTAGGGTTGAACTTAGTAGAGAAGAGAACTCTGGCACCAATTACGGGAACCCCTCCGTATGGTTATGATGCAAGCAGGCACTGTGAGTTCCACTTTGGGGCTCCGGGCCACGATGTAGAGGGTTGCCATGCCTTTAAGCATGTTGTGCAGGATTTATTGGATAACAAGGCTATCAATTTCGGAACGGCAGGTCCGAATATAGTGCAGAAACCCATGCCTAATCATGGGGCAAACGCCATTCTGACTGAGGAAGGTTTGAATTTGATTATGAATGTCGAGGATTTAAAGACGCCGTTGGGAGAGATAAAGAGCCGACTGTTGCAAAGTGGTGTGTATCCAGGATGTGACGAGTATTGTTTAGAATGCTGGACCCTAGCTGGGGGTTGTGATGATTTGAAGAAAGGTGTTCAGGCTTTAATAGATGGCGGTACATTGCAGTTTGACCGAGCAGCAGTGGAAGAACCTGCAGGGGCAGCAGCAGATAATCAGAGTGACGTGGCCACTGTAACGATTCCTCGGAAGACAATCACTATAACGGCACCGGTCCAGCGACCGCCAATTACTATCACTAAGGCCGGGCCAATCCCGTACGAAAGCACAAAAGCAGTCCCATGGTCATATGGGCTGGAAGTGTATTGTGACGGAATAAAGATTGATGTTAATAAGCAGTCAGCCGATACTGTAGACAACGTTGTTGGTTCAGGAGGTATGACAAGGAGTGGTAGGATCTTCATATCGCCTGAGGTAGAGGCCGAAAGGCTGGCAAAGGGGAAAGGAAAGATGGTTGAGAATGTCCCAGTGCAGGCAAGCGACAAAGCAACGACATCAAAAGATGTGGAGGAATTCATGCGCTTGATCTGTAAAAGTGATTATAAGATTGTGGAGCATCTGCAGCAGACGCCGTCCAAGATATCTATCCTGTCGTTGCTATTGTGTTCTGAAGCTCACAGAAATGCTTTGTTGAAAGTCCTGGATACTTCCTTCGTACCCCAAGATGTTTCCGTAAATCAGCTGGAGGGAGTGTTAGCACATGTGAATGCAGGCCACAGCTTGGGCTTTACCGATTTGACCCCTAAGAGGAGAGATCATAATATGGCGCTGCACGTATCTGTCGAGTGTAGAGGATCAGCCATGTCACATGTACTGGTCGATACCGGATCGTCTTTGAATGTGCTGCCCAAGAAGGCGATGATGAAGCTAGATGTCAGAGGAATCCTGTGCACGCCCAGTGACTTGGTAGTCAGGGCATTCGATGGCACGCGAAGAACAGTCTTTGGATCGATAACATTGCCTCTACAGGTGGGGCCGGAGGTTTTCGTGACTGAGTTTTATATCATGGACATCCAGCCTGCATATAGCTGCCTGCTCGGAAGACCTTGGATTCATGGCGCAGGGGCAGTCACGTCTACCTTGCATCAAAAATTGAAATATATGGTCGGAGACAGCGTGGTCACTGTATGCGGAGAAGAAAACATCCTGGTCAGCCATCTGTCGTCATTTAAATATGTGGAGGTCGATGGAGAGATTCACGAAACACCCTGCCAGGTATTTGAAGGGTTGCGCATCAAGGACAAAGGTCCCGGGCCGAGCAAAGTGTCGGAGATAGCCGTCTCGTCGTATAAAGAAGCTCAAGCTTTGGTAGAGACAGGAGAAACAAAGGGCTGGGGCAAAGTGCTGGACATCCCTGTGAAGATGGACCGGTTTGGACTGGGGTACCAACCGTCGTCGTCAACACCTGCTGTGGGGGCACCCCGTTTCAGAGGGCCAATAACCATCTCTGCTAGTGGAGTATGTCATGAGACCATCAACGCTGCTTCGGAGTCTGACGAAGGAGACAGCGGCTGTGATATGGATGCCTGGATTCAGCCAAGCACGCCAGGACAGGGCTTGTGCAACTGGTCCATTCAGGAGCTTGTTCCTGTGACTCTTAAACAGTAATGCTTTGTTTTTTTAATTATTAAACAATCTGGTGTCTTGCCCGGGGCATCATGATTTGCTTAGGGTTGTGCTGTTATGAACATTGCGTGTTAATCATTAAATAAAAGGCGTTTTTCATGTGCAAATATTGCGATCCCTGTTTTTTCTTGTTTTGTATTTTTCAATAAAATGGCAACGTGGTTATTCGCTTTATACGCATTTTGAAGCATTTAACCATTCTTTTTGCAGGATAACATTTTCAGATGACATCCTTGAACCACCTATGACTCGTCCCGACTTTGAACACCCGGTATTTCAGGCCGAAGAAGAGGTTGGTGAAGATGGTGACGTTCCCGAAGAACTGTCTTGGTTGGTGAAACAAGAGGAAAGAGTCTTTCTGCCTCACGAAGAGGTCATCGAAATTATCAACTTGGGGTCGGAAGGGGTTGAGAAGAATATTCGCATAGGAGCCGCGCTGCAGAGCGATATCAAGCGAAGACTGGTTGAAATGCTCCGAGAGTATAGTGATGTGTTCGCTTGGTCGTATGAAGATATGTCAGGGCTCGATACAGATATGGTTGTGCACCGTCTGCCGTTGAAAGAAGAATGCCCGCCGGTCAAGCAGAAACTTCGCAGAACTAGACCCGATATGGCAGTGAAGATTAAAGAAGAGGTTCAAAAACAGTGGGATGCTGGTTTTCTGGCTGTGACAAAATATCCCTCATGGGTCGCTAACATCGTACCAGTGCCCAAGAAAGATGGCAAAGTTCGAATGTGTGTAGATTACCGTGACTTAAACAAAGCGAGCCCAAAAGACGATTTTACACTTCCTCATATCGATGTGCTAGTTGACAACACTGCTCAGTACTCCGTATTCTCCTTCATGGATGGCTTCTCAGGCTATAATCAGATCAAAATGGCGCCAGAGGACATGGAGAAGACTACTTTCATAACGCCTTGGGGAACATTTTGCTATAAAGTGATGCCCTTCGGATTGAAGAATGCTAGGGCAACGTATCAGCGTGCAATGACGACTCTTTTTCATGATATGATGCATAAAGAGATCGAAGTTTATGTTGACGATATGATTGCCAAATCCCAGACGGAGGAAGAGCATCTGGTGAATCTGCTGAAGTTATTTAAAAGGCTTAGGAAGTTCAGGCTGAGACTGAACCCTAACAAGTGCACCTTCGGGGTGAGATCGGGTAAACTGCTGGGGTTTATCGTAAGCGAAAGAGGAATAGAGGTTGATCCTGCAAAAATAAAGGCAATTCAAGAGATGCCGACGCCTAAAACAGAGAAAGAGGTGCGCGGGTTTTTAGGGAGGTTGAACTACATTGCTAGGTTCATATCTCACCTAACTGCTACGTGTGAACCATTATTCAAGCTATTGAAGAAAGATCAAGTTGTAACGTGGAACGAAAATTGTCAAAAGGCGTTCGATAAAATAAAGCAGTATTTGCAGGAGCCTCCTATTCTGATACCCCCAGTGGCAGGGAGACCCTTGATTATGTATTTGACAGTTCTTGAGGGAAGCATGGGTTGTGTTCTCGGTCAACACGACGAGATCGGAAGAAAAGAGCATGCGATATATTACTTGAGTAAGAAATTTACAGATTGTGAATCTCGATATTCAATGCTTGAAAAGACTTGTTGCGCGCTAGCCTGGGCCGCCAAGCGTTTGAGGCAATACATGCTGAATCATACAACCATGCTCATCTCGAAGATGGATCCTATAAAATATGTATTCGAAAAGCAGGCGTTATCAGGGAGAATTGCCCGTTGGCAGATGGTCTTAACTGAATATGACATCCAGTATGTCTCGCAGAAGGCTATAAAGGGGAGTGTACTGTCTGAGTATCTGGCGGAGCAGCCTATTGAAGATTACCAATCGATGAGGTTTGATTTTCCTGACGAGGATATCATGTACCTAAAGATGGAAGATTGTGAGGAGTCGTTGCCAGACGAAGGACCGGAATTGGGTTCCAAATGGAAGATGATTTTTGACGGAGCTGTAAACGCTTACGGTAGCGGAATAGGGGCAATCATCACTACTCCACACGGGTCGCACATCCCGTTTACTGCTCGATTGACCTTTGCAGTTACCAATAATGAGGCCGAATACGAAGCTTTTATCATGGGGCTTGAAGAAGCCATTGATTTGCGAATCAAAAATCTTGATGTATACGGAGACTCAGCTCTGGTGGTGAAGCAAATCAAAGGAGAATGGGAGACGCGTCAGCCCAATTTAATACATTACATGAATTATGCAAGGAGATTGTTGCCTTTCTTCGACAAGGTTGAATTGCATCATGTACCGAGGGCAGAAAATCAGATGGCTGACGCCCTGGCCACTTTGTCTTCCATGTACAAAGTCAACTTCTGGAACGAGGCTCCCAGAATTATCATCTCTCGACTTGACAGACCTGCCTTCGTATTTGCTATTGACGAAGCATCCGATGACAAACCATGGTATTTTGATATCCTTAATTTCCTGAAGAATAAAGAGTATCCGGCTGGGGCATCCAGTCAAGATCAGAAGACTCTCAGGAGATTAGCGGGTAATTTCTATTTGAATCCAGATGGTGTCTTATACAGAAGAAATCACGACTTGGTGCTACTGCGTTGTGTAGACGAAAAAGAGGAAAAGTTGCTCATGGAGGAAATACATGAAGGTACCTTTGGTACACATGCTGGTGGGCATGCTATGACGAGAAAGCTGCTGCGGGCAGGTTATTTTTGGCTGACTATGGAAACTGATTGTTTCAAGTTTGCGAGGAAGTGCCACAAGTGCCAAATCTATGCTGATAAGATCCATGTGCCTCTGAGTCCTCTGAATGTGATGTCATCGCCATGGCCATTCTCGATGTGCGGAATTGATATGATCGGAAAGATCGAGCCGACAACTTCTAATGGACACCGGTTCATTCTAGTAGCAATCGATTATTTCACCAAGTGGGTGGAAGCGACGTCTTACGCAAATGTAACCAAGCAGGTGGTGGCCAGGTTCATCAAGAGAGATATCATTTGCAGATATGGGATCCCCGAGCGGATAATCACTGACAACGGTTCAAACCTGAATAACAAAATGATGAAGGAGCTCTGTCAGAATTTCAAGATCGAACATCACAACTCCTCCCCTTACCGACCCAAGATGAATGGCGCTGTTGAAGCGGCCAATAAGAATATCAAGAAGATCGTTCAGAAGATGGTGGTGACCTATAAGGATTGGCATGAGATGCTACCTTTTGCTTTGCACGGTTATCGTACGATGGTACGCACATCAACCGGGGCAACCCCGTTCTCGTTAGTGTACGGAATGGAAGCAGTACTACCATTGGAAGTTGAGATCCCTTCTCTGAGGGTGCTATGAGACGTTCAACTAGATGAGGCAGAATGGGTGAAAGATAGGTTGAACCAGATGAGTTTAATGGATGAGAAGAGGCTAGCTTCTCTAGCATACGGTCGTTTGTACCAGAGCCGAATGAAGAAAGCATATGATAAGAAGATACATCCGCGGAGCTTTCAGACGGGCGACCTTGTGCTGAAAAGGATTCTCCCGCCGTAGGCAGATCACAAGGGCAAGTGGACCCCCAACTACGAAGGGCCATACGTTGTCAGAAAAGTCTTTTTAGGAGGAGCGTTATTGTTGTCCACCATGGACGGTGAAGACTTTACGTCGCCTGTGAATTCGGACGCAGTTAAAAAATACTTTGCTTAAAATTGACCCGCTGGACAGAAAAAAGAGAGTCCAGGCAAAAATGGGGCATCCTGGCGAACCAGAAACAGAATGAAAGGTTCGGGCAAAAGTTAGGGATAAAATTGGAAAAATGTACACCCGCGAAGTTGAAAACCTACACTGGGCGACTTCGGCAAAAAAGGGTATCTCGGTGAACTGAAAACCCGTAAAGGGCGGTTCACGCAAAAGTTAGGGATTTAAAAAGCAAATGACTGCGGTCCGAATTTGATACTGCATTGAGCATTGGCGCGGGAGAACATACTTGAGGGGGCGATTATCAGATACAATCTCTTCGGAAGTGTGGATACCAGGGAAAGCATTAGAGTCGGGCGAGTCATAGGAGGATCAGTTCGTGGTGTTCGTCTGCATCCCGTTGCCGACATGTGTACAAATTTAATTTGTCAACATATTTATGTTTCTTGTGCATACTTGTGTATTTGTTGTGCGTAGCTTCCTCTTTTCAGGAGTTACATCCCGTGTACAAAACTCCGCCCATTCAGGGGCCCAATCAATAAAATATGTTATTCAGTATTTGATGCTGGTTCTTTACTGTTTTGTGCATGATAAACGCCTAAAGTTTGATGAAACTAGCATGTGCATAACGTCACTGGCCCTTGCCAACAATTGCTAAAGCTTTGAATTAACTGAAAATGATGTCACTAACGCTAATCTGAATAGATTTGGTTGCATAGGCTTGTCTTGTCTTGTTTATGTTGTTGCAGGGTTCATAGCCGCATGAAGAAGACGATCAAAAGATTGCAATAACGAGAGACTCGACCCCCACGCAGGTCATGCATGTTCCTTATGGAAGAAGGGTCGAATTCCCCAGCTAGTCGTAGTTTATCCGAAGGGCATTCTCCAGTCGAGTCGTTTATTCTCAGCAAAGTTTGGCAATTCCAAGATTGAGAGCTGTATTCAGACAGTGTATCTCAAGCAGAATGGTTTAGCTTCAGAAGATTAATATTGGTGAGCTGTGTTCGGGCGGTTTACCTTTCCCCGCAGGGTCATTTACTCTCCCCCAGCGGAGTCAGTTGATTTTCCCCAAGAGAATCATCCCATCCCCAGCGGAATTCTCTTTTCGGCAAGTATTTTCATTCCTACCAGTGGAACTCGAGGATTAAGACTCTCCCCGGCAGAGTTGGTTGCGTGTCCTGGCATTTATTTTGTCGGAACACCGTGTGATATCCGTTCACTATCCAGCAGAAGTTCAGTCATACCAGGCGTATCTGTTATTCTCCAGCAGAGTTATATTCCCCAGCAGGGTGTTACTTCAATAAGGTGCTTGGTTTAAGTTCCCCATTTTCCAACTGAGTCGACTTCACTCTTCCAGCTTTTATTTTGCTGGAATAATTCTGTAGCACCTGGCTATCCCCAGCAGGGTCGGCATTGTCCTCAGCATTTATTTCGCTGGAGCAGTTCCTGTATCTCAGCAGTTCGAGTTTGCATTTGCATCTGCATATAGTGTCATGTTTGCATCCACCCGAATAAAACCGCATAGCATTTCCATGTCGAGTGGAGCATTATGCCAGTGTCGAACATGTGCATGTTTGAAACATAAACCAGGTTGGCTAACCGTTTGTGTTCAAGTGTTATTTCTTATGCGGGTAGAGAGAGCTCTTGCTCAAATGAATTATCAAGCATTCAAGATCTCGACGTGAGACATTTAACGAAAGTGTCCGTGTTGGCATTATTCCCCACAGGGTTATCATGATGAAGTTCTCTTCGTCGCCGAACAGAGTTATTTGTGAATTTCTCTTGTGTTCCCCGCTAGAGTAGCCATGATGAATATCTCCTTGTCCCCAAGCAGAGTTATTTGTCATCAAAGGGTTTCCTGAATCAGAATTTCAGACGCTGCCGCCGGTTATCAAAACAGGCATCCAGTAGTTTGGTTTTCAGATATCCCCAGTAGAGTCCGCTTCAGAGTCGCTATCGCGTCAGTGCTAAGAAGTTTGTGGGTTGGGATCGATGGAGCAATAAGTCCTAACGTGGACAATTTATTCCGATATTGATGGGTTTTCTTCGTGCTAGAGAAGTGGGTGTCCTAACGGGGACATATTTATTTCCCCGGGCTGATAGGAGGTGCTAGTCCTAACGTGGACAGGTTCGATTTCTTAGAATTGATGAAAGGGGAGTCCTGACGTGGACAAGATTGATTACTCTTTGTGTGTTGGCGTCCTGACGCGGACCATTTATTTCCAGCAGATGTCTTTCTTCGTAATGATGAGATGTGCGTCCTGACGTGGACAAGTTTATAGTTCTTCGTGATGACAAGATGCGAGAGTCCTGACGTGGACAAATTTATTTTTCTTCGTGTTGTTGGCCAAGGGCGTGTCCTGACGTGGACAAAATTTTATTTCCTCAGCAAGTCAAGGGGTGAGTTCTGACGTGGGCAAATCAAGACGAAACGTGAGTCCTGACGTGGACAAGTTATTCCTTACGTGGAAAAGCGAGTTTATTCCTTACGTGGAAAGACGGATTACTCACATGGAAAGACGGTTTCCTTACGTGGAAAGAAGTCAGATTCCTTACGTGGAAAGATTGGAGTCCTTACGTGGACAGAGCAAGTTTATTCCTTACGTGGAAAGATGGATGGTTCCTTACGTGGAAAGAAGTCAGATTCCTTACGTGGAAAGATTGGAGTCCTTACGTGGACAGAGCAAGTTTATTCCTTACGTGGAAAGATGGATGGTTTCCTTACGTGGAAAGATAGATGGTTTCCTTACGTGGAAAGATTGGAGTCCTTACGTGGATAGATTAAGATGGTTATTCCTTACGTGGAAAGTTGTGATTCCTTACGTGGAAAGATTGGGAGTCCTGACGTGGACAAATCTAGATTGTTTCCTTACGTGGAAAGATAGATTGTTTCCTTACGTGGAAAGATGGCATTCCTTACGTGGAAAGATTGTATTCCTTACGTGGAAAGGTGGGTCCTAACGTGGACGATGTACTCATAACCTAGAAAGCATAGTCCTGACGTGGACAGATTCAGAAAAGAAGTTGGTTTCCTTACGTGGAAAGAATTGGTTCCTTACGTGAAAAAAAGATGCGTTCCTGACGTGGAAGAGTTTAGTCCTGACGTGGACAGATCTAGTCGAAGTTTATTCCTGACGTGGAAGAGTTTAGTCCTGACGTGGATAGATGCATAAGAGATGATTCCTTACGTGGACGGTGTCATTCCTAACGTGGAAGAGTTTAGTCCTAACGTGGACGATTTATTTCTGATGAAATGCAAACGAGTTATCCCCAGCGAAGTCACCGAGATTTTTCCGGGTTGACAGCAGGCGGAGTCCTAACGTGGACAAGTTTTAGTTAAGGTTTCTTTGTGTTGACAAAACAGGAGTCCTAACGTGGACAAGTTCTTCAATGATAGAATCTTTTTCAGGCTGATCCCCAGCACGTTCGCTAATGGATCAGTTGGTTACCGTAACAGTCATATTCAGTTGATGAATATCGTTCCCCAAGCAGTGGCGCAGTTTATTTCTGCGGTTGGCAAATTTCCGGGTTCTTAGTATTCAACTGTCTCGTACCCCGAATGTTTGAAGGTCGTTCGCTCTTCACCCAATCGGGTCCAAGTCGCTTGAATAGAGGCAGCTGTTGTACCCTAAAATTTGCCCAACCTTACTCACTTGTTTTATGTTTCAATTGCATTAGCATTTGCATATAGAGTCATGTACATAGCCTAACCATCTGCATAACATAGCATAGCAAATCATCCAACAGGGACCAATCATTATTCTCATCTCTATGAGCCTATCAAGAGGTTATTATTCTAATTCAATCTCATTCAAGTCACTAGAAAGAATTTGAAAGCTAAGAAGTCAGTGGATCAAGCATTGAGTCTATCTCCTATCCTGAGGGTATCTGGGGATCATCAAAGAAATTGTGAGCTGTGGGCTGAGCATGGAGAGTATTTGGACATCATGGAAGACTTAGAAAGTCATTTGGAGAAGGAGGCAAGTCATTGACATGATCACAAGAGTGGCAATTGAAGACAGTCAACTAGGGTTTCATCTGGGTCAACCCTGGGTCAACTCTAGGTCGATTGATTGATTGAAAGGCATTAAGGGCTATTGGAGAGATGTGGGGTTCATCATTTTACATTTAGAGAAGGATATGGTGGTGTGTCAAGAAGAATTCAAGAGAAATCAAGGAGAAGAGGAGTTTCTAAATTAGGGTTTCTGTGTAAAATCCCTAGTTTAGGTCAAACTTCCAAGCAAGATAAGTCAAAATTCAAGCTTCAAATGGATCCTTGTCCAACATGAAACTTGTAGAGGATCTCAAGACCTTTAATTTGAGTGGTGGAAGACATTAAGGAGATTTATAGAACTCAAGTTATGGTCCTTGCAAGTTACAGGTCATCTGAGGTATCTGAAAATTTGTCTGTGAAAGTTACTTGTCTTCCAAGCAACTTTTACCCCTCAAGGAAATTTCAAATGAATTTATGGTCAACATAAGAATTGTTCCTCATTGTCTTAGCTTTCTATAATGGTATGGTATGCCTTCGTATGATTTGTGTAACTCTACTTATGGTCTTGGCAAGCAAAGGGTATTTTGGTCATCTGAGAATTACAGGTCATTTCAAGCCTATGCCCAAAACTCATACAAAGAAGCTTCAAATGAAAAGCTTCACAACATCAAACTTGTTCCAAGTGACATTTTGAGTCTAGAAAAGTGACCATGAAAGATTGGAAAGATTCATAGCACAAGGTTTCAAAATTGGTGGATTTAATGAATAAAAAATAACCTAAAAATGAGATTTTTCATAATTTGGCCAAATGGGATGAAATTATAGGTCATTTTGATTGGAAAAATCATTTTGAGAACATTGGCAAAAGCATAATTTTGAGTTTGGTTCAAGAATTAGAAGTTATGCATGGTTACTTACAATGAAAGTTACATAATCCAAATCCAAGGGAAAGTGTGCATGGGAAGTTTCTCCAAGGTTCTAGGAGTTTCTAATCTCATCTATATATTGAATTGAAGAACTCCATGCCATGGTTGGGGAATCACTTTGCTCATAACACCAAGTTTCATACAATTCTTCCAATTTGCAAAAGCTTCTCAAACTTCATCAAACTCTCATCAATTTTCACATTTCTTGATTGGATCATCATCACCATCACTGATAGATCAGAATTCACATCAAGATTGGTTAGAATTGGGGAGAACTCGTGCCACACAATTCCATCATCCAAGGAGCAAGATTTCGGTGATTGCAAGATCCAAGAGGATTGAACAAGATTCAGTGCATACAGAACTCATCATCAAGTTCCCTGATCCATTTCCAATCATTACAAGCATCAAATCAGAGAATTTCATAGCTGTTTTCTTCATTTTACACCAGGTTAGATTTCTATTCGAATTGCCTGTTTTAGGTAGAATCATGGTGATTTATTAGCATAGAATGGTTAAGATAAGTTAGATGATGAATTTCACAAAGTTTGGAGAAGTTTCATGGAGTTTATCAAAGGTGTACCAAAATTGTTGGAGCTTGTAACTCATAGAGTATTGCATGATAATCTTGGGTTTGTGGCTTAAAATGATCAGTGTGAAGCATAGATTATGTTAGGATAGAATTGAGCAAGAAGTGAAGCAGTTGATATCAGGTGATCATGGTGGAACCGAACTGTTATGCCTATCGAGCTTGTTTCTTGAGTGAATTTTAGAAGGAGATATTGTTATGGTTGTGTAGAGGGAAGAAACTAGAGCAACTTTGCTTTTGGAATCGTGTGATTTCATGGTGCATGGAGGGAGAACAGAGAGCTGGAAATTCGCGCATGGTGATGAAGTTTCAGAAACCCTAGGGTTTCTAAGGTTGAAGACAACCTTTGGGCCACACGATCATGAGTCTGACTTTGACTATAAGACCAATCCAACGGCTGTGGTTTAAAAGGAATTACGGAGGGAAAGTCCAAGGTGCTACGCACCGTTTCTTTAAAGTTCAGTCTGATGGGCTTGAAATCCCTTGCTTTTCACACCCTCCCAAGCGAAGGCCCAATGATTATGAACTAAGAATCCTACTATTTGCACCGTTTGCAGTTTTTTTAATTTTTGTCATATTTTCTGATGATGTTGGGCCCAGACGCGCTTGCTATGCGCGCCCCCAGTCTGGGCCCATATGGTTGTTTTAACTAGTTTTCACTACTTTCTGCACCCCATTTCAATTAATCCAATTTTATTTTCTTTCAAATTTTCATTTCTTTAAAAATTCATAAAAAACAGAAAAATGCATGATTTTAATTGGTTCTTTTTTTATGTTGTTCATAATTTTGTCAAGAAAATTATCCCATAAAAAAATTAATATTTCATTTCATTTTAATATTTTTGGCATATTTTTCTTTTAAATAGGTGTAAATATTGTTTAGTTTGATGCATGAATTTGTTAATTTTAGTTTGAATAGATGCTTTAACATTTTTAATCCATTCTTTTTAGGTTGATTAGTTAGGACCTTTATATTGTGTATAAAATTTAGTTCATATTTTTAGGACTTAATTTGAGGTGATTTGTTTAGGTGTGAATAACATGATCAAAACTAGGGTTTAGGAGATAACATAGGAGAATTGAATCATTTCCCTTAGGAGTTAGAGATTGAATTTTTGGGGTATGGGACTATAGGGATTATTGGTAGATATTAGATCCCTTAGAAAATATTAGGATTCCCCTACTGCTATTAGTATACTGTCTATATCTGTTTGACTGTGTGGTGTGCCCTCTCTAGGGTTATTTCATTTGTTTGTGTGGGGTATTGGGTTTGCTTGGGGATTGGGAGAGCTGAAGACTTGTGATGAGGAAGCCATTGGAGATCAATTGATTGAAGACCAACTTCCAGAGTTGATAAGGAGATTCTTGCTAGCAGCTGTTGAAGAGTATAGGGATAGGAGCTAGGCAGAGCTCTAGATTAGAAAGCTTGTTTCTTAAACATGGAATGCCTTGTCTGCATCCATCCTTTCTCTATGATTTAAAGTCTCTTTCAAATATCCACCTCCTTCCTTTGGAAGGATCAGTGAATGTATTTGAAAGATAGAACTTTTGAGAGAAAACTGTTTGTATAATGTTAACAGTTGATGAGCCACCCTTGGTAGGCAGTTTACTGTTTAACATTCATTCTATCTTGTTGACTGATATTCCTCTTGGAGTTTGAGACTTGAAGAAAAGTCATTGCAGATGGAAGATTGATAATCAAGACCTTGCTTGAAGGCTGTGGAGATGGAGATTGATGCTTGCTGAAGCTTATAGCTGCTTGATGATTGACTTGAAGACAGATGTTGATGCAGAGCTGCTGTGGCTGTTTATTTTTGCTGTTCATTTCTGATGTATTGATTGGTTTTCCCTTACTGTATTGTTTGCTGTTTAACCTGTTAGGTTGAGAGTGAAGTATGTTCACTTTTGCCTATTGTTTTCTAGGTTCGAGGTTGAGTGGGACTCCCTTGCCTCGCTTGTATTGTTGCATCCATGCATTTTACTGCTTTATTGTATATATGCTATTGTTTATGTTTCCGTTTATCCCTTAGGATCTCTGTTTCTCTCTGTGCAAGAGAGGAACATGATAGACATTAGGTTTTAACCCATGCATGATAACACTAGGTTAGTTTGATTCCCTTTTCAACCGTAGGTTAGAGTTTTGTCTCTTCTTTCTCAAAACAAACAGAAAAACACAATAAGATTTCAAACCCAATAAAAGACACTTCTTCCGTAAAAGAATGTGAACTCATCAAAACGTCAATTTTTGTCCGCTTGGACTGTTAATCAGGAAAACCCTTTTTCAGAAGGAATAAAAACAATCAAAACAGACTTGTGTCGTACGTGGCCCGAACTACGTTTGCTCTGATCTTTCATGCTGTATGAAAGTACGTAGGCATAGGATGTGATATCCTAGCGAGCAACCTTCCCCTCCTTTCCCGTAGGTAGGCGAACTACGTTGACTCTGATTTCTCGTTCCAGACGGGAATACGTAGGCATAAAGTGCGATACTTTGCCGAGTCATTTTATTTTCTTTTTAACCCAGACCTTTAGCGTAGATAGAATACAATCCTTTAGACAGAAAACAAGCGTGGATCCCGTCGAGTACGACGGACGTGAGGGGTGCTAATACCTTCCCCTTGCGTAACCGACTCTCGAATCCAGGATTTGGTTGCGATGACCATTCCTTTCCCGTCTTTGCGTTAGGTTTACTCTGAGCGTTTCCTTTCCCTCCGTTGGGATAAATAACGCGCGGTGGCGACTCTTCTGTTCAGCCGGCGCCGATTTTCGCAGTAGCGACAAAAAGGATAATGGAAAATACGCTGGTTATGACACCAAAAGGATGCCAGACCCATCACCAAAAGGATGATGAAGTGGAAACAAGATCAACCCTTACACCAAAAGGATGTAAGGAGTCCATTATCAAAAGGATAATGGAAAATACGCTGGTTATGACACCAAAAGGATGTCAGACCCATCACCAAAAGGATGATGGAACAGAAATAAGATCGATCCTAGCACCAAAAGGATGTAAGGAGTCTATTTTCAAAAGGATAATGGAAAATACGCTGGTTATGACACCAAAAGGATGCCAGACCCATCACCAAAAGGGTGATGGAGCGAAAACAAGATTAATACTAACACCAAAAGGATGTAGGGAATCCATTACCAAAAGGATAATGGAAAAACGCTAGTCATGACATCGAAAGGATATCAGACCCATCATCAAAAGGGTGATGGAGCGAAAACAAGATTAATCCTAACACCAAAAGGATGTAAGGAATCCATTACCGAAAGGATAATGGAAAAAATGCTAGTCATGACATCGAAAGGATATCAGACCCATCATCAAAAGGATGATGGAGCGAAAGCAAGATTAATCCTAACATCAAAAGGATGTAGGGAATCCATTACCAAAAGGATAATGGAAAAAACGCTGCAAGCTACTATCATAGAGAAGGATGATAATAACTCCCATGAGGAACACTCATGTTGCTGAATGATGTGCCCCTGATCAAGCTGAAACTGCTTTTGATAGACCCACACCTTTTGCAGATAATGCCCCTGACCGGGCTGATGGTCATTTTGAAGCTCGGGAATTGATCCAACCAAAAGTCATACAACTTCATGGGGAACCCCCACGGTCTTGCGGAGAATGCCCCTGATTGGGCTAATGATCTTGGAAACCTTCGAGATTGATCTTGGATCTGAGCTCGCACATGTGGATGTTTGATGACGATAATGTTCCATAAATGGAATATGCAAATGCAAATGCTGATGCGCGGAGATACAAGAGCTGGGGAAAGAATGATATGATTCTGGACATGCATATGATGCAAGATGCTTATGATGTCGAATGCGATGCGTATGATGCACATGGTTATGATGGGTAATTGGATATGCAAGCGCCGTCGTGGCTGATTTTGGTAGTTGCCAATGCAAGTTGGACTTTAGGTTTAGGTGGGAAGGTAGAGGACAAGCCTGACTTCCTGACATCAATCCTTTCATGATGTAATGAAAAAACTTGGAGGTACTGATATCTCCAACTCGGGACCGACTTTGCTAGGCTTGACGGCCTTGTCAGTCAAGTCCTTTCAAGATTTAGAACGGTGTTCCTGTGTACTCTTTAGAATCATGGAGTCGTGGTCACCCCTTAATTATCCTAAAAGAGTGAGTCGTCCCTTAATTCAATCTTACCATAATGTCGTTATATGCAAAACCCATCATCAAATAAACGAAACTTGCAACTATATGGAAAAAAAATAAAAAGAACAGAGAAAACTTCGATGAAAGTAATTTTTATTGATGAAAACCCATAAATGAGAAAATTACAAAAGGAGGAAATTCCTAAAAGAGGTAATTGCTTTGAAAGAAATATATAAAAGAAACTAAGACAATGTTGGAAACGATTCCTGCCGAGTTTCAAATCCGTTATGGCCCATATGTCTCTGAAAACCCTTCATGCCTTGCTTCTGAATGTAACGATTGAATTGATCTTTCTCAGTCGAGAGCTTGATGATTATGGAGGAGGGTTTGCACGTCTTTTCAAGATGCAATTTTGCCCTTTTCGAATCCCTAGCTTTTTCCTAAGCCGCCCTTTCGGGTTTTCAGCTTACCAGGATATTTTACTCTCTTTTTTTTATCGTCCCTAATGTTTGCCTGAGCCATTTTTATGGCCCACCAGGATGCCCATTTTTGCATGGATTCTCTTTTTGGTCCACTGGGTCTATTTTTTAGGCATAATATTTTTTAACTGCATATGAATTCACAGGGGATGGAAGATCATCACCGTCCATGGTCGAGAGGATCAAGGCTCCTCCGGAGAAAACCTTCTTTACTATGTATGGGCCCTCGTAATTTGGTGCCCATTTGCCCCTTGGATCAACGTGAGTTGGCTAGATCTTCCTCAGTACCAAATCTCCTGCTTGAATATGTCGTGGACAAACTTTCTTGTCAAAGGCCCTCTTCAACCGTTTCTGATATAACTGTCCATGATAGATGGCTGTCATGCGCTTCTCGTCGATGAGATTAAGCTGGTCGAGTCTGGCCTGTATCCATTCAGCTTTATCTAGCTTGACGTCTGCCAAAATCCTCAAGGAAAAAATCTCTACTTCGATGGGCAATACTGCTTCCATGCCATATACGAGAGAAAACGGGGTTGCCCCTATGGAAGTGCACACTGATGTGCGGTAGCCATGCAGCGCAAATGGCAACATCTCGTGCCAGTCTTTGTAAGTCTTCACCATCTTCTGGACGATTTTCTTGATATTCTTATTTGCCGCCTCAACAGCTCCATTCATTTTGGGGAGATAAGGTGTTAAATTGTGGTGTTCAATCTTGAAGCTCTTACACAACTCTTCCATCATCTTATTGTTGAGGTTTGAACCGTTGTCCGTGATGATCTTGTTTGGGATTCCATATCTACAAATAATCTCTTTCTTGATGAAGCGAGTCACTACTTGCTTAGTGACGTTGGCATAAGATGCAGCTTCTACCCACTTAGTGAAGTAGTCGATGGCCACTAGGATGAAACGATGTCCATTCAAAGCAGTTGGCTCGATGCGTCCAATTACATCTATACCCCACATGGCGAAAGGCCAAGGCTAAGTTAACACATTCAGAGGGAGTGGTGAAGTATGAACTTTGTCTGCGTATATTTGGCACTTGTGGCATGACTGGACATGGAGACAACAATCTGTTTCCATCGTCATCCAATAGTATCCCGCCCTCAAAATCTTTTTAACCATAGTGTGACCACTAGCATGTGTTCCAAAAGATCCCTCGTGCATTTCATTTATGATGCATACTGCTTCGTGTTTATCTACACATTTGAGCAAAACCGAATCATAATTTCTCTTGTACAACACGTTACCGCTGAGGAAGAACTTTGAGGAGAGCTTTCTGAGATACTTCATGTCAGTGATAGTTATGCCTTCTGGATATTCCTGTGTCTCCAGGTACCGCTTGATATCGTAGAACCAAGGATGGTCATCAACTTTAGTTTCCTTTGCGTTGGCTGCCAGGAAATAAGCGGGTTCGTCCAGACACTCCAGACGGATAGATGGCGCTTCGTTTTCCCACTTGACTTGAAACATGGACGCTAGTGTTGCTAGAGCGTCAGCCAACTGATTTTCCCCTCTGGGAATGTAATGAAAAGTGATCTCATCAAAGTACGGGATTAGTTTCAAGACGTGATCTTTGTAAGGAATCAACTTGAGGTCAAGTGTTTCGTATTCCCCTTTAATCTGGCATATGACAAACGTAGAATCTCTATAGACTTCCAGAATCTTGATCTTATTGTTGATGGCAGCTTCAATTCTGAAAATACAGGCTTTATATTCAGCCATGTTATTAGTACATTTGAAGCATATTCTAGCGGTAAATGGTAGGTGAAAACCAGTTGGAGAAGTGATGATTGCCCCAATTCCACAACCTTTAGCATTTGCAGCACCATCGAACACGAGCGTCCATCGTGATCCTGGTTTAGGTCTATCATCTGGGCCTGGCATGGTATAGTCTCTGGCAAACATGACATCTTCGTCGGGGAAATCAAAGCGCATGGACTGGTAGTTGTCCATAGGTTGGTGGGAAGGGTAGTCAGAGAGTACACTTCCATTGATAGCTTTTTACGTAACATACTGGATGTCATACTCTGTTAATACCATTTGCCAATGGGCCACTCGTCCGGTGAGAGCGGGCTTCTCGAATATGTATTTGACAGGGTCCATCTTGGAGATCAATAAGGTCGTATGGGTGAGCATATATTGTCTCAGGCGTTTTGCTGCCCAAGCCAAAGCACAACATGTCTTCTCGAGCATTGAATACCTGGATTCACAGTCGTTGAACTTCTTGCTGAGGTAATAAATTGCATGCTCTTTTCTACCGGTTTCGTCATGTTGACCCAACACACATCCCATGGATCCTTCTAGCACAATCAAGTACATGATTAAGGGTCGTCCGGGTACTGGAGGCATCAAGATCGGTGGTTCTCGCAGATATTCCTTTATTTTCTCAAAGGCTTTGTGACAATTATCATTCCACACCACTGCTTGATCCTTTCGAAGTAGTTTGAAGATGGGCTCACAAGTGGCCATTAGATGAGATATGAATCTAGAGATGTAGTTCAACCTCCCAAGGAAACCTCGGACTTCCTTTTCTGTTTTAGGTACCGGCATCTCTTGGATAGCTTTGACCTTATCTGGGTCGACTTCAATCCTCTTTTGGCTTACAATAAAACCTAACAGTTTACCAGATCTTACACCAAAAGTGCATTTGTTAGGATTTAATCTCAGATGGAATTTCCTTAGTCTGGCGAATAATTTTTCCAAGTGGATGAGATGTTCTTCCTCAGTCTGGGATTTTGCAATCATATCGTCTACATAGCACTCAATCTCTTTATGTATCATGTCATGAAAAAGAGTAACCATTGCACGCTGATATGTCGCGCCTGCGTTCTTGAGCCCAAATGGCATGACCTTGTAACAGAAAGTTCCCCATGGGGTGATAAAAGTCGTTTTTTCTATATCTTCGGGCGCCATCTTAATCTGGTTATATCCAGAAAAGCCATCCATAAATGAGAAGACGGAGAACTGGGATGTGTTGTCTACTAGTACATCAATGTGTGGTAGAGGGAAGTCATCTTTCAGACTTGCTCTGTTGAGGTCTCTGTAATCGACACACATTCGCACCTTCCCATCCTTCTTTGGCACTGGGACAATTTTCGCTACCCATTATGGATAGCTAGATACTGCCAGAAAACCACTAGTTGCTTCTGCACCTCCTCTTTGATCTTGAAGGACATTTCTGGCTTCGTTCTTCTTAACTTTTGCTTCACCGGCGGGCAACCTTCTTTGAGGGGTAACTTGTGCACCACAATATCTTCATCCAGACCAGGCATATCTTTGTAGGACCAAGCAAATACATCGACATACTCTCGAAGCAATACGATTAACTTTGTCTTAATCTCTGACTCTAAAGCTGCACCTATCTTGATTTCTTTGACGTCCTCTTCAGTTCCCATGTTGATGATTTCAACCTCTTCTTGATACGGCTGAATGACCTTTGACTCTTGTTTTAGCAATCTAGCTAACTCTTCTGGGAGATCACAATCTTCCTCGCAGTCTTCGTCGGCTTGGTAGATCGGGTTATCAAAATCATATCGGACCATAGCGGGGTCGTTATTGACAGGAACAGAGGAAGATCTGCACGATGAATGACTTCATGCTTTTAAGAAAAGATGAAAGAAATAGAACAAAATAGAACATTGCCTTTCAAAAATAATTTTATGGTGCAAAAAGTAAAAATGAAAGAAAGAGAGCGTAAAATGGATGCGAAAGTTTATTTATTGATGATAAGTTGTGCTTGTAAAAGCCAAAAGCCCTACAACATGATCCATATGCCTTGGGCAGAGCATAGGATTTTTTAGGTAAAATAAAAACAGGGAATTACTCGTCTACTAGGGTAACTTCAGGGATTTCGACGACTCTCCAATTGCTCAAAGTTTGATTAGGCGCCCTAGGATATACCATGCACAGCTCTTCATGGTCTTCGGCTTCAGTTTCCAAAAACATGACTTGACCATCGACAAGGTGGCCCCCACTAGTAAAAACCAACGGAGTTGCAAGCCCCTTGCCTTTATCAGTTGCATTCTTTTGCTTGTAACCCAGACCAGCTCCATTTTTGTTAACAGGCAATTCCAGCACTCTGCCCCATCCTTGTGGATGTCCTTCCTCTATCACTGTTCTCGCGTCCTTCCAAGTCACTATAGAAGATGCTGGCTTTTCGTAAATTATTTCAACATTGATCACTTCAAAGGCTTGAAACGGGGTCTCATGCACTTCACCTCCTACTTCCACATAACGGAAAGAAGCCAGATGGCTCACAAGAACATCTCATTCACCTTCAATGATGACCATCTGATTGTTAATCATAAATTTGATCTTTTGATGCAAAGTTGAAGTTACAGCACCTACGGAATGAATCCACGGACGACCAAGGAGGAAACTGTAAGCGGGATATATATCCATTACATAAAATGTAATGATAAAAGTATGAGGTCCAATCTTGATCGGGAGATCCACCTCTCCTACCACCGTTCTCTTAGCTCCATCAAAAGCTTTTACAATAGTCTGACTTGGCTTCATCACAAGTCCTTCAATTGACAGCTTGCACAATGAGCTCTTGGGCAATACATTCAGTGATGATCCAGTATCAACGAGTACTCTATAAAATACGACATCCACACATTCGATAGTAATGTGTAAGGCCTTGTTATACTTCCTACCTTCGGGAGGCAATTCATTATCATTAAAGCTCAAAATATGACCTGATGCTATATTCCCCACTACCTCTTCAAACTGCACCACTGATATCTCCTCTAGCACGTGAGCTGCCTTCAAGAATTTTAACAGGGCTTCTTGATGGGCTTTTGAACACATTAGTAATGACAACATGGATATTTTCGAGGGAGTTTGATTGAGCTGGTCAATCACTTTGTAATCGCTTTTCTGAATGATTCTTAGAAACTCCTCTGCTTCATTATCTGGGACATCTTTCTGCTTAGATGATTGCCCCTGTTCAATGGTGCTTGATCTAACAGTATCTTTCTTTGTATTGTCACTGCTGTTGACATGTGGTGTAGTTGGAGCAAAAATCCGACCACTTCTAGTGACACCACCGGTTCCCACGATATTCTCTATAGTCGTTTTCTCTTCCAAGACATCCTTTTCTTCTATCTTCCGACCGTTGAGAAAGACAGCCTCATCATATAGCCAAGGTACAACATTAGTGCTTTCGTATGGAAACGGAGCTGGGGCCGAAATGACAAGCTGGTTCATTGACGGTGGAGACATAGGTATCTTAACTGGATCATATGGGATTTGTAATGGGATAGAAGTCTGTCTATACATGTTGTCCCATTCTTCCTCATCACAGGGTATGGTTAATGGTGTACGAGTCAAATTATCCGAAGGAATCCATAGCTCATACCCATCATCATATGGTATCTCCAACGTTTCAAATGGAATTTCAAGAGTAGCAACTTCTTCAGACTTTGACAGTTGTTCCGCTACTAATACACCTTGATCAATCAGGTTTTGGATGCCTTTCTTCAACTCAGTACATCCTTGAGATTCGCCCAAACAAACGTGGCAGTCAGTTGAACATCCTGGATAAATGTTCTTCAACAAAAGTTGCTCCTTAATGGTGGAAAGAGGAGTTCTCAATTTGTCAATATCCGAAATTAATCAGATCCCCTTTGAGTCTTCAATCATGTTTGTTGAGTGGTGAGGCGGCATTGGATTGGTTTTGATGTTTGGAGTATTTCGAGTAAAGTTTATCGCCTTTGAATCGATAAGATCTTGTACAATGTGCTTCAGAGTCTTGCAATTTTCAATGTTATGGCCTGGGGCGCCAGAATGAAACTCACATTTAGCATTGGTGTCATAGCCAAAAGGGAGAAAATCTGGGGGATTCCTCATTTCTCTAAGCTGAATAAGGCCTCCTTTCAATAAGAATGGTAGTAGTCTGGCGTAAGTTGACGGAATTGGATCAAATTTTCTTTCTGGTCTCCTCAGCCTTTGCTGACCTTGGTACTGATTTTGTCTTGGTTGATAGGGTTGTTGTTGTCTGTTTTGTTGAACGGCGGGTTGACTTGCGGGAATGGACAACGGTTGCTGCGGAGCGACGGCAGCAACATGGTGATAACCTTGATGAGTTCTGCCTCTATCTGCGAACACAGCACTAGTTTCACCTTCTTTCTTCTTAACGAAACCCTGATAAGGTTTCTTGAACCCACTTGAAGACCCGCTAGCATTCTGAATCTTTCCTGCCTTCATAAAATTCTCTAATCTTTCACCGGCCGTGACAAGTTCAGAAAACACTATAGAGGTAGTGGACGCTAGTCGTTCAAGGATCGGTCCCTGCAACGTGCCCATGAAAAGGTCTGTCAACTCTCTTTCTATCAATGGGGGTTGTACCCTAGCAGCTACTCCTCTCCACCTCTGAGCAAAGTCTTTAAACGATTCATTTGGTTTCTAGATTAAATTCTGAAGCTGCATCCGGTTTGGAGCCATGTCAGTGTTGTATTGATAATGTCTCACAAAGGCGTCTGCTAACTCCTTCCAACTTTTCACATTGGATCGTTCAAGATGCATGTACCATTCCAGAGAAGCCTCTGTTAAACTATCTTGAAAGAAATGGATTAACAGCTTCTCGTCATCGGAATACGCGGCCATCTTCCTGCAGTAAGATCTTATATGGGTCCTAGGACAACTGTTACCCCTGTATTTCTCGAAGGTTGGGATCACAAACTTTGGGGGTATCTTAACTCCAGGTACAATACATATCTCAGTGGCATCTAGTCCCAAAACATCGGGGCCTTGCAGCGACTTTACCATTTCTTGTAAAGCATTGAACCTCTTCTCTAATTCAGCGGTCTGTGGCGCATATGCTTCGCCTGAATTCTCGTAGAAGCCTTCATGATCATCATAGTGGACTGGTGGTAGAATCGTGGTACCATGAGGATGAGTTGTACCGACTGGGGGATGAACTATATTGATAGGTGCAGCATTTGTAGAGGTAGGATTTGCCCCAACAGGGGTTGGGATGGCGTCGGCAGGAGTTGGAACTGCGCCATCTACATTAGGAATTGCACCAGTCAAAATCTGGTTAACGTTCCTCTCTGTTGTTTGCCTTATCTCTTTTTGACTTCTGGCCATGTTCTGAATCACCTCCATGAGTTGATTCATTTGCGTCTTCATACCTATCATCTCGTTCCTTAAAGTAGCCTGGTCTTGCTCTAGCTGATCCATGACTCTTTTCTGATTATTCCTTGTGTTGTACTGATGTCGAGAAGTCAGCTTGCTTTTACTCTCCCTCTCTCTCTTTCTGAAAGGGTAAGCGGCGTGTAAGATCGGGTTTTTAGGGAATGCAAAAAGGAATGATGCACAAAACGTATGCAATGTTCAAGAGACTTTCGAGTTTTATGATTATCATTGGTATTATAGAACTATGACTGAATAATAAAGAAATGCACAATTTAGACCAAAAAGCAAACTTTCATTAATTTGAGAGAAAATTCAATACAACGATTGCTGAGTAAGCTGAAAATAACAATTCATGTTACAAGAAAGATACTTAATAACTAAAACTCTTTCTTTCGGAGACGTTCTTCAAGCTTTTTTGTCTCGAACATGAATCTTCTAACCATTTAGTCGCAGAGTTGGATGAAGTGGTGAATAGAAGGAGGGATATCATTTCCTTCGAAGTCTTGAATTGTGCTTTCCAACCTCCATGGTATATCTTGAATCATGAGATTGCAATGCTCCACCAGATTGTTATACCTAGTGTGACACATGTCTAGAGTCGACTGGTAGTAACAAATAGAATCCACATGGGTGTCCAACAATTCATTGAGCTAAGCCTCATTCTCGAGCCACTGTGCATTATCCCTTTACAAGGTGTCGAAACGATTCCTCCATAGAGTAGTTGTTTCTTGAGCGGTCTCCAATTTCAAACATTTGTTGTTCCACATGTCAGGAGTGACATATGAAGCTCTTAATGCTCCTTCCTTGAGTTGTCGCTCGTTTTCCACTAAGGTCAATGCCTTTCTCAGTTGCTTTTCAAGGTCCTCAAAATTAGCTTCAAGATTCTCTCTTGTCTCTTTCTTTTTAGTAGAAGCTAATTCAAAGAAATGCCATGCTCGATCACAAGAAGCCTTGGTATCCTTTAGGCATTGTCGAAGAGTTGTTAATGATGTATCAGCCCCTTCGAAACCCTGCTGGTATTTGATTCTCAGGTCTATTTCTAATTTCAATTTCTTGTTATTCTCGGTCGCTCGGTATTGTTCAAACTCTACCTTCCTTTTGTACTGGCCATTCTCCACTTTTGCTTGGTGAATTTCAGCCTCAAGTTTCTGATTTTCTTTAGTCAACTTTTCTACCACTAACTTCAGTTTCTCATACTCTTCGATAGATACATGAGTGAGAGCAGGAGGTCCTTCTTGTATAGATGGTTATGAGGGAAATAACAGTAATCTTTCATCCACTTTGGCTAGTAACCATTGGTTGTATGGTTCTTTAGCCACACAATTCTTTGCCTTCAAGTCTTTCCTCCCTTTTGTATGAATCTTGGCCCACGCTTTAGCAATCTTCCTGACAAATGCAGGATCCTCTGTTGTGGCAGGCAAAAAGAAGCTTTGAATTTTCTCTGCTTCGGGCTCATCTTCCATAGCATAGCCCAACTGGCGCAATGCCATGACTGGGTTGTAATTGATGCAACCAACCCTACTGACTAGAGGTACATTACCGAACTCCCCACAACTAAATATAATCTCCACATCGTAGTACTCTTGAGAATACCAAGCAATATCATTGGCTCCTAGAGACATAATACGCTGAGACCACTTCAGCTTCTTCTTGTTTTCCACGAACGGTCCACCCTTCGGTAGATGGGAGATGTACCATTTGAATAATAGGTGAGAACAACATTGGATCATTCCAGTCTTCTTTTCAGTTCTCCAATGAATAGAGTGGTAGACATCAGCGAGGAGGGTAGGGATAGGATTCTTTTGCATGAAGAGAATAATAGCAGCGATGTCTATGAAATTGTCTACATTTGGAAAGAGGACAATCCCATAAATCATTAGAGCGACAACAATACCAAACCTCTCCCAATCTCCCATAGTCTTGTACTGAGTAGCTTTGTCTAGCAGAAATTTCAAAGGAAAGCCTTGAACCCCTCCCTTATTGGTTAGTCCCTCTTTGACCTCCTCTTTGGTCATACGAAGAGTAAGAGCGATGGCAGAAGGCTTTGGTTTTTATTCCAAGCCAGTGTAAATAGGTTGATCCTTAATCTTGATATTCAAAATGTGAGAATATTCCTCAAGAGTAGGGGCCAACTGATAGTTTTGAAAAGTGAAACATCTGAGAGGCGCATCATAAAACTGAGCCATAACGAACAAAGCCCAAGTATCGACCTTAGAATGGATGAGATCAAGCAATTTCCCATACTTTCCCCGAAAGTTGATCTTGATAGCCTTTGGTACGTCAATCAGAATTTCTTGAATCAATTCCACCTTTGGTTCTCTAAACTTGATGGAATCTGTGCTTCTCCTTTTTTGATCAGTCATTGTGTTCACCAATACCTGAGATAATCATAGTCTCTTAAGTCTCTTGATATGCAAAAATGCTATGCAATGTTTTATGAATGCACATGATAAAGCATAAAAAAGCGAGATCAAAGTTATAGGTCCTGCAAAACAATCACAAAAGACATTTCTCTCATCGGGTGGGTAATCTACTGGTTTAGAGGGGGTATCCCAAAGGTTTTAAACAAAGTCCTATGTACTAACCCTCAAAAGTTTCCCATCAGAACGACTACTCGTAAGACGGTAATCCTTTCAAAGGAGGAACACAGAGTTATGTTTTAGCGACCCTTGGAATAAGGTTCTAAACGGTTCTCAGAATCATAGATTCCTAAATTGGAATAAAAACACCATTACGACTACTCGTAAGACATAATCATCCCAAAGGGGTCTCATCTGAGCGGTGGGATTCGATCCAACTCAACGAGTCCTAAGTCTCGCAAATCAGAAAGAAACCACCTCCTAATCTTAGTGTATACTAGAAAGCTCGGGTAGAAAGCTTTATCCTCACAAACCAATCCAATAAACCCAACAGGTTAGAAAACACAACAAAACATAAATAAAATAAAAAACGGATAAATCACACATGCGACAAGCAAATTTGGTTTGGCTTGCTAGGTTCCCCAGTGAAGTCGCCAGCTGTCTCTACTCGAAAAATGCATCGCGCAACGACGGGGAGGCGAAAAGGGATAGACAGAAGAGTCGCCACCGAACTTTATTTATCCCATGAGGGGAAAGGAAAATATCGAGAAAACCTAAAGAAATGGAAGGATAAGATGGTCTCGCAACCAATAATGGGTTCGGAAGCCGGTTATGCGAGGGGAAGGTATTAGCACCCCTCGCATCCATCGTACTCGATGGGAACCATTTACTTGTCAATGTGTGATTATATCTGATTAAATTTTATGCTATAAAAGTGTTTTCCAAAGGGTAAAGAAAGATGGTTTAGAAACTAAGAAAGGAGGCATAACGGGGAAGAAAAGAGAAAGAACGGATTCGGTAGGACTTCGCAGTCCTATGCCTATGTATTCTCAATAGATGTGAGAAAATCAGAGTCGACCTAGTTCGGGGAACTACAGATGTGGGGGGAATGTGCTCGACAAGGATTGTGGCCCTTGTGCCTACGTATCTTTACTTGAAGAAGTAAAGAATCAGAGCAGCTGTAGTTTGGCCTACGATTTGTTGATATTTTTATCGATGATGCTATCGTGCGCATTCTAGCAGTTTAGGTGTTTTGCTACTCGCATGTGAGGAGACTTATGCGTTACCTGTTTGCGATAGAACGGACGTAACATATCCTTTTTGAAAGATTGATTAGTCTTCGCCATGCGAGGCAAGATGTCACGTTTGATTGGTTGAATTGTTTTTAAGGGGTGAGATAAGTCTTTAGATAGTAACCCCTACGGGTAGTACCCAATTCTTTATCTCAAAGTTTTTGTTATGAAAGGTGTGGCGAACGTAGCGTCTTTATATTGAAAGACAAGTATCAAGGCCACCCACACTAAAGTGAATATCCTGACACTTGGAGAGGAAGGAGATTACACTCAATCCTCTCTCTTTAATTCAAACACAAAAGGAACTTTGTTCTCTTATTAAAGTGTTTTGGTTTTTTGAATGGTGAGTGCTTGGCGACTGTAAACCCTACGGTAAATGTCAGCACTTGGGATAGGAGAAGGCCTACACCTAACCTCTCCACGACCAATCAAGTTTTGTTACGAAAACGAGTTTGAAAATACACTCGGTGCGTAACCGAGGTTTTAGGTCATAAAGGTTTCGGAAGTAAGTTACGAAAAGAGAGGTAGTGAAAGAAATAGGTGATAGATAAAGTTGCGCCTGTGTATTGAGAAATGAGTATCAAGACAACTCATACTACAGTGAGTATCTTAACACTCAGAGAGGAAAAAGTCTACACTTAATCCTTTCTTAATATAATTCAACATAAAGAGGAAAAGATTTTTATAATTGAAGGTATTTATGAAAATGAATTCAGTACGGGCCCGAGGTTTTTCATGAGGAAGATATGTAAGTTCATGGTGGTAACCAAAAGAAGACGAAGCTTTGATATGTTAACCAACACAAAGGGAACACATGTCAATAAATCCCACAAGAGGATTCAGGCGTGTTCAAAGGGAAATCAACAGCAAGTAAGATAACGATCTCAATAAAGGAACAAATTTCCACATGGACAAAAGACATCCCAATTAATAATAACAAGTAGTATTTTTTACCACATGAAAATAAACATTAAAACAAAAATGTTGCAAAAAGAATGAAAAATGAGAGAGTTATGATTTTTTGAAGTTTTAATGAATTAATGTACAAAACATAAAACATAACAAACAAAAGAATAAAATAAAATGCAAGGGGTGGGAGTTGAACCCACACCCCTCAGTTCACAAACTCAAGGCACCAACCACTAGGCCAATAAGCACGCATGTGACAAAAAATGGAAGTGCAAGAAGAGAATAATGAATTAAGGCAAAATATGAAGAAAAAAAAAACACAAAAGGGTTGATCCTCCTCAGGGATCGAACCCAGGTCTGGGTGGTGAAAGGTGTGTTTTGAATAAGTTGCTTACCACTGGGGTGGCTATACATCCGTTGATATAGCCACCCCCATAAATATATAAGGCGCGTTTTTAAGGATTTCTGGGCAAATATGAAACAACAAGAACAAGCATTTTACCACATACGTTTTGATTCACAACTTACTCAATTCTTAATGGATTCAAGTGATATTTTAGTCAAAATTGGGTGTTTTTAAACAAGGAATAAGATGGTCCAGATGGAATTTTGAAATGAGTTCTAGAAAAAAAACACAATAGGAGTTGCAAAAATGGTGATTTGGTTGCATTTTGAGGTTCAAGTCATGTTTTAAACATTTTCAGATCAGGCCAATTACACACACACACTATAAACACGCCACTGAAGGAAATTAAGCACAAGATTTAGTTCAAAACAGCCTGTGGTGAAAAGTGATGTTCAAATTGCAAAATTGACAAGTTTAATGCATGATGGAGGTTCAGTTCAGGTTTAATGCACAATTAGACCAAACAAGTTATGCACACAAATTTTAAACATGTTGAAGGACATTTCTATGCCAAAAATTCAAACCCAATCTCTTCAAAACAAAAACTGATATGGTGATGGCTCATTTGGTTTGAAAATGCATTTTTAAAGCAATGAATCACATTAGATGCAAACAGGTCCTATCAATCATTCATACATATTGCAAATATGGTATCAAGGGTGATTGAATCTTCAAGAAAAGCACATAGCAAGCATAGCAGCATTTTGTCATTTTGATGCGAAATAGTTTTGGTTCAAAGATGCAGTAGGGCTATTTTCCAATGAGATACTATTTCATGATAATCAGTGGTGTATATTCATTACATACATGTTCAAGGCAGGCCAAATGACAGTATGCACACTTGAAATATATTACTCATGCACACAGTTCAAAGAAGCATCTCCAATTCCTATCGAATCTCAAAATGGTTATTGTTGCAAAAATGTGAAAATGGTTTAAAATGCAATTCATTGTTGGAGTTCAAAACAAGAGTGATTTAAGTTGGTGGATCAACGTGAGTAAACCATGAGTATGATGATGAAAGTATTCTGATAAGAAATTGATGCAAAGCAAGCTTGAATTGAGAAGTGGCATAATGAGTTGCAAAAATGGGATGAGAATGCATTTTGAAAACCACACACAGCTGTAAGATCAATTTCAAGCAAATGGTACTGCACACACAACACATATGTCATAACAGAAATGCAGCATATTTAAAGCTCAAGCAAAAATCACCAATCATGGATTTGGCATAAGCATTGCAAGTGAAACATAAAAATGCAGCAGCTGTCTTGGCAGCATATTGGCAGATGAAGAGAATTCATTTTTGCACATGGCCTATGGATCTTAATCATGTTGATAATGATGCTCTTAAGACAACAGATCAAACAACCAAGTTCAGGCCAAGAAGAGAAGTAGGAATTCATCATGACAACATTTTGTATGATTTGAAACAGCAGGCCAATCATGGATGTTCACATTAAAAGTTGATCAATTAAAACATGAAAATTATGAGGCATGCTTGGAATATAATGAGCAACACACATGTAAACATCACAATGTTAGACACCAACCAAAAAAATACCCCTGCTAAACTATGCCAAGATTGGAGAAAACATGCAAGTTAGAAAGCTAGATCAAGAAACACACATAATTGAAATGGGCAGACCCTTCTAACACATTCAAAACATCATGTGAAATGTGTCCACACTTCAAAATTGCTCACATATATCATGGAATTGAAAATCAAGTGTCAACTGCCCAAATATTCAAAAATGCAAAAATTTGAAGCCAAAACTGAATTGGAGCAGATGAGGTTAAGTAGATGTATACAACAGTTCAAAATATGACAGGGAATGAGGCTAGAACCTAAGGTACTCATGGAATGAACATAACAAGATAATGGACACCAAAATGCAAATTGAAACAAGCATAATGAGGGGGTTGTCATGACAGAAAAAAATGAGACATATAAAAAAAAAGGATTGATTCATGCACATACAAGTTTTAAAATATAATAGAGGTTCAATGTTTCATGAACTGGCCTAAAACCAATCAAACCAGAAAAAGTGAAGTGTCTGGCAGCAGGTTTCAAAACAATTGCAGTAGCAGGGCACAAACATAAATCAGTTGTGAATCAAAAGTCTCATGTTGATAAACATCACACACACACACACACACACACACCATAAATGTGGATAAGAGTGAGTTACAACTCATAAAAGATGCACATGACAAGCAAGAAAGATATTGGCCTGTTCATGGTTAATTCTAGCTTAAAAATGCAGTTTAAAGATGAAATGAGAAATTATGCAGTCATGGACCAAGCCAAACATCTACACACACTAGAATCAAGCACAATGATGAGTTACTACTCAAAGATTAGGCAAATTGCAAACAGAACAACAAATTGGTATGTTGTGGCAGATTTGGTACAAAATGCATTTGTGAGTGAAGTTTGAGGATTTGTGAAAACAAGCATGAATAGATCAAGTAAATCAAGTAATCACATCATTATTATGATAAAGAAAATGTCTTAACTCACAAAACAAACATAGGGTTGCTGAAATGAAAAATGGCATCTTGAGGTGAAAAGTTGAAAAAATTGTTTTGGCAAGACATTGGCAGTAGGTGATTTTTTAAGGAAGTGAGTTTTTATACCAAGATAAAAACATTCACACATTACAAGTATGAAAAGGAAAGTGATTGTGCACTGAAAACAAGTTCATAACAGTTGGAGCAGGATTTGGTATATGTGTTGCAATGTGAAACAGTTTTGGGACAACTTGAGTTTGTTTTCAACATATGACCTCAAATTGATACAACATGGCAATGTAATGTATGAGATGAAGTTAAAAGTCACATACCTCTTGTAGACACTCTTGATCAAGCAATAGAATAAAGAAAACCAGAGAACTTCAAGTACCACCTAGCTTTGGAACTTTTCTTCCTTTTGAGACAAAATGCAACTTCTATGACAGTTTGAGTAAACTCAATTCCAGCTGGTTTTTGAGCCTTTGGATAGTTAGAACATCATAAACATGAAGTGTTGGGAGTGTTGAAAGATTCAAAACAGGTCCAAGTGAGGATTTGTGAGGTTTTGTATGTGAAGTCAAACTTTCTTGGATTGAAAGTTGACTTTGTGGAAAATGGTGATTTTGAGTGGTTTAAGGGCTTGAAAACTTTCTATACCATATTTATGGATTGTGTGGATGGTTTTTGGAGAGTTTGAAGGTGTGGAAATGAGTTTAGGGGCTGGACTGTCAAGACAGTTTTTTTGGTGTTTTTTGTGATTTTGAGATTTTGTGAATTTGAAGTAAAGAGGGAAAGAGAGAAAGCTTGTGATTTCTATGGTTTTTAGAGGGGCTCTTGTATGTAGAATGAAGTAGATGGGTGCTCTATTTATAGGGAAATGAGAGGGAAAGGACAGGTTGGAGGTTTCCTTCCTAAGAGGGAAAAGTTTGGCAATTTGGATCCAATCTTCCAAAAGGTGCTCCTTGGCTTCAAAGTGATCTGAAGTCAAGTGTAATGATTATGCTAGAGGTGGATGAAGTGATGCTAGGGAGCTAGAGGCATGGTTGCTTCTGATTTCCACTTTTCACCTTTTGCATTTTCTTGAATTTTATAATGCAAGTTGCATTTACAACTTGCAAGCCACTTGCCTTGGCTTCAAATTTTTCATTTCCTCTGCATAATTTCCACACTTCTATATTTCAAACATCCAAATATCAGAAATAACAAGATCCAAGGGCTGAGAAAGGTCCAACTTGATGAAAATCTCACTTGTAGAAAAACCAGAGTTTTGTGTTTCAAGTGTGACAGTCCCAACTTCACCAATCCATAACTCTCAGCTCACAAATTCCATTGATATGTTCTAGTAATTTTTGGAAAGAAATCATGTAGCTCTAAAACATTTATGTTTTCATGAATTTCAGATTCTCAAAGGAGCTTGGCCAAAAAGCCTCTCAAAGTTGCTGAAAAACAAGTTAAAAGTGAAATTTCTCTAAGTTATTTTCCCTTCTTGAAATGAATTTGATCATAACTCCAAATCTATGCATTTTCTGATGATGGACCACTTGGATACTTTTGTAGGAATTGTCAAGAGCTTTCCAATGAGCTTTGAACCAACTCAATTGGATGTGTGGTTAAGGAGTTATGGTCTTGCCCCTTTCAAAACCCTAATTCCCGACTTTTGCGATTACTCCTCAACCCTTGATCCAATTGTCATGAAACTTTATGGGTAGATGCAATATGTCATTAGGAACATTTTTTATTCACATATTGAAGTCAAATTCCTTATGGTTGGAGAGTTGACTTTTCGGTCAACCGTTCGATCGATCGGTGACTACCGAGTCGACTGTTGACGATCCGGGTGTCTTGAGGCTTTGAATCTTCTTGAATGGACTTCACTAAACCATATAAACCTTATGAATCAAGATTGCATCATTAGAACACCTTTCATATCAAAAGTCAAATTACAGTTGACTTTTCCTGATTGAAAACCCTAATCGGGCCTGAGCTGCATTGTCTTCAATATTTGGGTGCCAACCTCAAATTTAATTCATATTTGAAGCAATGTAGCACCCTTGACCCTATTTCATTGGAAATCAATTCAAGATGTCGATTGATTAAACCATTGAAACCTCGACTTATTTAACTGTGCGAAAAAAACCCTAATTTCCTCTTGTTGCTTGGATACTGTGCAGATGAACTGGATGATCATTCCAACCCCACTATGACCTTTGAGATACTCAACAGGCTTCTCCTTTCTTTTTCTCATGCTCCTGATGACTTGTACCAATGCTTGTGGCAAAAAAAAAAGGCGGGCAAATTTAGGGTATGGCAAGTGTAAGCAGGATTAGGCGATGTCTAGAATGTTAATTCTCTATGCCACTACTCAGGGTCTCCTATTCCTAGTCAACTAGCGTAAGTATCACAATTGCCCTATGTCCAACACATACGCTAAGGGTCAATATTCCATATGTTCCCAAAATCAATTTAAAAGAGTATATCACATAAAAAGCTTTAAGAACAAGAAACAATTGCATAGAATTATATATATATATACAAAGTCAAATCAACATATAATCCAACAATATTGAAAAAGGTTCATCACACACAACTGAACCTAGAGGAGTTTAGTTACGCATACTGAAAATTACAATATCAATTGAATAAAGAAGAAACAAATGAATTCCCTTGGAAGATTGGTCTCCAATGACTTCCAATGCTCTCAAAATCACCCTTGATGATGTAAAAATTGTACTTCAAGTGCCAAAATTCATAACCCTTACCAAAATGCAGAAGTTCCCCTTAAAAAGAACTCAGAACGGGTACGAACACGTCAGAAAAGCCCAAAAAAAGGCAACATCACGCACATCATACTTGCATTGCGCGCGCGATGCTGCACATGATTATTCCAGTGGCTACATACTTTTTCACCATTTTCACTTGCTTTTTCACTAAGTCTAATTTCTTCACTTTTACCTATTTTTCTCTCATTCTTTGGTCTTTCTTCTTCCTTTTGACTCATCTTTCACTTATTTTTCTCCGATTCTTTGCCTAATTTCATGCAATGACAGACTATCATCAACCTTCTTAGAGATTTTCAGGTTGATCTCAATAACTAAAAGCAAAAGTTTTTTTCAGTAAAGCTCAAGAAACCAAAACAGATATTTTATGACTAGTTTATCTCAAGACTCAAAATCAATCTTCTCAAAAGAATCGCACTCTTAAGAATCAAACAAATAACACACCCACTTACCACAATCTTCCTCGCAAGAAAAATTTCACTTAAAAGAGCTACGACAACTTTAAGTGAAAAAAGTGTTTCGAGAGAGGGAAAGAGAGAAAATATAGAGATAAATTCCAAAGAAAATGTAAAGCTTTAGAAAGTGGCGTGAAATAAAGTGGAGGCGAGCCTCCTTTATATAGGAGTTAGAAAAGTCAGAAAAGGAAATGATCCATGAGCAGAATTGATAAGCCAATCGATAGGCATAATGCTCTAATCGATTAACCAAGCCATTTTTAATTGAATACTATGCCCATAAAGGAAGTATTTGATATAGAACTGTTGCAAGTCTTTAAGATGATGTCCTAATCGTTTAGTTAACCACTTATCCCTTATATAATAGATTCACTTAATGATACAATCAATTGGTTGGCTCATAAAAGTTTTGTGAATCGATTGACACAAGTTACCAATCGATTAGTTAGTTCAAAAATTGGATAACTTTTTAGTCACTTGCCTTGACTTAGAAAATTATTTTCAAGATAAAAACATTTGAAAAAACATTTTAAAGGTGCGTGTGTGTGTGTGTGTGTGTTTGTTTGTTTGTGTGTGTGTGTGTGTGTGTGTGTGTGTGTGTGTGTGTGTGTGTGTGTGTGTGTGTATGTGTGTGCGTGTGTGTGTGAGTTATCTTAGTACTTCAAAGTTACTTCCTTACTTTTACAAAACTCAGGTCACTTAGAAAAATACGACACATTGAGCTTTCTAACTTTATCTGAGGTTTCAAATTTCTTTGTTGGATGCTTATGATCATATAAGCACTTTGATCTCAAGTCTCTTTATGTTGATGAGGTATGTGATGTTTCTCTAGTCAGGCCATCATCATTAAGAAGTTGAACACTATTGCCACCAACTTTAATCATCGTTGTCGTCATCAAAACTTCAGGTTTCAACTTTATACCTGCAAGTACATATATCCATATTATTACTTTTATCTTATTTTCTTATTTTCTTTATGGTTTGTTAGGTCAACAAAACTCTTGAAAAGGTGCGACCTATGGATGTTTTATCAGGGCCCCACAGTAGGTGTCAATCATGCTTGTTGTGAGCATAATTGTATACCTTGCTCGAGATAAGCCAAAAAAGATTGTGTGTTAGTGATTTATAAAGAATGTGATGTTTAGCCCAACCCTAGAAGTTGTTATATATAGCCCTTCATGACCTAGCAAAACATGTAGAGTCTTAAGACTACTTTCTCGACTTTGACTCATGTGACACTGCTCTATCAGGGAGCGTGGTGTGAGTGAGTTATCTCGGAGGATCTCTCAAGATGTGGAAAGGTTGCCTATATGCTCAACATGTGTCCTTATTGTCGAACCTTATTTTTGTCCTGCTTAGACCAAAATATTAATGGCAATTCACATTTTTCAAGCATAAAGCTCATAGAAACAAAGTGGTTAAGAAGGAAGATAACAACCCACAACTTGTTAAACACGAGTTCAATAAAAATAAAGTGGTTAAAAAAAGATACGGTCCATGTTTAAATCAAAATTTTTAAAAAAATTAATAATTTTTCATAAATTGTACTATAATTAAACTCTTCACTCACATTTTACACAGATATAGAGATTGGACCCGAATCTGATTGAATTAGATTTGATGTTCGACCCTAATGATATTAACACTCGATTCATACAAAAGTGTTTGTAATATATAAAATAAAATTTATATATAGATAAAAAACAACCGGACAACAAATTGTGTCGCTATCTCTATAAATTACATTCATTAATTTAAAAGACAACATTAATATGCATGAATATTTGAACTCTCTATAAAAGATTCACCAGTCCTAGTGCTAAAAAATCAAAAATATTAAAAATAAATAATATAAAAACATTTTGTTTGTAAGAACATATTTTCTAATGTGTCACCATTTTAATTAAAACCGCTTTAAGAATTATATGTCCTGAAATAAAACCTCCCATTCTCAATCTCTACAAAGAGAAACCTCCATGAAGCTTACACATAAAAAATAAATATTTTCTACCGCATATCAGAACATTTACTTAGTTAAATGTCATATTGATTTAAAGATTAACATATACATATTAAATTGACATATGTACGGTAAGGATTCTCGTAAATCTAACACTTAGAGAGAACTGCAGTAACACTTGATCTAATTTATATATTCTTACAGCATTTAAAATAACAAACTTCCATTAAAAAGTTAGAAATAAAAGTAACAAACTGCCACTAAAGATTACATAACCGCCACAGATACGGTGATGAGTCATAGCTAGAAATAGAACCAAACACAGTATATACAAATATGTATGAAATAAAAGAATCCAAGTTGAAGTAAGTAGTCATCACTTATACAAATAACGTGTCTACTTTTCAACATTTCACGAACCAGGTGTCTCACTTCCACATACACCTTCCTTCCATTCAAACCTCTATTTGCCTCTTATAACCACACTCAAACTCCACGCTTTTGAAGAATCTTCTTCATTGTCTAAAAGAGTCTTCAACAATATATAATTATTCTCAGCAGCAATCTCAAAAGTGAAAGAACAAAAAAAATTTAACCATTAATGGCAACCAGAAGATATGCGATTGGAAGAATGGACGAAGCAAACCACCCAGACTCTATAAGAGCAACCGTAGCTGAATTCTTCTCCACTTGCATCTTTGTCTTTGCTGGAGAAGGCTCCGCTCTTGCTCTAAGTTCGTACTATATACTAAAAATTATTTCTGTAGTACTGACACCTCAGAAAATAGGCTTGTTGGTGTCGGGGTTGTGTCTGTGTTAAGATAGTAAATTATAATATCAATATGAATACGTAGCTTAATTTGTGCGGTTAATTGGTTTCATTGCAGGGAAGATATATAGGGATGAAGGTGCATCGTCTGGTGAATTAGTGGTACTTGCACTAGCTCATGCTTTTTCACTATTTGCCGCTATTTCTGCTAGCATGCATGTATCAGGTGGCCATGTGAATCCTGCTGTCACTTTTGGTGCTCTTATTGGTGGTAGAATCTCAGTTCTTAAAGCGGTTTATTACTGGATTGCTCAGCTTCTTGGTTCTGTTGTAGCTTCTCTCTTATTGAGGCTTGTCACTAACAACATGGTATAATATAACACTTTATATATATCACCAGAAGATACGGAGGTGTCGGTGTTACAGAGTAAATAACTAACTATTGTATTGTGTTTGTTGGTTACAGAGACCTCAGGCTTTCAACTTGGCGATAAATGTTGGTGCTGGACACGGGCTAGTACTCGAGATTGCGATGACATTCGGTTTAATGTATGTTGTATATGCTACTGCCATAGATCCCAAAAGAGGCGTCATTGGGTCAATTGCACCCTTAGCAATTGGACTTGTTGTTGGAGCAAATGTTCTGGCTGGTGGTCCGTTTGATGGTGCATGCATGAACCCTGCTCGGGCATTTGGGCCTGCTTTGGTGGGCTGGAGATGGGATTACCATTGGATTTACTGGGCGGGTCCATTGATTGGAGCAGCAATTGCAGCAGCTATATATGAATATATTATGGTTCCAACTGTTCCTTCTTCTCAGACTCATCCTCAACATCAACCTTTGGTTGCTGAAGATTACTAGTTACTTTAAATTATATAATGTGTTTTGTAATGTATGTATGTAAAAGTCTACTCTTTTCTTTTCAATTTCTTTTGTTGCTTCCTAGCTTATGAAATGTCCATGGTACTATTGAATAAAATTGAATAAAGTGTGAGACTTTATCACTCTAAAATTTGTCTTTTTTAATAATGATAAGCTTAGATGAGTTGAATTCCGTTTAATTGAATGATATGTTTAGTTTAGTAACATTTTTCCTATGTTTTTAAGAGCATTTTTACTATATCCGATGAAATTGAATTCACATTCTTGAACAGAGAACGAGTCAATTTTATAGTAACCTTCATTAAGTAAGTTTGCACGATTTAAGAACTAGACATTGTGAAATGTTATATATAAGTTGCTTTTAAATGAGACTTGTGTGAGTTTGGATGGAACCTGGTGTTGTTCAAAAAAGGGTATGGACCCGGCTGAAATTTGGAGATTCGCTCGGGTTGAGATTGTGATGGATTCCTTCAAATTTAATTTGGAGATTCACCTAAGTGAAAAAGATTTTTGTTTTTTAATCATCAAATTGCTCCATTCCGGTTTTTTTCTTTTCTTTCTTTGGTTAAGGAGGTACCTAGAATTATAGGATGCTTTGTAGAGTAGGTATTGAGATTTTTTTCCTCTTTTAAAGTTTTTTATGATGAATTTAAGGGTTTAAGGACTCTCAGACGATTTAGCTTTGTTGTCTCTTGTTATTCAATTATGATTTTAAGGGACTGAGATCAGTCACACTTAACTTTATTGTCTCTTATTATTTAATGATCAGATTTAATTTTGTTGTCTTTTATTATATTTAATTTTGTTGTCTTTTATTATATTTTATCTTTACTAAATAAAGTTTGAGTGTCAGACTCGGCTTTGGTGTTTTTGTCGGGTCAGATCAAATGTCTATTGTTCTTTTATCTTATGGTTTAATATTTATTCTAAATATTTCTTACTTCAAATATCTCTTATCTCTTTTATTTCAAATATTTCTTATCTGATCGAGAGATATATGTAGTCTCAAAGGTGATGTTTGATATGTGTTGAGTGATTTTAATTCTTTGTTGTTATGCTGAGAGGTTATGAGGGTAAGTGTAATACCCTAAATTTTATCCTTAGATTAGCCGGTTTATTTCGCATTTCATATCATTTTGTATTGCATTGTAAACTAACCGCTAACCAGTTTGCTCAGTCTGTTGGTTTTACAAGAAAATCATGTTGTATGAGATTTAATTGGTGAAGGACAAAATGGTCATTAATGTGCAGCCTGCCGACAATTCATGAAGCCAAGTCGTCATCAGGGGTTCCTCAAGTGATTAGGATGTCCATCTCCGAGTCCTGTGATTTATTTGAGGATAAGCTGAATTTTACGGTATTTTTGACGTCAGATTTCTCGTGACACAGTGTATCTTATTCAAGAGCCGAGATTTAGTTTTCAGTTGGTTTTCAGAAATGTTGTTGATTCCTAAACCATATGGAGCTGACTGTGTTGCAGTATAAGTGGGTTCAGGTTAAATCGGTGCGAGAATGTGCCTTGAGGAATTTATTTTAACATACGCACGTTTTTCTGCTTTTTTTTGGTCAACAGTCGATTTCAAAAGAACAGTAGAGTTTGGTGCACGTTGAATTTATAATGAACATCTATTATTTTGATTGTGACCATTAGTCATGCCGATTCAGGTTACCGGGTTAAAATGGTCGAGATGTGGTGGGAATGTTCAATACGGAAGGTAGTTCGTTTTCCCGTTTAAATGAATTTCTCTGCCTAACTATTCAGGCCATGTTCACCGTTAGTATCAGGTACGAACTAATTTGCAAGATGATTTGTTTGAGCTCAGTTATGTCTGATTTAAATCGTGCAAATGATTAATTGTCGAGTTCGGATTTAGAAATCGGGTAAATCTCATTCGAGGAATTTAATCAATTTGATTTATTTGGATGAGCTTGAAACGGGAGAGTTTAGCCATTTGAATTTAATCGAACAAGTTGGATTTAATCAATTTGATTTATTTGGATGAGCTTGAATCAGAAGAGTTTAGTCATTTGAATTTAAGCGAACAAGTTGGATTTAATCAATTTGATGAGCTTGAATCAGAAAAGTTTAGTCATTTGAATCTAATCGAATAAGTTGGGATTTATTCCTCTTTCTGATGGTTTTCCAGATTGAGTGTTTGTTCTGATGTTCTTCCGGAACATATCTGATGGTTTTCCAGATATTCCTTTTGATTTTGATGGCTTTCCAGAATTTATCCGATGTTTTTCCGGATTTATTCCTCTTTCTGATGGTTTTCCATATCGAGTCTTTATTCTGATGTTCTTCCAGAACTTATCTAATGGTTTTCCAGATATTCCTTTTGATTTTGATGGTTTTCCAGAATCTATCCGATGTTTTTCCGGATTTGTTCTCTTTCTGATGGTTTTTCAGATCGAGTCTTTGTTCTGATGTTCTTCCGGAACTTAACTGATGGTTTTCCAGATATTCCTTTGTGATTCTGATGTTCTTCCAGAATCTTTCCGATGATTTTCTAGATATGTTTCTCTCTCTGATGTTTTTCCAGTTTGAGTTTTTGTTTTGATGTGCTTCCAGAACTTATCTGATGGTTTCCCATATATTTTCTTTCGATTCTGATGGTTTTCCAGAATTTACCCGATGTTTTTCCGGATTTGGTTTCTCTTTCTGATGTTTTTCCAGATTGAGTGTCGGTTCTGATGTTCCTCCAGAACCCCTTTGTTGCTTATCTGATGCTCTTCCAGATAGGTCTTCAAACTCTTCCCGTACATTTAATACTTTCCTAAATGTTTTGGATATACCTTCAGAGAATTGTCTTCATCTCATGCTCTTATAGATGTTTTCATTTTGTTTCTGGATACAACCTAGAGTTCATTCGATGTTTTTCCGAGCGTCTCTGGTGGGTTTCAGAGTTCATTTGATGTTCTTTCGGATGTTTCTGATGTTTGTTTCTCCCTGTATATTTTTCGACAATTCCTGAAGATCCCGCTCGATCTCTTCGTTTAAAGGAATGTCCCGAAAACTCCAGCACTTGTCATTTACCTGATCCTACCGTCGTGTAGATCATGTGTTACCCTGTCATCCTAGAGTATCAGTCGGTCATACTTGAACCTGTTGAAAAATTACTCTCGGATACTCCCCCAGTGGAGGTCGTCTCGTCGATGCCATCTCCATTGAGGATCCCATTCTTACTGTTTCATCCTAAAGTGACGGCTGGTCACGCTTGCACCAGTTGGCCATCGCTTTAGAATTCCCCAGTGTCGTGTTGTTCCACCAGTGCGTCGTATTCTCCTGTATGGTTCATTCGTCGCGTCTGTCCCGTGTGTCGTCGTGTTGTCTGCATCCTTGCATTTATCATTTCCAGCATATGCATCATATTAGATTCATGGCATTATCAGCATTATAGTTCATGTTCGTTTTGTCCATAGTATTGCATATTCACTGTAAGGTCCCTATTTTTTTTAGGGATGTCTGTTGTTTAGCGATTTCTAACTTTATTTCTTAAACGGATTATATGATATTCCTCTCTAAAGTAGAAATCTCACATGGTTTTAACCTAATGGAGGTGTTGTTAGTAGGTTAGATACGATTCTTGTTTCTAATGATTGATGGAAATTTTTGGGGGTTATGTCTCTGTGGGCTTAGAGATATTTTGGAAAATTTTTCCATCAATTCTTAACTCTAATCAATTGTAGGGGAAACTTTCTTGTTGGCCTAGTTATTCGGTTCAAGATTGGAAGACTTTTGTACTGTTGGAAAAGTTCAAAGTCCTTAAGTTGGTGTTGAAAGGTTGGAGTAAGCATGTGTTTGGTAATATAGACTTTCAGATTGACTCTTTAAGGGACATTGTTAGAAGGTTGAATGTGGTGATTGATCAAAAAATCTTTCTAAGGAGGAAATTCATGCCCGTTCTAGATACTTTGTAGATCTTTTGTCTTTGTTAAAGGTAAAAGATTCTCAATTGTTTTAAAGATCCAATTCTAAATGGCTTAAGGAAGGAGATTCTATTTGAAGTTCCTATCATGCTTCGGTTAATAGTAGCAGTAGGAGAAATGTTGTCTTAACTTTAAACGTCGATGATGATGAATGGTTGGCATGGGTGTCTTAGATCAGGCAAGAAGTGTTTAATTATTTCTTAGAGATCTTCAAAGAATCTGATTTACAAAGGTCTCACTTGGATAATATTGTCTTCCCATCTCTTTCAATCGAGGAAATTTTTTCCTTGATTGCTCCTTTTACACTACAGGAGTTAGGTGGTATTATTGCCTTGTGTGAGGATAACAAGAGTCCTGACCCAGATAGTTTTTCCTTCTCCTTCCTTAGAAGGTTTTAGAACTTGTTATGTTGGAGTGATGTTTGATTAGTTTCATCAGTTTTTCTCATTACCTCGTTCTTTTGCATCTTATTTTATTATCTTGATCTCTAAGGTTAAATCGTTTGTTCATTTAAGTGATATCAGGTCTATTTCTTTGTTTTGCTCCCTATATAAGTGAGTCACTAAAGTGTTAGTTGTTAGACTAAGGGAGGTCATGGATAAGCTTATTTCTCCAAATCAATTTGCCTTTTTTTAAAAGGTAGAATGTTGGTCAATGGCATGGTAGTTGATAATGAAGTGATTGATCTTGCAAAAAATTCTAAGAAACCTTTGTTTCATTTTAAATTTGATTTAGAGAAAGCTTATGCCTTAGTGAGCTGAATTTTTTTGGATTATATGTTAGTTTGTTTTGGTTTTAATGACAAATGGAGATCTTGGATTAGAGCATGTGTGCTTGAGAGGAATTTCATGTTATTGTTCAACGGTTGCCCAACTCAATAGATTAGAATCCAAAAGGGACTGGGGTAAGGTGAGCCATTGGCCCATTTTATTTTCCTTTTAGTGGCAGAGGGCTTAAGTGGTTTATTTAGGAAAGAAGTGGAATTAGGTCTGCTTTCTAGTTTTAGGATTGGAACTTCTAAAATGGTAGCATTCTATCTTCAATACGTAGATGATATTATTAAGGTTATTCTTATAGTTTTTGAGCTTACTTATGGCCTTCGAGTCGATTTTACTAAAAGTATCCTGATAGGTGAGAAGGTGGACCATGTCTTTTTAGACACTACTAGAGACTTTGTTAACCTTCTTGCTATGAGGTTTCCTTCCTGGAAGCATATGTTTGTTAGTTTGGATGGCCAAGTTATTTTACGTAACTCCCTACTTAGTTTTGTTCCTATATTCGTGTTGTCTTATCTAAAAATTACTGAAAAGGTATGAAGGAAAATTGTTCAAATTCAAAGAAGGTTCATGTGAGGAAGTGTCAAGGGAGACTCTAGTATCTCTAGGGTTAGTTGGACTGATGTATGCACACTTAGACGTAAAGGTGGTTTAGAGGTTAGAGACCTTCGTCTGGTAAACTTAGCTCTTTTGACTAAGTGGATGTGGTATCTTACTTCTGGAGCTTCTGTGATTTGGAGAGATATATTAATTCCACGTTACGATGACTCAAGTGTCTCTTGTTTAAGAAGAGGTGGAGATTTTGGCTTTTGTAACACATTCTCTTGGTGAAAATGAGTTTTTCTTCTTGCCACTAAAAAGGAAGATCATCCAGACTAGTTTGTAGATAGTACATTTAGGAAGGTTGGATCTGGGTATCAGACTTTTTTTTTGGATTGATCCTTGGATATGAACCATACCTTTTAAGGACAGGTTTCCTAACTTATTTTTTATCACCAACTTTTTTTAGGAGAGTGTTGGTCAGGTTGGTAGTGTCACACCCTCATTTTTCACCTTTAGCCTTTCATACCCTACGTTCGTCATATCATATATCGCTCTATTACATATCGAGCATGTGAGTTCACAAGGTAAGGATTAGGTCGGTTTGTTGTTTTCCATTCCAAATAAGATAAATTGCCTATCATGGGCTACATGGAAGAAAAGGTTCATCATCTAAGGTTTGGTTCAAGTTGGAAAGTCTACTCATGTAGATTCCTTTAAGGAGAAGTTACTTGAAAAATATTAGGATATTCAAGATCAATATTCCTAATGAACATGAAGTGCAAGGCCTAATTCAAGATTTATTCATCCAACTTTGTTTCAAATTCTATGTTCAAAGGGAATTCAAATTTGCAAGACATGAGTCAAGATCACAATTTTATAATTCAAGACTTCATCCATTTCAAATTCAATGGCATAAGGGAGATACATCATTCCAAATTCAAGACTCATGAATTCAAGATTAGGTTCAAGAATATTACAAAGGAAAATTTCATGACATTGCAAGAATATCACATTCGTTACAAAGTTTCCAACTCTAAGTAATGCTTAGAAAATTAAGCTATTTCTAATCTTAATTTAAGTTTCTAATTAACTTCATGCTATGGTACCCTTCATGCCCCAACAAGTCCACATGTTCCTCATTATGTCTACAAACATCCAAGGAGAATACTTAAGATTCAACTTAACATTGGAACATTTCAAGATCAAGACTATGCATGCTTAGTCATGGGCAATTTTAATGTGATCTAAAACAGTCCCATGCAAGAAGTGACAAATTTCCTCACAACCAAATAATTCATGTCACAAAACTAAAGGAATGAACTCATAATGATGTACCTAAATATAAGAATTATGAAATACTGTCAAAGGTAGAAACTTGGACCACAAGGGCAGTCCAAGCACAAGCAAACAAATGGGTTCAGATTTGCGAACAAGACAAAGTGTAGCAGAAAAATTCAGCAAAGCAGAATTCATGGAAATGGAAAGAATTGGGTTTAGCATCAAGAAAGTGATGAGAAACATATCCCAATAAAAATATTCTGCAGCAAACAAGTGAAAGAAACTTTATTGTTTGACTATAAGGAAGGGAGCAACAGTAGGTAAAGGGGAGATATTGAGAGATATTGAGAGCAAGAGAAGAGGAGAAAAATAGAAGAAAAAAAAAGAGGGAGAAACATTGAGAACATTCATTAAGAAAAAAGAGATTTGAGAGAAAAAACCATTGAGAGAACAAGAGAGTGATAGAAAACCAGAAAAAGGAAGTGAATCATAGAGCACATCTAAAAAGCCATTGGTGATTAGAAGGAGAATATGAGCTTTTGGGTATCTTTTCTTTCAACTCTCCTCTCTTTACATATTTGCATGCTTTCTCTTAAATGATATTTGTGTTGTGCATATTTTGTTGAGGTCTCAAAGTTTGGTTTATGTTGTAAAAGAAGCAAAAGAAAAGAAAGAACAAAGATTGATTATTGTATTGAAATGAGTTAAAAAATACTCATTTTTACTGTCATGTTCGCTGGCAAGTTCGCACAACGAACTTTGGTACATTTTCCCTCTGTTTCTATGAAAAAGGCGTATTCTGGGCAAAACAGCATAAAATTCGCACAACAAACTTCTTGATGTTTTTTCTTGGCAGATTTGTTAGCAAGTTCGCACATCAAACTTTGCCCCCTTTTACCTCTGTTTGTGAATAGTGCGTGTTCACAAGAAAGTTCGCACAGCAAACTTCTTGTTGTTTTTTCTGGGCAGCTTCGCATAGCGAACTTCAGTGTCTTTTGCTTCTGTTTGTGAATAGTGTACTAATCTGAAAAACCCTAAGAAGTTTGCACAGCAAACTTTCCATAGTTTTCAAAAAAAGAAATTTCAAGAAGTTCGCATGGCGGACTTCCTAGTTTTTTTCATGTCTTGTTTTTTATTCGTATTTTCAAGCCGATTAACCCGATGGGGTTGTACGGCCATCGTATGTGGATGTTATTACGGTCATTTTTTACTCTTGGTTCCGAAAACTATTTTGAAAAATAAACTCTCGATTTTATCGAGCCATTTTCAACCTTGTAAGTCGATTGCTTTGTGCGTCTCCATCGACCTTGTTCGCATCACTTCAAATATTTTTACAAGCAATAAAACCTTTGATCCAACATCAAGTGGTAGTTTTCTCATAAAAAAATCCAAAAAAACAATAAAGATACGATTGGGGTTATGCGCCATAAGCTTTAAAGTGGTAGAGAAGAAATGAGAATGGAACCCTCCTACACTCGTTGCGAATGTTTTGAATACAAGGCGCTCGACTTGGTTATTCGAAACATTCATCTCTATCCAAAGTCTTTAGTGTGATCCTAATCAAGAACAATTTTTTCTCAAACACCTAAAAATAACATCAACTCATCAAACTTCTTTTTGCCTTAGGGCATCAATCCGAAAACCTTTTTTCAAGGTATAAAATCAACCAACATACAATCATTTCACAAGCCTCCGAACTACAGAGCTCTGATTCTTCACTTCTTTTAAGTGAGAATACGTAGGCACAAGGGTCACAATCCTTGGCGAGCACTCTAATAAAAGACCAACCCCTCTCTCCCTTAAGTAAGCAAACTTTTAGATTAAAACACTCATTCAAGCTAAAGAATTTAGAAGGTTCCCATCGAGTACGATGGATGCAAAGGGGTGCTAATACCTTCCCCTCGCATAACCGACTCCCAAACCCTAAAACTGGGTTGCGATGACCATGCTCTTTTCCTAAAGGTTTTATCGTTATTTCCCTTTCCCTCCTTAGGATAAATAAAATTCAGTGGCGACTCTGTGTTATTTTTCGCGTAGCGACGAGTAGGTGGATAGATGACACGTTAGTTTGGGACTTTAGACGGAAGAGATATTTCTTTGTGCGTGAGGAACTTGTGGTTGTGGATTTTCTCTCGGCCATTTGAGGACTTAGTTTCTCCTTGGATAGAGATAAATGGGTGTGGAATCTTTTGAAGGATAGGGTGTTCTCGGTGCCTTCTGCATATCACTTTCTTTGTCTTTTTCTAACCACCCTCTATGAGATTTTATTAAGGTTTTTTTTCCCACATTTGGGATAGTTGGGCTCCATCTAAGGTGATAGTTTTTCTTGGAAACTTCTTATTAATATGTTCTTCTTAGATAGAATTTATTCAAGAGAAAGGTTATTGTCAATCCTAGCCTTACTTTGTGTCCCTTTTATGGCGTTTCCATTGTGATGGCATCTCATTTGTTTGTCACCTGTGACATGATTAGTAAATTTTGGTATAGGATTTTCATATGGTTTGTGATCTTACCTGATCAGAAAGGAATCAGTGGTCTGCCACGCGTCGTGAGTTTCTGCCTTCATCGGTATTGTGGAGGAGAAAAGGAGGTGTACTTGCAAGATGCTTTGATGCTTAAGTGAGTATCGGAACTAGAGAGAGCAAGTACAGAGAGAAGGTGTAATGAATGGAATACCTGACCCTCTGGTGAAAGAAGGTATTTATAATGTGCCCCCAGCGCAAGGCCAACTGTTACATTGCATTGGACCGAATCGCCTAGCCTAACACAAGTAATTGTCAGAGCTTATATGGCATAGTGAAGACTAGCACGTGGTCTTCGCCTTGGATCAACTACCCCATGATCTTCGGAAGGTGGACTGATCATCTCTTTCGGAAGTGGATAGTTGCCTGATGATGTGTCCCCGCATGGGGGACACGTGGAGAACGTGGGAGAAGCGCATGGGCTTCCCTGTCAAGAGAGTCTTTTGCCCGACTAGTGTGCCTTGTTGAGGCTCGTGCTCGATAGAGGAAATTGGGCCTTATTGGGCCTCATCAGAATAGCACTGGTCGGCCCAGTCCATAACAGAATCCCCCTAAGTCGTTGCTCCTAGGTGGAGGAGTAATGACTTAAAGGCAGGTCGAAATGCCGAGGACCTCTTCGAAAGAAGGTATATTCCTGACGCATAGAATTGGGATCCGTGTGTAATATCAAGAACAGAGGCATTTCGGGGAGCCCGATAGGGAGACGGATGGATGTGGAGCTTCTAGTGCTGCCACGTGTCAGGAAACCATTGCTTAGCTAGGGAAACTAGGGGTAGGGGCGTTTGGGTGCCTAGGGGTGCCTCGAGTCTCGTGCTAGGTTTATAAATAGAACTGAGACTGCTTCATTTCTCACCTTTCACTCCTACCATTCAAGACGCTTCCTCTTCTTCTCGTTCAAGCTACCCAACTTTCAGCACCGAAACGTCCGCCGCACGCCACTGTATCGTCCTCCCAGAATCATCGTACCAAGTAAGTCTCTGATGCTATATCTTTGCTTTTTCTGTTTTCCGGCGGTTTTTTCGGTGGACCTGATGAATGCCCTAGGAAGACCGTGGAGTTCCCGGCGAATACGCTAGGGCTTCTTTGAGTTAGTGTAGTGCTAGAAGAGGCCTTGTCCGTAGGGGGTCTCCCCTCTTCGCCCTTTCACTTGATCTATGGTGGAAGGGTGGATTTGATTTTGAATGTCGAATTCACCGATTTCCTCTGCTTTTCAGGTGTAAATGGCTGCTTGGGTCCAAGGAATTATTGAAACTGACGACGAGCCAGACTCCCAGATGGCAAAGGCTAGCGAAGAGCACAGAAGGTCTGCCGCGGACTGGGCCGGGGAGGAGCCCCCGAACATCTCTTATCGCTTCATTATGGATGAGTCTAACGCTTACGCCAATGTTAAGGACCGCCTAGAGGGTTCCCTTGTGAACTGACAAGTGTACAAATCACGAGCAAACCATCGAATATGCTCGGAGTACAAGGGGATAAGGTTCCCTATATACAAATTTACCTTCCGGGAGGCGGGATTGCATCTGCCCTTCACCAACTTCCATCTAGGAGTTTTTGATTGGCTTCGGTTATCGCCCTCACAACTACATCCCAACGCAATTGCGTTCGTGCGGGCGTACGAGCTATTCTGCCAACATCTCAATATCGGGGCCACTCATACCCTCTTCTTTTGTATCTTCCACCTCCAAAGACAAACGCTCGATGGTCGACACAACTGGGTGTCATTGAAGCAACCGAGGAGGCTCTTCCAGGCATATGTGGATTTCATCCAAGCTTTCAAGGACCGATATTACCTCGTCAATCCCGCCATACAGCCGTGGATTCACTTTTTAACCTCGAGGTCCAAGAAAGGGATGGGCAGTTCGAGGAGGTCTTAGTGCCGAAGATTCTACTGGTTTGGACGGAGGGACACTTCGGCAAGGGCACAGATAGCTACATAATACGGGCATGCTCGCTGGATGCCAACGACCGGGCGACTTACCAGAAGCTGGTCACTTTTGTGGCTAGTTTCACCCCTACGAAGTGTGTGACGCTGGATGGGAACTTTATCCTCGATTCACACGGGGATATTCTTACAGAGTCACGCTTAACTAATACGAGGGCCCTCCTTAAGTGTGCTCCTGATGAGGAACCCTACGCCTCTTAGGTAGTGGGTCTGCTTTTCACTTGGACCTTATTTGTGTGTTCGTTGTTGGTTTGTTTTACTGACTTTGATTATTTTTCTTTTGTAGAAGAGATGTCGAGCATTGACAAGCGTGTGAAGAGGTTTGCGGCCAGAAAGGGCGTGAAAAAATATGGAAAGGGGAGGGTTGCCTAGGTGCAGCAGATGCCTGGTCTCGACCAACAGCCTGGTGCCTCGTCTTCTTCCCTCCATGGCAGCCAGTCCCCCTCCTCGCAAGGGACATCTGTAAGACTGCGGGTTGGCAAGCCCGAAACCGTCGACCTCATTGATGGTAGTGTCGAGGAGAGGTTCTTGCTCCCACCCTGTCATCTGCAGCCTGCATTCTTCTATAGGGCCAACTCTCTAGTGGTGGATGCCGCGGAGACAAAAGTCATCTTGGGTGCTGATCGGCAAACGAGGAAGAAGACTCTGTCAGAGGACCTGGCCGCGGTGATTCGTTTCTTCGAGACGGCTATGGTCCTCAACAATGAAGCTTGCTCTTCATCCGACCTTTCCAAACTTCAGACCAACCTTGTGACCTTTAAGGCAGAGAGGAGCAAGCAGGTTTCTGATCTCGACCAGGTGAAGGAAAAGAGCACTACCCAGCTTAAGCTCTACGACGAGGTGGAAAAGCAGTTGAAGGTCGCGGGCGAAGGGAAGACGAGGCTCTTAGTGATGATTGCAGAACTGGAGGCAGCTTCTCAGCCTGCGGAGGACGAGACCGGTGAGGAAAAGATCATGGCATCCCGGGTGGCTCTAGCGTCGAGGATCCGGCAACTTGAGAAGGTTTTCCTAGGGGCGCTCGAGGTGGGTTATGACAACGCTGTAGAGCAGCTCCGCCTCGTGAACCCGGACGTCCTGTTTATCACTGAGGGGATGGAACCCTTGCATCAGGTCGTCGAGGGTCGCACCGGAAAACAAAGAGGAGGACGAAGGCCCGGTCGAGGTGGGTGGCGAGTAGGAGGAGGATGAAGCTTCTTAGTTGTTCTGTTTTTTTTTGTTTTTCTGGCCTGCGGTCTGTGCTATTTTCTTGGCCTACGTGCCTGCTTTTGAAGTATCCGTTTCTGGCCTGCTTGACCATTCTTGTAATTTTTGACAATGGGTTTTGCCCGCCGTTTTGAATATATAGTAACTTTACTTTTATGTATTATGTATTTTATGTTTCTATGTTTGAATTATATTTCTGTTTGTTTTCTTGCTCGACCTGTTTGATGACTGACTGTGCGGGTCGGGTGATCAGAGTTGGCATCTGATCGGTCATGGGGCCAAGATCTCGGTCGAGGTCTTTTTCCCGGGTGTGAACCTCCCATCGCGAGCTAGGTGTTCTTCCCTAATGGTACGACAGCAGTGAAGCTCAGTTGAGGGGTCCCCGCTGGATCAAAGGTTTTGCCCGCACACGCGAAGGGTTGACTCTTGTCTTTTTTGTTATAAACTTTAGGAGTCGCATATGTACTATGCCGCGCCCCTGTGGTTGCAACACTGACGGGTCGTGGGTAGTATCTAACTGTAATATTGTTTGAGTTTTTCTGCGTTCCATGGTCGAGCAAGTTCTTCCCATTGTAGGTTTTCGAGGTAATAGGCCCCGTTGCCCATTTTGTTTCGGACACGATAGGGGCCTTCCCAGTTTGCAACGAGCTTGCCCTCGCGTGAGTCCTTTTGGTTCCTTTGTAGGACTAGGCTTCCCATCTGGAACTCACGCTTGATGACTTTGTTGTCGTGCCGCAAGGTTATCCTTTGATTTAGTGAGGCTTCCAACAGGGATGCCCCCAAGCGGATTTCCTCGATTAGGTCGAGCTCTTCCCTTAGTGCTTCGTTGTTCGCCTCCTCGGGTAAGGGGACTCGGTTCTCCTAGAAGTTTCTCTTATTTCGACCGAGATCACCGCCTTTGTCCTATAGGTCATTTAGAATGGGGTATCCCCGGTTGTTGAGTGTGGAGTGGTCCTGTAAGCCTAGAGGACGATGTGTAGCTCCTCGACGCATCCTTTCTTGGTGTCTCTCAGCCTTCGCTTCAGTCCGTGCAGAATTACCATGTTCGCGGCTTCGGCTTGCCCGTTTGTCTGCGGGTGTTCGACCGACATGAAGTGTTGCTTCGTGTCTAGCCTGGCGACAAAGTCTCAGAAGTTCTTGTTGGTGAACTATGTCCCGTTGTCGGTGAGAATGGCCTGGGGTACACCAAACCAGGCAAGTATGTTTCATTTATAGAAGCGGAGTATGTTTTAGGCCGTGATTTTGGCTAAGGCTTCGGCTTCTATCCACTTAGTGAAGTAGTCGACACCGACTATCAAATATTTATTTTGGTGGGATCCGATGGCGAAGGGCCCGAGGATGTTCATCCCCCACCATGCAAAAGGCCATGGCGGCGAAAGTGTTTTGAGCACGTTTGGCAGGGCCAAGTGCATGTCCCTGTGACGTTGGCATTTTTTACACTTCTTGACGTGCTCTTTGGTGTCTTGTTGCATGGTGGGCCAATAATATCCTGCTTGTAGGGCCTTGCGGGCAAGTGATCTTCCGCCGAGGTGTTGGGCGTTGATCCCTTCGTGGATCTCTCGGAGCATGCCCAGTACTTTGGATTCGTCGATGCACTTGAGGAGAGGGATGGAGAATCCCCGTTTGTACAGTTTATCTTCGATCAAGACGTACGAGAAGGCTTGACGTCTAACCATACTTGTCTCTTTGGCATCTTCAGGTAGGCGTCCAGTGCTGAGGTAGGTGAACACAGGGGTCATCCAGCAGTCACTGTCGCTGATAGCATTTACCTCGGCAATTATCGTGCCCCTCTCGATGTTGGGGCGAGAGAGGACTTCCTAGATTAAGGATTTGTTTCCGCCCTTCCTATTTGTGCTAGCCAGTTTTGAAAATATGTATGCTCGGGTGTTGTGTTCGCATGGAATGTGTTGTACCTTTGTGGAATTGAAGCTTTTCATTCTTTCTCTTACCAAGGAGAGGTACTCGGCGAGGTTATCGTTCTTGGCTTGATATTATCCCCGTAATTGGGATGCCACGAGCTGGGAGTCGGTAAAGATTTTTACCTCCTTCACGCCAAGGTCTTGAGCCAGACGGAGTTCTGCGAGGAACGCTTCGTACTCGGTCTGGTTGTTCGATGTTGGAAACGCCAAGGCAAGAGAGACTTCTATCATGATACCATCTTTGTTTTCCAGTATGATTCTCGCTCCACTTCTCGTCGAGCTAGAGGCGCCATCGACGAAGATGGTCCATTTGTATGCCCCAAGGGTTGGGGATTTTGTGGAGGCCATCTCGGTGATAAATTCGGCCAGGACTTGATCCTTGAGGGATTTTCTAATCTCGTATTAGACGTCAAATTTAGAGAGTTCGAACGACCATCTGAGCATTCTTCCATACATGTTCGGCCACTCGAGCAACTGTTTCATTGGCTGGTCAGTTCTGACTATGATCGTATAGGCTAGGAAATAGTGTTGTAACCTTCTGGCCGCGTTGATAAGGGCCAAAGCGACCTTATCAATCCGCTGGTATCTGAGCTCATCCCCTTGGAGAGCTTTGCTCGTGAAGTATATCGGCTTCTTCCCTTCGGGACTTTCGCGGATCAGTGTTGCGCTTACGGCTTCTGTGGCGACAACGAGATATAGGTATAAGGTTTCCCCAACCATGGGTCTCGACAGCACTGGCAGCTTCGAGAGGACTTGCTTGAGGTGGAGGAGATCCTGTTCGCACTCCTCAGTCTATTTGAATGTGGCCTTCTTGCATAGCAGTTTAAAAAAGGGGATGGCATGTTGTGCAGACTTGGCGACGAATCGTGATAAAGACCCGAGCATCCCATTTAGTGACTAGATATACTTCTTTGTGTTCGGTGTGGCAAACTCGGAGAAGGCCCTGCACTTGTCCGGGTTGGCTTGTATTCCTCGCTCTATTAGATAGAAATCGAGGAACTTTCCTGCTCGTATGCCAAAGGTGCACTTTTCAGGATTAAACATCATCCTGCACTTCCTTGCCATTTCAAAGACCTTTCTGAGATGGGTGGTATGGTTGACCTCTTCTCGTGACTTCACAGTCATGTCGTCCATATAAACTTCGAGCATGTCCATAATTTCTTTGCAGAATACCTTGTCTGTCATCCTTTGGTAGGTCGCCCCGATGTTCTTCAGACCAAAAGGCATTACGTTGTAGTAATAATTGCTCGACTCAATCATGAAGGTCGTGTATTGCTTGTCGTCCTTCTCCATGAAGATCTGATTATATCCCGAGTATGCATCCATGAATGACAATAGTTTAAAACCTGCAGAATTGTCGACGACTTTGTCGATGTTAGGCAATGGGTAAGCATCTTTGGGACATGTCCGGTTGAGATCAGTATAGTCAACACACATTCTCCATTTTCCATTATGTTTCTTAACTAGTACAAAGTTGGACAACCAGGTTGTGTACTGGGCTTCCGATATAAAATTTTCCTCTATGAGGTCTTTTACAGCTTTTTCAGTAGCCTCCGCTTTCTCGAGAGATTGCCTATGCCTATGTTGAACTATGGCCCTAGCGGCCGGATCTATAGAGAGGTGGTGGCACGCTACGTCGGGGTTGAGCCCGAGCATTTCAGTAGCGCTCCACGCGAAAAGGTCAACATTCTCCCAGAGGCAAGCCTTGAGTTGTTTCCTTGCTATGTCGGGGATGCCTGTGCCGATTTTCACGCTTTTTCCGGGATCGTCTCCTAGCATGATGAGTTCAAAGTCTCCGTCTGGAATGGGGCGTATCGGGTGGGAGAGTTTTCCATTGTCTGTTGGAGGCGTGTCTTCAGACTTTTCGCCTTGTCCCTTCTGACCGAGGAAACGGTTGTCGAGGTCAATAGAGTTGACATGTGGGAGGGGATTTGGCTCCTCCATTCGGGTTGTTCTTCCGACCGATTTAGGGGGGACCTTGATGGAGCTGAGTCCTTTGAGTGCCGCCTCGAAGAATCTTCTGGCCGCCTCAATGTCCCCGTGGAGGGTGACGACCCGCCCTCTGGTTGTGTAGTACTTCATCTTCAGGTGGACTGTCGATGGAACCATGGTCATTTCAGCCAAAGTTGGTCGTCCTAGGATGCACTGGTACAAAGAGGGGTATTCAATTACCAGAAAGCAGACTTTCACTTGTCTGGTCGTCTCCTCGGCCCTGAATGTGACGATCAATTATACGTAACCCCAAGGCTTAGTGGTGGTGTCGTTGAAGCCTTGGAGGTCGGAGCCCACATATGGGGTCAAGTGCCTCTCGTCGAGCTGCAGGGTCGTGAACAGGTGGGCGTATATTATATCCACTGAACTCCCTTGGTCGACTAGGATTCGGCGGACATCAAAGTTCTTCATCTGAGCTCTGATTAGGAGGGGAATAGTCGAGTTGGGTGCCCCCCAGGAAGCTCTTTGAGGTAAAAGGTGATCGGGTTTGATTTTCCTTTGAACCTGTCGAGGGTAGAGTTCGTCTTCGAGCTCTTGTAGATGAGTTCTACGAACTTCCTCTTGACCGACCTGATCGATAGCTTGCTGAGCCCCCCACCAGATATCACCAGTGTGGCGGGGAAATCCTCCACGGACTGTGGGTGGACAGTGGTTTGGCAAGCTCGCTAAAAAGGAGGAAATCTTTTGGTCAGGAGATGCACAGAGCCACCTACAGTCCCGTTTCGTCGGAGGGAATTAACTCTTCCTCGACCCTTTTGGCCTCGCGGGTCTCAGGTCGGGGGGCTTCACTCCTCCGGGTATACTGTTTCAGATGCCTTTCTTTAATTAAGATCTCGATTGCATCTTTGAGGTGGATGCAATCTTCTGTGACGTGTCTGTGGCTCCGGTGGAACTGGCAGTATTTGGATTTGTCTACATTGGGCTTCGGGGGTGTCGATTTTGGGAACCGGACACCGCCCCTCTGAAATTTTGAATTGATATATTTGGACAGGATGCACTCGTGGGAAGCTGTGAGTAGTGTGTACTCAGTGAACCGGCCCGTTGGTCCTTTCTGTTTGTGGGGTCGATCTTCGTGCCTTCTTTGCTCGTTGCGTCGAGGAGGGGGGCTTCCTCATGTTTGGCACCTCTGAAGCCCTCCTGGTTCTGTCTATCCTGAGTGGTGTTTTCGGCCTCTATCTCCTCATACTCGGTGTATGATTGAGCTTTGTGGAGGAGGGAATTCAAGGTGCGGGGACGTGCGATCCCAGCGGCCTTGATGAAGTCAGAGTGTGGTCTTATGCCTCTCTAGATCAAGAACTTCTTCATATCATATATGGTGGACATCTAGACGGCCTCGCGATTGAACCTCTTTATGTAATCTCAGAGAGGCTCATTCTTCCCCTGGATAATGGCTTCTAGGGCCACTTCTGTCTTCAGATGGCGTCGGGAAGCTGTGAAGTGCCTGGAGAACTGTCACTTCAATTCACCCTGGAGGTGATGGAGTCAGGCGCGAGGCGTTTGTACTATGCCATGACTCCCTTCCTCATGGTAGTGGGGAACAACCTGCACTTGATGGCTCCCTGTACATTCCAATAGTCGAGCATTGTGTCAATACTTTTGATATGGTCATTCTGGTCAGTCGTGTCATCGTACATTGCCAAGATTGGGGGGTTTTCCATCCTGACGGGCAGTGGGGCCTTCCTAATAGCTCTGCATAGCGGTGAGTTCTAGACGTCTTCGTCGCTCCTAATGGGCGGTAGCGATGGGGAAGCTAATCCCTGGTGGTTTCTGTTTTGGCGTGGGGGACTCTTCGTCCGGGCTCTCGGACTAGAGGGGGCCCTGTTGCTTTCTTCTGAGCTAGGAAGAGTTGCTCTTTCCGGGGAGGCGACCTGTCCCGTTTGTGGGAAATTGGCTTTTGAGGTCGCTCCAAATGAGGGCAGTGCCCCATCGGCAGGGGAGAGGGACTCCGTGAGTACTCGATGAACCGCGTCCTCCGCGGGGGAGGAGAAGGACTGATCGAAACTTGGCGACGATGTCTCCACGGGAGAGAAGAAGGACTTATGGAAACTGGGCAACGGTGTCTCCGCGGGGGTGAACGCGATGGTCATTCCCTTTCGAGCATCTCTATCCACTTGTTCTGCCTGAAGATCATCAAGTTGGTCTGATTGATCGCCGTGAACAGAGCCACCATGGTAAGATCGACGCCAACTGGAACGGGATGGGCTGGTAGACAGTCGGGATGTCTAAGGGTTGGACGGAGTTGAAGGTCGCTTCTTCTTCTGAGGGAGAGGCGGTGCACTCGTCCTTGTGGTCACCTTTTTCGTTGCAGACGGTTGCGTTGGGGTTGTGGCCGTCCCCGTTGGAGAAGGGGGCAAAGGTAGATTCCGGAGCATTTTCATTGTGTCGGCTGGCCATGATTAGAATGGAAGTTGAAGGTTGCTTTGGTTCTTGAGCTTCTATGCTTGGACTGGAGAAAGAACGGGGAAGCAAAGGTTCCCACAGACGGTGCCACTGTTCTTACTTGATCAGAAAGGAATCAGTGGTCTGCCACACGTCGTGAGTTGCTGCCTTCATCGGTATTGTGGAAGAGAAAAAGAGGTGTACCTGCAAGATGCTCTGATGTTTAAGTGAGTATCAGAACTAGAGAGAGCAAGTACAGCGAGAAGGTGTAATGAATGGAATACTTGACCCTCTGGTGAAAGAGGGTATTTATAATGTGCCCCCAGCACATGGCCAACGGTTTGCATTGGGCCGGATCTCCAAGTCCAACACAAGTAACTGCCAGGGCTTGCGTGGCGTAATGAAGACTAGCACATGGTCTTTGCCCTGGATCAACTGCCCTGTGATCTTCAGAAGGTGGGCTGACCATCTCTTTCGAAAGTGGGTAGTTTCCTGATGACGTGTCCCCGTGTAGAGGACATGTGGAGAACGTGGGGGAAGCGCGTGGGCTTCCCCGTGAAGAGAGTCTTCTGCCCGACTAACATGCCTTGTTGAGGCTCTTGCTCGACAGAGAAAATTGGGCCTTGTTGAGCCTCATCAGGATTGCACTGGGTTGGGCCTGCTCGGCTGAAGGGCAGGTCTCGCCCCAGTCCAGAATAGTTTGGTTGAAGTATAATTCTTCCTATGGACCCTAGTATTCTTTTTGAAAGTTTTATCTCCTTAGGTGGTAGAGTGAACTCTATAGGTGGTCTCTCTATGATCTGGCATGTATTGACTTGATATATTTGGAAGGTTGGGAATAAGGTAGTGTTTTTGGGTCTGCAACAAATGAGAAAGGTGTGGAAGAGAAAAGTATACTTTTAGCTTTGAAATAATTTTTTAAGAGATAAAATGAGAACTCTTACACCTTCAAAAAATGACTTCGGAGTCTCATCATTCGGATTAACCAATAGCAGATTGAGAATTATCGTCAGGTTCTGAGTGTGAGTGTCCTTTCTTTTTCTGGTAAAATTTGATTTGACAGTGGAAGTCATGTTGGCTTGAGATCTAGCTTGTTCTTTATTGTGGTATAGTATTAAGGGAGGTTTTCTATGTAGTTTAGATTGTCGGAGACGTTTTTATTGTCTTTTGCCTTTGTATGTTTATTTTTTTTTTTGCCTTGCTTAGCTTGTTTCTCCTTGATTTTTCGAGTGTAGATTTTAGTACTTCGTGTGCTAATTTTTCACTTTTGTACTCTATTGGAGACTTTTCTTATTCTCTTTTTCACACACACACAAATTTTTTTTTAAGTAGATAGATGTCAGTCCGAGAGACAAAGTGGCGCTTCTTAATTCGATCTTTAATTCTCTTTCCATTTTATCTATGTCTTTATTCAAAGTTCCTATTAAGGTGTGGAAGTGAATTATGAAAATACAAATATTCTTGTGGGATGGGGTTAATAGTAATGATAAGATTCATTGGTTTAGTTAGGATGGGTTGTGTAAGACCAAGAGGAGTGGTGAATTTAGTATTCGTGACCTCTCCTGATTGACCTATCTCTTCTAGGAAAATAGGGGTGGCAGTTTATATCTTGATTGTTAGATATGAGACTTAGGTTCTCTCTTCAGTTCTAAAGGGTAGGGTTTTTATCTTTAGGTCAATTTCCCTTTGGTGAATAGGGGTATTTATTCTAGATTTTAATTCTAGTAGTTCTTCTGATCTTGTATGCTCATTTCTTTATGGGATTACTCGTGGGTGGGGTTCATTCCTCTTAGATCTTCTTTTCATAAACTTTAACCTATTTCTAATTAGAAGAAGGTGAAGTTGGGTGAGATTGGTGTTTGGTAGATAGGACTTTGGTCTAAAAATTTTAGTGGAAAAGTCTTCTCTTTGACTATGAGCTGGATCAATTGGGTTGGGTTGAATATGAGAGTAGAATGGTATAGAGGGAGAGGGCAAACTTAATTAAAGACTTTCAAAACAAATTTATTTACTAACCATTGTTCCAATTAACATCTTATTTTTTATCTTGAAAATTATTATCTCTTCCTTCAAGTTTCAATGGCTTTTTTAAATATTCAAAACCTTCAAGAAGATCTGATGGGACAACTCTAATATTGCTTAGCTCCAAATTTAAGTATTTTGTCTTTGTTTAGAGCTCAAGCTTACAAGCTTAAAGCCTTGTTTCAAACTCTAATTATGCTCCTCTAGAATATTCAATGTCAACTTCTAAGACCCAAACTTCACTCATTTTCATAGGAAGAAATCTCAAAACACACAAAATGATTTTTTGGCTAGAGGTTGAAGATTATGATTTTCAAAAACAATCTCACACACACTTGTTATAACATTCACAAATTCAACACAATAAAAAATTTCTTCAAGTTTGAGTTGAGAGAGAAAATTGTGTTTCAGAAATGTGAATGAGTATGCAAAATCTCTTTGAAAGAAATGCACAAACTTTTACAAGATGTTACGTTATGAAGAGAGAAATTTTTGGTATTTATATATTCTAGACAAATGCAATAGAAATGAATAAAATCGAAATCTTTGATTTGAGTCATGAGCAAGAATAGTGATTTGAGTCAAATGAGAAAATGATATGAATTAAGAACATAAAACTTAGATTTTCCACCCTTGATTTAAGTTATGTGATTCCAGTCAAAAAATTCTCTGATTCGAGACACACTACCAGAAGTGAAATAAAAAGTATGAATCTCATCCATGATTCGAATTAACTTGTTATTTGATTTTAGTCAAGTTCTTCCATGTTTTGAATCTAAAGAGCTTGTGAATCAAATCACACTTCCATATGCGATTTCTGATTTATTCATGATTCAATTCACATTAATAATAATTTGTATTTTTTAGACATGTGATTTCACACACCGGGGGGGGGGGGGGGGGGGGGGGAATTTGTGTTTTAGAAAAACTTGAAGTTGGAAAAATTTATAGGATTAAATTCAAAGTTCGAAAATATTTTAGAAAATTTATAGAGTTATGCAGCGGAAAATAAAATGCATAAATATAAAAAGTTTAGGGAAGAGAGAAGACATCATCCGTTATAGGGGTTCGGTCAAAAGAGAAAAATACCTACTCCTCTCCCCAAGAATTGTTCTTAAGAGTATCTAATAAAGTTAGGAGTTTTTAGTAGGTTGAAATCTCGAACCCCCTTATACATGGAAAATGAAGTTTGTAGCTAACTTCAAACCAAACAGCAAACATGGAAGAGAAGCGGTAGGTCTTCCTTCCAAATGATGGATCAAAGTGGTTAGTCTCATTTCCACAAGAAACTTGGAGCGGTTAGTATTCAAGCTTCAAACAAAGATTTTATCACGAGTTGATCTTGATCCTCGAAGGCTTTTAACATTGGGGTGAGCTCGCAAACTAAAACTTGGTTTTATAGTGGGATAATCAATAACCTATGAGATTTTACCACCGGACTGGTCTCGAACCTAAACAAACCTTTATCACGAGCTGAGCTTTAACCAAGACTTAGTTTTATCATGTGTAAACCAATAACCTAAACAAAAACTTTATCACACAATCCCCAAAGTAAAGTTTTTCAGGGGGTTAGCTCTAAACTCAAACAAATAATTCCTAAATAGATAAAATGTTCAACCAAGGTAAAAAAAAACTTCCTTGGCGAGCTTACAAAACTACCCTTCCAGAATTACAACTTTCTCACTCGCAAAAAGAATTTCTCAACAAACACTTTGGCTAAACTTTTAGTGATAGAAAGTAAAGAAAATAATTTTCAGAGAGAAAGTAAGTAGTAAGAAATGAAATCACGTTTCTGGATGATAAGATATGTGGGAATGAACCTCTATTTATATATAAAAGGTTGACACAAATAAGGGAAAGAATTTAAGGCCGATAATGATGTGTTAATCGATTGGTATCATGCTCTAATTGATTGGTAAGCCTAAAGTAATTGATTGGCAAGCTCACAAATTGAAGAAAAGATATTTAGCACTTATTAGTCATTATTATTTTTTAATGGTGTCAATCAATTGGTACCATGCTCCAATGAGTAATCATTATAAACAAGTTTTAAAAGGGTTGCTGGAATATTGCAAAGATATAATTTTAGGCCCAACAAAAGTTATTTTAAAATTTGAAGTAACTAATTTTCAAATATATTTCTAAAAAAAATAATTATAATTATAATTATTAATTAAAATATTATTAATAAATTAATTATATTAACAACATTGTTAATTCATTAAAAATGTTTTTTTTGTCATAATCGTCATTGCAACGTTTGCAAAATTGGAGGGAGACCAACTAAACTCCAAATTTTGTAAAGTTCAATGACCGAAATACTAGTTTTTAAAATGGGAAATTAAACTTTAAAATTTATCAATTAGAGGGATCAAAAGTGTATATAAGACTAACATATGTAGAGCAAATAATTAATTAATAGCACATTCATATCACATTTATTTACCACATCTAATAATATTATAATATTTTCACTACCAACCTACATTATCATGCATTCATTAAAAAAATATAATTTTAAAGAAAATGAATGGAATTAATTCTGTACAGAAAAAGATGAAAATGATTGGGACCAAAAGAAGAAGAAATCAAAAGAGAAGTAGAGTGTTGATATGAAAGAAGAAAGAGATGGTGAAGGGGGAATTTTTGTTAAGAATGAATGAAGATGTGAGGAAGAAAGAGAATGCGAGTTTTAAATAGTGGAAAAACGCGTTGTTTATTGTATGGGGCGACTCCTCGCAAGCATAATGATAAAATTTTCATGTGGAGTACCCCTCTAAAAAAATTTGCATCGCTTGACACACGTCCACTACTCCCTAAAAAATTGCAACACTTTTGGAAAACGTGTTGCTCTTTGCGTGGGGTCACCCCTGGCAAGCGCAACAGTAAAACTTTGTTGTGGGATACTCCTTGCAAAATTTATTTCTAACCTGGCGCCCCTTGACCACTCATTACAAAGTTGGAAAAACATGTTTGTTTTTGCGTGGAACCACCCTTCATTGAAACAATTGTAACAGTTTACTTGGAGCTACTCCTCGGAAACCTTTTCCTAATAAATCACAAGAATTTTTAAAGTGCTTTTAGTTTTCCCTCAAAAGTAACATTTTTTTGTTTCCTGCTCTTTTGCAAAGAAGAACCTCTCGTATTATTTTCTGCATTACGAGGGATTTAACCCTAAGCAATGTCGTATATTTTTTGAGGTGATTAACCCACGCAATATTTCTTAGCTACATCTCACATTTCTTGTAGTGGATATATAATTTGCAGGAGAGAATAAAAAACAAAACTATATACTAAACATGTCAATGCAACATATATAAAAAATCCAACATGAATACACATAGCAAGTTTTCTTTCGTCTTTTTTTCTCTTCTTTTAGCAAGTATATATATATATTTTCTCCCTTCCTAGTTCTTAAAAGATGGTATAATCCATCAAAATTTTGTGTTATTGCTTCACTCACCTCTTTCTTGATTTCGATTTTAAATTTCTTATATTTTTTATAAGTCTCGACATTTGTACATCTAGACAATTTTTTAAACAATTATTTTTTATTCTAACTTTTCTCGAAACATTTTCATTTCACTACCACGATTCTTTACCTCTACGTCTAAAACCTCTTAATTCTTTCAATATTTTTTTACCTATTGTTCTAATCTCTTGAGCTATATTAAATTTTTTTCTCAAATTAATACTAATCAATTATATACATATGATGATCAGATATAAATCATTTTGGGTGTAATATCAATGAAAGTTTAATCTGAGATATAGGTATCATAAATCATGGAGTTAACCTTACAACTATTAATTTTAATATTTAGATATGCTTAATTTAGTTTATCTAAATTGTGTTATTTATTTTCCTTTAAAACAGATAAGTTGCTACTTGTTCATTGAAATCAAATGCAGAGACGCAGGTCAGAATTTGCAACATCCTACTTGTTCATATTTAAATAATAAATTTTTACCATTAAATTAATTCATTAAAAAAATAATTTAGCGGATAGAATATCAGAGGAGCACGAATTTTAACCCACAACATTCCACTTATATTAATTTTGTTATGTCCAAGAATATTTCAATAATAATTACATATAAATATTCATCCAAACTAAATTAATGTCTTAATAATTAATTTAATAATATAATTATATTGATTAATTTATTTAATATAGATTTAAGATATGTGGAAAGCAGATGTCAAATGTAGCACACTTCCATCTTTCAAATAACTTTTTATAAATAATTAATAAAATTAATTTGTGAGTTTGTTTGTTTTTATAAAAATATTTTATCTAAATTACAGTTTTGCTCTCTATATTTTATCTAATTCACGAAATTAATTTTTCTATTTTAAAATTAAATGGTTTTGGAAAAACTTTTTTTATAAATAATCATATATTTTTTTAAAATCTCTAAAGAACCACTTTTTCAAATAAAAAAAATACAAAACTAACCATATTTTTCAAATAAAAACAAAATTCGTCCCCAGGAGGATGTGCCACCATCTGTGGCACGTGCACTCATTTTTTGGCCTAAGACGTCATAGTCTGTGGCGCATGCTCAAGTGTTATGACACTGATTATGGCGCATGCGTGCATCTTTTAAGAGCATGCACCATTGTCAGTGACTGCTATGTTGTTTTGGTTTTTTATATATAGGTCATTCCTTCCCACTATTTTCCACCCATCTTCTAATTCTCTTTAATTTTTTTTAAATATCGTGTTATTTTATCAAGAGAAATGTCAATTTGATTTATTCGGCAGTAAAGCTTCTGATAAAGATTCGACTTTGGAGCACGAAGACTTTCAAGCATCTTTAGAGGATCTTGATCTGTTGGTTAGATGGAGACATTGCAGATGGTGCAAAGATCAGAAGAATTGAAAGGCTTGTTAAGGTGTACAACAATAATGGAGAATATCGTATATGGGAGTTGTAACAGTCCAATTTCTAATAATTAATTATTTATACTAATTAATTGATTTATGTGATTTATTTGATTTAAATGAATTATTTGATTTATTTAATTTATATGATTTAATTGATTTAATCTAAATATGTGATATATTGAATTAATTAAATTAATTGATTTATTCTATTTTGATAGAATAGTGTGGAATTACTAGATTGATTAGTTGGGCCTAGTGATGGGTGTGTGAATAGAAAGTGAGAAGAGTTGGGTAAAGCCCAATAGAAAGGATTAAATTGTTAGGGTTTTAGAGAAGAGGAGTTAGTAAGAGAAGGGAAAGGGGAAAAGAGAATAGAGAAGATAGAAGAGAAGAAGAGAAAGAGGCAAGAGGAAAAGGAGGAAAGGGAGAAATCAGAATGCAAGCATCCATGGAATCAAAGATTCTTCTTCATAAAAAATCTAAGGTAAGGGTGGGTATTCTCCCATTATTGGGATTGTGGGATAATGGATTAATGGGTAGAAGTTGTGTAGGGAAAACCCTTAATTTGGAATTGTGTGTTAATGGTTAATTGATAGAAGTTTGGGTAGGAAAGAACTCATATATTTCTCATGATTTAAGTTCTGCTTATCATCCGCAGACAGATGGGGTACGAAGTTATGTTTGAGTTCTGCTTATCATCCGCAGACAGATGGTCAAACTGAGAGGACGATTTAGTCACTTGAGGATCTTTTGAAGGCTTGTGTATTGGAAAGGGGAGGAGCTTGGGATGGCTACTTACCTTTGATTGAACTTACTTATAACAACAGTTTTCATTCGAGTATTGGTATGGCACCGTTTGAGGCATTGTCTGGTAAGCAGTGTAGGACGCCATTATGTTGATATGAGTCGGGAGAGAGTGTCGTGGTTGGACCCGAGATTGTCCAGCAGACTATTGATAAGATTAAGATGATTCAAGAGAAGATGGAGATTTATTGGAGTCGTGAAAAGAGTTATCATGACAAGAGGAGGAAAACACTTAAGTTTCAGGAAGGAGATCATGTGTTTCTTTGAGTTACTCATGTGACTGGTGTTGGTAGAGCGTTGAAGTCGCGTAAGTTGACACCGTGTTTCATTGGTCCTTATCAGATCTTGCAGAGGATAGGAGAGGTAGCCTATCGGATTGCATTACCATCGTTGCTTGCTAACATTCATGACGTGTTCCATGTATTTCAGTTGAGAAAATGCATTGCGGATCAGTCTCATGTAGTTCAAGTGGATGATGTGCAGGTGAGGGACAACCTGACTGTGGAGACATCACCTATGCGGATAGAGGATCGAGAATTGAAGCAACTTCGTGGTAAAGTGATTTACTTGGTGAAGGTCGCTTAGGGAGGACCAACGAGTAGAATGTGACTTGGGAGCTTCAGAGTCAGATGAAGGAGTCTTATTCCGAGTTATTCGTTTGAGGTAATTTTCAAGGGCGAAATTTTTTTAAGTGGGGGAGGGTTGTAATAGTCCAATTTCTAATAATTAATTATTTGTACTAATTAATTGATTTATGTGATTTATTTGATTTAAATGAATTATTTGATTTATTCAATTTATATGAGTTAATTGATTTAATTGATTTAATTGATTTAATATAAATATGTGATATATTGAATTAATTAAATTAATTAATTTATTCTATTTTGATAGAATAGTGTGGAATTACTAGATTGACTAGTTGGGCCTAGTGATGGGTGTGTGAATAGAAAGTGAGGGGAGTTGGGTAAAGCCCAATAGAAAGGATTAAATTGTTAGGGTTTTAGAGAAGAGGAGTTAGTAAGAGAAGGGAAAGGGGAAAGGAGAATAGAGAAGATAGAAGAGAAGAAGAGAAAGAGGCAAGAGGAAAAGAAGGAGGAAAGGGAGAAATCAAAATGCAAGCATCCATGGAATCAAAGATTTTTCCTCATAAGAAATCTAAGGTAAGGGTGGGTATTCTCTCATTATTGGGATTGTGGGATAATGGATTAATGGGTAGAAGTTGTGTAGGGAAAACCCTTAATTTGGAATTGTGTGTTAATGGTTAATGGATAGAAGTTTGGGTAGGAAAGAACTCATATATTTCTCATGATTTAAGTGAATTTTCGAGTTTTGTGAATGCTCTAACATGGTGGGATTGATTATGGTAGCTAAGAAGGGAGTGGTTGGTGAAAAATGCAATTTTCTGCACAATTTTTCCAAAACGCACAGTGAGAAATCGATTGCACTAAGGCTCCAATCGATTGCATACTGAACATAACTGCTAGAAGCTGAATTTTTAGCTGTCCAATCGATTGCACCAATATATCAATCGATTGCACAGTAAGACAGTAGCTAAAATGCTGAAATTTTCAAAGGTACAATTGATTGCACCAAGATGTCAATTGATTGCACTTAAAGACAGTAGCTAAAATGATGAAATTTTCAAAGGACCAACCGTTTGCACCCTAACTCCAATCGATTGCACTAACTGAAATTTGGAAAAATCATGTACTGGGAGTTTGATTACACATAGTCATTGTTTAATTGAATAGTAACTAAAACATGGAGTAATTGAGATGTTTTATTGATTGTTTACTTGAGTATTGATTGATTAACAACCTTTGATTGGTTATTGAGATATCAATTGTTGTTTAACAAGTTGATTGTGTATTGAATATTGAACTCAATTATTGGTGATTGGTTGATTGTCCTATGTGTAATCATTGAATTGTGTTGTGGATTGTGATTGAATCTAATTGATTCTTGTACATTACTTGATAAATATAATGATGATGTTGAAAATGTGAATACTTTGGTGATTATGAAATGTGTTGTGTGTGCAATCATGTTATAATTCTTGTGTGATGAATTATTTGAGTATGCATGGGATTAAGATGCGGGAACGGTCTTAAGTGCATATGGTTGTTGATTGCATACGCATCATTTGTTGTCAAGAGGCAATGCTTGCTAGTTTCGTGGAGACTAGTGACTTGTCCCAAACCTAGAGTGGGGTTTGAAAGCCTAGGGGACGGGCTTTTGTTTGTTATTGGTCTAGGGGACGGACCCGGTTTAAATGTAAAAACCGAAAAATAATAACAAGTGTTGGTACCACATGGCATGAGTTGTATTGAATTGCATTGAGTCACATGGCATATATGATTGTTATATGAAAGTATGCATATGTGTATGACTTGTTGAATTGGGAGTTGTGAATATATGATTGTTATATAAAAGTATGCCTATGTGTATGACTTGTTGAATTGGGAGTTGTGAATATATGATTGTTATATGAAAGTATGCCTATGTGTATGACTTGTTGAATTGGGAGTTGTGAATATATGATTGTTATATGAAAGTATGTCTATGTGTATGACTTGTTGAATTGGGAGTCGTGAATATATGATTGTTATATGAAAGTATGTACATGTGTATGACTTATTGAATTGAGATTTGTGAATGTACGGTTGTTGAATGATATTGGTTGATGAAAATTGAAGTGTGAGAATATTAGTGTTTGTCCTGACATGCTTTACATTATTTATTATCTTATGATTTCAATATTGATGTGAATTCTCACCCTTCTGCTGGAACGATGTCCTATCTGACATCGTGCAGGTATCAAGAGTAGAGCTACTCGCAGTTGCGTGGTCGCTGTTGGTGTAGCTATTTAGTATTTTAGTTATGTTGGGTCGAGTCATGCTCTGGTCATGTAACACTGGGATCGTTTGGTTTATGTTTTAGAGATACTTTATGTACTATATGCTATGTTTTTATATTCATTGGAATATTATGATGTTGGCCTTAGTGCCTAAGTAATGTTGAATTATGTGATGAATACGAATGTTTCCGTTAAGAGAATTATGATACAAATTGAATCCGCTGCTACATGCGAAGTAAAATTTTGAAAAGCACGATTATTTATTAAAGTGTTAATGAGCATGACAGGTGTTTTTGATGTTTTGAAAATTATGTGTGACACCCTTGTGTGAATGCATGATGATTTACTCTGATTATTTATATATATTTTGTGGGGTTTAGAAGGGTGTTATATTAGTGGTATCAGAGCAGGTCGGTCCATCCGGCCAAGTTGTCTAATGTTGTTTGTTCCCTTGTATACGACATGTGTGTGAAAACACTGTCGGTACACGTTTGTTTTTCTAACCTTTGTCTTTAGGAGTGGGATTGAAATAAGTGGGGGAGAAAGTTGTGCTTCTCCAAGATGCTTCAAGTGTGGAGTGGTGACTCAGTATGTCGTTGAACGCTATTATAGTTTGATAAAGATGGTTTATACCCCATTATAATTGTCGGCTGTCTATTAACAAATTGAAGAAATGATCACCCTTAATCTCTTGTTGATAGTAGACGGGATCATGTTGGATGGGATAAACGCGTCTTACGAGCTTAGATGGTCTGTGTAGTGAATTGTTTGAAGTTAAGCCAAGTTCTTACAGATTGCTTTGATGAGTGGGTGCAGGATGGTGCTGGGATGTTTATGTTGGTGGCAACTTTGAGTGTTAATGAAAGTGGTGAAGTTAGTGGTTGCCAATTGTCCGTGATTTTCCGGAAGTTTTTCCTGATGAAATAAGTGATTTACTGCCGAAACGAGAAGTGGAGTTTGCGATCGACTTAGTCCCTGGAACTAGTCTGATATCGATGGCTCCATATCGTATGTCTACATCGGAATTGAAAGAGTTGAAGAGTCAACTTGAATATTTTTCTTAAGAAGAGGTTTATTCGTCCGAGTGTGTCACCGTGGGGTGCACCAGTTTTGTTGGTTAAGAAGAAAGAAGGTTATATGAGGTTTGTATGGATTACTAACAATTGAACAAGGTGACTATCAAGAATAAGTATCTACTTCTGAAGATTGATGATTTGATGGATCAGTTGGTAGGTACAAGTGCCTTTAATGAGATAGATCTGAGATCTGGGTATCATCAGATTCGTGTGAAGGCTGAAGATATTCAGAAGACTGCTTTTAGAACAGGGTATGGACATTATGAGTATTTTGTGATGCCATTTGGTGTGACTAATGCACCAGGTGTATTTATGGAGTACATGAATAGGATTTTCCATTCTTATTTGGACAAGTTTGTGGTGGTGTTCATTAACGATATTTTGGTCTATTCAAAGAGTGAAGGAGAACATGTCGAGCATTTGAGGATTGTGCTATCTGTGTTAATAGAGAAGCAGTTGTATGTTAAAATTTCTAAGTGTGATTTTTGGTTGAAGGAAGTGAGTTTCCTTGGTCATGTGATTTCGAGTAGAGGTGTCGCAGTTGATTCGTCGAAGGTTGAAGCGGTATCGCAATGGGAGACTCTGAAATCAGTTTTTGAGATTAGAAGTTTTCTTGGTTTGGCAGGTTATTATCGAAAATTCATTGAAGGATTTGCCAAGTTATCGTTGTCGTCAACACAGTTGACTAGGAAGGGTCAAGCTTTTGTTGGGATGTAAAGTGTGAAGAAAGTTTTCAAGAGCTTAAGAGAAGATTGACGACAGTTCCTGTTTTTATTTTGCCGAATCCGACAGAACCGTTTGTTGTGTATTGTGATGCTTCTTTGATGGGTTTATGAGGTGTGTTGATGAAAAGTAAACAAATTGTAGCTTATGCTTCGAGGCAACTTAAAGTGTATGAGAGGAATTATCTGACGCATGACTTAGAGTTGGTCGTCGTTGTATTTGTGTTGAAGCTTTGGAGGCATTATTTGTTTGGTACGAGATTTGAAGTGTATAGTGATCATAAGAGTTTGAAGTATCTCTTTGATCAGAAAGAATTGAATGCGAGTCAAAGGAGATAGCTAGAAATTTTGAAAGATTATGATTTTGGTTTGAATTACCATTTGGGTAAAGAAAATGTGGTAGATGATGCATCGAGTAGGAAATATTTGCATATGTCGATGATGATGGTAAAAGAGTTGGAAATGATTGAGCAATTTCGTGATTTGAGTTTGGTGTGTGAGAAGACTTCTTACGGAGTTAAGATTCATATGTTAAAGCTTACTAGTGGTATTCTTGACGAGATTCGAGAAGGACAGAAATCTGATTTGGGTTTAGTTGATCGGTTGACTTTGATCAATCAAGGTCAAGGTGGTGATTTTTGGATTGATGAAAATGGTACTATGAGATGTCGTGATAGAGTTTGTGTTCCAGATATTGTTGAGCTGAAGAAGAGTATTCTTGAAGAAGGGTGTAATACCCCAAATTTTACCCTTACATTTAGTCAGTCATTTCGCATAGCATCTCATCTGTGCATCTGCTAACCACTAACCAGTCATAAAGTGCGTTTTGTTTTGCAGGAACTACCCCAGGGGCGTTTCGGTCATTTTAAACCATAATTCGTGATTTTGGGCCCAATGAGTTTATTCCTGAGGCATTTATTTACGTGGGTTTGATTATGTTAAGATATCAATTTGGGTTGGAAAATCTGATCTGTGGAACAGGGTTTTAACAAGAAATCATTCTTCTATCTTCCAGTTCATTTTAGAGGGAAAACAGTGAAAATTTCGACTGATTAATGGAACTTATTCATGTTGATTGGATCGAATTAATTCAAGGATATTTGACTGATGAGATTTAATCGGATGTTGAGGTGTTTGCAAATTTTAAGTCATGAAAAGAAATTGGGAAATGATTTTTAATAGAATATGTGAATTTTATTCATAATATTTTATTATTATTATTACAATTTGTAAAGTGAATTGGGATAGAAATTTGAAGTTTATTCATAAAGAGGAAATAATTTGATAAAGAATGTTATTGAATTTATTCATAACATTTTTTGTTACAAGTTACAAAAGAATTGTATATCCTAAAAGCCTAAGTCCTAAATGTTCCTAAGTGTTCTTCATGATACCCTTTTCTCCACGAATCTCCGATTCTCCTGCACATCAAAAGGAAACGAAATAGAATAGAAAAATGTTAGAAATTGTTTTTGACACTCTCAGAACAGTGTCATCATCGAGTGCCGGGAGTGGCACAACCGAAGCTGCGTCCTACCCCCGTTACCGATCCGCGCCGTTGGCGTCAGATCAGGTAACACCTGTTCTTATCATGAGGGGCATCCGAGAGATAGAAGTGATAAAAGAAGCGCGATTGGATTTCCAAACTGATACGAGAGTAAGGCAACATAGTCAATCTGGATTCAGACCCGGATGCCGGCAGGTCTGAGTCGTTTTGTTTTCGAAACTTCCAACACCTGAAAATTCACAACAGCATCAGTATCAGGTTCAGAATTCAAAACTCAAAACAAGACAGTTCATAAGCTGCCATAAGTAAATCGATTCTGAGTTCATGAAAACCAAGTAAAGGCTGCCGTTGGATCACAAACTGCTACCAAAAAGCAAGTTCAAACAGAACAAGAAAAATGAAATACAAAACAAGCTGCATCAAGCTGCATCAAACAATGTACCAAGAGTTCAGAATTATCAGTTAAGGGCAAGTTTCAACCAGTTCAATTGGCAAGTCACAAAAATGTGAATAACTACACCGAGTCACAGCACAAGTCATACCAGAGAAGCGAGGTAGGTTATGATCGTGCTCGCGCGTCAATAAGCCTTGACCAAATGTGATGATATTGGAAAACCAAAATGCGAAGCCGGGCTCAGCGTGGAAAATATCATTGCCCAACAAACAAGTCACGAAATCACAGTTCAAAGGGTAAACCATATCAGTCGCAGTATGGCAGCCAACAATCAGCCATTACCTTACTCGCAACACCAATAGCAGCTCAGAACTCATGTTCTGAACCCAACCAAGCATCGAAAACAACCAATCTCGAAGGCAGCCGCGGCGTCAAAACCAGAAGTAACACCAGCAGGCTCAGAATATCTTCATCATCGCCGTATACCACCCTCGGCAGCATTTGACTCGACCAAAGCCGTAGTAGTGATTCTGAAAAAAGAAGAAGAAAAGTCGTGAAGATGGATATCCAAATTCGATATTAGACAGATAGCCAAATGAATCCACAATCAAGGAACGTGTTCTGATAAATCGCAAAACAAAATCTTATCAGAAAGGAACCAAATTGTATCAGAAATAGGTATCCAAGTTCCCCAAATGCAATCGAATCCACATCTGCAAAAGTTCAATCAGTGTATCAGAAAATGATCAAACAAAATCAAATCAAATGAAATCCGAGCGAATCCATCAAGGAGTTCTGAAAATGGAAAGCTTCGAATCAGATCAAAGAATCCATATCAGCTGGAAGGCAAAAACCCCCAATCAGTATCAGATGAATCTAATCCGTATCAGAAAACATCCAATTGAAACCCAATCAGTATCTGAAAAAACAAACAAATCCAGATAAAATCAAATCAGACAAAATCATACGAAATTATATCTCAGTGAAAGAGTAACGCAAATCCAACATCCAAAAGGCCCAAAAGCGAGTCAGAAGAGGGTTATAAAAAGGGAACAATCTCACCATGGTAAAAACCCTAATGGGTAGCCTCGAGAGAGAGAGACGAACCACAATCGCAAACCCTAAACGGAGAATCGCGAAAGCCTCAGAGGAAACCCTAACGGGAGATCGCGAGAGGGAAAGAGGATCAAAAGACAACAACGGCGGAGAGCATCAAAGCGACGAAGCCGCGAACAAACCCCAGCGGTCGCGAAAGGGAGAGATCACCAGCGCCGTTCGTAGCGCCGGCGGGAAATCAACTCTCAGCCTCAGCTCTACATCATCGGCTAGGATCAAATGTAAACTCACGCATTAACCCACTTTTATTTCATTTTTTCATGTTTTGTAGAAGAAGATGCAGAGGAGCGAGAAAGAAGAGAGGCGAGAGGAAGAAGAAGAAAGCGCCGTTCGCGAAGGGGAATGTGAAACCCTAACAGCGAGATGCTGAGTGTTTGTGTGGACCATGTGGGTTGGGGCTGGGGCTTGATCACTCAGCCCAACCCGGTTTTCTTATTTTATTTTTTTTATTTTGTTATACTTTTGTCAAAATTTTTTAAAATTGTTCTTTTTCAAAAATAAATCAAAAAAAAACTTCTTTTTATAATAAAAAACTCTTTTAAAATAAATAACATAAAACTTTTTATATATAATAAAATTAAAAACCTTTTCCAAATAAATAATTTAAAAGTCATTTTAAAATATGTGAGTTAGAGTTTTAGATTAAGTTTAAAATATTTTAAAGTTAAACATTACTCTTTCTTTTATAATTTTAATTAACATTTTCCTTCAAAATAACAAAAATCGTCAATATTACGCTTTTTCCCCTGACTTGTCCAATTACTGTCTAATTTTGCTTATTAACATTGTTCATCATTTGCAGCTCTCACGGCGTGGTTGGTTTATTTAAATTTCATTACTATTTTTGTATCTGCTCCTCATTTGTAACCTCGCGAACCCTAATAATCGCGTTCTAATTTCCGCCCTTTAAATTTCTGCGCGTAGGGTTTTAATTTCTGTCATTATTCCTCTGCGTGTATGGTTTTAAATCACATTCATTAATTATTCTGTCACATTGCACTCCTCCGAAGGAATTAGGTCTAGCGTTTGGCCGCCGCGCCAATAGTCCTCAACTTCAAACCCTTACAACTACAAACCCCAATTTTCACAAATGCCTCGCCGCAGGCAAAATTACCATTTTACCCCTAGCATTAGGTCAAAGAGCCGCCGCGCTCATTTTAGGGTTTCCCGCCGCGGAATCCCTAACCTAATTTAACCCTAATTACAACTTAACAATTCAACGTAGAGATTTGGAGTTTCTACACTTCGCGTAAGCGTGTCCCTAAGATAAGTTTATTCCCCTTGAGACCTTGACCACTGTCAAGAAATCTCTAACCTCCCTTTTGAGGGGAACTACGATTACTCTGATTCCACTCCCGTGAGGATACGTAGGCACAAGATGCGATGTCTTGCCGAGTAAACTTAGAATTAACCCCTTAGGTCTCTTTTCTCACTTTTAATTCCTTTGTACATATACCTTAAGCAAATAAATAAAGCAAAATAGTAAACATTTGAACAAAAGGTTCCTGTAGAGTACTACAAAAGTTTAGGGTGCTAATACCTTCCCTAAATTTAACCAACCCCCGAACCCTAGATCTTTCCCCGCATTGTGTTTACGATGCAAAATAGGTTTTCCCTTTTTGACCTTTTCCTTCGGATAAATCAAAGAGCGGTTGTGAATTGAATTGCGATTCAAACTCATTAATAGTTTGTGATCCTATTTCCACCGCAACAGAAAATGGCGACTTCACTGGGGACTCTAAACTTTTGAGGGTTACCCCTAATTTGTTCATGTTTGTTACTATTTGTTTTACTATTCATTTGCATGTATATATTGTACTTTGATTTTGGGACTGTTCCTTGTGTTGTGAGATAAGTCCTACGCCCGGACTAGTGACATTATTATAGGATGGGGATATATTCGATGAGGCTTATAGGGAGTGAGTCCCGACCAAGTTGATTCGAGAATCACCGCTCAGTTGAGACCTTTTCGAAAATGATTCGGTTGAACGAGTAATCGTGAAAAAATTTTCCATGGTCGATTAGAGTCTGTGATATTGAGGACCGTAGTACCTTAACACCACCTTGGCCTTATTTAGGACGTAGTGCGGGAACTATGTGGGAGTAGTCCTACAATGGTTGCTACGTGATACTACACTCAAAAGAGGTTCTCTTGAGAATATTATTAACCCCCGAGTCAGTCGGAAAGTTGATAATATCCGAAAGATGGGCTGATGACTTTGGGCACTTTTTAGAACCTTGTTCTGCAGGTACAACTAACCTATAGTACACTCCTTTTTGGGATGGGTAGACCTTAACTCCTCTCACGTACCTTTAACCTAGGACTTTATGTGTTTTCATGCATTGCATCCATAAAACATCATATTGCATTAAGATTTCATGGAATTCAAACTCTATTTATGAACATTGCAGGATACCATGGATCACTCTAGGAAGCATACTTTGAAATTTACTTTTAAGGGTTTTAATTTGGAAGTCCTAGAGAAGCTAAGAGATTTGGTCAAGATCAAGAAAAGTTCCAAAACAGATATGGAAGGCTATTGTCTTTGTTGAAGATTCAAGTAAACGAAGGACTTCTTGCGACTTTGTTACAATTTTATGATCCAGATTATCACTGCTTCACCTTTCCAGATTATCAGCTTTTACCTACCTTAGAAGAGTACTCTCAGTTGGTGGGATTGCCTATCTTGGATAAGTCTCCATTCCCTTTCTTGGAGGAAGACCCTAAAGAACGAGATATTGCTAAAGTCATTTGTCTAAGGATATCCGATGTCAAAAACAATATGATCACCAAAGGGGGGACCTCCGGTTTTCTCAGGGACTTCCTAATTAAGAAGGCCCAATTTTATGCCGATCATAAAGACATGTTTGCCTTTGAGACAATATTTGCTTTGCTTATTTATGGGTTGCTGCTCTTTCCTAGTTTTGAGGGGTTTGTGGACCTTAATGCAATCAAGACCTTCATGAGGAGAAATCCAGTTCCAACGCTATTGGGTAATACTTATCATTCAGTACATCTTCGAAACTTTCATGGTGGAGGAATGATTATATGTTGTGTGCCATTACTATACAAGTGGTTTATTTCTCACTTACCCAAGTCCGGTCCGTTCTGGAAACCTAATCAAGAACGTTGGTCGCAAAAAGTTATGGCTTTAACTCACTCTGATATTGATTGGTATAATCGCATGTACGATGGGATATCGATCATTGATAGTTGTGGAAACTTCAACAATGTGCCTTTGCTCAGTTTCAATGGAGGAATTAGCTACAATCCAGTCTTAGCTCGCCGACAGTTGGGATACCCCTTGAGGGAACCGCCTAAAGGTATTCATGTGGAGAAAATCTTTTTCGAAGACGACAAAAAGCTTCAAGATCAGATTCTATCTTCTTGGAATCATCTGCATAGGAAAGACAAAGAAAGTTTGGGAAGACCTAATTGTGTGTCCATGGAACCATACCTTCAATGGGTCCGAGGAAGAGCTGTTGAGTTGAAGATGCCCTACTCTCGCCGAGATCCTTTACCTCAAAGAGAAGAACCTGTCCAGTATTTCATGACCGAAGCTGAGACCTTGAAGATCGCTTTGAAGAGATCACAACGCGAAACAGAAGCATGGAAGAACAAATACCATATGATGGCCAGCGAGTACGAAGAACTTCAAAAGCAGATTCAGTCGAAGAATGATGAGATACAATCCTACAAGAAGAGAAGGCTCTACGAATATTTATTTTCCTCCGACTCTCCGTCTGCTCACTGAAGTTGTGGAAGATGCTTTCTCTAGGATTTTCTAGGCTTTTATTTAGCTATTTTGGTTGCAAGAATATTATTTGTAATTTGTCTTCAATGAATTAAAAGTTTCCTTGGTATTCCGCAATATTCGTAAATATTTGAATTCCATGAAATCTTCATTTGCATTCACATTTTAGCATCATACTTTTGCATTGCATGTGTCTCCCGTTTTCTCATACGCGGTTTTCTCACCCTCCAGTTTTGTCACCCTGAGTTCTCTGCATCAATACGACCCTTCATAAGGATGGAATATCAAAACCAAGAGATCAACCGTGTCAGCCATGAACTCGAAGATCTTCGAGGAAGTGTGGGGCAGATTTTGGAGATGCTACAAGCTCTTAGTGTGAAGGTGGATGCTCAGTCTACTGTTGTTTCTGAGACTACTAATACCGTTAAAGAACCTCAACAAGCTGTTACTGTCGAGAATGTACCTCCTCACGGTCTTCAATCCGGTTTGGTGCCTCCTAGTGCTCAGCCAGTTCGACGAGCTACCCATCCAAAGTGAAAAACTCCTAACTCCGACCATGGTAAAAGACCTGCACGTTCGAGGAACCGCAAAATGGCTACTCCTCAACCTTGGCAACATCAGCAGAGTTATGTTCAAGGTTATCCGTTTCCATATGTCCAACAACCCTATGTAGCTACTGTTTCACCTCCTTTCGATCAGCAGTTTCCTACATACCAGCCTGTGCAGTCAACTCTGGTATATCAAGCACCGGCTTATCAACAACCTTCCGGTTATCCGCCCATGCAAGTTCCTGTCAACAGTCAACGAGTGCCCAACGCTCCTGTTCATCAACAATCACAGAATCAGGTTCCTTATCCCCGTAAGAGGCAGTATAAGCCTTGTCCTCCAATTCCCATAACTTTCACTGAGTTATACCCCCATTTGGTACAACAAAGTCTGATTACCACCCGTGCTTTGGGTCCTCCGCCTAATCCGTTACCTGCAGGTTACAACGCTGCCGCTCATTGTTTATTTAATGAGGGTGCGCCCAGCCATGATCTAGAGAATTGCTACGCTCTTAAGAATCTTGTCAGAAATTTTCTAGAAACGAAGAAATTGTCTTTTAGCGATGCTCAGCCGAAGATCGAGACTCCTCTCGGGGTTCCCCGCTTGTCAAGCTTAGATTCTGCAAAGTATGTTGACCCCTCAGCAAATCAGCCGAATCCAGTAATTATTCAAAGGCCTAGCTCGCTTCATTTCAGTAACCCTCAAGATGATATGACCGGGATCAACAAAGAATCTGGGAAAGTTATTTTGAAGCAACGACTGAAAATTGTTGAAGATGTGACCAGCGTAACTGGGGCAAGCCATGACGACTCACAGTGATCATAAACCAGACGTCCTTTCCATTGAGGCTCCGCCAAAGGAAACTGTTACTATTGAATGCAAGATTTCATAAACATTTAGAAGGATTTTTCCGACAGTTCATTTGTTTATATGTATTTCTCTTTGATTGAGCATATTTAGCATGTACGAACTTGTTATCTTTGATTGATGCAACGCATATGTTTGTCTTGAATAAGTCCATTCGTTTCACTCATTCAAAATATATTTTTCATAAATTATAATGCCAACTTTACCCGATCTCTTGTTCGGATGGAGAATTGGGGGGAGGATGACGAACCCAAAACGTCAGATTTCTTGTCGTATGCTTTCAACTAAAACCTGCTGATGATGTAAGGCATTGTTTCAAATCCCATACACTGGAGATAAGGATGATAATCCCTCGTTAACCCCTTTGAGCCTTGAAGTAGGAGTTTTTCTTTCTTTTAAGAACTTTCATCCTAACCTGGGGCAGGGTAGGTTTCAGTTAAACCGGTCGAGCGCTTAGATCCTCAAAAAGGAAGAGCAAACCTTCGAGAATTTATCCTTAGCATCTTAAGAAGTCCAATACAATGACTATCCCTCGGTTACCTAAGGAGTGGGGCAGTCACGAGCCTTTCAAAAGATTTACACGACTTGTGCATAAAAGAATATTCAAAAAAATAAGAGCCCACTAAGTCAAAACCTATGAAGGAGACTTAGACAAAACTGGGGCATCCCGCTGGACTCCAAAGTCAGATCAAAAGATATTGTCCAGGCAAAAGTTAGGGAATAAAAGCAAAACAAAAGGGTACAATAAATAATCCCTAGTAAAGAACAAAGTCTTGTGACCAATTGCCATTAGAAATAGGTGAGTGACTGCCATGTCCAAGGCCTTGATAAGTTCTCGACCATAGCAAATCCGTTTGAGACATGAGTGTTCGTATCCGGTTAACTGAATTAGGATTGGAGAACATCACGAAGAAGGGGTGGGTACAAATATAACTTTGAGCCTTTATCCTTTTATTTCTTAAACCGTGAACCGAGCCACGATACAACCTTTAAAAGACCTAATTGAAGTAGGACTTCGGTTGAAAGCATACTCAACAAGATCACGTTTCCTGACTCCTACGAGCTATGCTCAGAAAAAATTCATGTTGGCATTATAATTAAAACTTATATCCTGACTAGTGATTTCGGTCACAAGTTATTGCGATATCTTTTTCAAAACAAAAATTCAAGACAAATATATGTGTGCATTGACAAGCTCAGGATAGGCATTTCAGGCATGATGACTTTGCTTGATATCTTAGAGATTTACATATAGACATAACCCTTAGAACTTGAAGATCCTGCTAAACAGGGGCAGGCAGTTTCCCAGTTCGCTTACCAACGCGAGTCTGAAGTTCTTAAGAGCTATTTCTCAAAAATTTTGTCGTAACGCGATTAATTTGTGCCAGTTACGTCGAGACCTGACGCATCTCTCAAAGAGTTGGAAAACAATGGGGCAACCAGACTCCGTGTTCTCTATAAAATCCTCTTGAGATGACCCTACCTCACAACACAAGTATCCTGGGGCACCGTGTTTTTTTTTTTTGAAGAACCAAATGGCGACTACTACAAGGTCCTTCAAGATCAAAACCAGGTGGTTTCACAACTTTTCTTCATGCACCCGATGGATTTTACTCACAGCGGCCTTCATACCCCAGTAAATCTCAATGCTGCAACAGGCTCCTAAACTATTGCCTCATCATAGTCCCCAGAGAGACTATAAGCTGACAACTTTTTCTTGGGTAACTCAAAAGTATCCCTCAGGTTTTCTTCTCCCCATGTGAAGACGTGATACTGTACACCCAAGCAGATTACCTTCTCCCCAGATAATTCAGAACTTTAAAACCAGATTTGGTTCTACCATTGATCTTTCTTACCCATGATTGACGTATTGGTTGCAGAGAACGCAGGGTATTTCCGTCGAGATGTTTATTTCATCTCTCGTCCCGTCTCTAGTCTGTTTCGTCAGCATACGCAAGGGCATAAGCATCACATGCCTATTTTACATACTCATTACATATTTCATTACATATTCATTACATATTCATTGCATATTCATTACATATTCATTGCATATTCATTACATATTTCATTGCATACTCATTACATACTCATTTCATAGCATCTTGCATATTTAACTACATAGACATTAACATACATTCACATTAACATATGCAGTAACATATGCGTTAGCATTCACAGGTTCATTGTGTTTCCCTATCATTGGTTGTTACCGCCGAGTAACTGGGTTTGTCCATTCTCTCCAAATAGATTGTCAGCCCTAAGCATAAAATACATAAGTGTTTCCAGTTTCCCCACATAGCTCGATCCTCGTGGATGACGGTTACTTCATTTATCTTTCCTCACTAGGATAAGATATTCACCCTTCGAGATCATTCCCTCGATGGAGTCTTGATTACCAGTCTTCTTTCTAGCTCGATCCTAGATTGAATCTCAGTTTTGTCGGTCGTCGAGCCCCAACCGGACGTGCATTTATTTTGCACCATCTGGAGATTTTCACCATACCATGACAGATGCGCGACTTTTCTCGCCCGAGAAGGTTATCACTGTAACCGGACGTGCATTTATTTCGCACTATCTTTCAACTACAATCCTTTACAGATACACGCCAGTTCACGCCTGGAAAACAATCCTACATCTTACAGCATCGGTATGCAGCATTTCTCACCTAAGAAGCCGATCCTATCTTTGTTATGACTCGCAGCAAATGGCCATCTCCATGGAACAGTTGGGCTTCCATTTACCTGTCGTCTTGAAGTATAGGGAGGTTTGAACCAAATCGTATTCAGGAGAGCACGATCTTGAAATACGGGGAGGTTTGAGCGGAATCATATTCAGGAGAGCACGATCTTGAAGTATGAAGAAGTTCATTTACCCTTTAGTAAAAGAAGGAGCCGAATCATATTCAGGAGAGCACGATCTTGAAGAATGAGGAAGTTCATTTACCCTTTAGTAAAAGAAGAAACCAAATCGTATTCAGGAGAGCATGATCTTGAAGTACGGGGAGGTTTGAGCGGAATCATATTCAGGAGAGCACGATCTTGAAGTATGAAGAAGTTCATTTACCCTTTAGTAAAAGAAGGAGTCGAATCATATTCAGGAGAGCACGATCTTGAAGTATGAAGAAGTTCATTTACCCTTTAGTAAAAGAAGGAGCCGAATCATATTCAGGAGAGCACGATCTTGAAGAATGAGGAAGTTCATTTACCCTTTAGTAAAAGAAGAAACCAAATCGTATTCAGGAAGCACGATCTTGAAGTACGGGGAGGTTTGAGCGGAATCATATTCAGGAGAGAACGATCTTGAAGAATGAGGAAGTTCAGTTTATCCTTTAGTAAAAGAAGGAGCGGAATCATATTCAGGAGAGCACGATCTTGAAGTATGAGGAAGTTCAGTTTATCATTTAGTAAAAGATGGAGCGGAATCATATTCAGGAGAGCACGATCTTGAAGTATGAGGAAGTTCAGTTTACCCTTTAAGAAAAGTCAGAATCATATTCCAGGCGCCGACCTTAAATATGAGAAGATTTATATATCAGATAAGCAGCAGCCTCTTTATTTGAGTGCTTATCCATTTTGGCATGTAAGTCCCTTCCAACAATAAGTGACAGTTCTCCCTCGAGAAGCTTATCAGGGCATTTCCCATTAAAGTCCATTTATTTTGGCATACAGCCGGTCTTTACCCTGTATGTATGATATGGATTTCTGAAAAGTCCATTTGGTCCCATCACGAAGGATAGTTTATAGAAGCTTGGATGTTATTCTTTGCTCAATGCTCCAGCGTTCTGTAATCGATCTTGCAACCGTGTAGGTCCAGTTATCATTAGACATTTCCAGGTGGAGGTCATCTCATAGGTGCCATCTCCATTTAAGGATCTTATTCTTAAAGTCCATTTATTTTGGCATACAGCCGGTTTTTACCCTGTATATTTGCTACGGATTCCCGAAAAGTCCGTTTGATCCTGTCACGAGGGATAGTTTACAGAAGCTTGGATGTTATTCTTTGCTCAATGCTCCAGCATTCTGTAATCGATCTTGCAATCGTACGCGATCCAGTTTTATTTTTAGATTCCCCAGTGGAGGCCGTCTCATAGGTACCATCTCCATTTGAGAATCCCGTTCCCGTTCTAAAATGACAATTGGTCGGTTCGCACCAATTAACCATCATTTTGGAAGTCCCCAGTGTTGTACTGTGTCTCAGCGCGTCGTTTTCCCCAGTGTGTTTCTTCTCGTAGCGTCCGTCCCTGTGTCGTCATATTCATCATTCCAGCATGCGCACCATATCATATTCATGGCATCATCTGCATTAAGCTGTTCTCGCTTTATCCATAGCATTGCATATCGTCGCATATAAGGGCAAAATTTTCGGTTATCTATATTTAAATTTCTCCACCACGATTCCTCGAGTCTCTGTCACTCAAATCGTCCGGTGTAGCTATTTAAATAGGGGCAACTGTAATACCCCAAATTTTACCCTTACATTTAGTCAGTCATTTCGCATAGCATCTCATCTGTGCATCTGCTAACCACTAACCAGTCATAAAGTGCGTTTTGTTTTGCAGGAACTACCCCAGGGGCATTTCGGTCATTTTAAAGCATAATTCGTGATTTTGGGCCCAATGAGTTTATTCCTGAGGCATTTATTTACGTGGGTTTGATTATGTTAAGATATCAATTTGGGTTGGAAAATCTGATCTGTGGAACAGGGTTTTAACAAGAAATCATTCTTCTATCTTCCAGTTCATTTTAGAGGGAAAACAGTGAAAATTTCGACTGATTAATGGAACTTATTCATGTTGATTGGATCGAATTAATTTAAGGATATTTGACTGATGAGATTTAATCGGATGTTAAGGTGTTTGCAAATTTTAAGTCATGAAAAGAAATTGGGAAATGATTTTTAATAGAATATGTGAATTTTATTCATAATATTTTATTATTATTATTACAATTTGTAAAGTGAATTGGGATAGAAATTTGAAGTTTATTCATAAAGAGGAAATAATTTGATAAAGAATGTTATTGAATTTATTCATAACATTTTTTGTTACAAGTTACAAAAGAATTGTATATCCTAAAAGCCTAAGTCCTAAATGTTCCTAAGTGTTCTTCATGATACCCTTTTCTCCACAAATCTCCGATTCTCCTGCACATCAAAAGGAAACGAAATAGAATAGAAAAATGTTAGAAATTGTTTTTGACACTCTCAGAACAGTGTCATCATCGAGTGCCGGGAGTGGCACAACCGAAGCTGCGTCCTACCCCCGTTACCGATCTGCGCCGTTGGCGTCAGATCAGGTAACACCTGTTCTTATCATGAGGGGCATCCGAGAGATAGAAGTGATAAAAGAAGCGCGATTGGATTTCCAAACTGATACGAGAGTAAGGCAACATAGTCAATCTGGATTCAGACCCGGATGCCGGCAGGTCTGAGTCGTTTTGTTTTCGAAACTTCCAACACCTGAAAATTCACAACAGCATCAGTATCAGGTTCAGAATTCAAAACTCAAAACAAGACAGTTCATAAGCTGCCATAAGTAAATCGATTCTGAGTTCATGAAAACCAAGTAAAGGCTGCCGTTGGATCACAAACTGCTACCAAAAAGCAAGTTCAAACAGAACAAGAAAAATGAAATACAAAACAAGCTGCATCAAGCTGCATCAAACAATGTACCAAGAGTTCAGAATTATCAGTTAAGGGCAAGTTTCAACCAGTTCAATTGGCAAGTCACAAAAATGTGAATAACTACACCGAGTCACAGCACAAATCATAGCACAAGTCATATCAGAGAAGCGAGGTAGGTTATGATCGTGCTCGCGCGTCAATAAGCCTTGACCAAATGTGATGATATTGGAAAACCAAAATGCGAAGCCGGGCTCAGCGTGGAAAATATCATTGCCCAACAAACAAGTCACGAAATCACAGTTCAAAGGGTAAACCATATCAGTCGCAGTATGGCAGCCAACAATCAGCCATTACCTTACTCGCAACACCAATAGCAGCTCAGAACTCATGTTCTGAACCCAACCAAGCATCGAAAACAACCAATCTCGAAGGCAGCCGCGGCGTCAAAACCAGAAGTAACACCAGCAGGCTCAGAATATCTTCATCATCGCCGTATACCACCCTCGGCAGCATTTGACTCGACCAAAGCCGTAGTAGTGATTCTGAAAAAAGAAGAAGAAAAGTCGTGAAGATGGATATCCAAATTCGATATTAGACAGATAGCCAAATGAATCCACAATCAAGGAACGTGTTCTGATAAATCGCAAAACAAAATCTTATCAGAAAGGAACCAAATTGTATCAGAAATAGGTATCCAAGTTCCCCAAATGCAATCGAATCCACATCTGCAAAAGTTCAATCAGTGTATCAGAAAATGATCAAACAAAATCAAATCAAATGAAATCCGAGCGAATCCATCAAGGAGTTCTGAAAATGGAAAGCTTCGAATCAGATCAAAGAATCCATATCAGCTGGAAGGCAAAAACCCCCAATCAGTATCAGATGAATCTAATCCGTATCAGAAAACATCCAATTGAAACCCAATCAGTATCTGAAAAAACAAACAAATCCAGATAAAATCAAATCAGACAAAATCATACGAAATTATATCTCAGTGAAAGAGTAACGCAAATCCAACATCCAAAAGGCCCAAAAGCGAGTCAGAAGAGGGTTATAAAAAGGGAACAATCTCACCATGGTAAAAACCCTAATGGGTAGCCTCGAGAGAGAGAGACGAACCACAATCGCAAACCCTAAACGGAGAATCGCGAAAGCCTCAGAGGAAACCCTAACGGGAGATCGCGAGAGGGAAAGAGGATCAAAAGACAACAACGGCGGAGAGCATCAAAGCGACGAAGCCGCGAACAAACCCCAGCGGTCGCGAAAGGGAGAGATCACCAGCGCCGTTCGTAGCGCCGGCGGGCAATCAACTCTCAGCCTCAGCTCTACATCATCGGCTAGGATCAAATGTAAACTCACGCATTAACCCACTTTTATTTCATTTTTTCATGTTTTGTAGAAGAAGATGCAGAGGAGCGAGAAAGAAGAGAGGCGAGAGGAAGAAGAAGAAAGCGCCGTTCGCGAAGGGGAATGTGAAACCCTAACAGCGAGATGCTGAGTGTTTGTGTGGACCATGTGGGTTGGGGCTGGGGCTTGATCACTCAGCCCAACCCGGTTTTCTTATTTTATTTTTTTTATTTTGTTATACTTTTGTCAAAATTTTTTAAAATTGTTCTTTTTCAAAAATAAATCAAAAAAAAACTTCTTTTTATAATAAAAAACTCTTTTAAAATAAATAACATAAAACTTTTTATATATAATAAAATTAAAAACCTTTTCCAAATAAATAATTTAAAAGTCATTTTAAAATATGTGAGTTAGAGTTTTAGATTAAGTTTAAAATATTTTAAAGTTAAACATTACTCTTTCTTTTATAATTTTAATTAACATTTTTCCTTCAAAATAACAAAAATCGTCAATATTACGCTTTTTCCCCTGACTTGTCCAATTACTGTCTAATTTTGCTTATTAACATTGTTCATCATTTGCAGCTCTCACGGCGTGATTGGTTTATTTAAATTTCATTACTATTTTTGTAACTGCTCCTCATTTGTAACCTCGCGAACCCTAATAATCGCGTTCTAATTTCCGCCCTTTAAATTTCTGCGCGTAGGGTTTTAATTTCTGTCATTATTCCTCTGCGTGTATGGTTTTAAATCACATTCATTAATTATTCTGTCACATTGCACTCCTCCGAAGGAATTAGGTCTAGCGTTTGGCCGCCGCGCCAATAGTCCTCAACTTCAAACCCTTACAACTACAAACCCCAATTTTCACAAATGCCTCGCCGCAGGCAAAATTACCATTTTACCCCTAGCATTAGGTCAAAGAGCCGCCGCGCTCATTTTAGGGTTTCCCGCCGCGGAATCCCTAACCTAATTTAACCCTAATTACAACTTAACAATTCAACGTAGAGATTTGGAGTTTCTACACTTCGCGTAAGCATGTCCCTAAGATACGTTTATTCCCCTTGAGACCTTGACCACTGTCAAGAAATCTCTAACCTCCCTTTTGAGGGGAACTACGATTACTCTGATTCCACTCCCGTGAGGATACGTAGGCACAAGATGCGATGTCTTGCCGAGTAAACTTAGAATTAACCCCTTAGGTCTCTTTTCTCACTTTTAATTCCTTTGTACATATACCTTAAGCAAATAAATAAAGCAAAATAGTAAACATTTGAACAAAAGGTTCCTGTAGAGTACTACAGAAGTTTAGGGTGCTAATACCTTCCCTAAATTTAACCAACCCCCGAACCCTAGATCTTTCCCCGCATTGTGTTTACGATGCAAAAAAGGTTTTCCCTTTTTGACCTTTTCCTTCGGATAAATCAAAGAGCGGTTGTGAATTGAATTGCGATTCAAACTCATTAATAGTTTGTGATCCTATTTCCACCGCAACAAAGGGCATCATAGTGGATTGAGTATTCATCCGGGTGCTACTAAGATGTATCAAGATTTGAGGAAAGTATTTTGGTGGCCTCGTATGAAGAAGGACATTGCCGAGTTTGTGTATTCTTGTTTGACTTGTCAAAAGTCAAAGATTGAGCATCAGAAACCGTCAGGCTTGATGTAACCATTGTCTATTCCTGAGTGGAAATGGGATAGCATATCTATGGATTTTGTATCTGGTATACCTAGAACACCAAGTAATCATGAAGCTATTTGGGTTATTGTGGATAGATTGACGAAATCTCCTCACTTTATTCCAATGCAAATGGATTACCCATTGGATATGTTAGTGAAGCGGCACATTGAAAGGATAGTTAGTTTGCATGGTATTTTGTCTAGCATTGTGTCAGATAGAGATCCGTGGTTTACTTTGAGATTTTAGGAAAGTTTGCAAAGTGCTTTGGGGTACGAGGTTATGTTTGAGTTCTGCTTATCATCCGCAGACAGATGGTCAAACTGAGAGGACGATTTAGTCACTTGAGGATCTTTTGAAGGCTTGTGTATTGGAAAAGGGAGGAGCTTGGGATGGCTACTTACCTTTGATTGAACTTACTTACAACAACAGTTTTTATTCGAGTATTGGTATGCCACCGTTTGAGGCATTGTATGGTAAGCAGTGTAGGACGCTATTATGTTGATATGAGTCGGGAGAGAGTGTTGTGGTTGGACCCGAGATTGTCCAGCAAACTATTGATAAGATTAAGATGATTCAAGAGAAGATGGTTATTTATTGGAGTCGTGAAAAGAGTTATCATGACAAGAGGAGGAAAGCACTTAAGTTTCAAGAAGGAGATCATGTGTTTCTTCGAGTTACTCATGTGACTGGTGTTGGTAGAGCGTTGAAGTCGCGTAAGTTGACACCGTGTTTCATTGGTCCTTATCAGATCTTGCAGAGGATAGGAGAGGTAGCCTATCGGATTGCATTACCGTCGTCGCTTGCTAACATTCATGACGTGTTCCATGTATTTCAGTTGAGGAAATGCATTGCGGATCAGTCTCATGTAGTTCAAGTGGATGATGTGCAGGTGAGGGACAACCTGACTGTGGAGACATCACCTATGCGGATAGAGGATCAAGAATTGAAGCAACTTCGTGGTAAAGTGATTTACTTGGTGAAGGTCGCTTAGGGAGGACCAACGAGTAGAATGTGACTTGGGAGCTTCAGAGTCAGATGAGGGAGTCTTATTCCGAGTTATTCGTTTGAGGTAATTTTCGAGGGCGAAAATCTTTTAAGTGGGGGAGGGTTGTAACAGTCTAATTTCTAATAATTAATTATTTGTACTAATTAATTGATTTATGTGATTTATTTGATTTAAATGAATTATTTAATTTATTTAATTTATATGAGTTAATGGATTTAATTAATTTAATTGATTTAATTTATATGAGTTAATGAACTCAATTATTGGTGATTGGTTGATTGTCCTATGTGTAATCATTGAATTGTGTTGTGGATTGTGATTGAATCTAATTGATTCTTGTGCATTACTTGATAAATGTAATGGTGATGTTGAAAGTGTGAATACTTTGGTGATTATGAAATATGTTGTGTGTGCAATCATGTTATAATTCTTGTGTGATGAATTATTTGAGTATGCATGAGATTAAGATGCGGGAATGGTCTTAAGTGCATATGGTTGTTGATTGCATACGCATCATTTGTTGTCAAGAGGCAATGCTTGCTAGTTTCGTGGAGACTAGTGACTTGTCCCAAACCTAGAGTGGGGTTTGAAAGCCTAGGGGACGGGCTTTTGTTTGTTATTGGTCTAGGGGACGGACCCGGTTTAAATGTAAAAACCGAAAAATAATAACAAGTGTTGGTACCACATGGTATGAGTTGCATTGAATTGCATTGAGTCACATGGCATATATGATTGTTATATGAAAGTATGCATATATGTATGACTTGTTGAATTGGGAGTTGTGAATATATGATTGTTATATGAAAGTATGCCTATGTGTATGACTTGTTGAATTGGGAGTTGTGAATATATGATTGTTATATGAAAGTATGCCTATGTGTATGACTTGTTGAATTGGGAGTTATGAATATATGATTGTTATATGAAAGTATGCCTATGTGTATGACTTGTTGAATTGGGAGTCGTGAATATATGATTGTTATATGAAAGTATGTACATGTGTATGACTTATTGAATTGAGATTTGTGAATGTACGGTTGTTGAATGATATTGATTGATGAAAATTGAAGTGTGAGAATATTAGTGTTTGTCCTGACATGCTTTACATTATTTATTATCTTATGATTTCAATATTGATGTGAATTCTCACCCTTCTGCTGGAATGATGTCCTATCTGACATCGTGCAGGTATCAAGAGTAGAGCTACTCGCAGTTGCATGGTCACTGTTGGTGTAGCTATTTAGTATTTTAGTTATGTTGGATCGAGTCATGCTCTAGTCATGTAACACTGGGATCGTTTGGTTTATGTTTTAGAGATACTTTATGTACTCTACGCTATGTTTTTATATTCATTGGAATATTATGATGTTGGCCTTAGTGCCTAAGTAATGTTGAATTATGTGATGAATATGAATGTTTCCGTTAAGAGAATTATGATACAAATTGAATCCGCTGCTACATGCGAAGTAAAATTTTGAAAAGCACGATTATTTATTAAAGTGTTAATGAGCATGACAGGTGTTTTTGATGTTTTGAAAATTATGTGTGACACCCTTGTGTGAATGCATGATGATTTGCTCTGATTATTTATATATATTCTGTGGGGTTTAGAAGGGTGTTACAGGAGTCAGTTGAAACTGTCAGTGATTGCCGCATTATGATGCATAGTTTAGAGGAAATTGTCCTGATGGTAATGTTTGCATAAATATGTTGTTTAGTTATTTTATTTGTTTGTCGTGTTGTTGTTTTAATTGTTGTAACCAAAATGTTGTAATTTTTATGAAAAGAACGTTGTTTTAGATATCAAATTAAATAGTTATATAAAACGAATTGCATATAAATAGAAAGACTAAAAGTGGATTATTTAATTATGTTGTAGAGTTTGCTCCAACATTTGGAGAGTTTGTACAATTGTGTTCGGGCTGACGACATGAACTATATAATCTCACTATTTTGTTCGTTGAATCCATTTCGGTTTGAATATGCATGTTGTTATGGCTGCTCTTTTTCTTTCTTCACATGTTTTTCTAATGTCAAATTATATCCCCTTGATATGCAGGTTATCAATGGATCATAAACGAGCCTATCTTGCAGGATGTTAGACCAACTTGAAATTATATGAATTGGTATAGGTTGGTTACAACGACGCATTTTATGTCTAGCCCGACACACCAACAAGTTTTGTCATCGTACACCCAACAACGAACCTCACAATAATACCAAACCTAGCAACACTGTCAACCCACCCAAACCTAACAACCAACCCCACAACATCACCATACCAAATACACCCATCAACCAATTAAACATGATTACGAACCCACATATACCCAACCCTGCAAGCAATTCATGCCACACACCCAAATACAAAACCAAGAGCATGACGAATATGCCGCCACCACATTTTACTATAGCCTTGATAAGGCATATGATTTCACCACATCCTACCGTAGCGCCTAATCAATGTACACTCAAACATCACATCACCAAAGCACCCAAACATCATATCGTCAAAGCATCCAACCAACAAATGCCTTTCAAACACCACAAGAATCATTGCTTAGTTTCCAAAATGATTCAATGTCCCAATTCAACCAACCAGCCCGCCCATGTTAGACGAGGACAACGATCTAGAAGGGGGTTGAATATATCGTTGATAAAATTTTCTTCAATTAAAATTTATTTAAAAAATCATTTACTATGGCAAGCGAAAACAATTCTGGATCGACATCCATCTATCCGGAGCCGTTATCGGAAGAATCAGATATGTGTATTAAACCGTAACAAAACGTATTAGAATGGTGAGAAACCAAATCAATATTTTTTTCAAAATAACGTTTGAATTATATCACACTATGATAATCAATTTCCATTGAAATGGAAAACAACGATGACTAAGACAAACTATCAAAACTTTATGTGTAATCAATTTATCAAACACTTGGTGTACAATAAAAACCAAGTTGATTTTCCTTTATGTTGATAATATGGAAAACCAATTGCAATTGTCTTATAAAACAGTTTGAATTACTTCAACACAAACAAAATTTTCAGCATAAGAAGTTGCAAACTAAATGAATTATCAAATTGTGAGAGAGAGAGAGAGAGAGAGAGAGAGAGAGAGAGAGAGAGAGAGAGAGAGAGAGAGAGAGAGAGAGAGAGAGAGAGAGAGAGAGAGAGAGAGTGTGTGTGTGTGTGTGTGTGTGTGTGTGTGAGAGAGAGAGAGAGAGAGAGAGAGAGAGAGAGAGAGAGAGAGAGAGAGAACACAAAGATTTATTTAGACAATTCCTCAATTGCCCTCACTTTAGGTACATATGCCCCCAATCCCAAATGAAATTGAGATATTCAATTAACATTTGCAAATGTTGTATACATGAGAAAAAGTAGCAATCCAAACCCCTAAACCATATGTTTGATGTTGATTCTAACTTCTTCTCCCCCTTGATCTTAAGCAAGATCAAGTGATCCAAGATTTCCAAGTCGATCATCTGGTTACCGTTACTCCTTTGACAGAACTTCGTTCTTCAAAGCTTTCACTCGGCTGAATCCTCGTTGTAAAATCTTGTACAACCCCCCCCCCCTCCCCCCAAATCAACTTGATCTTGGAGAGAAACCCCTAACTGGTTTCATCAATGAAACCCCTAACGAATACTCAATCCAATTTGATTACAACAATCCTGAATTGGACCTTATCAATCTTATCTAGATGACACTTAACAAAAAAAGATTATGTGTAATTGTTGAATGTATGATGAGAAAAAGGTTGAAGATGATGAGAAAATTTTTTGTATGTTCTTGGTTTCGATTTCGAGAAATGATGCATGAATGCATATTTGTGTGTGTGTGTGTGTGTGCGCGTGTGTGTGTGTGTGTGTGTGTGTGTGTGTGTGTGTGTGTGTGTGTGTGTGTGTGTGTGTGTGAGAGAGAGAGAGAGAGAGAGAGAGAGAGAGAGAGAGAAAGAAAGAAATAACAAACAAAAACAATTTTTTAGCAAAAATGACAAGTTTTGAAAATTTAGAACATAATGTATCGACTCCAAATAAGTATGAGTCGATACATAAAGCTTAGGAGTCGATACATATACCCTAGTAGTTGATACAATCAAGGCATAGCCATTTGGCTTGCCAAATCCTTTAGTTGGAGTTGACTACAATCCAGGATAAGTCGACTTACACACATTATGTATCGACCCACAAATATTTTGTCTGTATGTGGCATTCTCGCCAATTGGTGTTACTCCATTCTTCACAATATCCCAAACGTCTTGATAGAAAAAGACAACCTTCATCTGCTTACGCCAATTATCATAATTTTTGCCATTGAAGATGAGAAGATTTGTTGGAAAATGTTCATTCGAATGAGAAGTCATTGTTCTATACTTTCCGAGAATCGCATCCAGTGCTCTAGATACCAGATGTTAGAATCAACCTTGAAGGAACAAGATTCAATCGCTTTCTCAATTTATTCGATATTTTCATTCCTCACTCTTCACTCGAGTGAATCAACCACACCTTGGTTGCAAGACGATCCCGCCGCACGAAGATTTGAAGAGAGAAAATAATTTTAGCAATAAAAGAGAATAGAGAAAAATTAGGATTTTAGAGAAAGGAAGAAGAATGTAATGTATTGAATGAAAAATTGTCTTGTTGCATTGTAGAGTACCTCCATATTTATAATGAGATTGCTTACACATCAAACAATCTCAAATTAACTAACTTCAACAAGTTGTTATCTAACTTTGTCGAATTCTGACTACTTCGATTTCAGCTAGTTGTATTAAATTCTCTGTCAAATATGTGCATCTCCTTCTCCTATAAGTTGTATTCAACCTTCGGTCAAATACATGCATATTTAATACTCTATCGAACATATTCGATTTTGACTCTGTCGAATCCTAAACTTTACAAACATACTTAACACAAAGAATTACAAATTTAACAAAATGGGATATCCTATGCTGGACCTACCTGAAAGATAGAATGGTAATTTAATTAGATCATTACAATTACAGCTAACTTCAATAGCAGGTCCTACTATGTCATTTCTATTTGGCTATTAGATCCTGACATCTCGTTGTTGAAAATGGAAGCATGACCACAGAGGAATATCGTTCCATTTCAGTATCTGGGCATTAGCTAAGGTGCATGAAACAAATTTTAAATACCAGTTGTTGAGACAATTTAATATATGCTGAATTTGTTGTTTAACTATTTTTCTGTGTTTAAATACACCCCTTGCTAGTTGATTGTTATATTCAAGCAATGGATAATACAACATATGAGCTGATAAGCAACACGGAAGTTTTTGCAGTAAACCAAGGCAAGTAGACTTGAAAGATAAATGCATTGATTTATTCAATAAAGATTGCTTTGAACCCAACATATTTTGATAAAGTTGGAGTTCAAGAAAAGAAAGTGAAAAGCAACAATGATCTGGAGGTGATATCTTTATCTTTTCATTTTTACTTTTTTGTGTTTAAGTTCCTCACAATTTATAATGATACTAAATTTTCTTCACATTTCAACACAAATTGGATCTTCAACTAAAAGTAAATGCAAACTAATGCAACCTTGTAGGCAATATCATTTGTAGATTATATACATTCATATGATATGCATGTGAAAATTGTGTTATAGTTCTTGCACACAATTTCTTATTAGAAATCTATGGTGATAGGTATGGTAGGAGCTCTTAGTAATAACAAAGTAGCATTTATCTTATGGAACAGAAGTTCAATCAAATGCAACAGTAGCTGCATCCTAGATAGACATAGGTCTGGAACCAGGAATTAAAGTTGATGCTAGAGATTTATGGGAGGTCAGATAGTCAATTAGGCTTGTTCTTTTTTATAGTGCAGAGCAATTTGAATTTCGATGGTTTTGATGATGTGGTGATATCTGCAGCACTCGACACAATCTTTGGTTTCAGGAGAAATCTCTGCTGAGTTAGATTCACATGGTTGTAAGATGTATGTTCTGACACCCAAAAGCAATTAATTTCTTGTGCCAGAGAAGAAGATAAACAGTAGAAGTCATGTTTTGACACACACTGTTGGCAAACCATTCTAACTAGTCGTTGCTCCTAAGAGGAGCGACGCATAATGGAACCACACATTATTTTTCACCTAGAAATATGCTTCATTAATGTACAAGTTACATTGTCTATCAACTTCTAAATGTATTTGCAATTAGAGGTAATGTTATCCACTTGATACTGATGCAATAAGTTTGTTAAATCTCATTGACTCTAAATCAAAATGTAAGCATTGGCTAGTACATTAAATGTAATGAAGTGAAGAAGTGACTAGTGTCTTGACCCCAAACAAGATCTATTATAATGAATGATCATTGATGATTAATAGTATCTAAAGCGAAACATTCCTCAAACATGAATCTAGATTGTATGGATAGAAATTGTTTTTCACAAGACCAACATACCATGAACTGCATTTATCATGGTCCTCGCATCTTCTCAACAATGTGCCTGCTCTTTTCTTCAATATGACGTCTTTTCTCTTCCAACTTCTCCCCCATTTTCTTCCCCAAACCTAACATCCTTTCCTTTCTCCCCATTTTCTTTGGAAGTCCATCTTCATGGGCAAGGGTATGATTTTGTTTCTCCACCACCACCATACTTCCTTGTGGTGAGACAACTTCTGAATTATTTTCCATCTTGTTTTCACTAGTTTCGAGTTGATTGTCATTCTGTAATGTAGGTTCTTTCGCACCCCTAGTACCTTGTGGTTGCTCATTCTCTAATAAAGGTATTGTCAGTTCTTCCAAGTGGCTGCTACTCTCCAGTGTTTGTGAACCAGATGAACTTGTTGGTAGTGCTAAAGAATCTGATGATTTACTAGTTGGTTCTTGACTAGATTCGACACTCTTCTTCGGTTTTTGTTGTTTGTTCGTTTGACCATTAGTTGATGTGCTTGCACTAGCTTTTGACCTAGCTTCCACACCACCAGAAGATTGTTTATTGGTATTAATTGAAGTGGAAGTCTCATTCCTAAATTCTTGGTTAATCCATATGAATGGAGCAACATTTGAAGGAACCCAATCTTCCTTTTCTGCTAACATCCATGGGATACATATGTTCTCACAATTTGGGAGAACTATATTTTCCAAAACTGCTCTCTGCATGAGCAAAGTTAAATTAGCTTACAGTTAAAAGCAACTTTTATAATCCTTTCTACATAGAAATGAAGTTTAAACATATTTCATAGCCTACTGAAGTGTACTGAAGATTGAGGATGTCAACAATCTTGCCAAATGCATAATAACTATTTCATGCATAATAGACATCTCAACAAAAGAAGGTCATTGTTAAAGAGATGTACAATGAAAAATAATATTAATAAACCCTGATTTCTATGGTTACACAATTAACTGAAGGGTAGACATTTGTAATGAGAGAACATTTTGGCATGTAAAGGAAGCACATATGAACTAACAGAAGGAGGAAAAAACTTAGGATCGGTTTGCAAGTTGATTTTTGGAAGGAAGGGCTTTGGAGGGCTATGTCTATATTTTGATGCATATTTGAAATTTTAAAAAATTTGAAAAAGACAATATGATACATTAACATATAATATCATATTGTTTTTTTTAATTTCTTTTTAAAATATCAAATACATATCATAAGATAGACGTTGCCCGCCAAAGTCCTTCCCTTCAAAACCCTCCAAAAACAACTCACAAACAGACCTTTAAGGCTTTATCTACTTTTTTGTAATTACTGGTACTGATGATATATGTAAATAGTTCTAGAAAAATAAAATAAAAATAAAGAAAATGGAACAAGAAAACATTTGAAATTGAAGACCATAATAGAAAAGCTGCAGGGAGAGAGCAGTATTTAACCAAAATTTGAAATTACAAATGGAATGGAAAGAGAGCTATCATACCTTTAGCCTATTGACTACTAATGAAGAGAAGTACCCAGTAGTTATCTTATTTTCTCCAACAGAAGACTCCAAGTTGAAATCTATGTCTGGCATTGATGTGAAACCATACCACAGTTGATCAGAGGGAGGTGGTTTTATATGCAAACGCAACGTCCCTTTTAGGGATGCTACTTTTATTGCCAAAGAGAGAGGAACCTTTCGATAAGAAATCATCCGTTACTTTGAGAATAAAACAAGGTTAGCTGTATATAAGCTGATAGCTATAGAAAATAAAACATCTGCACATTTTAAAATAGTTAAATGTGTATGTACGTGAATGCATAAGAAAATTCTCAAGGCCAACATTTGCAATATTCAGGAGTATCCAAATGAGGTAAATCACAATTCCTTGCATGTGCAAAACAGAGAAGAGTGCAGATGAAGATAACATGCATAGCTAATCAAAATATTCACCGGTGCATGTTAGTCATTTGAGTCATAAAGAAATGCATATATGTATACCAAAACTTAACAGGAAAAAAAAATGTCAAATAGTGGTTATAATTTAAGTTAAGGTTACCAAATTTTAAGATGGTGTCTTAGTTTATGTTAGATGTCTTAGACCCGTTGGATCACCCCTTAACGGGCCACTGGAGCCACACTCCAAATGTCTAGTAGAGTGTGAGGGAGTGTCAAGAGCCCTGCATTGGATAATAATATGGCCCGAATAGTGGTTATAATTTTTATAACTAAAAGTGAAAATAGAAAATATTTTTCAAACCAAATATATCCTTAAATTGGCCTCAATGAAATTTTACAAAACCTATGCAAATACCGCCTCTAGTTTCGTATTATACAACCTTGAGGTTAACTTTTCATGGATATATCTGTATGAAAAGATTGTGCATGATACTAGTGTCTGGGAAACATTTCCGTAGAGGAGGTATCAATACAATGAAAAGATACTGAAAGGAAAGTCAGTATATTTTGTAACATCTGAAGGGCTTTCGGTAGGTCAGTGTAATTTCCTAAGGTATGTCACACATCAAAATAATAAGGGAAAACACATTTGGTACAACCGCACATGTTTAAAAAAGAAGTCTAGGAACTGCAAAAGGTGTAGTGGGAATAAGCAATGAACAGAATAATGGAGAGTAGTAGAGAGTACCTGTGAAACTTGTTTGGCAACAGAATTTAACACTGATTTCCATCGTGGTCCATCATTTGAGAAAGACATTGTGCTTTTAAAGCTCTTTGATACATCTGCTTAGGGAAAAACAATATTCACATTATTCCATTGATCTAAATACAATATAATAACACTTCCAAATATGAAAACTATTAACTATCTCCCCTTCACATTTTGAAAGTTTATGAAAGCAGAACTAGAAACAATTGTTTCTGTATCCTCTAGGAAAACAGAAGGGAGAAAACTACAATGAAAACCACACAATTCTCCATGTACCATTCTACCTGTAAGCTTAGTTTTAAAACGTGGAAATTACAGTAAAAAATAGATGTAGAACCAAAAGGAAGTCAGATTTCAAGAAGAAAAAGGATAATAAAAAATTGGGTTTGATAGAACTCTGATAAAGTTCATAAATTATTGGAATTTATACAACCTCACTAAAAGTGCATAAACAATTGAACTTTTTTGGGATTTATTTACTAACCATTGTTTTGATTACCATCATCCTTTTGCCCTTGAAAATCATTATCTCTTTCTTCAAGTTTCAATTGCTTTTCTAAATATTCAAAACCTTCAAGAAGATCTGATGGGACAGCCCCAACATTGCTTGGCTCCGAATTTGAGTCTTCTGTCTTTGTTTGGAGCTCAAGTTCGCGAGCTTCAAGCCTTGTTTCAATCTCTAATACTGCTCCTCCAGAATATTCAATGTCAACTTCTAAGGCCCAAACCTCACTCATTTCCATAGGAAGAACCCTCATTCCTACAATACAAGGTGGAACATTCCCAGTATTGATGTCAGTGCAGATGATTTCACCAATATAACTGGGAGTCCTCATATTTGACAATGTTCTCTGTGGCAAAAAGAAAGAAAGAAACAACCATCATTTTTCTCATAAAAAATATAATGAGATGAAATGTAGTTTTCTAAGTTGTTGTTCTCTGTAAGCAAACACTATAGATCTTTAGAAAAATCAACTACAGTTCAAACAATTATTTGAATCAACGCTTACTTTCTCCATTCACTACAATCAAGAACACGGACAAAGGGATATATTCCTTTTTTATCTGGTTGATATGATGGGATATAAATCTATCCTATGACCCGATCAGTAAAATTTACAAAACCACTCCATAGAGACATTTCAAATGATAGAACATTCTAAGTTGAAGTCTTAAACTTAACAGAGTCCACCTTGTACCTATAAACAGGAGTTCTTGGAGCTACTAACAATGCAAAAGGCTTCAATTAGAAGATATAATAGCTTGCATCATGTTTTCAGCATAAAATTATCAATTCATACAACAAATATTGATAAGTAGCTAGAAATTGATACCAAAATGAAATGACGCTCATTTTCACTAACAAACATAATAAAAACAGAATCGTGCAAATACATTTAAATGCCAAACGGGAAAGGTTAAACCTGAATCCTTTCTTGCAAAGATCTCTTCAACTGCATGCTGCCTTTGACATCAAAAAAGAGTCGGGAAATCAATAAATTCCAGCATAATGTTCCCTCATCAATATCAAACTTCTTTTCAACATCTCTTTCAGAGCTGGCAGAGTGATTATTCTCACTTCCCAATGGGGTAGCATTGTCTACTAAAGAATTTTTAAGATGTTTTGATGTTGAATCAGTTCCCAAAACTGCATCTTGGCTTGCACTAAGGTTCTCAGTGCTCTTTTTTCCTTCATGGCCGGACAATGAAGCCCATGTAGATTTATTTTCTAAACCAACTCGGGAAGTTTTTTTAGCGATCTTTTTCAAAAACTGACGAACTTTTGAGGAAGGATCATCAGGCTTTATATCCCTTTCTATTGCCTCAACACTTAATCCTACTGATGGTTTCATAAAACAATGATACACGGAATTTAAGGATGTCAGGTAACTATGGAAGTCCTCATGCACCTGGGTGAACCATTTGACTTTTTCTTTTTCTTCAGATGAAGCCAGATAGAGAGCCTTACACCATGCTTCTTTTTCCCATGAAGTTTCCAGATACAAATATAGAGTTTTACTTCCATTGTATATTACTGAGGTCTTGTTTTCCACTTTGATGGGGAACTTTTTTGCCCTGTAAGATTCATCACCAATTTGTACCAAAAAGACAAAATTATCATTATTGGAGAAAAAAAAAACAAGTCTCACATAGGATAAAGATGGCACCCCCTCACTTTACGAACTGGTTTTGTAAGAATGAGTTAGACTCAAACCAATATAAAAACCTAATAATCATCAATCAAATAAGAACTCAGTACTTAATTTCCTTAATAAATGACCCCGTTGTTAAAACAAAATTTAAGGGTTTAATTACTTTCTGAAAAGATTCAGTTTTCAATATGAGTGTAAAGCAGCTTTGTTCTCACTGCCACGAATTCATCATATGCTCATTTTTTCACTTTTGGTTTTATGAATGTAAAGAAGCTTTCTTCTCACTGCCACCAATTCATCATATGCTTAGTTTTCATTTTTGGTTTTATGAGTTTAAAGCAGCTTTCTTCTCACCACCAATCCATCATATGCTCATTTTTCATTTCCATTGCCATATGCAGGTTGTGAGTTACGGTAGCCTTTTTGGAATTGGTGAAAAGGACTTTTTAGCATTATCAGAATTTTCTAAGATACTGATTTACTTTCTGAAATTTACAATGAGAACAGTTGGACAAATTTATTTTTACTTTCATTATTTATTTTAGAAATGAAAAAAGTAAATTTAGAAAGTAAACGGGGCCTAATAATTCCAATATTTTTGACATATGATACCGAAAATCCTTGCTATCAAAAGCTACTTTAGTTTAAGGTATGTAAGGGTCAAAAGATATGAGATTTCCCTGTGTCAAATTAAATACCAGTGAAGTCTGCAAATTACTTTACATTCTTAGCATTGAGTCATACGTTAAATCAAAATATATTCACTTGGACAATCTTCCCTTTGAAAGGAACAAAAGAGAAGTTAGAAAAGAGGAACTACAACTCTAGCCACTATGGTAATTCTTGCGACCTGTTAGATGACTTTGCATTCATATATAAAAGAAAAATTAAAGGTACTAGAATCTAATAAGAGAGTAAAAAGAGGGTCATAACAGTGAGATGACATTACCATTTTTTTGAAGAAAGGTTTGAAGCTGACACGGCTTGAACGGTACAACTCTTGAGTTCAATTGTTGAGTGTGGCTGCAAACCATCAGGTTTTCTTAGAATAAGTGACTCACCCTTGATTGTTCCATACATTTTAATAGGTGAAACCTCCAATAACCCTTTTCTTTTGGGCTCTTTTGAAATTTTTCCTGATTCAAGGACCCAAACCACACCCTGAAAGCCAAAACTATTATGATAAAGAGTTTAATAATAAATAATAATAATAATAATAAAATGTTCTGTTTATTCACTATTTTGGTAATCAAATACATAGAACCTATTTGGATGAACTTATTTGAGTTTATCTGCTGCCATAAATTTTGTGACACTATTTGGGAGACTTAATCAAAACAGTTTAGGACATTTTTCATAAAAATTTTTAACTTATTTCTATAAATTCTTCAAGATAGCTAATGAAAACAACTTATAACATATATAAAAACAATTTATATTTATTTTATCTTTTGTTATAAAAATAGTTTATGCGAACTTATTCATAAGCACTTATTTTGATAAGCGCCTGTGCTATAAGCTGTTTACCCAAACAGGTCTATAATCTTGTATATTTTGGTTTCACTTTTGCACTGAGTCAAACTTGATTTCAGAAATGTAGAATTGATTATGACATGTTTAGATCTGCGTATGCAGAATTGATACTAACTTAAACTAGGAATTAATTTATTTAACTTCTACAGTAGATTTTATCCCTCAATTTAACTAATCAACTCAGTTCAAAATCAATTTTGTTCACACAATTAGCTTACACCGCCCTCTCTAACTTAGAAACTTCAAAAAGCATTTCTAATTTTCAGTATGTTACCATAACGAACACAGTAACACAACACAAATGACAAAAGGGGGAAAATCGGAGTTTGAGCTTGAGCTGAGAATAGACCTGCTTGTGAGACGCAAAATGAAGAGATTGTTGATGATCAAGCTGGTTTGATTCAGTTTCCAGTTTATGAGCTTGCTCGCCATGGAGATTGTGGCTGTGGCGTAACCGTTTGATTATCCATAACAGTGCCAGAGCTTGAACGGCAACAACAGCCACCACACCGAAACCGAAACCGAGCAAAATCGAACCCAAAAATGAAGGCATTTTGATTCTTTTAGGCAATGAAAATTGATTATTTGCTACTTACTGATCAGGTGTAGAGCATTGTGATGTAGAATAGAAGTGAAAAAGGGAAAACGGTACCTACACGGAATGAAAGAGAAAGCAAACGTTATGTCAAAAGAGGAAGCAAGCGCGTTGATACAATCACAATTTCTTTTATCTCTTTTTCTTTTCTTTTTTTGACTCAATTGGTCATGTCTCCTAATGACTTCCATATTGTGTCTATTTTCATTAAAGAAAATGAGAAAATAGGAGATGTAATGCATGTAAAATAATTTAGTAGTATATCCTATTAAATTATATTGATATTTTAAAATAATTTAAATGATTTAGGTGATTAAGAATTTTTTATTGGACAATTGTCTAAAATTTCTTTATCTTAACGATGAGATAAATAAAATAAATATGAATTATAAGAAGTTAAAATTATGAAAATATAAGTTAAGTAGTGTTTTATCTGCAAATAATTTTATCAAGGGCGGTAGTTTGGGACTGTATTAGGAAAAGTGCGCGACGTAAGGTCGCCTGAAGAGAGTTATTACCTCGTCCTTTTTTTTTTGCTCTTAGGAAGAAGAAAAGTGAGATAAGACGCGTTTGGGATAATGGGAAAGTCAAGATAGTTACTGACCCACCTATTCTCTAGAAATAGAAATTCAACTGTTCACTTTTTGACTGGGTGAGCGACGACCTTTTCCAAGAAAGCCCTAAGAATCATGAATCTCTATAAATACATCATCCCTAAGGGGATCGAGTCATATCCACTCAATATCATCAAATATTATTCAAAGAGCACTTCACTCCTAGTAATCCTAACACTGTCAGTTTATCTGTCTGCCAGCAACCTAGTAGCATCGACCACCAACAGGGCATCTCACTTCACGTGAGTTGGTTCATTAAATAGACTAAAAAATCATCGTACAAGCGACCATGTGTTAGCCTTCACCTCATTCGTGTAATATACCTACTAGGGTCGCTGAGTCTCCCTGTCCTTGTAGGGGGAACACGCACACACACCCTGCACTTTTTTTAATAGTACAATGGCGCCCATCGTGGGGCCCGGTAAAACTAACCTGGGTCATACCTCCTTTTAACAAACAACACCTTTCACTCTGACCCTATCATCCATTGTTTCCTTTCTTGCAAGAGATGACTACAGGGTCCTACACCACACACCAAGCACCATCGCTTAAGGTATCTCTAAGAGGGACCTCTCTAGAACCGGTCGACGGAGATACACGAAGTTGATGCTTGTTGTGAATGTCATATCCTTCGGTTTTCCTAAGATCATTGTGTCGCACCTCGAAAATTCCATTTCGAACATACGACCCTCGCGCAAAAGGTGTGGAAAATGCGGTTCGACAGAGTCGCCACCGAACTTTATTTTTCCTGAATGAACGGGAGAGGAAAATGTCGAGAAAACCTCATAAACGCAGAAGGAACACGACCGTCGCAACCAAATGTTCCTGGGTTCGGGAGTCGGTTACGCGAGGGGAAGGTATTAGCACCCCTCACGTCCGTTGTACTCAACGGGAACCTCTTAATTCGAGTTGTGATGGATGTTAGCTAAACTTAATTCTTTTCTTCTCACTACTAAATACTAAAGGATACTATAAAGGCTAAATACGCTAGGGGAAGGGGGATGGTTGGAGGACATTGTGCTCGCCAAGATCATCGCAATCTTGTGCCTACGTATCTTACATTCAAGAATGAATGAAGAATCAGAGCAGTTGTAGTTCGTGGTAACGACCACGAAGAGGAATAGGATTTGAATGAGTTTGAAAGGGGTACGGATGACGATTACTTGAAGCTTAGGAAAGACTTCTCGGACCCAAGTAATCGGGAGAGCGAACCAAAGACTTGGAACACTCTCTTTTTCATCATGAATGAATGATGAGTTTGAAAGGATAAGGTTGAAATGATGACGATCACTTGAAGCCTAAGAAAGACTTCACAGACCCCAAGTAATCGGAAAAGCGAACCAAAGACTTGGAACACTCTCTTTTTCATCGCAAGAGGAGTTGTGTTTGAATGGTGTTTGAAACGATGACAATTACTTGAAGCTTAAGAAAGACTTCTCGGACTCCAAGTAATCGAGAAAGCGAACCAAAGACTTGGAACACTCTCTTTTTCATCGTGAAGGAATTTGTTTGAGTTGTGTTTGGGAAGATGAGTAGTTGTAGGATAGTTAATATTGTCGAGTTTGTTAATGTTATTTAAAGGCGTCAACTGCTCACACACGAATAAGATAACTCGCATCCAAACAATCGAAAGCAAGCTCAAAGACTTGAACCCACTTTTTACACCTTGAAAAGTGTTAAATAGTTGTTAATTGATTGATAGTTTGTTTAGAAAATCCGTTTGACGTTGGATCAAGGGTTTGACTCGTTATCGTGTGCAAAACGTGTTGGAAATGAAATGGTTTGCAAAAGAGACCGACTTGACTTACGCATCAAGGGTCGAGTTGTAATAGGTTGATGGCGAATGCGTATGAGCACTCGACTTACGAGGTTGTTTGAAAGTGGCTCGATGATGAATCGAGAATTAGTTTGAAAATAGTTTGAATCGCTCTAGTCCCTATGGGTGCTCCTAGGAGATGAACTAATAATCAAAGAAATGCGAAACATACATCGTAATGGGAGAGGGGTACAAGTAAATTACACGGGATTGCACGAAATAAAGGGGTCTCATTGTAAGGTAGCCCAAGAGAAAGCCGTGTGTGTGCATTTGTGTCATAAACTACGCCTTGAGCAAAATCGGGCACGACTTAAAATTAGGATACCTGCAAATGACCAAAGATCCAACAGTCCACCAAATCGGTTTTTAGCGGTTTCGATAATTTATTAGGTATTTTCGAATATGGGTGAATAAGAATGAATAAATATGATAATATGAATATGACAATAATACATAGTAAGATAAATATGATAATATGAAAAATGGATAAAAATCGATGAAAATAGAAAATGAAAAGTTTGAAAAAGGTTGGTCTCGGGTTTGTTATTCTTCATCAATAATTTGACAGAAAAATAACTTTGGGGTATCGTCATCGACCGAAAACGCGACAAAATAAAAATAAAAATATAATCGAAAGTATATCCAATATTAATTGAAAATCTTAACAAAATAAATATGTACATAAAAATAAATGAGATCTCAATAAAAGTTATCAAAATTATTTTAAGAAAATCATTTATAAAAACATTATATTAAAAACTTCATCTTAAAAAAAAATTATAAATGAGAAAGAAAGAAAAGGAAGGGGGTGCCTGAGGAAAAAGGTGGTATGAATAAGGAAACAACATGGGCTATGTATGAAAGCCCAACATCCTCCTCAACGGACAGGGGGTTACCAAACAAGGTGCAGGGGGTGAGGTTAAAATGGTTGAAGTGGGCTTTCCACGAAGCCCATGAAAGAGGAATAGAGTCCTTTCCAACGCACAAGTCATTAAAACAAGGTACAGTCAAAATCAATGGAAACTCAGTGAAAAACAATACAGGCTCAGAATCGTATTCAAAACAGAAAAATAAAAAACGCTGATAAATGGAAACCTCATTTTACCAAAACAGAAACCGAGTCATCAATCCACGGAGAACTACGACGACGCCATGGCAACGGAACCCGAGCCCCTCCACGATCCGGATCTTCCCACTCTCTCCTTTACTACAGTCGCGATTTCAACTCATACGTGCTCCGGTATGTGATTCGTTTTACTCCCTTTTTCTCTTTATCCACGGCTAACACTCGTTGAACCTCTTTTCTATTTCATCTTCATCTATTTCTGATTTGGATTTCAAAGTTGTCTTTTGAAGAAGACTTGAGGGTATCGATTAAAAAAAGCTCTATTATTTACAGGTTGGGGAGGTCTTGTCAGAAGTTTTGCTTGAAGAGTGAAGGGTTTGATTGAAGTTTGGAAATGAGGTTCTGAAGAAGAGAAAGGTTGGGTTTGTCTTAAGGGGTGAACGAAGAAGAAGAAGGGCGAGATGTTGGGGTCTGAAAATAGATTTCGGTTGTATATGTTTCGAAGCTTTGGTTGAAGAGGTTGTGGTTTTTATTATGGATTGAAGAAGAATGATAAATGGGGTTTTGAAGAAGGTTTTCGTTCAAGAGAAAGGGGGTTATTTGGGTTTATTATTGTTGAAGGTGAATGAAGATTACAAAGGTTAGAGAAATGAGGAGGGTTTCAGCAAAATGGTTTGGTTTTTGAAGGAGCTTTCTGGGTTTTGATTTCGAAATGGATTTGGGGATATTCAAACAGAAAAAGATTCAGAGATTGGAGATTTTGTTGATGGAAGAAGGATGGCTCTGGGATATTTTCTTTGATTTAGGGATTTGGAGGTTGTTTTGGAATTATTAACGTGAGTTTTGAAGTTTGTAGGTTGAGGTTTGGATGATGGTGAAGGGACTGAGAGCTTGGGGTTCAAGGATGAAGAAGGTGGAGATTTCTAGTGAGATTTGAATGAACGAGCTGGTTGTTTTTCCTGTTTTTCCCCTTTCAAGTCCTTCCCCCCTTTTATGCTCAAGAAGGAAAAGAGGAATCCTGAATCTCCCCAATACAGTATCTCCTCTTCCCCCCTTTCTGATTTCCTTTTTCTCTTTCTTGCTATTGATGTCAAGTTGCTTTCATGTGCAGGTATTATCTGGTGTGGTTTGAGGTGTTAGCTGTATGGTTGTGCAGAGTTTGTTTTGTTGTGCAGAGTGTAGCAGCTGTACCTTATTTTATAGTGTGGTAATTTTTGTGAGTGGCTATGAGATCTTTCTTGTGTTGTCTTGTTGTGGATGACCCTCTGTTGCGGATTATAACAAATTTATGCATTGCTTTTTGTTGTTTACAGGTTATGATGGCTCGGTCTGATGTAGTAATGTATGGGGAGGTTGGTGTGGAAGTTGTGAGGGTCATGTTTAACAGCAATTGTTGTGGCTGTGTCATGATTAATTCTGCACAAGGTTGTTTATGCAGATGCACTGTGGATCAAGCTTACTACGGTGTGAAGATTTTGTTGCAATTTGATTTATGATATCATGGTGAATCAAGACCTTTTCTATCAAATCCTTGTTGCTGTCATCGATTTCTTCTAACCATCATGTGCTTTTTAAATGTTGTGTTTACTAGTAACAAAACCTGATAATTGTTTCTAATAACCACAGGCTTATTCTTTTACTAAATCTTACTCTCTCGATACCAGGTTGTGCGAGCCTCGGAAGTTGGCACAAAGCTTTTAAAGACGGTAACGCACGAATGGTTACAGCTTTAATGGTAGAGAGTGGGGATTAGGAAGGATGATAATTTGAAGAATAAGGATCAGAACTGTAAGTTTTTTAAACCCAATGTCACCTGCATATGGCTGGTATGTTCACAATGCTTATCTCATTTTTCTATTACACTTTGAACTCTCCATGATTGAATAAGATCTTAAGTTCCACATGTCTTGTTGTTTTGAAAGAAATTTTATCCTAATATGGCCTGAACAAATTATGTCTGAGTGTTGTTTCTACCTTAAAATGCTGACCAGAAGATGAAGAAAGACTGTGGTTTGATAAATCCCCTTTTTTTATTGTGTGCCAGGTGCAGTAACGTGGAGTTTTTGCTGGTGCCTTGTTGTGAACATCCTGAAGAGAAATTGGTACAATGAGTTGGTTTTGGGTGAGTAACCCAGAATTTCTTTTGATCTTTTTCTGGTGCGTGTCTATCTCATTCATGGACTGTAGTGAGAAGTCCTTCTATTATTTGCATTTTTGTGGATTTTTACAGGTCTGATATGGTAGGAATTCTCGTTTTGGATGTAGTGAATTTGTGTTGCGAAGTCATATAAAAAAAAACACAGCTTCTGTCGTGACGGTTCCAAATTCTCTTGAGTGAATTGGCCTCAAATTATTTTGCTGTTGGTTGCAGATACGGCTTGTATTGGTAGTGGCTGGTGATGTTTTCGCGCATGATGGTCCGCAGGTTGCAGCTGCTCACGCTTTGTGTTGGTTGAAGAGGATGGGCAGCTCTTTTTCACATTTTGCAGTTTTTTTCTTTTTATTTGGGAGAAGTGTGAAAGTGGGCTTGTATGGGGTGCGTGAGTCACGTGACTTGGATAAAGTTTGACAATTGATGTATGTATTGTGACAGACTCATCCTTTATTTCATAATGTGATACGAAACACATGAATTCTGCCCCAAGAATCACGGCTATTGAATTCACCCAAATTTGTTGGATATGCTTAAAACCAATTATGGTTTAAGTCACTTGGCCATGAACCTTTGATTGATACTAATAGTTTTGTCCCAGTACCAAGATCTAATTGGAAACAACTATACATATAATGAGTCTCCAAATGATAATATAATAATGGGTTTACAACACGGTGATATGTTTTGGGATAAGTAAAGAAAGTAACGAGTTTCGTGAAAATTGCATCTTGAGCTTTTTGGAAACTCATCATAGATTTTCATCAAAAGAAATGATATTGGTAAAGTGACATAGACTTTTGAATGAGACGTAGCATGATATGGCTTTGGGTTTACTTTGCAATGCCTTAACTAATTAAATTCATGATTTAAGAACCATAATAATTGAAAACATGAAAAATTAACTTCATATATTCAATTAAAATTAATCTTAAATCTCTCCTTGAAATGGATAACCTCTTGGATTCATTTTTGAACACTTCTGAATTCCCTACTTAAACAATCTTGACTTTTGAAGGATTGAGATCTCTACCATGAATCCAATGATCAATCAAAGTATAATGACTTGTCACATATATTTCATTATTTGGCATAAATCCCCAACTATAATAAATCATCCATTGATGAGGCGTTTGACCAATCACAACATGATCATATTGAGAATAACACTGCACCCACGCACCCTCAGAATGAAACCTTAGATGTACCCTGATTCAATGCAATCCAACCTTGTAATCTTCTGAGCGAAAGCAATATATTTTACTTTTTTTTTAATATGGTTGGTGGACATATGTACAAGGTGAAATGTAAAAGTGGGTGGGACAAATTTGGGGTATGACACATTGCATGAACAACAGGGGCCACAGGGGCCAACATCATTTTATATGAAGAAGATGCCATGTGCATCAATCCTCAAGACGATGATCCCTTAGTCATCACCGTCCAGCACAACAATTGGGATATCAGGCGCGTCTTGATAAACCCGAGTAGCTTAGTTGATGTCCTATTATAGGACGTCTTCTAAAAGTTCCAATTGAATCTGAATGACGTACAAGGGTTTCACAGGCTCCTTGATAGGATTATTGTGGGAGTGGATGCAGACAATAGGCTATGTGACCCTAAAACCCATATGTTGGGAGGGAGCTGACGCCAAAACCATCAATGTTAACTACCTCATCATAAACACCATGTCTCCTTATAACTGTTAGAACAAGATTTTGGTGATAGCAATGCATATATTTTATATGTAACAATTGTGTACTCTAATGATTTTCTGAAGTGTGTAGTTATAAAATTCAAATTGATTTTGGATAACTCTCAAGAAATTTCATCATAATCCTTCTTGCACGCCTCAAGAAACTACTTTGTTCGCTTTTAAAGAAACATCGGTAGTTTTAATGAAAGTTGAATGCCTCTAAAGAAAAAGAAAGTTGTGTGATTCTCAGAAAAGCTTCGCTTCCAGCTCTAGAGTCAAGATTCTAAGTTCTGAGATCTGTCTACTCTCTTATAATATCCAAGCTTCTAACAAAATCCTCTAATAATAATTAAATGAATATAACTTCTAACTTTGAAGACTCTGATATCTTTCAGACATTTATCTTCTTGACTCATCATCACTTCTCATCAGATAAAATTCATCAAAAGATAAGATTTAGACAGAAACGTGTGATGAAAGAATCTATACAGATAGTACATTCCCAATATGGTATAAACTGATTTCACGTCAGTATTGCTAAGGAATATAGTGAGATTTTACTACTCTTGTCTCACGATCTTCGTATTATCATTGCAACAGCTGGCATTAATATTGACAATTATACCCTTTAACATTCAACCATCCAGCTATATAAAGGAGTCTCTACCTCATTTCAAATACAACGATTAATATTACAAGAGTGAAATACGCACAGCCTAAAAGTCTATCAATAGGATTCTAAAACACAAATAGTTGTTGCTCATATTTGTGTAAACACTGTTCTTAAATTGTTTCATTAGCTTTTTAGAAACATCATTGTAAACACCTCCTTTGTATTTTCTCTGATATTATTTTTACTTAAGTGACTAAGTGTTAGTCTATATACTTGAGAGGGCTAAGGTGTTTTTCTAAACACTTAGACGAACTTGTTGTAATCTTTCAAGATTAGTAGATTAAGTCCTCTTTGAAGGCGAAATCACCTTGGCGGGTGGACTGGAGTAACTTAGTTAATAGTGAACCAGGACAAAAACACTTGTACTTATTTATTTTTATTCACTTATTAGGTGAAAACCCAATTCAAACCATCCTTTTCTTATGTTTTTCTCTACCTTCAATTGGTATCAAAGCTCCGACTCTATTATTGATTTGTCAATCGAACACTTAACCATGTAGAGAGATCCAACGTGAGAAAAACATTATGGTTGTTGCTAACACAAACGAGAGAGATAGAATATAAAGTTTCTTTTTAGGCTATGATGCAAATCTTTGGGACATTGTTACAAATGGCTATGAAATACCTGTATCTGTGATTGGTATTCCCATTCCCAAAAATAGAATGAATGATGATCAAAAGTATGAGTTCAAGAATCACCACAAAGCTAAAACTATCCTTCTCAATGTTATATCTTACAATGAATATGAAAAAATTACTAACAGAGATACAACAAAGGATATTTTTTATTCCTTGAGAATGACATGTGAAGGAAATACTCAAGTCAAATAAATTAAAGCTCTGGCATTGGTCCAGAAATATGAGGCCTTTAAGATGAAAGATGACGAAACCATTGAGACTATGATTTTAAGATTTCAAACTCTAGTAGCAGGACTTAAGGTTATGGACAAAGGTTACTCTACAGCTGATCATGTCAAAAAGATCATGAGAATACTTCCCAAGAAATGGATACCAATGATTACTGCACTAAAGCTATCCAAGGATCTGAACACCATAAGCCTTGAAGAGTTGGTAAACTAACTCATAAGTCATGAAATAGAGTTAGAGCAAGATGAGCCTCAGAAAAGGGCAAATATGTCACTATAAGATCTAAATCAGAATGGAATAAGTCAGAAAAGACTAAAGCTTTCCAAGCTGAGGAAGAAGAAATAAAAGATTCTGACGAAGAAGGTTTTGATGATGAAGATGAATTGTCCCTTCTCTCCAAAAGAATCAAACAACTTTGGAAGAAAAGACAAAACAACTTCTGAAGGTCCAAAAACAGGGAAGATTGTCTAGATTCATCTTCAAGAGGAAGAACAAGCAAAGAAGTAACATGTTATAAATACAAAGAGTCAGGACACTATAGAAATGTATGTCCAAAGCTTAAGAAAGAAAGCTACAGAAAAGAAAGTTTCAAAAAGGATGCATTCAAAGGCAAGAAGAAATATCTCATGGCAACATGGGATGATTCTGACTCTGAAGTATCAAAATATGATTCTGAAGAAGAGCATGCCAACGTAGTGTTGCACCCTAAAATTTGACCAACCGATTCTCCTATCTGACTCATGATTAAATTCATATTCGCAGCTCAGACATGTGATATTTGTGCACAAGCAGGGGATATCAGAGTTTTCAGCTTGACTTTCGTCTATCAGATATGGCAGACTCAGTCCAGATTATCGGGGTTTTATTTTCAGGAAATTGTGCGCTCCTCAGTGATTTTTAGCTTGCACAGTAATTTTGGGGATATTCTGATGCCCGGGGATCTCTGTTCGATTCAATCTGGTCTCGTGCGTTTTTTTGCGGGGGTCATGTGCATTCATCTGCATTTTTAGGGTTTAATAGGCTTCTGTGAATTTTTAACAGGCTTTATAGATTTTTCTGGAATTTAAATAGGGTTTTTGAATATCTTAATAGCTTAATTCTTCTTTTTAGAATTTTATAGAATATTTTAAATAGATTTTAATCATTTGTAGAATTTTTAATAGAATTTAAATAGCTTTTATCATTTTTAGAATATTAGTGAATTTTTCTTAGCATATTAAATAGAATGATACAAATTAGGGTTAATAGAAATAGGTAATTGTTTTTAGATAATATAGAAAATAATATAGTTTTTTTCTTATTAATGATAGATTTTAATAGATATTAAATGATATTAGGATTTTAATAGGAATTGGTGAAAGTTTAGAGTCAATTAGATCTTAATTCTTTTTTTTAGATTTAATTAGGTTGATATAGAATTAATTAGGATTTAAATCTTTTTGTTTAGGATTTAATTGAATTTGTTAGATTTTATTAGGATTAATCATTAGTTTAATTGGTATTAGTTAGGATTAATTGTTTTTATTAAAATTCAGTTTTTTTACAGTTTTTGTTGATCATGTCCGTATGGGCCCAGGGGCGTTTTTGGTAAGGCCCAATTCTCATCAATTCTCATCAGCAAAAAAAAAGTCCAGGAAACAATCCAATTTCTTCCAGCGAAGCCTAGAAGCTTCTGGAAGTGTCCAGGTGTTTCAGGGGTATAAAAGCAGACACGTGTAGCAAACAGAAGGGGCCCACGTTACACTCAGAGATCCACGCCACGCGTCCCACTGAAGCTCACCCTCTCTCTCTCTGCTGACACGCGTATCCCATGCAGCCACCTCCCTGAGACACCTGTCCTCCCCTCACTTCCTCACCGGAAACCCCTCGCCGGGCATGCAAATCCGGCGATAACAGACTCCGGCCACCGCCAACTCCGCCGGAGGACGCCAAAACTACCAGAATCCTCATATCTTCTTCTTTCTCCCCAGATCTCCTCCGTCACCTTCATAATCCCTTCGCCGGAAACATCATCGTCGCCGGAATCTTCATACCTCCATCAATTTTTTCCAGAACAACATCAAACCTTCATCAACTGTTTCCAGAAATCAACAACCTTCATCTTCTTCCATCAACTTCATCCGTTCTTTCAAAACAATCTTCATCAACCAACTCCAGGAAGTCTTCAAGATTCTCAACGCTCGCGTTCAACCTCCCCTCCGCGCTCTCGTCTTCTCCAAAGTTCCTCCACCGTGCATCAAAGATCAACGCGTCTCTTAGATTTGCATCTCCCTCAGTCTTTTTCCCAGAGAGATCGTCGCGCCTTCGAGAAGTTTCAAGAACTTCATCGCATCAACTTCATCGTCTCAGGTTCGTTTTCTTCATCGCCTCCATTATTGGTTTAGATCATGAGTTTCGTTTGAGGTTTGCATGTTAGCTTATTAGATCCAGATTAGGTAGTTGATTGTGAGTTAGGGTTTGATTCCTCGTGAGAGAGGTGCGAAGTTCTTTGGGGTTCTTTTTTGGGAATGATGTGTGAGTGAAAAGATGAATTGCAGAGAGAGTGAGTTGGGGGAGACGAGTGAACGGCTAGGGTTTAGGAGTGTGAACAGTACCCAAGAGATGGAAGTGATTTCGTTTTTGTTTGTTAGGGTTCCCCAACTGGGTTTAGGGTTAGGGTATTGGGCTAAGCCCAAAAGTGTTCTGCTGAACACTACCCTCGTTTTCACTCAATTACCCCCCCGTGTGTGAGATCAGAATGGATTGATTTGGGCCTTAGGCCCTAATTGCTGTTAACACCCCCTGGGCGTAAGCCCATTGAGATAGTAACTGAAGAAATGGCTAGCGCTGCACCCCCCTGCGCTCAGTTCAGGCTTTTTTTTGTTTTTTCTGGATATTAAACCTGGGCCCTGCGCCCATTTACTTTTAACACCCCCCACCTGTAGGGCCCAATGCATAATAACTAGAATCCCTTGCTGTTTGCACCCTCCATTTCATTTTCTTTTATTTTGATTTTTCTTTTATATTTTCATATTAAATAAATCATAATAAATTGAAAATAGTTGTTTTTTTAATGATTCTTTTTTCTACCATTTCATGAAAATGTTAAGAAAATTAAATAAAAATAAAAATGACATTTTATTTTTGTTTGCTATTTTTTGCATATTTTCCAATTAATTGATTTCTTTTAATATTTTCAATGCATGCATATCATTAGAAAATTAATAAAAAATAGTAGATTTAGTCAAATAATTCCGTTCTTTTTTCTGTAGACTCGTGATTCAGTGTAGAATTTTATAGTACAAAAATATTAGCTCAATCATGCATTTTCATTTTAATTGCATTTTTCACTGTCATTGATGTTGGATAAATTGGTTTGTAGACATGTCTGTGTTGCTGATTTTAGTTCTTTCATCTGGTGTTGAATTTTGTTCTGATTTTTCAATATGTTATCCTAGAGCCATGTAGGTCTCCCATTAGATTTTGATCAGATTTTTGTAGGGTATTCTGATAGGATGTGTCTGAGCCTGAAGTTAGGAAAAGTCTTGATGACTTCTTGCTTTGAAGTTCAACTGTGGTTGAACTTCAGAGATAGTCTCTTGTGGTTTGTTGGCCTGTGGGTTCTTCTTGAAGGTGGGAGCTGATTGAGGTCCTGTTGGAGCTTGCAGAGAGGCAGTGGATTGAGGCTTAGTCTAGGAGCTTGTTGTCTGTTTGTGAGGTTCGAGATCCTGAAGTTTGAAGGGAGTTTATGGTACCTTCCTGAGGAAGGCACTATGAATGACTTTCATTCTTTCTTCTCACCTCTTTCGTAAGTATCCAATGATGTCGGAGCCGACTTGTGAGTTTAATTCCTCCCGAGGAGGGATGTAAACTGATCACAGGTTGTTGAGCCACATGGGATACGATTCCTAAGCGGAAGTCCCCTAGTACTTTCCTGAGGAAGGTCCTATGGGTCTATTCACTTAGTTCCATTAGTTTATCTAGGATTTCTCAAGTATCCAGTGATGTTGGAGCCAACTTGTGAGTTTAATTTCTCCTGAGGAGGAATGTAAACTGATCACAGTTGTTGAGCCACGTAGGATACAATTCCTAAGTGTCAGCCTCCTAGTACTTTCCTGAGGAAGGTCTTATGAGCCTGTTCACTTAGTTCCCCTAGTGCATATAGGTATTTCTCAAGTATCCCGTGATGCCGGAGCCTTCATGTGAGTTTAATTTCTCCTGAGGAGGAATGTAAACTGATCACAGTTGTTGAGCCGCATAGGATATGACTCCTGAGTAGTAACCTCCTGGTACTTTCCTGAGGAAGGCACTATGAGCTTGTCTGCTTAGCTCCTTTTCTCTGGTAAGCTTGTTCTGAAGCTTGGAGACTGGGATTGATTCCTCTTGCTTAGGTTTTTGATTAGAATTGTTGCTTAGATCTTTGCTTAAGGTGCTGTATAGAGTTTTGTTTAGAGCTAGATTAGGAGCTTGTTTCAGGTTTGTTAGAGACCCTGCTCAGGGTTAGTCTCTTTGTATTGTTTGACTTGTATGATGTTATGCTGCATTAGACTTAGGTGTTCATCTAGATGGTTCTGAGTAGGTGCATCTTAGAAGTAGACTTTGTATGCATGAGAAGTTGAGGTGGTCCTCCTTCTGCTTGTTTGTTATTGAATGGCTTTGCTTGTTGGTATTTGGTAGAGCTGAGCTCCCTTGCCTTTGTGGTTTGCGGTCTCTGTGCTTTGTTTGTCTAGTTGTTGCATTCATGCATATTTGCAGTATTCCTTTACTTTGCAGTTTCTTGTTTGTGATTTAGTCCTGTTGCCATGATCCCTTAGGAGCTCTGACTTCTCCGCTGCGGAGTTGTTATGATAGACATTAGGATGGTCAACCAGGTGTGATAGCAGTAGGTAGATTCCCCTGTTTCTCAGCTATAGTTCTAGGGTTTCCCTTTCCTTTCTGTAGGAGCTTTTGAGTAGCTTGACCCGTAGTTAGCTGAACTACAGCTGCTCTGATTCTTCGTTCCAGACGAAGATATGTAGGCATAGGATGCGATGTCCTAGCGAGCACACTAACGACTAACCTTTGTTCTCTCGCGGCTGTGCGATCGAGACTTTCCCGCTAACGACTAATTGTTATCCTTTTCTCTTGCCTGAGCGTATTTGAGACCGGATCGTATTTGTAGGTTCCCGAGCCTTAGAGACCAGTTTGTTTTCTCATTGCTGTGTGAGAGCCCCTGTTTACCCGTAGTTAGCCGAACTACGTTTGCTCTGATCTTCCATACTGTGTGGAAGTACGTAGGCACAGGACGCGATGTCCTGGCGAGCAACCTTTCCCCCGTTTAGTCGTAGGCAGTCGAACTACGTTGACTCTGACTTTCCCATTGCACGAGGGAATACGTAGGCCCAGAACACCGTATGTTCTGTCGAGTCCTGTCCTTTTATTTTCTTTTCAGACCAGCCATTAGCGTAGATAGATAACACACCCTTTTACCTATAAACACCCAGCGTGGATCCCATCGAGTACGATGGACGTGAGGGGTGCTAATACCTTCCCCTTGCGTAACCGACTCCCGAATCCAGGTTTTGGTTGCGATGACCATACCTTTTTCCCGTCTTTGCGAGGTTTACTTCGAGCGTTTCCTTTCCCGCTCTGAGGGATAAATAACGCACGGTGGCGACTCTCCTGTCAAGCCGGCGCCGATTTTCGCAGTAGCGACAGCTGGCGACTCTGCTGGGGACATATAGCATCTAGGGACTTTTCCCATCCCTTATGCTGGGACCGTTTCCCATCCCCTACGCGAGTCAATCCTAGCGCTTGGGTGTTCATTTGTTGGGTGTTATGCATATTGTGTTTTACTTTTCTGCACTTTACTTTTCTGTACCTTTACCTTTCCGCATTTATTTTCCAGCATTATATTATTATGATTATTGCTGTGGGCAAAGGGAGGTTACTGTGAGTGAAAGCCGGACCTGGGCTTGAGTACACACCTAGATATAGTTGCGGAGAAGTAGTAGACGAACCTGTCTGCTGAGCAGGCACAGTTCCCTACGAAAATCTGCGCTCAGACGAGATTCTTGCAGAGGTGCTCCTTTCCGGTCCTGAGGATCTGAGGGGAGTCCAGACGTGAGGGTTGTCGACTCTGGGGACCGATCATTTGGAAGTCAGCTAAGTGAGGCCTCTTCATGACTTGATGATGCCACTCCTTCTGGGAATCGCATCATCATTCATGAAAGTCTGTGACGCTGATGACCGCATAGGATGCCGTACCTTTGTCCGTGGATTAGGTCTATCCTACCTGTGAGAGGGACTGGGTTATTGCAGGAAAACTGGCCTTCAGAAACCATGATTCAGTACCTTTATCAGATGGTGTTCTTGATTCATCTCCAGGTGTGTTGTCTGGGTCAGATGGGTTTCTTATCTGAGGTTGAGGTTATTATCAGATGGTATTCTCGTCAGGTACAGAGGTTCAGATGGTTTTCTTACCAGGGGATTGATATTTTGAGTATCAGATGGTAGTTAGTGGCATGAGATTCTGGTGACCGTGTTGGTTTTCTGTTCTTGATCACAGAGATATCCCTCTTCAGGCTACAGCATAGCTCCTGTGTTCGCAGATTGCATTATTTATCATATTGCATCATTGCATTACCATCTGCATTCAACTAACGTGTGTGTATTGCAGGTACATATTTTCCCTTCCAGTTCTGGTGTTTGTTCCTAGCAAGACATGGAAAACCTGAAGAGAGTATTGCCCTACAAGTTTCCGTCGCCGAATATCAGTCTATTGTTAGAGTTGATTGCTATTGCTAAGAAGAGGGGAATGGGTGACTTCAGAAAGAGATATGGGAGGATTTTGACCTACGTTTATCAGCCATCTGCCTACGAGACCAGCGGCATCTATACTCTGTTACAGTTTTACGACGCGGAGCTCAGGTGTTTTGTATTTCCCGACTTTGTTTTGGCTCCTACCCTGGAGGAGTACTCTGCACTTCTGGATATACCGATCCGTGAGCAGATGCCTTTCTATCGTACGGACGCTGAGCCTAAGCTGGCTGAGCTTTCTGCCATCCTGTGCTTGAAAGAGTCTGAGCTGTCTGGGAAAATGATCAGAAGAGGAGACGTATGGGGATTCCCGTTGGATGTCTTAGTGGAGAAGGCTCGAGAGTATGCCCAGAAGGTTAGCTGGGATGTTTTTGACGTCATCCTTGCTGTATGTGTGTATGGCATCGTGTTATTCCCGAACATTCCTGATTTTGTTGATTCAGATGCCTTCTATATTTTGGCTGCGAAGAACCCAGTTCCTACTTTGCTGGGAGATATCCACCATTCAACTCATTATCAGAATGAAAAGCGACGAGGAAGGAATGTGTCTTGCTGTGTACCTCTCCTATGCAGGTGGTTCACCAGTCATATGCCTAAGTCAGGCCCGTTTGTCACATCTATCAATTCTCTAGGATGGCCCGAGCGCTTAATGGGATTGACTGCTGAGAACGTGGTATGGGTCATTAAAGAGGTATTTGGAGCTGAAGTCATACTCAAAGGCGAAGGATTCCCGAATGTTCCGTTAATAGGAAGGAAAGGTTGTGTCAACTATAACCCTTCCTTATTGATCAAGCAATTTGGGTACATACCTCAAGGAGCGCCAAAGCCCGAGGAGATACAGGAATCTCTGTATCTCACCGGGGCAATAGGGAAAGAAATGCTGACCAAACTTGAGAAAGCCTGGAAGAACTTGCACAAGAGAGGGAAGCTTTCAGGTAGCAGAGGAGATACTCGAGGTCCTAGCCCATATGTAGAATGGATTCGTGAGCGAGCTGTGAAGTTCCTTATGCCGTATCCAGCGGTTCAGCCATTGCATCCTCCTCCGGTAGAGGAGCCTACCACTGTGGACATTCAGGTTTACAAGCAGCTGATGGCGGAGAAAGAAGAGCTAGCAAGGGCTAAAGAGGCTTTAGAGCAGGAGAATGCCAAGCTTCGGCATGAAAAGATTGAAACAGGATACTTTTCTAAGCAACAGGATGAAACTCTGAAACATCTGAAGACTACGCTATTGGAGTTGACTGAAACCAAGAAGCGTCTAGAGTTAGATGTAGACTCAGTTAGTAGTGTGTTGGCCACCAAGAAGCAAGAGCTGGAAAGGGCCTACACAAAGCTAGCCAAGTTCAGAGAACACTGGGATCTCACTATGACCAAGCGCAAGGGGCGAGAAGAAGAGCTGAAGACACAGATTGCTCAGTTAGAAGAACAGGTCAAAGTGAAGAATGAAGAGCTTGAAGAAGAAGCCTGTCGCCGATACGAGGCCGAGCGCAAGTTGACAGATGCCATGAAGAATTTGGAAGATTTCCAGCATAGAGCAGATGCCAAGAGACCCAAACCTGGGGGCGGTGCCAATGATAAGGCTTGGGAAGACTTTGTCAGAGACATCCAGGGGACGGTCAGGAAGAGGGATCGACTGATAGAAGGTTTGATTTATCAACCAGATCATGCAGAGACAAAGAAGATGGTCGAAGACTTCCGCAACCGTACCCGTATTTGATTTCTCTCTTGTATTCTGTATGTTGAGATCACCACCAGGCATGTTGGATGGGATCCTCTTTGTCATATCAGCTGTATGGAGCGTAGTTATGTAACTTCTTGACAAGACAGTTATTCTAATCAATATATGAGGGTTTTTCCAAATATTGTCTTTATGGCTTATCTCGTCTTGCTACCACTGACACTGGAATTGGAGGGAAAATATCTCCAATGCACACATGCACGTTAGCATTTTTGTATTTCTGTTTGCATAAATCATACTGCATAGCATTTCTCTAGCAGGTCAGAGCACTTATCCAGCCTTTGTTTTCACCAGAAAGTGATTCTTGGGGAATTGGTTGAGGCAAGAGTGGAGTGTTGAAGACGATCAAGGGGCTGAAGTAGATTTGAACAGAATCAAGCAGTGAAGTCAGTTACAGGTAATTGGTAGCTATGTCTGAAGGCAATTTCCATGCTCCTAACACCCAGGCAGGGTTTACTGTGGCGTCCAACCATCAGTATGATTCTATGGAAGGCTTCCCGCAAGCAAACAATCTTACTGCAGCCCAAGTTGTGCAGCCTGCTGTTGAGAACCGAGATCAACATGAGCAGTTTCTCGCCCGAAATGAACGCTATCCTCCTGTCAACAATCAATGTGTTGCTTTCCCTGTGATGAATTACCAGAGAGATATTCCAATGACCGGGTTAGTAGATCCAAGAGCTCTTGACGAGGGTAGAAGACTCCGAGTGTTGGAAGAGCAAATGAAAGCCTTGGAAGCGAAAGATGCCGTTAACCTGGATGCTGTGGCCATGTGCTTGGTCCCCGACCTCGTGTTGCCGTACAAGTTCAAAGTGCCGGAATTTGAAAAATACACAGGAGATAGCTGTCCGAAGTTGCATTTGATGATGTTCTGTCGAAGGATGACTTCGTTTGTGCGAAATGACAAATTGATGATCCATTGCTTTCAGTATAGCCTGACTGGGGCATCCCTGAGATGGTATGTGCAATTGGAAAGTAATCAGATTCGATCATGGGTGGATTTAGCCAGAGCTTTCATAAAGCAGTACGATTACAACCTGGATTTGACTCCTAGTCTTGTAGATCTGCAAGAATTATTTCAGGCGGAGAATGAATCGTTCAGAGCATATTTGCGAAGATGGAAAGAATTGGCTGCTTGTGTTCAACCACCGCTTCCGGAAAGAGAACTGGTTGACATCTTCTTGGGTACCCTGAAAGGCCATTATTTTGACAAATTGTTCAGTTGCACAAGCTTTGTGGGCCTGATGAGGCTGGGAGAGATTGTTGAGCGAGGACTCAGGAGTGGAAAGTTTCGAGGTGTTCCTTACGTCCCAGTTAATAAGATTGAGTCAGTTGTCAGTTCTCAAGAAGAGTGGGAAGGAGATGACGCCACCTCAGAATCTCTAGCATCTCAGGATCAGTTTTCAGACACTTCAAGTCAACGATCATCCTATCGCCGATCGCGTCAGCACGCTCCACGCAGACCAAGGAAACCTGAAAGGCAGTTTACTCAGCTACCGGTATCATACAGTCAGTTGTTGCCAGATCTGGTCAGAAGCGGATTGATAGTGCCGAAAGAGACTAAGCCGGTGATTCCACCGTATCCTCCAGGTTTTGATGCCAGCGCCCGCTGTGAGTACCATGTTGGGGCACAGGGGCATTCAACGAATGATTGTAAGGTGCTTAGAAGTCAGATTCAAGATCTGTTAGACTCTAGCCGTATTTGCATCACTTCTTAGGGTTTTGTTCAGATTAATGATTTTCCATCTTCCAGCTGCGGGGGTTCGTCAGTTAATATCATGGAAGACTCCGCAGGAAGTGTGTGCTCTGAAGATTGTCAATCGGAGAGTTCAGTTGAATATGGGAGAAATTTCTAGAGGTTTCTGTGCCGGGTGTCGCATCTGTTTTCTTTGCTTAACCCGTTTAGCTTTTGTGCACTAGGGTCTGCCGACCACCACCAGGATTGTTGGCTGGGGTCGTTGTATTCGTACTCATTTGTGCTCACCTGCTAATTTTGTTGGTTATACATATGTGGGAGATGTTTGTCTGTGTGCTTATAGCTTGAGTTTCTCTTTGTGAATATGTGTTTGCTTTCTGCGCTGCATTATCATTTAGCAGGTATATCGGAACCGTGGGCCTTATTTCCTCATCGTTCCAGTTTATTGCAGGAACTCCTTCAGAGATATGGAACAGAATCAGTTTGAATTGATCGAAGTCCAAAGCCAGCTGGGGCAGATGATGAAAGACATGCAAGAGATGCGTCTGGGGCAGAAGATTCTCAAAGAGGAGAACAGTCAGCTGAAGACCCAAATGAGCTTGATCATGGAGGTAGTCAAGAATGTGCTTAGGAAAGAAGACGATCAGCTATTTGAAGCCGCAATGAAGAAGCTCGCGCCACCTGTGCATGTGGAACCTGAGCAGCAGCAACAGAAGATACATCCGGCTCAGCGGAGGATCCAGGAAGGGAAGCCAAGGAGAATATTTGAGGCACCACCTATGACCTATGCTGAGCTCTTGCAGACCTTATTGAGGTTTAATCTGGTTGAGAAGAGAACGTTGGCGCCACCAACGAGAGCGTTTCCTCAAGGGTACGATGCCAATAAGCAATGTGAGTTTCATTCCGGGGCATTCGGACATGACATCGAGGGTTGTCATGCTTTTAAGCACAATGTTCAAGACCTGATTGACTCGCACGATATTGAATTCACGCCGGGCGGCGTAGCTGTGCATATTGCTCCTGTCTCGGTCGATGCTAAGATGACAGACGTTTCTAAAGCTGCAGTAGGTCAGAAGCGTATCCTGGACTCCATGGTGTCAGAATCTCCAGGCCCACAACTGTTGCCTATTCCTGGGGCAGATCTAAGAAAGAAAATGGTTAAGCATAAGGAGAGCATTAATCAGTACATTGAAGGTCAAGAAACCGATGTTGCATTTGCTACAAAGGGTGTTCAAGGGTCAACCCGATACCAGCAGCAGCAGCCTCAGCAGGGGGCACAGCAGGCTCAACGAAGATTCCAGGGTAGTAAACCGAGAAGAGTGTTTGAGAAGCCTCCCTCAACATATGCCGAGTTGTTGCAGACATTGTTGGGATTGAATCTGGTAGAGAAAAGAACTCTGGCACCAATAACGGGAACTCCCCCGTTTGGTTATGATGCAAACCGACACTGCGAGTTTCATTCTGGAGCCCCGGGTCACGATATAGAAGGTTGCCATGCTTTTAAGCACCAAGTGCAGGATTTGCTTGATAGTGCAACAATCAGCTTCGGGCAGAAAGGTCCCCAAATCATCTGAATGAAGGAGGAAGGGCTCTATAATTTGGCTAAGTCGTTGAAAGCAGATCAAGGCAGCATCAAATTGCCTCTAATAAAGATAGCTGGTTCAGCAGCAGGGCAGATGTGAAAGCCCGGTTCTCAGAAGCTAGCATATTTTCTTTGTTTTAGCTTGTCATTTCTTTACATTTGTAGTTGCTTTCCTGTTTGAATTTGTAAACTTGTTTGTAAAACTTGTTGTTTTCGTTCAAATTGATGATAATGAAATAAATATGCATATTTTGATGAAATCCAGTCGTGTTCACTAACTGTTTTTGCAAATGTCCAACGTTTGGTTAAGAAGAATTTGGGGAGGATGACGAAAATGACCGACATGCAAATTCCGATTGTATGCTTTTGAAGTAGAACCTGTTGATGATGTACAGGCATCGTTTCAAATCCCTAAACACCGGAGACATAAGGAAGATAATCCCTTGTCAACCCCTTTGAGCCTTGTAGTAGGAGTTTCTTTCTGTGAACGAAAAACCTCAATTTTAACCTGGGGCAGGGTAGGTGTTAGCTAATTTGACCAAGCGTCCAAATTGCAAAAGGAGCGTCCGTTCGAGGATCAATCACATCCCTAGAGGTCGTGCCTAAAAAACCACAATGGTTCAATCAAGAGTGGGACAGCCACATCACTTCCCAAAGATTCAGGCAACCGGTGTCACACGACTTGTTCGAAAGAAAAAATGAAAAAGAAATCAAAAGCCCGCTAAGTCAAGAAAACTTCAAAACAAATGACTTAGGCAAAAATGAGGGCATCCCGCTGGACTTAAAAAAATCAAGAGAAACTCAAAAGGAGTCGGTCCAGGCAAAAGTTAGGGATATGAAGAGAAAAAGATGAAAAGGATCAAAAGAAAAATCCCCAAAAGGGAATACGAGTCGTGTGACCACAAGTGTCAAAGACAAAGAGTGAGTGGCTGTCACTCCAAAATCCAAAAGTTTCTCGAACTATCATTCCTATTTTCTAAGCCTCTGAGAGGTGAGCGCTAAGGTCGAATTAGCTAAACGTAGGATGGGAGAACATCAAGGAGAATGGGTGGGTTAAAAATAAATTTTGAGCCTTTATCCTTCCTTTCAAAACCATGAACCTGACCACGTTACAACCTTCAAAAGTCCTAATTGAAGCAGGTTGTTTCGAAAGCATACTCCGGTAAAGGTCGCGTCGATTTTGACTCCTAAAAGGTTCCTCTTACCATGTTGGTACTAATGTTGATGAATGTTTTGTGCATTATATGCTATAAACTGTTTTCCTTTTCCCAGTGAACAGATTGGATGTCAAAGCTGTCATATGTGTTGCATTAATACATCTTTTATGCAGAACAGCTCGTTTTACTTGCAAGTAAGCGCTGGACAGCAGAAAAGCTTCCTACAATGGAAAGTATGGTCAAGATAGAAGGCAGAACGCCCGAATGTTCCGAGAGCAGGGGCAAGCTTTATTGTGATCCCCAGTCAGGTCAGCTTTTCGAAGTCAGTTATTCTGGGGCAGTCAGGTTGAGGTTTGGTGAATACGGCGTAGTCAAGGGCACTACTCTGAATCAAATAATCGGGGCAAGGTCATTGCAGCCAGAGGCAGATCATCTTAAGCACGCAAAGGTTGTGCGAGAAGCAGATGAGGTGAAGTATCTCTCAGAAGTTCAGAACGCTGACGCATGTTATATCAGACCATCGAGGCAACAGATTTGCAGATTTCCTCTCAAGGACTATCCCCACAGATGTCCGGTAAGCTGGGGTATATCAGAAGCAAAAGGATTGTTGTTCTCCGTACCTACAGGGTCATTCAGAGTTATTCGAGCGGATGCAGTCGATTTTCGAGAGCGAGATGATTGCGGGAAGTCGTGTTACTATCCCTTGACCCTCCACTAAAAGGCTGCGTATTCAGGAAGAATATTTTCCAGCATCAGTTGTACCTGACCCAGTAAGATAGCTTAAGAGCTCAAACCCATGTTTGCGATTACTATGAAGCCCATCCGTGTTGGCGCATCAATTTCCAGATCCGAGCTTCGTCAGTACGCAGGAGGACTCCCTCCATTTTCTCCAGCAAAGTCCAATTTGTCATTGGCATGGATAAGCTAGCCCCAGAGAAGTCCAATCACACTCGGCGCGTCTGCTATTTCACAACGGAGTTATATTCCCCAGCAGGGCATTACTTCGTCGCGATGTTCGGTAAAGTTCCCAATATCACCAGCAGAGTTGATTTCACTCTCCCAGCATTTATTTTGCTAGGGCGATTCAGTGATATCCAGTTTATCCCCAGCAAAGTTGGCCTCGCCTTCAGCATTTATTTTGCTGAAGTGGTTTTCTGTACCCGGCCTTCTCCGGCAGCTCGAGCCTGCACTAGCATATTGCATGCATCATATTTGCATCATACTTGCATATCACTGTCAAAATGCGTAGCATTTCTATCCAGAATGGAGCATTACGCTGTAGAAAGATTAAAGCATTTGCATATGCATACGAAGCATAAGTCAGATTTTCTATCAGCCTCATATGGCGCGTGAATTGCTCTGTGATCAGTTCAGGGGCATTTATCCAGCAACAGTATTCAGACAGTTCAGCAGATTATTTGTATCAGATCTTATGATAGTTGTGCTTTGATCAAGCAGTCATCTGATATCGACAGACTTTTCTTCCCGTCAATTCATATTGACGATGTGTTCCTCCAATAAATGGATTTCTCCGTCTATCATTAGACGTCTTGAGTATGAATGTGGTTTTCTTTCCGTCTATCCATAGACGATGTGAAATTGCGGATGGTCGCAGTAAGGTTTCAAGAAGGGGTTCCCCCAGGATGTGCTTTTCTTCCCGTCTATCAGTAGACGATGTGAAGTTTTGATGGATTTTCAATAGGGTTCAGAATAGAGCTTTTCTAGCAAGTGGCTTTCCTTTCCGTCTATCAGTAGACGATGTGAAGTTTCGAGTTACTGTTCAGCGGGTTTCTTATTGCCAGATCATGCATATGATGAGATGTTTCCCCAGCGAGTCTTCTCCGGCTATCCTTGGTTGTTGAGGGGTTTCAAAACGATTTTGGATATTGGTTCTATTTCTGGTTATTGGATATGATGACGTTTAAGAGGGACTTTTCTGACCATCAATCCTTATTGATGTCGAGGCTCTTCGAAGAATGTTCAGTTTTCGTGATTATCGATTCTTATTGACGACATGGTTCCTTAAAAGGTGGTTTTTCTTACCGTCGGTCCATACTGACGATGTGGCCCCTTCAAGGATATTGATCTTTCCATCAATTTCCGTAGACAGAAGGATTCTGAAATTCAAGGGTTGGTGTTGAATGGAGATTAATGGTGCCTTTCCGTCTACTCTTAGACGATGCAAGTATGGAGATTAAGAATTTCTTCCCGTCTACTCTTAGACGATGTGAATTGATTTGTTCATCAATCAGGATGATGCCGTCTATCCTTAGACGATGTGAGTTTGGAGATTATGAATGTCTTTCCGTCTATCCTTAGACGATGAGAATACTGATTTGTTCATCAATCAGGATGATCCCGTCTACTCTTAGACGATGTGTGTATGGAGATTAAGAATTTGATCCCGTCTACTCTTAGACGATGTGTGTATGGAGATTAAGAATTTGATCCCGTCTACTCTTAGACGATGTGAGTTTGGAGATTATGAATGTCTTTCCGTCTATCCTTAGACGATGAGAATATTGGTTTGTTTCATCAATCAGGATGATCCCGTCTACTCTTAGACGATGTGTGTATGGAGATTAAGAATTTGATCCCGTCTACTCTTAGACGATGTGAGTTTGGAGATTATGAATGTCTTTCCGTCTATCCTTAGACGATGAGAATATTGGTTTGTTTCATCAATCAGGATGATCCCGTCTACTCTTAGACGATGTGAATTTGGAGATTAATGAATGTCTTTTCGTCTACCCTTAGACGATGTGAATTTGGAGAGTATTCCTTCCCGTCTATCTTAGACGATGTGAATTGGGAGATTAATGTTGTCTTTCCGTCTATCATTAGACGAGGTGAGTATTCAATCAGGGTGTCTTCCCGTCCATCTTTGGACGATGTGAGTATATTTCTCTTCCTGCCTATCAGTAGGCAACGTGAAAGGATCAGGTATGTTGTTGTAGCCCTCAGGGTTTGTTATATGGGGTATCACAAGCAACGGGTATTCAAATCAGGAGTTCTTTATCAGATGATTGATCAGTTTGGTGCCGCAATGACTGGACTCAGTTTTCTGGACTTTATTCCCCAAGCAGTTGACAGTGTATGCTCGCGGTTGGCAAATTTTCGGGTTTTATTTGTATTCAACCGTCTCGTACCTCTGAATGTTTGAAGGCTGAGCGCTCTTCAAACCCTTCAGGTCCAAGTCGCTTGAATAGGGGCAGCTGTTGCACCCTAAAATTTGACCAACCGATTCTCCTATCTGACTCATGATTAAATTCATATTCGCAGCTCAGACATGTGATATTTGTGCACAAGCAGGGGATATCAGAGTTTTCAGCTTGACTTTCGTCTATCAGATATGGCAGACTCAGTCCAGATTATCGGGGTTTTATTTTCAGGAAATTGTGCGCTCCTCAGTGATTTTTAGCTTGCACAGTAATTTTGGGGATATTCTGATGCCCGGGGATCTCTGTTCGATTCAATCTGGTCTCGTGCGTTTTTTTGCGGGGGTCATGTGCATTCATCTGCATTTTTAGGGTTTAATAGGCTTCTGTGAATTTTTAACAGGCTTTATAGATTTTTCTGGAATTTAAATAGGGTTTTTGAATATCTTAATAGCTTAATTCTTCTTTTTAGAATTTTATAGAATATTTTAAATAGATTTTAATCATTTGTAGAATTTTTAATAGAATTTAAATAGCTTTTATCATTTTTAGAATATTAGTGAATTTTTCTTAGCATATTAAATAGAATGATACAAATTAGGGTTAATAGAAATAGGTAATTGTTTTTAGATAATATAGAAAATAATATAGTTTTTTTCTTATTAATGATAGATTTTAATAGATATTAAATGATATTAGGATTTTAATAGGAATTGGTGAAAGTTTAGAGTCAATTAGATCTTAATTCTTTTTTTTAGATTTAATTAGGTTGATATAGAATTAATTAGGATTTAAATCTTTTTGTTTAGGATTTAATTGAATTTGTTAGATTTTATTAGGATTAATCATTAGTTTAATTGGTATTAGTTAGGATTAATTGTTTTTATTAAAATTCAGTTTTTTTACAGTTTTTGTTGATCATGTCCGTATGGGCCCAGGGGCGTTTTTGGTAAGGCCCAATTCTCATCAATTCTCATCAGCAAAAAAAAAGTCCAGGAAACAATCCAATTTCTTCCAGCGAAGCCTAGAAGCTTCTGGAAGTGTCCAGGTGTTTCAGGGGTATAAAAGCAGACACGTGTAGCAAACAGAAGGGGCCCACGTTACACTCAGAGATCCACGCCACGCGTCCCACTGAAGCTCACCCTCTCTCTCTCTGCTGACACGCGTATCCCATGCAGCCACCTCCCTGAGACACCTGTCCTCCCCTCACTTCCTCACCGGAAACCCCTCGCCGGGCATGCAAATCCGGCGATAACAGACTCCGGCCACCGCCAACTCCGCCGGAGGACGCCAAAACTACCAGAATCCTCATATCTTCTTCTTTCTCCCCAGATCTCCTCCGTCACCTTCATAATCCCTTCGCCGGAAACATCATCGTCGCCGGAATCTTCATACCTCCATCAATTTTTTCCAGAACAACATCAAACCTTCATCAACTGTTTCCAGAAATCAACAACCTTCATCTTCTTCCATCAACTTCATCCGTTCTTTCAAAACAATCTTCATCAACCAACTCCAGGAAGTCTTCAAGATTCTCAACGCTCGCGTTCAACCTCCCCTCCGCGCTCTCGTCTTCTCCAAAGTTCCTCCACCGTGCATCAAAGATCAACGCGTCTCTTAGATTTGCATCTCCCTCAGTCTTTTTCCCAGAGAGATCGTCGCGCCTTCGAGAAGTTTCAAGAACTTCATCGCATCAACTTCATCGTCTCAGGTTCGTTTTCTTCATCGCCTCCATTATTGGTTTAGATCATGAGTTTCGTTTGAGGTTTGCATGTTAGCTTATTAGATCCAGATTAGGTAGTTGATTGTGAGTTAGGGTTTGATTCCTCGTGAGAGAGGTGCGAAGTTCTTTGGGGTTCTTTTTTGGGAATGATGTGTGAGTGAAAAGATGAATTGCAGAGAGAGTGAGTTGGGGGAGACGAGTGAACGGCTAGGGTTTAGGAGTGTGAACAGTACCCAAGAGATGGAAGTGATTTCGTTTTTGTTTGTTAGGGTTCCCCAACTGGGTTTAGGGTTAGGGTATTGGGCTAAGCCCAAAAGTGTTCTGCTGAACACTACCCTCGTTTTCACTCAATTACCCCCCCGTGTGTGAGATCAGAATGGATTGATTTGGGCCTTAGGCCCTAATTGCTGTTAACACCCCCTGGGCGTAAGCCCATTGAGATAGTAACTGAAGAAATGGCTAGCGCTGCACCCCCCTGCGCTCAGTTCAGGCTTTTTTTTGTTTTTTCTGGATATTAAACCTGGGCCCTGCGCCCATTTACTTTTAACACCCCCCACCTGTAGGGCCCAATGCATAATAACTAGAATCCCTTGCTGTTTGCACCCTCCATTTCATTTTCTTTTATTTTGATTTTTCTTTTATATTTTCATATTAAATAAATCATAATAAATTGAAAATAGTTGTTTTTTTAATGATTCTTTTTTCTACCATTTCATGAAAATGTTAAGAAAATTAAATAAAAATAAAAATGACATTTTATTTTTGTTTGCTATTTTTTGCATATTTTCCAATTAATTGATTTCTTTTAATATTTTCAATGCATGCATATCATTAGAAAATTAATAAAAAATAGTAGATTTAGTCAAATAATTCCGTTCTTTTTTCTGTAGACTCGTGATTCAGTGTAGAATTTTATAGTACAAAAATATTAGCTCAATCATGCATTTTCATTTTAATTGCATTTTTCACTGTCATTGATGTTGGATAAATTGGTTTGTAGACATGTCTGTGTTGCTGATTTTAGTTCTTTCATCTGGTGTTGAATTTTGTTCTGATTTTTCAATATGTTATCCTAGAGCCATGTAGGTCTCCCATTAGATTTTGATCAGATTTTTGTAGGGTATTCTGATAGGATGTGTCTGAGCCTGAAGTTAGGAAAAGTCTTGATGACTTCTTGCTTTGAAGTTCAACTGTGGTTGAACTTCAGAGATAGTCTCTTGTGGTTTGTTGGCCTGTGGGTTCTTCTTGAAGGTGGGAGCTGATTGAGGTCCTGTTGGAGCTTGCAGAGAGGCAGTGGATTGAGGCTTAGTCTAGGAGCTTGTTGTCTGTTTGTGAGGTTCGAGATCCTGAAGTTTGAAGGGAGTTTATGGTACCTTCCTGAGGAAGGCACTATGAATGACTTTCATTCTTTCTTCTCACCTCTTTCGTAAGTATCCAATGATGTCGGAGCCGACTTGTGAGTTTAATTCCTCCCGAGGAGGGATGTAAACTGATCACAGGTTGTTGAGCCACATGGGATACGATTCCTAAGCGGAAGTCCCCTAGTACTTTCCTGAGGAAGGTCCTATGGGTCTATTCACTTAGTTCCATTAGTTTATCTAGGATTTCTCAAGTATCCAGTGATGTTGGAGCCAACTTGTGAGTTTAATTTCTCCTGAGGAGGAATGTAAACTGATCACAGTTGTTGAGCCACGTAGGATACAATTCCTAAGTGTCAGCCTCCTAGTACTTTCCTGAGGAAGGTCTTATGAGCCTGTTCACTTAGTTCCCCTAGTGCATATAGGTATTTCTCAAGTATCCCGTGATGCCGGAGCCTTCATGTGAGTTTAATTTCTCCTGAGGAGGAATGTAAACTGATCACAGTTGTTGAGCCGCATAGGATATGACTCCTGAGTAGTAACCTCCTGGTACTTTCCTGAGGAAGGCACTATGAGCTTGTCTGCTTAGCTCCTTTTCTCTGGTAAGCTTGTTCTGAAGCTTGGAGACTGGGATTGATTCCTCTTGCTTAGGTTTTTGATTAGAATTGTTGCTTAGATCTTTGCTTAAGGTGCTGTATAGAGTTTTGTTTAGAGCTAGATTAGGAGCTTGTTTCAGGTTTGTTAGAGACCCTGCTCAGGGTTAGTCTCTTTGTATTGTTTGACTTGTATGATGTTATGCTGCATTAGACTTAGGTGTTCATCTAGATGGTTCTGAGTAGGTGCATCTTAGAAGTAGACTTTGTATGCATGAGAAGTTGAGGTGGTCCTCCTTCTGCTTGTTTGTTATTGAATGGCTTTGCTTGTTGGTATTTGGTAGAGCTGAGCTCCCTTGCCTTTGTGGTTTGCGGTCTCTGTGCTTTGTTTGTCTAGTTGTTGCATTCATGCATATTTGCAGTATTCCTTTACTTTGCAGTTTCTTGTTTGTGATTTAGTCCTGTTGCCATGATCCCTTAGGAGCTCTGACTTCTCCGCTGCGGAGTTGTTATGATAGACATTAGGATGGTCAACCAGGTGTGATAGCAGTAGGTAGATTCCCCTGTTTCTCAGCTATAGTTCTAGGGTTTCCCTTTCCTTTCTGTAGGAGCTTTTGAGTAGCTTGACCCGTAGTTAGCTGAACTACAGCTGCTCTGATTCTTCGTTCCAGACGAAGATATGTAGGCATAGGATGCGATGTCCTAGCGAGCACACTAACGACTAACCTTTGTTCTCTCGCGGCTGTGCGATCGAGACTTTCCCGCTAACGACTAATTGTTATCCTTTTCTCTTGCCTGAGCGTATTTGAGACCGGATCGTATTTGTAGGTTCCCGAGCCTTAGAGACCAGTTTGTTTTCTCATTGCTGTGTGAGAGCCCCTGTTTACCCGTAGTTAGCCGAACTACGTTTGCTCTGATCTTCCATACTGTGTGGAAGTACGTAGGCACAGGACGCGATGTCCTGGCGAGCAACCTTTCCCCCGTTTAGTCGTAGGCAGTCGAACTACGTTGACTCTGACTTTCCCATTGCACGAGGGAATACGTAGGCCCAGAACACCGTATGTTCTGTCGAGTCCTGTCCTTTTATTTTCTTTTCAGACCAGCCATTAGCGTAGATAGATAACACACCCTTTTACCTATAAACACCCAGCGTGGATCCCATCGAGTACGATGGACGTGAGGGGTGCTAATACCTTCCCCTTGCGTAACCGACTCCCGAATCCAGGTTTTGGTTGCGATGACCATACCTTTTTCCCGTCTTTGCGAGGTTTACTTCGAGCGTTTCCTTTCCCGCTCTGAGGGATAAATAACGCACGGTGGCGACTCTCCTGTCAAGCCGGCGCCGATTTTCGCAGTAGCGACACGTAGCACTTACACTTTCATAGAAAACACAACCAAAATAGAGTCTGACTCAGAAGAGGTATTTTCTGAATTTTTCCGTGCTGATTTAGAATCATGTTTGTCAGAATCTTTGAATAGGTATCAGAAACTTCAATGCAAATTCAAGGACCTGAAAAGGGTTCATAAATCTGAAGTTGAAGAGTGTATTAAGCTAGAGAAAGAAGTTTCTAAACAAAAAGATGACAATTTTGTTTTGGAAAGAGAAAATGATTTTCTTAACAAAAAATGTTTAAAACTTGAAGAAACCCTTTCTAAAGCTTCTCAGACTTCCGAAACCATCTTATATAAATATGATAAGGAATTTCATAATTTATTGGACAATAGCATAGATAGAAGCAAAATGGATTCCATGATCTATGGTGTTAGTCACAATAGAAAGAGAGGAACTGGTTATGATTCCGACAATGATGATCAGATTCATCTTCAAGAAAACAAACCAAAATCTCCCTTCTCTTATCATTATACACTAGCACAGACAAAACATTTACTGCTGCACGAAAACCCAGGGTGTTAGAAACTCTTGGAAAACTAATCAGAGAGGACCCAAAAGATTATAGGTGCCAAAAGATAAAATAGTGTACATTTCAGATATCCTATGCAGTAGAGTTAAAACACCAGTCATGGTACCTGGACACTGAATGCTTGCGACACATGATGGGAAGAACACATATGTTCCAAAGCCTGGAACTTAAAGATGTTGGGTACGTAGGTTTCATAGGAAACTAGAAAGGAAGAATCAAAGGATCTGGAACAGTTGGTAACAGATTTCTTCCTTCTATATTAGCATGAGAAAGATTTCTCAACTAAATAACTTAAGTTAGTCAAAGAATTGCTTAAGCTGAAGTTTACTTCAGATGCTATCTGTGAAGCATGTCAGAAAGGCAAGTTTTCTAAAACATCTTCCAAATCTAAAAATGTTGTTTCCACCTCTAGACCATTGGAGCTTCTACACATTGACTTGTTTGGTCTAGTGAAAACAGTGTCAGTCAATGGTAAGAAGTATGAACTTGTCATTATGGATGATTACAGTCATTGGAGATGGGTAAAATTCCTAAGGTACGAGAATGAGTCACATTCTATGTTTACCAGTTTCTGTTATAAAGTGCAAAATAATTTTGATTCTAAGATTGTTAGAGCCAGAAGTGATCATGGTGGCTGTCGCAACTGCGAAAAACAACCGGCGGAAAAAACAGAAGAGTCGCCACTTTCGTTATTTATCCCACAGAGAGAGAAAGGAAACGATCGGAAAAACCTAAAGAAAAAGGGAAAGACAAGGTCATCGCAACCATGTCTGGATTCGGGAGTCGGTTACACAAGGGGAATGTATTAGCACCCCTCACGTCCGTCGTACTCGACGGGATCCATGCATTGTTGTCTATCTAAAAGGGTGTGTTGATACTATCTAGCTAAAGGCTCAGAGACAAAAGAAAAAGAAAAGAGAAGTGACTCAGTAGAGCATCGCCGCTCTGTGCCTATGTACTCCCTCGTACAATGGGAAAGTCAGAGTCAACGTAGTTCGACTAACTACGGGTAAAAGGGGGGAGGTTGCTCGCTAAGATATTGCGTCTTATGCCTACGTACTTTCATCTGGTATGAAAGATCAGAGCAAACATAGTTCGGGCTAAAAGGACCACAGGCTGGTTCACAAGTTTTTTAGGCCCGAGTAGAGTTAACCGATAGTTCTAGCAGTTGGTGTATGCAACTCGATCATTAGAGACTTAAGCGTTACCGTTTGCGGTAGAACTAAGAGTTAACGACACTCTTTTATCTGAAAAGATTTCCTTGATTAAGATCCCGAAGGATGAAAAGGTTTGAAGTGTTTTTGTGTTTTTTAGAGAAGAAGTGTTTTGAATTTGATTTGCAACTTATGTCACACTAGAGACTATGACCTAAGAACGAATGTGTCGTATATCACCCAAAGGGTGTACACTAAACATTCTAGGTCCTTGAGAGGAGGCCCCTCAATTACCATTTCTCAAGTAGCTTAAGGCCCGTATAGTGCTACACTTGTCATTCTTTATTAAGTGTTTTAAGAGTGTTTGAAGATGAGAAGAGAAGAAAGGACACTAATGGGAGACTAATCAATCCTAAAAGTTATCATGCAAAGTGGACTTAAAGTTGAGATTCAAAAGGGAACTACCTAATGTTATCATACATGTTTAGGAACCTAATGTCTATCATAACCTCAAGAGTTTAGAGAACTTATGGGGAGCATGGCAAAGAAAATAAAAGGAGGAAGAAGAAGAAGAAGAAGAATGCATATGCAAATGAAAATGCAAACATAAGATGCACAAACAGAATAAAAGTGGGAGGAAAATAGTGTGGGGAAGTAGCCTTCACAAGCTCATCTTAACCAAGCATGCATATGGAAATGCAAGAAAAGAAAGGAAGAAGGAGTGCACAAGAAGAAATTAATCAAACAATAGCAAACCACACAAAGATGCACCAAAAAACATGTGATGAAATGACCTAAGTCAAACAACATCAACCACACCAATAAAACTAAACCAAATGAAAGGTAAAACAAAACCCAAATCTAAGTGAGGATGGGAGACCAAATGAGGGTAGCAAGGACCTCATAATAGGTACTCAACCATAAACATCACTTAACAAAAGCAAAGAAGCACCAAAATTCTCCTCAAGGATTCATGATTCTAGGTATGCTTCAAATACCTCCAAAGGAGGGACCAAGCCACCTTAAATGACACTACAAGGTCATTGGACAGAAGGGAGATGAAGAGAAGAAAGCTCAAAAGCAATCACAAAACAAAACAAGAAGAAATGCAAGTAAGAGCATAAAGGAAGCAAACATGCATCACATAGGAGTTCAAGTTGAAAGCTCAAAAAGAAACACACAAATGAACAAGGAAGAAACAATATCATGACCTAAAATTGAACCAACATCATCCTTAACATGTTAAAAACATGAAACAAAAGGCATTGGGGGTTCAAAGGATCCAAAAATGTCATATCCAAGTCAAACTAGGTCAAGGTACATGTGCGAACCACCCTTGGAGGTGATTTGACTTACAAGTTACCTCAAAAATAGGAAAATGGTTCAAAAATAATCAAATAAAATGTACAAGGTAGCTAAACATGTTGGCAAGCATAGGCCAAAAGCTCAAAGCAAATATCCTCTCAAAGCACCATCAAAAGAAACAATTCACTTAGATGTACCACTTAGAGATGGGGGAAACAAAGACAAACAGAAGAGCCACAAAAGTCAACCCAAAAGTCAACAAACAGGGGCAAAATGGTCCTCAAAAATTGATCAACTCATCATTGAGATGAGGATCAATTTCAATCATTGGATCAAAAAGGAGGAAGAGAAATAAATGCAAGAGTAAACAAAGTTACAATTTAAACCATTTAAAACCACTCCAATATTTAGTTTTTTTTTAAATTGAAAATAAAATCAAAAATAAAAATAAAAATATCTAAAAAATATTAGACATCTCGAAGTTTATAAAAATATTTTTGGTGAATTTTTAAAGTATTGGAGCTATTTTATTTGATTTAAATTGCAAACAGAAAAATAAAACAAAAATCAAAAAAGAAAATAAAAGAAAATAATAAACATTTGGTGCAAATAGCAACAAAATCAAGTGTAAAATGAGACTGGGCCCATCAGGGGGTGCGTACAGCAGGTGCGTACAAGCCCCAAATAGAAAATCAAAAACTAAAATAAAAATCTGGCAATCTAGTGTGCAAGAGTCAACTATGGACTAGCGTGGAAATCAGTGTGGCACGCATGATCATCTGGTAATCACATCATGAGGCTGATAGCTTGCCAACACATTAATGAGGTATTTGAATGCAATTACATGCAAACAGTCAAAGGAGGCATATCGTAGGTCTTAATCCTAGACGTTGAGGCAAAAAGTAATCAGATCACACGCACCACAAGATGACACCTAAGCATCTTCTTCATTTGAAAAAGAGAGGGAACCAGAGGTGGCCGAACTGCAACTCTGGTCATCTTCCTCATTGCTCCGGCCACCGTGAGCCAACAACAACACATGGCCAGACCAAAACTCAACCAAATTGGACGAATTTTATATGAAAATTCATCTAGAGATCACGAGGATCTCAAATCCACCATCTAAAATCATTAATCATGCAACATAAGAGCAACCCGAAGCAATTAAGTTTGTGCGTCAAAATCCAAAGTTCACCAAAACTCACTCAACTTGGTTTAAACATCATCTAGAGGTTATGTAGGTTACAGATCAAGCAACAAACAAGCAAAACACCACAAGAATAAGCCATAACAGATCCAAACATTTTTTAGCTTCATCCAACAATCAACACAAATGCCAGTTCATTTTATATATTAATGATCTACATGTTGTCTAGGTCTCAAATATGTAAAAATGGCAATGAATCAATGCATATCCAGAGTGTAAGGTTGAATTGTAAATACCTAGTGGAGAACTTCCACTGAGCCTTCAACTCTTGCTTAAGCTTGAAGAAAATTGTCCAGAAATGTTCAGTAATCCTTCCTAAAGATGTTTGCAAGCTTAATTTGCCTTGATTCTTGCTAATTCTCCAAATTTAAAATTCAATTTTCCACCACTTTTTCAAAGTTGTCTAGCTTCAATTCTCCTCCAATTTCCTGTTTTGATGAGTTGTCCATGATCAAAACCTTATATGTGATGGATCTTGACAGAAATAAAGCCTAATGGCAGCTTGTAGAGCCCAATTGAAAATCCATGGGAATTGATTTTGGAGCTCTCTCATGTGCATGAAAATTTCTCTAATTTGGCTCCAAAATACTTCAAATTGCTTGCTGGAAGTGTATGGAATGTGAATGGCTAGGATTTAGCCCTTATTTAATCTCAATGGTTGATGTTTGTTATGTAACTTCATGATGAAGAAAGCTTTAAAATGGCTCATCAAAACTCACCCAATTCAAATTCTATTAATGGCAATGTGTTTAAAATGTAGTTTGCACTTAAAATATGCATTCATTTGCACAAAAATGGTCCAAAGTGAATTAAATCCAATTTTCTCCTTTTAAATCCCTTTTTATGAAAATCAACACATTAATTCCTTAAACCAAGCCAAATCCATGACTTATTGATGTTTGTTTAAACAAATTACACCATTTGGAGCATATTTTATGTTGGAAAGATCTTCATTTGACGTGTGCAAGATAGTGAAATGGACCTATAATTTTATGACCTATAATCTTACTTTCCCAAAATACCCCTGACTTGCAAGCCCCATAACTTGAGTTCCACAAATCAGATGAAAGACTTCTAGTACTCTTTGGAAAGCTAATATCAAGATCTACAAATTTCATGTTGGCCAATAGTTGAGGAGAAACATCCTTCTAGGTTAAAAATGGCTTGGAAGTTGGTTGACTTTTGTTGACCAAAATCACATTCATCTGATGACCTGTAACTTGTCTGGATCATAACTTGAGTTCTATAAATCTAATCAAGGACTTATAGTACTTAAAAGAAAGCTAAGAACATGCTTTACAAGTTCCATGTTGGTCAAAAGTTGAGATGAAACTTGTAGCTTGATATAAGTGGTCTTGAAGTTGGGCACTAAATAGGGGATTTTACCCTGAGAACCCTAATTTAGTAGCTTCTCACACACTTGATACTTGATGAATTGAACTTGAAATGATATCCCATATATATTAACACAACATCCCATGACCATAGAGACTTGGAATTGAGTTTTAATCTCCTTCAATTTCACAATTGACTGAGGATTTACCAGATGAAAACCCTAGATGCACCTTTCTTGACTGTGACTTGTTCCACTTCACACAACAACTTGAATAAGCTCTAAATGGCTCTCGAAGCACTCAATGAGCTCTCTCAACATCTTATATCCATAATCATAAATTCACAATCCCTTGATGATCTTGAACTGTCCTCCAAGTTAGGAACTGACCCACATCCATCCATCCATCCTTTCACAAGATTAATGACCTCTTCTAGATGACCTGATGACCATTCAAACTTGAATAACACCCCTTGCTTAGGCTTAACATTCTAAGAAGACTTCTCTTGCTATGCACAACTTCTTGATCCTCTGTTACATGAAAAATGCTATGCAATACAAATGCTAGAAAGAATGAAATGAAACACAAGCCAGGTAAAAAAAGGTTGGGCAAATTTTGGGGTGCAACAGTTGCCCCTATTCAAACGACTTAGACCTGAATGAGTGAAAAGCGAACGGCTTTCAAACAATCAAGGTAAAAGACGGTTGAATACCAAAGAACCCGGAAATTTTCCAACTGCATAAATAAACTGCAAAACCCTGATTGGGGAACAAATGTCCAGAAAAACTGAACGCGGATAGTTGCAACGGCAACCGGCTGACTGATCATCCAATAAAGAACACCTGACATCGCTACCAGTCATCTGTGTAATGCCACAGACATCAAAACCAAAGGCTAGGTCAACACGCAGTTGGTAGCTTCACCTCAGGAAGAGAATAATACTCACATCGTCTAAAAGTAGACAGAACGACTCCAAAATACTCGCATCGTCTAAAAGTAGACGGAAAGTCACCAAATACTCACATCGCCTAGGGATTGACGGAAAGTCACCAAATACTCACATCGCCTAGGGATAGACGGAAAGTCACCAAATACTCACATCGCCTAGGGATAGACGGAAAGTCACCGCTGAAAGTTGGATCAACATGCACTTGATCCCTTCACATTGTTTAAGGATAGACAACAAGAAACCCAATACTCACGTCGTCTAATGGTAGACAGGAAGAAAAACAATATCCAACGTTCACATTGTCTCTGGATAGACAGAAAGAGAAGCCAATACTCACGTCGTCTAATGGTAGACGGAAAGACTCTGAATATTCACATCGTCTAATGGTAGATGGCAAGACACTCAAATATCCACATCGTCTAATGGTAGACAGAAAGACATCAAATACTCACATCGTCTAATGGTAGACAGAAAGACACCAAATAAAGGTTCGTGTTGTCCCTGGATAGACAGAAACAATACTCACATCGTCTAATGGTAGACGGAAAGACACCTAAAACCACACTTCAAAATCGTTCGTCGAATTGTAGAATTCTTTCGTCCATAAGAGTTAATGGAAAGAAAATATCTTCAAAGGGCCACATCATCAATAGGGATTGACAGAAATAAAACCATCTTCAAAGAGCCATGTCGTCAATAGGAATTGCCAACAAGGGAAACCAATCATTCTTCAAAGAGTCACATCGTCAATAGGAATTGACAACACGAAAACCCTCCTAAAACGCCTTCTCATCCAATAAACGGAAAGAAAATTACGTCTGAAGCTCACGTCGGCTACGGATAGACGGAGAGAAGACCTGCTGGGGAAACACGTCGTCAATAGGGATTGACGGAAAGAAAGTCTGCTTGGGGATGTCCTCATTAGAGGACTGATGGACAAAACATACCCGTCGTATAATTTGAAACCCGAGTAAATGTTAGATCCCATTTAGATTAGATATTTGGTTTCTTTTTGGTAGTATTTTCACTCAATTTTATCTAATAATGTTTGATTTCGTAGTTGAATTGGTTTAGTTTGATTTTATGCAATCCAATCGAAGAATGTTTGTAATATTGCTGTTAGTGTGCAGGATTGACACTATTAAGAGCACTTGGGATCAAGGCAAAGCAGTTGGGAGATGTTGCAAATCAAGACATTCGCCTGGCGAGCCACAGCGAGTGCCAGCGAATATTCGCCAGGCGAGTGCAGGCGAACTGGGGCGAATAAATCAGATTTAACTCCCAGACCCAAAGGATAGGAAGTTCGCCAGGCGAAGGTTCCAGCGAAGCTTCGCTACCATTCGCCTGGCGAAGGTGCTGGCGAAGAAGTGGTAGCTTTCCTCATGCAGATTCCAGTAGCAAAACCACCCAAAGTTCGCCTGGCGAGTGAAGCCAGCGAATGTTCGCCCGGCGAGTGTTTATTCGCCTGGCGAATGCACGATTCCTAAGGGCGGTTTGCTGATCAAAGGCACTTTGAAGTGCCATGTTAAGTTGGTTCGCCGGGCGAATGAATGCCTTCGCCAGGCGAATGTGCGCAGACAGCACATCATTTTTACTTTATTTGTTGCTCTATTTAGCCCATACTTGGTACTTCAAAGTGCATCATCTTGGAAAATAAAAAAAAAGACATTATTGGATAGCTCTAGAACCCTAAATACTTGAGTTCTTCTTCATCTTTACTATTTTTGTAATCAAGAGAAGTGGAAGCACATCCTTCATTGTTTCTTCAAAGTGGATGTTCTTCATCTTCTCCTTTCTTCTTGTTAAAGCTACCATGAAAATGTGTAGCTAAACTCATCTTTTGTCAAGGTTAGATGTAGGTGATTATTAAACTTTGTATGTGTATGGATTATCCTCATTTGTAAACTCTTGGATGATTAATATATGGTGAAAACTTTGTTTCATTTACAATCTTTTGTGTTGGTTGATGATTGAGAAATATTTTCCAACTCTAGACCTAGGTTTTCATCCTTCTCTTTTCTTGAGCTAGAGATAGTCTTGAAATGTTTTGTTCACTTATAATGTTGAACTTTAAAGTTGTCATTTGATAGATTGTGTGAGAGATCAACAATGGATCAAAATGGTAAATCTCACAATATGAGTTAGAGATAATCATATTGAGAGGATGTTGTGGATGTATTGATCATTAAAAGGAGTTTGTTAAATGTTGATTGGAAATATGCATGCAAAGTGATTACCGAACCCTAACTTTGGCAATAGTTATTAAAACCGTTCAAATCATTATATTACCGCATTTATTACTCGCATGCAAAAGTTACCATTGTTTTAAAACCAAACACTTTGTTACTACAAAGTTACGAATTTAACAACTGTAGAAAGGCTGCGAAATTTCATATTCCCTGTGGAGACGATAACAAAAACCCGACACTTAACCACTGTTTTAACAAAATGGCGCCGTTGCCGGGGAATATAAATTGATATTGCAAGCATCGCAATAGTTGTTGAATTTTTAGCTTTGAATTTTTTACTTGTGCTTGTAATTTGTTTGGTTTAGTGTGCAGCCCTTGTTTATGAGAGGACAAATTCCCGAGGACCAACTCCTTTTTGATCCCGAAATCGAGAGGACCGCGAGAAGATTGAATAGAAAAACAAGACGAAGGAGGCAACTTGCGAAGCAAAGCCGAGAACAAGGAGGAAGTTCTTCTACCACAACACCACCAATACATTTCACACCAGTTATGGCAGAACCACCACCACCTCCAGTTTCAACTCCATGTACAAATAGTCCGAGACACATGGCTCAGTTCGCACGAAATCTCCAAAATGGAAGACAAGCGGAGATGAAGACGGGGATCCTTGCTCTAGTCTATCAAAATCCTTTCACAGGATTAGACCACGAGGACCCATTCACACATCTTACCAAGTTCTATGAGATTGCGGGCGCAACTGGAGCTACTGAGGCTGATGAAGAGTCATTGTTCAGGAGACTATTCCCTCACTCCCTAATTGGGAAAGCGAAAGAGTGGTATCTTGATCAATCAACGACAATTATGACGGACTGGAATTTATTGGAGGAGAAGTTCCTTGAACGGTTTTTCCCACATAACCGGTTCATGGAAGCTAAGACGGCAATCGCGGTATTTTCCCAAGGAGCGAATGAATCGCTAAATGAAGCCTGGGAGCGCTACAAGTTCATGTTAAGGAAGTGCAAAGGCCATGGTTTCGATGAGCTTACTCAAGTGCATATTTTCCGCAACGGACTCCTTTCGGTTCACAAGACCTTATTGGATGCCACAGCGGGGGGATCTTTGATGTCAAAGAGTGCCGATGATGCAACATCTATTATAGAAAAGATGGCACTTAATGATCATCAAGGGAACCATAACCGAGGGGTAACTCAGAGAAAATCGGGAGTGCTCGAGTTGGGGACGAATGATGCAATTCTTGCCCAAAACAAGCTCATTTCACAACAAGTGGAACTTTTAACTCAACAAATCAAGGAGTTGAAAGAACCATCAAAAGCTAAACAAATAGCTTGTTGTGAACTTTGTAAAGGCGAACACGATACCGGATATTGTCCGCCTCCCGGATTTGAAGAAGTTAACTACATGGCAAACCAAAGAGATTATCAACAAAGGCAACCTCAACAACAACAACCATATCAACATCCTCAACAACAACACCAACAAAACTATCAAGGTAATCAAGGATACCAATCTAGAGGTAACTACCAAAATAACCAAGGTTATGGAGGTGGTAATTCTAACCGTCAAAATCCGTATGCACCTCAACAACCGCCGGTCGCAACTTCTAAGCTCGAAGATACATTGACGCAATTCATGCAAATGTCTATAGCAAATCAAAAAAGTAATGATGCGGCGATAAAAAATCTTGAAACTCAAGTTGGGCAACTCGCTAAGAAATTAGCGGAACAACAAGCCGGACCATCTTTCTCGGCAAATACGCAAACAAATCCGAAGGAGCATTGTAAGGCGATAAGGACGAGTAGTGGGAGGGAGTTGATTGACGAGAGTAAAAAAAGAGAGGTGGAGAAAAAAATTGATGAGAAACTTGATGGAGAGGTTGGTGAATGGAGTGAGGAGGAAATGGAAAATAATGAAAAAAATGGTGAAGTTGAAAAAGAAAAAAAGGTTGAAGTTGAAAACAATACAAATGAAGTAGTAGAAAATAACGAAAGTGAGAAAGTGAAAGTGGATGAAGTGAAAAAGCAAAGAGAAAGAAACGCAAGAGCGTCTAGAGGGAAGGAGGTAGTGAGCACTACTCCGATTCAAAATTTACCGTATCCTCATTCCCCATCTAAGAGAGAAAATGAACGGCATTACGCAGGGTTCATGGATATTTTCAAACAATTGCAAATCAACATTTCGTTCGCCGAAGCTTTGGAACAAATGCCGAAGTATGCCAAATTCATGAAGGACATACTTACGAAAAAGCGGAGGTACACGGAGCCGGAAACAATAGTACTAGATGCAAGTTGTAGCGCCATCATCCAACGTATTCTACCAAGAAAGGAAGTTGATCCGGGGAGAGTCACATTGCCGGTTACCATTGGTGACTTTTATGTGGGAAAAGGATTAATTGATTTGGGGTCAAGCATCAATCTTATTCTTTTGTCTATTGTGAAAAAGCTTGGCAACATTGAGATTAAAGCCATCCGAATGACGTTACAACTAGCCGATAAGTCCACTACTCATCCTCATGGAGTAGCTCAAGACGTGTTGGTAAAAGTGGACAAGTTCTTTTTTCCGGTGGATTTTATTGTGATCGATATGGAGGAAGATGATGATGCGCCTTTGATTCTTGGAAGGCCTTTCATGAAAACCGCTCGGATGATGATTGATGTAGATGACGGTTTGATGAAAGTGAGAGTACAAAATGAAGAGGTAACTTTTGACCTTTTTGAAGCAATGAAGCATTCAAAGGACAAGCATGATAGTTTCCGAGTTGACGTAATTGAGGAAGCAACCGATGAAGTTGCAAAGCATGTTCACAACATCACTCCTATTGAGCTAGCCCTTAATGACTCCTTTCAAGTGTTCACTCTTGAAGAAGAGGAAGCTCTAGATGAATGTTTGAGAGAGCTTGATAGTCTTAAGGATTTGCACCCATGGGAAGTGGAGGAAGAAGTCTTAAAAAAAGAGGACAAGGATGAAAAGCCAATCATTGAATTGAAGGACCTACCAAGTAATTTGAAATATGCATTTTTAGATGAAACCAAGGAGAAGCCGGTTATCATTAGCAACCTCTTGTCAAAACATGAAGAAACTCTTTTAATTGATGTGTTGAAGAAAAATCAAGAAGCAATGGGATGGACTCTTTCCGATCTAAAAGGAATTAGTCCTTCTTATTGTATGCACAAAATTTTAATGGAGGAGGATTTCAAGCCGGTAGCTCAACCGCAACGCCGTTTGAATCCTACAATGAAGGAGGTTGTTAGGAAAGAAGTTGTAAAGCTTTTGGATGCGGGAATGATCTACCCGATCTCGGATAGTCCTTGGGTGAGTCCGGTACATGTGGTTCCTAAGAAGGGAGGCATTACCGTAATCTGCAACAAGAAAAATGAGTTGATTCCCACAAAGATAGCAACGGGGTGGAGGATGTGCATAGACTATAGGCGGTTAAATACCGCAACTAGAAAAGACCACTTCCCACTTCTGTTCATGGACCAAATGCTAGAGAGACTCTCGGGACAAGAATTCTATTGTTTTCTAGATGGCTATTCCGGATACAACCAAATTGCGGTTGACCCGACCGATCACGAGAAGACCGCATTCACATGTCCATTTGGAATCTTCGCCTACCGCAAAATGCCATTTGGATTGTGTAATGCGCCGGCAACTTTCCAAAGATGCATGCAAGCCATTTTTGCCGATCTTATAGAGAAGACAATGGAAGTTTTTATGGATGACTTTTCGGTGTTTGGGGGATCATTCGGTTTATGCTTGGAAAAATTGAAAACTGTCCTTGAAAGGTGTGTGAAGACCAATCTAGTGCTAAATTGGGAGAAGTGCCACTTTATGGTTACGGAGGGGATTGTTCTCAGCCACAAAGTCTCGTCAAAAGGACTAGAAGTGGATCGTGCAAAGGTAGATGTGATAGAGAAATTGCCTCCTCCATCTAACTTAAAGGGAATCAGAAGCTTTCTAGGGCATGCCGGTTTCTACCGGCGATTCATCAAAGACTTTTCAAAGGTGGCTAGACCTTTGAGCAATTTGCTCGCCAAAGACCAGGTATTTCTCCTTACTGATGAATGTTTAGAAGCCTTTGAGATATTGAAAAAAAAGTTAGTCACCGCTCCAATCATAGTCGCTCCAAACTGGAATTTCAATTTTGAACTGATGTGTGACGCTAGCGACTATGCTATCGGAGCGGTGCTTGGCCAACGGAAAGAAAAAAAATTTCATACCATACACTATGCGAGCAAAGTTCTTAATGAGGCTCAAGTTAATTACGCCACAACAGAAAAAGAATTGCTCGCAATAGTGTATGCTCTCGAAAAATTTCGGTCATATCTCATTGGCTCGAAAGTTATTGTTTACACTGATCATGCGGCGATCAAATTTCTGCTAACCAAGCCGGATTCTAAGCAAAGGCTTATCCGGTGGATCCTTTTATTGCAAGAATTCGATGTTGAAATTAAAGACAAAAAAGGATCCGAAAATGTGGTAGCAGACCATTTGTCTCGCCTTGTCAACACTGAGGTGACTACCTTAGAACAGGACATCCGAGAAGAGTTTCCCGATGAAAAACTTTTTAAAGTGCAAGTGAGACTGTGGTTTGCGGATTTCGCAAACCACAAGGCGAGTGGTTTCGTGCCGCTCGACCTAACTCCCAACCAAAAAAGGAAATTCTTATCGGATGCCAAGTACTATGTGTGGGATGATCCATACCTATTTAAGCTGGGAGGTGATAATTTGTTGAGGCGATGTGTTACGGGTGATGAGGCCCAAAGTATCCTATGGCACTGTCACAATTCGCCTTATGGCGGGCATTTTAATGGGGCAAGAACGGCGAATAAAGTCCTTCAATCGGGATTCTATTGGCCTTCTATTTTTAAAGACGCAAATGCCCATGCGCAAAATTGTGATAGTTGCCAAAGGATAGGTGGTATTGGAAAGAGAGATGAGATGCCTCTTCAAAATATTCAAGAGGTGGAGTTGTTTGATTGCTGGGGCATTGACTTTGTCGGACCATTCCCACCATCTTTCGGAAATGAATACTTATTGGTGGCTGTTGATTATGTGTCTAAGTGGGTTGAGGCGATTGCCTCACCGAGAGCGGATGCTAAGACGGTAATAAGTTTTTTTAAAAAGAAATATTTTTTCCCGTTTTGGTACCCCTCGAGTGTTGATAAGTGACGGAGGATCACACTTTTGCAATGCACCGTTAGAAAAAGTCTTACAACATTACGGGGTAACGCATAAGGTGACAACTCCGTATCACCCACAGGCTAATGGTCAAGCCGAGGTCTCGAATAGAGAGATAAAAAAAATTCTGGAAAAAACTGTGTCTAACTCTAGGAAGGATTGGTCACAAAAATTGGATGAAGCTTTGTGGGCGTACCGCACGGCCTATAAAGCTCCAATTGGGCTAACTCCATTTCAATTGGTTTTTGGTAAAACCTGTCATTTACCGGTTGAAATGGAGCACAAGGCCTTGTGGGCTTTAAAATTTTTAAATTTTGATCAAGAGTTGGCCGGTGATAAAAGGAAAGTGCAACTTCTTGAGCTGGAAGAGATGCGCAATATCGCATACCACTCAAGTTGGTTGTACAAAGAAAAGGTAAAAGAGTACCACGACAAAAAGCTCCGCAAGAAAGAATTCGCATCCGGGCAGCTTGTGCTGTTGTTTAATTCCAGGTTGAGGCTTTTCCCTGGAAAATTGAAATCTAAGTGGTCCGGACCTTTCCGAGTCAAAGAAGTCAAATCTTTCGGAGCGGTGGTAATTGAGGATTTGGAAAAGAAAGACAGCTGGACTGTAAATGGTCAGCGCCTCAAGATATATCTCGGCGGTCAGGTGAACCGAGACAGCTGTGCATATCTTCTTGATGGTCCGTTGTGAGCATCATGGACCGTCGAGCTTATCCGACGTTAAACAAGCGCTTGTTGAGAGGCACCTCAACATTGTAAGTATTTACCCTTTTTTATGTTATTTTATGCATTTTTGGAAAGTGTTGGAAGTGGACTAGTGAAGTGGGCAATGCAGTGGAACTAAGCAAAACCTGTCATGTTCGCTAGCGTTCGCCTGGAGAATGAAGGCGAGTATTCGCCTAGCGAGCCTTAGCGAGCCTTCGCTGGCATTCGCCTGGCGAATATGCGGTATCAGAAAAAAATATATAGGGCCACCTGGGCCCAAAAACCGTTTCACCCTTTCATTGCATCAGAAACCCTAAACGGTTTTCTTCTGCCTCACTCTCACAATCCCTTCCAACCTTCTTTCAATCCTTTGCTTCAGATTCATCACTAGCAATCCAAAAGGTAAGTGTTCTTGTTTCCCTTTTTCAATTTGTAATTTGTTAGGTCTTGTTCTTGTACTTCTAGGCAAATATATTGTTTTTCCAAATTTGTTTAGGATTCGAACTTCTGCATTGGGAAATTAGTGATTGCATGTTAAACCCTTTTCGATTTTCTGTGGAAATTTGCCATTGTATGTCAAAATTATATCTGGTAATAAGATGGTGGTAGAACATCATTGTTTTAAAGAATAAAACCATTGCAGAAGTTCAGGTTGTGTGTGCATTTTCGCACCTTCGCTGGCATTCGCCTGGCGAAGGGAAGCGAAGTTTCGCCAGGATTCGCCCGGCGAACCTAGGCGAACGTTGCAGTATGTTTTCTTTTCTTACTGTGATTTGTTTTATTTCGTTTAACATGTTTGTTTGCTGTGTTGTTGGTTGTTTTGTTGTGTTGTGTTTGCAGAATGGGACCTAGAATGACCAACCCTCTAAAAAGGAAGGCCACCACCTCTCGCACGGTTCCGATCCGTTTCGATCAGGACCGTTTCAGAGGAGCCACGCACGCTGCCCGTTACGAAGCTCTTGAGAAGCGGAACATTGTCCCTGAAAAAAGGTTTAATCTGAGTGACACCGGCGACTACCGCACCATTGAGGCTCTCTTCGCGGCAAAGAGGTGGCACCGGGTGATGACTCCACTTGACGGCTACAACGCCGAGATAGTGCGGGAGTTTTATGCAAATGCCCTCCCGGATGATGGTGAAGTTTTCAGTTGGACTTCAATGGTCCGAGGCGTTATGGTAAGATTCGATCGACGATCGATTAATACTGTTTTGGGTGACCCTCTGACATTGACAGGTAGCCAGATTGATGACTACCACCGGGACCTTAACAAGCATCGTGATCAAGAGGCCATGACCAGAGACCTATTAGTGGAAGGCCGCGAGCCAGTGCGCAATTCATCTGGGGTTGTTGTCAGATATCTGAGAGCTGACATGAAACCATTGGTACAGCTGATCTTATTGTTTGTGCTGACAAATGTTGTACCAAGGTCCCACCATAGCTCGGTGCCCGTGCCTATTGCACACCTTATCCATTCCATTCTGCTGAACGTTCAGATCGACATTGCCCGCATCATTGCGGATGAATTACGGGTTGTTGTGCTTAGTGGACGGGGCGGGATAGCGGCTCACAAAAATGCCCCGCTAGCTTTTCCTTGTCTGATCATGTCTTTATGTGCTGAAGCTAGGGTAGACATTCCTCAGAGAAGACAGGTTACTATCCTAGCCGCGATCGACGACAAATATGTGGATAAGTTCTGTAGAGTCAAGCCCGTAGCTGGTGCGAGTTCTGGTGCCGATACTACTGCTGGTGGACAGGCCAGTGGTCCTGCCGCTTCTGATCAGGCATATTCTTCTTTTAGCCCTTTCCATCAGGAAGTCTGCAACTATAACTGGGATTGGATGGCCGCTCAGCAGCGAGCCATGTGTGATATTCATGACTCGATGCAGATGTTGCAGCTTCAGATTCGCGACCCCGCCGGCACCCACTCTATGATGACAAGGGAGCAATTCCTTGCACACGCTGGATGGCCTGTGGACAGGCCTAGTTTTGGTGGGGGGGATGGTGATGATGATGATGATGCTGATGATGATGATGATGATGATGATGATGATGAGAATGATGATGACGGTGGAGATGAGTATGATTTGTCTGAGGAGGATTGATTGCTCGTTTGTTTCGTTGATTCACTTTGAGCTACAAAGTGAAGTTTCCTTTTTTATGTTATAGTTCATTCGGTTATTTTGCAGTGTACTTTGTTTGTTATGATGTTGTTGTACTTGTACCTTTCATGGTACTTCCGACAGTATTGGTGTTCAGTTTTTTTTATGGTTATGCATTTTATTTTTAGTTAATTGGTTCGAGTTTTTAATTATTTAATCTTTGATATTAAGTTTTCAGTTTTAGTTTAATGTTGTACATGAATTCCCTCAAGTGGGACGGCGATGATAGTATCGTTACCACAAAGGTGTTAACAAGGCATTTAGTGACTTTATTCTAGAAAATGTTGAGGAACTTGTTAGTTTAGGAACAACTCTTGAAACTTTGTTTCGTTTTGCAACTTTATTAATTGACATGTCATTTAGGTCCTTTACCACAAATGTAAGAAGCTGCTTGTTCTATGTACAAATGCTATGGATGAATGGTGAATTTTGTGTATACTTGTAATTCATACTTTGTCTTTTGTTTCGTATAATTTTGTGGAAGTTCTTGAGAGGATCAAGGCACTTGTTTCTGTTGAGCACAACCAATTCAAAATTCAAATATGCCTGTGAGTTGTGAGCATTCGTAAACCATTTTGAGCCTAAACAGTTGAATCCTTGCTTAAAAAGCAAGAGTTCAAAAATCTTGTTCTTAAAACCTTGGAGATTTTGATTCATTGTTCTTTTGCTAAAAAAAAAAAAAGTAAGAGCATTCACTTAGGGGACGAGAGCAGACAAGTTGGGGAGAATGAAAGTAAGGTGGTCAAGTTTTCACAACTATTGAGAAACCAAGCAAGCATTGAAAAGAAAATATAAAAAAAAACACTCGTTTTTGCGATTACAGTGTAGAAAAAATAAATAAATAAATATATATATGAAAATATTTGCTTGTTTGGTAGAAAAATATTGAAAAACAAAGTTAGTTGTGAAATATGAGTTGTGAAGGGTTTCAAATGAGGAACTTGTTAAACAAGTTGAAGATGTGTAAATAAGTGTAGAGTGAATGTCTCTCCTACATCGGAAATTTCGTTCAATGGCTTTAGATATGTCCCTTGTTTGTTAACCCGGCCAAGCTATAACCTTTGAAGACCTTTGTGATCTTGAACTTCCATAATTTTGTGGTGAATATGTAGATATTTTATGAATTATGTAGTATTGCATTGTTCATCATTGGAGTGAATTTTTGTCCCACGCTTGCACGTGTTTTTGCTTCAATCCTTTTTCGAAGTGGAGTGTTAGAATGACTTGTCATGAGATTTAGTTGTTGCTTGAAGCATTGTTTAAAATTTGTTCTTAGAATTTAGTTCTTAAACATTATCTATTGTGGAATTATGTAATATTTTGTGACCTTGTTGCACATATTGTGTATTTGAGCCATATAGTTTCACTTGAGTTGAATTGGTCTTAAGCAAATCCTCATTTTGTTTTGAGAGGCATACTTTGCTTGAGGGCACGCAAATAGGTAGTTGGGGAGAGTTGTTAGATCCCATTTAGATTAGATATTTGGTTTCTTTTTGGTAGTATTTTCACTCAATTTTATCTAATAATGTTTGATTCGTAGTTGAATTGGTTTAGTTTGATTTTATGCGATCCAATCGAAGAATGTTTGTAATATTGCTGTTAGTGTGCAGGATTGACACTATTAAGAGCACTTGGGATCAAGGCAAAGCAGTTGGGAGATGTTGCAAATCAAGACATTCGCCTGGCGAGCCACAGCGAGTGCCAGCGAATATTCGCCAGGCGAGTGCAGGCGAACTGGGGCGAATAAATCAGATTTAACTCCCAGACCCAAAGGATAGGAAGTTCGCCAGGCGAAGGTTCCAGCGAAGCTTCGCTACCATTCGCCTGGTGAAGGTGCTGGCGAAGAAGTGGTAGCTTTCCTCATGCAGATTCCAGTAGCAAAACCACCCAAAGTTCGCCTGGCGAGTGAAGCCAGCGAATGTTCGCCCGGCGAGTGTTTATTCGCCTGGCGAATGCACGATTCCTAAGGGCGGTTTGCTGATCAAAGGCACTTTGAAGTGCCATGTTAAGTTGGTTTGCCGGACGAATGAATGCCTTCGCCAGGCGAATGTGCGCAGACAGCACATCATTTTTACTTTATTTGTTGCTCTATTTAGCCCATACTTGGTACTTCAAAGTGCATCATCTTGGAAAATAAAAAAAAAAGACATTATTGGATAGCTCTAGAACCCTAAATACTTGAGTTCTTCTTCATCTTTACTATTTTTGTAATCAAGAGAAGTGGAAGCACATCCTTCATTGTTTCTTCAAAGTGGATGTTCTTCATCTTCTCCTTTCTTCTTGTTAAAGCTACCATGAAAATGTGTAGCTAAACTCATCTTTTGTCAAGGTTAGATGTAGGTGATTATTAAACTTTGTATGTGTATGGATGATCCTCATTTGTAAACTCTTGGATGATTAATATATGGTGAAAACTTTGTTTCATTTACAATCTTTTGTGTTGGTTGATGATTGAGAAATATTTTCCAACTATAGACCTAGGTTTTCATCCTTCTCTTTTCTTGAGCTAGAGATAGTCTTGAAATGTTTTGTTCACTTATAATATTGAACTTTAAAGTTGTCATTTGATAGATTGTGTGAGAGATCAACAATGGATCAAAATGGTAAATCTCACAATATGAGTTAGAGATAATCATATTGAGAGGATGTTGTGGATGTATTGATCATTAAAAGGAGTTTGTTAAATGTTGATTGGAAATATGCATGCAAAGTGATTACCGAACCCTAACTTTGGCAATAGTTATTAAAACCGTTCAAATCATTATATTACCGCATTTATTACTCGCATGCAAAAGTTACCATTGTTTTAAAACCAAACACTTTGTTACTACAAAGTTACGAATTTAACAACTGTAGAAAGGCTGCGAAATTTCATATTCCCTGTGGAGACGATAACAAAAACCCGACACTTAACCACTGTTTTAACAGTAAACCGATAAGCTGTATGAACAAGGCTGCTGGATAAATGCCCCTGAATCGACCGCAGGGTGATTCACGTTGCCACGTAAGGCTGACAGAAACAGGCTTATGCTTCGAATGCATATGCCTGTGTTTGACTATGGCGTAATGCTCCATACGAAATGGAAATGCTACGCATTTGAGGATGAAATGCAAAGATGATGCAAATATGATAACTATATGCAAAGATGCAGATGCAGGCTCGGGCTGCCGGGGAAAGCTGGATACAACAAAACCGTTCCAGCAAAATAAATGCTGAAGACGAAACCAACTTCGCTGGGGATAACCGGATGTGCCAAGTATGATTGGACTCTACTGGAGATAACTTACACGTGCCAATGATGATTGGACTTTTGCTAGAGAAAACAAACGAAGTCTTCCGGTGTACCAAAAGGAATTGGATTTGCAAAGGATCAAGTACGACTGATGCTGGAAAAAAAATATCCTGTCTGAACTCAAAGGTTTTTGATTAATGGGTCAAGGGATAGTAACGTGACTTCCCGACATTCGTCTTGCACTTGAAAGTTGACTGAACCTGCTTGAACAGCTCTGAGGATGTAGAGAGGAACAATTTCTACGCTTCCAATTTTGCCCCAGCTCGTGGGACCTTTGTGGGGATATTCCTCGAAAGGAAATTTGACATCTCACGCCCTGATGGCTTGATATGCACTACCTAAACATCTTGAACCTCGAAGAGGTGCTTCACATTAATTCACCTTGATGAGTTGTTCATGATTCCATCTTGAAATAGTCTTGAATTGAATAGCAAGATGGAATTCTAATATGACAAAAACATGAACCACATAATTAGGACTTGCAAATGAATTAAAACATTGACCAAATGCTTTGACTTTTGATGGCTCTGCAACTTGACTTCATCAAATAACTTAAATTGACACAAAACTCTGGTTTGGAAATATATTGATGATTTTCAGACATAAATTGCTTGAAACTGAACTTTTTTGCCTCACAATGATCCCTAACATAGATGACTTGAGATATAATTTGTGCTACCATTGCAACAAAACCCTAAATGAATGAACGGGCCCTGATGGTTATTCACCCTGAAATAATTGTCTTTGCCACAATCTGATACTTGATACTGAAGCAAACCACTTGTTTGACCAAGATTAGATCAAACTCACTTAAATCTCAACCATTACTGCATACACACTTGAACTGACAACCTTACCTGAACCTTGGTTCAATATTGTAAGACCTGGGCTTAGACAAATCCAAAAATGAAAGCAAAAGGCGCATACTTTGTATGCACAATGGTTAGATGACATGAATAATAGATATGATGCACAGATGAGGAAAATGCTAGGATATATATATTGATTTGGCAACTCAGGGTCAAAATTGGGGTGTGACAACATGCACATCACCCATTCCACAACACACTACAACACATTCAACACAACAATCAACCAAACATAATAATAATGCAATCAACGTGCAATACAATGAAACTCAAACTCGACTGAAATGCATGTGGTACCAAATATGTGAACACTCAGGTTCACCGCTCCGGTCCTCACCTCCTAGGATCAGAGCTCATCAATCGTTATCGTCACCTCCGGTAACGTCTCACTGACTTCATCACCTTTGAAATCAGCTTCTGGCACTCAATCCCCACCTTCTAGGATTGAGGCTCAACAACAACAGGCCATTGTCCAACCTCATGAATGCATGCAACATTTTATACATGCAAAAACAACATCGAGACAATGACCAACACCTCTATAGTTAAGGTACTCCATCAATACTAGCTATCATGCATCAAATACATGTTATAACAGTTCTACAACAACAACACAACGATATAATAATCAACCACAACACATTTATGAACATGCCACATCACAACATAAGCATCACAATGCTTTTTTGCGCTATCAATAGAAATATACAACCTCTGGTATAAAAACCGATTTTTGAATAAAGTTCATCATGTCAGCTTCCCGACTCTTCGAACGACACCCGAATCGGACTTTCAAAACTAAATTATAAAATTTTGAATATTTTTCAAAAATGGTTTCGGTGTAATCGGTTACTTAAAATGAGGTAATCGGTTGCACCCCTTGTAACCAGCCACTCTTCGCTATTGTCTTATGGTGTAATCGATTACCACAATCAAGGTAATCGGTTACAGCTTCACAAAAATGCCCAAAAAATCATTTTAGAAGCAGTGTAACCGGTTACGCTAATCATGGTAATCGATTACGCTGTTTGCATAATCATTTTTTCTGCAAATTTTCACACGAAAATCACTTTTAACCCATCTTAAAACTCCATTTTTCTCATGAATCAATGGTGTTACATTTTAACACGAAAAATCACTTTTCTACAATTTCAAACTCCAAATTCTTTTCATTAAAACTACTCATAACTTTGCTCCGACTCTGACTTGCGATCACACACAACAAACAACAACAACATCATACAACTATCAAAATATTTATTGTGTGGAAAATCATACCAAAATTTGTTGATTTGTTTATTAAAATAAATTGAGACATGCACTTTATGATTTTTATTTTATTTTATGATTTTTGAAATTTCTTGCACAAAAGGTGAAAAAAATGTGATAAGTATTAAAAAAAAAGTCTATTTAATTAATACAAAATTATTAAATAAAAATGGAAAAAGCAATTTTATGATTTTTTGTGATTTGACTATTTTATGACTATTTTTTAATTAAAAAGTGCACAAAATTAATTTTTAAAAATTCTTAATTAACAAATACGAAAATAATAATTAAATATGTGTAATTTTTTTATATTTTTGGATTATTTTTAGATAAGAATTGAATTAAATGAAAAAACTATTTAAAAATAAAATGCACCTTATAAATGATAATATAACTAACAATAATAATAGTAATAACTAAAAATCTAATAATACTAATAATAATAATAACTTAAAAAAAGTGTGAGAGAAATAGAAAAATGATCATGTTAGAAAATAAAGAAAGAAATGCACTAAAATGAAAAATGTGTGATTCAAAGTCGGGACTTTAAGCTTGTACTTCTTATACTCAACCAACTATATCATTTCATTTATTCAAAATAAAGTGACACTAAAAAATATAACTATATCATTTCATTTATTCAAAATAAAGTGACACTAAAAAATATACGAGGGTGGACAAAATTTGGGGTAAGACACTTGAATACAACATTCAATATGTTTTGAGGGAAAGCATTAAGTCATAAGCCTTGGCTAATTTCATAGTCGGTCTCAGTTAGCTCACTGAAGAGGAGTTGTCGTCGGAATGGGTGTTATCCGTGGTTGGTGCCTCTAACGTAAAAGGAAGCGTTGCGGGAATAGTGCTCGAGGGACCAGGCGATATAGTTATTGAGTGGGCAATGAAGCTCGAGTTCACCGCCAGCAACATCCAAGTGGAATATAAAACACTCATCTCAGGTATCATCCTCACCCTGGAAATGGGAGCTACCAGATTAAAAGCCAAAAGTGACTCTCAACTAGTAACCAATCAGTCTCGAGACAATACAAAGCCAAAAAGCCTATGTTGATAAAATATCTGCAGATGGTACAACATTTGTCCTCATGTTTCATTTTGTTTCGAAGCGGAGCACGTCCCCCACAAACAGAACCGTAAGGCACACCTCTTATCAAAGCTGGACACCTCGAAGGTCATGAGGTTCAATAGGACAGGAAACTCCGGCCTCCCCTAACATCGAGGTGGGTGAAGCATACTTCGTAGAACTCGTTCCATAGTCTAGTTGGATGTCACTCATAATGCGTTACCTGCAGTTTGGGGAACTCACGCCTCATGTGGGAGAAGCCAGGAATATCAGAAACAAAGTCACCAAGTACACCTTGCTCTCAGGGAATCTCTACAGAAGGGGGGGAACTACTCCCATGTTGAGACGACACCACATTGGCAAGAAGGCTATCGCCCACAAGCTATTAAAAACAGGTTAATACTGGCCAACATTAATGAAGGATAACATCACATTCATCAAGAAGTGTGATCAATGCCAAAGACATGTTGACCTTCACTACGCTTTGGCAGAGTTCCTCCGATCAATGACCTCATCGTGGCCCTTCTACTAGTAGGGAGTGAATATCCTAGGCTCGTTCCCTTTAGCGTCAAGACAATTAAAATTCTTGATAGTAGAAGTGTATTATTTCACCAAATATGGATAGAGGCAGAAGCAGTGGAAAAAATCATGGCAAAAAGAGGTAAGTGCTTCTGCTGGCAGAGGATCATGTGTCGATAAGGTCTCCTTGGCGCCATTGTTTCAGACAATGGAACCCAACTCTCCAGTACCGTGGTTACTGACTTATACAAGGATCAAGGTGTGTAGATAAAGTTCATATTCATGGTACACACTGAAGCAAACAGATAAGTAAAATTAATGAACACAGTAATCCTCAAAGGACTCAAGAAGAAGCTGGACGAAACCAAAGGTCTATGGGTGGAACTGCTCTAATGGATATTATGGTCGCGCCACACCATGCCACAGTCCACCACCAAGAAACTTTGCTTTCAATTTTTTATATGGTGAATGTGATGCTTCCTATAGAAATTGATACTCTTTCATGGCAACAAGCCCATTTCGACGAAGAAGCAAACGAGATAGAATTAAAGTGTACGAAGAATTTGATCAACGAGCTACAAGAAGTCATCCACGTCCGAGAGTTTTTTGCAAAACTCAGAGCCGCTGGGAGATCCAACTCCAAGCTAAAGTCGAGGGAGATGCATGATGGAGACATGGTATTAAAGAAAGTTGTCATACTTGTACAATAGGGGAAGCTACAACCTAACTGGATCAATGAGAGCCTTTTGGTTAATGCAATGTTAGTGACTTGTTTACTCAATGGTTAAAGGTTGGTTTGATATTATTTTTGACATTTGAATACTTAGTTATTGATTAACTTGTAGATGACTTGGAATGTAGGTTAGTGGTGTGTTGGGGTTAATATGTTTTTAACTGTTAGGTTAATGACAGTTTGGGAAAACTGAATGGTAGTTTGAACTTTATTTATTAATAGTTTGTTAGTAATTGGTTAATGAATTGGTCTGTTTCTGACAGTTGGATGTAGGTGGTTGTAGCTTGTAAAATGATTTAATGCAGTTAGTTTGGATAGTTGCTGGATTGTTAAGTTTTGCAACTGACTTGTAGGTTAATAGTGATGTGTTTAAGGCTTGTAAATAAATTAGAGTAGTTATAGGTTAGAGATCATAGGGGCTGGCTGGTATATTAATTTATGATGAATTAGGTTGTGGGAATTTGTTAGAGCAGGGCGGTTACCCACTTGCATAGCTTTGATCATTTTGGCTTTATGAACTACCATTATGCTGCTATGTTTTTATTGTATGTGTGATGAATTGATATGATGTGGACTTTATGTATGTGTCTGTAGGCTGTCATGAATTAGTTACATTGCATGTGTGCATGGCATGTAGGATAAAATGTATCATGGCATAGTATATTTGGATGTGTATGTGTGCTGACAGTGTTAGTAGTCTATGGTTGTGTGGGTAGGGATTTATGTGCATATGCATTGAGCTGTTGATGTGTGTATGACAATATAGGTTTATGCATTGAGTTGTGTGTATGTGGTTCAATGATACTGACTTGGTTTAGGCTTTGTAAGGCTGTTACAAGTCTTGGCATGGTAAAAGCACAAAGGCTTGATCATGGTATGGATTAACATGGTTTGGCATGACATTACATCATAATGAAAGTTTGGGATGGAATTGAACATGAAGATGATGAAAACTTTGGGGCCACAAATAGAAGATCTTGAGGTTGAAGAGAAAAGTAGCATTAGGGTTCAGTTTGACTTTGGTCAACTATTTGACCAAAAGTCAACCTTATGTCAATATTTGGATTTTTTTTGGTGTAATTTTCAGTTGTGACGTCTTGTAATGTATTCTTATAATTTCAATGTGAATCTTGGCATTGAATGTAACTTGTAGCTTTAGAAATGCCATTTCCCTCCATTTTCATAAATTTGAATTTTTGAAATTTTGAATCTGTTGACTTTGAAGTGCAATACCTCGATCAAGAGAATAATGGTCCATCCATACTTAACATGTAAAAGTCCTCATAAGGAATTGGTCAACAAAAATTCAACCTTTCATGGTTGACTTTGTTGACCAAAAAGTCAAACTTGTGCAAATGGCTTCCAACTTCATAATCAATGTCTTGTATGATAACTAATAGGAACCATTTGAATCAATGATGTTGCGGTGGAAATAGGATAACAAACTATTAATTAGTTTGAATCACAATTCAATTTACAACCGCTTTTTGATTTATCCGAAGGAAAAGGTCAAAAAGAGAAAACCTATTTTTGCATTGTAAACACAATGCGGGGAGAGACCTAGGTAAGGGGTTGGTTAAGCTCAGGGAAGGTACTAGCACCCTAAACTTCTGTAGTACTCTACAGGAACCTTTTGTTTATTGTATGTTTTTTATTTTTATTTATTATCTGCTTTAATACATATATTGAGCTAAGGGATAGAGTGACCTAAAGACCTAAGGGTTAGTCCTAAGTTTACTCGGCAAGATTCGCATCTTGTGCCTACGTATCCTGACGGGAATGGAATCAGAGTAATCGTAGTTCCCCTAATTAGGGAGGTTAGAAACTTCTTGACTGTGGTCAAGGTTTCAATGGGGAATAAACATCTCTTAAGGACACGCTTATGTGGAGTCTTTGAAACTCCTATTTCTACGTTGAATTTGTTAATTAAAAATTTAGGGTTGAAATTAGGGATTCCACGGCGGGAAACCCTAAAACAGAGTACGGCGACTCTTTGACCTAAAGCTAGGGTAAAGGGTATTTTTGTCCACGGCGGGACGCCTAGGCTAATTAGGGTGTTGAAACTAGGGTTATTGACTCGACGGTCAAACAGTTAATCCTAATTCCTTCGGATGGCAGAATTAATGGTAAAATAACTTGCGAGGGAAAATAAACGGGCATACAATAATGACATGTAAAGTACGACAAAAAATAATGCGACAATTGATTCGCAAAAGTTGCAACCAAGAAACAATTACAGATATAAAAGATAAATCAAACACAGACAGCTGAAAAATAAGACGGAGAATGCTAGTACACGGGGTTAGACAGAAACAAAACAAATAATGAGATAGTGAATATCGAAAGAAAGAAAAGACGAATTTTGGAGTTTTTAATTACCTGTTTAATAATAATTTTAAAAAATCTTAATTTTAATTTTTGAAAAAAGGAAATTAATGTTAATGACAAAAAGGTTTTTGATTTTGAGAAAAAGGAATTTTAATCTTAAAAAAAGGAGTTAGTTTTTTTATTTTAAAACATTTTAATTTTAATTGAAAAAAAACTTTTTGTTAACGAAAAGAGAAATTTTAAATCACTATTTTTTTAATTACATCCTACGCCTGGATTCATAATATCACAGGTTTTTTAAAAGAACAAAATTTAAATAAAACCTAGCGTTGTTTTACTACAGACTTGGTTTTAATTTGTCGGTTAAGGAAATAATTGGCTACCTAAACAACTAACTATATAATAATAATAACATAAACATGAAAGAAATAATGAAAGAAATAAAAAGAAAAACAAAACGGGGAAAGGGGGATTGGACGGTGTATCACTCATTTGCTTGGTGAGGGTTTTATTCTTCTTCATTATAACAGCCGGTGGCCCTTATCACTCCCTTCGAAACCTCTTCGATTTTCCGTATCCCTCCCGGTTTGCATGTGGTCTCCATGGCTCTTTCTTCTTCAGCTCTGTCTTCATCTTTCTGAAAAAAAACAAACAAAACAATCGGAACTGTGAGAGATTCGCAGTGGCTTACGGATTGGCGTTCTCGACGGTTTTCGGTGAACAGTGGCCGGTGATGAAAACTGAAGGTCGCGTTGGAACGATGATGATGATGACTTTACTCCATCTGAGTTCACAGCGGTAGTGAGTTGTTGCAGCGCTTACGGCCGCCGCAGGCACGCCGGTGAGCCGCGGCGACTTGTGGTGGTAGTGAAAGCTCAGACGGATTCACGGCCGCCGTCTCGGTTCTTTGTTATGCGGTGCTCGCTTTTGCGATGATCCGTGGACAATGATGCCTTCTGAGTCCAGCTGGGTGGGATCTTCGGTGGCCGTCGTTTGATCTCTTCCTCCTCTTCTTCTGACGATGATGAAGTTCGGAGCTTCTGAGTCCGACTTCTCGTTGCGCCGTCGTTTGGTGTGCTTTCTACTACTCTTATGGTTGCCGTTTTTTGTACCTTTCTCAGTTAGGGTCATAAAACCCTTTATGGTGATATTTATATCCCTCTGATTTCTTTGATGGGCCGGATTTATGATTGTCGTTAAGAACATTTCTTCACCGTTTTGTTGCCTGCTTTGTAGGAATCGTAGCGCTGGTTTTTCGTTTGTTATAGCTACGTTCATGACTTGCTGTTACGAGTATTTCGGACTCACATGTTTGTTTGACTGGTTTTGGACAGGTCACGTGTGGCTAACTTAATTGTTTACTTGGAACTGGTCTGTCCTGGTTCAGTGAACCATTTTGGGCTTGACTGAACTAGTTCTCGTTGGAGTTTACTCTAAACCAGATCTTGAACTGGATTCTGAACAAATTCCTGAACTGGTTTTTCCTCCGTTGGATTCTGAACTGGTTTTTGGATTAAACTGAGTTTATTTGCTTGAACTATTTTGATGTTGAATTTGATTTTTCTCGGAGGTTTGGAGTTACGGTTCAATCTTTTGAGCAAACCGCCTCCGACAAAAATCACTTTCTTCCAAACATGACTTTCGAATACTCTTCCGCTCACAACTTATCTTGAAACAAAACTTTTCCTCTTCATCTTTTTGGTAGCTTTCGATAAGAGCAGGTTGTTGCCGGATAGGCCACTGGCCGAGGAAGGACACCCGGTGATGACACCGCTCTGAGGGTGTCGAACTAAACAATTAACCAATTCAAGTTTGTCTGTCTTGTTTTGCAGGTTGTGTTTTTCTGTAATTTAGAGAAACTTATAGCCAACATAAGAGTGAAATCCGGCAAAGTATCCACATGAGTCTGACACGAGGGCCTTACACGCCTTACACCAGCCGCAGGTGAACTCAACTTCACCCTTAACATCGAAACGGCCGTGCTCGCAAATTTTCTGTTTGCTAATGTGCAAGGGCTTTCTGCCACCTTTCTCGCTTGGGGTTTTCATCTCTTCTTTAGACTTGGTTAGAGCTATTGATGTGCTCACCTGCGTATGGCAGAACTGGAGGTTGACGTTGTGCACAATTGTGTCCAGCGGTTTTTTAGTCCTATCGTGGCTCCACCAAATTCTGCTGTGTTTCTTATGTTCTTGTTTATCTTTATTGCTATCACTGTGAATGACTTGATTGCTGGTTGTCTTCTATGCAGGTTTGTTCGTTCAACAATGTTACCGGCATGCGACAAAGCAGTAGAGAAATCATCGACCGTACCAACCAGAGGGTCAACGAATGCAACGGCGATAAGGGCACCTGGTAGCAGCAACAGTCCCGCCTTGGTCTAACATTCTCAACTTCCTCGGTGGCTTCGTCACCTTGAACTTTAGAACACATGGCCCCTTGAAGCTATCTGGAGATTATGTTAACAAACCCTGTTTCGTCAATAAATTGATTACGAGAAGTATCAAAATCCGCCATAATTCTTGTTACAGCCTCATCGTGGTCCAGGTTAATTCCTTCAAACTGACTTCAGTGTTGTCATTTCACCATGAGTAAGATGCCCATCTTTATTTTCATCAACTTTCTGAATATATTCTAATTGCTTTAGTGCTGTCTGTTCTTGACTTTTGGCAGGCGGACCCTTGTCGAGAGCAGTAGCTCTGATGTTTTCTACTGAGAAGACGCGGTAGTAGCAACTGCTAACACGCTAGCTGACTCCACGGAACCTTGAGACATTGAGGTGCTGGTACTGACTTGAGAAGCAACACTACTTCCAGGCTTTTGATTAGTTATAAACGAGCCAATGTTGAGACGCGCTTAATGACTCAGAATGCATCTGCAGTCGGTGATGGTTGGGAGCGACAGCAGCACGCTGTGCGAGTGTAGCTAGAAGGTGCCAACGGCTTACGTTGCTTCGATGCAGAGCTGGCTGATCCAGAATGTAGTTTCTGCTACAATTAGCAATTTTAGAAAGATGAGCCGCACTTGGTGGCTTGGATGGTTGATCTGCGGCGGGTTTTAATTCCATAGGAAGAAACCAAGTTCGACATATTTAAGTCCTAATATTTGTATTATCCATCTCGAGTTTCTACCAACAGAACTTGAATGTATCATGCCTAAGTCATCTATAGGTAGTTTTCATTTCAGTTTTTTCTTTGTCATTGATTTGTGGTGCTACTTTGGGATGATACCAATATTGAGCGGTAAAATATGAAATGTCATCTGTACTGGTTTCCTTTAATGATGTAAAGATGTTAGATGTAAAGAATGTAAAATGAGATTAATAAATAAATTCATATGGTTACACTAATCCAATACATGGATCTTATTTCCACTCAAATTCCCGCATAAACTCAGCCAGTTAATATATTACTTGACTAAGCTCCTTCCACAAAAACTCAAATGAATAAACTCCCTTAATTGACGTCATAACTTACAGTCAACTAAACAATTTATCCAATTACAACTGCATGCTTAAACTCAAATGTCGTAATCTCTACCAACAACCCAACCTCGACTCGATTGAGTTCAAACGCTCAAAATCTCTCATAATCACACCATTCCAGCTACATCGGCCCTGATTCACATCAATCAAAATAAACGGCCCAAATTCTCTGATTATAGCCTAAAATTCACAATTTGACAGCCGACTGCAAACAAATGACCGTTTTCCCGTAAAATCAACCAACTTCGCAACCCGTTAGTGTTTAGTAAAACGCAATGCCACAAATGCAATGGGATACGAGACGACTAAATCTTGGGGCAAAATTTGGGGTATTACAGTTGCCCCTATTTAAAGAGCTTCACCGGATGATTTGAGCGACGAAGGCTCGTGAAATCATGGTGGAGGGATTTAAATATAGATAACCGAAAATTTTGCCCTTAGATTCAGTGATATGCAATGCTATGGACAAAACGGAAATAAACTACAATGTTGACAATGCCATGAACTTAGTATGGTGCGTATGATGGAATGATAAATGCAGAAAGGCAGACGACACGACGACATAGGGGACAGACACGACGAACGAACCACACTGAGAATACGACGCATTGGGTGACAGCATGACACTGGGGAATTCTAAAGTGATAGCCAACTGGTGCGAGCACGACCAATTACCACTTTAGGGAAGGAATGGTAAGAACGGGATCCTCAACGGAGACGGCACCGATGAGACGGCCTCCACTGGGGAATATCTAGGAGTAATTATTCAACAGGTTCAGGCGTGACCGACCGATATTCTAGAGTAAAAAATAAAACTGGATCTGCACGACTGTAGGATCGGTTAACAAGATGCTGGAGCATTGAGCAAAAAATAACATCCGAGCTTCTGGAAACTCTCTCTCGTGACAGGATCAGACGGAATTTTGGAATCCGTTGAAAATATACAGGGTAAAACCGGCTGTATGCCAAAATAAATGGACATTTAATGGGAAATGCCCTGATAAGCTCCTCGAGAGAGAACTGCCACTTATCGTTGGAAGGGACTTAAATGCCAAAACTGGATAAGCTCTCAGATAAAGAGACTGTTGCTTATCTGTGGATGATAAACTGAAAAATAAACTTCTTCCCATCTCAGGTATGCGCTTCCTGGACTTGATTCGGTTTCTTCTTTTACTAAAGGGTAAACGAACTTCTTCATACTTCAAGATCTGTGCTCTCCTGAATATGATTCCGCTCCTTCTTTTACTAAGGGGTAAACTGAACTTCTTCATTTTCAAGATCTGTGCTCTCCTGAATATGATTCCGCTCCTTCTTTTACTAAAGGGTAAACTGAACTTCTTCATTTTCAAGATCTGTGCTCTCCTGAATATGATTCCGCTCAAACCTCCCCTTTCTTCAAAATGATACGGGAAATGGAAACCAAACTGCTCGCTGGAGATGGCCATTTGCTGCAAGTTATAACGAATATAGGATAAGCTTCTCGGGCGAGAAATGCCGCTTATTTGCAAGAGTGGCAGTAATAAGCTTCTCGGATGAGAACTGCTTGTAGAGGTGGTAACAGGTAATGTAAATTGTAAAGAAAGTTGTGATGATGGCAAACATCTAGATCACTGAGTAATGACATGTAACATAAATTGTAAAGAAGGTCGTGATGATGGCACACATCTAGATCACTGTAATGTAAATAATGAGCTCCTTGTATGAGAATATCAATTGTAGAGTGTATGGTAAAGTGTAAGGTAGGTGATAAGCTCCTCGTCTGGGAACTGTTGCTTGTCTATTGTGCAATGTAATGATAAGCTTCTCAGGCGAGAACTGTCGCATATCTGCAAAGGATTGTAAATGCTTTTCTTGAGAGATAGTGCAAAATAAATGCACATCCAGGTATGTTCGGTGACCGACAGGACCGAAGTTCGATCTAGAATTGGGCTAGAAAGAACTGATAAACAAAACTCTATTGAGGAAACGAACTCGAATGGGGACTACCTTATCTTAACGCGGAAAGGTGACAGAAATAACCATCGTCCACAAGGGTTGAACTCTGTGGGGAAACTGGAAACAAGTAGGTATTTTATGCTTAGGGCTGACAATCTACTTGGAGAGAGCGGACAAACCCAGTTACTCGGCGGTAACGACAAGGATGACGACAAATAGCAAGCATGTAAATGCTAATGCGTATGCCAACGTGTATTCAAATGTGTATGTTCATGTGTATGATAATGAAATGAAAATGAGTATGTAATGCTCATGCTTATGCTTATGCTGACAAAACAGATGGGAGCGGAAATAGGAGATGAAATAAACATCCTGACAAGAATACCCTGCGGCCTCTGCAACAGTACATCTATCGAGAATAGGAAAAGTTAATGGTAGAACTAAATCTGGCTTTAAAGTTATAACTTCTCTGGGGAGAAAATCTCATGACTTCCACATGGGGATGCGATACGACTTCACCGGAGAATATGATGCCCTGACTTCAACTGAGGATTCATGACCTCCGCATGGGGATAAGATGTCATGACTTCACGTGAGGGATTGCTATCATGAACCATAATCAGCTCAAGAACTCTTGGATCATAGACTTCTGGGGATAAAATCTGTATGGGAAAGGTGTGAAGCTAGACAGCTTCATGGAGATAGTGTAGCAACTTCCTGGGAAAAGTACCTCGACTTCCTGGGGAAAAGGTATATCCGACCGGGGATAAGATATATCAAACTTCCCTGCGGAGAGTTCATCAGACTTACTGGGGAGAAATCAACATACATTCCTGGGGAAGGTATCTTGACCTCTTGGGAGAATATGGCAGTCTCCTGGGAAGTATTTCCTGAGGAAAGTAAGGCACTTTCACTGAGGAACAGATAATTCCGCTGAGAATGGGTCTTCAAGAACATATATCACTTGGAGGATACCGGGGATATCTCTGCAGTCTTGAGAGTCACTGGGGATATCGGATGAATCCCAAAAGTGTTGTCAGCTTAAAGTCTCGCTGGGGACTATTACTGGGAAGATGCTGGTAACGAATGGATGTTTATGCAACAATGAGATTTACTAGGGACGAAGAGATCCTTCACAAATTTCCATAAGTCAAAGTAACTTTCATTTCCGATTGCATTTTCGAGAAAATATATTTTAGTTTTGAAAAACACTTTTCATGCTCACAAGTTATTAACAACAGCAAATTGCATAACAAAAATAAAATGGAGATAACGTGCACAAAGGCGTTGAAAAGCAAAAGGTAAATTTTATTAAAGAATGGTAGCTTGCTAAAGGCATAGCTCCATGGGAAATTACAAATTTGAAATTGGCAATATGGGCAAGGTTACATTGAATCCAACGACCTATTGACCCTGACGACTGAGACTACCCACAACCTTGCTTCTGAAGAAAGTGATTGGATTTGAAATGGATTTCTGTAAAAGTGTCTGCAATGCTCGGTGTCGTCCAATGCAGTGAAATGCCTTTGTCCCTAACTTTTGCCTGGACCGCCCTTTCGGGTTTTCAATCCACCGGGACGCTCATTTTTGCCTAAGCCGCCCTTCCGGGTTTTCAACTTAGCGAGCCGCATTTTTTTCATTTTTATTATTATTTTATTTTTTTATTTTTTTTATTTTTAGGCATAGTATTTTCGGACTGCATCGGAATTCACAGGATGGGTGAGCTCTTCACCGTCCATTGTAGTAAGAATTAGCGATCCTCCGGAGAAAACTGTCTTAACAACAAATGGGCCGTCGTAATTGGGCATCCATTTCCCACGCATGTCTTTGTGAACTGGCAAGATCTTCTTGAGTACGAGCTCTCCTTGACGAAACTCCCGGGGCCGAACTTTCTTGTCAAAAGCTCTCTTCATTCGATTCTGATATAGCTGGCCGTGGCATATAGCCGCCAGGCGCTTCTCATCAATAAGATTCAGCTGGTCATATCTGTCTTGGACCCAATCTGCTTCATCTAACTTTGCTTCCATCAACACCCTTAAAGATGGCAACTCAACTTCAATGGGCAGAACGGCGTCCATTCCATAGACCAATGAGAAAGGAGTTGCCCCTGTTGAAGTTCGAACAGTAGTTCTATATCCATGCAAAGCAAACGGTAACATTTCATGCCAATCCTTGTAGGTCTTAACCATTTTTTGCAGGATCTTCTTGATATTCTTGTTTGCAGCTTCCACAGCTCCATTCATCTTAGGACGGTACGGAGAAGAATTATGATGCGCAATCTTGAAAGTATCACACAACTCCTTCATAGTCTTGTTATTCAGGTTGGTACCATTGTCAGTGATGATCCGACTCGGAACCCCATAACGGCAGATAATATCTTTTCTGATAAATCGAGCAACTACTTGTTTGGTCACATTAGCGTAGGAAGCAGCTTCCACCCACTTGGTGAAGTAGTCAATAGCGACGAGAATGAAACGATGACCATTGGAAGCTTTCGGCTCAATTGCCCCAATCATATCAAGACCCCACATAGAGAAAGGCCACGGCGAAGTCAAAACATTCAATGGTGACGGAGGAACATGCATTTTGTCCGCATAGATTTGGCACTTGTGACACTTCCTAGCGTATCGGATACAGTCGGATTCCATGGCTAACCAGTAATATCCAGCCCTCAAGAGTTTCTTGGACATGGCATAACCGTTGGCATGAGTTCCGAACGTCCCTTCATGAATTTCCTGGAGTAGCTTGTCTGCTTCCCGTCTATCCACACACCTAAGCAGAACCATGTCGTGGTTTCGTTTGTATAGTACGTCGTTGCTGATGAAGAACTTAGATGCTAGTCTTCTCAAGGTCCTTTTGTCAAGATAAGAAGCATCTGCTGGATACTCTTGCGTGAGCAAATAATTCTTGATATCATGAAACCAAGGCTTTTCATCAATTTCACCTTCTTCAATCAACAGACAGTGGGCGGGTTCCCTCCTACGCTCGATTCGAATAAGCGGCGCTTCATTGACAAACTTGACCTTCCACATGGATGCTAGCATGGCTAAGGCGTCAGCAATATGATTTTCAGTCCTCGGAATATGTTCGAACTTGATCTCATCAAAGTACTTAATTAACTCCACAATATAGGCTTTGTAAGGGACCAGCTTCTCATTCTTGGTTTCCCATTCACCTTTCACTTGATATATAACCAACGCTGAATCTCCGCTTACTTCAAGAAGTTTGATCCGGAGATCAATAGCTGCTTCAAGACCAAGGATGCATGCTTCATATTCGGCGACATTGTTTGTGCACTCAAACTCTAACCTTGCGGTAAATGGGGTATAGCCACCTTTTGGATTCATCAAAACGGCACCTATGCCATGCCCACTGTAATTGGAGGAACCATCAAACATCATCTTCCACCAGAGACCCGGTTCGGGGCCATCCTCGGGCTCTGGCTCCGGCTCATCGAAATCATTTACCCACATAATGTCTTCGTCGGGAAAGTCAAACTTAAGAGGCTCATAATCTCCGACTGGTTGGTTTGCAAGATAATCTGACAATATACTTCCTTTGATAGCTTTCTGAGGTACATATTGGATGTCATATTCCGATAACAACATATGCCAACGAGCAAGCCTCCCTGTCTGAGCAGGCTTTTCGAAAATGTACTTTATTGGGTCCATCTTCGAAATCAACAAGGTAGTATGACCCATCATATATTGCCGGAGACGCCTAGCAGCCCATGCTAGCGCACAACAGGTCTTCTCCAACAGTGAATATCGGTTCTCACAATCAGTAAACTTCTTGCTTAAATAGTATATAGCGTGTTCCTTTCGTCCGGTCTCATCGTGTTGCCCAAGCACACAACCCATAGACTTCTCAAGAACAGTGAGGTACATAAACAATGGTCTTCCGTGAACAGGAGGCATCAAGATAGGAGGCTTTTGTAAGTAATCTTTGATCTTTTCAAACGCCCGCTGACAATCGGGATTCCAATCAACAGTCTGACCTTTGCAAAGCAACTTGAATACCGGCTCACAAGTAGCAGTCAGGTTAGATATGAACCTGGAGATGTAGTTCAAACGTCCCAGAAAGCCTCTGACTTGGGTTTCGGTCTGCGGGGCCGGCATGTCTTGGATGGCGCGGACTTTATCAGGATCTACCTCGATTCCTCGTTGGCTGACGATGAAACCAAGTAGTTTTCCAGATCTGACACCAAAAGTACACTTAGCAGGATTTAATTTCAACTGATATTTTCGGAGTCGTTCAAAGAGTTTCAACAGATGGATCAAATGCTCCTCCTCATCCTGAGATTTGGCAATCATATCATCCACGTACACTTCAATTTCTTTGTGCATCATGTCATGAAAAAGCGTCGTCATAGCACGCTGATAGGTTGCCCCTGCGTTCTTCAGACCGAAAGGCATAACTTTGTAACAGAAGGTCCCCCAAGGAGTGATGAATGTAGTCTTTTCTCTGTCAGCGGGATCCATCTTGATCTGATTATAACCGGAGAAACCATCCATGAATGAGAAAACTGCAAAACTAGCTGTATTGTCGACAAGTGTGTCGATATGCGGCAAAGGGAAATCGTCTTTTGGACTAGCCTTGTTCAGATCCCTATAATCCACACACATTCTAACCTTACCGTCCTTTTTGGGCACGGGAACAATGTTGGCAACCCAATCAGGATACTTCGCAACTGCAAGAAAACCCGCATCCAACTGCTTTTTAACCTCATCTCGAATCTTCAAAGCCATATCAGGTCTCGTTCTTCGAAGTTTCTGCTTGACAGGCGGACATTCGGGCTTAAGCGGTAGCTTGTGAACTACAATATCTGTGTCTAAACCGGGCATATCTTGATACGACCATGCAAACACATCAACATAATCTTTCAACAGCTCGACCAATCTCTTCTTGACCTCTGCCCCAAGTACTGTGCCAATCTTGACCTCCTTCTTGTCTTCATCTGTGCCAAGATTAATCAAATCTACCTGCTCCTTGTGTGGCTGAAGCTCTGTGTACTCATACTCAACCAATCTAGTCAGTTCTGCGGGTACTTCAAAATCTTCTTCACCCTCATCTTCAGCTTGATAAATGGGGGAATCCCAATCAGGAGAGACAATAGAGTCATCGGATTCAACAATGGTTGTAACGTCACTGCGTGTTTGAAAGGCTTATTTTATCAAATGTTCCATGAAAATGCGAAAAGAAAATGAAAATGCTTTTAGTTTGTTTTTGAAGAGATTGCCAATTTCATTTTAAAGGGTGAAAACGAAAAGACGCTTAGTGAAACAAAATGGAGCGGAAACAAAATGCATTTATTAATAATTGTTCGAAATGAAAAGGTGGCCCTACAAAGTGATCCAATAGCCTTGGGCAGAGCTATGGATTCGGAAACACAAAATGAAAAAATGAAAAATTACTTTGACAATGGGAAAATAAGTGGAATCTCTATGGCCTCCCAGTTGCTCAATGCTACACTACTCTGAAACACCAAGTTGTTCAAATCTTCTTCGTCATAGTCACCGATGGCATTGACCTGATAACCTCCACTGACAAACACCTCTTGGAAAACCTTCGGATGTCCTTCAACATGAATTGGCTTGTAACCCAACCCATAGCGATTAGTCTTTGCCTTGACGTTGATTACTTCTCCCCAACCTTCAGGAATGCCCCTGTCGATTGTCGATTTGGTACTCTTCAACGATGCAAAAGATGGGCTACCCTGGACTCCCGCGGTTTCTTCGACTTCCACTAGAACAGCATTGGCAATTTCAAGTGCTTGGAAAGAAGTCTCCAAAGCGTCTTCATCAGCCTCAATGTACCGGAACGATGATAAATTACTAACCATTAAATCCTCTTCACCATGTATGATCACCAACTTGTCATCAACCACAAACTTCATCTTTTGGTGCAAGGTAGAAGTTACTGCCCCAGCGGCATGGATCCAAGGTCTTCCTAGTAGACAACTGTAATTAGGATTAATGTCCATAATTTGGAAAGTGATCGGGAACACGTGTGGGCCGATCAGAATTGGAAGGTCAACTTCTCCAACCACCGATCTACGCGACCCATCAAAAGCCTTGACAATTAAAGAAGTAGGCTTTACCACAGCATCCTTGTAAGCCATCTTGCTGAGAACCCTCATAGGTAGAACATTCAACGAAGAACCAGTATCCACAAGTACTCTTGCTAAATTATCTTCCTGACACTTCACGGATATATGCAAAGCACGGTTATGATTCAGACCCTCTTTCGGCAGTTCTTCATTACTGAAGCTAAGAGTATTACAGGCGGTAATATTAGCAATCACACTATTAAACTGGCCGGTAGTGATGTCTTGAGCCACATGAGCTTGAGTCAAGACCTTCTGCAAAGCGGCTCTATGCGCGGGCGAATTCAATAACAGGGATAGGACGGAAATTTTCGAAGGAGTCTGGTGCAGCTGATCGATAACTTTATAATCACTCTTCCTGATTATCCTCAAGAATTCAGCGTCTTCCTCATTAGTAACAGCCCCTTTTCCTTTATCTCCAGCCGACACAGTAGTATTGGTAGTGGTTTCCTTGGACGGAGCCTCATCAAAACGGGGTGTGTAGACACGACCACTGCGAGTCATCCTGCTTGCCCCGGCTATGTTGGTCACATTTTCGCTATCAACTTCCACTTCTTCTCTTGGGATGACCTTCCCAGATTCCTTATCGATCGCGGTTACATCATACTTCCAAGGTACAGCTTTGGGATCACTGAATGGAAACGGACTCGGTTTCTGAATGATCAAGGGCTTAGGTGGGTCCACTGCTGGAGTAGCAGGGATCGGTATGCTGAACATTGGCATGACAGACTTTGGCGTTGGCAGATTAAACACTGGCATCCTGCCCCTTGGTTCGGGCAGGTTGAAGGTAGGCTCAATTGCAGCAACTTCCTTCGCCTGGTTAACTACTTGTAGGAATCCATCATCCATCAATCTCTGAACATCTTTCTGAACCATAGCGCACCCTTTATCACTTTCTTCACAACTTGTACAATCAGCATGGGAAATAGACACCAGACCTACTCCAAACAGCTTTGCATGGAACGCCTTGAGAGGAGTCTTAATCTGGGATACATCACGAATAAAACCCTCGTAAGATGAATCATCAACAGCATTAACATTCGCATGGGTAGGCAGAGGATTGGTTTTAACATTGGGAGATGGATCATCGAACGACAAGATCTTCTTTTCCATCAGATCCCTCACAATGTTCTTCAAAGCATAACAATTCTCCAAATCATGGCCTGGCGCACCCTCATGAAACAAACAATGAGCGGCTGCGTTGTAATTGGCTGGCAAAGGATTCGGAGGCGGTCCCAAAGCTCGGGTGGTGATCAAACCTCGCTGTACTAGGTAAGGGTACAACTCAGTGAACGTCATTGGAATCGGAGGACACGGCTTATATTGTCTCCTCGGAGCATTTGGGCGAGGTGTCGGATTCCTCTGTTGTTGATTAGCAGGACTGTTGGGTGCTTGCCGGTAGTTGGATGGAGGATGATGATAAGGGGGAGGCGGGTAAATAGGAGCCTGTTGCATAGGCTGATAAGCAGGAGCTTGTGGGGCTTGCTGATTAAAAGATGGTGCAACAGCAGCCACATAGGGAGGCGGAGCATACTGAACTGGGTAACCATGAGGTTGCGCGTACGGTGGCGGATATTGATATTGGTGTTTTCCCCTTCTATCGGAGGATACATCATGAGTCTCTCCTTCCTTCTTTTTCTGAGAATTGAAAGAGGGTTTCTTAGTTTGGTCTTTTGAACTCGTGCTGCCAGAACCACCAGACATCTTTCCATTTTTCATAGCTAGTTCAACTTTTACTCCAACAGCAACAATATCAGCAAAATTTGTGGTTACACTACCCACCATCCTCTCGTAAAATTCGGGGCGGACGGTGTCCACAAACCAATCGGCCAGTTCCTTGTCCGTCAACGGAGGCTCAACCTGAGAAGCAATCTCTCTCCATCGTTGGGCATATTCCTTAAAGGTCTCGGAACTTTTCTGCGTCATACTCAACAGTTGTCTCCTGTCGGGAGCTAGATCCATATTGTACTTATAGTGCTTAATAAAAGCATCAGACAAATCCTGAAAAGACTTGATGCGAGACTGGTCTAATGTTAAATACCACTTCGACGAAGCACCTTTCAGACTGTCCTGGAAACAGTGAATCATCAACTTGTCATTTTCCACATGAGCAGCCATCCTGCGGTAGTACATTATCAAATGGCTTTTCGGGCAAGTAGTCCCTTCATAGCAGTCAAAGTTCGGAGTTTTGAACTTTGGCGGAATAACCAAACCGGAAACCAAACAGATATCTCTAGCAGCAGCACCAAAGATTTGGTCTCCTTCCATCTTTCTCAATCTTTTATCAATAGTAACCACCTCTTCGCGAAGCCTATCCCGTGGTTGGCATCCTCCATCATCATCATCCAGAATTTCGTAAACAGGCTCATTAAGATAAGGCTGCACATGAGTGCGGACATTAGCTTGTGTGAAAGTAGGGACCACTTTGTGAGGCTCAGAAACCAAAGGCACCGTTTGTTGTACATTCTGAATAACAGGAACAACCGGTTGAACTGATGTAGTATTAGGAACAGCCTGGTGAGCTGATGTAACAACAGGAGGATGCAAAAAATCTTGTGAGAGGCCATAAGGAAACAGGTTTGGCGCAGAGACAACCGGAGGATCTACAGCAGCAGTAGCGTTAATCTCAGAAACCACGGTAGGCTGAGTGTCCATCTTTGCATTCATGACATGGAGTAATTCCATGATTGTTCCAATACTCCCTCGAAAGTCCGCTAGCTCGTTGTTAAAGCGATCCATCTCTTGAGCATGTTCTTCCATCCTTTTTCGAGCTTGAGCTCTAGTGTTGTAACGAGTCAGGGTGACGAAACTGGAAGGCGAGAGAACCGAGTATGAGAAACCGAGAGACACATGTAATGCAAAGATATGATGCGAAATGCGAATGACATGACTTCATGGAATTCAAGTGTTTATGAGTATTGCGGATAACGAAAAATTTTATTGATTGAAAAATGGATTACAAATAATATTCTTAAAATAAAAATCTCGATGAAAATAAGCAACTAAAATTCTAGAACCCCAAGGAAGCATTATTCATGATTTTGGCGATTAGGCGGAGAATCGGAGGAAAATAAATCCTCGTAGAGTCTTCTTTTCTTGTAGGAGAGCAACTCTTCATTCCTTGACTGAAGCTGTTTCTGAAGTTCGTTGTACTCACTGACCATCACCTGGTATTTGTCTTTCCATGTTTCTGCTTCGTGATGGGCTTTTTTCAATTCGATCTTCAACGTTTCAGCCTCGGACATGAAATACTGGACTGGTTCCTCTCTCGGAGGCAGAGGATCTTGGCGAGGATAGGGCATCTTTAATTTGGAAGCTCTTTCTCGGACCCACTGAAGATAGGGCTCCATGGAAATGCAATTTGGCCTACCCAGACTTTCTCGACCTTTCATATGCAAGTGTCCCCAAGAAGATACAATTCGATCCTGAAGCTCTTTGTTGAGTTCGAAGAAGATCTTCTCTACGTAGATACTTTTAGGCGGTTCTTTTAAGGGATACCCTAACTGTCGGCGAGCTAGGACGGGATTGTAGCTAATTCCTCCATTAAAACCGAGTAAAGGCATGTTAGCGAAGTCTCTACAACCATCAATGAGTAGTATTCCATCGTACCTGCGATTGTACCAATCGATATCAGAGTGAGTTAAAGCCATAACCTTTTGTGACCAACGTCCTTGAGTGGGACTCCAAAAAGGACCAGACTTAGGCAAGTGCGAAATAAACCACTTGTACAGTAACGGCACACAACAAGTAATCACCCCTCCACCACGGAGGTTTCGGAGATGGACTGAGTGGTAAGTATTACCCAATAAGGTCGGTACTGGATTCCTTTGCATGAAGATCTTGATGGCGTTAAGGTCCACAAATCCTTCAAAATTAGGGAAAAGCAGCACTCCATAGATAAGCAAGGCAAGAATCATCTCAAAGGTAGGCATGCTCAAGTAATCGGCATAATATTGGGACTTCTTGATTAGGAACTTCGTAGGTAACCCAAAGATTTCACCTTTATGAGTCATATTCTCCTTAATGTCAGATACCTTCAAACATGTGGCTTTAGCAATATCCTGTTCTTTAGGGTCCGTCTCCAAAAAAGGGAAAGGAGACTTATCCAGGATAGGTAACCCTACAAGCTGAGAATATTCTTCCAAAGTGGGTAATAGCTGATAATCGGGGAATGTGAAGCAGTGGTACTCGGGATCATAGAACTGTAGCAAAACCGAGAGCAGTTCCTCGTTTACTTTATATTCCAATAGAGATAACAAATTTCCATACCGGTTACGGAATCCTTCTCGATCTTGAACTAAAGATCCTAGCTTCCTTAAGTCATCTAGTTTAGGCCTTTTAAAAGTATATTTCAAAGTCTTTCTTCTATTATAATCCATAATCCTGCAATATTCATAAATAAGATTTGAATTCCATGAAGTATAATGTAATGTGATGCTTTAATGGATGCAATGTGTATATATTCACAAGTCTTAGGTTAAAGGTACGTGCAAGGAGTTAGGGTCTACCCATCCCCATAAGGTATGTACTACGGTTAGTTGTACCTGCAGAACAAAGGTTCTAAAGAAGTGCCCAAAGTCATTAGTCCATCCTTCGGATATTATCAACTTTCCAACTAACTTGGAGGCCGATAATATTCTCAAGATAACCTCTTTTGAGTGTAGTATCGCGTAGCAACCATCATAGGACTACTCCCACATAGTTCCCGCACTACGTCCTACATAAGGCCAAGGTGGTGTTAAGGTAACTACGGTCCTCAATATCACAGACTCCAATCGAAAATAGTAAAAGTTTTCACGACTAACTCGATCAACCGAACCATTTTCGACAGGGTCTCAACTGAGCGGTGATTCTCGAGTCAACTTGGTAGGGACTCACTCCCGGCAAGCCTCGTCGAATATCTCACCATCCTATAATAAGGTCACTCAAGTCCGGGTTAGGACTTATCTCACAATAACAGGGTGCCCCCCCCAAGCAAAGCACAATAATAATATATACAAGAGAATAAAAAATATCATACAATAAATACAATAGGGATAACCCTTAAAAGTTATGGGTCCCCAGTGAAGTCGCCATTTTCTGTTGCGGTGGAAATAGGATAACAAACTATTAATTAGTTTGAATCACAATTCAATTTACAACCGCTTTTTGATTTATCCGAAGGAAAAGGTCAAAAAGAGAAAACCTATTTTTGCATTGTAAACACAATGCGGGGAGAGACCTAGGTAAGGGGTTGGTTAAGCTCAGGGAAGGTACTAGCACCCTAAACTTCTGTAGTACTCTACAGGAACCTTTTGTTTATTGTATGCTTTTTATTTTTATTTATTATCTGCTTTAATACATATATTGAGCTAAGGGATAGAGTGACCTAAAGACCTAAGGGTTAGTCCTAAGTTTACTCGGCAAGATTCGCATCTTGTGCCTACGTATCCTGACGGGAATGGAATCAGAGTAATCGTAGTTCCCCTAATTAGGGAGGTTAGAAACTTCTTGACTGTGGTCAAGGTTTCAATGGGGAATAAACATCTCTTAAGGACACGCTTATGTGGAGTCTTTGAAACTCCTATTTCTACGTTGAATTTGTTAATTAAAAATTTAGGGTTGAAATTAGGGATTCCACGGCGGGAAACCCTAAAACAGAGTACGGCGACTCTTTGACCTAAAGCTAGGGTAAAGGGTATTTTTGTCCACGGCGGGACGCCTAGGCTAATTAGGGTGTTGAAACTAGGGTTATTGACTCGACGGTCAAACAGTTAATCCTAATTCCTTCGGATGGCAGAATTAATGGTAAAATAACTTGCGAGGGAAAATAAACGGGCATACAATAATGACATGTAAAGTACGACAAAAAATAATGCGACAATTGATTCGCAAAAGTTGCAACCAAGAAACAATTACAGATATAAAAGATAAATCAAACACAGACAGCTGAAAAATAAGACGGAGAATGCTAGTACACGGGGTTAGACAGAAACAAAACAAATAATGAGATAGTGAATATCGAAAGAAAGAAAAGACGAATTTTGGAGTTTTTAATTACCTGTTTAATAATAATTTTAAAAAATCTTAATTTTAATTTTTGAAAAAAGGAAATTAATGTTAATGACAAAAAGGTTTTTGATTTTGAGAAAAAGGAATTTTAATCTTAAAAAAAGGAGTTAGTTTTTTTATTTTAAAACATTTTAATTTTAATTGAAAAAAAACTTTTTGTTAACGAAAAGAGAAATTTTAAATCACTATTTTTTTAATTACATCCTACGCCTGGATTCATAATATCACAGGTTTTTTAAAAGAACAAAATTTAAATAAAACCTAGCGTTGTTTTACTACAGACTTGGTTTTAATTTGTCGGTTAAGGAAATAATTGGCTACCTAAACAACTAACTATATAATAATAATAACATAAACATGAAAGAAATAATGAAAGAAATAAAAAGAAAAACAAAACGGGGAAAGGGGGATTGGACGGTGTATCACTCATTTGCTTGGTGAGGGTTTTATTCTTCTTCATTATAACAGCCGGTGGCCCTTATCACTCCCTTCGAAACCTCTTCGATTTTCCGTATCCCTCCCGGTTTGCATGTGGTCTCCATGGCTCTTTCTTCTTCAGCTCTGTCTTCATCTTTCTGAAAAAAAAACAAACAAAACAATCGGAACTGTGAGAGATTCGCAGTGGCTTACGGATTGGCGTTCTCGACGGTTTTCGGTGAACAGTGGCCGGTGATGAAAACTGAAGGTCGCGTTGGAACGATGATGATGATGACTTTACTCCATCTGAGTTCACAGCGGTAGTGAGTTGTTGCAGCGCTTACGGCCGCCGCAGGCACGCCGGTGAGCCGCGGCGACTTGTGGTGGTAGTGAAAGCTCAGACGGATTCACGGTCGCCGTCTCGGTTCTTTGTTATGCGGTGCTCGCTTTTGCGATGATCCGTGGACAATGATGCCTTCTGAGTCCAGCTGGGTGGGATCTTCGGTGGCCGTCGTTCGATCTCTTCCTCCTCTTCTTCTGACGATGATGAAGTTCGGAGCTTCTGAGTCCGACTTCTCGTTGCGCCGTCGTTTGGTGTGCTTTCTACTACTCTTATGGTTGCCGTTTTTTGTACCTTTCTCAGTTAGGGTCATAAAACCCTTTATGGTGATATTTATATCCCTCTGATTTCTTTGATGGGCCGGATTTATGATTGTCGTTAAGAACATTTCTTCACCGTTTTGTTGCCTGCTTTGTAGGAATCGTAGCGCTGGTTTTTCGTTTGTTATAGCTACGTTCATGACTTGCTGTTACGAGTATTTCGGACTCACATGTTTGTTTGACTGGTTTTGGACAGGTCACGTGTGGCTAACTTAATTGTTTACTTGGAACTAGTCTGTCCTGGTTCAGTGAACCATTTTGGGCTTGACTGAACTAGTTCTCGTTGGAGTTTACTCTAAACCAGATCTTGAACTGGATTCTGAACAAATTCCTGAACTGGTTTTTCCTCCGTTGGATTCTGAACTGGTTTTTGGATTAAACTGAGTTTATTTGCTTGAACTATTTTGATGTTGAATTTGATTTTTCTCGGAGGTTTGGAGTTACGGTTCAATCTTTTGAGCAAACCGCCTCCGACAAAAATCACTTTCTTCCAAACATGACTTTCGAATACTCTTCCGCTCACAACTTATCTTGAAACAAAACTTTTCCTCTTCATCTTTTTGGTAGCTTTCGATAAGAGCAGGTTGTTGCCGGATAGGCCACTGGCCGAGGAAGGACACCCGGTGATGACACCGCTCTGAGGGTGTCGAACTAAACAATTAACCAATTCAAGTTTGTCTGTCTTGTTTTGCAGGTTGTGTTTTTCTGTAATTTAGAGAAACTTATAGCCAACATAAGAGTGAAATCCGGCAAAGTATCCACATGAGTCTGACACGAGGGCCTTACACGCCTTACACCAGCCGCAGGTGAACTCAACTTCACCCTTAACATCGAAACGGCCGTGCTCGCAAATTTTCTGTTTGCTAATGTGCAAGGGCTTTCTGCCACCTTTCTCGCTTGGGGTTTTCATCTCTTCTTTAGACTTGGTTAGAGCTATTGATGTGCTCACCTGCGTATGGCAGAACTGGAGGTTGACGTTGTGCACAATTGTGTCCAGCGGTTTTTTAGTCCTATCGTGGCTCCACCAAATTCTGCTGTGTTTCTTATGTTCTTGTTTATCTTTATTGCTATCACTGTGAATGACTTGATTGCTGGTTGTCTTCTATGAAGGTTTGTTCGTTCAACAATGTTACCGGCATGCGACAAAGCAGTAGAGAAATCATCGACCGTACCAACCAGAGGGTCAACGAATGCAACGGCGATAAGGGCACCTGGTAGCAGCAACAGTCCCGCCTTGGTCTAACATTCTCAACTTCCTCGGTGGCTTCGTCACCTTGAACTTTAGAACACATGGCCCCTTGAAGCTATCTGGAGATTATGTTAACAAACCCTGTTTCGTCAATAAATTGATTACGAGAAGTATCAAAATCCGCCATAATTCTTGTTACAGCCTCATCGTGGTCCAGGTTAATTCCTTCAAACTGACTTCAGTGTTGTCATTTCACCATGAGTAAGATGCCCATCTTTATTTTCATCAACTTTCTGAATATATTCTAATTGCTTTAGTGCTGTCTGTTCTTGACTTTTGGCAGGCGGACCCTTGTCGAGAGCAGTAGCTCTGATGTTTTCTACTGAGAAGACGCGGTAGTAGCAACTGCTAACACGCTAGCTGACTCCACGGAACCTTGAGACATTGAGGTGCTGGTACTGACTTGAGAAGCAACACTACTTCCAGGCTTTTGATTAGTTATAAACGAGCCAATGTTGAGACGCGCTTAATGACTCAGAATGCATCTGCAGTCGGTGATGGTTGGGAGCGACAGCAGCACGCTGTGCGAGTGTAGCTAGAAGGTGCCAACGGCTTACGTTGCTTCGATGCAGAGCTGGCTGATCCAGAATGTAGTTTCTGCTACAATTAGCAATTTTAGAAAGATGAGCCGCACTTGGTGGCTTGGATGGTTGATCTGCGGCGGGTTTTAATTCCATAGGAAGAAACCAAGTTCGACATATTTAAGTCCTAATATTTGTATTATCCATCTCGAGTTTCTACCAACAGAACTTGAATGTATCATGCCTAAGTCATCTATAGGTAGTTTTCATTTCAGTTTTTTCTTTGTCATTGATTTGTGGTGCTACTTTGGGATGATACCAATATTGAGCGGTAAAATATGAAATGTCATCTGTACTGGTTTCCTTTAATGATGTAAAGATGTTAGATGTAAAGAATGTAAAATGAGATTAATAAATAAATTCATATGGTTACACTAATCCAATACATGGATCTTATTTCCACTCAAATTCCCGCATAAACTCAGCCAGTTAATATATTACTTGACTAAGCTCCTTCCACAAAAACTCAAATGAATAAACTCCCTTAATTGACGTCATAACTTACAGTCAACTAAACAATTTATCCAATTACAACTGCATGCTTAAACTCAAATGTCGTAATCTCTACCAACAACCCAACCTCGACTCGATTGAGTTCAAACGCTCAAAATCTCTCATAATCACACCATTCCAGCTACATCGGCCCTGATTCACATCAATCAAAATAAACGGCCCAAATTCTCTGATTATAGCCTAAAATTCACAATTTGACAGCCGACTGCAAACAAATGACCGTTTTCCCGTAAAATCAACCAACTTCGCAACCCGTTAGTGTTTAGTAAAACGCAATGCCACAAATGCAATGGGATACGAGACGACTAAATCTTGGGGCAAAATTTGGGGTATTACAAATGATGTTACATGTAAATGTAAGTACATATGAATAATCCTACATCGGATGATTAAGGTAAGGGTATTCAGATGAATCATGAGCCGCGAGCCAGATGTAATGAGAATAGGTAGGGAAAGTTTTGAGGTATGACAATTGCCCCTATGTAATCGTCTTAAACCTGAATGTATGAATGTCGACAACTTTTCGTGCATTCGAGGTAGAATATGATTAAATACAAAGACCCAAAAAAATTTCCTTTGAGAAATAAGTGGTTGTAATATAATGAGACTAGGTGTATTATCAGGAGTTTATTTGCTAGGGATGTGGAATGAAAGATAAACTTTTGTGGGGTTATGGACTGGAATTCTTGTTTGAGGAATAAATCAGTCGCAAAAGAGATATTTGTTATGCCATTTGTATGCTTATGTTGGCCTTAAATGATGCATGAGATTATGCATGTTATGTAGCAATGTGGGCTTTTGTTTTTGTGAAGGGCATGACTAGTATCTACAAGAATGAGAGTCTTTTTGGTTTTAGCATGGTAGTGAACATCGACTCTCCGACATCCGATAACTAAACCAAAGAATTCTTAGCAAAAGAGAGAACTTCAGGTTACAACAACTGCTGGAGATTTCATTATGATTCTTTCTGAGAGAGAGAATGATTTATAACCTGATCGGGAGGTCGTCGAGATGCTTTCATATATTAAGCGTTAACTGTAGCCTACGGATCTCCCTTTAGAATTTTTCAAGTAATCAAGGTAATGCAAAAGTTTTTCTTTTAGCTCTTTATTATACTCGATATTTTGCAGTATTATTATATATATCAAAATAATCAATATTTTGTAAACAAAATACAAGAAAGAAAAATTAATGGGATAAAGAGAATTTTATTGGATGTAAACGAAAGCTTGTAAGATGTGAGTACAAAGGTGCAAAATCCTAGAAGAGGAAATTACAAAAAAAATGAAAAATAAGGTAAAATGGCAATGGTAAATTTATATGAATTCCATTGGTTACAACACATGCTATTATCCACTGTAAGATCTGAATTCCAATACTTTGCTTCAGTTGACGATGATTAGACCGATCTTTACCTTCTGAATTCTAGTTGTGATGAAGTAGGCTTAGTTGTTGTAGTAAAATTCCTTTATCCCTAAATTTTACCTGGACATCTCTCTCTCTCTCTCTCTCTCTCTCTCTCTCTCTCTCTCTCTCTCTCTCTCTCTCTCTCTCTCTCTCTCTCTCTCTCTCTCTCTCTCTCTCTCTCTCTCTCTCTCTCTTTTCATCTACTGGGATAACCATTTTTTGCCTACGTTGCCTTTTCAAAATTTCAATTTAGCGGGCTTATTATCATTTTTTTTATTTGATCCCTAATATTTTCCTGGTCATTTCTTTTTTTGGTCCACCGGGATACCCATTTTTTTTCCTTTTGGATGTCAACCTAGATAGCTCTTTGTTCATTTCTTTTTAGGAATAATATTTTTTTACTGCGTCGGAGTTCATTAGCATGTGGAAACTCCTCCCCATCCATAACGGTGAGGATCAGGTCTCCGCATGAGAAGACATTCTTTACGAAAAATGGTCCTTCATATTTAGGAGTCCACTTGCCAGTGAAATATAACAAATCATATCTTTTGGAGAGATTTGAGGATCAAATTATATCCAGCTGATTAAGCTATTTTCTAGACAAACTAAATGTAGATCCACAAGGAGAAAAAGCCCATAAGACATTGCTATATGAGAAGACTTAATTCTCATTGTTAGTCAAGAGTTTTGGTGCACAAGAATTAGGTTCTTTGTGTTAGGGTTTAAGTTTTTGTTACTGGTGTTCCTCACTAATGCCATAACTAGATTAATGTTGAATATATTGTTGTACACCTCTATGTTTCAGTAACTTGGCATAGAAGGTTTGTCTTAGTTGAGTTTAATTTTAACATTGTTTATTGAGTTGTAAACATTAATCATGGGTTATGTGATTGGGAAGAAAGTGAGTAGGTTATCATATTTTGGGAGAGTCTTTAAATAGAAAGGCACTTGGATTAGGAAGAGGCTTTGAACAACATAGGGATTATTGGTTCCTGTAAGACTAAGTGTACTAATTCAAATTAGTGTATTTCCTTTCTTGGGTATAGTGCACCCCCAAACATAAGTATGGTTTCACCGAACCGGATTAACAATCTCTTATGTTATTTTACAGTTTTCAGCATTATTTGTTATTGCTGTCAAACTGCTCTTAAACTGATTTAGAAGTTGGAGAAATTGTCTCAACATCTGGTCCAACACATGTCCCACGAGGAACAAAATTTCACCTACAACAAAGAGTTCTAGAAGAGCACCAAGTAAGAACCCATCGAGTTCTACTTGCCTAAAACTGAGACCCGTAACATAACGGCAAACAAGAACCCATCAGACTCTCATTGCCTAAAATTGACACTCGTAGCAAAATGTCAAGCATGAAACACTAAGCTCTCTTTGCTAAACTCAAAGAGTCCAACTGAATTAAACCCAAAAACTCATCGGGCCCTCCTTGTGAAAACTAAAACTCTTAAAAAGTGCGCAAAGCAGAAGCCCATCGGCCTCTCCTTGCATACATCGAGACCCTAGAGGAGGGATAAGTTGAAACCTATCTTTAAACATCTCGTGACTATCACGAAGCACGTCTCGGAAAATTACAGGCGATATGGTAGATACGACTGACATATACGTCAATAGAAATTACATTCTCGTTGAATATTTATAACATTCTCGCCATAAAGGATAATAGGAAATGAATCTTTCCACATACCCCTAAAAAGGAGAGTATCAGTCGATGAGTAATATGAGCATATCACATAGTAATAAACTGGATGTTATAGGTCGACGTTCCAATCCGAGATGCAACCTAAAGCATCTCGTTCCAATAGGCCTCATGCTTGAAAGACTGTGTATCTTGCAGAATATTTATTGAGTTGGGTTCTAGATCTAGACATAAAGCACCCTGCCCATCTTAGTAAATGATCCAAAAAAGCATAAACATGATGGACATGTTAGTGGGCTGCATAAGATATAGCGATCAAACTTTGATGTAGATCTGTATAATCCGGTATCTCTCATAAAGCATCCCACCTATACCAACCTCAAATTTAAGAGACAATGTACATGTTTGAAAACTTGAATCAGATCTATAGTATAATTCATGTCTTTTGTAAAACATCCCGTCCATATAAATCTCATACTCAAGAGACTCTGGACATATCTTTTTAAAATATAAAATATCCATTAATTAAAATTTGACATTTCAGCTTTATTAAATATTTAATTTATAGAATAAAAATCTGTGTTTTTAGGAATGTGCTAACAATGTCACAAATACATACAACTATGAATGATCATAAACGCATAGAATCCCCATTCAAAATTGTGTACAACGAGGCTATTTTGAGACTATAATAATGGATACTTTCAGTGCATGTACAACAAAACATCTGGTTGTTCATTTTTGCTGCAATTGATTCTTTTGGACCATCTCAATCATAAAACTAGTTTTGGTTTTTTTTGAGTAAATTTTAGTAGGCCAAACCTGGCCCCTCACTCATTTAAGAACTTCAACCATAAAAAACCCAAATAATGGGTCCACCTTCAATCCTATGTTTTACTACTTTTTCAGTAAAAACATATTTCTGCTGTGACAATTCTTCCAAGTGGAGACTAACATTATTTCACTCCAATCTTATATCTGAATTAAATAATATTCTTGAATGTTTTCAGAAGTTGCAATGACAAAGCATTGGTGGAGAATAGTTGTCAAGCTAGAACAACTAACACATTGTTCTTATATAAAATTATTTTTCTTTGATGACACGCAAAGAGGATATGAGCAATTTAAAAAATTAGAGATTTCAAATATTAAAATTGGAAAATAAAGTTAGTCTAAATTTTTTACAATAAGTATATTTATTTTATTAATGTTTTAACCATGTCATTATTATTTAACACTTAGAATTAAAAAAAAAAATTAAAATTATATATTTATTGAACAATTATTTATGTTTGATTTAGTTAACAATAGAGATTTAAAAAAAACCGTATCAAGAATTTTTTCAGACCGAAACTTACTAAAATTTCAATGAATTGAATTTTTTAACATTAAGTATTTATTAGCATTTATGAGGATTTATTTGTTACAAGTTATAATTGATTAATAACTATTATATAGAAATTGGAGGTACACAGACTCTTTTAAAAATTATATCTATAGATTTAAGAGATACAACATTGCTATTCATAAGTTTTTGGACTCTCCGTAAAAGATTAATTGTTTATGGTGTTATAAAACTAAAAGTGTCAAATCAAAATGATATGAAATCATATTGATTGTTGGAACATGTTTTCTCATGTTTGATCAGTTTACTTGGAGTGACTTTGAGAACTGCTTCTACCACAGTAGAACCTCTAATCCTCAGTCCTACAAATGGAGAAACTCCAGTCAAGTTCACACAAACATGTTTCTCTCCTACCACTCGTACACTAGAACATCTTTTAGCCTAAGTGTCGATCTCTCCTCATGTGGGTCAGTCAAGAAATTCACAGACGCTTCTTTCTTCACATTGTTGTATGCTTACATTTGTGTGTTTGCATGTTAATGGCTAGCAAATCATGAAAAATCACCATTTTTACGTGTCTCTCAAAAACCCTTCATGCATGTTTTAATTCTAGTCCTTCAAAGTTGACCAAAATCTTCATGTTTCAATTTTTTCACTTGTTGCACTTCATGTATCGGCTCATGTTTCGTATAGGTCGGCTCATGAAAACAATTTTTAAAATTTTTCAAATTTGGTTCAGTATGTGTCGACACATGTGTCGAATGTGTCGACTCATGACATGTTCAAGTCGGCACATGCTTCCAACAGGTCGACTCGTTTGCGTTTTTGAGGCATTTCTCTTCATTTTTCATTATCTTCTCATACATATATTCAACTTATCACCTCTTAATTTCTTCTTGAGTCTTATAACTTTTCAAATTTCATTAACTCCTCTTAGATTCATTCACCTTATCGCATCTAATTTCAATTTACCAACATATCATTAAACCTCCTCATTCAATTATCACCAATTAATTATCCTCATAATTCCTCTTCTAGAACCCCCATCTTCACATTTTTCAAATCACACCCAAGTCCTCAAACTCCGAATTTTCATTCATTCTTAGTTTTCATTGTCATCTTTGTGTGTTTTTGCATCTCTATCTCTGATTTGGGTTTGTGGGTACTCATATATCCCTCAAACAACTTCATTTTTCTTTCACACATTCTATCAAACACTTGGCGTGTGAGTTCCTTTTTAAGAATTTTTCAATGGCGTAAAAGATTGCAAAGACCAAGGGTGATCTTAAGGGGAAGGGAAAGGCTACCACATCCTCTACCGTTCTAGAAACTCCATTTTCGTTGGTTTCCTCTAATTATGTTAAGGAATTTGAAGAGAAACATCAATATCGTCTTGTTATGAAGCAATATGTTAGGAAACCTGTTGTTACTGGCTACTTAGACATTCGAGACGTTGTTCATCTTGTCGAGCATCGACAAACCAACTACTTCTTGAAGCTTTCACAATACTACAATGAAGATTTCATTCACATGTTCTACTTTGGGTTGCACGATAGACGTGACTCATCCTTCAAGTTCACAATAGGTAATATGGTTTACGATTTTACTGATGACCTTTGGAAGTCGATGTTTGGAATTATTATTATTAGTGATGACGCTGAACCATTAGTGATGGATACAACCTTCATCAAGATTTTAAATGAAACATTCATCTGAATCAATTTCTTAAGGCTTCCCGGCCCGATAATTGCTATGATCCCATAACAACTGATCAGTTGAAGATGGTTCCTCGAATTTTTATTTTCCTTATACTTATGTGTTGCGCCCAAAAAATGGTGGTTTCTCAAGGATTGACAATGCTGAAATTCACCTTGTCTACATTCTTCTAAACAAAATTCGAATAAATTGGGAAAACTACTTTGTGTCCCAGATGTTTTCTATCAAGGAATGTAAGAAAGGAACTTCATTCTGTTATGTTTCTATGATTGCAAAAATCTTAAACTACTTCAACATAAGGATGCCAAATCTTCAGTATAGATCTCCGAGTTTGGATCAAAAGTTCTTTCAGCGTACTTTAACCAAAATAGGATATTTTTGGGATGAAAATTGTCGGGTGTATTATTTTCGTGTGGGCAAGAATGGTAAGAAAATCTATAACTTTGATGACCCTACTGAGTTTGTAGATGCTACTGTGGAGCCTCATGTGATTGATGATAAACCTATAGGTGCTTCTCATGGTGTTCCTCAAAGTGATGCATTTATGCAAGAAGTTGATCATGAGGATGGTCAATATAGTATATTTGATGTTGAATATGGAAATCAGTCTTCCATTATCACTATGATCCAAAACATGTAGGTTAGGCAAGATGAGCGCTATGAGGAGGATTACTGGAGGCGATATGCTTTTGAGGCAACTCAAGTGGAAAGATTTTGTCTCATTCAAGAGCACATGACAACATAAGACACCAAATTTGAAGCCTTTTCTTCTTATGTGACTAAAAACCTTGTCTCTAGCTGCAATGAGATGGATGCTAATCATGCTGCCATAATTTCCAGGATTAATCACATGATTTCTGCTCAAAATAATGATCACTACCACTATGCCCAATTCTACCGATAGATGTATAATTTCTTAGATTATCACTTTGGAAATGATGGACAAGTTTGGCATCATGGTGTGAGGCCAATGCCTAGAGGCCGTGGAGGACGTTGAAGTGTTGAGTTTTTGTGTCCTTGGGTCAAACATCTTGTGGAGCATTTCTATCATGCATTTCATATTTTAAGTCATTATGCCATTGTGTTTTCTCTTAGTTTGTGTGTCTTTAAGTTTATGTCTTGACAACTTTATCTCTTGTTTCAAGTGTGACATTGGCTATGTTATGTGTATTGGCTTTTGCATGACACTATTTTAATGTTGTTTTAAATGTCTTTCTAATTATGTTGTGTTAAATTCTATTTGTGTAGTTTCACGTATCTAGTGTATGTGAGTGCACGCTCTTTCTTTGCAAATGCCTCTGTATGGTATACGATTTATGTGATATGTTATATTTATATGATACTTCTAATGACTTACTTTATATCCTTTTGATGTTGTTAAATAGGGAGAAGCATATGCAAGCTATGAAGCTATGATGCACACATTTAGGGGGATCCTTTGCGAAGACATCAAATGCATCGTCGTAAGTTTTGTCATCATCAAAAAGGTGGAGTGTGGTGAGTGCACTTTCATATTAGAGTTTTTTTTTAATGATGTCAAAACTGTGACAATTTAGCATTTATGTATATTGGACGGCATTCTCTGAATCTAAATGTGCATCTTAGCATTAGGAAGCATAAAAATATTTTGGAAATGATTTAGAAAAGGTTTCATACATTAAAAATGTTTAAAAAAAAGGTTTCATGCATTAAAAATAAGTTTTTATGTGAAAAACAAGTTTATGTGTTGACACATATGTCGCGGTGAGAATTGGATACCAAGCTATTGATTAACTTGAATCTTAACCCATTGATTCACCATCGGTCTTTAATTTGTCCAATGGAAGGGAAAAAGATCGAATTACCCAAAAGTATGCAATGTAAATGCAAAGCTAGAGAGTCTAAGGTTCGGGGGTTGGTTAAACTTAGAGAAGGAGTTAGCATCATAAGCATCTCTAGTACCCTACAGGAACCTCTTATTTTATTCGTGTTATTGTTTTTTGCTAAGGGTGAGCGACCTAAGGGTTCATTTTTAAGTATACTCGCCAAGAAATCACATCTTGTGCCTACGTATCCGGACGGGAGCGTAATCAGAGTATTCATAGTTCCCTTAAAGGGATTGAGGAACCATTGGCTATGGTCAAAGTTCCAGGGGGGAAAGGTTTGTTGATTTATTCTAGGAGAAGATATGAGTCATCATCTTAAGGAGAATACTCGATGTATCCTCCACAAATGTATCAAAGATGGTCTTTGCGTCGCATTGAGAAAAAGGGCTCCAATTCGGATTTTTATCAACGAATATGCCGCGTACCTCTCTCAAGCGGAAAAGATTCTACATATCACGATTGTATTATGGGGTAGGAGAATTACATCTCAACTACATGGATGAATCATGTCTAATTCTCTTGTGGGAGAATAGGGGGTTTAATCTATAAGTTGTCCAAAGTTGACGTCCTGAGAGACTAATCTAATTATGACCTAATATTGAGATTAAAAAGGGAGCTATCTTAGAAATTGCATGCTAAGGATTGATCTTAAAGTCTAATTCGACATTAGGTGATCAATAAAAAAAAGGGATTTTAATCACCTAATGGAATACCCTAAGAGAACATGCAAAGCAACAAAGCAAGTACGAAGACTGCATACACCAAGCAATAATACAAGCGCCGAGAATGCCATCCTGATTAACCATTGAGACTCAACCAAAACTTCTAATCAGAAATCAAGAAGTATTCTAACTAAAGTTATCAAAAATTTCCGATCAGAAGGACCCAAAAAAAAGTTATCAAAATTTAATCAGAGTCTAAAAATAACAATAAATCCAAATCGAGGTCGAAAGTAATCTTCAAAAATTAAAATTAACATAAAATCAAAATCTAATCAGAGGAACATGAGTTCATTAAATTAACAACAAGGTTTAGTGTCACCATTCTAATCTCAAAAATAAATCTTCAAAACTTAACAAGAAGGAAATCAACTAAAAAATAATAATATAAAAAGAAAAGGAAAATCTAATTAGAAACAGAGGGTGCAGAAGTAAGATAAGGATAGTGAGTAGGAAACCAGATGTGGGCCCATTACCCCTAGGCCCAAGGACTCTTTCATAAGTCCAAGGAGGGTGCAAAAAAAATGGAAGGGGGTCTGTTGGACAACAAACAAATCGGGCTTACACTTGAAGCCCACCCGCGTTAAGAAGATAAAATAGGTGAGAATCTCATTATATCTCACTCACTCTTTCATGTTTTTCCCCTTTTTATGATTCACAGGAAACTCCGTATAACAACAACAAATTCATATCAATTGTGTATAGGGGTGGCAAAATGGATGGATTGGATGAATATGGATTGAATTGTTAATGGATGGATCAAAACAATCCATTAATCCATTAACAATCCACTAAACTCTCTTAATAAAAATTCAATCTAATCCATCCATTAAAAGATAAAATTCATCCATTAACATATTTCTAATGGATGGATATCCATCCATCCAAAAAATTAATTTAAAAATTCTTAATTATTTTTTAAATTTCATAGAAACATAATTTAAATATTTTGAATTATTTTTTAAATTTCGTAAAAAAAATTAAATTTCACAAAAAAAAGATTAATATTCTTAATTTAATAAGTGACAACATAATATCCAATGGATTTATAAAATGAGATGGATGAATTGAATCCATCCATATGAGTTAGTGGATGGATTGGATCAAATCAATTAAATTATATTTTGTCTTATGGATGGATTGGATGGATAAATTATTGGATGGATTGGATATAATCTAAATGGATTTCGTTGCACCTCTAATTGTGTATCATTAATGAAAAGGGAAAGGACTCACTTGTAGTACATCGGTGGTCAAAGGCCGAGGATCCGACGGCGGCTAGCGGATTCAAGTGAGGCGAAATGCCGTAACAGGATCGATTTGAATGACACGCGATCTCGAAATGTGTCACAGGTTTGTGAATTTTCTGGTTCTCGCCATCTTCTTCTTCTGATTACGTGGCTTCATGTGCTACTGTGACCGCTATGCGTTATTTTCGTTCTCAGTTTTTTGTGTATGTGAGTTTTCTGTTTGAGAGGTATGGATCTTATGTGGATTCATGGTGATTTCCTGCTGTGATGTACGTGGGTTTTCATTCTGAATCTCTGTGTGATATGTTTTCGTAATGCCTCCATTGTGTCGTTGTTGTAATGGAAAATCATGTGTGTATTCTCTAAGTGTGTGAGCTTCTGCCTTCGCTTTGAAAGAATGGGTGTATTGAGGAACCAAAATTTTGAATGCCCTCAATGCTGAAGTAATTGTTGCTTTGAATTATAATATGATAATGTCTTCATTTTGTCTCAGACATGTTTGCGAGTTGTTTTAGAAATACATCAAATTCTTGTCTCCTCTCAAAATGTGATCATTTGGAAACTTTTTGTTTCTATGCCGACATGCTTGCGGACTGTTTTAGAAGTTTTCGATTTTTGTCTTTTTTATTGATTTCTCATGATTATGTCTGATACTTGTATTTTTTTGGTTAGTTGTTCGAGAATCTCGTGATGAAAGTGGTGATATGCTTCCATATTCAATTGATGGTTTAATCTTCATCTTGTTTTATTAATTAATGAAGGGGATCTCATGCCGATTTGTTTCTGTTACAATTTTCTCTCACTTTATGGAAATTAATGATTCTTTTGTTCTCATTTTGCAGGTTTTGGTATGGGAAGGCAGTGCTGATCCGTTACGTTTCTTGCCATGGGAATATTCTTCTACTGAGTAACTTTTTATGGAGATTGGTGACAAGAGTTTTCCACCCTTCCTTTGTTCCAGTTATTCCAGGGAAAAGTCTTAATAATCATGATTCATGGATGACTAAACTTCCAAATCAACATGGTGTTTATGAATTGGGTTTAAAATGTTTGCTAGAATCTTTAACAGAAGTTATATTAATGCTTGAATCCTTATCTCCCCCACTATCTCTCATCATTTCCCTCACCTTTGCTACATAATCATATTTCCCAATCAATGGCGTACAGATTGAACACATCTTTAGCCAAGCATTTCCCAAACTTCACCTTTTGTTGGATGCAAATGATATTGGAAGCTAGAGCTTGTAATTTTTGTGGATTTTGAATTATGTGATATTAGTCTTTGAATTGTGTTACACTTTGTACGAATGAAACTCTCCCTTTTTAATCTTACGAATCTGACTTTTGTATAATGTGAACTTTTTAATTCTTCCACTTTTATGCTTTGAATCTTGAGACTTATTATTTTTTAAAAGGAGAATCCCCTTGAATCTTGAATTGTAACCTTGAACTTGACATGAATAACTTGAAAAACTTATATGAATGAAAATGAACATTGCGTCAGGTTCGGCATGAGCCTTCCTTCCAAAATTAGCATGCTTAGTTCTTGATCCATTTAAATAGAACTATTTGAATTCAAAACATTAGGAATCCAAATTTCTCTTGCCTTAACAAGCCTTTCTTGCCTTTAGTATCTTGATCTCGAGATATCCTTAATTTGTAAGAAACAAAATCCTGATCTTAACACTTAACGAGATATGGTCTAATCCATCCAAACCATCTTCAAAGCATTGTTCCAGGAATGACCCAAGAGTGAGAAAGAGATATAAAAGTGAAGCTCAGATCAAGAGGAAAACCCTAGGGCCACTTCGAGCCAGGATAAAATGGTCATGCTTTGAAATGCTTAACTGCAAGGAACTACATTGGAAAATAAATGCATCTACATAAGCTAGTTAGTCACACTAAGTATGCACACAAAAACTATGTCTCGAAGATGTTATGCAAGATGATGCACAAAAAGGTGGGATCTTAGGTTCAAAAATTGGGGTGTGACAGATTCCCCTATTTAAGTTTCTTCTATCCGAAGATATGGAGATTGAAACTTTCGTCTCGACGGGATAGGAGAGACTTAAATACAAACATGTACAAATTTTGACCCTAAGATACCACCAAATGCATATGATATCCAATAATATGAAATGTAAGACAAAGATCATGTGGGAAATGATGTCACAGGGGATAACTGCACACGAAACACTGACACACAAGAAAGAAAGACCAACGAGGAACAAACTCGGCAAAGCAAGACTCCACGGGAAAAAATTTAACTCCACTGGGGAAGAGACAAACGACCACCAATTAGGATAGCTTAAACGCATAGTAGCTCCATCAAAAATATGGATGTATAGTGCTTACCATCAAGAATGTAATAGTTCAAACAGCGGGTGAGAAACTTGAATTTTAAGGATAACCTACTACTTACATGTGGTAGCCTAAGAAAAGGAATCCAATTGCGGTAAAGAAATACGTGTTACCTACTATCAATCATATGATAGCCTAAGCAAAGGTAACACGAAAGAAAAGATGACCTACTACCAAACTTGGTAGCCTGAGCAAAGGTATCTGTCCACTATGATGCGACCTACTATCTACTATCGAACGTACGATAGCCTAAACAAAGATAATATCCAACGTAAGCTTTCATGATCGAGATATGATTCAGTTTCTTCTTTGACTAAAAGGGTAAAATAAACCTCCCCACATTTCAAGGTTGTATGCCATAAACGAGTCTCAGTTTCTTCTTTAATCAAGTCTTCCACTTGAAAAGGGTAAAATAAACTTCCCCACGACTCAAGGTTGTATGCCATGAACAGGTCTCAGTTTCTTCTTTAATCAAGTCTTCCACTTGAAAAGGGTAAAATAGACTTCCCCACGATTCAAGGTTGTATGCCATGAACGGGTCTCAGTTTCTTCTTTAATTAAGTCTTCCACTTGAAAAGGGTAAAATGAACTTCCCCATGATTCAAGGTTGTATGCCATGAACGGGTTTCAATTTCTTCTTGGAATGACAAGTACTTATGGGAAAGTATCTTCATAGGGGATTGAAACTTCACTGGAGATTGAGGACTTCAGCGGGAATCCATGATTTATTTGAGAATAGAAAGTAACACCGGGGATCTTCGAAGGAGATGCATGCCGGTTTATCCGATGTATCGTACTAATCTTCATCAAACTTCTCAGAGAGATGTCATTTGATGGAATCAACTTTGTATAATGGGCTCACTGGAGGAATACGTCCATATGGAGCATCCTTTCTGTAGTTGTAAAATGTATGAAATCTTTGTAGTGAAAATTCTCAAATAAAGAGAAACATCTATAAAGTCTTCAACAAACTTCTCTGACGGATTTTTGAAGAGATGCCATTTGATGAAGGATAAGTTGATAATCTTGATAAACTCATTGGGGATAGACAAACTGTCTTGAGGAGACTTCCATTTGTCATCCAAATAGAAACCTGAGAACGAAACCAGCTACTCAAATAAAGAGGCTGCCACTTGTCGTCTGGGTATGAATTGCTGAGAAGACGTTGTAAGAACACTACTGGAGAGATACTTTGTCTTCCATGGTGATCTTCATATAGATTTTTCTCGGGGTAAAAAGTGCAAAATAAATGCACGCTCAATCTAGGTTCAAAAGCCTAGAGATATCCAAAATTGTGATTATCCAGGACCAAAGTTCAATTCAGGGAGTAACTGAAGAGAAACGGTCAATCAAGACTCCACCCATTGAGGAGTGAACTCAACAGGGTTTTATCTTTATCCAAAAATGGAAAATAAAACCAAAGCAACCATCTTCCACGAGGATCGAGCTCAGTGGGGAATTAGAAATGTTGTGCTTTTTCTGCTTAAGGATGACGACTCTACTTGGAGGGAGAAGACAAACCTAGTCACTTTGGGGATAAACACGACCAAAGTAAACAAACAAACAAACACAAAATGCAAAATGCACATGCCATGTATCTACATACAATGATTATGCTGAAAAAACCACGGGAAACAGAGATGAAATAAACATCTCAAACGAGGGTACTCATCCAAATCTTCACAGATCAAAACATCATCCGGATGGTCTGGCTTCAGAACCTTCTTTGGGGATTTAATATTTTGCTTTCATTTGCAGGAATGTCTAGACGAATCTAGTCACTTCAATGGGATTAGAATTCATGGATAAAATAAATATCCGCTTCATTGGAGAAATCCTCATTGGCGGGGATAAAAATAAATATCCTCTTCAAAGAGAATCTTGTATGAGAACCAGAGCTTGATATGTTCCAGGGATGAAATAAACATCCATGAATGTCCGTTTAATATTCATATATCAAGTAAAACATACGCAAAATATTTTTTTGAAATTATTTTAAACTTGGTCAGAATTTGCTATCAAAATAAACATTTATTTGCACACGTATAAAGTAAAAGCAAGGATTGTTTGGAAATTCAATTTTATTTTATCGAATGATAGTCTGCAAAAGGGCATGACTTTAATATATTATTACAATGTTGGAAAATGATAATAGTAATAACAGTTAAATTAGAAGAATAATAACCCATATCTTCCTAAATCGAACTTGAATTTTCCTACGTTCTAAGCATAATACTTCTTGACTGCACCTACGTTCACTGGGCGAGTGATTTCTTCTTCGTCCATGGTTGCTAACATCAGGGCACCTCCTGAGAAAACTTTCTTAACAACGTATGAACCGTCATAGTTAGGAGTCCATTTTCCTCGAGTATCATGAAGAAATGATTGAATCTTTTTTAGTACAAGGTCACCTTCTTTGAACTTGCGTGGTCGAACGCCTTCTTCATTCTTTGTTGGTATAGTTGGTTGTGACACAAAGTTGTCATTCTCTTCTCTTCGATCAAATTTAGCTGGTTGTATCTGCTCTGACACCTTTCAGCCTCTGAGAGCTTGGCTTCCATCAGAATCCTCATAGAAGGAATCTCAACTTCTATTGGGAGTACAGTCTCTATACCGTAAACAAATGAAAATGGAGTTGTCCATGTCGACGTACGCACCGAAGTACAATATTCGTGTAAAGCAAACAGGAGTGTTTCATGTTAGTCTTTGTAAGTGACAACCATATTTTGAACAATCTTCTTTATATTCTTGTTAGCGGCTTCAACGGTCCCATTCATCTTTGGTCTGTAAGGAGAAGAGTTATGATGTTCAATCTTGAATTCCTCACACAGTTCTTTCATCATTCTGTTATTCAGGTTGGACCCGTTATCTGTAATGATTTTGCTTGGCACACCGTATTTGCAGATGAGTTGATTCCTGATAAACTTAACAACCACATGTTTGATAACATTAGCATAAGAAGCGGCTTCAACCCATTTGGTAAAGTAATTAATCGCTACTAAGATGAAGCGATGTCCATTAGACGCCTTCGGTTCTATCATATCAATCATATCAATGCCCCACATGGAGAACGGCCAAGGAGACAAGATAACGTTAAGCAGAGTCGGAGGCACATGAATTTTATCTACGTAAATTTGACATTTGTGACATTTCTTAGCAAACTTATAATAGTCAGACTCTCTCTCTCTCTCTCTCTCTCTCTCTCTCTCTCTCTCTCTCTCTCTCTCTCTCTCTCTCTCTCTCTCTCTCTCTCTCTCTCTCTCTCTCTCTCTCTCTATATATATATATATATATATATATATATATATATATATATATATATATATATATATATATATATATATATATATATATATATATATATATATATATATATATATATATATATATATATATATATATATATATATATATATATATATATATATATATATATATATATATATATATATATATATATATATATATATATATATATATATATATATATATATATATATATATATATATATATATATATATATATATATATATATATATATATATATATATATATATATATATATATATATATATATATATATATATATATATATATATATATATATATATATATATATATATATATATATATATATATATATATATATATATATATATATATATATATATATATATATATATATATATATATATATATATATATATATATATATATATATATATATATATATATATATATATATATATATATATATATATATATATATATATATATATATATATATATATATATATATATATATATATATATATATATATATATATATATATATATATATATATATATATATATATATATATATATATATATATATATATATATATATATATATATATATATATATATATATGGGTCTTGCTAACCAGTGCCCTCAGGGCACTATTTAAACATTCCATATTAAAAAATTATTCTTTAAAAAATTCAAACACTTCAATTTTCAATGCACATTATTACACATCATTGCACATATTTTTATAAAAACTTACTATTTAAAGTTTTAAAAAGTGCCCTGAAGACACTGGTTAGCATTCCATATATATATATATATATATATATATATATATAACACTTAGTAACTTAGTAATGAATACTATAGGAACGAATACTGTCGGTGCATGTCCAACAAATGTGTGGTTGTTCGTTTTTGCTGCAATTGATTCCTTTGGAGAATCTCAATCATGAAGCTAGTTTTGGTTTTTCTTGAGTAACTTTTTGTAGGCCAACCCATGGCCTCTCACTCATTTAAGTACTTCAACCATAAAAACCCTCGTAACAGGTCCACCTTCAATCCTATATTTTACTACTTTTTCATGTAAAAACATATTTCTGCCGTGACAATTCTTCTTCAAAATGGAGGCTAATATTATTTCACTCCAATGTTACATCTAAATTAAATAATATTCTTAAATGTTCTTGTGGTGAAGACAAAGCATTGGAATGCTCTTATATTAGATAGAGTAATTATTTGTCTCTTTCTCTGTCTAAATATTTGCACCAAATATTTTTGGATCCGAATTGAGTGACTTTCACGTGAAAAAATTACCATAACATTCATCAATTCTCGTTCATTTGATTAGGAAGACTTACTAGATTACGCCACTTTTTTCATCCCTTTATTTTGTTTTTTAAAATTCATTTTTTTTAGATTTCTCAAATCTCTTGTGAAGAAGTTATGCAAAATCTCAATCTTGTCGTCAATCACATATCAGTCTTGCTGTCAACGACTGCTAATAGTTAATTAACACAATGAAAACGCAATTTGCCATCGGTTTCTTTATTTTAAATTTTATTTTTCTTTTCTTTGATGACATGCGAAGAGGATAATGAGCAATTTAAAAAAGAGTAATGCTATTTAGTAAGAAATAATTTGAATGTGCACATGTCACTATTTTAAAAGTAAATTTTAAATTGATTTTAAATTTAATTTCTCTTTTAATAAGGATCATAGAGTAGTAGTAATAATGAATGGTTGAGATTTATTCTTATATTTTTTGTTTTAAAGTTTTCTTATTAATAAACATTTTCCTTTAAAAAATTAAAGATTTCAAGCATTAAAATTGAAAAATTAGAGGTAGTTTAAATTTTTTACAATAAAGATATTTATTTTATTAATGTTTTTACCATGTTATTATTATTTAACACCTAGTGTTAAAAAAAATAAAAACAATGTATTATTGAACAATTATTTATGTTCGATTTAGTTAACAATAGAGATTTAAAAGAAACGTATTAAGAATTTTGAGATCAAAACTTACTAAAATTTTGATGAATCGAATTTTTAACATTGGGCTTTCTCCTTTCACGAAGTCTTATTTGTTACAAGTTATAATTGATTAATAAAGATTATATAGAAATAGAAGGTAAACAGACTCTCTTAAAAACTATATTCATAGATTTAGCAGATACAACTTTGTTATTCTTAAATCTTTGATTTATCTGTAAAAGATTAACTGTTTATGATATTAGGAAATCAAAAGTATCAAAAGAAAATAGTATGAAAGCATGTTGATGGTTGGAACACGTTTTCTCATGTTTGACTAGGTTACTTGAAGCGACTTTGAGAATTGCTTGTTCCATAGTAAAATTTTCAATCCTTAGTCCCTCCAGTGTAGAAACTCCAGTTAAGTCCACACAAACATGTTTCTCTCATACCCAATCGCACACCAGAACATTTATTTAGTGTCGATCTCCCCTCATGTGGGTCAGTCAAGAAATTCGCACACGCTTATTTTTTCATATATACTTTGACCCTCTGAAATATATCAAACATGACATCCCTAACAAGTTCATGTCAGTATTTGAAATCTAAAAGCTCTCTATAATGAATCATGTGTTTCCCAAATGTATCTGAACACGCTTTATGACAAATAGGGCACACCTCATCAATAGAACATAAGGGATCATAAGGAGGTATCTTAGAATAATACGATACTCCATCTATGGCATATTTTGGCTTAGACCATCAATAGGAATAACAAGAAGAAATTCATAAGCGTGTGCAGCTTGCAAACAACCAAAAACTGTTTTTTATCTTGTGGTCATGTCAAACTTTACATTCATGTCTTGAAAATATTTATTAAACAGGGTACTCACCAAAACACGTTAAGCTTTAGGAGGGACGATGTCCTTTGTAGTAAAATTTCTTAGGTCAAAATCTAGAATCGCAACACTAAGACCACCCAAAGCTATGTTAAAATCAAAGTTCATACCATATATCCCACTGTCTCTCAATATATGATCCTATAAAATCCAATATTAGACCCTTTGAAGCAATAAAAATGTATGAGGCAGCCTCTACTTCTGAGTACAAACGTAATCCCCCAATTCCAATGAGTAAAGAAGGCACAATCCATCGAAGGTCCCCAAAGAAAGGACCTCTAACAACTACGATCTCTTCAATCACTATTCACAATTATTTATCAAACCGAATAATTGTTTCCTTCATATGATTATGTTGACACAAGGCCAAAAAATAATTTGCCAATACCCACACAAGATCGAAGAATAAGAAGCTCACTCTGAGTATCCCTTAGTTGTGGTAGAAGATGCATTAACTCAATAGACCTGAAAGCTCTCTTCATGGATAACCCCTTGATAAATTTGTCACTACAACTAACAAACCCTACAAGCAAATTCATCCCAACATCATCATCCCAATTTCCGACAGGAATAAATCCTCACGAAGTTTACTACCATCACATGAAGGCCCAAAGATCTTAGTATTATGAATATTCAATTTGAGACATAATCTTAGACCTCACTCCTGAATGATGTCAAAGGCTTTAGCCATATCTTATGAATCTCTTATAATGGTCTCATCATCAAGGTACCAAACATGAATAAGAAGATTACAATTGTCTCTAACTAGATAAAAGAGTGGGTGCACACAAGAGCAAAAAGGAGAGGCCCTAATGAGTCACCTTATTGCATTCCAGTGGATGACATAATATGTACATCCCTAAGTTACAACCTCGCTGCCTGGCCATAAAGAAACTCAATCCATAAAGAAATAGATGGGCATATCACCCTCACCTCATGCGATAAGGTTGATCGATCTACTATGTTGAAAGCATTCAAGAAATCTACTATGAGCATAGACAAAGAAAAATCTTTGCGTCACTTGCTTAACACCCTGATGGCACTTTGCAAAATGGCCTCATCACCACCTGACGCCCCAACCCAAAACTGAAAGTCATTGACATAACATGCTACATCTTTATTGAACCATTTCATAACAACCTTATATATTAACCCCTCCAAATAAAACCCACAAAAATTGGTTGTATCCCACCATTAGGATTTAATAACGACACTAAGGGTGCATAGGCAACAAACTCTATCGAACCCATGAGATATCTTCACCTTATCCATAAGTTAACCACTAAAGTGATGGCATATAAAATATCTCTTGCCACAACAGAACCTTCTCTACACAATGCGTCTAACATATGTTGATCACACAAACCATCTCTATCATAAGATATCCCTTTGGTAAGGCACTTGAAGATAGTATCAACATCAGCCACTAAGGGAGCTTCAGAGAACAAGGTGGTCTGCATGGAGGAAGATGGTATGTATGAGTGTTTAGCCTTTAAAGTCTTCATTGCATGTCCATTATAGGGGCACTTTGGATGATCCTAACACTTTTATAGCCATTATGAAATGGTCATCTGCCACCTTACAGAGGTATTCCTTGACATTATAGCTCATTTTTTCATCCTTCTCCTCAATATGAACCCCCCCTAAGACCCAAGTTATCTTGCTCGGAGTTAACCAATGCACTATAGACTAACATTAAAAGACTACTTACGTATCTCCAAATATCTAAGCACTCTAAAATGTGATGTTGTTGCAAGGACTTTCGGATTTCTAGACCTGCGATCCCGCCTATTCTGAGACTTAACCACTTGCAAAGTACAACAAGGAAGAAGTAACAACTGGACCCAAGCACCTATTAATTCCAGATCAATAACCACCTTATAAAGAGCATCTTTTAGTTCATGAGATAATGCAAGACGACACTTAAGAGATATACTTTTCACGGTGAAGATAAGTGTTGAAGGACTCTCTTTAACAACCTTGCATCCAAAACAAGCTCCTCATTTATTTCTAGGTTATCTAAGTATTTTATAGATGGTTTAAAAATACCCATGATGTGACGTCTGACATTTCTTGTCCCATGAGTAACATGAACAAGACCATCCAGATGATGACAAGACCGACTCATGGCATGAATGCTCAAACACCTTCCACATAATCATTGCTCAACAACCCTTAAACACTTCTTAAAAGTAAAAAACAAATCCTGATCATTCTTAATTGGATTTTGTATCAGACTTTTCCATTCGTCACTGCATAGTTATAATGTCTTAAGATGAGATACCATACGAGAAATATCCTTGCTCCCATCTTTACATTAGGACAACAATGGAACCCTCGAAATGGAGAATGTAAACGTTCTATTTGAGTATAAACCATTGGACAATGAAAAATTGTGCTTCTCCCCTACTCAATATAAAAGATGTATAGTTGAGGAGTTTTATCAAACACATGGTAGGCAGTAGCGAAAAAGCATTTCGCCATGATTGTGTTATTGTCTTACTCTACATCATTGAACCATGAAGTCCAACATCTACAAGGTTTCTCTTAAAAAAAACCTATGGAAGAGTTTGTTTAGATAAAATGGGGAAGATATTTGGTGTGAGAGGGAGATGGTGGAGTTATGGGATTGTTCAAACCGTAGGCGTTTGGTGTGTGTGAAAAATATTAGTGACATGAGTTTACAACAAGTGTTTCTCCGTGACACTGGTTTAAAGGTATTAAAAATATATTATTAATAATCTAAATAATACAGGTGACAATGTCACACCAATTTATGTTAGGTCAAGTTAACACAAAGATTAAAATTTGTTGAAAAATTTAAAACAAAATCTAAAAACAAAATTTATAATATTTATTTATATGTACATAAAATTATTTGACACTTTATTTATGATGTGTTTGATTTAGCTTGGAAGCATGCATACACTCACATGGCAAAGGAATTTTACCTCCAACTTAGTTATAGGCAATGTTTGAAAGAAAATGAAGTTGCTAAGCAAATGAGTTAATCATTTGAGAGAAATAAAAATCAGAGATTGAAGAAGAAGATGAAATGAAAAACTGATTCATTTATTGAATAAGAAAGTAGTTATAAAGACACATTTATAAGTACCAATTATAAATTTTAGTTATGCCATGTCATCTTCTATAACTAACTCTCCAAAACCGAAATATAAATGGTACGTGAAATGAACAAACCAACATATATGATCATGCAACCCCATGTATGATGAAATTAGATTTCTTGCACCATAAGAAACTTGCAACCATAACTACTCTTCTTCTATACATTTTGTTATCCCTCGATATGGACAATGCAATAATGAAACCCTCGAAACTTACAAAATGTTCAGGTTCACACATATAATGTCATGTTGGCAAACTTTTTTCAGGTTCAGATTTAGAGATAATGGGTTGAAAAGATGAGCAAATATAGTTGTTAGGTATTTGTCCAAATGGGTTTTGGTGTGAGTGTGGAACTAACTTTTGGCTAGAATAATAATCTAAGTATATGTTTATGGGCACACTATCATGAGATTTATCATGATAAGAAAATTCTAGATCAAATAACTTAACATTTCGAGAAATAATAATTTCATGATTCACAATATCTAAAAGAACATAGCCTTTCATACCTGCCTTGTATCCTAAGAAAGCACACTTCCTTTCTCTTGCCTCAAATTTGTTCCTATCGTTAGGAAATGTTGAAGCATAACTTAAACATCCAAAAACCTTTAGAGAATTGAGATCAGATGTGTTTCCATATAACACTTCATAAGAAAACTTGTTATGCAAGATCTTTGTAGGAATTCTATTCATAAGAAATATAACATGAAGAAGTGCATAAGATCAAAATTTCTTTGGCAAACCATACTGAAACAAAAGTTCTCTACTTATATTCAAGATGTATGTTCTCTCCATTCCACTCTACCATTTTATTGTGGAGTATATACGCAACTTCTTTGATGAATGGTTCCTTTTGAATCATAATACATAGAGAAAATCAACTCAGTTCCATAAAAACTTCTTTGATGAATGATTCCTTTCAAATTTAGTTTCAACCATAACAACAAAGGATTTTATCTTTTGTGAGATTTCAACTTTAGATTTTAACATCGTAGCCCAAACATGTCTGCGAAGATCATCTAGAATAGTTCAAAAGTACTTGAATTCACGCACAGAAATGGTGATAAATGGCCCTCATATGTCAAGGTGAATTAGATTAAGCAGTTGTTATGCAATATTATTACTGATATAAGAAGGTAAAATCTTGTTCCTATATTACTGACAAATATCACAAGTTGTGTGTACGCTATTAGAAATGCAACTATACATTTTACTCATGCATTTCATCCTATCATAAGATAGATAGCCAAGCCTAAGATGCCATAAAATTCCCGATGCTACACTTTCATCAGCTTTCTTGTTGACAAAGATAATAGAAACAAGGCCTACATTATTGTTTCTTTGAGCTTCCAAGTAATAAAGACCATCAAGCTCTTTAGCCAAACCAATCCTTCTTGAATCCTCCCTTTCCTATATCACACATCTATCAATTTCAAATACAAGATTACAGTACTTCTCTTTACACATTTTTGAAACTGATATCAAGTTAACTTCAAATTGCGGCAAGTAAAGGACATTCTCAATGACTAAATCATTATATAGTTTCACATTTCCATATACATATGCAGCTATAGAATTTCCATTAGGATTGATCTTTAAAAACTAATATAAAGAATGACATATGTGATGTGTAGCTCCTGTACCCAAAATCCAGTTTACCCTACTATTAACATCAAAGTTAACACTACTAGAAATAACACATCTAACATTAGCCACAAAATGCATTTAACCTCTGCTACACAGGAGAGGTAACAAACGCCGACATGAAAAGGAATCACTTGTCACCTTGGTGTTTCTAAATTCGAAGTTAGAAATTAAAAGGTCGTGGGTTCGATTCCTAACATCAGCACTTTTATTATTTTCACAACTGGATGGCTCGCCCAATATTAACACTCAGTGTTTTTTAGAACCGAGGTAATATCTCAATTTTATCACCTCGACTTTATGTAAACAACGAGGGGATACGTTTTTTTATACTGTCGTTTGCACCTGTATTACAAAACCATTTACATAACCATATTCCGAGATATAGAACCATATTTTGCAGATTCCTGAAACAGAAACATTGCACATTTTTCCAATTTCTCAATCTGAAACATTGTACCACAAATATTCATTGATTAAACCAAATACAAACCCAAAATGACACACACTTTATAATTTTACATCAAAACTAAAACAAAAGATTATGAAACAAAAGTAATAACCAAAATGGAAAGTTTTGTAGGTTGTCCAATAGGATTTGTCACTAGTCCTTAAACACCTATAACTTGAACAATATTTGAAACTAATTAGGTCAATCAACAACAACTTTAAATATATATTACAATTATTAAAAAGGAGTGAAATAATTAATTATAAGTTTCAAAGGGATATAAAACATTTACTTACTAGTTTTCCCATATCCCCTTTTCATGATCAAAACGAATATGCACATCATCTAAATCATTTTCTTCAGATGCTTGACGTACATGTGTTGCTAAACAAGGCATCTCATAGTTAACATCTTGATTTTCATCAGTACTATTGGGAAGATGTTTACCTTGAAGAACAATTGACCATCTAGTGTTAGAAGGACCAGTGGCATAAAAAACTTGTTTTGCTCGGGTTACCATGATGAAGTATTCATTCTTATAAGTTGCCTTACGAATATCAACCCATGTGAATCCTAATTCATCAGTTTCTACATCAGTGTTACTGTCAATCCACTTGCACTTAAATAAAGGCACTTTAAAAGAAACATAGTCAATCTCCAAAATCTCCTCAATGACCCAAAAGTACACTTTAGATGCTAGTACATGATTGTTATCTTTGGAACTAGAAAAGTACATGGACTCAGCATCAACCATAACCCCACTATTTTGCATGGTACTACAATCATCCTTTGATTTTGTATAGAATGAATATTTAGAAATTCTGTATGCACTCCAAGTAATTACATTAAACTTAGGCATATGTGACAACCATTTGCAAAGATCCAATGCACTACTCTCTTTAGCAATACTTTCATTAAACAAATTTATGAAAGTTTTGTTATGCTCTATCAACAACCATTTTTCATTCATCCGGGGGATATTTTCCTTTAAAAGACTTTCGTGAGCGGTCAAGTAAGGTTGAACTTCACTAAGGTTATTTAATATATGCAAATGTGCTTGAAAAACTACTTCTAGGGAAGATATCTTAACATTTAAACCTTGAATACCTCTACCATCATAAAATCCATCATGACGAGACTCAGGAATTCCTATAAAGCAAGCTTCTAACAAATAGTTTGTACAAAAATCAATAGCTTCTTTTGTGATGATTCTTTGTATACCCTTTAAAAATCTTCATGTAATGATCTACCGGATACATCCACCATAAATAAACTGGATCACAAATTCTAATCTCCCTTACTAGATGAAAAACTAAGTGAACCATAATATCAAATATTGATGGAGGGAAAAACATCTATAATAGGCACAAAATAACTGCAGGTTCATGTTCCAAGTCATCTAAATTTCCATGACCAATAACTTTACTACACATAGCATTGAAGAATAAGCACAATCTGGTTATAGTTATCCTTATATTTCTTGGTAAAATGCCACAGATAGCCACTCATAGAAGTTGTTGCATCAAGGCATGGCATGACAATCATGAGATTTCGAGCCAACTAATTTGCGATCGTTCATTGACACAAGTTTTTTCACATATGATGAGTACCATTGGGGAACTTTGATACCCTGCAAATAGTCACAACAACTTTTTTTTTCTTTTTTAGAAAGAGTGTGACATGTTTTGCACCCCAAAATTTGCCCAACTTTTCTTGACCTAGCTTATGTTTCATTTCATTCACATTAGCATTATCATTTGCATTTCATTGACATGTATGCAGGAGATCAAGAGGTATGATTACCAATCAAGGGCTGCACAAGACTTTGAAGCTAGCTAAGAAGGTTATTCAAGTGTTCAAAGGTTGATATCCTTGTCAAAGAAGTTAAAAGATCCTCAGAGAGAGTGATTAAAGCCAAGTGGGTAGGTCTCCTAACTTGAGAGTTGTGGAAAGTCATCAGATGATTCTGAGGTCATGAAGTTGGACTTGAGGTCTTGATAAAGCTCATGAGAAGTGTTGAAGCTCACTTTGAAGCCTATACAAGTCATTGTGCAAGATTAAGAAGACTCAACCATGAGTGGTACAATTAGGGTTTGACTGGGTCAACTCTAAGTCAACTGATGATTTGAAAAAGGTTGAGACCTAATCCAAGAGCCATGTGAACATGGATTGATACATTGAGATGTTCTAAGGATGATTCCAAGGTCAACTCATCATGATTGAAGAGTTTGAGAAGTTTCAGGCTAGGGTTTCTAAGGCTTGACAGTGTAAAATCCCCTAGTTTGACCCCTGACTTCCAGGCCATTTAACTCAAGATATGGTTGTCATCTCATCTTGACCCCAACATGATTTTTGTATGGCGTGATCTTAGATTTAATTTGAGTACTAGAAGTCCTTGATAGGATTTATAGAACTCAAGTTATGAGCCAGACAAGTTACAAGTCATCTGAGGCATGTGAATTTGGAGCTTGAAAGTTACCCAACTTGCATGAAACTTTTTCCCTAGGAGGATGATTCCTATGAACTTTTGGTAAACATGAATGTTTTTCCTTATTATCTTAGCTTTCCACGGAGTACTAGAAGTCCATGATTGGATTTGTAGAACTCAAGTTATGGCTTTGACAAGTCAAGGGTATTTTGGGTATTTGGACATTACAGGTCATTTTGAACCATAAGTCAACTTCACCATCTTGCAAGCCTCAAATGGATTTTTGTTCAACATGAAAGTTGCTCAAAATGATTTTTTTAGCTTATCCAAGTATCAAGAGTCCATTGATATGGATTATATCAAGCATTGGTTGGAGAAATTTCATATAAAGGCCATTTTAATGAATTAAAAGGTGAAAATTCAAAATAATTGGAAATAACATGTTTTCAAGTCAAATTTGTAGTCAATTTGAATGGAATTGATATTCTAAAGATATTGGCATTGTCACATTTTTGATTTGAAGTCCATAACATGGCCATTTGGAAGGTTGCTTCACAAGTAAGAAACATATCCAACATATTCCATGGATTGAAATCAAGGGATGAGAACCATTTCATTACACTCCACAAGGGTTAAGTGAATCATTGGGACTGATTTTGAAGAGTGAACAAGGCTAGAAGGTGGATACCAACATTGAAATTTTGGAAGAGAATGAAAATCCAAAATCCACAAATGGGCTTGGTTTGGGCCTCCAACTTGTTGAAACAGAATATAAGTATGATTTAGAACAGTTTAGGAAGCTTCTAGTGCCAAAATTCATGGAGAAGCCATTGATGCAAAGTGAAGAAGAAAGCTTGAAATTGAGATTTCTTTTTTTGAGAATCAGAAGTTTTCAGCAGGAATTGATCATCAAGAATCATTCACCATTGATCACTGAAGGTTTCTGCAAGATTTGGAAGAGAATTGAGGCTTGAATCCACTGCAATCGAAGATCAAAGCCAGGTTTTAACTTCTTGAATTTTCTCTCTGTTTATGTGTTTTTAATGAATTAGAAGCATGCGCTTAGGTTCTCCTTATGATCTAGATGGATTCTGGATGCTTAATTTGAGCTTTAGTGACAATTTAGGGTTGATGCCATTTTCGGTTGAGATTGATATCTTGCGATCCTTGCGTTTTTAGCATGATTAAATAGTGTAGTTGAGTTGCTGGTGAAATTTAGAGCAAGTTTCATTTAGGAATCGTGGCGAATGGTTGAGTGTAGATGGAGTTAGGGTTGCGCAGGGGTGACCGGAAAAGCCACCGGCGATGGCTGGCTGCGCGCGAGTTCTGTAGCTTGCAGAAGATTCAAAATGAAGAAGATGAAATCGTGTCCATCCATGCGTGTTGAAAATTTGACTTGGTCAAGCAATCCAAGCGTTCTCAGTGAGCCACATAACCTCCCCCCACAACGCACCGTTTTAATTAATGGAATTTCCTAGCCTTGTTGCTTCGCTGTGTGAACCAAGAAAGATCGGGTTCGAATCCTGGCGTGTATCACCTTTTTGGATTAATTTGTGAATTGAATGAACTGAAGGAATTGTCATAGGCGTTGGGCTTGGCATTCTCATTGCTATCACCACCCCTCCCTCAGGCCCAACAAGATTTTACAACGTAGAATGGTTACTTAAGCCACCCCCCTGGCATTTTTCTTGGCTGAGTTGAGACTCAGATGGGACCAGCGCCCAATTGCTAGTGGCACCCCCATTTCCTGGGCCCAAGCGCTTCAAGTTGGATTTCACTGCTGACTGCACCCCTTCCCTCTATTTCTTTTATTTTCTTTTCTTTTAATTTTTGTTTTCATGCTGGTTGAAATTAATTCACAAAAAAATAGTAAAAATTGATATTAAATCCTGAGAAAAATTGTGGATACAATTTAAGATGTTTAGAATTTTGTATGATTTTTATTTTCCATTTTTCATGCATTTTCATTTTATTGCATTTTTTTAGTTTAATATGTGTTTAATGGTGAAATAATGATGTTGTGATCTTGTCCATTTTCTTTCTCACTAATGGTTCTGAATTTGATCTTGGACTTTTTGTATGTTGTTTGTGTACATATTGATGTTGCCTTGTGATTTTTATCATGATTTTTACATGATTGTAAATATGATTTTAGTATAGTTGTTTAGGAGTGATTTTTGGTGGATCTCTTTAGTAATAACTTTCAACTTAGGATTTTATTAGAGGACTTAGAGATTGAATTAGGTTCTGATTTTTGAACTGTAGATCATTAGCAAATGCATGTTCCCATAGAAAAATAATTAGATTTTTAGCATGTGTTTTAGTATTTTAGATAGAACATTCAAGTTGATGATGCATTTGGTGTTTCAATGTTGGTGATTGATTTGGAATGGACTCAAAGTGGGCTTCTCTTGCATAATGGGCTTCTGGTTCTTATTGGAGGATATCATGGACATGATGAAGCTTGTGTGGAGTGGCTGGTGGAGCTTGGGTTGGAGCTTTTCTTATCTTTTTGTTAGCTTTTGGTAGCTTATAAGATTAGGGCTTTAGGAGAGAGCTTTAGAAATAGTTTTTTCTTCAAATGGTGGTTGGTTTCATTCACCTTCCATTCCCATCCTATGACTCAAAGTCCTCATGTTAAATTCTCATCTCTCCTTTGGAGGGATGTGTGACATTTACAATGAGTAGAACTTTTGAGGATGCCTTTCTCTGATAACTGGTTGAGTGTCAGATAGGATTCCTTTGGTTTCCTGTCTGCTTCCCATTATCAAATAACCATCTTGTTGATTCTATTCATTCTTGGTGGAGCCTATTGAAGATTGAAGCTTGAAGATGGAGTACCCTTTTCCTTCTCTTGAAGATTATGGACTTGAAGAACAGTTACAGACTGTGGACTGGATTGCTGTTAGAAGAGTGCTTTGTTGTGAAGTTGTTGCTTTGCTTTCTTGTTTGTTTGTTTTCTTCTTGTGCAACTGTATTAATGTGACTTGATTGGTGTGATGCATTTAGATTAGGTCATGTAGTTGAATAAGCCTAAGAGCATCCTAAGGGTCGAGCTTCTCCCCTTGCTTGTATTGCATTAGAGGTTGAGTTTCTCCCTCTGCTTGTATTTTTACTGTGTGGCTTTGCTTGCTGGTATTTGGTAGAGCTCAGCTCCCTTGTCTATGTGGTTTGTGGCCTTTGTGCCTTGTTTGCTTAGAAGTTGAGCTTGGCTCCTTCTGCTTGGTTGTTGCACACATGCATTTTATTTACAGTTTTTTACTGTTTACTGTTTTAGCTTATGCTTTATCTGTTTCTGTATATCATTGGCATGATCCCCTAGGAATCTCACTTCCTTTGATAAGGAAGTGATGATTAGAACTTTAGGTTGAAACCTATGCATGATAACTTCTAGGAGCTCCATGTTTCAAACTTCAACCATAGGATGAATCCTTGGCATGACAACTGTTAGGACTTGATAGTCTCCCCTTAGTTGAGCCTGTTCTCTCTTCTCATCTCAAAACAAATTAAAATACAGTAATAAAGGTTAATTGACGTCGTACGTTACGAGCCTTAAGCTACTTGAGAAAGGATTGTTAGAGGGTTTCCTTCTAATGATTTGGATGTTTAGTATGGTACCCTTTGGGTGACATGCAACGCATTCACTCTCAGGTCATAGTCTCTAGTGCGATATTAGTTGCAAACACCCATAAAAACAGTTCTTCCGTAAAAGACAAAAAACAAACTTCAAACCTTTTTGCCCCGTGGGCCCATAATTCAAAGGAAGCTTTTCTGAAGAAAAGAGTGCCGTTAACTCCCAGTTCTACCGCCAACGGTAACGCCTAAGTCTCCAAGGGTCGAGCTGCGTGCACCAAATCGCTGGAACTGTTTGTTAACCCTACTCGAAAAAACAGACGAATCTGAATCCCCGTAAGCCGTATTATCCCAAACTACGTAAGCTCTGATCTCTCATACCTGTTGAGAGTACGTAGGCATAATATTGACGTATTGGCGAGCCACCTTCCCTCATCACCCGTAGTTAGCCGAACTACGTTGACTCTGATTTCTCATTCTCTGATGAGAATACGTAGGCATAAAGTGCGACGCTTTGCCGAGTCATTTTCTTTTCTTTTCAGACCAGCCTTGATAGGTAGATAGTTAAATAAACCCGTCAGATAAACACAACAAGCGTGGATCCCATCGAGTACGATGGACGTGAGGGGTGCTAATACCTTCCCCTTGCGTAACCGACTCCCGAACCCAGACATTGATTGCGATGACATTGTCTTATACCTTTTCGTCAGGTTTCTCCGATCGTTTCCTTTCCCGTTCTGAGGGATAAATAACGAAAGGTGGCGACTCTTCTGTTTTGCCGGCACCTTATTTTCGCGATAGCGACAACATGCTAGGGGAAAACAGGTTCTATTTCCTACTTCTTTTGGGACTAAATATTGTCGTATACCTATCACAACCATATCTTCGCGGGATTTCTTAGATTTTTCTCTCTTGCCTTTAATGTTGAGAATTGTTCCAAATAGACTATCACATACATTTTTCTCCACATGCATCACATCAAGACAATGTCTTACATCAAAACTAGACCAGTATGAAAGAACAAAGAATACCGACCTCTTTTCCAAATATTTTCTCCACTGACTTTTTTGTTTCTTTCCAAAGACAAACTTAACGTGTTGTTGTTTTCTATAAAATCTCATTTCAGTTAAGGGCTTTGAAGTGATATCAAACTTTTGCTCTCCATTAAAAGTCTTCCGCAACCTATGATATAAATGATTAGGTCTTAGAAATTTTCGATGCCCAAGATAAACTGTCTTTTTTACATTTTGTAATTGGTGGTGATATATATCAACTTCACATATAAGACTCGTTTTATTTCCATTGACGTTGTATCCATACAAATTATCGTATGTAGGAAATTCATTAATTGTGCAAAATAACATGGCACGCAACTTAAAGTTATCACCTATATACGCATCATCAACATCAACACATTCCTCCCACAAAAGTCTTAAATCTTCAATCAACGGCGTTAAATAAACATCAACTTTGTTTCTTGGTTGTTTTGGAACTAAAATCATCATCGATAGCATCATATACTTGTGCTTCATGCATAACCATGGAGATAGGTTGTAAAGTATGAGAAGAATAAGACATGATGTATGATTAGTACTTAAATTACCAAAAAAGTTCATTCCCTCGGTGGCAAGTCCAAGCCTAAGATTCCTTGGTTCAAGGGCAAAATCTGGATTCAATGAATCAATTTTCTTCCATTACAATGAATCAGCTACATCGAAATTTTTTTTATCACACACTCTTTCATTTGCATGTCATATAGTATTCTTTATGTCACTAACATTAGCAAACAATCTCTTGAACCTTGGAATTATCGGTAGGTACCACATCACCTTGGCAAGAATGCCATTATTTGTTACACCATCATCGTCATCAACATCATTTCCCTCCTCCTTGTAGCGTGACTCCCTGCACCTCAGGCACTCCGTCAAGTTTTCAAAATCTTTCTTATATAATATGCAATCATTACGACATGCATGTATTTTGACATAGTCCAAATCCATTGGATACAATATCTTCTTTGCCTCATAACTACGGTTTGACAGCGTGTTACCTTCGGGAAGCATTTCTTTCAATAATTCAAGAAATTCAGTGAAACTTTTATCCGTCCACCCGCCTCTTGCCTTAAGATCAAATAGTTTTAACACAGCTGACAATATTGTAAAAATTTTACATCTCGGATACAACAATCTTCCATGTCTCTTCGTAAAGTATCTACCACATTAGTATTCTTGAAAGCATCAACTCCAATATCATGAATGATATCTTCTAGAGTATCATTCATAACTCCATCATATTCAACTGTATGTGACAGAGGTCTCTTTTTTTGTTGCTTCACCATGCCATACCCATTTTGTGTAATTTTGAATAATTCCATTGGTGAGAGAGTTTTTTCGTTCGCTAGGGCTCCTTGAAGAATAAGTGTTCTTTCGGTGGCTGGAGAAGAAGTGTTCTTTTAGTAGGGCTCAAGAAGTGAATGAGGTAGACACTGAGGGAATAAAAATATAAGGAGAATAACAAGAATAACAGTAATTGATCAAAGCGAAAACAATAATAATAACATACCACATAATAATGGTGAGAGTTTTTTCGTTCGCTAGGGCTCATTGAAGAATAAGTGTTTTTTTGTTGGTTGGAGAAGAAGTGTTTTTTCGCTAGGGTTCGAGAAGTGACTGAGGTAGACACTGAGCGAATAAAAACTATAAAGAGTATTTTTCGCGGTTATACTAAAAACTGAGGTAACATATCCGACGTAAAACCTATAAAAAATAAAGGTGCCTTTTTGGTTTCAAAAAGAATAAAATATTAGAGAGTATTTATCTCGGTTTTAATGAAAACCAAGGTAATATATCCGACGTAAAATCTATAAAAATTAAAGGCGCATTTTTGGTTCTATATAAAACATAAAACTACAGGAGCTGAGAATCGAATCTCAAACCCTGAGCATATATTTATGTCAGTTTTTCATAAAACCGAGGTAACAAATTGATTTTTTAAAAATAAAACAAGACGCTCTCGTTACCTACATCTTCAGTTTTATATTTTTCGTGGTGAAAGCTTCGTCATAAAAGCATTGTTTGTTGTAGTGTATCAATATAAGAATCACCTCCCTTAGTCAAATTGATTGAACATGTGTTCTTCCTAAGTAGTGCCATCAGGTTTTGGTATTGATCCTTGATCAATGTCACGCTGCCAATACCACTAGTTTATCCAATTCCTGATTTTGCTTATGAGTTTTCACCTTCCCCTTGATTAACACATGACTTTCCTCTTCCAAAATTTGGCGGATATCCATACTTCTTGTAACAATTGTCATCAATGTGACATGTTTTTACGCAATATGCACATACCTTCATATTTCCTCTTTCTCTTCCTGCATTGTATTCTCTATTTCATCTACCTCTTTCAAATTGTTTTTGTCATTCTACTGCATTCACCATACTTGTGTCAACATCAACCAAAGTGGCATTTGAAGAACTTGTTTTACACTGTATCTTTCTTTCCTGATGCATGCCCAAAGAAAACACCTTGTTGATCTATGGTAAAGGATCCATGAGTAAGACTTGTGAAGCCACGCCTTGATATTCTTCATTCAAACCAATTAGAAACTGAATTATCCTATCTTTAGATCTGAAACTCTTGGCATTTCTCATTGCCAAACAAGCACACGTCACACGACAAGTGCAATTAGACATTAAAGATGGAATGAAAAACCGATTCATTGATTGAATAAAAGAGTAGTTACAAAGATACATTTATAGTTGTAGCAACTATCAAAATTAGTCATGTCATGTCATCTCCTATAACTAACTCTCCAAATTGAAATATACATGGTACCTGAAATGAACCAACAAACATACATCATCATGCAACCCCATGCATGATAAAATTAGATTCCTTGCACCATAAGAAACTTGCAACCATGACTACTCTTCTTCTATACTTCTGTTAAAGTTTATGTTCATTCTTGATTCTAACACCAAAATCACAAAGATAACATCCTTGTTTAACTTGACCGGCTTAAGAACTCATTATTTGATAAACATTAGAAGAGAAGAAGGATATACAAAACACAAAAACAATTCATTAAAGAAATAAACAAAATGTACAAAAGATGTTGTAGTTTAATCACCTCCAAACTTGCTATTATCTATTGGAAACTAGTTCTCAGCAGAATGGGTGAGTAAAGAGACATCGAAAGAGTACTAATCAGAAAGAACAATATTTAAACTCTGAAAACTAACAGACCGCGCTAACATTTGCTTATAGAAGAAAAATCTATCCGGAAAACACCATAAACAAAACATAACTCTGCTAGGGATTATACATCCTTCGACAAATAACCTGAGTTTGTCATTGTTTCCAAAACTGCACCGGTAGTAAAACTTCTTCTGTTCAACTAAATAAGATGGCGGAAGCGAGTTAGTAGATAAAAACGGAAACCAATTTACAAAGGAGATCGGAGAGTGAAAAAGTTGAAGTCGTGGTGGTGAACGTTGAGTTGCTTCAACCACGATTCTGCGGCACTGTACATGTCAGACATCCTTTCATTACCAGATTCAGAAGAGGACGATGAACTTAACCAAAAAGGCTTATGCATTTTGTAACTAGCCATCCCGAAAGGAGACAGCGATTTAAAACCACTCTTGTTTTTCTTGCTTTTCTTTCCCACACCTACCCATTCTTCATAGCAGCTTATGTCTTTTCCTATGTCTATATCATCATATATGTTTTTACAATCTGCAGAATAAGAACTAGTTAGAACAACAACTCCGGTTAAAAAAAAATCTAAAAACGAAAAAATACAAATAGAGAAACGCACGATGTTTGGCCAAATTTTCGCTTATCAGTAAGTAACTGAGTCGTATTTAGCAAAACTCAAAAGAGATATTATGAGGGTGTGCGAGTGAAAATAAGTACTCATACACATTGTATCTTTCTTGAAATGCAAGAAAAGAAACAAAAACGTTGACAAATGAAGTGAAATTAGTTCAAAACACAGGAAATGAAAGATGCTATGGAAATACATTCATCTCAAAGCAAAAACTCCAAATGATTTCAAATGTTTGTTGGATTTTTTTAAAACATACGTGTTAATCGGAAAAGCACTAATCACTACTACATCAAGATACCTTGGAAAGATGATGATAGTGTATGGTAAGTTAGGAAGCATGCAGAGAGCTCCTTTTCACTTGGCAGATTATTTGGTATGGAATAAATAGGGTACCTATCCAAAGATAAACAATTCCGCATTAGAACTTTCTACCTTGAAATGTAACAGAAAAAGTATGCAATTACAACTACAAGTTACTTTCAAACTTTCAATTTCGGCCAAAAAAAAGGCCAATTGAACACATCAAACACTTCCAAGTTGAAATGTTCATCTATAAGAAGCAGAGACGGTGGATTTTTTCCAAGAGTCCAGAGACTCGTGCATAGCAATGTTGTGTCTTCTAAAAGTATGGATGTTATTTTTAAGAGAATTGGTTTCTGTCATCCAAAAAGGGATAGCGACACAACTTATTGTCCGACTACCTTCCATCTGTGTGATCCTTATAGTTTACTACATCTGTTTCTTCAAGAACAAGAAGATTTAAGGATAACACGAATAATTAATTCGGCTCACCAAGCAACAGCCATCCAACTTGCAGGGGAAACATCCACGCTTTTCAAAGTCATCAATGCTGGATGGCTTTTAGCAAGCTCCGATATCTGAGACAAGAAAAATCACCAGATGGGCATTGTGCGAGAGACCATATATAATTACATTCCTTTTCGTATTATCTCCAAAAACTTGCGAGAACAACTTATCAATTAAAGTCTTACCTTCACAGCAAATGGAACCCTCAACCAAGGCGGTAAAGTCTCGGTGTACTGTAAATAAAGGTATCCAAGCATATCCCTTGTTGGCCACGAACCCAATTGGTCGGAGCTCGAATCCAAGGAAGCAGCATCCCATGCCTTGCTAGAATTGTTACTTAATGATCTAGATGAACTATCACTTCCACTCTCGTCACTCGAGGAATCAAATTCAGATTCAGCTGCATCGCTATCCTCTTTCTTATTCCTTGAAGAGAATAAAGAAAATTACTCACTCAACCATTTCGTCGATGCGTTTGGTAAATAAATGTGCAGTGTTATTTTATGTTTACCTGAAAGAAGCTGCAACAGACTTAGTGGTGTAGATTTGGATGGAAGATAGATAGGGAACATAGTATTGCGTCAAAGCATGGCGGTTTCCCAACAGCATCGGCGTACCAGCACCCAATGCACTCCATTTTTCATAGCAGTTCCAAAGATCTTTCAATTCAAAGCATTCAATAGTGTCCTTGCCAAGAGGTAGCCATTGGTTATTTACTTCATTACAACAGCTCTGCAAAATTACACAACACAGTAAACAAATCAACTACAAGGAATCATTGTCAATGTTAGTTGTTAATATGTTACTTCTGGTTCAAGAGTTCGGGAAAATCGGAAGCAACAACTGATCTAATGCTCCAGGAACACAAAAGAGGCATATCTAGCTCTATCCAAAATATTAAGACATTAAGAATATGGGTCACCACTCTTATAATTCCCATGCAAGACTTAACCAAACACATTTGAATATAACATTTCTTCTCGTCACTATTGTAAAAATATATCTGATTTCTATGTAAATCAGATACATCAACTATTCAATGAATTTAAAAAGAGAATGTTTGTTTAAACAATTACAAAAGACTGTACGAGTTCGAATCCAAAACCTCAAAGTATGTCGCGGCTTAACCAATTAAGTTAATAATATTTTGCCTTTTCAAAAGAAACATGTTCAATAAAAAGTATTAAAAAACTATACCCTAATGCAGGGACCAACTTTCAGTAACCAACAGACATGGGGCAGAGTGAAGAAGCAATGAGAATCACGTGACATTAAACTTTTCTAAAACATTAATTCCAAAGCTTATCTTTCCAGATAAGCCTTCTCCTACCCCAAAACCCCACACCAATGGATAATGAAGAATTAAATAAGCCTCTCCTTTTAGTCTTCTCTAAATCACAATATCACAAACTTTCAATTTTTTTTTCAGACACCAATATTAACATAAATTTTTATAATTTTTAGATTTTTAAAAAATATCACCCGCAAACTCAACCTATCCTCATTTTTTTTTAAAAAAATCAAAATTTTAGTTTCGCATCTTAAAAAATGTCTGCTCCACCCCGTCCTATTTTTTTCACAGGGTTTTGCTTTTGTGGGACCAGATTAAACGGGGCCGAAATGCCCGTTTGTCACCGAAGATAACAACATTTAGGCATCAAAGAATATTCCTTAAAACGGGGTCGTTTGATCTGTTCTTCATTAATGCATTTTTCAATCTTTGGACATAAAAGTCTCACTCTGAAGACCCATTGACACACATAAAACAAAGCTCGATGTTACGGATAATTACTGTTGCAAAACAAAATTCATTAAATTATTACAAACTTTCGTATTCTAGTTCAATTCAGTCATTTCTCATTCAATTCTCAAAAGCCTCGTCACTTTTTTACATTTATTTAACATAAAATTAAATTCTTAATTAATTTCACCTCGTCAACAAAATCTCAAGAAATCTTCGAAGAATAAATTATTTCAAATTTCCCCAAAATTAATTTACATCAAATTGAATCCATCATTACCGGATTAATTTATTCAAATTCCACTTAATGTACGAACAATTTAATTTAAAGACTACATTATCCTAAAACATTTTTTTTTATTCATTAAAAATAAATTAATTTAAAAAAAATACCTGAAGAACAAGATTGTGAGAAGGAACTTCTGGAGTGACACTGAGAACAAAACGATCCACATTTGAGAGACAATTTCCAGAACATGACGAGGATGCCATTAATTTTCTCGAGAAAGTAACAGGAATTACTCAGAAACAAATCACAATCAACGCCTTCAAATCCTCATCGCTACTTTTTTTTCTTTCAAATAAAACAAATAAATAAGTCAATATATGCAACTATTATTTTTCACAAGTCAAAATAAAAATAAAAATAAATAAAAAATTTCGCCATTATCACTTTGGAGTTTGAATAGAGAAAGAGAGTGAGATTACCTCGTAGTTTCAGAAAGTAAAGAAAGGAAGAAGGGGAAGAGAAGAGAAGAAAAAATATAATAATCCGATTTAGGATAAGAATAAAAAAATAATAATAATAAATTAAGAAATCGGGGTAGTAGAAGTAAGTATTTTTGAAAATCAAGTAATTTTTGAAATAAAATGGAAAATAATGAAAAGAATAAAAAAGAAAACAACAACATAACATAGAAAGAATGTTTGCTTACTTTGTATGTGTTGTTACTTGTTATGAGAGAGGTGAATCAGTGATAATGTGGACTTGTGGATTTTTTTGTTTTTGAGAGAGAAGGAAAAAAAGAGAAACGTTTTTGAGATTTAAGAGAGAGAGAGAGAGAGAGAGAATGGTATTTGGTGGCAAGAAATTAAGAGTACGTTTCGCCGCTTGTGAAGGGGACAGTATCAGCTGATTGAGTTCTACTTTTGTACTATGATTTCTTTCTTTGATTTCTTTTATGTTGTTTTTGGGCTTTGATGGTTCAGGTTTTTTACTATTTTTTATTTTTAACTTTATTTATTTTATTTTATGGATTAGAAACCACGTGTAGATTATGGTTACTTGTTTTGTCTTTAGAAAATCTACTATTGTCCTTTTTTATTTGTACATGTGTTCTTATCTGTTATCATCACACGTTTAACCAAATATAATAATCTTATCAACTTATTGGATTAACTATGAGGTTTTAGTTTTAAGAAAACAAAGAGATTCTCTTAACAAATTCGTTATCTTTTTTAAATAAATTCTTAATGTATCTTACTTTTCAAGATAATTCTCTAGTTTTCTACTTTAAGTCACTAGATAGCAAAACCAAATTTTTTGTATCCACGCCATTTCCTTTTAATTATTTAATACAAAAAATTAATTTGTTTCAAAATAATTCTCTAGTTTTCTCTTATTTGTTTTCAAAATGTCAGTATATAAAAAGAAATAAAAATGTAATATTTTGTAGCCATAAAATGACTTTCACCTTCAAGGTCTCAAGTGATAAGTTATGTGAAGCTGTCTGAATTGATAACGTATACTAGAAGAGCAATGGATAATCGCTTTCCAAAGTATATATGCCCTTTCCAAAAAGAGTTTGTAATTTTGTAGTGATATGATGTTTTTGCAGTGCCATATCAGTAAAAGCTTTTGCAGAGGGGTACTAGGGTAGTAGGTGTTAGTAGTGCTTATGTGTAGTCATTGTCTACTACCTCGTTACATTGAATTTGATTCTGTAGTCTCCGATGCAAACTTGTCTGTACTCCAATACTCCCTTAAAACCTTCATCATTCATTTTCATGTTTTTCTTTTTCTCTCTTTTTCCTATTCATATATTCATATATATTTAAAGTATAAAATATCTATTGTTGTCTATTTTGTAATGGGATATCATAAAGTATTTACTATTGTTTATTTTTTAATTTTTAAATCATTTTTAATATCACTAATTAAAGATGATTTTATAAATATTCACTGTATTTCAAATCATAAATTATATAAGTATTTCATACAAATTAAGAAGCATGATTAATTTTGAATATAAAAAATTAAAATTAAAAAATAGTATTTTATTATATTGTCTTTCATCAAATATAAAAAAAAAAGAAATTAAAAAATTAAAAAATTAAAAAGAGAAGGACTAATAAATAGTATATTATATATTACAAAAAAAATAAAATTATAAAGTTATTTATAATGTAAGACATTTTTTCTTTTGCAAAAGTGATGTATACTTTACAAAAGTGATATATAATTTATTATTCTTTTAAAACATATATTGGATCTAATATAAGTACTTTAAAAAAATATTATTTCATTAAAGATATTTCTTCTATATATTTTAGTCAATGTTTAATGATTAGGTCTTATAATTACAAATTTTATTTTTAATGGGTATAATTACGAATTTTAATATTTTAAATGTATTGATAATGATTTATTTTTAATGTATTAATGAATTAAAATTTGGATAGTTTTTATTCGTAGTGAATGAAGATCAATCCATTAATTTGATCTATTTTATTGTTGTTCAATTACTTACTAATAAATAGTATCAAATTTCTAAACACAATTGAGATAATGGTCATAATGTGTATCTGAAAAAATGATTATATTTTAAATGACAACTAAGTTATATTTATGAATATAATTAATAAAATAAACCAATTTAAATTCACATTAATAAAAAGAATAAATAATTATAATAATAATTAACGTATAATCATAAAAAATAAAAAAAAATTAAAGATAATTGTGCTATAAGATAAAAGATTAAAGTTTAATATAAAATAAATATTCTATACAATAGAAAATAATATAATATAAAAGTAGACGTTACTTTTCATAAATAGGATTATAGAAATCATTTTTATGACATTATATTGCATGATCCAAATATTTAAAGATAATAAATTTTAAATATATTTTAATTATTGGTAAATAAGTATTTGTTACAATACACTAATTACACAAAAACTAATAATTATAAATGTTGATCATGCAATTTTTTTAGTACAAGATAATAATGCAATATTAATGAATTAAATGAATATAAATATTAATGGCATAAAATAAGACGGGTGAAATGTATTAAAAATTAAAGATTATAAAAGATAATATATTAAATTAGTAATATTATAAATTATAGTATTGTAATCTAGAAAAAATATATTAGTAATGTATGAAGTAAATAGTATTAAAATTATATGATAATATGAAATATTTTTAATTATTTTATGATAAAAAAATAAAACTAATTTATTTTATGGATAAGACATATTAAATTCATAATAAAAAAATAAGAGATTTAGAAATTATACCGTTGATCCAAATACTTTTATACGGCAAAATAAGATATATTAAACTCATAATAAAAAATTAAGGAAAAATAATATTTTTATACGGGAAAATTTATTGTTGATCCAAATATTTATATATAAGAAAATATTATATTTATGATCTAATTATAAATAAAAATATGTTTATCTTTTAAAAATAATAAATTCTTTTGGTTAAACAATTTTGTTTTTCTTTCTTTTTCATGTAACGCACACGTGTATCCATAAATTTAAATAAAACTAACATATTAGTACTCGGACGTAGCCACAAGTTTAAAGAAATTATATGAATGAAAAAGTTATATATATTTTTAAATATTTAAACATATTTATAAGATAATGCATTTCATTAATAAATCAAAATAAATGTTATAAAAATATTTTTATAAATGATGCCTAAACAAATATAATATTTATATACAGATAAAGTATTACTTATCAAAATACGAGAAACATATGTGTCGTTTATTGAGATTTATATAATTAAAATGATAATTAAATAAACGTATGTCATTGGCATAAACTCGGGGAGAAAAATGTACTACTAATCAAAATAAGAGAAGAAGACACATTAGTTATTGAAGTTTATATAATTAAGTAATGATTGAAAAAATCTTTCGATAATTATATACTGGAAAAAAATTATATTACTGATCCAAATATAAAAAAAAAATATGCGTTGCCTTATCAAAATTTATATCATTAAATAATAATTTATTAAACGTGTATTATTATTAATGTAAATAAGAGAAAAATATATATTACTGGTTTAATATGGTGCAAACCAAACATTTTTTTTTTATATGAAACAAGATGCTAATTTAAATATTGAAAAATATAAATTTATCGAATATTTTTTTAAAAGTATTTAAAAAATATTAGGAAGCTTATAATAAGATAATTAGTAGATATATTACTTTTTTTTAAATTAAATAATAATTTATTTAATACAACATTAGTAAATTTTAAAATTCATTAATATGAAACGGAAAAACTTAAACTATTGATTTAAGTATTAAAAAATAAAAAAATTATCGATCACTTTTTAAAAGTATGTGAACAAATGCATGTAACACATCAGTACCTATTCGAACGCAAGGGTATCCAGGCCTGAATCCGTGCGAACGCACAAATTATTTCATTTTTTGCATAATTAAAAAAAATAAAAGTAAATATATTTAAAATAATGTATGAATCCCAATACGGGCAAAATATATTTATTTATACTTGTTGCAAATGTGCCTTAAAACCTTTGTTGATGAAGAGAAATAAAACATATTTTGGAGATTGCATTTACCGCGAAAATAGGAAGTTTTAGAAAGTCGACGAAAAGTCGAAAGGAAAAAAAATCGGCCAGTGAATAGTACTATCTGTACTGATGAATAGTGACATCAATACGGTGAATAGTGTTTTCACGTTTTTGGGCTTTTTTTTATTCGGTCCATGGATCCATGTGATTTTGGGTTTTGTTTGTTGGGTATTTGCTATTTATAAATATGTATCTCTTATATGTTTAGTGTGTGACAATCTTAGAGTCTTCACTAAAAAGGGAGATCAAAGGTTTAAAGATATAGCATAGAGTTTCAGCTATGAACAAAGAAAACCTTGGATTACACCTTGGATCTGAGTGATTCATATATTGAGATTATTTTTTGGTGCCTTCAGGGTTGTTCTTGGGAACCTGAAGGTGAAGGCTATTTTCTTGTAACTCATGTGTAATCTCTTATAACAACTTTCTGAGTATAGTGAATTGGAGAGCTGCTCTCTCTCGCAAAGTAGATCGTTTGATCGAACTGAGTAAACAAACCTTCAGTTTTTTTTCTTGTCTTATTCTGTTATATTATATGTGTACAAATTATTATTGTTGAAGACCATTTATTTCGGTTGCTATTGTTCTTTGACTCATAAATTGATATTGAATTTTATCGTAAGTTACAACAAGATTCACAACAAGTGGTGCAGTGAACGTGAAGCAAAGAGATATTGTTAACAAGTGAGCATCATGGTTAGTAGATGGCAGATCGAGAAATTTTCTGGTAACAACGACTTCGGGTTGTGAAAAATTAAGATGCAAGCAGTTTTAATTCAAGAGAAGTGTATCGATGCTTTGAAGAGTGAAGCATTGATTCCTGCAGGACTTACACAGGTACAGAAGACCGAGATGGTGGATAAGGCCAGGAGTGCCATTATCTTGTGTCTTGGGGATAAAGTTCTAAGAGAAGTCGCCAGGGAGAAAACTGCGGTTACTATGCGGAAAAAACTTGAATCATTGTATATGACAAAGTCTTTAGCTCACAGGTTGTATCTGAAACAAAAACTTTATTCATTCAGAATGGTGGAGAACAAATCTATAGTTGAGCAGCTCATAGAATTTCACAAGATTATCGATGATCTTGAGAATATTGAAGTGAAGATTGATGATGAGGACAAGGCTTTGCTCCTATTGAGTTCATTACTTAGATCCTTTGAGCAGTTTAAGGATGCCCTTCTTTATGGTAAGGAAGGTACTATTACGTTGGATGAAGTCTAGACGACGGTGAAATCCAAAGAATTTTCAAAGTCGAAAGATTTGAAGATTGAAGATAGTGGTGAAGGCTTAAATGTGTCAATAGGAGGAGGTGAGCGTAAAGGGATGTCTAAATCAAAGAGGTCTGACAAGTCAAAGGTAAAATGTTTTAATTGTCAAAAAATCGGTCACTTTAAAAGGGATTGTCTTGAAAGAAAGGTCAATAAAGATTATGTTCAAGCTATAGTTGCATTGGGTGAGGAAAGTTATGAGGATGCCGAAGCACTAGTAGTATCGAGTTTGGAAACTGAAGATAGTTGGGTCATTGACTCAGGTTGCTCTTATCACATGTATCAAAGAGTAGAATACTTTGAAACTTTGAAGATGGTGCAAGGTGGAGTAGTTCGCCTTGGTAATAATAAGGCATGCAAGGTTCATGGTATTGGTACGGTCAGATTTAAAATGTTTATTGATCGTGAACTTCTTATTCACAATGTGAGGCATGTTCCAGAACTCAAGCGAAATTTGTTATCTATAAATATGTTTGATGATCTAGGCTATTGTAATAGAGTTGAACATGGAGTGTTGAAGATTTTGCGTGATAAATTGATTATTGCTAAAGGGTCTAAAATATGTGGTCTATATATTTTAGAAGGTTCAAATGTTATTATTTATTTATCCTTAACTAGCGGGGGCTTTATGACAAGAAAGAGCTATGTGATTTGAGTTTAAGGCGTTGTGAATGCCTTGAGAAAGTTTCAGAGGAGTACAATGAATTTTGCAAAAATCAAGGGATAAAAGTGCATGTTATCGCTGAGTTGTTATTGAGTTTTTGGGGAAGAGCAAAGGTTAAAACAAGTTACTTGGTTGGTAGAGAATTTCTTCAGAAGAAGAATAGTGAAAACCAAGGGAGAAACTATAACGGAGAAAACTCCGTTTGAGGTGGAGTTTTCTACTATGGATGCTAGTAGTAGTCAGGGAACGATTACAAAGATCTTTGATTATCATTTGACTCATAATAAGGTAAGGAGAGTTATTGTAGCATCTCAAAGGGACGGTTATGCTAGCCTTAGATATTATGTTTTTAATGTGCCTTATATATTGTAAACTTAGTGAACAATAGTTAGATATGTTTATTACATTATGTATCTACATTTATATAGAAATCAAGAATCAAACTCTAAGCCAATTTTTATGAATCGATAATCCATCAACTCATTTCTTTAAAACCATATCATAATTCAATCAGAAAATAAAAGCAAAAACGTACATGGACTTGCCATTGTAATCGTTCAAGGTTTGCGGGTATGTGATCTTCCGATTTGTAGAGTTTTTTAGGGTTTCTTAAATCACTTCTGACGTGGATGAAGAGAGAATCCTCATATACCGTGTGTTTTTCGACCGCTTAAACAATGGGGACCATAACCTATAGAGGTGACATTGGGGCAGGGTATGAGCAGAGTACTATAATACTTGTCCCTATAACTGCAGTTTCAAAAAATTCTCGTCCCAAAGTCTAGACTCACGTGAGCACCAACGTTTGTACCCGTATATGTATTCTATAGGTACCTAAGTACCAATACCCATACTCGTTTATCCATATTTCTAATAAAAAATAATCGATCAGTTATAATTTATCTTGTTATTTTAAAAATTTTCAATAACATTAAAAAAAATTCAAAAATATTATTGTTGAGTTAAGAAACAAACAAACATTTATGTTAAAATATTTACAAGTTTAATAGTGATATTTTTATAAAATTGATAAATTAACATGTGTACATAACAATAAAAATAAAAATATATTGATATATATTATGGAGGCATGGGGAGGGTGGATACTAAGGTACCCATACTTGCTCTAACACCCGATTATTTTAGTGGATAATTGCATATGTGCCCATTCCTATATCCATTTTGTGGGTATTTACCTACCCATTGTGGGTAAGTTTTACGGGTATCCAATAGGGATGAGTCCAATTGTCATCCCTAATAACCTATATAAATAACTGTAGGGTTATTTCTTAGTTTTCCCTATTATAATTTGACACCTCATTAAATTAGACATTGACTTATGGTATCTACACAATAACTTTACCTTTCATGACATTTATGCTTTTAGCTATTGATGATTTCTCGGCAAGTGTACCGATAATGTCACGGTAATAAAAAGATTGAACCCACAAGGATTGTATTCGAACAAGACAAGATTTGTGCAATTTAAATGAAAATAGTAAATAAGGGGGTTTGCAACTTTTAGCGTGAAAAGTAATTAAACGAGTAAATAATATCACTAAAGCGGTTATGTTGTGTTGTAGAATCTCTTATTCCTCTATTGTTGATGTTTGATGCCATGTATGAATTATCTAATCACTATAACTCCACGACGAATCAACAAAACTGTTATAATCGATCCTTCACAAAATAACTCATTAACCACTACTCAGAGCTTTCTATCCCTAGTCCGGCAGCGTAAGCAGAGTTAGGCGATGTATAAACTGTTAATACTCTAAACCACTACTCAGGGTTTCCTATCCTTATTCGACCAGCGTAAGTATAATAGTTGCTCTAGGTCCAATACATAGGCTAAGGATCAGTAATCCCTATGTGTCCAAATTTAGATTAATAGAGTATCTCAAATAAAAAAGCATTAGGATTAAGCAACAACTGGATAGAATTATAGATCAATAGGTTCATACAACAGTCAAATCAACATAGAATCTAACAATATAGAAATAGGTTCATCATAACACAACCTAACCTAAGAGAATTTTGTTACAAATTATTCATAAAATAATACCACAATCAATAAATGAAAATAACATAAGAAGCCCCTTGAAGATATGGTCTCCAATGGCTTCAAATGCTCTAATAATCTCCTTTTATGCTCTCAAAATTGTGCTTTAGTCTCCCAATTTCGCAACCCTTGTCAAATAGCTAATAATTCTCTTAAAAAGTCCTCAGAAAGGGGTCAGAGCGCGTTATAAAAATGCTCAGAAAAGCACCCATCGTGCGTATTATATAAGCATCGTGCACGATGCAATTCTTCTTCCTCTATCGCACACGCGATAACGCGCGATGATGCACGTGATTATTTCAGTAGCTGCGTATTTTTCACCCTTTTTGCACCAGAATTTTCACTAAGTCTCATTCTTCCATACTTGGCTATTTTTCCCTCATTCTCGGGTATTTCTTCATTATTTTGGATTCTCTTGCACTTGTTTTAGATGCAATGACAGACTGCCATCACAATCCCAAACTTGAATCTTTGCTAGTCCTTAAGCAACTCGCCTGCAACTGCACATTTCAACAGACAATAAATCGTACAATAACAATTGAACATCACCATATTTTTATCATTACCTGACCATTGTTCCAGCTTCCAAATTCCATCCAACAAATTCAGAAAATGTCCTCAACATTGACGAGTACCCAATCTGTCTCTAAACTCACTTAACTCGCTCAATGGATTGGGTTATCACTCAATCAACATGCAAAATAAATTATACTTGGCTTGATCATGTTCTAATACAGTTTATCATAGAAATCATAACACACACATACAAGGTCTTTTTAGGTTATAACTTGGCTTATGTTCGTGTAGGATATTTTTAGGAGAGTCGGTTTAAACCTTTGGAGTTATGTGCCTAGTTCTCCTTTGGTTCTCATACCCATTTATTCCTTATTAACGGTACTGGAGATTCGGTCGTTCTTTTTTATTCTTTCTCTTTTTTTTGTTAAAGAATTGACTTTTTCCACTTGTTATTTTCTTTAAAAAATTAATTTTTGACCACTTATCTCTAGTACCCCAACCCTAAACTTAGAACTTTGTTCACTTCCAAGAGCAACCCCAAAATTAACATTTTTCATTCATTTTAAGAACTTATATTCTAACTAATTCTAAAGAGAGGGTGGAAAGAAAGGATCTTTCAAGGAAAATGGCTAAGAGTTGTAGGCTACGTCACCGAAATAAAAGGTGTAGGCTTAAAAGGCTAGAAAAGGATGTTCCTAATACTAATAATTGGCTATGAAGGCTCAAAGTTATAGACAAGGAACTTGCCTCAATCTGTGTTTGTCAACCAAACTAACAAAATTTAATCAGAAATAGATCAAATCGTATAAAGTAAAATTGCATGGATACACTCTAAGAAAGAAAAGGTGAACAATGCAAATATTTAGGCTCAAATCTTACCAGATGCGGTATCTGAAGGTTGAGTACACGTCATTCGATTCTTTTCTCTTCATTTTCCTTCAAGTCATTAGTTACTTTCATCGTGATCAAGTCATTTATCTTTTTTTCTTTTATTGGATCTTGTGTTCAATGCTAAAGTTAAAATTTTCTAATCTGAAGAAAAAAACAGCTACAACCCAACTTCTTAAGAACGATATAGATATTCATGACAAGGTTCTTCTTGATTAGCTAATTTCTCTTTTGGATAGTCTTCAATAAACAAAAATAAATTCCGCAAAATAAAAAGCAATTAAAAATTTATGGGTTGCCTCCCACCCAGCGCTTCTTTTGCGTCATTAGCTTGATGGGTCATGCTCAAAACACGTCATACGCAAGGATGCCCTTATGCCAGTGAAAACTCCCTTTTCCCTAGTTTTATTAACTCCACCACACATTTTATTAATTTGTACCATGTCTCTAGATCTTCCGCATATTGTGTCCATTTAAATGCATTAAACACCACCCCTCCTTGTTAAACTTCAAAATCAACTCCCCAGTCTCCAGATCTATTTTTTCCTTCCCATTTTCCAAAAATGGGATTTCAAGAATCTTAAACCCTTCTGAATCATTTATCATGTCAATCACCACAAATTCTTCGGGGAAGGAAAAACTATCAACATGAACTAGCACTGTGTAATTCCAAGTAGTTTGGTTTCAGATGAGTCGGCCATAGTAAGTGTCATGTTGCTCGGTATGATCTATCCTATCTTTAGTTCCTTAAATTTGCTCAACGACATAACATTGATGCCCGATCCTAAGTCACATAAAGCATGTGGATTTTTACCCCACCAGTGGTGCAAGTGATGTTGAACTCCCCTAGATCCTTCATCTTTGGTGGCATTTCTAATGGTTTTGTTGTCTCTTCTTTCTCTGTCAGGTTGACCTATTCTTGAGTCAACTTTTGCCTTTCACCTTTTAGCAATACCTGCGTAAACTTAGAAAACTTTGGAATTAATTCTAAAATCTCATGAAAAGAGATACTTACCTGAAGTTGTTTCAACATTTTTTTTTAATTTTCAAACATCCCAGCATCATCTCGAAGTACCTGTTTCTTCTTAATAATGAGATAAGGGTTTCATGTAATCAGGTAAATGTGGGTTTGGTTCACTCGTGATTTGCCCTTTCATTTTCCTCCCAGGAGAGGTTGTTTCTATGAATTGATCACGAGTAACTTTTCTCTTTTCTTGGCCCTCCCGAGGTTCCTTCTCCTCTATTCAATTTCACCTTTCTTTTCTCTATTTCATCCTTCTAAACTTTTTCAGATCCACTCTCTTTAGTAACTACCCCGATATCGGTCTTTACAACTTTGCATGTTTCATTCTTAGGATTATCCATACTATTACCTGAGAATCCTCCACTTGAGCTTGATAGAGTGATGATTTTTTTATAACTGATCAATCTGTATCTCCAAGTTCTTGATTGATGCATGATGGTTTCTACTCATAATCTCATGATTTTTATTTGCCTATTCAAAACTACTCCGAGTGGCTTTCATAAAATTTTCTAAGGTCTCTTCCAACCGTGAGGGCTTCCTTTGAAAGTTATAAGTTTGTTGGTTTTGTTGCATAACTTAGTTACCACCTTGATTTTGGTTGTTGCTCCAATGAAAATTTGGATGATCTCTCCATCCCGGATTGTAGGTGTTGGAGTAAGGGTTGTTCTTTTGATAATTGCACCTCTTCCCTCGACCCTTCTAAACAACACATTTTGTTCTCATGTCCTCCTCCATAAAAGTCACACTGAAGTGCTTGTACCTCGCTCACGTTCACTTTATTTAAGCAACTTTCAGGTAGCTGCTTATTTAACAATTCAATTTGAGCTAATAATGCAGTTTGAGTATCAACAGTTAACATACCTATGGGTGTACCTACCATCTCAACTTTTGCCAATCTTTCACTCTTAGTTCGGTACTAGTTCAAGCACATCTTCTCAAATAGATCCTTGATTTGTGGTTCTGTCATTTTTCTAATTGTGCCTCCCACAGAAGCATCTAGCAACATGCGAGTCAAACCCTTTAGGCCTTCAATGAAACTTTTCATCAACTTCATATTATTAAGGTTATGGTTGAGGCACCTGCGTAACAACAATTTAAACCTTTCCCATGAGTCATAGAAGGACCCTGCATCTTGTTGCTCAAAATTTAGAATTTCAGCCCTTATCTCGGTAAACTGGGTGGTGGTGAAAAATCTTTCCAGGAACTTATCCTCGAGCTTTTTCCATGTTCGAATGGTTCCATTCGGAAGGCAAAGTAACCAATGTTTTACCATTCAATAAGTGAGAAACCAAATAATTGTAACTTAACTTGGTCGTTGTCATACCCCAAACTTTTCCCCCTAAATTCCATCGTCATTCTAGGAGAATCAACATTGATTATTTAATCTTAACCTATTTCAAGTTTTTCTTTGTCAAGATACAGATGAATCAGGTCATATACAGTCAAAATCAGGGTTTTTAGGGATTGATCAGTTAAGGTTTTGGATTGATCCTCCATATAACAAGTCTATATATCATTAAGGATATCAAATGTGATCAATAATGAGTCCCGTTTGAGGTTGTCACCAAGATAATGGAGGCAGTGTAGTGCAAGAACCCTAATCAGGGTTTCTTGTTGAAAAAGTCAACTATAGTTTAACTATCTTCTGAGTTTTGTAAAACCAGTTGCATCCTAACATTGCATTTTGCATATTTACTAACCATTCAAGGAATTAAATCTTATTTTTTTTGAAGACATAATAATGAGTCAAGGAAACATGATTACATTCCCGAGACTAAGGTTGGGTAACATAAATATCTTAAGGAACCTGGTGAGGAATCATGCCGCTTTTATAGCAAAATACGGAGATTTGTTATCTTTACTTGATACACAAGTAAATGAGGAAATGTTGCAAGCGCTCGTACAGTTCTATGATCCCATTTATCACTGCTTTACGTTTCCAGGCTTCCAACTACTACCAACTTTGGAAGAATATTCCGGGTATCTGAAAATCCCGATGAATTTTACAGCTAATTTTGGAATGGAGAGAAGACCAAGAAGAATATACATTTCTAAAGCTCTTCACTTAGAGCCTACGGATCTTCCGGCTCAGTTGAGTGACAGAGATGGAATCACCGGAATGGAAGCCAAACCATTCATGGAGAAAGATAAATTCTATTACAACCGTAGGGAGTTGGGAATCTTCGAAGCCATATTAGCCTTCTTGATTTATGGTTTGTATCTGTTTCCTAGCAGCCCTGATTTCATCAGTCTAGAAGCCATCAATCTGTTTATCGCCAGGAACCCAATTCCCACTCTCTTGGCTGACACTTACTACGCCATCCATCGGTGGAAACATACGATCTGGGACAATTTTCATGTTGCACAACCCTCTTGAGCAAATGGTTTATTTTGCATTTGCCTAGGACGTTCCCGCTATGGAATTTGCAAGACAGTGACGTATGGATTGAAACATTATCCTCATTCTCTCAGTACGATGTCAGTTGGTATGACCCAACTCTCGGAGGAATTATAATGGTACATAGTTGTCGGGAGTTCCCTAATATACCTCTGATCGGCACTCGATGGTATATCAGTTATAGTCTCATCCTAGCTCGCTGTCAGCTAGGATACCCCACTGAGGGAGAACCAGATCCAACATTGCTAAAAGATTTCTTTTGTGAAAGAAATGACAACCCGGACTTTGAAGCAAGAGTCATTTTCGCCTGGTGTAGCCCCAATCTTCAAGGAATGACAGTTGTGGAGAATCCTAGTTGTCTAGTTTCAAATGCATATTTACTTTGGTCAAAGGAAATAACATTGAGGATGTTCTATACTCATTCATATGACATCTCTCTAGAGCCAGATGAACTCTTGACTAGAAAGGAACTAAGGTTCGCTCTAGCCAAAGTTAGAAGAGAAAATTAAGAGCTTTGGGATCTACTTCATCAGAGTCAGAGCAGAGCCATGTTGAAGGAGGAAGAAGGGTCGTCTTGTTAAAAGATCCTTAGCTTTAATTTCCTTATGTTGTATCCCAAGCTTATGGGAATGTAATCTTTCTTTTCGAAAAAAGAGTTTCATTTGTTAATGAAAACTCAATGTTGTAAAACCTTTTTGCTATCAATGAAATTTGTTTCAGCTTTCATTTGTCAATGATAAGCGACACGTCGTTACATGTTAATTTAGCTTTGTTCATAAACAAAAACTTATTTATTCCTTGAATGTGTGGTTTGCATCTGCATCCTGCATATCATTTTTCATTTCATTGGTCTTCCGGTTTATTATGTGTTATGTTACCATCACACAGAGAGAGAATCACACTGATCTCCCATCGGCATAACACGAGAGCCCGCACTCAAAGAAGAATGGCAGAACAAGACCAAAGGTTTGATTAGATTGAGAACGACGTTGAAGGATTGCGCAACAACGTCAGCCAAATAATGGAAGTTCTCCAGGTGATCAGAGGGAAGATGGACACGCAAGCCACTGTAGTGTCTGAGATCAATGCGACGACAACAGCTCCTCCGCCACCTGTAACTTCAGCGACGGATCATCCCTTTGGCATCACCAGGGATTTCATACCTCCACTCAGCGACGCCCAACTGTTCAACCATCAGCCATATTCGAACCCATAAAGTGTTCCCCTGATGACGGATTTTCAGAATCCGATACGCAAGCTGGCACTCAAGCCCAGGCTCGACCGATCTTCAACCACCACCAGCCAATATTCGACACACCATACGGGTCCGAAGTTGAAGACGAAAAACACGAGAAACTACGAGTCGAGATGGATATAATGTCCAAGAGGATGAGGGTCATAGAGGGGAATAATGTCTTCGGTTCTAACGCAAAATATACGTGCCTAGTTTCAGGCTTGGTATTTTCACCAAAATTCGTAATGCCTGTATTTGAAAAATACAAAAGGGCTACCTTCCCGAAAGTCCACCTAATAATGTATTGTCGGTGCATGGCTCCTCACATCGAAAATGATAAACTGTTGATTCACTGCTTCCAGGATAGTCTGAAAGGTGCTTCCGCTAAGTCGTATTTAGACCTGGATCAATCCAAGATCCACTACTTTCAAGACTTGTCTGATGCGTTCATACAACAGTACAAATATAATATGGACTTAGCACCAGACCGACGTCAACTTTTGAGGATGACCCAGAAAAACTATGAAACCTTCAAAGAATATACGCAAAAGTGGCGCGAGCCAGCTGCTTAGATAAAATCGCCACTAACTGGAAAGGAGCTGGCCGACTGGTTTGTGGACACTGTCAGACCAGAATTCTACGAGAGAATGATCAATAGTGTCACAACAAATTTCTCTGATATCGTGGTTGTCGGTGTAAAAGTAAAAGATGGGTTGAAAAGCGGCAAGGTGACAAGTTCAACTAGCACTAGCACCATCAAGAATCCATCAGGTCATCTCCATAAGAAAAAGAAGGGGAAACGAACGCCATAATGTACGATGAACGAATTTAGAACAGAAGAATCAATTCGCAGAGTCAATGGTCGTCTCATCCGCGGCCTCAACAAAATTATCATCAATAATAGTACGTGGCTACGGTCAACCAGTTTTTCAACCACGACAAAATTCATAAAATCCTCAGCAGTAGGCACCCAATGCCTATCGATCGAACAACAATCAACATGCACGCCCACAGCAGAGAGCACCAACTCTGAGGGCCGCTTTCCAAAACAGGAGGCCGGAAATTAGGCATATCCCTATGAGTTATACAGATTTGTACCCTCAGTTGGTGCAACAAGGGCTAATTCAAACCAGGAAGTTTGGTCCCCCACCGACTCCACTGTCGTAATACTACAATCCGAACGCACACTGCGTATTTCACGAAAACGCCGTCGGGCATGATCTCGATAGCCGCAAATCACTTCAACATATCATGCGGGAGCTATTTTAAAATAAAATCCTCTCCTTTGAGGATAATCAACCGAACGTGGAGAATCATCCCCTGCCAAATCACAGTGGCGTCCATGTTGTGAAAGAAGATATCGACATAAGGATAATTTCTGAGGTAGCTGAAATCAAGGCTCCTCTGGTTGAATTACACAAAAAGCTGGTGAAAACGGGTCTAATCAAGGTTCCCCATGAAGGTTCCAATGATTTCCATCATAAGTCGTAGGGTTGTAACCTTGTACAACGAGATATTCAGTCAATGATTGATGAAGGTATATTGCAAATATGTGGAAAGAAAAAGAAAGAGGATGTCTTGGTAATTAAGTCAATCTTCAACCTGCCAAGGAAATCTGAGAAGAGACCAGCATTTAATACCATGAATAATAAGTCTACTCCTCTCGCTACGACCAGACCTGTTTTTCACAACGGTCTCGCACCAACTGCAGACCAGCCTAAGCCTAGGTACGACCCAAGAAGGGGACCGAGTCCTCATCCAAGGGCTATATCTTGGAAATGCAACTACTCCTGGTATGAAATGAATGCCAGAAGGAAACAAGAAGATGTAACTAACATTGTCGGCGAAAGCAAGATGACCCGCAATGGTCGTGTGTATCAACCGAAGGCAAGATTCACCGTTCCTCAGGCTGCAGCCACTATTCCCAAAACAACTACCACTGTGCATAAGGAAGTTGTTCCAAAGGAAACCATCTCCGATGAATATGTTGTTGAAAAAATGAAAGGGAAAGAAGTTCCGAAGTAGGATGAAGAAGAGTTTTTTAGAATCATTCACCGAAGTGATTATCAGGTAGTGGACCAACTCCACCAAACACCGTCCAAAATCTCCATCATGTCATTACTGTTAAACTCTCTGGTCTATCGACAATCACTATTGAAGGTATTAACACGAGCCCACGTCACAAAGGATATCATTGTGGGGCAGTTTGATTATGTAGTGGCCAACATTACAGCCTGCAACACGTTGAGTTTCGACAACTCTGATCTAACTACTGAAGGTCACAAGCACAATCGTGCCTTGCATGTGTCTATTAAATGTGAAGAAGATACTCTTTCTAGAGTACTTGTTGACAACAGATTGACTCTTAACGTGATGCCTAAAAGAATGTTGGCCAAATTGACTTACAAAGGAGCGGAGATGAAAGCTATGTCATTGATCGTAAAAGCTTTCGAAGGATCGAGAAGAACGATGGTCGGAGAAGTCGACTTACCTATCATGATGGGCCCCTAAGTTTTTGAAGTCACTGTCCAACTGATGGATATAAACCCAGCTTACAGCTGCCTATTAGGAAGACCCTATATACACACGGTAGGCACTGTCACATCCACTCTGCATCAAAAGATGAAATTCATTGCTGAAGATCAATTGATTATGGTGCACGGTGAAGAGGATTTAACGGTAAGCAACTTGTCCTATTTCCGATATATCGAAGCTGATGAAGACGCGTTGGAAACAGTTTTCCAAGCGTTGGAGATATCACATGTTGTGATGGTGGAAGACATTATCGTTACACGCGGTCCCTCCTTTGTCTCCGCTCAGAGTATCAAGAATGCTATAAAAGAAGGACTTCTACAAGGATGGGGAGAAGTGATTGAAGTCAATGCCCGAGCAAAGAATGACCGGCGAGGGTTGGGTTACGAACCAACTCCAAACAAAGAGTCAAAAGTCAACAACAAGCGCCTCAAGACTCTAGAAGAAATATTTATAAGTGGTGGTGTTCAAGTCAATGCTATTGAAGAAAACGACGAAGAAAGTTGCATCGACGACATGGTGTTCCATGACAAAGTCGTTCTGAACAACTGTGAGGCCATCGAAATTTCATGTTGCCTCTTGTCGAGTAATTTGCTTATTTTGCTTGTTAGTATTTTCTATGTTTAAAATCCATGGTCGTGCCTAAGACCAGTGGATCATTTTGTACGGACCACACTTTCAAAAATCAATTAATGAATGAGTGTTTTGTTAAAATCCATTTTTGTTGTTCATTGCATTTATTTTGTTTTCGCTTTTCGTAAAAAGAAAAATGGAGATCTTTTCAAAAACCTAAAAAAGAATCATCTACATTCCTTTGTGTGTGTGTTTGCTCATTTATACCTGTTTAACACACGCAGAGAACCTTCAGCACCTCTTAAGTCTGATAGTCATCCGATCTCATCTAACTTCAATTTGGCGGTGTTCCAAGCTGAAGAAGACAATGATGAAGATTTCGAAGTGCCAAAAGAACTTACCAAAATGGCTGAGCACGAAGACGCCTACCTTCAGTTGTACAAAGAGCAGATTGATGTCATCAACTTGGGGTCAACAGAGTTAAAGAAAGAAGTCAAGATTGGGGCATCTCTAGAGGAAAATTTTAAAAGCCGTTTAATAACCCTTCTCAAGGAATATACGGATGTATTTGCTTGGTCCTACCAAGACATGCCTGGGTTGGATACTGATGTTGTAATGCACAAGCTTCCTCTTAAGCCCTAGTGTCCTCCGGTCAAGCAAAAGCTTCGAAGGTCCCGACCTAACATGGCCCTCAAGATCAGGGAAGATGTGAAGAAACAAATTGACGCGGGCTTCTTGGCAGTCTCTAAATATCTTGAATGGGTGGCTAATATTGTACCAGTTCCCAAAAAAGACGGAAAGGTTCGAATATGCGTAGATTATAGGGACCTCAACAAAGCCAGTCCAAAAGATGACTTTCACCTACCGCATATTGACACTTTGGTGGATAACACGACTAGCTTCGCAGTGTTTTTATTGATGGACGATTTCTCCGGTTATAACCAAATAAAAATGGATCCAGATGACATGGAAAAGACAACATTCATTACCCCCTAGGGCACCTATTGTTATAAAGTTATGCCTTTCGATCTGAAGAACGCTGGAACTATGTACCAACGGGCCATGGTGGCATTATTTCATGATATGATGCACCAAGAGATTGAAGTCTACATTGATGACATGATTGCTAAATCTCAAAGCGAGGAAGATCACCTTGAGCATTTGTTAAAATTGTTCAAGAGGATTAGGAAGTATCAGTTGAAACTGAATCCCGCCAAGTGTACTTTTGGGGTAAGATCTGGCAAGTTACTCGGTTTCATCGTTAGTCAACGAGAAATCGAAGTAGACCCTGACAAAGTACGAGCCATTCAAGAGATGCCTGCACCACAAACTGAAAAGCAAGTTAGAGGTTTCCTTGGAAGGTTGAATTACATCTCCAAATTTATCTCCAGCTTAACTCCTACCTACACGCCAATCTTTAAGTTGTTATGGAAAGATCAAGCAGTTGTATGGAATGAGAATTGCTAGACAGCATTCGAAAAGATCAAGGAATATCTCCAAGAGCCTTCTATATTTATCCCTCATATACCTGAAAAACCGGTCTTCATGTACATGACGGTGCTCGAAGAACCAATGGGTTACGTTTTAGGTCAAACAGATGAGTCAGGGAAGAAGGAGCACACATTCTACTACCTAATCAAGAAGTTTACCAATTGTGAGAGTCGTTACTCCCTGTTGGAAAAAGCTTGTTGCACACTGGCATGGGCGACCAAACGTCAGAGGTAGTACATGATTTTCCATACCACTTTATTAATTTCCAAGATGGACCCAATAAAGTATGTGTTTAAAAAGCCTGCTCAGACATGTAGGCTCGCTTGTTGGCACATGCTCTTGTTAGAGTATAATATCCAATATGTCGCCCAAAAGTCAATAAAAGGGAGTGTCTTGTCAGACTACCTTGCTGAGCAACCCGTTAAAGACTACCAACCGCTCAAGTTCAACTTTCCTGATGAAGATGTCATTTTTCTTTACCAAGCTAAAGAAGAACCTGGTCCCGAGGAAGGTTCTGAACTCGGTTCATGTTGGAAGATGATGTTCGACAGCGCGTCCAATAAGAAAGGCCATGAAGTTGGTGATGTTCTAGAAAATCCAACCGGAGGATATACTGCCATTACCGCAAGACTATGCTTCTCATGTACAAATAATATAGCTGAATACGAAGCTTGCATCCTGGGGCTTGAAGCTGCCATCGATCTTTGCATCAAAATCCTAGAGGTGATCGGAGACTCCGCTTTAGTAATCTACCAACTCAAAGGTGAATGGGAAACTCGAGATGAGAAGTTGATTCCCTATAAAGACTACATTTTGGAAATGACCGAGTATTTTGACGAGATCACTTTCAAACATGTCCCGAGGGCTGAGAATCATATTGCAGATGCTCTTGCCATGTTAGCATCAATATGGAAGGTCCAGTTTGTCAACGAGGCTCCTTTAATCTACATCGAAAGAAAGACCGCATCAGCATACATCGTGATGACAGAGGAAGAATCCGATGAAAAACCTTGGTTTTATGATATCAAGAATTTCCTTCAAAATCAAGAGTATCTGGTCGATACCTCTAAAATTGACAAAGGAGCTATACAAAGATTACCATCCAAGTTCTTTATCAGCAACGACATTCTATACAAAAGAAACCACGGTATGGTCCTACTTCGATGTGTTGATAAGAGGGAAGCAGACCTATTAATGAAGGAGGTTCACGAAGGCACCTTCGACACTCATGCAGGCGGCCACGCCATGGCCAAGAAGATTTTGAGAGCGGGTTATTACTGGTTGACCTTAGAAACTGAATGCATCTTATTTTCCCGAAATTGCCACAAATGTCAAATCTATGCAGACAAAGTACACGTACCACCATATCCGCTAAATGTGCTAACATCACCTTTGTCGTTCTTAACGCGGGGCATCGATATGATTAGGGCAATCGAAACCAAAGCATCCAATGGACATAGATTCATCCTTGTTGCCATTGACTACTTCATCAAATGGGTAGAAGTTGCATCCTACGCCAACGTGACCAAGCAGGTGGTTGCCCAATTCATCAAGAAGGAGATCATCTGCCGTTACAAAATCCTCAGTCAAATCATCACGGGTAACGGGACAAATCTAAACATCAAAATGATGAAAGAGCTTTGTGATAGTTTCAAAATTAAATATCACAACTCCTCTCCATACCGGCCCAAGATGAACAGCGTTGTTGAAGCTGTAAACAAAAACATCAAGAAGATTGTGCAGAAAATGGTAGTAACCTATAAGGACTGACACTAAATGCTACCTTTCGCTCTACACAAATACCGAACCTCCGTTCGCACTTCAACAGGGGGAACCCCTTTCTCCTTGGTCTACGGGATAGACGCGGTATTGCCTATCGAGGTCGAGATACCTTCATTAAGGGTATTGATGGAAGCTAAGCTCGAAGAAGCAGAGTGGGTGAAGGAAAGGTTCGATACTCTGAACCTCATCGATGAGAAGAGGATAACGGCAATGTGTCACAACCAACTGTACCAAAAGAGAATGGAGGGTCTTTGATAAAAAGGTTAAGGTTAAATAATACAAAGAAGGTGAATCGGTACTTCAGAAGATTATGCCAGTACATCAGGACGCACACGGAAAGTGGATGTTGAACTACGATGGACCATTCATTGTAAAAACGGCCTTTTCTGAGGTTCCCTGATTCTTACAACGATGGACGGAGAATAGCTCCTACATTCTATAAACTCGGATGCAGTAAGGAAATATTATGCCTAAAAAGAGCTCGCTGAATAGAAAACCTGGAAAGGAGATTCAGGCAAAAATGAGCATCCCGCTGGATCATAACCTATTAAGGAGATCCAGACAAAAATTAGGGATAAAATGAACAAGAAAGCGCGCTGAGTCGAAAACCTGGAAAGGCAACTCAGGCAAAAATGAGCGTCCCGGTGAATCGAAAACCAAAAAAGGGCGATTCAGGAAAAAGTTAGAGGCAAAGGCATTTCACTGCATCAGGAGTTGTCACGACTGCAGAGGATCGTCTAAAGGGATCACTTTCCGCTACTCTTGTCAGAAGCAGCACGCCAGGGCCGACTTTTAGATAGATAGGACCAGATGATTATTGGATTTTTGTAACCCTTTCTCATATTTCCATTTTCTGTTCCAAATTGTAATTATTCCATGGGACTTTGTCTTTGCAAGTTTTCGTCTTCAATAAAATCATATTTGGGACCAATCTTTATTTGTGCTCATTCTTTTTATGCTCTACTTTTTTTTTGTTATGAAAATATCATTTATTCGTTAGTAATGACTTTTGAAAACAAGAGTTTTATTTTTAAACTAAAATTAACAAGCAAATCATAGCATCGACTTTGACATGACAATGTGAAACCAAAAACTCCTATCATGAGAGCAGAATGCTTGAAACTTTTGATACCATCATCTCAGCAATACCAGTTTTCCAGCTGTATCGAAGTCGTGACTTCTCCTTGGCAAGTTTGCAAGAAAAGAGATTGTTTCCCAAGAAGGATCACCAAGGATTAATGTCGCTCTCCATCGATGGGATTCAGTGTGATTTTCTTTGTTTCCCCTGTGATAGATCATTATCTATCTTTCGTTCCTTTCCCCCTGCGAAGTCATTTCGGAATTGCATTTGCATCATACCTTTAGCATATGCATTTTTCAGCATACCTTGTGTTTCTGGTCGTTTTGGCTTTTGTCTTTGTGATCCATTTGGGTAGGTTTTTTTCTTTGTCAAGAATTTGTTTGGTGTTCCTTCCCCAGTGGTTACTGGATGTCATTTTGAGATCCTTTGGTCGTTACCAACTCCTTTGCTTCATACCTATTGTCACGGGCTTACCCTTTGGTTGTTACCTTAACTTTGTCAAGTATCTGGAGTAAGTATTATTGTGATAAATGCTTATATCCCCAGGAAGTCTAGTTGTAACTAGCAATATCTGATACTGCTTATTGGTGTTTACCAAGATGTTAGTTGTTATTAATATCGCAGTTTGTCTTTGAGATCCGGTGGTTACCTGAGTCTAGACTCCAGACAACGTCCCGTTAGTTAGCCGACTCTGCTGAGACATAGTGGTTACTATGTTTTCAAAACCCAATTGTTATTGGTACAGGACATGGTCGTTACCGATTTCCCCTTTGAAGTCCAGTAGATACTGGCATCGTTATAAATCCAATTGTTATTGGTATGTGGCTCGGTAGTTAGCAATTTCCCAGTTAAGTCTAGCAGTTACTGGCATTGCTTGATAAATCCAATTGTTATTGGTATGTTGACATTGGTTGTTACTTGTCTCTTCAGTGGAAGTCCAGTAGTTACTGACATTGCTTGATAAATCCAATTGTTATTGGTATGTTAACATTGGTTGTTACATGTCTCTCTAGTGGAAGTCCAGTAGTTACTGGCATTGCTGGATAAATCCTACTTGGTTGTTGTTGCACCCCAAAATTTGCCCTCACAATACAAGACTTTGTGTTCTAAGAGGGTTCACAAGGTTCACAAGTTCTCCAACAACTTGCATAACCTTTCATGAAGTTCATAAAGTCCACAAGCTACTTTATGAAGGTTCACAAGACCTTTCATGAGGTTCATGAAGTCCATAGGTTGCTTCTTGAGGGTTACAAGGTGCAATAAAATTTAGTGTGGATCATTACAGTCAAACACTTCAGAGTACGAACATTGGATTACAGAGATCCTAGGATTATTCTACTGTTCGTTCCCTCGAGGCGTCTCAAGGGTTTTAGTGTCTTCCCTGGAGATTGTGTCCTTATCATCAAGGTTTCGTAAGAAACTAGTGTGTATACCAAGCTACGCCATCACCTAATTTCGTAAGGTTGGGTCATCATTTGCGAGAAGGAACTCGGACCTATTTAGTATTCGATACAACGATCGTGAATGAGAGAAACCAGGTTTATTTCAATGAGTGAGGGAGATTTTAAGAAAGGGAGTTTGGGATCAAATTTGCAGATTATATTACAAAGATCCATTTTTATATATATACTGATTTATAGTACAAGCTAAGTAAGCTCATCATAAGATACGCGGTTGAATTTCAATTTATGAAGGAGCCACAAGAATGAATTCAAGTTATGTTATTCACCATAAATACTCCATACAGATTCCCGTTTTTTAATCATAATGTACAACCGTATTGAACACCAAAGTAATTCCTAATTTCGACGAACAATGGATTACAAGAACATTCTGTACTTTATTGACATATGTGCACTTCAATAGTTACACAACAAATCCTAAATTTATACAAGCTTCCCACATAGAAATCCCCTGGTATTTAATACACATAAAAGCAGAGTCCACGTGTGATCAAGTTGAGCTTTATGAAGAGATAAGTCATACGTCTTCAATACCGAACCTCGCACTCCGCCTGTGTAACTGCGTTCGCACCTACGTAGTCAGATTTGAAATTGAATCAGATACAAAGTTTCCAAAGGAGGGAAACAGGTTACTACTTTGTTCGGCGAATCGCCACGAAGGCTTTCTAACCACCAGATTATGCGCCTGCCAAGGAAGATTTGTGCCTTAAGAATCCTGTACCTCTGCAGAAGAACTCCTGCACACAATAAGTCAAGAAAAAGCAACTTTGATGTTAGTAAACACGCTCCAATTAAAACCTGTCATGTCGAGGCCAGCACATAAGATCAGTTAGTTTTAACACAGCAGATTCAGTTACTCTAATCCTGAAGCAGAAGTTTGAGCGTGACCTTCAGCAGATAGATCAGGACCGGTCGTAAGAAGTACACTCTCAGCAACACTTTGACTCGTTCTTCAATCTTGATCAGTGGAAGCCGAACATCAACAACTTTATTCCAAAATCATGATTTTACTCAAGAGTTTGTGAGGCCAACCTGTGTTCCCTGCGAAAACCAGTTGCACAGTGAAAACCTTCAAAGAAGCTGGAGAAAATGGTTGCAGATATCACTTTTGAATCGAATGAAAAAACAACAGCAGCAGTAGGATTCATACCTTCTACAGATATCTAAGGAACGCCTTGCAGAAGCTTTGATGGGCTCATCTTCTATCAATTGTCTGGAATTCACTCACCTAAAGTGCACAAAGTATTCAATTACCACAGATGCTCTTATAACCGTTACCAGAGCTCAGTTTGAAGACTCACGTGGAGGAGCTTGCTGAGGAGCTTCATTCTGCGTGCAGACGAGTCAATGGAAGAAGATGCGACATTGTCCTTGAGTCTTAACTACTTGAAGTCTGAATTAGTAGTGTACTTGCATTTAATCCACAACAATTGTTAAGTGTTACGAGACGCAGACATTACCAAGAAACTACGCTCACACAGGAAACATAACAGACCTTTGAAGCTCACATCAATTACTTGAAATTATGACAGTAATCTCGGTAAACTGAGGCTCGCAGCAAATGTAGAGAGATACCACGCCTTTGTCAACAGGAAACACTCCATTCAACCTTGTGCCAAGAGAAGTGGATGAAGTCAATAAGTCGGTGAAGTAACTCAACAATAGAGAAAGCATAATCAAGTTAATTAAAAAAAAACATGAGTTATGTGATTGAAGAGCAAAGCATAGCAAGAATTAAACTATGACACTGTCATCACCTTTACCATACGCCACCCTGTGCCAAGAGGTTAAAACCTGAAGCGCTAACTGCAATTGCCAATGAAGCTAACACATGCGAAATGACAACAGAATTATGTGAATATGCTGCAGCAGTATGGTGTCATTGCTATTTATTGACCAGCTCCCACAAGAAGTTGGAAAGGGATTAAGATACCTCTGAAACTCTGATGCGTGTAAGATTTCCTAGGCAATACCCTCATTGGAGGCAAGATTGTAGTGTTGTTGTTGGAAATATTGGTGGCAACAATGTTCAAGAACTTAAGGCTAAGGCAACCCTCATACGGATAACATTCCTAAGAGATGTTGGATACTCTGTATGCCCTGAAAACTCTGGTTGAAATTGCTGTGTTAAAAGAGGAAATAAAGGTTCAAGCAATTGATAAGCTGAAGATGACACAGAGATTGATGATACACCTACAGTGTTGGATGCTCCCATGGATACACTATTTTCTTGCTTCCATAAGACATCAGTCCCTATGTGGTCTGAGTTTGATCAGTTGGTGCATATAAAGATAATATGATGAGGGGCGATGATTTGTGCAATACATTACTCTAGCTCCCCAAAACACCACCATCAAGCACATGGAAAATAAACAGTGTTAGATACATATCAATTTGACCTGAAGATAAGAATGGAGGACATCATATCTTACATTCAGTTTTTGTTCGCAAGAGAGACATTCGAATAATACTCACCATCACCAGCATCTTCACGTGAGCCTTCACCAAAGAATATCAAGATTGATTAAAGTTCATTGCAAGGCGTATTGGCTGAGGATCTTTGCGAAGCGTATCATATGTCAAAAAGTCGAGTTGTTGTTACTTTGGGCTTTTAATCTCCTTTGGCCCAAAATCATCACTATCCACACCTGCCAAATCACAAATCCAGAATTAGCAAATCAATTGAGGAATATACCTATTTGGGGGAAAAGATTCAGACAGCTAGCAGATATTCCGAACGTTAAACGTGATTGATCCAAGTATCACAGATTGAGATCCTCATCAACAGAAATCATTGCAATCAGACAGAAAAAGGAAAGTTTTCATTTGATTCAGCCCCAAAATGGAAACAATCAGTCAGCATTCAACCAATATTCAAATCGCTTTCAAATCCCAAGTCTATATAAAGAGGAGGAAAACACACAAAAAAAAAACGGATACGGAGATCACAACCACCGAAATATTGAGCGAGGTGACTTATCTCAGTAAGCAAGCGAAACCACTTCCGACCGCCGCGAGTACCATCTTCGACGAAATACCCACCTTCGATCATCCATCGTTGCCGCAAGTTCACCCCGTTTAGTTCGATCCCGTCGACACCAACAATCTTCGGTAAAACCCTAATCTTCTTAAAATTATTGATTTGTTTGATGTTATCTATCTGTGCTTCAGGAACGAAAAAATGAAGGATTAGTGATTGAAAAGGCGAAGGAGCATTAAGGTAGAGAGAGGAATCGAGAACATGAGAGAGACGACCAATTTGGGCATTAGGGTTTCGTGTTTCAATTCCTGTTTCTGTTTGTTTTGTTATTTGTAATTTGATGCTTAATCAGATACTAATCACACCTCCCTCACTACACGTTAAACACCATTAATCACCTAGTCACTTATAACTAAGAACTTTTTTTAAATAATAATAAAACTCTTTTTTTAATTAATAGTAAAACTTGATTTTTAAAACTTTTTTTTAAAATGAAAAACTTAAACTTTTTTTTTCAAATAATTAAACTAAAATTTTTTTTAAAATAAAGCTAAACTGTTTTTTTAATAATAGAACTAAAACTCTTTTTAAAAAATATTAAAATTAAAATCTTTTTTTAAAATTTCTTAAAATTAATATTAATTCCCCTTTTTTAAAAACTTAAGATCCTTTTTTTAAAAATATTAACAAAATCACTAATAAATATTTCAATTGCATTTTGTCTTTCAATATTAACTGTTTTCATCATTGATCACATTGCTGTCTAACTTTCACTAACTTTTTTTTCAGTTTTTTCTGCAGATTGTATTTAAATTCCAATTCATTATTATATATGTATCTGCTTCCTAATTGTAATTTTGCGAGACAATTGTCGCATTATCTTTTTCAGCACTTTACGTCTCATAACTGCGCGCTTATTCATTTTTCATCACGTTTTACACTTACCATTAACTCTGTCATCCTTCCGATGGAATTAGGATTAACCGTTTGACCGCCGAGTCAATAACTCTAGTTTCAACCTTTTCCAAAATCCTAATTAGCCTAGGCGTCCCGCCGTGGACAAAAATACCCTTTACCCTAGTATTAGGTCAAAGAGTCGCTGCGCTCATTTTTAGGGTTTCCCGCCGTGGAATCCCTAATTTAACCCTAATTACAACTTAACATTTCAACGTAGAGATTTGGAGTTTCTACACTCCACGTAAGCGTGTCCTTAAGATGCGTTTATTCCCCTTGAGACCTTGACCACAGTCAAGAAGTTTCTAACCTCCCTATTGAGGGGAACTACGATTACTCTGATTCCACTCCCGTAAGGATACGTAGGCACAAGATGCGATGTCTTGCCGAGTAAACTTAGAATTAACCCCCTTTATTATTTATTATTGCTTATTTATATTTATCTTTGCTATTTAATTATTTTGCTTATTATTTTGTAATTGTTTCTTGGATGTAAAGTTGTTTAATTATTTAATTATTATTATGGTTAGTAATTAGGGAGTGTAACAACATGTATGTAATATTAAAATAAATTTAGATCACTTTTAAATAAAGATAATTAAAATAAACGCGTCACACACGTAAGTCGATTTTAATCGCCGTCTCACTTCCTAAGGATATCCCTCAAGTTGCCTACGAATAATGGTTAAGTGGGGTGTATAAAGCAAGTCCCTCAAAAAGAAAATCATCAAAGTCCCTTATGGTTGCCTTTACGAATCGAGTCCCTTTCGAAAAATGATGATAGTCCCTCCAGTTTGCTTATTACACCCCACAATGGCCTTCAAAAATCCAATTGTCCCTCACATGTCCCTTAACATCCAAAGTAAGGACTACCTACTCCATTATAGTAGGGATAGTCTTACTAAAGGAAAGAATAAAGAATAAGAAAGACCTTTAAACATTAGGGTAGGCTACTCCTAGGTGCTTGCTCACTTCAAAACTGTTTCACACTTAAACAAATTTTCAACAAGTTTTCAAACAAGTTCTTAACACATCCTTACATGGATTATTTATTAACTATTCTGAAAATTTTCTATTCACACACTACACTTTCAAAACAATTCAAAAGTGAGCTTAAGTACCTAAGAGCCCATGGATAACCATGGATGAAAAGGGTGCTAACACCTTCCCTTTTCATAACCTACCCCCCGGACCCAAGATATTCTCTAAGGTCTTTCCTGTTCTTTTATAACCTTTCCTTATGGATAAAATAAAAGTCGGTGGCGACTCTTGCTATCCGCAACATTGTTTAAAGTCAGTTCTCCCACCGTGTTACAGTTGTTACCAATCTTTTTTCTAAAGTCTAGTCGTTACTAGCGTCATTTTAAGCCTGTTGGTTATTGGAAGTGTCCACCTATATCTAGTTTTAGGATGGTGAGGTGTTACCAATTTCCCCGGTGAAGCTTAGGATAATTGGTCGTAACCAATATCCGTAGATATCCCTAGTAGAGTTCCGGAGATCTAGTAGTTACTAGCATCCTCGGTGAGTCCAATTTTACCTCCAGTTGTTTCCTGAAGATTCCGTTCAAACTCTTCACTATAAGGAAATCCTTTGTCTTTGATTGAATCCCCATGGAAGATCTTTTTCTCTCTGGATTCCCCAAGAAGCTATTTGTTACCAGCTCCCTGTTAGTTCTACTTGACTGGTCGTCACCAGATTCCCCTGTGAAGTCTAGTTGTGACTAGCAATAGGTCGGTCACTGACCCTTATTTGATAATGCTATTGGTAGTTACCAAACTTTAGTCGTTACTAATGTTGCAGCTTATCCTTGAGATCTAGTGTTTACCTGAATCTATCTCCCAGTCGGTATACCGTTTGTTAACTAACTCGGCTAAAAACCAGTTGTTAATGGCACCTTTTCTAAAATTCAACCTTTATTGTTATCATTGATTTGGTTGCCACCATATCCCCTTTGAGGTTTAATCGTTACTAGCGCTCCCCAGAAAGTCCAATTGTTATTGACAAATTTCATCCTCTGAATGTTATTTGTTATCAATATTTCCCTAGGAAGTTCAATAGTTACTAACTTTGGCTAAAAAAACCAATTGTTATTGGTATCTCTGATTATTGGTTGTCACCGATATCTCCCCAGTAAATCCCTGGGTATCCCTGGCAGGTCTTAGAAGCCTAGTAGTCACTAGCATCTCCGATGGGTCTGATCTTGTTTCTAGTCCTTTCTTGAATATCCTGCTTGAACTCTTTGTTGCAAGAAAAGTCCCCATTGGATTGTTCCCTAATAGAGACCGTGTCTCTGGTCTTTTGACTCCCCCAGTCTGAGTCCGAGTCTGTTGACTTTAGTTCCCCTGTGTGGCTTTTTACCCTTGTCTCCCTTGATGTATTTCCCCAATGGAAATTTGGCTTTTTCCCCAATGGAAATTTAGCCTTTTCCCCAGTGAAGATTTATCTTCCTCGTTAGAATTTGTGTCCCCTATATGGAGGATCCCCTTGAAGTGCCGTCATTAGTCATGTCTGGACTATTGATTGTTTCACTTTGGATCTCTCCCTAGTGTGTTTGTTCCCCTAGTGAGTAGTTACTTGTTGTTTCGTTTTTTTTTTCTTTTGCTTGTGTGTCAGCATTTTCTTGCACTCCAGCATCATGAGGCGTCATTCTTAGAATTTATTGCATATTCAACATTTGTCCTTTTGCATACCATTGTATCTAAGGGACAAATTGTTTGGTTTGCTATACTTAAATACCTTTCACCATGATTCTATGGAGATCGTCATCTCTCATTGCCATTTGGTAAAGATATTTAAATAAGGGTAACTGTCATACCCCAAAATTTCCCCCTAGATTCCATCATCATTCTAGGAGCATTAACATTGATTATTTAACCTTAACCAATTTCAAGTTTGTCTTTGTCAAGATACAGATGAATTAGGGTCACATACAGTTAAAATCAGGGTTTCTATGGATTGACCAGTCAAGGTTTTGGATTGATCCTTAATATGACAAGTCTCTATATCATCAAATATATCACATGTGATCAATAATTAGTCCAATTTGAGGTTTTCACTAAGAGAATGGAGGCAGTGGAGTGCAAGAACACTAATTAGGGTTTCTTGTTGGAAAAGTCAACTGTAGTTTGACTTTTGGTGTAGAAGTTTTTCCAATGAGGGAATTATGGTTCATGAGGCTCATATGACCCAATGAAGTCTACCCAAGAAGTTTCAAGGCCTCAGGGAACCCAGAACATCAACAGTCGATTCAGAGGTTTTCAACTGTTCGGTTCGTCTGTCAGAAAAGTCAACTCATTGACCAATGGGTTTTTTTACCCCAAATTGAATCCAATATTGTTTCCAACATCATTTCACATCAAATTATGAATTTTTGTGGATATTTAATCAAGAATTGAGAGATAATTTGCAAATCAAGAAACAAGGGTAAGTGAAAAAACCCTAATTTTGATCAAACTTCAAATAGCCATAACTTCCTAACTACACATCCAAATGGAGTGGTTCAAATCTTGTTGGAAAGGTCTTAAGGAACCTAACACAAGTGTCCTACTGACCCATGAGCAAAAAATCAATAGATTTATAGTTATGAATCCATCAAGTTGTGAAGGATTTTATACACTTATAAATTTTGAGGTTTCTTGACTTGTAAGTCAAGAATTCAGCATTTTCACAAGGGATTTTGACCCAGTTTCAAGTGGAATGATTTCCTAACTCAAACATAAATGTTGTAGTACCTAATTAGGGATTTTTAAAAAGTACAAGTGGGTTCCATCACTCCTCATGGTTAGGGAGAACCAAAGCTCACAAGTTGGCAAAAACTCACTGCTGCAAAACCAGCTCAGCAAGGATGTCTTGATTCCAAAGCTTTCCAAATCAACTATAATCTAAGAATAAGCCTCATTTCTGATCTTCAAATTGCTAATGGAAGTGTTTAGCATCATATCCCACGAGCTTGACACAAGATTTGAAGGAAATCACTGTTTAATGCAAGTTACAAAAGTGAATAGTGAAGAAAGAGAAAAATGGTGGCTGCCCTTTTTCAAACTACCAACTATGATGAAACCAGTCACCTCCTATTACCTCAAACATGATGAAAATTACCTATAGGGTATGGATAAGCTCTTATTAGAGTGACTTGAGGTCAGAAATGCAAGATTGCATTGGTTGGCACAAAGATTTCAAAGATACAAGGCCAAAATTGGCATTTTGAGTCATTCTGCCCATACCTCTTCTTCAAGACCTCTTGCTATAAATAGAAAATCATTCTCAAATCAAAATTATACTAGTTCATTGCTAGAAACTAATTATAACTCTCTCCCTCACTCAATTACCAAGTTTGTGCAAATTGCCACCAAGTTTTAAACCACCTTCAAAATCTGCCTTGCATTTTCCCTTCCAAAACCATTTTCAAACATTCTCAAACTTAAACAAAGCTTCAAACATATCAAAAATGATGTGTTAGAGCTTTCCAAAACCTCACTTTAGCCAGAAAACCATTCAAGTCAAAAGTCAACTTCCAAAACCTCATTTGTTGACTTTTCTGCATTTTGAAGGGCAACCTTCAAACCATTGCATTTTCTTGAGTTCCAAGACCACTCACACATCAAATTTGACATATATAAGATATCCATAATCAACTCACACTTCTGTAACAAGGTTGGAGCAAGCTGGCTTTGGAAATCCTTGGATTTTTTGGTGTTTTCTTCACTGTCAAGGCATTCTGTCTACTAGTTTGCTTGGAGGTTACTTGGAGCATCTTTTCATCATCCTTGGAGAATTTTTAGACCATCAAAAATCTTGTAGGATCTCTGGTTTTCTTGCTTCCCAAATTTGAATCACAAGGCTACAAGAGGTAAGCCTTGAACTTGTATTTCTCATGCCATCTTGAGTTCTAGCCATGATTTTGTATTGAACATTGCTTAGACATGTTTCATGTATGTTATGTGTCATGCATGAACCATTTCTTACAGCAAAATATGTAGTTTTTGAACTATCAAATTCAGGTGACAAACTAGGTCACAAGTCACTTTTTGCATTTTGATTCCAATCTGACAAACCACTTCTGCATTTTTTGATTTCTCTTGTTCCAACCTCTATATATGATGTATATGTAATTTTTATACGCTTGTTTCATAAAGCACACCACCACACAATGCAATTCACATGTTCTTGCTTTTGGTTTATCACCAAACTTGCCCTACCAATGATGCTATCGGGTTTTCTTGTGGATTCATGTTATGGAAAAACAAATCGTACCATTGAATTCTTTGTTAAGAAATACACAATTTTCAATTTTGTTTCACCTTATTTGAATAAATTTTGACTGAGTTCCACTTCTTCATGCAAATGACCTAGTTTTGCCTTACCTTGCCTTGACCTAGTTTTGCCATCTTGGTGCACCAACTTGCCATGATCATAACGTGCTCATTTTTATGCAATTAATGCCATTATTTTTGAAAACTACTACTTAACATGTCTATTTGCATTGAGTGAAGAAATAATTCAAAGATTGTTATCCTAGAAATACTTTGGTCCACTTGAATAGCATATGCTTTTTAGGGTTTTTACCTTGGCGTTCTTGAACTTTTTCAACATGTAACTTGATTTTTCTTGTGAGATTTGTTTTTTTATTATTCATATATGTTTTTTAACATGTTTAAATGTTCAAAGTTATTTGATTCATTGCCTTGCTATGTTCATACTTGCTTTTTTGAATGCATGCATGTGAAAATGGCCTGTTGGACTTCATCTGTAACTTATACCATGATTCTTGATGTTGTAACCTCTTAAATATGTTTACCGTGTCTTATTATACTTGTTTATGTCTCTTCTTAGAACCATAACATGTTTAGTGTTTTCTTCTTGCCTTTGTGAATGCTTGAATGTGAATGGTATACCTTGAATTTCATTTGTGACCTATAACATGATTCTTGATGTTGTAACCTTTTGAATATGTTTTTCATGCCTCATTATACTTGCTTATGTGTCTTGTTATAACCATAATATGATAGGTTTTGATATCTTGACTTGGTTGTTACCATGAAACTTGCTTACTTTTCCCCATGAAATCATTGAACACATACTTGAATTGTTGTAACATTTCTTGTGTTTTTGCTTGCTTGATTGTTATCAATACTTGTTTAGATGGTCTTATGTTGTTACATTTGTTCTCATTTGATCCTTATAACATGTTTTCTTCAAGTGGTACTTTGTTTGCATCAATATTGTTTGAACTATATAGATGAACTTGGTGTTGTTACACATGTTCTTTACTTGCATTGATGGTTGTTACCTTTATGTCTTTATGTTGATCTTAAATTTTGTTCATATGTTGTTACATGTTCTTTCTTATGTGTGCTTTAACTTTTTTAAGTTTCTCCAAGTGATGGAACTTGTTAGTTCTCATCCATTTGCCTCATCTTTCTCTTTTTTCCAAAGGAAAGTTTCTCCATTGACCCCCAAGGTCATAGACAACTCTTTACCTTCCCTCTGACTTTGCTAAGTCATTTTGAACCCTAGCTTAGTTAATTTAGAACCTACTAGCCATTAGACTTTTCTTAAGTCTAAAATACCTACCGTTACTAGGAGTATTCTTCAACTAGAACCCTAGGTTAGAGTTTGTCAACTTTATGTAAGGATCATTGTCATGATTACTTACTCCCCTCCTGGATTGTGTCAAAGCTAATCCCCTTGAGTGTACAACTTAGAATAGAGAGTTTTGTTAAACTCTATACAAGCATTGTTATGTTTGTTCCCCTTTGAACCTTGATCATAATCAAGTGTTCATCCATCCTCAGTGAGGCAAACTACAATTGCTCTGATTCTATCCTAGTTAGGATATGTAGGCAAAAGATGTGATATCTTTGTGAGCAAATATAGAAACTTCAACCCTAGGTCTTTACCTCAAACCCTATCCTTGATCCCAAACCATAACAAGCAACTTAGCATACAAACATACAAAAGGTTCCTGTAGAGTACTACAGATGTTTAGGATGTGAAATACCTACCCTAGGAATAACCAACCCCGATCCCCGAATCTCTTAGTGTTGTCGTTACGTCGTGCAAAATGTATTTCTTTATTTAACATTTCCTTTGGATAAATCAAAGTCCGGTTGTGAATTTAATGAATTAAGATTCAAGTTAATCAATAGCTTGACATCCGATTTCCACCGCAACAGTCGTCTGTGACATTATCTGGCTTGCACATCGAAGCAATTTCGTAGAAGCGTGCAAGATGGGCCCAAAGAACTCTGATGGCGCTCCTATCGAACAAATTATCTCTTAGACTTGAAAGCATATAATTTTTAATATCAAAGTTAGTAGGGTCTACCGGTACAAACCCTCTAGAAATATGGATGTCACCAGTCCTTTTACAGTAACCCCCCCCCCCCCCATAGTTTTGAGTGTTAGGGCAACCATGTTATTCTCCTATTCAGAGTTCGAATAAAGTGTTGGGGGATCTACTTCGGGTTGGTCTCCTTCAAATGGTAGTAATGTCGATCCTGATATGCAAATAGACAAACAGAAAATACCTCAGTAGCACTATGATAAACAAAAAGAAATAAATTTTTTAAATAAAACAAACTAAGGAAAATAAACGTTGCACAAAGTGTTTCCCTGTTGCAATCAATAGTCCCCAGTAACGACGCCAAAAACTTGATGATTTCTCGGCAAGTGTACCCACGGTAATAAAAAGATCAAACCCACAAGGGTTGTGTTTGAACAAGACAAAATTTATGAAATTTAAATTAAAACAGTAAATAAGAGGGGTTTTGGAAGTTTCAGTGGGAAAAGTAATTAAACGAGTAAACAATATCACGAAAGTGGTCAGGTTGTGTTGTAGAATCCCATATTCCTCTATTGTTGATGTTTGATGCCACGTATGAATTGTGAAATCAATATAACCCCGCGAAGAATTAACAAAATTGTTATAACCGATCCCTCACTAAATAACTCACTAACCCCTACTCAGAGCTTTCTATCCCTAGTCCTCCAGCGTAAGCAGGGTTAGGCGATGTATAGACCGTTAATTCTCTAAGCCAATACTCTCGGTTTCCTATCCATATTCGACCAGCGTAAGTAGTGTTGGAAGAATATTTGTTCTTGACATTTTCTCTTTTAATTTTGATGATAACAAAAGTATTAAAAGAACAATGGTTTATTTGATGTGTGTTTATTTGATGTAGGTTCTTGTACATAAATAATCAAATTTTTTTTTACTTAGACACACTTGGAGTTGCTTCATTGCTAACTTCTGGTGGTAGAGTCTGAAGATTAATTGCTAGTGTAGTTTGAAGAAGACTCTAAACTGAAGGCCTCAACATTCAGACGAGTTTATACACTTAGTAGTTGTATATCAGCATCTGGTACCATTCAGAGTTGGTGATAAAGTGTTGGACTATCCGTAGTACTGAAAGCAAGTTGTATTACCTTATCAGCCTGTCAGCTCGAGTCTACAAGATTGCAAGGCTTAAGAAAAGCTGGTACGTTCTATGGATGTTTTCTCCCAACGGCTCTATTAGTACAAAATCTCTTGAAGAATCAAAGGTTAAATATGTTACACACTGGATTCAGAATCTGTTGCGCAACTATCTTCAACGTCTCTTATACTATGGAGTAAAAGCAAAGACACTTGGTCAAGTCACTTCCTCAACGACTAGTTTTTGGAAAGGTTATATATATAGATGCAGATTTAAGTTTGAATCTTAGCAAGGATTCTTCTAATGAAGGAGTAGCAAGATCAAACAATTATCAACTCTATGTAATATGCAAATTTTCTGTTTTAAGTTGTAATTATAAAAGCCTTAAGATTTCTTACCCCTGTATATATTTAGAAATACTAAGTGTTTTAGGTCTTTGTTATGGTGATCTCCCGTACCTCTGATGCTTGCATCATGTACGCCTTGTTCTCTATTTCGTTGAGCCTTCAGTAGTTTAGATTAAGTCTCATGCTATGTGCTTGAGCAAAAAGTCTTGTCTCATTGGGATTTAAGCAACAAGTCTTGAGCCAAGATGCTTAAGCCACGTAAGTCTCATTGCTTAAGTGCTTGAGCTGTGAAAGTCTTATTCAGCTGGCCTGGTTGAGCGGGTGGGAAAGTCTCCGTCTGAGGGGTGAGAGCAAGAAGTATTGAGTGCAGCTTGAGTAAGGGAAGTCTCAGTCTAGATGGCCAGAAGAGCAGGTGGCTCAGTCAGAGGATGTGAGCAATAGTAAGTCTTAGACATGTGCTCTAAGCAAAGGGAAGTCTCAGTCTGGATGGCCAGAAGATCAGGTGGCTCGGCCAGAGGATGTGAGCAAAGGTTAAATCTTAGACATGTGCTCTAAGCCATGGAAGTTTCAGATAGTTGGTCTGAGCAGTTGTAAAAGTCTTATGCAGAAGCATAAGCGATTGTAATCATGAAGTGGTTATAATGAAAAGCTCTTGTGAGGAAAGGGGATTGGACTACTCTCAGTTAGGGAAGGAATCAATATAAATCTTTTATGTTTTCTGCTATTATTTTATTTACTTCTGTTGTATCCACTGCCAAACTAACTAACTCAGAATCTGAACATTAATTCTGATTCTAAAACCATGATCAAAAGCTAAATTAAATGAAAACGCGAAACACAACTCAACCCCCCTTCTTGTGTACTTTTTACACCTTCAAGTAGAACAATTTTCCTAGGTCTAACACATAGACTAAGGGTTAGTAATCCCTATTGTGGGGTGCTTTTTGGTGAATCGGAAGACCAAACTATTGGATTAACTTGACTCGCAAATAAAAACATCACCGTCAGACTTTAATTTATCCAAGGGAATGGATAAATAAAGAATAACCCATAAATATGCAATGTGAAACAATGCAAAAAGGGATCTAAGGTTCGGGGGTTGGTTATACAAATGGAAGGTACTAGCACCTTAAGCATTTATAGTATCCTATAGGAACCTCTTAAAATATTTGTGTTATTTTCTTAAGTTATTTGCTATTGATTGGGAGATTTGATTGTTTTTTTAGTAATTGATAGGAGTGGGAAATGTTTTGTTGTTTTTATAATGTATATGGATAAAAGAGGTGAAAAATAAAAAGGTGTGCTCACTAGGATCTCGTAATCCTATGCCTACATATCCCTAGAGGAAGTCAGAGCATTTTTTTAGTTTGAGGAACTACGGGTAAAAGCAATGTTTGTTGGGTTTTTAGGAGAAAAGACAAGTTGTTATTTTAAGAGGGACTGCTCAACTATATCACCACAAACATAGAAAGATACATGGATTTTTGCATAATTAGATAAGAACTTAAACTTGGATATATAATCAACAAGTATGCTACTTACATTACTTAAACGAAAGAATGTCTTTGTACCATAATAAGATAGGGACATCAACTTGGATATAGAATCGAGAAGTGGGTCACTTACATCACTTAAATGAAAGAGAAAGTTTCAAAAGTTGGATTTATATTGTGGGGATAGAAGAAATATCTTTTCTATAGAAATGACTAATGTCTAATCTCTTGGGGAAGAGTTTTTGAGTTTGAAGCTACAAATGGCTAGGGTTTGGTTGAAGTTGGATTTTTGAGGGAATCCTAATGTTTGAACTATGTCTAAACAAAGGGTGAGGTTATGATGAACATAAACACTAATGTCAAGAGAAATTTAATAGACAAAGTTTATCAATAAGTATAACATTAAGAATGAAATGAATATACAAGTATGATTAAGCATGGTATCAAAACATGTGTATAACAGGTAAAGCATAAGACAAATAGACATGTTTGACATTGTGGAAGTTTATAAAGGAAATAATTGAACATGTGAGCAAAGATTTAATCAATTTGAAACATCACAAATAATTTTAAGCAAGTATGTGAGTCATGGATTAGATGAACATTGTAAGGCAAAAGCAAAACCCTAAAGAGAGTTTATGAAAGAAATACTTGATCATGTCAAAAAAATTCACATATTAATCAAGGTAAGCACATGAGCAAGATATTTAACATGATTGAATCAAGGGTTAAAGGAACAAACCTCAAGTGGAAGTACTAGTCAAGCATCAAAGTGTTTCAAAAGATCAAGCAAGACTAAACCCTAAAGGTATTACTGTAACAAACCATTTAATCAAAGCTTTTTTCAAAAGAAAAGAGCACTTAAGTGAAGGTGAGAAAATACTTAGAAGGGGGTTGAATAAGTATGAAAGATTAAGACTTAAAAAATAATCACACAATTATTTTTATCCTGGTTCGTTTAAACAACTACTCCAGTCCACTATTCCTAGAGTGATTTGCCTTTCTCAACAAGGACTTAATCCACTATTAAATCAAACTGATTACAATAGTCACACCTAAGAACAACTGTTCTTAGTCTTCTCAAGAGCTACTGATTCCAACTGAATCCTCTTAAGGAAAAACCTTTACAATCAATGTAAATTAAATACAAGAGTATTAATGCTTCTATAAAGCTTTTATCACAACAGTGATTTTTCTCTTAAGTTTAAGTACAATAAATTCTAAGAAGAATATGAAAGAATGAGAGCTTAGAATAATATGATTTCTTTTCAGCAAATTGTGTAACTGAAGAATGTGGTGAAGTTCTCCTTTTATAGGCAGCTGATCCAAGGATGCTGAGCGTTGAAAAAAGAGTCCCAAAAAGGTCTGAGCCTTTTTTTGTCTTCACATCAAGTGACTTTTCCTAGAAGTAGATGACACAGAAAAATCCTTTTTGTCTGTGTAAGTGTGTCTAGCACAAATGAGGAAAGAGACGTTGAATAACTCCAACGGATATATTCTTGAATATTACTTCTTCAGTTTTCAGCAAGTTCTTCAGAGTCTGAATGGATCAGAGTCTTCTAATGATATTCAGAACTTTGTTGTATCAGAGTCTTCTGCAGCATGTGTGCTTTCAGCGTGTTGATCATCAGAGCATATTTGGCACAGAACTTCTGTACTTGGCAGCGTTGGTACTTTCAGAAACTTCTGTAGAATAATGCTTTGAGAAACTCTTCAATCAATATTCTTCTTTGCTTCAGATGCTTCAGCTTCAGATGCTTCTGACAATCTTCAGATGCTTCTGACTCACAATGTTCTGGAGCTTCTTGCTTCAGATCCTTCTGGAGACTACGCTCAGGATCTTCTGTAAGGAGCAATCAGATTCTTCTATAAGATGCATCTGGCGCTTCAGAGTCAGGATAACTTCTTGTATCCAAAACAAATTTGCTTCTAGAGAGTTAATTTCATTTCAATCTGTAGTAAAACTCTCAAACAAATTTTAGAGTATATAATTCTTAAATATAAATTTCCTAACAGTTATCATCAAAATAAAGAGTTATTATTAAGAACCAATCTGTGTTCTAACAATCTCCCCCTTTTTGATGATGACAAAAAGTATCAGAAATTTTATTTAACTGAACATAAAGAATTATAACTCCCCCTGAGATGATGAATCTCCCCCTGAGTTAAATATGAAAAAGGAATAGAAACTTCCCTTTTGTCTTGAGTAATCTTCAGAGTTAGATCTAGTTTGTTCTTATAACAATTTAGGGTCAGAATGTCTTGCAGATATATGATTCAGAGTTTGATAATAGACAAATGATCTGAGAAATTCAGAGATTCTTTTATAGAGTATTCTTATCAAAAGTTCTGAAATAGTCAAGTTAAATGTTAGATAGAATAGATATGTCTGAAGATTCATTCTGGTGAAGTTATATTAAACAGTTCAGATCTTTATTTTCTCCCCCTTTTTTGTCATAAGCAAAAAGTAAAAACTTTTAAAAAGTCAAATAAAAGGAACAATAAACGAGATAATTCAATGGAGAAAAACTGATTCATTCAAAATAACAGAGCAAGAGTACATAGGTAAACATCAGAAGATATAACAATAAAATTCAGATGCACACAACAGATGCAAAAACAGTAGAAGGAAAAAAAATCTAAGAGTGTTTGGACAAAAGCATTTTCAATAGGTCTGTAATCTCATATGAAGATTGCTCTTGCTTTGACATCCACTTAGTCATGGTCTCATTCTTCTCATCTTGTTTGGACATCCACTCTGTCATATCCTCAGACTTCTTATCCTGCTTAGCCATCCAGGATTTTATTTCAGACTGACCAGCCTCCAGAGCAGCAATCTTGTCTTCAAAGTCTGAATGTTCTGTCTTTATCTCAAATGAAGAAGGTGGAGGTTCTGCAGCCTGAACAGAGTCAATTGCCATTGGTTCTGTAGATCCTGAAGAGGGTTCTACCAGAGTCATAGTCAATGCATTGGCAGTAGATTCTGTTGGAGGTGGAGGAGCATCTAAACGAAGCAGAGGTTCAGTTTTGTTGACAGTCCAGAATCGAGTCCTTTCAGCTCTGAGCTTTGCATCATCAGAACAGACGTTCTTCAGATTAGAAGCTACAGTGTTGAATCTAGTGATGAATCCTTTCCAGATGATGTCAGATTCATTTGCATCCATTGTTTCAGAGCATCTCTTCTGAACAGTACCTAAAGACATCTGTATTTCTTGCAAAAACGTTTGAAATAAATGATCAATATTAAGTCTGGGCGGTGGTTTAAGCAAGGTTTCCAGAGTTATATGTTTAGGTTTGGGAGTTGGTGGTAAAAGTGATTTTTGGATGGAAATCAGAGGAGGGGGATAATATGGAATGAAAGGAATTTCTGGTTTTTGGGGTAAGGATTTGTTTAAGGCATTAAGCAGATGAGGTTTTGGTCTTGTGCGTGGGCAAACATCATCAAAGGGTTCATTAGAGAATGGTGTGAAAGCAGATGTTTGTGGTTCAACAGATGCAACTGTGTTTTCAGATGCAGGTTGTAGAGCTGAAACAACAGATTTACCAGAGGTTCTAGATAATGTAGCTAAGGATCCTACATTGTTCATTGATTGAATATATGAAAGGATCACAGATGGAAGAGCCTGTCTGAGTTTTGGTTTCAGAGGGTTCAGGAGTTCAGAAGGTTCAACTCTATCATAAAAATCTTTTAGTTTGAAACCATAAGATAGATTATGATAAAGAGAAGAAACTTGGGCACAAGATATACCAGATGATGATGGATTGGAATTGGGAACAATCATCTCAGATGATGGTGCAGGTGGAGGCATAGGATCTGGAATGGGAGTTTTAGAAGGTATGGTTGATTCAGGTTCAGGTTCATGTACAGGGTATTTGTCAGATGGAGAAATAAGAAAATCTGGGTGGATTTCTGATTCAGATGAGTTGGAGGATGTAGTAGGTGTACAAGAGGTAGAAGATACTTGAAACACTGTTTTTAGAGGAGTGACATCAAGAACTTCTGTCTCAGGGATGTGAGGTTCAGATGAGTTGGTAGGTTCTGAAGGAATGTCAGAATGTTTGGATGGTTGTTTTGATGTTGGTGAATCAGAAGGAATATTTATTGGTTCTGATGAAGCAGGAGCAAAGGTTACTTTAGTAGGTTCAGAAGTAACATGTGCAATAGGTTCAGAAGGTGGATTATTTGATGGTGGATTGTCAGAGGCTTTTTCTGGTTGAACTTCTTTGGGTTGGTTTTCTGGATGTTCTGAGGTTTGTGGTTCTGTTGGTTGTGATTCTGATGGTGATGGACGTGGAACAAAGTGTTTGATGTGTATTTTGGGTTGAGATGGTTTTGATACAGAAGCAGTAGTTTGTTTTTGAGGTGAGATAGAACTGGGGGCAGTAACAGAAGTTGTTTGAGTAACAGGTGGCTTTGGAACAAACTTAATATTTAAATCATTAATAACAATAGTTTCAGAAGAGACAGATGTTTTAGTACCTTTTACTTTAATCCTCTTGGCAGGTACAGAGGCAGCTTCTTTAGAATCCTTTCTCTTCAAGAGCTTCTTGGGCTTCTCAGCAATCTTGACCTTCTTCTGGACAGGTTCAGATACTTCTACAGGCTGAGTCCTTTTCCTCTGAAGTGGTACTTCTTCTTCTTCTCCTGCATCTGGTAGTGGTTGTTTGACAAGCTGAAACACATTGGTTGGAACAGGTATTCCTTCCTTCTTGCATTCCTCTATATACATGAGCACTATATGTCTGGGTTCTTCAGCAAAGAATAGAGGAAAGTCAGCTACAGGAACCCTCTTATTTAAATCAGACATATTTAGTCTCTTTGGAGCAGTAGTGAGTTCATCAACAGTTTTCTTATCAGATCCTCTGTGATGATAATCTCCTTTCCCAGCACAGATGATAAAATGAACTTGGGATAAACTGATGCATGAATCCAGAATTCTTTCACAAGGAGAGGGTAAACTGGTCCAAACAACCTATCAAAGTACTTAACCCATCCTTGAGCTCTAACAATGGAACGAAAATCAAACCCATTATCAGCCAAAGAATCAAACTCAACCATAGATTCACACAGAACTTCTAGTTTATCAACAGGTGTTAGAAGTGTTCTTTTGGGAGGAGAATATGGAGCAGCACCCAAGTTTTTTGAAGTCACAGCAGCCATAGTAGATTGGAACTGAGCAGTTGTTGATGAAGAAGACGCCATTGAAGAATGCTTTTTCAAACACTTAGGTTTTGGGTTTTTATGCAGAGAAAATAGGAGATGAAAACGCATGTAAATTCTGAGAGTGAAAAGTGTGAAAGTGAATACAAGACAAATATTTATACTAAACACTTAGGCACATCAAAAGTCAGAAAAACGCACGTTTGAGCAAGCATTAAATGAAGAGAATAAAATCATTTCAAAACATTAAATGCTTCTGACAATTTGGGGGGAAAACCAAGATTCTTACTATTCAAATTTCACCTCAAACATCTCTTCAGTTATGTACACGCCACCTCTTCAGATTTTGTGTGACACGTGTTTACTTGCATGCTGTTCTGAATTCTCTTAAGAAATGAAACGTTAACCAACGTTCAGATCTTCTAAAGATGGTTAGTTCAGAGTTTCACATCAGAAATATTGATCAGAATAGAATAAATAGATAGAAGAAATATTTCAGATCATTTAAGCATTTTTGCATCAGCATCAATTTGCTTCTGATAAATATTATTCTGGACAAAAATCCATACCAATATTTTTCAGGATAAAATTGAATCTATCTTCAACAAGGGGTTTTGTAAAAATATCTGCCCATTGATGATCTGTATCAACAAAGGCTAAATTTATGATTCCCTTCTGAACATAGTCTCTGATGAAATGATGCTTAATTTCTATATGTTTTGCCTTAGAATGTAAAATGGGATTCTTGGACAAACATATAGCAGAAGTATTATCACAAAAGATAGAAATGTTACTCTCAAAAATTTGATAATCTTCTAGTTGACTCTTCATCCAGAGCATCTGCGTGCTACATCCAGCAGCAGCAATGTATTCAGCCTCTGTGGTTGAAAGTGCAATTATGGGTTGCTTCTTGCTGTACCAGAAGATTAGATTTCTTCCTAGAAATTGACAACTTTCAAAAGTACTTTTTCTTTCCACTCTGTCTCCAGCGTAGTCAGCATCACAAAATCCAACTAATTTGAAATCATCAGATTTTCTGTAACACAAACCCACATTAGAAGTACCTTTCAGATACCTTAGAATCCTTTTGACAGCTGTCAAGTGTGATTCTCTAGGATCTGATTGGAATCTAGCACACAGACAAACACTGAACAATATGTCAGGTCTAGAAGCAGTAAGATAAAGGAGAGAGCCAATCATACCTCTGTAGAGCTTCTGGTCTACTTTCTTACTTACCTCTTCTTTGCCAAGTGAACTAGTAGGATGCATTGGAGTCTTTGCCAGCTTGCTGTCAGACATGTTGAATTTCTTCAGAAGTTCTTTAACATACTTTGTCTGATGTATGTAGGTGCACTCTGGAGTTTGATTAACTTGGATTCCTAGAAAGAATCTGAGTTCTCCCATCATGCTCATTTCAAATTCTGCCTGCATACATGTAGCAAACTCCTTTCCAAGCATAATATTTGTTGATCCAAAAATAATATCATCTACATAAATTTGGCAAATTAGAAGATCTTTCTTAATTGTTTTACAGAATAAAGTTGTATCCACTTTGCCTCTGATGAAATTCTTCTCCAGAAGAAAATTGCTCAATCTCTCATACCAAGCTCTGGGAGCTTGTTTTAATCCATATAGAGATTTCTTTAATTTGAAAACATGATCTGGAAATTTTTCATTTTCAAAACCAGGAGGTTGGTGGACATAAACTTCTTCTTCTATAATACCATTAATAAAGGCACTTTTAACATCCATCTGATACAGAGTGATGTTATTTTGTGCAGCAAAGGAAATAAGAAGGCGTATAGATTCTAACCTTGCCACTGGAGCATATGTCTCAGTGTAATCAATACCCTCTTGCTGACTGTACCCTTGAGCAACCAGCCTTGCCTTATTCCTCTCAACTTCTCCTTTCTCATTTAGTTTATTTCTGAAGACCCATTTTGTACCAATTATATTGAATCCTTGAGGTCTTTGAACTAGATCCCATACATTATTTCTGCTGAATTGATTTAGCTCTTCTTGCATGGCAATAATCCAATCATTGTCTTGCAGAGCTTCTTTTACAGAAGATGGTTCAATTTCTGACACTAATCCAAATAGTGATGCTTCAGATGATCTTAGAAAGAATCTTGTTCTGATGGGATCATCCTTCTTTCCAATAATAACATCCTCTGGATGGGAAGCTTTAATTCTGGATGATGATCCTCTGATAGTTGATTCTTCAGAAATGTTTAGATTATTCATCTGAGAAGTTAAGGGAGTAGCATCTGGAGTTGCTTCTGGTTCCTTCACTAGAGTTTTGTCTGCTTCTGGAACTTCAGAGTCAATAAAGACTACTTCCCTATCTGCAGAGTTATCAACCTGCTTTGGCTTTTCAGAGCCAAGCTTATCATCAAATCTGACATGAATGGATTCTTCCACAATCTGTGTCTCAGTGTTGTATACTCTGTAGCCTTTAGAGCGTTCAGAATATCCAAGCATGAAACACTTATGTGCTTTGGAATCAAACTTGCCTAGATTTTCCTTAGTGTTTAACATATAACAAATACATCCAAAAGGATGAAAATATGAAATGTTGGGCTTTTTGTTCTTCCACAATTCATAAGGAGTCTTCTTCAGAAGAGGTCTAACAGACACTCTGTTCTGAATGTAGCATGCTGTATTGATTGCTTCTGCCCAAAAATGTTTTGCCAGATTTGTCTCATTGATCATGGTTCTGGCCATTTCTTGCAAAGTTCTGTTTTTCCTCTCTACAACCCCATTCTGTTGTGGAGTTCTAGGACAGGAAAAATCATGTGCAATGCCATTTTCAGAAAAATATTTTTCAAAATATTTATTTTCAAATTCACCACCATGATCACTTCTGACTTTAGTAATTTTAAAATTCTTTTCATTCTGGACTTGCTTGCAGAAGTCAAAGAACACAGAATGTGACTCATCCTTGTGTTTTAAGAACTTTACCCATGTCTATCTGCTAAAGTCATCAACAATGACTAATCCATACTTCTTGCCTCTGATAGATGCAGTTTTCACTGGTCCAAACAGATCAATATGAAGTAGTTCTAGTGGTTTAGAAGTAGAAACAACATTTTTTGATTTGAAAGATGTTTTTGAAAACTTCCCTTTCTGGCATGCTTCACAAAGAGCATTTGAAGTGAACTTCAGATTAGGGAGTCCTCTGACAAGATTAAGTTTATTAATCTGAGATATACGTCTCATATTAATATGGCCCAATCTTCTGTGCCAGACCCATTGCTCTTCATTAACAGACAAGAGGCATTTAACATTTTGAACTTTAAGTTCTGAAAGATTTATTTTATAAATGTTGTTTTTCCTCTTACCACTAAATAGGATAGAGCCATCCTTCTGACTAATAGCTTTACAACATTTTTGATTAAAGGTAATATCATAACCATTGTCACTTAATTGACTTATGGACAATAAGTTATGCTTTAACCCTTCAACAAGTAAAACATTAGTAATAGAGGGAAGTTTACCATTTCCAATAGTGCCAGATCCAATGATCTTGCCCTTCTGGTTCCCTCTAAACTTCACGTCACCTCCAGATCTAAGTTCCAGGCTTTGGAACATAGACTTTTCTCCTGTCATGTGTCGTGAGCATCCAGAGTCCAGGTACCATGATTGGTGTCCTGACCTTGCTGCTAAGAACATCTGCAACAGGAATTATTTTGTTTTTAGGTACCCAGATCTTCTTGGGTCCTTTGGGGTTAGTTGGTTTGTAGGTTTGTCTAAACTTCTGTTTTACAACATAATGTTTATTCTGACTTGCCTTGGGTTTAAACACATAAGTATTCTTCTCAGAGCTTGTGTGTTTAATGTCATTCAAGTGACCAAATTTGAATTGAGAATACAGAGGTGTCTTCTTGATGAAAAGTTTGTCAACAGGTTTTGGATTGCTTCCAGATGAAGATTCATATCCAATGCCTCTTCTGTTGTTTCCACTAACACCATAGATCATAGAAGCTATCTTGCTTCTGTCTATGCTCTTAGTGAGAAATCTCTGAAAGCTAGAGTCATATTTTTCTAAAATATTTTCACATGACTTAGTCTCAGATTCAGATTCTTGTTGAGTTATTTCAAAGTCATTTTTGATTTTCAGATTTATTTCTTTTTGCTCAACAAGTTCTGTTTTCAGAAGATCAATCTCAGATTCAAGATTGCTTTTCAGCTTCTTGTATTTGAGTTTGATATTGTTATAACTTTTAAGAACTTCTATTAAGACTTTAATGAGTTCTTCTTTGGTAAGTTTAGCCATTACCTCTTCTGCGTCATCATCAGATTCAGATTCTGATTCATATCCTGAGGTACCTTCCTCTTGATCCTCTGTTCTGGCCATCAGTGCAACATTTGCACATTCTTCTTCTGATTCAGAAGATGATTCACATTCATCTGAGTCATCCCATGTTGCCATCAGAACCTTCTTCTTTTTGTTAAACTTCTTCTTGGGTTTTTCTTTCTGAAGTTTGGGGCAATCATTTTTGTAGTGCCCAGGTTCTTTGCACTCATAACACATAACTTCTTTCTTGGCAGATCTTCTGTGACCAGAAGATTCCTTTCTGTTATCAAATCTTCTGAAATTGTTGAACTTCTTTCCCTTGTGCTTCCAGAGTTTGTTAATCCTTCTGGACATCATGGATAACTCATCTTCTTCTTCAGAAGAAGATTCTTCAGAGCTTTCTTGAATGACCTGCAAAGCTTTAGCAGTTTTGTTAGATTTTAATGCAACAAATTTACCTTTTTCTTTCTTCTGAGGTTCATCTTCCTCAAGCTCAATCTCATGGCTCCTCAGTGAGCTGATGAGTTCTTCTAGAGAGATCTTGTTCAGATCTTTGGCCATCTTCAAGGCAGTCACCATTGGTCTCCATCTGGTAGGCAGACTTCTGATGATTTTCTTAACATGATCTGATGTAGAATATCCCTTGTCTAGAACTTTCAGCCCAGCAGTAAGTATCTGAAATCTGGAGAACATGGCTTCAACAGATTCAGAGTCTTCCATTTTGAAAGCCTCATACTTCTGGATCAGAGCCAGAGCTTTTGTCTCCTTAACTTGAGAATTTCCCTCATGTGTCATTTTTAGGGATTCAAACATATCAAAAGCAGTCTCCCTGTTTGTAATTTTCTCATACTCTGTATGTGAAATTGCATTCAATAATATAGTCCTGGCTTTGTGGTGATTTCTGAAATCTTTCTTCTGAGCATCTGTCATAGATTTTCTGTCAATCTTTTTGCCATTCCCATCTGTGGGATGTACATATCCATCTATGACAAGATCCCATAGATCAGCATCATATCCTAGGAAAAAACTCTCAATTCTGTCTTTCCAGTAGTCAAATTTCTCCCCATCAAACATTGGGGGTTTGGTGCTGATCCTATCCCTCTCTTCATATTTATTGTTAATATTGGACATTGAATTATCACCCATGGTAACAATAAGTATATATCAAAGTATTTCTCTCTGGATCTTTACTGACACTGTTAAGTGGTAGCACACTCAGAACCGGAGCTCTGATGCCAACTGAAGGTGAGAAAATACTTAGAAGGGGGGGGGGTTGAATAAGTATGAAAGATTAAGACTTAAAAAATAATCACACAATTATTTTTATCCTGGTTCGTTTAAACAACTACTCCAGTCCACTATTCCTAGAGTGATTTGCCTTTCTCAACAAGGACTTAATCCACTATTAAATCAAACTGATTACAATAGTCACACCTAAGAACAACTGTTCTTAGTCTTCTCAAGAGCTACTGATTCCAACTGAATCCTCTTAAGGAAAAACCTTTACAATCAATGTAAATTAAATACAAGAGTATTAATGCTTCTATAAAGCTTTTATCACAACAGTGATTTTTCTCTTAAGTTTAAGTACAATAAATTCTAAGAAGAATATGAAAGAATGAGAGCTTAGAATAATATGATTTCTTTTCAGCAAATTGTGTAACTGAAGAATGTGGTGAAGTTCTCCTTTTATAGGCAGCTGATCCAAGGATGCTGAGCGTTGAAAAAAGAGTCCCAAAAAGGTCTGAGCCTTTTTTTGTCTTCACATCAAGTGACTTTTCCTAGAAGTAGATGACATAGAAAAATCCTTTTTGTCTGTGTAAGTGTGTCTAGCACAAATGAGGAAAGAGACGTTGAATAACTCCAACGGATATATTCTTGAATATTACTTCTTCAGTTTTCAGCAAGTTCTTCAGAGTCTGAATGGATCAGAGTCTTCTAATGATATTCAGAACTTTGTTGTATCAGAGTCTTCTGCAGCATGTGTGCTTTCAGCGTGTTGATCATCAGAGCATATTTGGCACAGAACTTCTGTACTTGGCAGCGTTGGTACTTTCAGAAACTTCTGTAGAATAATGCTTTGAGAAAATCTTCAATCAATATTCTTCTTTGCTTCAGATGCTTCAGCTTCAGATGCGTCTGACAATCTTCAGATGCTTCTGACTCACAATGTTCTGGAGCTTCTTGCTTCAGATCCTTCTGGAGACTACGCTCGAGATCTTCTGTAAGGAGCAATCAGATTCTTCTATAAGATGCATCTGGCGCTTCAGAGTCAGGATAACTTCTTGTATCCAAAACAGATTTGCTTCTAGAGAGTTAATTTCATTTCAATCTGTAGTAAAACTCTCAAACAAATTTTAGAGTATATAATTCTTAAATATAAATTTCCTAACACTTATCATCAAAACAAAGAGTTATTATTAAGAACCAATCTGTGTTCTAACATTAAGCATGGTACAAGTTATTAACAAGACTTAAACAAAATATATTATAGCCACATAAGAACATATGTTCAATTAGATCAAAGAAATAATAAAAAGAACATCATTAAAAGGTTTAAAAACACATAAAAGGTACATGTTTTCAACTACACAAAAATACATGAAATAAATATTATTTTTGGTATTTTTTTATTTTCAAAATAAAGGGGATAAATGACAATTGTACAAAAAAAAATCATTCAAAAATAATTAATTTTTCATATAGAAACAATTGAAATAAAATGGGAAGAAAAACATGAAAGCTAGGTGTTAAAAAATAAAGGATTGTCACCAAAGGGACTTGAACTCGTGCCCTTATGGTTGCAGGCCCAAAATCTTACCACTGGGCCATATGCTTTAGGTTGAAAAGTAATGCACGTGTTAAAATAAATATGAAATTTCAAGTTGAAATGGTCAAAAAAATGAAATGCAAAAGGTCTGGGGCGAAGGAGATTCGAACCCCAGACCTTGAGCTCGCTACTTATACCACACACACACACACACACACACACACACACACTCAAACCACCACAGCATAATGATTATTCACTACATATAATACAACTAAAAATTAATATAGTAAAACAACAATTAAAAAAATGAATTTCGCGCCATGGCATCATCGTCTTCTTCACACGAGTTCACCATTATCTCCATTTTTAAAAGTGTTAACTTCTTTGTTTCTTGATGAAATTGGATGATGTAAACATCAAAGTTGTTTGAAATTTTGCCAAGAATTCAATGGTATAAACCAATTGTATTTATATTGCCTATAGTTAAAATTAACAAACAAGAACTACATAAACCCTAGAACTGAATATCCAATATGAAATCTATATGTTAATGATACCTAGCAATTAACATGTGGAAATCAATCCTTACAGCATGACAAATAGGTTCGTAACTCAAATGGTCAAGAATGATGCATGAATCATAGAGTTTGGGAAAAAGCAACTTACCTTCAAAAGTGAAAATCGTGTTTCTGCTTAGAGTTATTTCATATGCAATTTGATGATCCTAAAATCTTCCTTGGCCTCCAAGGAATGTGTTGAAGTGGTTGAATTGGATTGAAACCCTCTATAACTCCTTACCTGAATCAAACTGAAGTTTAAGGAAGTGAGATGTTCTCTTATGGCTTGAGGTGTTACATATGTGTTGCAAAGCTTTGGATCACTTCTATTAAGTGTATATAAGGTGTTTGGATGTTAAGATTGAATGGAAAGTGTTTGGAATGAAGAATTCGATAGTTCTTGCAAGTTGTGCAACAATGGTGATATGAAAATGCAAATTCTGGATATGGATGATTTGGTGATATTTAGAGTGTTTTAGAAGCTTATACAAGTTGTATGAGATGTGTTTGAAGTGTTAGAATGAAGGTTTATGGTCTGGTTTGTGAATTTCAAGTTTCCACTTTGATGGATTTTGAAATTTGCAAGAATGTGCAATTCTTGTATGAAGAGGTTTTAAGGTCTTGCTATTGTATTGTTGTGTTCTAATTGATCAGAAATGATCCCTATTTATAGAAAAACAAGTTGGTTTTTGGAGGAAAAGTTTTGGATTGGGATGCATCTTATTATCCAATGCATCATGTCATGTGCCTAAACTTAAATACAAAGTACAAATAGCTTTCTTTCTAAGCATGATCGAATCTTGACAATTTGGACCATCATAATTCAGAATGTGACTTTAGTCTTGATGTTTAGAACAAAGTCTTGACTTGGTGAGCAAGTTTCTTGACTATTTGGCATTTCACTTAATGCACCAAAACAAAACTTAAGTTCATGCCTTGGGATGAGGCTTTCTACTATGCAAAAGGATAGAACTTCATAAAATTTGGAACTATCTTGAAGATCTCATATGATACTATAAGATTCGTGTTGATCTTGTGCAGAGATAAGGTTGGGAAAGTGGTCAAAATGTGTCCAAACTTGTATGTTGTCTTGAATTTAGCTTCACCAATGCTTCTTACAAAAATCATAACTTCATGCTCAAGTAAGATAAATATTTTCTCTTGTGCTCTTTGGAAATCTTGAAAAATCCACTATAACTTTTATGTTGACCACTTTTCTTGATTCAATTGGGATCATGATGAAAAATGCTTGCAAAGTTAGCTTCATGACATAAGCAGATTTGGTTTTAAAAAATTCTAAGTGTTTTTGTTCCAAAAGTAGTGAACTCTCCACTTCATGGCCTCATATCTCTTTATCCATGCATTTTTTTGGAATCATCCCCTAGGAAAAAGTTGTAGTATGTAGTAAGATCTTCAATTTGGTCTTTGGAGCAAAGAAAATGGTTGCTTGAGGAGTAAGTTATGGACTTGGGAAGTATGGCAAAAATCATAGGATTTCATAACTTAGTGAAATTTCTCAAAACCCTAATTTTGAAATGTTGATATTTTCTTTGATTTTATTGATTGATCATGATCAAATGCATCCACCAATAATATTTTCATGATATTTGACTTAAGGAAATCATGTTTGACCTAGAGATGCCAAAAATCAGGCTTTGATTTGATCAATTGTTTTATTGTGTACCAGATGAATCCCACTTTGTAATTGCTAATGAATCAAGATTCTTGGGAAATTAGGATATTTTGAATGGTCTTCAAATATGTATTTGAGGTCCTTGAATCATCTTTTGAAGTTTAGGATCAACCTCAGATGAAAAAGTCAACCTAGAGACTGAGTTAGGTCAAAACCCTAATTTGGATGCACCAGATGACTTAGGACTTGTTGATCTTCATTCAATGTCATCTTGCACTTGACTATTGATGAGATGAGACCCTTGATCAATGTTGAATGAATTTAGATTTGAGAGGTTGAGGATCACACCAATCGCTGGCTAATTATCAGTTTGAACATCTTGAGGCACAACCTAACTTGTAAAGCAAACAAGCACATATTTCTTGTATTTGTTATGGGTTAGTGATGCATAAAGACACACACACACACACACACACACACACACACACGTAATGCTAAATGTCATGCAAAATGATGTAAATGAGGTGTAATCTTAGGGGTAAAAATTAGGGTATGACACCTATGTGTCCAAAATCAGATTAACAAAGCATCTCGAATAAAAATCATTAAGATTAAGCAACAAATAAATATAATTATAGATCAATAGGTTCATACATCTTTCAAATCAACATAGAATCCTACAATATAGAAATATATTCATCATAAAACAACCTAACCTAAGAGAATTTAGTTACACGTCATTCAGAAAATAATACCACAATCGATAGATGAAAATAACATAAGAAGTCTCTTGAAGAGATGACCTCCAATGCCTCTGATGCCTCCAATACTACAATCTACTTTTATGCTCTCAAAATTATGCTCTAGTCTCCCATTTTCATAATCCTTGTTAAACTATTGAAAATACCCTTAAAAAGCACTCAGAATGGGTTATAACGAGTTAGAAAAAGGCCAAGAAGAGCACTCATCGCACACATTATATAAGCAACGCGCGCGATGCAATTCTTCTTCCTCTATCACGCACACGATAACTCACGATGGTGCACATGATTATTCCATCACTTGCGTATTTTTTTTTTACCATTTTTGCACCAAAATTTCCACTGTCTCATTCTTCCATACTTGGCTATTTTTCACTCATTCTTGGGTCTTTCTTCATCATTTTGGCTCCACTTCTGCTTGTTTTCCCCAATTTCTCGACTAATTAGATGCAATGATGGACTGCCATCATAACTCTAAACTTGAATCTTTGCTTGTCCTCAAACAACTCGCCTGCAACTGCATATTTCAATAGACAAAAAGTTGTACAATAACAATGGAACATCTACATATTTTTATCATCACCTTACCATTGTTCCAACTCCAACTTCTATCCAGAAAATTCAAAAAACATCCTCGACATCAATGAGTACCCAACCTGTCTCTCAACTCACTTAACTCGCTCAATGGACCGGGTTATCACTCAATCAACATTCAAACAATTTATATTCTGCTTAATCATGTTCTAATACAGTTTATCATGGAAATCATAACACACATACAAGGTCTTTTTAGGTTGTAACTTGACTTATGTTCGGGTAGGATATTTTTACGAGAGTCGATTTAAACCATTGGAGTTAGGTGCCTAATTCTCTTTTTATTCTCATACCCCTTTGTTCCTTCTTAACAGTACTAGAGATTTGGTCATTCTTTTTTATTCTTTCTCTTTTTTTTTATGAAGTGACTTTTTTTCCACTTCTTGTTTTCTAAAAAAAATTTAAATTTTGACCACATATCTCTAGTACCCCAACCCAAAACTTAAAACTTTGCTCATTTCCAAGAGAAACCCCAAACTTAATATTTTTCATTCACTTTAAGAGCTTAGATTCTACCTAACTCTAAAGAGAGGGTGGAAATAAAGGATCTTTCAAGGAAAGTGGCTAAGAGTTGTAGGCTATGTCACTGAAATAAAGACCTAGGCTCAAAGTGGCTAACAAAAGATGTTCCTAATACTATGAGTTGGCTACGAAGGCTCAAAGTTATAGACAAGTAATTTCCTTAGTGTGTGTCAACCGAACTAGCATACTTAATAAAAAATAGATCAATGTAAAGTAAAATTGCATGGATTGAAAAATGGAAATATTTAGGCTCAAACCTTACTAGATGTGGTATCTGAAGGTTGAGTACATATTAGTCGATTCTTTTCTCCTTCTTTGCCTTCAAGTCATTAGTTTCTTTCATTATGATCAAGTCACTTCCCTTTTTTTCTTTTTTTGGATCCCGTGTTCAATGCTAAAGTTAAAACTTGCTAATCTGAAGAAAAAATATGCTACAACCCAGCTTCTTAAGAACAATATAGATATTCATGACAAGGTTATTTTTGAGTAGTTAATTTCTCTTTTGGATGGTCTTGAATAAACAAAAGTAAATTCTGCAAAACAAAAAACGATTAAAAATTGATGGGTTGCCTCCCATCCAGCGCTTCTTTCCCATCATTAGCTTGACAGGTCATGTTCAAAACACGCCAGACGCAAGGGATGCCCTCACGCCGGTGAAAACTCCGTTTTCCATAGTTTTATTAACTCCACCACCTATTTTCCCTAATTCGAAGCATGTCTATAGATCATCCGCATATGGTGTTCATTTATATGCATTAAACACCACTTTCTCCTTGTTAAACTTCAAACTCAACTCCCTAGTCCCCACATCTATTTTTGCCTTCCCGATCACGAAAAATAGGCGTCCGAGAATCATATACCATTCTGGATCATTTATCATGTCAATCACCACAAATTCTATGGAGAAGGGCAAACCATCAACATGAACTAGCACATCATGTCAATCACCTAAGTCACAAACAACATGTGGGATTTTTACCCCTTATATCCTTCATCTTTGGTGGCATTTATGATGGTTCTGTTGTCTCTTCTTTCTCTGTCAGGTTGACCTATTCTTAAGTCAACTTCTGCCTTCCACCTTTTAGCAATACCAGTACAAACTTATAAAACTTTGCAATTAATTCTAAAATCTCATGAAAAGATATACTTACCTAAAGTTGTTTCAACATTTCTTTAAAATTTTCAAACATCCCAACATCATCTTTAAGTACCTGTTTCTTCTTAATAATGGGATAAAGGGTTTTCATGTAATTAGGTAAAGTTGGGTTTGGTTCACTCAGGATTTGCACCTTTGTTTTCCTCCCAGGAGAGGTTGTTTTTATGAATTGATCACGAGTAACTTTTATCTTTTCTTGGTCCTCTTGAGGTTCCTTCTCCTTTATCTCAATTTTACCTTCTTTTTTTCTCTATTTCATACTTTTGAACTTTTTCCAGCTTAACTCTCTTTAGTAACTACCTCGATATCGGTCTTCACAATTTTTCATGATTCATCTTAGGATTATCCACAGTGTTACTTGAGATCTTTCGCTCGATCTTGATAGAGCAATGATTTGTTTTGATAACTGACCGATCTGTGTCTCCAAATTCTTGATAGACGCATCATGGTTTCTACTCATGATCTCATGATTTTTATTTTTCTGTTCCAAACTACTCTGAGTGGCTTTCATGAAATTTTCTAAGGTCTCTTCTGTAGCAGGAAATTTGTGAGTTTAAGTTATTGATTAACTTAACTCAAAATGCAAGAGTCGCCACTGCACTTTTATTTTATCCAAAAGGAAAGGAAAAAGAGAGAACAAAACCTAAAGAGTTCTAAAACAAGAACAAACAGAGAATGGGTAAGGGGGTTGGTTACACTAAGCGAAGGTTTCAGAACCCAAAACGTCTATAGTACTCTATAGAAACCCTTTGAAATATCTACTCTTTTTAGTTTGAAAAGGTTTATTTGAAAAGAGATCGGGGAGATGAGAAAAGAATTATTTTTTAAGATTTTTGTGTTTGGAGAGACTTATCCCTCATGCCTACGTATCCACAAAGTGAAATATAGAATCATAACCTCGTGGTTCATGGTACAAATAACAAAAAAAATGGTTTGTTTTGATTGATTTTTAAATGTAAAGACAAGTCGTCATTTTAAGGAGAAAACTAAGACTAATCGCCCACAAGTATAAGAAAACATTTACATCACCTAAAGATGGAGGATTTTTCTTGAATTAAAACCAACAAGTCTATCACTCAATATCTAAGTGGAAAATTTCAATATCTTAAATATTATGGAGAATAGCAGAATTACATCTCAACTATGAAAATATTCATGTCTAAACTTTTTGAAAAGTTTTAAATGAAAAAGTGCACAAAGGCACAAAAAGTTTGAATGAGTTTTTGTATTTTTTATGTCTTTTTAAAATTAGTCAAAGTATTATTAATATTGATTGATATTTATTAAAGAAAACAAAGTTTAAAAAATACTTGACCAAAGTCAAGGTTTATCATGAAAGAGGTTTAACTTTGAAAACAATAAGGTTTTTGAAAAAGAGGGAAGATTTTGAAAATTGAAGAAGGGGTGGAGGAGAAGTGACTACCCTAGAAATTAAAATAAGAGCTAGAGATAAGAAGGATCTAACCAAAAGATAGCAAACTGCATAGTAAGGCAAATAAGAATTTCTTCCACCTTCAGCTAAGCCAATAAGCAAAGTCAAATAAAGGTCAAGATGTCAAATCCATAACAATCCAAGCTTAGAGAGGGAGTCCTAATTCTAAGTCCATGTCCAAGAATAATCCAAGTAGTCCAAGGTCTAGGTCCATCCTCAAGCATAACCATAAGAATTAAGAGAACCAAGTTTTTAGAGGTTTAATCATTTATTAATGTTTTTTGACCAAAATATGGTCCAAATGGACAATGGAAAAAAAAGGAGCGAAAACATAAACAATAATATGATAAAAATAAAAGCATAAAAGTAAAGAGATAGGGATCGAGAAGCAAATATAAACAAAGTTAGTACAATATTATGGTTAATATAATATACATAATAGGATTATCAATCTTCTTGAAGCACAAATTCTCAAATTATGCAGAATTGTTGACTAATCGTCCATAAGAATGAAAACATGGTCTCATACATTACCATGGAGAGGGCTCCAACTCGGATAAAATCAACGAGTATGCCAATAACCACCATAGGTAACAAAATATCCAATTATTTCAAACTACACTACGGAGATTAGGAGAATAACATCTCGCTTACAAAATTGACTTAGTTCCAATTTATGGACAATTTAGTACTATGTTAAGCAATCATAATCGGACTTGTGTAGAATCCACAACTATTTTAGGTCGGTAAATAATAATTTTTGTTCTAATGTATGTGTAGCAGGAAAATTTGTGAGTGTAAGCTATTGATTAACTTAACTCAAAAAAATAAGAGTCGCCACAGCACTTTTATTTTATCCAAAAAAGAAAGGAAAAAGAGCGAACAAAACCAAAGAGTTCTAAAACAAGACCAAATAAACATAGATCGGGGTAAGGGGGTTAGTTAAGCAATGGGAAGGTGTTAACACCCAAAACGCCTATAGTACTTTATAGGAGTCATTTGCAATATTTACGCTTTTTGGCTTGAAAATGGTTTGTTTGAAAAGAGATTGGGGAGATGAGGAGAGAATTATTTTTTTAGATTTTTTGTGTTTGGAGAGACTTATCGCCTCATGCCTACGTACCCACAAAGTGCAATATAGGATCAAAACCCTGTAGTTCGTGGTACAAGTAACAAAAAAAATTGTTGGTTTTGATTGATTTTAAATGTAAAGACAAGTCGTCATTTTAAGGAGAAAACTACGACTAGTCGCCCATAAGTATAAGACAACATTTACATCACCTAAAGATGGAGGATTTTGCTTGGATTATCAACAAGTCTATCGCCCAACATCTAAGTGAAAAGTGTCAGCATATCAATACTATGGGGAATAAGAGAATTATATCTCAACTATGGAAATGACTCATGTCTAAACTTTATGAAAATTTTAAAAAATGAAAAGTGCACAAAAAGGCACAAAAAAGAGTGATGAGTTTTTTTGTATTTTTATGTCTTTGGAAATTGGACAAAGCATGATTAACATTGATTGAATTTTATTAAGAAAAACAAAGTTTGAAAATCACTTGACGAAAGTTAAGATTTTATTACGAAAGCGGTTTTGAAGTTTGAAAACAAGATAGTTTTTGAAAAAAGGGAGAAGGTTTTTGAAAATTTAAGAAGGGGAGGAGATGAAGTGACTACCCTAGAAAGAAAAATAAAAGCTAGAGATAAGAAGGATATAATCAACTTGTAGCACACTCCATAGCAAGCCAAAAGAACTCCTCCATCTTGAGCATAAGCAAATGAACAAGGCAAATAAAGGCAAAGATCTATAATACCCCAATCAAAGGGAAAGAGACCTAATTCTAAGTCCAAAGGTCCAAGAATAGTCCAAGAGCATAGCCACAAAGTTAAGAGCACCAAATCTTTTAGAGGTTTAATCTTTTATTAGTGTTTTGAACAAAGTATGGTCCAAATAAACAAAAAAAAATGACAAAAACATAAACGATAATATGATATGAGATGATAAGCATAAAGATAAAAGAGAGATAAGGAGCAAGAAGGAAACATAAACAAAGTTAGTACAATGATATGGCTAGTAGGTTAGTGATTAGTCGTTAGAGCAAATGATCAACGATAATTAACTCTTGCACTTAGACCAAGTTTAATGAAGGCTCATTAGAGGATTCATAAAATCAAAGTCTCCTGACAACAAGCTTCATAGGTGATGGACTTAAGACACGTAGTCAATCATGCTTGGACTTTCAAACATAAGTTTGAGCCACGAATGATCATTTTTTCGATTACGAAACAATTTAGCGCTAAGTTAAGCAGTTGTAATCGGATTTATGTATAAACCACGACTATCTGAGGTCGGTCAATAACAATGTTAGTGCTAATGTATGCTAGAGAAGTGATATGCAGATCACTCTCCGAAAGCAATACTGCATAAAAAGAAAAGAGGTAACAATCTCATTTTCATCAAGAACTTGAAATAAGTTCAAAAGATATCAAAGATTTTCATCGATCAAAAGAACAAAGAGAAGAGGAGAGGAAATGCCAAGTTGAATTACAAGTTCAAGATTATTCCATCTTTAAGTTCATCCACTCATCTTGGTGGATTAAAGCAGTAAACATATCATTAACTCAAAGCACCTAAAATGAATTGAGAAATTCACTTTAAAGATAGATTTGAATTGATGAATGTTTATCAAACTTCATCTACACCCTAAGTCCAATGAATTTAAAGAGGAAAATGACCTTTAAAAGTGTATTTCAAGGCCAAAATCAAAAGGAAATGAAAGAGGAAGAGGTGAGAACCAAAACAGTTCCAAAACAAAGCCAAAAAACACATTTTGCACTATGCAAATTGATTGCACCAGTGTGCAAATCGATTGCACAGCAGAAAATCAGCAATTCTGGGCAAAAAAAACAATGTGCAATCGATTGCACAAATAATGCAATTGATTGCACACTGACAGACATCAATAACATCAACATTTACAAGGCAAAACCATGATCAATCATTTCTTCAAACATCTCTTGATCAAGGATGCAATTGAGCACGGAAATTCAAGTGAAATAATAGAAAATAGAATCAATGGAATACAATTTGCAAGATTCAAAGATTAAGCAACAAGAAACAACAATAAATCACATTGTGGAAGATGGATCAAGCACAACAATGATGGATCAAGAAAATTACCACTCCAAATCTGAAAATTCTTCAAATCAAACTCCACAAACACCACTTCAAAGCTTTGATCTACAAGAATTGAGGATGAAAAAGTGAATGGATGAAGGTTTAGCTCAAAGATTAGTAAATTCTAGTGATGAACTTACTAATCTTTCAAAGAGGGAAAAAGCTTTGGTGAATTTGGTAATTAGAGAAAATTGAAAGTCAAGAAAGAATTTGACAAGGTAATTTTGGCTATTAAAAGCTTGTGAAATGAGAGAAATGAGGCCTCTATTTATAGGATTTAGGCTTAGAAAATTTGGTGGATTGGAATTTGGTTTGGAAACAAAATTAGGCTTGGAATTTGAATTTGGAGGGAAATTGATGATCAAGTGGTGATTAATGAGGGTGTATGGTGAGAATTCATTGTGATGAGGTAGTGGAATTATTTTTGGGTGATCTAGAATATTCTCAAATGATGAAATTGGTGCCAAATGCTTCAAAATTTGAAAAATGCTGATTTTGGCCAATTTTGTCCTTGTGCAATCGATTGCACTGTAGCGCGAATAGATTGCACTGCTGAAAACTTCAAAATCTAGGCAAAAAATGCAGGGTGCAATCGATTGGACCAATAGTGAAATCGATTGCACAGTTGAAAATCTTTAAAAATACCCTGTTGGCTGGATTGTGCTGGCTCTGGCTCGATTCTTTTGCTTGTCAAAGAAGGCATGGAAATAAACACATGAACCTTGGAGTCTCTTGAATAAAAGTCAATCAAATCTTGGGAGACTCTTGATCAGATGATTTTGAATTGTTTGTGGATCAGCTTTGACTTTTTTCAGATGAAATTTACCCAAGTTGAGGGACTGTTGATTGGTGTTCTTGATCCAAACTTCTTCCTGAAAAAGTTAGTAAAGGGAAAACAAACATATTTTTGGATTTTAATCAACAATTAGTAAACATAAACATAAATAAAGATCATACAAAAAAGAAACAAGGGTGCCCAATGGTATCTCAAGAGCAAACCTACAAAGAAAAGCAAGAGAACCAAAGCTTGCAATCTTGTTTGTGGGATGAGATGCAAATGATATGTGGGATCTTAGGGGTAAAAATTAGGATATTAAAGCTGCCCCTATTTAAGTTTCTTCTATCCGGAGATATGAAGATTGACATCTTTGTCTCGGCTAGATAGAAGAGACTTAAATATAACAAATAAACCCAATTTTTGGCCCTAAGAGGCCACAAAAATGACATGATTATGCTAATGATATGGTATGCAAACACAAGATCATTGTGGGGAGAAAATGCCACAGGAGACAAACAAACATTGGGGAGCAAAAGAAGAAAAGAGACTCTACAGGGGAAAACAAAAGAGCAAAATCCTATTCCGATAAAGGAAAGGAAACGTCTCAATAGTGGCAGAGATACCAACTTTCGGTTACTGGGCGAAGATACTCAAACCGAAAAGAACAGGTAAAATACTTCTGTTGGTCACTGAGTAGAAAACAAAGGCAATAAACTAAAGGAAAGATTGTCGACTACCTGTCACTGGGTAGAAAAATAAAGGCAATAAGCTCAAAAGGTGAAGAAACATTACCGGATACCCGTCACTAGGTAGAAAAATATGGGTAATGAACTCACAAGGAATACCTGCTACCAGTCAATGAGCATCTTAAATCATACAACAAACTTCTCAAATAAAGAGGCAACCATTTTTTGGGGATGAAATATCAATAACTCTGTCGGAGATCTTCTAAAGAGATACACGTAGGTTAAATCATACAAGAGACTTCTCAAATAAAGAGACAACCATTTGTTGGAAATTTCAAAACAAACTTCTCATCAGAATTATTCCACAGAGATTCCATCTGATGGAAAAGCTGGTCGGATAAGGATCCATCATTTCACAATAAACTTCTCTGTTGAGGATGAACTAGAGAAATGTTATTTATTGCGAAGGTAAATTTCTGGAGATTACACAAGCTGCTCAAATAAAGAGGCTTCCATTTGTTACCAGGTGAGGCTTATCTTGCTGGGGACATACAAGTTGCTCAAATAAAGAGACTGTCACATGAAGTCGCACGAGCAATTACCAAGAGAGTGTTATCAAAACATCGCTGGGGAAATTCAAATCTTCATCTTCTGATGGGGATCAATAAACAGATTTCTACCGAGGAAAATAAATCCTCAAAAAGAGAGAAATAAATACCTTCTCATCATCCGGTTTCACAGCCCAGTGAAATCTAAAATAACTGTTACAAGAGACCAAAGTTCAATCCAGGAATAAGCTGGAGAGAAACGGTCAAACAAGACTCGACCCAATGAGGAAATAACTCAAATGGGGAATAATTCCATCCAGATAATGAGCTGGAAAGGAAAACTGAAACAGAATCTTCCACAAGAATTAAACTCAGTGGGGAATTATAAAGGATAAGCATTTTCTGCTTAGGGGTCGACACTCTAATGGAGAGAGGACACACGCACCCTTCGGGGATAACAACATCGGGGAAAGGGAAACACCAACAAAAATGCAGGATGCACAATGCAACAAAAACGTGTTATGCTCAACCAAAATGAAATGCGCATGAAATGCATATGCGTATGAATATGCTGACAAAACAAACAAAAAGGATAAACAGAGGGTGAATAAAACATCACAACGCCACTGAAATACTCGACTAATCTCATCAAGTTAGAGACATCATTGGAGATCGCGCTGGGGATTAGCAACAAAAACCTGCAAGAAATAAGCAAAAGCCATCAAAGGAAAATAAATCCTACTACAAGGCTCAAATACCACTGAGGAGATGGAGATACTTCTTGGGGAGAAACCCAAAGATCAAACTCTATTAATCAGTAATTCACAAAGGGAATTACAACATCAACTCTGCTTCGAAGACGGAAGATAAACTGTTGGGGGAACATCAACATAAATCCTCTTGACTCTTCCTAGGGATAAGAAGAATCCATTCGAAACCTGCTTCAAAAGGAGGAAGAGATCTGCTGAGGAAAATAATGAATCTGCTGGAGAATTGTAATCATGTAAACATCCACACAAACTCTATTTGCAAATAACAAAGCACTTCTGGGGATATAATAAAGAACTCTGAGACATATCCAATTCTGAGGGAGACATCCTGGACTTGCCGGGGAATAAGAAGTTATCATCATAGCAAAAAGTCAAGTTGTGGGGGACTTTAAATCCATACTCAATAGAAAGTGAGAGAAAACCCGACAAGTGACTGCTATATCAATACTTCTTAGAAGAAAGCAACATTGTTCTCTTCTTGGGGAATATCCAAAATGAATATGCATAACCTCTACTAGGAATCAGCAAAGACAAATATTTGCATGGGTATTAACATCAAGGAGAGGTGGTCCTCAAACTGCTCAACTATCTGATCATAACCTGACTGGATGAAGGAAACATACTCAGCTGGAGAGAATTTGAATCAAAACTTAGCTGGGAAAACCGAACAACACTCGTCTGGTTATCCATAGGAATAAAACTCTACTGAGGAAATATCAATAAACTCTACTGGAGAAACCTCAACACAACTCTAATGGGGAGCTACCAATAAATTCTACCAGAGGAGCAAGAAAGAACCCTGGTGAGGAAAACATCAACAAACTATACTAGGGAGAATAAGAACTTGATAAGGATCATATACTATCTTTCACAACCAGTAGTGATAAATGCATATCCTCTGCACATGATCAGCAAGGGTAATTCTCTGGGTACTAACAAGCTTGAGAGAAATAACTTGGAATTGCAGGGATAATTAAGAAGTTAGCATCATAGCAAAAAGTCAACCTGCAGGGGACTTTAAAACTCAACACAGGGTGAGAGAAAACCCAACAGTTGATTGTTATATCAACACTTCTTAGAAAGGAAATGTGATTCATATTGGCCATAAGAGAAACAACCCATAACAGAGGAGGTAGAAACCTGCCAGGGATTCCTCACCATGTTTTATCACAAAATGAGATGAGATCCAATAATCACAATCACACTTATATATGTTTGATCATAAATAGGTCGGGGGAGAAGAACCATGCCCAGCTGAAGAAATATGAATCAAGACTTAGCAGGGGAATCCAAATTTAAAATGCTTGAACTAGAGCTCAACTGAGAAATGTAATAATAAAGGTCAAACTCTTCTTGAGAGATCATCCACAGACTCTACCATGGAGAACATCAATAAGGACAAACTCTTATTGGGGTAATATCGATTTCAATAAGGACTTGAGATAACCTGTCCCAGATTGACTGTACTCGGCACATTCATTGATCAATGGAGTATTCGAGCTTTGTCCCTACGAGAGCATCAACTGGGAAAATAAACTTGCCTAGGCTCAAAAAAGTCTTCAAGCAACATGCCCCTGTATATGATCATTCCTTGAAATTATTTGCAGATTAATCATCAGAGTTTCAAGCTTCAAAAGATTAAGCTCATCACTGATGCTTATATGTAAGCTTCTATGATATCAACAAATGTATGCAAGCAAAAAATGTTAATTCTGAGAATGATAATTCTAATGCAATTACATATGTTTGTCTTGAAGTTTTTACTGAAAAGATGTCGCAAAAACTTGTGAATGAATCACTAGTTAAGATGTGACATTGATTTTTGAATGCATATGTAATACCAACAAAGGTCTTTTAGCACAACTCATGGGAGTCAGGAACGCAATCTTGTTAAAGTATGCTTTCAAAATAAACCCTGCTTCAATTAGGTCTTTCGAGGGTTATAATGTGGTCTGGTTAACGGTTTTTAGAAAAAAGGATATTTAGGCTCAAAGTTTATTTGTATCCACCCATTCTCTGTGATGTTCTTCAGTCCTACATTCAGCTAATTTGACACAAATGTTCATCTCTCAAAAAATATTTTGTGATGGTTGATGAACAAATGAAACTTGTGGTTTATGAACCAATGAAGCTTTTCGAGGAATAACAATCACCAATTCTTATCTTTTGTAGTCACGTAGATTTGTTCAGGATTTCTCTTTGTAATCCTTTCTTTTCGCTTTTCGCTTTATTTTTTTTCTTTCCCTAATTTTTGCCTAAGTCATTTGTTTTCAAGTTTTATGACTTAGCGGGCTTTTTCTCTTTCTTTCTTTTTTGTTGAACAAATTATGTGACATTAGCTTATCTGACTTATTAAAAGGGTTATGTTTGTCTCTTCCCTTTATGAATGAGGAATAACCATCGTGGTTGGTCCTTAAATACACACTCCTTTTGGAAATTTGAGCACTTGGTCAAATTAACTGAAGACTACCCTGCCCCAGGTTAAAATGTGAGGGTTTTTTCATTTAGAAAGGAAACTCCTACTTCGAGGCTCAAAAGGGTTAACTAGGGATTATCTTCCTTATATCTCTGGTATTTGGGAATTTGAAACAATTCCTTACATCATCAGTAGAGTTTTATTCAAAAGCATACAACCAGAAATTTTACGTTTTCACCTCATCATCCTCCCTCTAAGAGTTCAAACAAGAAGTTGGTATTGCAAATGCAGGAAAACAATTTATGAGCGAATGTGAATAGATTACTTCAAGACAAACATACTCGTTACATTATGATTAATATTCAAAATCAAACAAGTTTCTACAAGCAAACGAAGCATTAACAAACATGAGAGATTACAAATAAAGTTGTAGTAAATGAACTAATGATCTGAGGAGACTATCTAAATCTGAGCTTGAAAGAATATCCTCAACTTTCTTTGGAGAAACAGAAGCAAATGCACGACCGCTATAGGTCACTCCACTAACACCAGTAATATGAATTTCCTCGAGTTTTATATTTATCAACATGAAGGTGTTCCATTAAAAAATGAGCTTCCTCCTTCGAAAGTCAACACCTCATCGTCAATCATCTCTTGAACCATTTCCTGGGAAACCTTGCACTCCTCAATCGGATGCCCCATTACCCCATCCTGAAACTCACAACTGATATTTGGATTGTACCAATGAGGACGAGATTTCATGACTCTGGTCTTTCTAGGTGTCACTACCGAGTTTTGGGAAAAATAAGACCACAGTAGACTGGCGAATCTCTCCTTTTGGCTTATTCAAGACTGGATTTTGCAGAATTTGAGGAGAATTCTGAATTGCATCAACCTCAACATTTTCTTCCACTTGGGAATCACTAACAAAATTTTCTCCACTAGCTTGGCCATTCAAACCATCTTGGATTTTGGACAGCTCTTTCTCTAAGAGTGGTGGATAAACTTGTGCTTCTTTGAAATGATTCGGAGTTGCGGCATGCATCTCAACTACAGTGGCATTACCATGTTCATGTAGTAGATTGGCTTGGACGTTTGTGCCTTTGAGAAACAAAATTCCTTTTCGCACTAGTCTTTGCACTTCATGTTTCAAAGGAAAACAATCTTCAAGACCATGCCTCGGTACACCCTGATAGAAAGCACAATGAGCCTCTGGTTTATACCACCATGGAATATCTTTTGGAACAACAGGAGGCAACCTGGTCTTCACAAGATTCTTTTGTATCAAGACAGGAAATAATTCCGCATACGACATCAGAATTGGATCAAAATGCATTTGCTTTTGAACACAACTTTGCTAATCAATCGTTCGTTGTGTATGTTGTTGCTTACTTTTGTTACGAGATCTTCTACGCTTTCCTTGTGAAATAGCATTAGCAGTTTGTTCCTTCTTCTTGGAAAAACCATTTCCGTACTTCTTAGAACTATTAGAATGATCACTTTCTTTGGTCAACCGTCCTTTCTAGACACCTTCTTCGAGACAGATCTCGGTAAAATTACTAGGAGCGCTAATGGGAGCCACAGAAGTGAATGTTGAAATGATTTCAGAAATCACAGTCCTTTGAAGTGGAGTCTGAGAAACATGAGGAGAAAGTTGATTCTGAGTAACAATTAGAGTTTTAACCAAAGCAGATAGCCTTTCCATGCCATCCCTCAAAGTAGCCACTTCCTCGCAAAGCTCGCGGTTCTCTCGTTGCAATTGTTCCATCTTTTTCTTGAAATTAGCTCGAGTATTATAGTGATGCAACAACTTGGCTGAACGAAGACCAAAAGAATTGAATAAGACACCTGGGAAAGGCAAGATCCAATGCAGAATGATGCTTGATGCAAATGCAAATGCAAGTTTTCAAGGAACTATAAATCAGTTTGCAAACATTACATTAAGATAACACACTGGATATACCAAAAATCTCATTTCATTAATATTGAAAGAATTACAACTTTGAAGTACAGTTTCATCAATCTTACAGCACAAGAGAGAATGAAATCTAGTTCTAAGGAATTGTGTCTGAAAACTACCCAACTCTAAGCTGATACTTCTTGCGAAGCCTCTTGATTTATCTTACATATCTGATCTTCATGGTGTCTTTCTCTTTCACGAGTCGATCCATAATACCTTTCCAAGAACTAGAGGTAGGAAAATGAGCAGATGATGATGTGCTAGAGGAAAATAAATCCTCTGGATCCCTTGATCTCTTTATGACACGTCGCTCAAGAAACTCAACGAAGACCGGCATACCCATAAGATAGGCATACTTCTCTAAGGTTGGAAATAGCTGATAATCTGGGAAAGTAAATCAACGATACAACATATCGTAGAACTGGACCAAGGTATTAAGAATCCCCTCTTCAACATCAGTCCTCAAAATAAACAAGAGTTTTCCAAAAAGCATTTGAAATTCACAGGACTAGATACCAAAGATCCAAGATTTCTCAACTCTTGTAAGTCAAGACTCCTGAAGGTTTACTTCTTAGTGTTATTTCTTTCAATACCCATGATTCTAAAAAAATTTGCGATATTTGCAAAAAGAAATCTCCGAGTTCCTTGAAAACTGAGAAAAAATGCTCATGAATGCATAAATGCAAGATGCAACACCCACAAACAAGACACATAAAGCACACAGGTTTAAAGGTTCGACACGAGCATGGAGCCAAAGGTAAGAACCAACCCACAACGATATGTACTAAGGTTATATCATCACTTGTAGAACAAGGTTCTAAAAAATTTCCCAGAGTCACAATTCCATCTTTTGGATATTATTGGCTTAAACGACTACTCGTCGGCCAACAATATTCTCAAGAGAAACTCGTTTGAGTGTGGTATCGCGTAACAAATAATTCAAGTCTACACCTGAATAGCCATCACACCACATCCTAATAAGGCCAAGATGGGTTAAAGGGTTCTAAGGTCCTCAGCTTCTCAGGCTCCCAGGTCGGAAAAAGTAATGACAAATACGACTACTCGTAAGACATCAGTAATTCCAAAGGGGCCTCCACTGAGCGGGGGATCTCAAGTCAGCTTAGTAAGGACTACTCCACGTAAACCAACAAGACTATACCACCCTCTTATCATAAGTGCACTCAAGTCCGGGTATAGGACTTATCTCACCACACAAATCACTAGGTACCCAAACAGAATAAGCAATAACAAACAAATCAAACAAAAAGTGATAAATAAATCAAAGTAGGCAAAACCCACTAGGAACCATAAATTCCCCAGCAGAGTCGCCACTTTTCTGTAGCGGGAAAATCTGTGAGTGTAAGCCATTGATTAACTTAACTAAAAAAACAAGAGTCGCCACCGTACTTTTATTTTATCCAAAAAGGAAAGGAAAAGGAGCGAAAAAAACCAAAGAGTTCTAAAACAAGAACAAATAAACAGAGATCGGGGTTGGGGGGTTGGTTACACAATGGGAAGATGTTAGCACCCAAAATGTCTATAGTACTCTATAGGAGCCCTTTGAAATATTTACGTTTTTTGGCTTCAAAATGGTTTGTTTGAAAAGAGATTGGGGAGATGAGGAGAGAATTATTTTTTTAGATTTTTTGTGTTTGGAGAGACTTATCGCCTCATGCCTACGTACCCACAAAGTGCAATATAGGATCAAAACCCTGTAGTTCGTGGTACAAGTAACAAAAAAAATTGTTGGTTTTGATTGATTTTAAATGTAAAGACAAGTCGTCATTTTAAGGAGAAAACTACGACTAGTCGCCCATAAGTATAAGACAACATTTACATCACCTAAAGATGGAGGATTTTGCTTGGATTATCAACAAGTCTATCGCCCAACATCTAAGTGAAAAGTGTCAGCATATCAATACTATGGGGAATAAGAGAATTATATCTCAACTATGGAAATGACTCATGTCTAAACTTTATGAAAATTTTAAAAAATGAAAAGTGCACAAAAAGGCACAAAAAAGAGTGATGAGTTTTTTTGTATTTTTATGTCTTTGGAAATTGGACAAAGCATGATTAACATTGATTGAATTTTATTAAGAAAAACAAAGTTTGAAAATCACTTGACGAAAGTTAAGATTTTATTACGAAAGCGGTTTTGAAGTTTGAAAACAAGATAGTTTTTGAAAAAAGGGAGAAGGTTTTTGAAAATTTAAGAAGGGGAGGAGATGAAGTGACTACCCTAGAAAGAAAAATAAAAGCTAGAGATAAGAAGGATATAATCAACTTGTAGCACACTCCATAGCAAGCCAAAAGAACTCCTCCATCTTGAGCATAAGCAAATGAACAAGGCAAATAAAGGCAAAGATCTATAATACCCCAATCAAAGGGAAAGAGACCTAATTCTAAGTCCAAAGGTCCAAGAATAGTCCAAGAGCATAGCCACAAAGTTAAGAGCACCAAATCTTTTAGAGGTTTAATCTTTTATTAGTGTTTTGAACAAAGTATGGTCCAAATGAACGAAAGAAAAATGACAGAAACATAAACGATAATATAATATGAGATGATAAGCATAAAGATAAAAGAGAGATAAGGAGCAAGAATGAAACATAAACAAAGCTTGTACAATGATATGGTTAGTGTGTTAGTGATTAGTCGTTAGAGCAAATGATCAACGATAATTAACTCTTGCACTTAGACCAGGTTTAATGAAGGCTCATTAGAGGATTGATAAAATCAAAGCCTCCTAACAACAAGCTTCATAGGTGATGGACTTAAGACAAGCAGTCAATCATGCTTGGACTTTCAAACATAAGTTTGAGCCACGAATGATCATTTTTCTGATTACGGAACAATTTAGTGCTATGTTAAGCAGTCGTAATCAGGTTTATATAGAAACCACGACTATCTGAGTCCGATCAATAACAATGTTAGTGCTAATGCACGCTAGAGAAGTGATATGTAGATCACTCTCCGAAAGCAATACCGCACAAATAAAAAAGAGGTAACTATCTCATTTTCATCAAGAACTTGAAATAAGTTCAAAAGATATCAAAGATTTTCATCGATCAAAAGAAAAAAGAGAAGAGGAGAGGGAATGCCAAGTTAAATTACAAGTTCAAGATCATTCCATCTTTAAGTTCATCCACTCATCTTGGTGGATTAAAGCACTAAACATATCATTAACTCAAAGCACCTAAAATGAATTGAGCAATTCACTTTAAAGATAGATTTGAATTGATGAATGTTTATAGAACTTCATCTACACCCTAAGTCCAATGAATTTAAAGAGGAAAATGACCTTTAAAAGTGTATTTCAAGGCTAAAATCAAAAGGAAATGAAAGAGGAAGAGGTGAGAACCAAAACAATCCCAAAACAAAGCCAAAAAACACATTTTGCACTATGCAAATTGATTGCACCAGTGTGCAAATCGATTGCACAGCAGAAAATCAGCAATTCTAGGCAAAAAAACACTGTGTAATCGATTGCACAAATAGTGCAATCGATTGCACAGTGACAGACAGCAATAAAATCAACATTTACAAGGGAAAACCATGATCAATCATTTCTTCAAACATCTCTTGATCAAGGATGCAATTGAGCACAGAAATTTAAGTGAAATAACAGCAAATAGCACCAATGGAATACAATTTGCAAGATCCAAAGATCAAGCAACAAAAAACAACAATAAATCACATTGTGGAAGATGGATCAAGCACAACAATGGTGGATCAAGAAAATTACCACTCCAAATCTGAAAATTCTACAAATCAAACTCTATAAACACCACTTCAAAGCTTTGATCTACAAGAATTGAGGATGAAAAAGTGAATGGATGAAGGTTTAGCTCAAAGATTAGTAAATTCTAGTGATGAACTTACTAATCTTTCAAAGGGAGAAAGATCTTTGGTGAATTTGGTAATTGGAGAAAATTGAAAGTCAAGAAAGAGTTTGACAAGGTAATTTTGGCTATCAAAAGCTTGTGAAACGAGAGAGATGAAGCCTCTATTTATAGGATTTAGGCTTGGAAAATTTGGTGGATTGAAATTTGGTTTGGAAACAAAATTAGGCTTGGAATTTGAATTTGGAGGGAAATTAATGATCAAGTGGTGATTAATGAGGGTGTATGGTGGGAATTAATTGTGATGAGGTAGTGGAATTATTTTTGGGTGATCTAGAATATTCTCAAATGATGAAATTGGTGCCAAATGCTTCAAAATTTGAAAAATGCTGATTTTAGCCAATTCTGTCCTTGTGCAATCGATTGCACTGTAGCATAAATAGATTGTTGTCATACCCTAAATTTGTCCTACCCCTTTTGTAAATATTTTCGCATTATTGTTTCATGCCGTTTAGACACGTGTCCACCTGAAATTGGGCATTTTCCGAATTTTATCTGTTTTGTCCAATAAAAGTGTGACACGTGGCCTGAGGGGCATTTTGGTCAATTTTGCTTCCATTTTCATTTTCCTTTTTTCTTGCAAATATTACCCTTTTGTTCTTTTTATTTTATTTTGTCATTTTTATTTATTATAATTAGGTGTAGATTTTATTTATTTGAATAGTTTTTATTTTTTTAGATAAATACTCTTTTTTATTTATTATTATAGTTAATATTAGAATTAATTTGCTTTTGTTTAATATTTATATTAATTAGAGTAGAATGTTATTTGTCTTTTAAAAATATAGTTCATTGAGTTTTTTTTTTTAATTTTTCAAATTAGACTTCTTTTATATGTAGTTGTTAAAGTTTTTATTTATTATTATTTATTTATTTATTTAGGTTAATAGTAGTAATTATATTTTCTTTTTATTTATTATTTATTTATTTAGATTTAGATTAATATTTATTGAGATTTTAGATTTAATTAGAGTATTTAAAGTTTAGTTTTATTTATTTATTCATTATCTTATCGTTAGTATTAATCATCTTTTTTTTTTATTCAGATTTAATTTAGTTTAATTAGGTTTTTAATCTCATTAGTTAGTTAATATTAATTAGGCTTTAATTATTTTAAGTATTAACGTGATGGTTAAGTTGCTTTAATTCAATTTCCTTTATAATTCATCTTTAATTAAACAGATTTCAATGAGATTATTTTTCTGGTCCATTAGTCTGTTATGAAGGCCCATTAGGTCATTGTCTGTGCCACTTGTCAGGCTATAAAGCCTAGTGTCTGTCTGCATTAATGAGACACAGTTCCCAAACATTGAAACCCTAATCTATCAGCCACCACCTCACAGCCCTAACTCTAACCCTATCGGACACGCTTCTCGAGGCCATGCAAACTCCTATTCACTCCGTCAGAAAAATTAATTGGATCAAAAACACATTGGAATTCGTCGCCGGAAAAATATTAGCCTCGCCGGAAAATTCATCGAGTTCTTCGTGTTCATACCGTGTTCATCGTTATTCCAGCAACATCCTTCATATATTCATACGAATCCATCATTGTTCATCAACAATTTTCCAGAAACCCTTCCGATATTCAAACCTTCATCATCGTGTTCATCCTTCTCATCAAATATTCATGAACGTTCAAACCTCCTTCGAACTTTTTCCCCAGAAACTCATCCGTATTCAAGAACATTCAACGATTTCCCAGAAATCCCCACGAACATGCAACCGTGTTCATACTTTTTCAGTTTTTTTTTCGTAACAACTTCGAATATTCATCAAATCCTCCAGATCTTCATCATCTCATCAGACTTTCCGTAACCTTCCGTCAGCTTCAAATCCCCCAAACTCGTATCTAACTCCAACATGCATCCAGATTCATCAACCACCGCTAATTTTCAAGGAAATTCCAAAGACCTTCATCAACTCCTCACCGATTCTCCTTAATCTTCAACATCATCAACCGCAACAACCTTGCCCAGATAATTTTATCCGCTCTTCACCCCATAGATCTAAACTTACATCATCTTCAAATCACGATCTGAACTCATAATCATCGAACCATCACAACTTATCGACGAACTCATTGAAGTACTTCAAACTCCACCGCAACTCAACGCCTCCGTTTTCCTCCCAACACCACGAACGTTTCAACATCAGCTTCCTTCGATGTCCATGTGTTTTCGTCTGGGTTGTGGTGTTTGTTTTATTTTTGTTCATTTGGTTTTGCAGGTGATGATGATGTCAGAGCCGATGGGATGGGTGTGAGAGAGAGACGGCGGCCAGGAGTAGATCTAGGGTTTCTGGGCAAACCAAATGAAGGAAGAAGAAAAGGTGTATGGGTCCTCCAGATGGGTTAGTGGGCCGAAGGGCCCAGTTGTCTCTCTTCTCAATTTTTGCACCCTCTATTTTCCTCACTTTTCCCCCTGCTGGCTGACCTTTGTGTGTCGTTGGGCCTTCAAACCAAGCCCAACCGATTTACTCTCCGTACCCCCCTTTTTTTTCGTACACCCCCCTCCGTTGGTTGTATGTAGTGTTGGGCCTTTAAACCAAGCCCAAGTGGATTTACTAACCACACACCTGTCTGGCTGCTACCACACCCCTTTGTTTTATTTTTTATTTTTACTTTTTATAATTATGTTGTAATTTATTTTTGAATATATATTTTATTCATAATATTATAATATAGTATATATTAAATATTTTCAAACTTATTTTCAAAACCTTTTTTTTCTTAGTCTTTATTACTAAAATATTTTTCAAACTCATTTTCAAAACTATTATTTTCTACTTTTTTATTTAAACTTATTTTATTAAAATATTTTCTTTTCAAATTCATTTTCAAAATTAATAGTTTTTCTAGTATTTATGTAAATTTATTTTTATTCACTAAGATAGTTTCTTAAATCAAAATCATGAGAAATTAAATCCTTGAAGTCTAGCACTTCTTGGATTTTTGGACAATCATTATTGAGGTGTACACCTTAAATAATGTATTATTCGACCTCTCATTTTTAAGATATTCTTTTTCTAACGAAGAAATATCATAAGAATCTAGCATTCCGTGTGATATTTCCTTTGTTCATCCAAACATTTTCGAATGAAAAAGGTGTTGTCGAGATCTAGCATCTCGATAATACTCCGATAAATTGGTTGTGAGGTCGACGTCTCATTTGCCAAATAATCGTCATTTTCCTATACTTTTCAAATTCAATCTCATATTCTCACCTCTCACACACATTCATTTTCATACCTTTTTCAATTCAAACCATTTTTCTCGATTAAAACTCCGAAAGAAGGAGGTTCTTAGAATCTAGCATTCCTTGAATCTTCGATTGAATAGTTCTCGAGACACGCTCTTGAGTTGTTATTCACTCAATCTTTCGAATTTTCAAACTCAATTATTTTCGAACATTCTCCTAAGTCGAGTGCTCGTACGCATTCGCAATCGTCGATATTTCGCACACACTTCACAACTCCTCTTGGTCTCGATATTAGGGGCACCCTTAGGGACTAATATCGTTTCTCATCATCCTAGCCCTTGACACGTCATCAAGTCGGTTCCATCTTCAATCAAATCCTCGACACGTCGTCGAGCCATTTTTCAAACCAACCTCTTTTTGCCTCGCATTCCATTTTCGATCCAATCTTTCTATAAACGTCTTCTTAAACTTACGAAAGAAGAATATTCTTAGAATCTAGCATTCTTTGAATATTCGAATAAGTAACTCTCAAGGCACGCCCTTAAGTTGTTATTAGTTCATTCTTTCGATTTCAAAACATCCAACTCTTTATCTTCAGCTTATTCAGTCAACTTCCGAAAGAATTGAGTTCTTGGAATCTAGCATTCCTTAAATTCTTGAGTGACAAGCTCTTGAGGCACGCTCTTGGGTTGCTTGTCAGTCACTCTTTTGTCTCTCAATTCAAACTTCAAACCCATTTCGAACCTCATCTTTTCGTGGTTGTTACCACGAACTACGGACGCTCTGATTCTTTATTCATTCTTGAATATAAGATACGTAGGCACAAGATTGTGATGATCTTGGCGAGCACACTTCTATCTTCCTCCATTATTCCTTCCACCATCCCCCATCCTTTTCCCGTAGTCGAACTACGAAGCTCTGATTTATCATTCTCGTCCGAATGAGCATACGTAGGCACAAGGGCCTCAATCCTCGGCGAGCACTCTATCCTTTAACCACCCATCTCCCCTTAGCGTCTTAAACCTTTTACCCTACCAATTCTACCTTTAACAACAAGAAGAAAACAAGTAAACCTAAACAACACTCCCCACATTTACCTTAAGAGGTTCCCGTCGAGTACGACGGACGTGAGGGGTGCTAATACCTTCCCCTCACGTAACCGACTCCCGAACCCAGAACTTGGTTGCGACAGCCCTGTTCCTATCCTTTCGTTTTAAGAGGTTTTCTCGATATTTTCCTCTCCCGTTTATTCAGGAAAATAAAGTTCGGTGGCGACTCTGTCGAACCGCATTTCTGCGCCTTTCGCGCGAGGGTCGTTTCTCCGAAATGTCTCCGTGATTTTTCGAGGTGCGACAATTGCACTGCTGAAAACTTCAAAATCTAGATAAAAAAATGCAGGGTGCAATCGATTGGACCAATAGTGCAATCGATTGCACAATTGAAAAACTTGAAAATGCCCTGTTGGTTGGATTGTGTTGGCTCTGACTCGATTCTTTTGCTTGTCAAAGAAGTCATGGAAATAAACACATGAATCTTGGAGTCTCTTGAATAAAAGTAAATCAAATTTTGGGAGACTCTTGATCAGATGATTTTGAATTGTTTGCAGATCAACTTCGACTTTTTTCAGATGAAATTTACTCGAGCTGAGGGACTGCTGATGGGTGTTCTTGATCCAAACTTCTTCCTGAAAAAGTTAGTAAAGGGAAAATAAATATATTTTTGGATTTTAATCAACGGTTAGTAAACATAAACATAAACAAAGATCAAACAAACAAGAAACAAGGGTGCACGGTGATCTCTCAAGAGCAAACCTGCAGAGAATGGCAAGAGAACCAAAGCTTGCAATCTTGTTTGTGGGATGAGATGCAAATGATATGTGGGATCTTAAGGGTAAAAATTAGGGTATTACAGTATGCTAGAGAGACGATATGTAGATCATCCTCCGGAAGCAGTATTTTACACGAAAATAAAATAGGTAACGATCTCATCTTCATCAAGAACTTGAAACAAGTTCCAATGATATTGAAGATGTTCATTGATCAAAAGAAAATGAGAAAAGGGGAGAAGGAAAATCAAATTTAATTACATCATTTGGATCATTCAACATTTATGTTTCATCACTCTTCTTGGTGGATTAAGGCACTAAACCTATCACTATTTCAAAGCACCTAAAATGAATCAAATGATCCACTTAAAGATAGATTTGAACTAATGAAGGTTTATCCAACTTCATCAACATACAAAGTCCATGGAATTTAAAGACAAATTTAATCAACAAACATCAAAATAGGCAAAACAAAAGGAAATGGAAGAAGGAAGAAAAGAAACCAAAATAGTCCCAAAATAAAGCCAAAAATAGCTACTGCTACTGTGTCAATCAATTAACCTTGTTAGAACACAAATTGGTTCTTAATAATATCTCTATGTTTTGATGATAACTATTAGGAAATTTTGTATTTAAGAATTATATACTCTAAAATTTGCTTGAGAGTTTTTACTGCAGATAGTAAAGAAATTAACCCTCCAGAAGCAAATCAGAATTGAACACAAGAAATTAGCAAGACTCTGTAGCGCCAGATGCACTCATTAGAAGAATCCGATTGCTGTCAACATAAGATTCTGAGCGTAGCCTCCAGAAGATTCTGAAGCAGAAGCTCCAGAAGAATCTGAAGCAAGTCAGAAGCATCTGAAGCAAAGAAGAATTTTGTATGAAGAGTTTCTCAAAGCATAGTTTCTACAGAAGATTCTGAAAGTACTAAAGCTGCCAGTACTGAAGTTCTGTCTCAAATATGCTCTGATATTTAACACGCTGAAAGCACACCTGCTACAGAAGACTCTGATCCAGCAAGCTCTGATCATCATCAGAAGACTCTGACCCAATTAGACTCTGATGAACTTGCTGAAAACTGAAGAAGAAATATTCAAAGATTATATCCGTTGGAGTAAATCAAACGTCTCTTTCCTTATTTATGCTAGACACAAGAACACAGACAAAAAGGATTTTTTTGTGCTTTCTTCTTCTAGGAAAGGTCACTTGATGTGAAGACAAAAAGGCTCAGACCTTTTGGACACTCTTCTCAACGTGCAGCTTACCTTGGATCAGCTGCTTATAAAAGCAAGACTCCACCATATTCTTCAGTAAGACGTTTTGCTGAAAAGAAATTAAATCATTCAACCTCTCATACTTTCATATTCATTCTTAGAATTAATTTCATTGTACTTAAACTTAAGAGAAATATCACAGTTGTGATAAAAGCTTTTTAGAAGCATTCTTACTCTTGTATTAGATTTACATTGATTGTAAAGGATTTCCTTAAGAGGATTCAGTTGGAATCAGTAGCTCTTGAGAAGACTAAGAACAGTTGTTCTTAGGTGTTACTATTGTAATCTGTTTGATTAAATAGTGGATTAAGTCCTTGATTGAGAAAGGCAAATCACTCTAGGAAGGGTGGACTGGAGTAGTTGAGTTCAACGAACCAGGATAAAAATAATTGTGTTTTAATTCTAAGTTTTAATCTTTCATACTTATTCAACCCCCCTTCTAAGTATTGTTGAGCAAAAAGAAATTAATCTGAAAATCAAAAATGACTTTGAAATAACTCAACAAGAATCTGAATCTGAGACTAAGTCATGTGAAAACATTTTAGAAAAATATGACTCTAGCTTTCAGAGATTTCTTACTTAGAGCATAGACAGAAGCAAGATGGCTTCTATGATCTATGGTGTTAGTGGGAACAACAGAAGAGGTATTGGATATGAATCTTCATCTGGAAGTAATCCAAAATCTGTTGACAAACTTTTCATCAAGAAGATACCTCTGTACTCTCAATTTAAGTCTGGTCACTTAAATGACATTAAACACACAAGCTCTGAGAAGAATACTTATGTGTTTAAACCCAAGGCAAGTCAGAATAAACATTATGTTGAAAAACAGAAGTTTAGACAAACCTTCAGAACCACTAACCCTAAAGGACCCAAGAAGATCTGGGTACCTAAAAGTAAAATAATTCCTGTTGCAGATGTTCTTAGCAGCAAGGTCAGGACGCCAATCCGGTACCTGGACTCTGGATGCTCACGACACATGACAGGAGAAAAATCTATGTTCCAAAGCCTGGAATTTAGATCTGGAGGTGATGTGAAGTTTGGAGGGAACCAGAAGGGCAAGATCATGGGATCTAGCACCATTGAAAATGGTAAACTTCCCTCTATTACTAATGTTTTACTTGTTGAAGGGTTAAAGCATAACTTATTGTCCATAAGTCAATTAAGTGACAATGGTTATGATATTACCTTTAATCAAAAATGTTGTAAAGCTATTAGTCAAAAGGATGACTCTATCCTATTTAGTGGTAAGAGGAAAAATAACATTTATAAAATAAATCTTTCAGAACTTAAAGTTCAAAATGTTAAATGCCTCTTGTCTGTTAATGAAGAGCAATGGGTCTGGCACAGAAGATTGGGCCATATTAATATGAGACGTATATCTCAGATTAATAAACTTAATCTTGTCAGAGGACTCCCTAATATAAAGTTCACTTCAGATGCTCTTTGTGAAGCATGCCAAAAAGGGAAGTTTTCAAAATCTTCTTTTAAACCAAAAAATGTTGTTTCTACTTCCAAACCACTAGAATTACTTCATATTGATCTGTTTGGACCAGTGAAACTGCATCCATCAGAGGCAAGAAGTATGGATTAGTCATTGTTGATGACTATAGTAGATGGACATGGGTAAAGTTCTTAAAACACAAGGATGAGTCACATTCTGTGTTCTTTGACTTCTGCAAGCAAGTCCAGAATGAAAAGGATTTCAAAATCATAAAAGTCAGAAGTGATCATGGTGATGAATTTGAAAATAAATATTTTGAAAAATATTTTTTTGAAAATGGCATTGCTCATGATTTTTCCTGTCCTAGAACTCCACAACAGAATGGAGTTGTAGAGAGGAAAAACAGAACTCTGCAAGAAATGGCCAGAACCATGATCAATGAGACAAATCTGGCAAAACACTTTTGGGCAGAAGCAATCAACACAGCCTGTTACATTTAGAACAGAGTGTCTGTAAGACCTCTTCTGAAGAAGACTCCATATGAACTGTGGAAGAACAGAAAGCCCAACATTTCATATTTTCATCATTTTGGATGTATTTGCTATATGTTAAATACTAAGGAAAATCTGAACAAGTTTGATTCCAAAGCACAGAAGTGTCTCATGCTTGGATATTCTGAACGCTCTAAAGGCTACAGAGTATACAACACTGAGACACAGATTGTGGAAGAATCCATTCATGTCAGATTTGATGATAAGCTTGGCTCTGAAAAGCCAAAGCAGTCTGAAAACTCTGCAGATAGAGTAGTCTTCATTGACTCTGAAGTCCCAGAAGCAGACAAAATTCAAGTGAAGGAACCAGAAGCAACGCCAGATGCTATTCCTTTAACTTCTCAGATGAACAATCTAAACATTTCTGAAGAATCAACTGTTAGAGGATCATCATCCAGAATTAAAGCTTCTCATCCAGAGAATGTCATTATTGGAAAGAAAGATGATCCCATCAGAAAAGGATCCTTTCTAAGATCATCTGAAGCATCACTTTTTGGACTAGTGTCAGAAATTGAACCATCTTCTGTAGATGAAGCTCTGTAAGACAATGATTGGATTATTGCCATGCAAGAAGAGCTAAATCAATTCACCAGAAATGATGTATGGGATCTAGTTCAAAGGCCACAAGGATTCAATATAATTGGTACAAAATGGGTCTTCAGAAATAAGCTGAATGAGAAAGGAGAAGTTGAAAGAAATAAGGCAAGGCTGGTTGCTCAAGGGTACAGTCAACAAGAAGGTATTGATTACACTAAAACATATGCTCCAGTGGCAAGGTTAGAATCTATACGCCTTCTTATTTCATTAGCTGCACAAAATAACATCACTCTGTATCAGATGGATGTTAAAAGTGCCTTTCTTAATGGTATTATAGAAGAAGAAGTTTATGTCCACCAACCTCCTGGTTTTGAAAATGAAAAATTTCGAGATCATGTTTTCAAATTAAAGAAATCTTTGTATGGTTTAAAACAAGCTCCTAGAGCTTGGTATGAGAGATTGAGCAATTTTCTTCTGGAGAAAAATTTCATCAGAGGCAAAGTGGATACAACACTCTTTTGTAAATCAATTAAGAAAGATCTTCTAATTTGTCAAATTTATGTGGATGATATAATATTTGGATATACCAATATTATGCTGGGAAAGGAGTTTGCTACATGTATGCAGGCAGAATTTGAAATGAGCATGATGGGAGAACTCAGATTCTTTCTAGGAATCCAAGTCAATCAAACTCCAGAGTGCACTTACATACATCAGACCAAATATGTTAAAGAACTTCTGAAGAAATTTAACATGAATGATAGTAAGCTGGCAAATACTCCCATGCATCCTACTAGCTCACTTGGCAAGGAAGAGGTAAGTAAGAAAGTAGACCAGAAGCTCTACAGAGGTATGATTGGTTCTCTTCTTTATCTAACTGCTTCTAGACCTGACATATTGTTCAGTGTTTGCCTGTGTGCTAGATTCCAATCAGATCCTAGAGAATCACACTTGACAGCTGTCAAGAGGATTCTAAGGTATCTGAAAGGTACTTCTAATGTGAGTTTGTGTTACAGAAAATCTGATGATTTCAAATTAGTTGGATTCTTTGATGCTGACTACGCTGGAGACAGAGTGGAAAGGAAAAGTACTTCTGGAAGTTGTCAATTTCTAGAAAGAAATCTAATCTCCTGGTAATGCAAGAAGCAACCCACAATTGCACTTTCAACCACAGAGGCAGAATATATTGCTGCTGCTGGATGTAGCACACAGATGCTCTGGATGAAAAGTCAGCTAGAAGATTATCAAATATTTGAAAGTAACATTTCTATCTTTTGTGATAATACTTCTACTATATGTTTGTCTAAGAATCCCATTTTACACTCTAAGGTAAAACATATAGAAATTAAGCATCATTTCATCAGAGACTATGTTCAGAAGGGAATCATAAATTTAGCCTTTGTTGATACAGATCATCAATGGGCAGATATTTTTACAAAACCCCTTGTTGAAGATAGATTCAAATTTATTCTGAAAAATATTGGTATGGATTTTTGTCCAGAATGATATTTGTCAGAAGCAAATTTTTACAGATGCAAAAATGCCTAATGCTCTGAAGTAATTCTTCTGATTGCTTATTTATTTTATTAATTTGGTTTTGTGAACTCTGAACTAACAATCCTTAGAGGATCTGAATGTTGGTTAACGTTTCATTTCTCAAGAGAATTCAGAACACATGCAAGCAAACACGTGTCACACCAAATCTGCAGAGGTGGCGTGTACATTACTGAAGAGACGTTTGAGGTGAAGCTTGAATAGTGAAAATCTTAATTTTCCCCCCAATTTGTCAGAAGCAATAAATGTTTGAAATGATTATTATTATTCTTTTCATTTAATGCTTTGATTCAAACGTGCAAAATCTGACTGTTTGTATGCCTACTTGTTTAGTATAAATACATGACCTATCTTCACTTTCACACTTTTCACAATCTCAGAAAATTTTATGCATTTTCATCTTTTCTTCTCTCTGCATAAAAACCCTAAGCGTGTGACAAAACAATCTTCAATGGCAACTTCATCATCAACAGCTGGTCAATTCCAATCTTCAATGGCTACAGTTACATCTGCCAACATGGGTGTTGCTCCTTATTCTCCTCCTAAAAGAACTCTATTAACCCCTGTTGAAAAGTTGGAGGTTTTATGTGAATCAATGGTAGAATTTGATTCACTTGCAAAAAATGGCTTTGAGTTTCGTTCCATCATTGATGCTCAAGGATGGGTAAAGTACTTTGATAGACTCTTTGGACCAGTTTACCCCCTCCTTGTGAAAGAGTTCTGGATCCATGCTTCAGTTTCCCCTAAATTCATCCTATCTTCTGTACTGGGAAAAGAAATCATTATAACAGAAGATCTGATCAGAAAGCTAATTGGATATGAAGAAACAGATGGTGTTTCACACTTGCCAGCTGGGCGTGTGGACATGGATGAAGTGTATGAAGAAGTAATGACTGTTGGTCAAGCTTCTAACAAATTCAAGGATCTGAAGCCTGACTACAAGATCTGGGCTAAGATCTTCATGGGATGCATCCATCATAGGAAGTCAACAAACTCTCCAGACTATGTCAATAATGAACAGCTCTATTTCATGTATTGCCTCAGTCAGAGCACCAAGGTAGATCTTCCATATATTATTTTTATGCATTTGTGGAACCATATAAGTGCACCTAGAGAGTATGTGAAAGAAAAAGGACAGAAGATCAGAACCTGGATCCCTTTTGGAAGGTTGATCTCAGATCTTCTAACTGAGAATGGATTAGTCACTGCTCTGTACGCTGCTGGAGTTACAGAGGAATTGGAATTCATAATGGGAAAGCCTCTGAATGCCAAAAGTCTTCAGAGACTTAAAATAGTAGATGAACTCACAACAGCTCCCAAGAAGCTGAATGTTTCTGAACTGAGTAAGAAGAGGATTCCTATAGATGATTTTCCATTGTTCTTTGCTGAAGAGCCAAGGCACATTGTTGTGATGTACATTGATGAGTATAAGAAAGAAGGAAAGCCTGTTCCTGCAAACATTGTATAGCTAGCAAGACAACCACTACCTGATGCAGAAGAAGAAGAAGAACAACTCCAAAGAAAGAGGACTCAGCCAGAAGCAGAAGCTGCACCTATTCAGAAGAAGGTCAAGATTGCTGAGAAGCCACAGAAGCTCTTGAAGAGGAAAGAATCTGGAGATACTTCTTCTGTACCAGCCAAGAGGATCAAGATAAAAGGTACTAAATCTTCTGTATCTTCTGCAAATCCTATTGTTTTAAATGATTCTAATATTAAGTCTATTCCAAAACCACCCTCAACACAAAACACTTCTGTTACTGCTCCAATTTCCAAATCACCACAAAAACAAACATCTGTTCCAACACCAACAACAACAAAAACAATTCCAACACCAAAAGTCTTTGTACCACAATCATCTCAACCAAAAATCCAAATCAAACAGTTTGTTCCACAAAAACAATCTTCACAGAAACAACCATCAGAACAACAGCCACAACCTTCTGTACAACAAAAATCCTCTGAACCATCTAAACAAAAGCCATCTGAACAACAAAAGCACCAACAAGAAAAACAGTCAGAAAAACCACAAGAACCTCAACCAGAAAAAGCCGCTGAACGTCAACCACCATCAGATAATCCATCATTAAAATCATCTGAACCCACTGCATCTGCACCTGCTATTTCTGAACCCACAAAAATAACACCTGTTCCAATTTCATCAGAACCAATCACAACTCCATCTGATTCACCTACCTCAGAACAACCATCAAAACCCTCTGAAATTCCTTCAGAACCAACAAACACTTCTGAACCCAACATTCCTGAGACAAAAGTACTTGATGTCACACCATTAAAAACTGTGTTTCAAGTATCTTCTACTTCCTGCACACCAACCACCTCTTCAAACTCCTCAGAATCTGACATCCACCCGGACTTTCTAGTCTCTCCATCACACAGAGACTCTGAGGTAAACCAACCTGAACCCATTATACCTTCTAAAGCTCCCATCCCAGATCCTATTCTCACACCTGCACCATCATCTGAAATATTGATCCCAAATTCTAACCCAAGATCATCTATTTCTTGTGCCCAAGTTTCATCATTATTTCATAATATGGCTTATGGTTTCAAACTCAAAGACTTTTATGACAGAGTTGAACCATCTGACCCTATCACCCCTCTGAAACCCAAACTCACCATGACCCTTTCATCTGTGATTCTCACCTATATAAAATCTATGTCAGATGTAGGTTCATTAGCAACGATATCTTATTCTGCTAAATCTGATAAAGTTGTTGCTTCAGCTATACCCATTTCATCTGATAACAATGTTGCTTCTGATGAACCTCCCAAATATGCTTTTCAATCCTTCTCAAATAAACCCTTTGATGTGGTTCCATTTAACACCAGAGTAAAACCTCATCTGTTAAATGCCTTAAACAGATCCAAAGAAAAAGCTCCTGAAATTCCCTTCATTCCATACTATCCTCCTCCTCTGATCTCTATTCAGAAATCTTTTTTTCCACCAACTCCCCAACCAAAACCAATAACTCTGGAAACTCTGTTACATCCTAAGCCCAGACTTAATGTTAATCATTTATTTCAATCATTTTTGCAAGAAATACAGTTGTATTTAGGTACTGTACAGAAGAAATGCTCAGCAACAATGGATGCCAAAGAATCTGATATCATCTGGAATGGATTCATCAAGAGATTCAACTCTGTGGCCTCCAATCTGAAGAACATATGTTCTGATGATGCGAAGCTCAGATTTGCTGAAGCTGCAAGAACTCTATTCTGGACTGTCAAAAAATCTGAACCTCTGCTCCTTACAGATGCTCCTCCATCATCAGAAGAATCTACTGAACTTGCATCTGAGGAAAATCCGTTGGCTATGAATCTGGTAGACCTTCCTTCTAGCTCCAATGCTCCAGACTCTATAGATCACATGGACATTGACTCTATTCAAGCTCTAGAACCTGATCATACTTCTTCATCTGAGATTAAGAAAGAACATCCAGATTTTGAAGATAAGATTGCTGCTCTGGAAGCTGGTCAATCAGAGATCAAGTCCTGGATGGCAAAACAGGATAAGAAGTCTGAGGACATGACAGAATGGATGTCAAAGCAGGATCAAAAGAATGAAACAATGGCTAAGTGGATGTCCAAGCAAGAGCAGTCCTCCTCTGAGATTACAGATCTATTGAAGATGCTTTTGTCCAAACACTCTTAGATTTTCATTTTTTTCATTCTGATGTTTTTGCATCTTATGTTTGCTATGTATTTTTGCTATATCTTCTGATGCATGTACTCTTGATCTGATCTTATTGAATGAATCAAAGTTTTTCTCCACTGAATTATCTTATTTATTGTTCCTTTTATTTGTCTTTTTAAAGTTTTACTTTTTGCTTATGACAAAAAAGGGGGAGAAAATATAGATCTGAACTGTTTAATATAACTTCACCAGAATGAAACTTCAGACATATTTATTCTATCTAACATTTAATCTGAGTATTTCAGAACATTTGATAAGTACACACTATAAAAGAAACTATGAGTCTCTCAGATCATTTGACTATTATCAAACTCTGAATCTTAAATCTGCAAGACATTCTGACTTTCAAATGTTTAAAGAACAAACAAGATCTAACTCTGAAGATTACTCAAGACAAAAGGGAAGTTTCTATTCCTTATCTGTATTTATCTCAGGGGGAGATTCATCATCTCAGGGGGAGTTATAATTTTAATATTTTAAATTAAACAAAATTTCTGATGTTTTTGTCATCATCAAAAAGGGGGAGATTGTTAGAACACATATTGGTTCTTAATAATATCTCTATGTTTTGATGATAACTATTAGGAAATTTTGTATTTAAGAATTATATACTCTAAAATTTGCTTGAGAGTTTTTACTGCAGATAGTAAAGAAATTAACCATCCAGAAGCAAATCAGAATTGAACACAAGAAATTAGCAAGACTCTGTAGCGCCAGATGCACTCATTAGAAGAATCTGATTGCTGTCAACAGAAGATTCTAAGCGTAGCCTCCAGAAGATTCTGAAGCAGAAGCTCCAGAAGAATCTGAAGCAAGTCAGAAGCATATGAAGCAAGTCAGAAGCATCTGAAGCAAGTCAGAAGCATCTGAAGCAAAGAAGAATTTTGTATGAAGAGTTTCTCAAAGCATAGTTTCTACAGAAGATTCTGAAAGTACTAAAGCTGCCAGTACTGAAGTTCTGTCTCAAATATGCTCTGATATTTAACACGCTGAAAGCACACCTGCTGCAAAAGACTCTGATCCAGCAAGCTCTGATCATCATCAGAAGACTCTGACCCAATTAGACTCTGATGAACTTGCTGAAAACTGAAGAAGAAATATTCAAAGATTATATCCGTTGGAGTAAATCAAACGTCTCTTTCCTTATTTATGCTAGACACAAGAACACAGACAAAAAGGATTTTTCTGTGCTTTCTTCTTCTAGGAAAGGTCACTTGATGTGAAGACAAAAAGGCTCAGACCTTTTGGACACTCTTCTCAACGTGCAGCTTACCTTGGATCAGCTGCCTATAAAAGCAAGGCTCCACCATATTCTTCAGTAAGACGTTTTGCTGAAAAGAAATTAAATCATTCAACCACTCATACTTTCATATTCATTCTTAGAATTAATTTCATTGTACTTAAACTTAAGAGAAATATCACAGTTGTGATAAAAGCTTTTTAGAAGCATTCTTACTCTTGTATTAGATTTACATTGATTGTAAGGGATTTCCTTAAGAGGATTCAGTTGGAATCAGTAGCTCTTGAGAAGACTAAGAATAGTTGTTCTTAGGTGTTACTATTGTAATCTGTTTGATTAAATAGTGGATTAAGTCCTTGATTGAGAAAGGCAAATCACTCTAGGAAGGGTGGACTGGAGTAGTTGAGTTCAACGAACCAGGATAAAAATAATTGTGTTTTAATTCTAAGTTTTAATCTTTTATACTTATTCAACCCCCCCCCCCCCCTTCTAAGTATTATCCCACCTTCAAACCTATTGGTATTAATCGGTTAACACAACAAAAAATGCAAATCCTGCGCACAATTTTAACTGGTTAATCGATTAACAGTAGGTGCTTAATCGATTAACATTGTTGTATAAGTGAAAATTAATTTGAAAAATTGCAAAGTCCTTAATCAATCATTTCTTCAAACACCCATGGTCAAGGATACAATTATGCATGAAAGTTCAAGTAAAACAACAACAAGTAACACCAATGAAACATAATTTGCAAGATCCAAAGATCAAGCAACAAGAATCAATCATAAATCACATTGTGGAAGATAGATCAAGCACAACAATGATGGAACAAGGTTTTACCACTTCAAAATCTGAAAATGCTTCAAATCAACTCCAAGAACCACACTCCAAAGTCTTGATCTACAGAATTTAATGATGAAGAAGTGTTTGGATGAAGGTTTTAGCTCAAAGGTTAGTAAGATTCAATGAAAAGCTTACTAACTTTTAATGGAAGAAAGAGCTTTGGTGAATTTGGTGGTTGAAGGAAATTGAGAGAATGAGAATGAATTTTGACAAGGTGAATTTGACTCTCAAAAGCTTGAAGAATGAATGAAATGCCTCTATTTATAAAATTTGACTCTCAAAAGCCTCTACTTATAGAGTTTAGGCTTGGAAGTTTTGGTGGTTTAGAATTTGGTTTGGAATTTGATCTAGGCTTGAAATTTGAATTTGGAGGCAAAATCAAGATCAAGTGGTGATTAATGAGGGTGTATGATGGGAATTAATTATGATGAGATAGCGGAATCAAAATGAGGTGATCTAGAATATTCTCATGATGAAACAAGTGAATTTTGGTGCCAAAATGCTGCAGAATTTGAATTTGCCTCATTTTTCAGAAAAAAACGCACTAGTTAATCAATTAACCATTTCATATACAAATTTGGTTAATCGACTAACAGAGAGAAAAAGTGAGGAAAATGGCTTGTAGCTGTGTTGTCTTGGCTCTGTCTCGATTCTTTTGACTTGTCAAAGAAGACATGGAAATAAACACATGAACCTTAGAGTCTCTTGAGAAATAAACAATCAAATCTAGGGAAACTCTTGATCAAATGATTTTGAATTATTTGTAGATCAACTTTGATTTTTTCCAGATAAATTTCATTCGAGTTGAGAAACTGGTATTTGAAGTTCTTGATTCCAAACCTCCTTTTGAAATATGAGTTAGTAAATAAAAAAACAAACATATTTTTTTGTATTTTGATTAGCGTTAGTAAACATAAACAATCAAATAAAAGCAAACAAAGAAAAAACGCAGGTGCTTGGTGATCTTGCTTATGATGCAGGATGCAAATGATATATGGGATCTTAGGGGTAAAAATTAGGGTATTACATCTTCCAACTGTGAAGGCTTCCATTAAAAATTAGAAGCTTGTTGGTTTTATGGCATAGCTTGGTTACCATTTTGATTTTGGTTGTTGCTCCAACAGAAACTTAGATGATCTCTCCATCCCGAGTTGTAGGTGTTGGAGTAAGGGTTGTTCTTTTGAAAATTTCCAAATTTCACCTCTTCACTTGACCCTTTAAAAAAACACCTTGAGTTCTTATGTTCTTCTCCACAAAAGTCATACCAAAGTGCTTTTACCTAGTTTATGTTAGATTTATTTAAGCAGCTTTTAGCTAGCTGCATATTTAAATATTCAATTTGAGCTAATAATACAGTTTAAGTATCAATGATTAACTTACCTTTAGGTGTACCTACCGTCTTAACTTTTATCGATCTTTTACTCTTAGTTCGGTACTCGTTCAAGCACATCTTCTCAACTAGATCCTTGACTTGTGGTTCAGTCATTTGTCTAATTATGCTTCCCACGGAAGCATCTAACAACATACGAGTTTGACTCTTCATGCCTTTAATGAAACCTTTCTCTGCTCCATATTATTTAGATTATGGTTAGGGCACTTGTGTAACAACAATTTGAACCTTTCCTATGAGTCATACAAAGACCCCGCATCTTGTTGCTCAAAATTTAAAATTTCAGCCCTTCTCTTAATAAACAAGGTGGTGGTGAAAAATCTTTCCAGGAAATTATTCTCGAGCTCCTTCCATGTTAAAATGGTTCCATTTCAAAGGCAAAGTAACCAATCTTTTCCCCTTCATTTAAGTGAAAAACCAAACAACTGTAACTTCACTTGGTCGTCTGTGACATTATTTGGCTTGCATATCGAAGCAGTTTTGTAGAAGCGTGAAAGATGGGCCCAAGGATCTCTGATAGTATTTGCATCGAACATATTGTCTCTTAGACCTGGAAGCACATAATTTTTAATATCAAAGTTAGCAGGGTCTGCCGCTATAAATACTCTAAAAACTTGATCGTCGTTGGTCCTTTTATAGTAATCCCCCATAGTTTGGAGTCGTGGGGCAGACATGCTATTCTCTTATTCAGAGTCTGGATAAAGGGGTTGTGGATCTACTTTGGGTTGGTCTCCTTTAGCTAGAGTTACTTCTCTAGTTGCTTTTCTGAGAGCATGTATGGTTCTTTCAATTTCTGGATCGAATGGTAGTAATGTCGACCCTGAATTGCGCATAGACAAACAAAAAATACCTCAATAGCACTATGATAAACAAAAAGTAATAAAAACTTAAAATAAAATAAATGTTGCATAAAGCAATGCTCTGTTGCAATCAGCAGTCCCCGACAATGGCGCCAAAAACTTGATGACTTCTCGGTAAGTGTGTTAAAAAAAGATTTGGTTATACATCTATACCTTTTAGTTTTGATGATAACAAGGTAGTATTTGTGTGAGAATAATTTTTATACCGTAACCGTTTGTTATTGTGTAGCTTTAATAGCCAATTTTGTTTCTGATAATATGATGTGCAACATCATTAGTTTCTGAACTTTGTGTTCTAAAATGAGATTCTGCGTTGATTCACTTCTAAGAAGCTTATGAGAAGACGCCATGTTGTTGCTACAATGATATCTTGGTTTCTACTTCTAGATGTGACTCTGATTAGGGGTGGGAATAGGCTTGGTCGAGCTAGGCTTTTCCAAACCTGAGCCTAGCCTGCTAAAATTTTCAAAGCCTAAGCCTGGCATATGGCCTATCATAGACTTAGTTTTAGGCCCGAGCCTAGCCTTTTCGAATGTATGTTTGGTCTATTAGCCTACATAAAAACCTAATATATTTGAACATTTGTAAATAATAAATTACATCAATATTTAAATAGACTAACAAATTAAAAGATTAATGCGATTAAAGGTTTATTTTCATTGACTTGTTCAAGTTTACATATTAACACAAGTTTTGTGATACTATTTATTTTAGAGAACTTATGAAAACAACTTATGATATTGATCATAAGGTTTTTCTAAAACCTATTTTCATAAGTACTTCATGATAGCTAAGCTTTACTTTTTACTTTAATTCAAATTACAAATACAATATAATAATAACAATAAAATTATTTATATTTATTTAAATAGGACAACCTGATAGGCTTAAAAGGCTTTTTTTTATGGCCTCTGGCCTAGCCTTTTTTAACTAAATATGCTTATAAAAAAGCCTAGGCCTTTTCTATTTGAAAAAATCTTGGCCTGACCTGATCCTGTGTAGGCTAGGCTGTAGGCCCCTGTTAGTTGGTCTGACCTATTTCCACCCCTAACTCTGATCATCAAACTTCTGAAGAATGGCAAGCTTCCAAAGTTTCTAGCTGAAGATTATGAAGTTTTTTAAGATCTCAAGTCAGACGCTGATGTTATCAAGGTTCTGATTGATGATTTTGAAGATTTTAATTTCAAGCTATGTGATTCTTCTATTCATGCTTCATCAACTTTTCATCATAAGTCAATGAATTTGAAGATAAGGATAAAGGATGTGTGATCAAAATAGTACACGGTACAAAATGAAATTGTTCTTCTATTACCTGATTTTATGGGCGAAAGGATTGTACTATTTTTCACACCTGTCACTATTCTGTTAGTGTATAGCTACATTTTCGTATTCCTGATTTTCTCTTCAACGGTTCCTTTTTCATGCTATATATAGAGGACTTGGAGACTTGAAGAAAGTTGCTGAATTTACAAAACTTTTTCTACGTGAAAAACTTCCAACTTTGTGCAAACTTTTCTTTAAGTATTTTTTGTATTTCATTTGTGTAAAATCTGCTTGTGTAGAAGCAAATTGTAAACACACAATCTTTATACAAATTGTTTGTTTGAAGTTCCTTGAGGGACCAGTTAGGTCAGTATCCTTAAGAAGACATTGACTGTTTGTCTTTGTGGTTCGTTAGTCACCAGTTGTTACTAGTACATTTGTAGTCAGTTGATTATAATGGATTAAGTCCTTGTGTATAAGGAGAAATCATCTTGGCGGGTGGACTGGATTAACTTTGATTTTCATGCGAACTAGGATAAAAATCCTTGTATCTCTCTCATTGTTTAATCTTTTGATTGTTGAGTTTTTGAGTTGGTAAAAAGCTTTTGTTTTTAAAACCCAATTCAACCCCCCCCCCTCATTTCTTGTGTTTTTCGCACTTCAATTGGCATCAGAGCTCCGGTTCTGATTATGATAAAAAAGCTTTATCAACACTTCACCGTGTTTAGTACCAATCTAGTTTGTGTAAGAAACAATGGCTGCTCTAGCTGCTACTAACAATGAGAAAGATCACTACAATACCAAACCACTAGTCTTTGATGGTGATAAGTTTGACTACTGGAAAGATAGAATCGAAATTTTCTTTCTTGGTTATGATGTAGATATTTGGGATATTGTAGTTGATGGCTACATTCACCCAGTTGATGTTGCAGGTAACAAAGTAGCAAGAAGTGCTATGACTGATCAACAAAAGAAGGACTATAAGAAGCATCATAAAGCAAGAACTATATTGCTTAATGCTATCTCTTATATTGAGTATGAGAAGATAACAAATAGAGATATTTCCAAGTCTATCTTTGATTCCTTAAGGATGACTTATGAAGGGAACGCTCAAGTAAAAGAGACAAAAGCTTTATCCCTAATCTAGAAATATGAGGCATTCAGAATGGAGGATGATGAAATAGTTGAGACGATGTTCTCAAGGATTTAGATTTTGATTGCAAGACTTAAGGTTCTGGACAAAGGTTACTCAATTGTTGACCATGTCGAGAAGATTATCAGAAGTCTCCCCAAGAAATAGAGACCTATGGTAACTGCCTTGAAGTTATCTAAAGATATGAATAATATCAGTCTTGAAGAACTTGTTAGTTCTTTAAGAAGTCATGAGATAGAGCTCGAAGGAGATGAACCTCAGAAGCAAGGTAAATATGTTGCCTTGAAGTCCAAGCCTAATAAGGCAAAGGCTTATCAAGCTGAGGAAGAATCAGAAGATTCTGATGAAGACTCAGAAGATGATGATGATGAGTTGTCACTGATTTCCAGAAGGGTTAACAGACTTTGGAAACATAGGCAGAATGGTCAAGAAAAGTTCAGAGGAGCAAGGAAGATCTCTGGTCGTTCTGACTCATCATCTGTACAGAAGAAACAGGGTTCTGGAAAAGAGGTTATTTTCTATGAGTGCAATGAGCCAGGTCACTACAAGAATAAGTGTCCTAAGCTCATTAAGGACAAGAGGCCTAAGAAGAAATTCTACAAAGGCAAGAAGAGGCTCATGGCTATATGGGACAACTCAGATTCTGAAGAGGAACAGGCCAATGTTGCATTGATGGCAACATCAGCTGATCCTGAAATTTCTAAAGCATCAGAACCCAAGGAGCTGTCAAAATTAGAATCTGACTCCGATCTTGAAGAGGTATTTTCTAAACTATCTCGTTCTGATTTAGAGTCATGTCTCTCAGAAATGCTAGAAAAGTACCAAAGTCTTCAAAGTAAATACAATGATTTTAGAAAGATCGTCTTCATATAGGCTAAGGGCCAGTAATCTCTATGTGTCCAAAATATCTTGTTAGACCTAGTAAATACAAGGACTAGGTGCCCTAACCATAAACTAAAGGTTAAACACATAGACTAAGTGTCATACCCTAAATTTTGACCACAAGACTTCACACCAATGTGAAAATCATCACCATAATATGGATGTGCTTTCATACCTCACCAATCTTCTCAAATATTGTTGAGTATTCACCTTAACCAAGGATTAGGGTTTTGAGCCCTCTCAGAGCATTCAAGCAAGGGATCAATCAAGAATTTACATGACCTTCAACTTGTAAAGCCTACCAAACATCCATGAAGGGTCTAGAGATCCTTAACATCAAGAATTTAACACAAGATTGCATCATTTCAAGTTAATCAAGCCTCAAGACCATCAGTGTCACCAAATTAGGGTTTTGATCGACCAGGGCTTCCAAAGAGAATTTTTCATTTGGGAATGAGCCAATACTTCAATACATGATTGAATAAGCTCAAAAACCTCATGAGTCCATTCATAAGTTCAAAATAGCCTCATGAGTTTGCATCTATCAAAAATCAAGAATTAGGGTTTTGACCTAATTCAGTCCCTATGTTAACTTTTGAAGTAAGACATGATCCAAGACCTCAAGATATGTTTCAAGGACCTCAAATACATCATATTGATCTATTCACAATATTGGATTGATTCAAAGGACTTGATTCATAAGCAATACATGGATTCAAATTCATTTGGACCACAAACTAGGATTCTTGAGAAAAAGTCAACCATACCTTTGACTTTTGACCAAGACATGATCTCAAACCTTGAAACATGATTCAAGACACTCAAAAATACCTTTGTAATCCATCCATTAGATTCAATTTATCCCAAGGACTTGATTTCATAAAAGATCACAAAGTTCAAGTTACATCTAATGTAAAAAGTCAACTGTGATCAAAACCAAGTTTGACTTTTGGATTTTTTTGGCAAACATGGCCTCTTTAAGTCAATAAAAATGTTAACTTATGATTTAGATCATGATCAATCAAGAAAAATCAAGGAAAACGAGGTTAATTGCAAAAAGGGCAACCTTGAGAAATTGAAATTTCACTAAGTTATGGAAAGAACTTGATTTTTACCCAACTTTGCAAGACCATAACTTGTGATCCAAGCAACCATTTTCTCCCATCCAAACCTCAAATGATAAATATTCTTACATACAACAAGATTGCAAAGCTGAAGTACCCTAAAAAATGCCTAGATTTTGAGATATGAAGCATTAAAGTTAGGGTTTCATGAGATTTGGAACTTTGACACTTAGAAATTTCTAGGCAGAATCTACCTCATGTTTTGCCCAACTTTGGTGGCCTTTTTCATTATGATACAAGATGAATTAAGACCAAATGTAAACATCAAAGTTGAAGTATGATATACAAGATTTCCAAAGAGTACAAAAACATCCATTGATTCAACTTGAGCAAGAAGTTATGAACCTCACAAAGTTCATTGCTACGAACTGTTTTTTTGACAGCATTGGCACATAACTTACCTCCCACGATTTTCAAGCCAACTTTAGACACTTGCATCATTGGATTTCTGTCCAATATCGACACAAATGATGAAGGAATCTGAAACATAAAACAAGGGGTCAAGAATCTATCCATAACATGTGCAAATTCATCATGGCATGAACCTTGAAATTCAGTTTTGTCATCTTGCATTTATGTGGTACAAAGAGGTGGCATGAATCAAGTTCATATGAGTCCAAATGAGTCAACACTTATCCAAGAATCAAAAGACCTAAAACCTGCAAGTTTAGCTCAAGTCAACGGCTACATGAGACTTTGACTACATGACAAAACACATTGGACAATAGAGTGATTAAGCCTTCATTCACTATTTCTTGCAAAACAAACTTGCTCTACTATAAATAGAGGTCATTTCTGGTTGATCAAAACACACAAAAAAATACCACAACTTTGTTTTCTCATTCTCCCTCTCTTGCTCAAAATTTCAAAGTTTCAAGGATCAAACTTGGAATTCTCAAAACCAGAGCCTAAAACACTCAAACAACCATACAAACAAATCAAAAGTCATCCATTGAAGGTGTTCAAATACTCACCTTCATCTCAAATCACCAAAATCAAAAAGTCAACCATCAAAACCTCAAATTTTGACTTTTCTGCATTTTTCAAGCCATGTCTTGATTCAGTCCATTTCAAAACCAAGCAACACCTCAAACACGCTATAATATATACCCTTAAGGTGTTCCAAGCATAGTTTCTCAATTGTAACACCATTTGAGAGAGTTTCCACTTTGGTCACTTTTGCTAATTTTGCAAGAAAGGGATAGTTTTTATTCCTAAGGTTTTATTTGGATTTTGATCATCCTAAAAGCTTCCAATGGATCCATTAAGAGTGTCCAAGGCATTGGATTGCTTCTGTCACAAGTATCTTGGAGGTTAGCAAGTGGAGCTTCAAGAAGTAAGTGATAACGCTAAATCATATCGTTTATTTGGCTTGATTTATATGCATTTATTTGTGACTATTATTAATTTATCTTGATTTATGTTCTATTATATGATTAATTTACTTCATTTTACATATTGGGGAGAATTTGGATTAAAGAAAGAAAAGAAGAAGAAATGGAAGGAAAAGAGAGAAGAAAAACAAAAAAAATGGATTTTGCTGATATGACGGTCGTCACAGGTCCATTACGACCGTCATGCGTATGACGACCGTCACGCAGACGAAATATCATTTAACATTCAAATCAGTTTTTGTCACGATCACTCTCTCTAAGATTTCTTCCTACACTTTCTCCACTCACTGCCCACTACTGGAAGTTACTCCCATTCCCTCCATAACTCACCCATGATCTCTGGAAGTTGAAGAAGGAATTATCTCCTATAAATAGGCCTTAGATTCACAGTTTATGGGGGAGCCTTCGACGTATCGGAGTGCTTCCAAAATTACCAATTGAAGCTGAATTTACGTTCTTGCATTATTTTCCCATTCCCTTTTCCTTTTATTCCCATTTGTATGGTTTTATTCGTTCCTGTACCTTTTACTTCTTGCCAAAGTAGAATCCTTCCGACATTGTGGAGGACTACCCAAGGATTTGATCAGTACAATTTACAGGTTTTTATTAATTGAATTACTACTTTATTTCTGTCATAATGCATGCTTTATTATTCAGTTGTTTATGTCTATTTCCGTTTGCATTAATTATCATGTCTAGCTAAATTAGTTTTATCGATATGTAACCGAATTAGTAGGACAGGATTCGATAGTAACCGGTACCTTCCCTTTTTACAAACAACCTTTCTGGCCGTAGTTTTTTATCTTAAATTCTAAATAAACCTTCGTCGCGACAGCGAGAAATTATTTACAGTAGTTTCGCCACGACAGTGGGAAATTCATAAAGGTACGAACCAACAAGTGACAACTGAGGCTAGGACCAGATAGTAAAAACTAGTCATTCGTTTTAAAAAGAGCGACAACGCTTTAAAAGGGATTAGAACTTAATGGTTTTCAAAAAGTAATTTTAACCCCGAATGGGATAGCGACAGCATACGTTCCGCCTTAGAATTATGACCCGAGTCAACAACCATCGTGAGGCAAAGGTCTTTAAACGAGTATTTTCTCCTGAAAAGTGTTTGCAAAGATTTAAAAGCATCGGTGACCTGTCGAATCCCCAATAACTAAGTCCTTGCATACCGATATCCCTTTACCGCATTTCTTTAAACCAAAAATCTTTAGTTCCTTTAAATTTAGTTTCATCCGCATTTAACTTTCCTAATTCCATTAGCCTTAGATTTACACCGTAGCAATAGATAACGGTAGGTTGACATTGGTCTCTGTGGGTTCGAAAATCTTTTATATTACTTCGATATTTCCGTGCACTTGCGGACGCATCAAGTTTTTGGTGCCGTTGCCGGGGACCAACAGTCAATATGGTGATTCCGTTGTTGCATAATATAGACTAAGGCACTCTTATCTCAATTACTATGTATAACCCAAATTTCCCTTATAACTACCATCCCCATTATTATAGCTACCACCCCCAGTATTTTGAGGAACCACAAGCTCCGCTTAAATCTGACCTCGAAATATTATTAGAAGATTTCAATACGACGCATTCTCGACCAAATTCCCTCTATGATGAATACTCCCAATACTATGAGGAAACGCAAGAATTCGACAGATCTAACCTTGAACTATTACTAGAAGAATTCGAAGAGACGTTTACTCACTCTAGGATCGAATCTATGATGGAGCGCTTTATGGAGACACAAACTCTCCAAAATGAAGATTTTAGAAAACAACATCTCCAAATTGATGAAGACCTTAAGCAAATGAGCACTATAGTCGATTCCCTCGCGACTCACAGCAAGGCTTTGGAGACTCAAACCTCTTTGCTTACACAAACACCTCTAGGACCCTTTCTTGAGAGCCATGTGAATGTTGTAACCACTAGTAATGAAGAACAAATAGAAGATTCTAGGGAGAGTGATCATGAGTCTGAGGAGATTTTTGGTGAGAAAAGCATAATTATTGAGAAAAATCCACCGACACCACTCGAAAGGGAGGTTGTCGAAGAGGTAGAGAAGGAAGCACCCATTGTTGCTCCTCCTCCCTATACCCCACCTAATTCTTTCTCACAATTGGTTGCAGAAGCCAAGGTAGACTCCCAATCCAAAACATATGTAGAGGTACTGGAAAATACCCACACTAATGCACCTTTGTCTAAGGTCCCTCATAGGAAAAGAAAATTCGAGGACCGTGAAACTAAGGTCATTATTACTGTTAAAAGGGTACGATTAACTTTTGAGGTGGTGGATGAAATAACTAAGCCCAAATTTGAAAAGCTGATACGCAGGATAGATCCAGAACCACCACCACGCGTTCAAAATAAGAAACCACCCTATAGAAGAAAGAAACGAAAAGGTGAGGGATATAAGCGATGGCTTGATAAGTGGCCATGGAAACCGAAGACTATTCAAAGCTCGATCGAGGAACCATTCTCGAAAGAACCACCATGAGTACTTGCACTCCTTAGCCGTCGAGCTATCAACGTTAAACAAAGCGCCGTGTGGGAGGAAACCCACAAGGCTTTTATTTTAATTTGTTTGTTTACATTTGCAGAAAATAAAGAAATGTATCGCTTGTTACGCTTTAGCTATATCTAGGCGAAAACTCTCTACATGACGATGAGTTGTGCCCACGGACATTCCTACGAGTGTCGCTGCTGGTGGTGACACTGATGATGAGTACTTCCTCTGGAAGTAAGTAATATGATGAGTGGTGCAAGAATTACACAAACGAAGGCATCTCAAAATGCTCGTCGCCGAAGTAGAAGTGATCAATAAAGACATGGACATCAAGAGCAAGATCATAGAGGATTTAGCACGCAGTAGCATTCATACAGGTTCTATTTTTCCTTTTTCCACCTTTTATTAAAACATTGAGGATAATGTTTGGTTTAAGTGTGGGGGAGGAACTCTACCGCTTTCATTTTATCGCTTTTTAGTTTGATTTACTGTTGTTTCTAATATGTCAAAGTCTTTGCATGTGATGTCGAGTCTTTATGCGTGGTTTTTGCCTGTTATTCAAACTTCCCCAAAATTTCAAAATTTCAAAATTTTAACCTCCAACAAAAACTTTTTGATTCACGACATGGTACTCTGAAAGTATATAGGCTGTTTAGGCTATGTTAGAAAAACTTGGGAAAGTTTTGATAAAGTTGATATCATCCTGACACCCTTAACCCCCTAAATATGCAAAATAAACTTGAGTACCCATTATGCCGAGACCTTAAAGCTCCAGTTCTTTTAGTAATCCCTAAGTAGTTTATTTAAGCAGTCAGCACCATCCCAACCACACTAAGTAAGAAACCGATGCAAATAAGTGTATGATCTCTAGTTTAAAATAAGAAGAAAAATTATGAAGAAAAAGACTTGTTCCTTCTAAGTTAGGTGCTCCTCACCCGATCACTTAGCCCAACGGTACAAACCCTTTAAATTCAATTGATGCTTAAGCATGTTTGCAAAGAAAAATGAAATATCAATGAGATCATAGTTATTAACAAGTTTACTTGCAATGAATGTGTATGGATAACGGGCTTAATGTGATTGCATTAGAATGAAATAGGGTGAAAGAGAGCATGAGGTATAGGTTGAGTTATAATGGCATGACTCAGGTTAGTTTGCATAAGTAGGGAGTTTTTGAAATTGTGTCATTATGGTATCCTTGGTATTGATATTTAGTACCTGTCGATATAACATTAGCCTAGCAGCCACATATGATTAGAGTCTCACTGTGTCTTTGTTTCAAATTATATTTATTTCTTTTTAACATGTTGGTTGATTGCTTGAGGACAAGCAATGGTTTAAGTGTGGGGGTGTTTGATAACGCGAAATCATATCGTTTATTTGGCTTGATTTACATGCATTTATTTGTTACTATTATTAATTTATCTTGATTTATGTTCTATTATATGATTAATTTACTTCGTTTTGCAGATTGGGGAGAATTTGGATTAAAGAAAGAAAAGAAGAAGAAATGGAAGGAAAAGAGAGAAGAAAAACAGAAAAAATGGATTTTGCTGATATGACGGTCGTCACAGGTCCATTATGACCATCATGCGTATGACGACCGTCACGTTCCATTACGAGCGTCACGCAGACGGAATATTATTTAACGTTCAAATCATTTTTTGCCACGATCACTCTCTCTAAGATTTCTTCCTACACTTTCTCCACTCACTGCCCACTACTGGAAGTTACTCCCATTCCCTCCATAACTCACCCATGATCTCTAGAAGTTGAAGAAGGAATTATCTCCTATAAATAGGCCTTAGATTCACAGTTTAGGAGGGAGCCTTCGACGTATCGGAGTGCTGCCGAAATTACCAATTGAAGCTGAATTTACGTTCTTGCATTATTTTCCCGTTTCCTTTTCCTTTTATTCCCATTTGTATGGTTTTATTCGTTCTTGTACCTTTTACTTCTTGCCAAAGTAGAATCCTGCCGACATTGTAGAGGACTACCCAAGGATTTGATCAGTATAATTTACAGGTTTTTATTAATTGAATTACTACTTTATTTCTGTCATAATGCATGCTTTATTATTCAGTTGTTTATGTCTATTTCCGTTTGCATTAATTATTATGTCTAGCTAAATTAGTTTAATCGGTATGTAACCGAATTAGTAGGACAGGATTCGATAATAATCGGTACCTTCCCTTTTTACAAACAACCTTTCTGGTCGTAGTTTTTAATCTTAATTTCTAAATAAACCTTCGTCGCGACAGCGAGAAATTATTTACAGTAGTTTCGCCACGATAGTGGGAAATTCATAAAGGTACGAACCAACAAGCGACAACTAAGGCTAGGACCAGATAGTAAAAACTAGGCATTCGTTTTAAAAACAGCGACAACGCTTTAAAAGGGATTAGAACTTAATGGTTTTCAAAAAGTAATTTTAACCCCGAACGGGATAGCGACAGCATACGTTCCGCCTTAGAATTATGACCCGAGTCAACAACCATCATGAGGCAAAGGTCTTTAAACGAGTATTTTCTCCTGAAAAGTGTTTGCAAAGATTTAAAAGCACCGATGACCTGTCGAATCCCCAATAACTAAGTCCTTGCATACCGATATCCCTTTACCGCATTTCTTTAAACCAAAAATCTTTAGTTCCTTTAAATTTAGTTTCATCCGCATTTAACTTTCCTAATTCCATTAGCCTTAGCTTTACACTGTAGCAATAGATAACGGTAGGTTGACATTGGTCTCTGTGGGTTCAACAATCTTTTATATTACTTTGATATTTCCGTGCACTTGTGGATGCATCAGTAAGTGCATAAGAATTGAACTTTGTAAAATATGCATTGCTTTGATGTACATTAATCATGAACATGTCATACATATTATATTTGTTGTGTTTAAATTGTTTTATCATGCTATTATTGATTGTATAGAGTGGTAGCATAGAACTTGCAAAACATGGCCTATTTTGAAACCACAATCTAGACCTTGCACAACGAAGTGTAGGCGAGCGATCTCGGCTAGAGCTTGCACAGTGAGCTTGGCAGGTTTTATTTCATTTGTTTATTCACTTGTTGGTTATTCCTTGTGCATATTTAATTGTATCTTGGTTTGTTTATGATTAGTTTGCTGATTGATACACATGACTAAAGTGCATATAAAGGTGTGCTTGATCGAATGATATGGAATTGATAGAATGGGGAATATAATAGATTGGATGAGGTTGAGCTCTATGCAAATTGGAAAGATAATCCCAACGGATATTAAATGGTAATGTAATACCATGATTTAACCAATGATACTTGGTAAAGGATAATGATGGCTTGTATGCCTAATGAGGCATGTGAACTACTATGGTTGGTTGTTTTTGGCATGTTATACTACTATGTGTGATTTATATGTGATGAACATGTATGATTGATTAGATGTTTGTTTGTGTAATAACATATTTAAAAAACTATAAACATGAGTGAGGAAAGCTAGGAGATTACTAGGTAAGTGACTTAGTAAGATAGCCTAGGATGTGAAATGGTTTAGATAGTGATACTTGGACGTGATTGTACCATGGTATGTACAATGGACAAGTAGTCGTGTAATTAATGATTTTATATAGGCTTTGTATGGAACATGTGATATTATGGTGTGATTAAGGTGAATGTGATGACCTAGTGATTGGCGTATAGCTATAACTCGGTTAGGAGTATTTTTTTTTCCACTCAGTGGAGGCTAAGAGTGTCGGTGGCCATATCTAATGGATGGTGTATTTTATTAGTGGAGGCTAGGACTATCGTTGGCCATATCTGAGATGGATTGGCTATCACCACGCAGTGGAGGCTAGAGGTACTGATGGCCATATCCTATAGATAGTATGTTCTATTTGGTGGAGGTTGGGTACTATGGTTGGCCATATCTGGTGGTTTGTGTTCCGTGCAGTGGAGGCTAGGGGTGTTGATGGCCATATTATATAGATGGTGTATTCTATTGGTGGAGGTTGGGTACTACCGATGATCATACATGACGGATAGATCTTTGTGACCGGTTGTGGAGATAATCACCCTTAAATTATAGTTTGAATTCCCGAGTGTTGATTGTTTGAGTTAGTGAACTCTAGAGACATGTTTCCATACATTGCAAATGGTGTGAACTCAAGTCTTATCCATTTTTCCCATTGGCTTGAGTTAGAATTTGATTAGAACCCTATAGAGTCGAATGAATCCATAAGATAGGGGAACCCACTGAGATTATTATCTCACCCCATTATTGTTGTTATTTTTCAGGTCTTATTTGCATGTTTAGTTTGTATGTGGAGTTTTGCTTGGATGTTTCAAAAGAAGACTAGATTATGTCATTCCTCTATGTAATATGTATCTTGTATAATGATGGATATTGTACTCGGATCTTAGATTTTATTATTTGGCACTTTCCATACCTTGTACCATTGTAGTTTTCTTTTGTGTTTTGTAGAAATGGTCAAATATGTAAATTCTGCCAATAGGCACTTATGATGGTGTCAGTGCCAGAGAATAACACTTGTATGATATTATTATTATTATTATTATTATTATTAATACACACACACACACACACACACACACACACACACACACACACACACACACACACACACACACACACACACACACACACACACACACACACACACACACACACACACACACACACACACACACACACACACACACACACACACACATATATATATATATATATATATATATATATATATATTATCCAGGACGTTACACATTAGGATAATTTGTCTATGCAATTTATATGTTTAAATCATTGTATTAAGATAAAATAATTTATTGTTCGGTTCTTACCTTCTAATTTGATTTTAAGGTTAATCTTTATGTTTCTTTACTCCTTTATTCTATTTAATATAATGTTTATTTTCATTTACTCATCTATTTTACTTAATCTAAATTATAAATATTATCAAAAGTGTCATAACATAAATTATAGAAAAAATAGTTCTCTCTTTCGCATTACACATTTTGATATAGCAAACGAATAATTTAGCAATTCATTAAAAATTTAGATATAACCTGACCCGTGCGAATGCGCAAGTCCTTGACTAGTTTAATATAAAAGTTCTTTACTAATTCAAATGAAATACTCTCAAATACTTGAACATAAATTTTAGGCAAAACTATTGTCTAGGTTCTTTAAGTTATTTTAAAATATCAAATTAGTCCCTTAAGTTTTTTTTTTGTAACGCTTTGGTCCTTTTTTTAAAAATCTCCGTTATACAATAAATTACAAACTCATATACCACTTGAATTGGTTTTTCGCGCTGATTACGAATATGTAATTAATTTTGCATTTGATTATGTATTTTGGTCGGATCGTTGGTTTTTCATTGTGTATTTTGTCCATTTTTACTTGATTCTCATGAACCGTAACTTGTTTGATAAATTTGATTGCATATACGTGATCAGCGCGAAAAATCAGTTCAAATGGTATATGAGTTTGCAATACGGAGATTTTTAAAAAGGAACCAAAATGTTACGGAAAAAAACTTAAGGTACTAATTTGATATTTTAAAATAACTTAAAGGACTAAAACAATAGTTTTGCCTAAATTTTATTTTATAAGTATATTTGGTAATTGTTTGAATGAAAATAAATTCTTTCTTAACTTGTTGGTATTTATTTTTTAAGTTATTAATTATCATTACTATAAATTTTATTTGATGTACCTGTGATTTATGATTATGTAAATTATGATTTGAGTATCCTATCGGTACTATAATTTTTTGTGTCATAATATTTATACATTGTTATATTTCTTATTTAATATTTTTGAAACTATTATTTAATAAATAAGAAATTTCTCTGTAAAGACATGTAGTATTTTTTATTTTATGAAATCCAATCATTAATTTTAAATTTTATTTTTATTAAAAGGAATTTTACTTCTCTTTATATTATATAAGATGGACTTACTATAGGTGTGACATTACTTGACATGATCATTGTGTAATAGAGAAAATAGTTGAGTATTTGTATAAATATTTTTAAAGCTCTTACATTAATAATTCAACTATTTTTTCTATCAAGTGGAAGAATTTAACATGTCAATTATATAGAAATGAAAAACAAATATTATTTATCTAATATGATATTATTTTATAGAGATTTATATTGATGATATTATAGTTTTATGTAATTGATGAAAATTTAAGACTACTTGTGTTATATTCTCAATATTAATTAAATTAAAGTCTCATGTTTTTCGCCACGTATATTGTAATATGTTTCTCAAATGTGTATGATTATAATTATAGCATTTGATTTTTGAGTGAATTATTACGATGTTACATATGATCATATATTCTATTTTAAATTATATGGATGCGATCTCACTCAAATGACAGTAAACCTTTAATATGACCAGCATATTCTTTTATGTGAAGTTATTTAAATAATGATATATTCTATTTACGTACAAAATATGTTGTTGAGTTTGTAAAACTTTAATGATAATATATTATACAACCACTTCTATGTATAATTTTGCACTAAAAAATAAAATTAGTATTTCATTGTATAATCAAAGTACTTAATCCTGATGAGTTCTAATAAATCTTTACCATATTCATGTTGGATCAGTAGGATTGCATGTGTGCACAATAGTATAATCTTAAAAAATTTAGATTATCATTCTCATATTGTCATATATTCTTGTGCGCACTATAAGTATGACTTATTCTAAAAGGACTTCAAAATAAAAAATAATTTTAGGAAGTCTTATTCTATTATATTGAGATATATATTATTCTCTTAATCTCATGTAATATCATTACTTGATGTTTATGTCGATATTGAAAAGGCACAATAAGTCTTTAGGATGCAATAATATTGTATTATTCTATCTTCAATATTTCACATCTGTTATGTCATAAGAAAGTACAAGAATAATATGAATACTTTTATCCATTAAATATAATTACTTTCGTAATAGGGTATGTCTATATGTAATTATTATTCTTAGACCTATATAGATATTCTATGATATTTAATTTAAAACTCATTAGTACTTTGATTCCTTGGTAGCATTTTCAAATATACTCCTATTACGAATTGAATAAATCGTGATGAATTGAACTATTCAGTTAAGCCCAATGAGAGGTCTCTTCTCGTAATCGTTTAGTTATTTAAGTGTTTCCCCTATTCACAAGTGTTTTTAGCAAACAATCACGAGTTTAGTTCACTTGCGAGATTAATTTGAAAAACCTCGAAAGCAATTGCTATAAAGTAAATGTACAAGGAAAAGTGTTTGTGAATTGAGTGAGAATGTTTGTATAAAGACAAAGTGGATGCAAACTATAACAGTAAAAAAGCTTGAATGAATGTGATAAACAAAAAGTGAAATAAATGACATTACAAAAATGCAGTAAATAACATTAAATTAAAGTGTTTCAATTAAGGAAACATAAAAATAATGAAAGAAAATGATGCAAACCCATACACGTTCCTCATGAATTGTTTGGCTCTTTGACTCGAGTACTCCAGTTTTATAGAGAAAGATATGAATTTTTGCAACCTTGATTACCATGTGTGAGCCTTTTATTTATACAAGACTACTCCCTTCGGTCACTATTATAAGCAAAAAAATACTTTTAGATTCATTGAATAAATGATGTATCTGGTCATTATTATACATCTGATACATAAATTATTTAATGCACCTAACAAAATTTTTGTTGCTTATAATAGTGAAGAGCGTGTATAGATAATTGTCATCGACAATTTACTCCTAGAAAATAGACATGTGTCAAAAACATGCGTTTCAACCTTCTAAAACATCTCCATGTTGTCAGAACTTGCAAACTATCGAAAACCATTATCCCATGTTATTAACTGCTCAAAGCAAATAATTTCCTTCTTGTCGAAGGTAGTTAGTGAAAACCCCAAGTGCTGAGACAACTTCTCTAATGTCTTTTGGTTTCCAAAATCTTCTAAGTCATTGACGTATGTTGAACACTTCGACCTTAACATGGTGTCGAATGATAAATTATATATGTTCTTAAGAGTTTTCCAAATCATGTTCAATATATTCTCTTGAGACTCTTCTAAACCATGTTCAAGATCTATATGCGTTTTTATATTAGTTGAAGATTGTCAATAAATGCTAACAACACTTAGTATTTCCTCAACATAACATTCAATTGACTTTTCCCTAGGTAGAAATTCTAGGCTAACAAATGCCCTCCAAAAATGTCACTTTTAATCATATTTCTTCCAACCATATTTCTTCCTAAAACTTGTGAGAATAAAAAATGGCTCCAAAAAGTGAATTTGGGCCTACTCCACGTGTTCCCTTAGTTGCTACAATTGAAGAACTTTTTTTCATTAATGATCGCACCTACGTCCCCGAGCCTCCCATGGAAGATGGGAGAAGAAACGTCTAGTATGGTGACACATTAATTCCTTATTATATTTTAGGTACGATTTTTGCTTTCATGGGTTCCTTTCCTAGGCGTGTTAAGAAACTTCATGTTTTGAAAGATTCCTTCCCCAAATACACTTCTTTTGAGCCCTTGGTATTTTGGGATCAACCCTTTGATTTTAGTTTCTTCAAAAATAAGGTATTTCAGTCACCTCCTCTGACTGATGATAACTCTTCTTTCATCCAGTCGCTGAATAGGGTTCAAGAAAATAGAAAACACTTCTATAAAGATTTAGCTATTTTTGACCTAATGCAACTCTCAGAGTTGGTTCCAAATACAACTCTAACATGCTCCTTGCAGCCTTGTGTTTTTGGGATACCTCTACTAACACTGAAATTCTGGTATGCAAATCTCAGATGTCCTGAGATATGTCGAGATACTTGATCTCTGCTAAGAACAATGACAAGAAGCAACACAATGAAAACTTACAAAAAATAAACAAACACACAGTAATTGTTAATCCAGTTCGGTGAACAACAACACCTACGTCTAGGGGCTAACAAGCCAGGAATGAAATCCACTATATAATATTAATTCTAAGCTAAACAACCTCCGGTTTATAACTTATCACTTAATCACTACCCGTGCTTAATTTCTACCCGCAGCAGTGACAGAAATTACAACTCAATATAAACAGTCCAGCTCAAGTATCAACACGACACAAGAGAGGCTCACAAAAATACAAACCCTGGTACGCACTAAGAAATAATGTATGTTCCACACTTTTCTTAGGTTAAATACATCCTATTTATAACCAAAAATAAGACTAGATTTGGGCTTCAAAAATGTAGCAATTCTGTTACATAGAATCTGCAACTGATTCTCCAAAAGAATAGTTTCTTCAACTCAATGTTTCCCAAAGTGACTCCACACTTAGAAAACAACATCTTCAGATTCCTACAGAATCTCTGATTCCTCAATCTTGAACACCACCTAGGATAAACAAATATTCCTAGAATAATCTCAAATCTGGAAGAAAAATATCATAATCATAAACTGAAAAGTAACAGACAAACATGTCAAATCATCATGATAGGACATCTCGTCTAACATCTTGATCTTTAGTTAGTTCTTCATGTTAGAACGTCTTATCCAACATCAAGCTGTCAAGTTAGTTTTACCAAAATTGATGTCAACCTCAAAAGCTTGGACTCATCAATCTCCCCCTTTGACAGATTTTGGCTAAAACTAACTAAATAACCCTTGCAAGCAGAAACACAAAGTCAGAGGATAAAAACAATCAGAACAACAACGGAAAAAACTAAAACACTCTAAAGCCTCCCCCTCAAACAGTTCCTTCTTCTGCAGCAAGAATCATCGAACTCTCCCCTTCAATAGCAGCATTCAGTAGTTAGCAGAGGAGTGGTTTGCAAAGTTAGTATTACTCCCCCTTTTTAGACATAATATGACAAAGGTAGTTAAACTAATTATACAACCAAGCCATAACATAAAAGTTAAAGATACATAACAAGCACATGAAGTGCCAAAAAAAATTATCATGGGCATTAAACCCTTACATAACCACAAAAAAATAAGACTACATTCAGATATCATCTTTAGTAGCCTCGTCATCCTCATCTTCTTCTTCTTCCTCTGCAACAAGGTCATCATCAGCCTCAACTTCAGTATCTTTAGCATCAGTATCTTTAGCTCCATCCTTATTAGTATCATCAATCCCATCAGCAGCTTCAGTGCCCTTGTCCTGCTCAACTGTGAAGGCCTGTATTAGCTGTTCAAGTTTAGCCTTCCTAGTTGTGTTGGACTTGATGATAATATCTAGGTCCTTGCAAGTCTCTTTTAGCTGGGAAATAATATCCTCCTCTGAAGTTGTAGGAACAAATGTTGAAGCAGATGTCAAACAATATATGGGAAATGACTGCTAGCAAACAACTAATAGTGCAATATCAAAGGAGATTCCCTTTTCATTGCATAATCTACAGGCACCAGATACCAGGATGCTAATCCAGGATTATACCACAAATAAGGGAAGGAAAGCATATATACAACTTAGTTATAGTTGATGAAGTTTGCTTCAGAACTTGATCAAAGATATAGGCACCAAAATCAATTTTCCTTCCTTTACCAACAATACAAATTAACTTTCCTATCCCAGTAGAGATGGTTGAAGTGTGGTTGGTAGGAACCCAGTTGACAGTACCAATTCTATGCAGAATTGCATACTTCACACTGAGCTTCCCAGCTGACAGCTTCCCTTTTCTTGGCCACTGCTTCACAGTTTTGCAGGTGATCTCCTGACACACCTGATCACCAGTCTCTTCAACCTCAGGTTGATGGTTTTCTAATCTTTTCAAGAACTTGTTGATCACAGTGGAGGACAATGTCACAACATTTCCTTTGACATATACTTTTCTGAAGTCTTCACTGTTAACATCATTACAACCTTCAAGAATGTTAACCACAAATTCCTTCACAAGCTTCTTGAAGCAGGGACTAAATTTAGTGATTGTTGTCATCAAGCCAACATCTTTAATCAGCTTTAACACCTCTTTGCACTCAAGAGAATTTTTCCCTAGTTCTCTTTCCAAGGCAACTCCCATTTGGTACACATATTACCATCTTCCCACGTTTTCAGCATCATGGAATGAAACATTGTCCAAAGAAGCTTTTGGTAGAGCATCAACCTTCTTATTAGAAGCTCGTTTCTTTACGTGCATGATGTGCTGGACATCTCTTTCAACATCATAGTCTGACTCAACCTTTCTCTTTTCGACACAATAGCAACCTTACTCCAAGGTTTTTGAGGTCCAATCACAGATTTCTTGATAGAAGTGTTCTCTTCAGCCACACTCTTACCTTTTCTACACTTCAGTCTCTTGGCTATACCAGGGTGGAGACTTTTAGCAATGATCTCATCATCAGAAGGCATGTCATCAACAATGATAGCCTGATCAGCAGCCTTTCCAACAGTACCTTCAAATGCTTGATCCTTTAACTGAGATTCTTCTACAGAGGGAGATGTTCCGCCATCTGCTTCGACATTTCTTACCATATAATCAACAAGGGTGTGAAGATTCCCTTTTGATTTTTCGTGATCGTCCTATTCAACCCTTTTCTCAACAACATTCTTCTCATTCCCTACGTCTGTTTCAACAACCAGTGCAAAGGTAGTGGGAAGAATCTGAGCCAAAGGTATAGTAATCCCAGCAATGTTCAGACGACTCCCTATATTTAAAGTTCTAGCAACCATTTCACTAATTCTCTTATCAGTATCAAATATTTCTTTCTCAGTCCTAGGGTTAGGAAAAACATCAAAGGTCTTTGAAGTATTACTTGTAGGGAGTTCCTTAGATCTTTTCACAAGTAGTTTGTCGGGCTTACATGGCACCATAGCCAGAGGAGTAACATCAATCTCATCAGCCGCAGACAACTTCCCAGACTTAGCCCTAGCTGCTGATGATGAAATGTTCTCCTTCTTGGTTACCCCTTTTGAAGATTGTTGTTGAGACATCTTGGAGTACTGGAGAGTAAGAGAGAAGCAAGTTGGATTAGGTTTTTCTTCGAGCAGGAAGGTGAAACAGTTTGTAAGGAAGGATACAGTATGAGGGAGATGTGTGTGAAAGGGGTTTAGGCAAATTTGAAATGATTAATTTTGAAACTCACTATTTTGTTGGGAACATACATACACTTAAGTAGTATTCCCACCAATTAATTTCTCAAAATCCTCAATCATACAAAACCCTAATTTTCCCTTTAACTCATCAACCTGATTTTTTGGACCATTAGTGATTCTCAAATTGTCATAGTATGATTTCACGACATCTTGTGTGACATTATGATTAGTCAACATTTGTCTCTTCCCTATGAGTTGAGAGCAACTTTCCCTTGTTGCTAAGTCTTCAGCTTCTGTAGTTAAAACATCAGTAACAACATAAGCACACCTCTTTTTTTCAAGATCATCAACCAATACCTTCCTTTGAAGTAGTTCCAGAATCCTTGAAATAGTCAGATGTCGCAACTTACTGTGTGATATCTTGGTTAGCTTTCCACATATTCCTTCATCATTAATATTCAGATTTGAGGTATCTCTGCCTGCTGCCTTTGACACCATTTTCTTCATCTTCTGAATATGATAAGGTTTCTGATGCTTCACTTCATCTTTATTTGACATGGTTGAACACTCTGTCTCTAGAGGAATCCACACATAAAAGTTATTCTTGGATATGCCTCCCTTCATGATAACTTCATCCTTATCATTAGTTACCCAACACTCAGATTTGGTAAAGTTAACCTTGAAGCCTAGGTCACAAAGTTGGCTGATACTTATCAAATTTGCAGTCATACCTTTGACAAGCACCACATTATCAAGTCTAGGCTAGCTAGTATAATCCAACTTCCCAACACCTATAATTTCCCCTTTGGATCCATCTCCAAAGGTGACATAGCTAGTGACATGTGATTTAATATCCACCAGAAAGTCCTTGACACCAGTCACGTGTCTAGAACATCCACTATTAAAGTACCACCTCCCACTAGCAGAGGCTTTTAGTGTGGAATGAGCTATGAGGGCCACAAATTCAACCTCGGGAATCCACTTATTTTATGCTTTACTAGTCTGCATCTTTCTGAGAGGTGAAAAAGATTTGGGATAGCCATATAGCTTGTAGCAGTAAGGTTTAATGTGGCCATACTTACCACAATGATAACATTTCCAGTCCTGCCTCTTGCTTCTTGAAGAATTTTTCTGATATCTGTGTTGATGTTGGGACATCCCTTTTAACATCTTTTGATTCCGCTTTCTTCTAGGCTAAGTGGATCTTAATGTTGCCTCTTTTCTTTTGTTCATCACACCTTGGTCATTAAAGCCAAGTCCTCTGATATCTCCAGCATTCTCTCAAATTGAATAATCTCGTCCAGCACATCAGAACAGTTGTTGAACATTCTAACAGTTTTGGTTATATTGTCAAGCTTGTAGTCGAGCAAAAAAACTTCCTCCTTTAGATCAGAGATGGTGTCTAGGTACTTTAACTTTTCATCCTCAAAAGGGACTATAACACTATGTTGATCCTCTCCAAGCTGACATATTTCTGCACTTCTGATCCATAACTCCCTGTAAGAGTTAGCCAGACCATCATATGAAAGTTCTCCAATATCTGATTCACCATCAGAGTCAAATACCCCAGTAAGAGCAGAAACCTGTTTAGCTGATTCTCCTTCACTTGAAGAATCATCCTTATACCATGATGTAGACAACTCTTTCTTCTCCTTCTTGAGAAAGGTGGGACACTCAGACTTGATGTGTCCAAATCCTTTACATTCATAACACTGAATTCCTTTCCCTTTGTTAGCTTTCTCTTTATTTTTGGACTTTGTTTCAAAATCCCTCCTTTTGCTGTTGTCGGATGACTGAGTTTTAACATTTGATCTTGACTCCCCGTCCATCCTCTTCAGCAGTTGATTGTATTGCTTTCCAAGAAGCACAACTGCCTTAGACAATTCTTTCTTGGAGTTTGACTTACATTCATCTTGGTTAGACACCAAGGTTATGCTTTTCTTCTTCTTAGATTTCTCACTGATAGCCATTTCAAAGGTTTGAAGAGAGCCCCATGAGTTCATCCACTTTCAGGGTATTTATATCTTGAGCTTCTTCAATGGCAGTTACTTTCATGTCAAACTTCTTGGGAGGAGATCTTAGAATTTTTTAGACCAACTTAGCTTCTGGAATCTTTTCTCCAAGATCACTTGAAGTATTGGCTATATCAACAATGTTCATATAAAAGTTTTGAATACTTTCATTTTCTCTCATCTTCAAGTTTTCAAAATTGGTTGTGAGAAGTTAAAGCCTAGATGATTTTACCCTAGAGGTTCCTTCATGTGCAATCTTTAAAATCTCCCAAGACTCCTTAGCAACAATACAATTCTTGATCAACTTGAATATGTTCATGTCCACACCATTGAATAAGGCTTTAAATTCTTTGGAGTTACCTTGGGTGAGCTTGTCATCTTCATCATCCCAGTCTTCCTCAGACTTTATAACATCAGTAATCTTACCTTGTTGATCTCTAACCTTGGGAGGATCCCATTCTTTGACCACAAATATCCAAGCTTTTCCATCCATGGACTTAATAAAGGCCACCATGAACTTTCCAATATTCATAATCGGATCCATTAAGAATATGTGGTCTATTCAATATTCCCCCTTCTTTGTCCATTGTACCAGAAAGTAACTTCCTTGAATCTCACCCAGATGCAGAGAAGGATGTCTGCTCTGATACCAATTGAAATTCTGGTATGCAAATCTCAAATGTACTGAGAGATGTCGAGACACTTGATCTCTGCTTAGAACAATGACAAGAAGCAACACAATGAAAACTTACAGAAAATAAACAAATACACAATAATTGTTAGCCCAGTTCGATGAACAGCAATACCTACATCTAGGGGCTAACAAGCTAGGAATGAAATCCACTAGATAATATTAATTCTAAGCTAAACAACCTTTGGTTTACAACTTATCACTTAATCACTACCCGTGATTAATTTCTACCTAAGACTCTTCCTATGTATGAGACCCTTCTCAATTTCCTTTCAATCACAGCAGTGACAGAAATTACAACTCAATGTAAATAGTCTAACTCAAGTATCAACACGACACAAGAGAGGCTCACAAAAATATAAACCCTAGTACACACTAAGCAACAATATATGTCCCACACTTTTCTTAGGTTAAATCCGTCCTATTTATAACCAAGAGTAAGACTGGACTTAGGCTTCAAAAACGCAACAATTATGTTACACAGAATCTACAACTGATTCTTCAAAAGAATAGTTTCTTTAATCTACGGTTTCCTAAAGTGACTTCGCACTTAGAAAACAGCATCTTCGGATTCCTACAAAATCTCTGATTCCTCAATCTTGAACTCCACCTAAGATAAACAAATATTCCAAAAATAATCTCAAATCTGGAAGAAAAATATCATAATCAAAAATTATAAAGTAATAGACAAAGATGTCGAATCATCATAATAGGACATCTCGTCTAACATCTTGATCTTCAGTTAGTTCTTCATGTTAAGATATCTTGTCCAACATCAAGCTGTCAAGTTTGTTTTACCAAAATTGATGTCAACCTCAAAAGCTTGGACTCATCAAACACATTTCACCTTCCTTGTGGGATGATAACCTCATACTCTTTAATATTTCCGCTATTGTTGGTCTTCGACCAACTAGAGAGCCTTTTAAGCCTTCAAAAATCATCAAAACCAAACCTAAGTTTGTTTTCACCAAAACTGCATATAACACGTTCATCGAGGATCATCATGCTACGACAGATCATGTGGAAGATCATGAATACATAACTTCATAATTTACTGGCTTTCCCATTATATCTTCCTCTCTCGATCTATTTAAGTGGCTAAAAGATTTATCCTTATCACCACCCAACTTCGTGAATGGAGAAACATCTCCCTCGACAAATTGATTTTATGTGGCGTGTGTGAATCCCTAGAGTTAGCATATCGCGGCCTCAAGAAACGAAAAATTCCAGAAAGTTTTCAGTTGGGTGGTCCTATCTAGTTCATACAATTGTGGCTTAACGCCACTTTCGAACCTTCCCTGAAAGCCAGGGTTCCTCCTAATTAATAGGTAGGAGTCGAAGGCCTAAGGCTCACCCAAATCACTCTAGATGGTGGTATAGTTGTGTCTAATAAGGTTTTTGGCGCTTACTTTGATATGTTTTACATATGTAAAACATTTATTTTGACTATGACACCCTTTGCAAATTGACAATGTGGACCTGTATGGTTCCGAAAACCATTTCCACACCCCTCACGGAATGGGTAGAAGGAAATACATGATATTTTGTTAGAATTCTTCCAACTCGCTCTGTTGTGGACAAAGCTCACCTTCTCTAATATAGGGATAAAAGCAACTAACTACCAGTCAAACTTGGTGGCCAAAAGTTTGGTTTTAGCCAACTGCTACCTAAATGCTTGATTCCCAAAGTAGAAGCTATTTTCTTTTCTATTGACGAACCAGACGAGAATTGGCTTGGGAGTTATAAGAGTTTCTTTAGAAAGAAAAAGGCAGTTCTCAACCCTCTCAAATTCTCCATCTCTTTCCATTGTTTTAAAGAGTTCGAGAACTGGTGGACGATGCTTTCTCCTTTTTGAAGGAGTTGGACACGAAAAACAAAGGTAATCCCTGTCGACTGATTTTAGAATGTAGAAAAGACTAAGGATGCACTTGCTTTAACTTGTTTTAATTTTTTTCTTAGGCTCTAACCAATTTTAATCAATATATTACAGGCATTTCCCACAATCCAAAATCGTCGATTGGTGCCTCTCTAGGAACAAACACTACAGGTAAAGTTTCTAACCTTATTTTCCTTTGATTTCCACCTATCCCTCTGAAACATCTGCCACAAAAGAAATACAATTCCCCTACTGAATCATCTATCCTTCGACTAAAGAAAAAGAAGAAAAGGGTTAAGCAAGAAACCGTTATGGTTTTTAATGATGAGGGGACCAAGTAAACCATAGTTCCTGCACTCAAAGAGAAAAAGAGAGGCATCACAACTCCTCGACAACCTGCTCAGAGTATTAGGAATGCACACTCAAGTCCAAATCCAAATGATAATAATGTAACCTACTACCTTGTTTCACTTTTCTTTAACTCTTCATTTTCAAACTCTAACGCTGCTTATACTCTTTTTATACTTGGGAAGTTTGTCGATGTCGACTCGGTAACCCTCTAGTCACAACCAAATGCATCTTGTAGTCATGCTCACTTCACCAACATCAAATATATAATGCCTTCGACAATCACTTCGCCATTTGTCCAACGTATCAACGATGGAGATGATGGAATAGTTGTCGATCAAATAAAGAAAACCACTAGAGGGACTTTGGGCTCAATTTTAGAAACTACTGAAAATCTAGCAGATGAGTCTCTGCTTGAAAAGCAAGATCCACCTACGCTTAAAGTAACTCCTCAGACTAAAAGGGTTGAGGCTCCAATGCCAAAGACTCTTGTTGAAACTGGTCATGCACAACAGACACATGGGGATGGTTCTATCGAGAAAACTTCAAATGTTGTATGCCCGACAAAGTTCGAGAATCTGTTGGGTATCCCTCTCATGAATGCATTCACGAGCATACTCATTCTTCCTCTACTTTAAAGTCTCAGTCCCAAGCTCTCGAGAGCCTCGGTAACATTTCTAGCTCGACTATAAGTCCAACAAATCCAGGGGTCAATCAGGACGAGAATCCAGTCGAGGCCTTCAAGAGAATTATGAATAGCTAAGATGAATTTCTTAATATATCTCTTACTTCTTCTGATGTTCCTACAGATGATAATTTTGTTGAGTTATTCCAACAGCTAAAGTCTAAAATTTTCGATATGGACCTCACTGAAACCATCAAGGATAACCCAGTTATTCTTTTTGAATTCTAGGGGTTGTTATTGAAGCTCAATAAGCCAGAGGTGTCAACTTCTATTGTTGACTTTGTCTTAGATTTTGAGCCTCTTCTTGAACAATTTATTTAAGTTTTTAGGCTTAAAAATGATTATGTCGGCCAAATTTAAAGAATAATTGAAATCTTACTCGAGCAATACATCTTAGTTTCTCAGACTCAAAGTTGAGTCACTGAATTGGAGGTAAAGGCTAAGGACAAAAATAGACTAGCGTCTATAGATCTGGACATCCATTCCTGGGCTCAACATATGTACTGGCTGCAGAAGAAGATTGAAGCAACAAAGAAGGAGAATACCAGAATTGATGTTTCTGAATTGGCTTCTGTCGATGAGAAATTGAGCATGCCAAGACTGCTAGCAAATTGGAGGCAGATGTGAACAAATCAAAGGCTAAAGGCGTCATGGTCGACATGAAGCTTGAGCGTACAAACTCACACTTCGATCAATAGAAGAATAAATTAAAATCTTGAATTTTTTGTTTTCGATGTGCTCTGATTGTTGTAGTGACTACCATTTTGACATTTTTGAATATACAATATTATGGAAAACTCTTTGTACATTACTTTCCTGATATTTTAATTTCTTGCAAATTGGCTTATACTTCTTCAAGTATTTACCATTTACTCTCAAGATTCAACTGTGAGGACTTAATTCCTCAATCTCATAAATCTAATTTGAAAATACTTGGCTAATTTTAAATGGTCTTTCCCATATTGGTGACCACTTCCCTAAGGCTATATCCCTTTGATACATATGCAATATCACTTTCCAGACATAGTCACCAACTGCGAAGACCTCCGATCTAACCTTTTTATTGTAGGCCTTAGTCACTTTGTCTAATAAGGACATCTAAGGCAACTAACCTTTCTTCGTCCAAGTCGACCAATTTGTCTATCATCATGCTCTAGTAATGGTTGGATGGCATCTTACTCTGCCTTTGGATTCTTACTGATTATAAGTATATCTCAGCATGTAACATTGCATCATGTCAAAAGGTTAGCCGAAAAAGGTACGGAGTTTATTTTTTCCTTAGAAGATGTTCCACAAGCCCAAAGTGCTTGATCTAAAGTCTTATGCCAATTATTTGGATTCTGGCCCACATGTTTTTTGATTTGGAGAATTATGATTTTGTTTGCGGCCTTAACTGGACTATGTACTTGGGCGTAATAAGGGGTAGAGGTTAAAAGTTTGATTCCTGACTCTACAGCAAACTCAACCATCTTTTGACCGGTGAAAACTAAACCTCGGTCAGTGGTTATAGTGTCAGGAACCCCAAACCTACACATGACGTGGCTCTAAATGAAATTGATCACAATATCTTGGTCAAACTTTGCCAAGGGCATTGCTCTAAACCATTTAGCAAAATAGTTGATACCTACTAAAATATACTTATGCCCTTGAGATGATGTAGGTCTAACCTTACCAATCAAATCTAAAGCCCAACCTCTAAATGGACAAGGTTTAATGATTGAGTGTAACTCACTAGTAGGGACATGTTGTATTCCAACATGCTTTTGGCATTCTTGACACCCTTTGGCAAACTCTATGCAGTTAAGACAATTTAACATGATTGAGTGTTGTATGTGAATATATATATTTGATGTGGTGTTATTATTTGGTTACTGCTTGGAGGTATTTTAGTGTTTTTTTATTGTTTATTATGGAATTAATCAATTGTTGTGTATTGAGAATGATGTTATGCATAATTGTGATAAACACGTGGTGATAATTTTGGTGATTTTGCATGTTGTTAACAATCATGCATCATGATACACAAATTTTGGTCTAGTTTTGGTGTGCTCTGGTATGATGGTATGGATTCCGAAGTGAGTAAATAGTTTCACATGGGAATTAGTGAAGCGTTACTAAAGGTGCTAATAGCAAATTAGTGTGGTTTGGTCTGATGATGTGGATTCAGAAGCAAGTAGTTGGTTCCAGATAGAAATCGGTGAAGCGTTACTAAAGATGTTAGTAGTGCGCTCTAGTTAATGATGTGAATTCAAGAGCGAGATGAACTTGTGTTGTCCATAATAGTACCACATGCATATATGTCACATTGTGTCATAAGTCGCATTGCATGCATATAATTGTATATTGTGGTGAATGAGTGTGAGATTATGGTGATGTTAATTGTGTATCGAATGTGTGTTATGTTATATGTTCCTCTACCTTTGCATTCTTTACATTGTTCATATTAAATGTTGTTTCCCATCCCTTTTTCTTCATGTTTTCCACCATGGGCAAGAATGAGCATTGTTGTTGTGTATGGAAGTTGGCTTGTTGGAGCTACTATTCGTTTTCTTTATTTATCGCTTTATCACACTTTAATGGTTTTAGTGCTCTGATCGTGCAACATCAGTGATGAAAGTTTGTTATGTTTTGATCAATGTTGATTTTGGTGTTTGAGAAGTTCATTAACTATTTATGAAGTTTTATCGAGGTTGTTATAATAAGATTTCCACTGCATGATAATAATTGTTTGATGCATTTTTTGCGGGTTGTCATTGGTGACACTTTTAAATTACCGAGCAATGGTTTTTATATAAGTCTTGGGGTTTAGGGTGTTACAAAAACCCTATTCGTATAATGAGTGATTTTGAGAGTGATGTTTCTTCTTCTGTGTGAATGGGGGTATCCCCTGATTCTCATTTACCTCCCCTTTCTCATGATCGTGTGTACTGTAAAGTTATATCCATGACCGATGATTATGATTTCAAAAGTTTATCTGTGAACTCTCTTGATGAAAGAGCTTATTTATTTGACTCTTTCAAATCTCTTTTGTCAGATGATAGGGAAGAGGTCAATCGTCACGAGGTCCCTATGTCTCCTCCTATTTTGATTAAGGAAGAAATACAGGCCTCAAAATCGAGGAGAAAACACACTAATAATTTTGACCAGGTTTACCAAAGATCCCATGATCGTGAACATAGAAACGCTAAAATTAGGACCCGCCGGAAGTGTCAGGGTAAGTCAGATGAAGTTTACTGGATCAAACCCATTGAGCACTTTAACACTGATGAATAGTATAAGAGAGGCGTGGTGTTGGTAGAGCCAGCCTATGCAATCAAGTACGCCTATACGGATGTTGAAGTACTGGGTATCCCATCCGTGCTAAATACAAAGGCGACAATAGATTCTATTAACATTACAATCGAAGATCCTTTGGATTTTTTGGTTCTCCCTATGGGTATCGATAAGAGAATATGCAACACTTTTGAGGATTTCTCGCTCTCGCTTTATGAATGCCTATTTACTAGGATAAAATTATGACGACATTTCTCTGACTTTGAGGTGGCCGTCATGAAGCATCTGAAGGTCTACCTTTCCCAACTTCATTCGAAGGCCTGGGCTTACTTGAAGGAATTATAGTTTTGTGCTGAGCAAAAGTTTTGGAAGCCTTCTAACTGTTTCTAAACTTGTTCTATATGGTGCATACCTCTCAAGACAACACCCGAAACCAGGGGCTAATTACTTTCCACCCGGACACTACTTAATTCGACCATTTCTCCCAAGACTAGGGAAAATTTCTGAGGCATCAAGACCGATATTACTTGTCAGGATGCAATGAACTGTCTTACGACTGTTGCTTCTGCCCTGACCATCGCTCATATCTCAGGCACCGAGACCATTGTCGTGGCCTCTAGGGTCAACCAACTTGTTAGTGTTGCGACCACTTTAATTGTGGAGGATATGCTGCATCCCCCATTTCAACAAAGAGAGTTCTAGATGAAAACCAACACCCCCCATGAATAAGGTTCTCCCAAATGAACACATCTGACCGAGAATGCTTCTTCAGGAACAATAACCCCCTTCCTATGAATTCCACCCATTCACCCCTATTTACTTGCTCGCACTCTTGAAAAGATGTTGTTGTTGTATCAACGGAGTATTTGTCATTCTTACGAAGCATTTATGAGGCAAATAAGGTAAAGTTCCTTATCAAAATCACCTTTAACATGTACTCGACTTCCTCTCTTTTTTATCTGGCCGCTACTGGTAGAGGAGATGTCTTGGTTACTGGCAATCCTTCCAAGGAGATGTACACTTAAAAACATAAGTGTGAAGATATGAAGCATGAGTGCTTTGCTTTCTAAAAGGAGATAGTTGAGTTTCATAAGAAGTTAAATCATGCCAGAGCATTGCAAGAAGAGTAAAAAATCCATGACTCTCTTGCTACTTTGGTTTACCGGGTGTCTGAGTTAGAATCCTCCCTTGAGGTGGAGAATAAACAATGTCAAAAAGCTTATAACATTGTGTTGCACCCTAAAATTTGCCCAACCTTATTCACTTGGTTTATGTTTCAATGTCATTAGCATTTGCATATAGAGTCATGTACATAGGTTACTCATCTGCATAGCATAAGCATAGCAAGTCATACAACAGGGGGACCAATCATTATTCTCATCTCTAGAGGCCTATCAAGAGGTTATTATCCTGATTCAATCTCATTTAAGTCATCAGAAAAGAATTTGAAAGCTATCAAGTCAATGGGTCAAGCAGTTCATCTATCTCCTGGCTGAGGGTATCTGGGGATCATCAAGGAAAGTATGAGCTGTGAATTGAAGGCATGGGGAGTATCTAGACATCTTGGAGGACTTAGAAAGTCATTTGGAGAAGAAAACAAGTTGTTGGTATGATCACAAGAATTGCAGTTGAAGACAGTTGACTAGGGTTTCATCTGGGTCAACCCTAGGTCAACCCTAGGTCAATTGACTGATTTAAAGGCATTCGGGGCTATTGGAGAGATGTGGGGTTCATCATTTGACACGGAGAACAAGGATATATTGTTATGTTAAGAAGAATTCAAGAAAAATCAAGAAGAATAGAGGGTGAAAAGTCAAGGTTCCTAGGGTGAAATCCCTTGTTTTTCACTGATTTGTCAAAGAAGATAAGTTGAAATACAAGCCTCATCTCACCTAATGGTGGTCATGAGACTTGTAGAGGATGTTATTAGCTTTAATTTTAGTGGTGGAAGTCCTTGAGAAGATTTCTATAACTCAAGTTATGGCTCTTGCAAGTTAGGGGTCACCAGATGATACTGAAATTTGTCTGTGAAAGTTGACTGTCTTCTGACAAACTGTTGACCCTCAAGAATAATTCAAATGGACTTTGGACAAACATGAGAGTTGTTCCTCATTGTATCCCCTTTCCAAAAAGGTATGGTATGCCTTCATATGATTTAGGGAACTCTACTTATGGCTTGTGCAAGACAGGGGTATTTTGGTAATTTGGAATTACAGGTCATTTTTAGCCAATGCCCAAAACTCCTACAAGGAAGCTTCAAATGGAAAACTTCCCAACATCAAAGTTTCTCAAAATGTGATTTTAAGTCTAGAAAGAAGGTCATGAATTGTTGAAATAGCTTGGAGCATGGATATTTTAAAATGGTCAAAATGACTTGAAAAAGGCTTATAAGTTAAAAAAGTTGAAATTGGATTTTGGTTTGAGAGATCTACAAATCCAAAATGGGGCGTATGATAGATGATTTTGATTGGAAACAACATTTTGGAAACAATGGTTTATCCACATTTTTGAGTTTAGGCTTAAAAATTGGACTTCCTTTGTAAATTTGTTACTTGCACTTTAAGGTATCAAAAGGAAATGTTTGCCAAAGCCTTAAAATGACTTGAAATGCCTTGTTCTCTCCTTATCATCTCATATGAGGGCATTTTGCATGGTTTCTCATGAGATTTGGGATATTTACTAAAAATAGAAAAAAGTGAATTTCTCATTGCATGAGAAGTTCTAGAAACCTCTTGGAAGCTTCTCATCCATTCTAGATGATTTTATTCTCATCTATATAAGAAATAGAGAAGGTCCATACATTGGTTAGAGAGTGTGAGGACTTGCAAGTATGCTTTGATTCCATAACTCCAAAAGTGCATTTTCATTCCAAAGTGTATTGAATCATCATCCATCACTCCAACTTTGGTCATCATCATCATCTACAACCTTCATAGAGTATTTGGCAAAGGAAAGGCTCAAGAATTCGTGGCTGGATTATGAGATCTCCAACTTCACTCCAACTTGCATGAAGAGTTGAATAGGTTGATTCAAGAAGATAGAACGAGAACCACTGCAACCAGAGGCTTCAACATTCATCAAAGACCACACAAAGCAATTGGCAAGGTCTGAATTGGAGGAGAACCATCACCACCATCATCACTTGCAAGGTATGCGTTTCACCATGAATCTCTCTATTTATCCATAGTTCAAGCATGTTGTTAGGAGAAATGCAATAGAGACCAATTAGGGATGTGTTATGATGAGTTTGAGGGCTGTTTGTGAGGTTTGCTTCCATGGTGTCAATTCTTTAGTGATCAAGAACTCACGATTTAGTGTACTATAATCTTAGGTATTAGGCTTAGGATAATCCCCATAAGATGTAGTACATGATAGGTTAATATGAGACCATTTGATTACCATGCAAACTAAGGTGCGAAAATGGTGACCACCCCTTGTAGTCGTCGTATTTCTTTCTTGAGGGAGAGTTAGAGAATTCTAAAACCACAGCCTTGTAGAGGGCACTGAGAGGATCGACTTTCGTTTTTGGATCGAAGGAAATGGTGGAGAAATGAGAGAGATATAAGAGCTAAAAGATTCATGCATGAAATTGTGTTTTAAAACCCTAATTGGTGCAAGGAAGAAGATGAAATCTTCACCGTCCAATCCATTTGAATATTTGACTTCTTAATTCCAATCTACGGCTGGCATTAAATCTGAATTTTAATGAGGTCTTTGGGCCTTTGCGCTATTCGCACCCCCCTCATTTCCAGGCCCAATGATTTCAACTATCATTTCTTTTTATTTGCACCCCTTCCACTTATTTCTTTCTATTTCGTATTCATTTTCCTGTTTGTTTCATTCATCTTCAAAAATTCATAACTAAATGGAAAATGCATATTTTTAACTCATTCTTTTTTTAATATTTTCCTTAACATGTCTAGAAAATTAAAAAAATATAAAAATTGCATTTTATATTTTTTTCGCATTTTTTTCATATTTTACAAATAAATGCATATTTTGAAGGTTTTATTTCATACATGATCTTGTAGATTTTTGTTCTTACACTTAGAAATAGATTTTTTTCCCATTCTTTTTTGTGGTGATTAATATTGAATTGTAGTATTCCCAGAATTTATTACTAGATTTGTTAGAATAAAATTTGGTTAGTTTAGATAATTGAACTTAGGATAGTTTAATTAGGGTTAAGTAGTATACTTGAACTTCAACATTTCATTTTTGAAAATTCATAACAAATTAGAAATTGCACATTTTTAATTCATTCTTTTTGCATCATTTTTTTTAAAGAGTCTAGAAAATTATAAAAAATAAAAATTGCATTTTATTTTTTATTTGATATTTTTCCCATATTTTCCAAATAAATAGCATTTTAAAAAAGTTTCATTTCATGCATGATTTTGTTAATTTTTGTTCTACTAGATGCTTTAATATTTTTTGTCCATTCTTTTTAGGTTGTTTAGATTAGACATTAAACTTGTAGATTCAATTTAGTACCCATTTTTAGAAATCAAATTTAGGTGCTTAGTGTAATTGTGAATAACATGAACAAACTAGGGTTTTAGGTGATGACTTAGGAGGCTTGATTCCTTTCCCTTAGGACTTAGGGTTGAATAGTTTAGCTATGGGACTATAGGGGCTATGGGTAGTTATTAGATCCCCTTAGAAAAAGTCAGGATTCCCCTACTGCTATTAATGTTCTGTATATATCTGATTGACTGGTGTGGTATGCCCTCTGGGGATTATTGCTAGCTTGCTTGGGTATTGGGATTGTCTGGGGACTTGGGAGAGTTGAAGACTCGAGGAGATGGAGACCATCGGAGAGCCAGAGATTGAAGATCAACTGCCAAAGTTGGAAAGGAGGTTCTTGCTAGCAGCTGCTGAGGAGACTAGGGTTTAGGAGCTAGGCAGAGCTCTAGATTAGAAAGCTTGTTTCTCAAACATAGATGGCTTTGTTTGCCTCTATCCTTTCTCTATGATTCAAAGTCTCTTTCAAATATCCACCTCCTTCCTTTGGAAGGATCAGTGAATATATTTGAAAGATAGAACTTTTGAGAGGAAACTTTCTGTTTAATGTTAACAGTTGATGAACCACCCTTGGTAGGTAATTAACTGTCTAACATTCATTCACCTCATCTGGTTGACTAATGTTCATCCTAGCCTGAGACATGAAGAAAAGATGGAAGACAGATGATCAAAGCCCTTGCCTGAAGGTCATGAAGATGGAGATTAATACTTGTTGAAGCATGTAGCTGAATGGAGATTACTTGAAGTCAGATGTTGAGTCAGAGCTGCTGATGCTGTTGTATTTCTTTGCTGATGTATTGTTTGGATTTCCTGGTTGTATTGTTTGCTGTTTACCCTGTTAGGTTGAAAGTGAAGCCTATTCACTTTCGCCTATTGTTTTCTAGGTTCGAGGTTGAGTGGGACTCCCTTGCCTCGCTTGTACTGTTGCATCCATGCATTTTACCGCTTTATTATATCTGTTATTGTTTCTGTTTCTGCCTATCCCGTAGGATCTCTGTTTCTCTCTGTGCAAGAGAGGAGCATGATAGACACTAGGTCTTAACCCATGCATGATAACATTAGGTTAGTTTGATTCCCCTCGCAACCGTAGGTTAGAGTTCTGTCTCTTTCTATCTCAAAACAAACAGAAAAACACCATAAAGATTTTAAACACAATAAAAGACACTTCTTTCGTAAAAGAACGTGAACTCATCAAAACGTCATTTTTGTCCGCCGTGACTGCTAATCAAAAAAACCTTTTTCAGAAGGAATAAAATCAATCAAGGACAGACTTGTGTCGTACGTGGCCCGAACTACGTTTGCTCTGATCTTTCATGCTGTATGAAAGTACGTAGGCATAGGATGCGATATCCTAGCGAGCAACCTTCCCCTCCTTTCCCGTAGGTAGGCGAACTACGTTGACTCTGATTTCTCGTTCCAGACGGGAATACGTAGGCATAAAGTGCGATACTTTGCCGAGTCATTTTTATTTTCAGTTTTATTTTCTTTTTAACCCTTGACCTATAGTTTAGATAGAATAACAATCCATACGCGAAAACAAGCGTGGATCCCGTCGAGTACGACGGACGTGAGGGGTGCTAATACCTTCCCCTTGCGTAACCGACTCCCGAATCCAGGTTTTGGTTGCGACGACCATACCTTTCCCGTGTTGTGCGAGGTTTACTCTGAGCGTTTCCTTTCCCTCCCGTGGGATAAATAACGCACGGTGGCGACTCTTCTGTTCAGCCGGCGCCGATTTTCGCAGTAGCGACAGCTGGCGACTCTGCTGGGGATCCAACGTCCCCTGGCTGCTAAGGACTGCGATGGTTCTTATGCATTTGGGATCCAACGTCCCTTAAGAGAGTCAATCCTAACGCTTGTTTTCCCGTCGAGGATTTTGTATGGATTTATATTTCTGACCTTTATTTTCAGCATTATATATATTGTTTATTATTGCTGTATTGGGGTGTGACGGGTGTTCTGATATTGAGTGAGAAGCCGGACCTGGGCTTGAGTGCACCTAGAATTAGAGTAGAAAGTAGTGGGCGCGTGCCGGCTTTGCTTGCATTAGTGTCTCATGAAATCTACACTCGGACGAGGTTCTTCTGGTTGGCTTCTTTTTCTACCCTTTGGGTCGAAGGGGTTGTTGGTCAGCTGAATTGTCGACTCCGGGAACCGATCATTTGGAAGTTGGCTAAGTGAGGCCTCTTCAGGATTTGATGATGCCACTCCTTCTGGGAATCGTATCATCAACCCTGAAAGTCTGTGACGCCGACGACCGCATAGGATGCCATACCTTTGTCAGTTACTAGGACATCCACCTGTGAGAGGGTTTGGGGTTATGCAGGTAACTAGACCTTCAGACTACCGGTTATTTCTTGATCAGAGATCCTGGGTATTTATGGAGAGTTAGGAGGTCTGTCAGAGACCATTTGGAGATGTGTTCTGAGGCCTGTCAGAGACCAGTTGGAGAGTTCTGAGGTCTGTCAGAGACCAATTGGAGATATGATTTGAGGTCTACCAGAGACCAGTTGGAGTTATGGTTTGAGGTCTTCCAGAGACCAGTATTGGAGCTTTGTTTTAGGTCTATCTGAGACCAGGGTTTGATGACTTCTGGATGGTCTATCTGAGACCTTTCTTGATTGGGTTCAGACCATTCAGCTATAGCTTTGGTCCCTGTTGCATGTTACTTGCATTGCATTGCCTGCATATCCATCGTCACTTGCATTTTACTAACATGTGTCTGTGCTGCAGGTGCATTTGCATATTCCCCGGTTCTAGTGCCCAGACTTCTGAGTATTGACTATGGCTGGTTTGAGGAAAACAGTTGAGTATAAGCTGCCTTCACCTGATATTACTTCTTTGCTTGGTCTGATATCTCTCGCTGATGAGGAGGTTAGAAGAAGCTTTAGAATGAGTCATGGGAGATTACTGAGATTAGTCTGTAAGCCCACTGCTGATGAGATGAACGGGCTATACACCTTGATGCAGTTCTATGACCCCGCATTGAGATGCTTTACTTTTGCTGACTTCATTCTAGGACCTACCATTGAGGAGTATGTGGAGTTTACTGAGCTTCCCGTGCAGAACAAGGTTCCCTTTATCCACTCTGCTGCTGAGCCCAAGCTGGAGGACTTAGCCAAAGCCTTGCATATGAACGCTGCTGAGTTGTTAGTGACTTCTTGGCTCGGGGTTCCCGGGTTCTCTCTCGATTTCTTGGTTGGCAAAGCTCAAGAGTACGCCAAGAACGGCTGTTGGGTGGTTTTCAATGCTATTTTGGCTTTATGCATTTATGGAATTGTGTTGTTTCCTAACTTGCCCAACTTTGTGGACCTGGACGCTTTCCATCTGTTTGCTGCAGGCAACCCAGTGCCAACGTTGATCGGAGACTTCTACCACTCCTTGCACTACAAGAACGAAAACCGAAGGGGAAAAGTTGTTTACTGATGTACTCCTCTATTGAATATGTGGTTCAAAAGTCATCTCCCCATGAAGGGACCATTTGTAGACAGCGTAACCTCAGCCAGTTGGTCAGAGCGCCTGATGAGGCTATATTCCGAAGACATTGTGTGGTTTGATCGAGACCTGTTGGGATCTGAGCTCATCTTCAGTTGTTCGGGGTACCCTAACGTCCCGTTGATTGGAAGGAAAAGGTGTATCAACTACAACCCATCTCTGTTCGTCCGTCAGTTCGGATATACGCTGAAGAACCCGCCAAAGGAGGAGGAGGTACAGGAATCTCTGTACTTCACCGGAGACGTGAAGGGGGAGTTACTAGCCAAGCTGCAACATGCCTGGACGCGTATTATCCGAAGGGGGAAGCCGTTGTTAGGAAAGAATGACTGACAGGCCTATGCACCATACAGAGTTTGGGTCCAGGAGAGAGCAAGTCAGTTGCGGATGCCATTCCCAGATGTACCAATCCTTGTTCCTATTCTGGTAGCAGAGCCAACCACTGTTTCTCGGGAAGCCTACGAGCAAGTTGTGAAAGAAAAAGAAGCCTTGATGAAGATCAATGAAGGGTTAGAGCAAGAGTTAGCCCAGGTACGCAGTGAGAAAAACAAGGTCGTGTATGCTTTCCAACAGCAGATTGAGCTAATGAACAGATTAGGGGATGAGTTGACTGAGGAGAGGAAGAAGCGCGAACGTCTGGGGCAAGAGTTCAGAAGCTCCCATGACATGCTTGAATCCAAGAAGAAAGCGCTTGACATCGCTCACCGAGAGATCTCTTCTTGCAATAAGACTTGGAATGCTACGCTCACCAACAATAAGAAGAGGGAAGATAAGTTGAAGCAGCAAATTTCCTACCTCGAAGAGCAGTTGAAGTCCAGCATCAAGAAGTGTGAAGAAGAAGTGATGACCCGGTACAGTCTCCAGAACGCACTGAACAAGGCCATCAAAGGCAGAGATGAAGCCGTGTCTCAGAAGCGTAAACTAGAGGATCGCTTCGGAGACGGGGCATGGGAAGAAACTGCTGAAGACGTGCGCCGTGTTCTTAAGAAGAGAAACCAACTTGTTGAAGGGCTGCTTGATCGACCAAGTCATCCGGAGACCAAGAAATTGCTAGAAGAGTACCAGACTTCTAGGAGGATTTGATCACTTCATGTAGTAGCTTGTATGCTTTATTTGCATAGTGCTGACCATCACCAGGATTGTTGGTTGAGGTCATGCCTTCTTATTGTACTCAGTGATATTGTATTCTTGGCCTATTAGTTTTCTCAGCAATATATGAGGCTTTCTATGATTCAGCTCCGATCTTTGTATTGCTAGCACTGTCACTGCACCGACACCTCCACACTAGAATCGGGGAATGAATTTCCCTAATGCACAGACACACACATTGCATTGCATTCATATTCATATTGCATTACAGGTAATTATTAAACTGTAGCTCATCTCCTGTATCTCTCAGGTCCCCCAGGATTATCGACTGAAGAATTCCCTAGCATTCAACCAGAAGCAGCAGCAAGGAAGTCATGAGTCAGGATCCGACTGAGATGCAAGAGGTGCACGACAATATAATGCGGCTCATACAGGTAATGGAAGCCATGGCCGAGAGTCAGAAACAGTTGCAGAACATGGTGCAGCCTCTGATTGCGTGGGCTGATGATAGGGCTGCCGACTTTGCTCAGCTAGAGAATCAAGGTTTTCTCCCAGGCCGCATACGCCAACTTGTGGGGGTAGCCATCAAACATGTTCGAGCAGAATTAACGGATGTTCGAGGCCAGCTGGGGCAGTTCACGAAAGATATGCAAGAGTTACGCTCGAATCAAGAGACACTAGAAGAAGAGAACTGCCGACTGAAGGCACAAATAGGGTTGATGGCTGAAGTATTAAGGAACGTACTCAGGAGAGAAGGAGGGCAAATGTTGGAAGACGCGGCTGGCTTATCTGTTCCTCAGGGGTCTGAAGAACCATTACCCACGCAGGATAGGCTTAAGAGACCCTCTCCACGGTTCGAAGCTCAGGAGTCTCCTCGTCAGCAGTCGCAATTGATTTTGCAGGATAACTCAAGGAGGTGGGGTAAGAGAATGAGGTTTTCTAACAGAGTATTTGATGAGATCCCTGTGGATTATGATCAGCTGATGCAACTCTTGTTTCAACTTCAACTGGTTGAGCCCCGCATTTTGGTTCCACTGACAGGGCAGCCGCCACCAGACTATGACCTGAACGCCCATTGTGCCTTCCACTCCGGAGCACCGGGGCATAGCATTGCAAACTGCAAAGCTTTTAAGCATAAGATTCAAGATTTGCTGGATGAGAAAATAATTGAGTTTGTACCGGGGGCATAAAAGTTGCAGGGACTGATATTCCCATTTCTCCGCCAGAGGTTGCAGATGAATCGAGGTATATCCCAGAGCCACTGGAAGCTAAGTCTCCATGTCCACAACAGTTGCCAATGCCAGGGTTGAACTTAAGGATGATAACGCGTGAGCCTAAGGAAACGTCTGAGCAAAGCCAGCAGCCTACAAGACGCCAGTATACGACTCAGCAAAGAATTCGGGAAAAAAAGCCAAGGAGGGTGTTTGAGAAGCCTCCCTCAACGTACGCAGATTTGTTACAGACACTACTAAGATTGAACTTGGTGGAGAAAAGAACTCTGGCGCCAATAACCGGCACTCTGCCGGATGGCTATGATGCGAGCAGGCACTGTGAATTCCACTCCGGGGCTCCCGGACATGATATTGAAGGTTGCCACGCGTTCAAGCATAACGTCCAAGATTTAATCGACAGCAGGGTCATTAACTTCTCCGATAGGGTCCCCAAGGTGGTGCAAAGCCATAGACAAGCAAAAGCCGGGGTGATGAAAAGGTTTCCCAGATTTGATCGGGCCGGTGAAAGAAGATCGAGACAGCAGTAGACTACCCCTGATGATAGCTTCTGAGAATGGTTGACTCGCCAATAAGTCAAAGTGTAGGAAGTCCAGTTCTGAGACACTGACATTTTTCATGTTATCTTGTTCATGTCCGCGCATTCGTAGTTTCTTTTCTGTGTAATTGCAAATTTCGCTCTTAAAACTTGTTGTTTTTCAATTGATATTAATAAACGAAATGAATATGCATGTTTTGAATTAATCCAGTCGTGTTCACTCTTTGTTTTACTTTAATGCTTAATACTTGTTTTAGCAGGAATCTGGGAAGGATGACGAAAACAGATGACGAATAATATTCCGATCGTATGCTTTTGGATAAAAAAACTTGTTGATGAAATACAGGCATTGTTTCAATCCATAAACACTGGAGATATAAGGAAGGTAATCCCTTGATAACCCCTTTCGAGCCAGTAGTAGGAGGTTCTTTTCGAAAATGAAAAAACCCTAAATCTTAACCCGGGGCAGGGTAGGTGCCAGTTAGTTTGACCAAGCGTTCGAATCGTGGAAAGAGTGTCCGGTTGAGGATAAATCACACTTGTATAAGTCGTGCCTAAAGAACCGCAATGGTTAAACCTTGCCGACAAAGAGTGAAACAGTCACATTACTCCACAAGAAGTCAGACAAACCAGTGTCACACGACTTGTTCAAAAAAAAAAAAAAGAGAACGAAAAGTGAAAAGAATCAAGAGCCCGCTAAGTCAAAACTTGAAAACAAATGACTTAGGCAAAAACAGGGGCATCCCGCTGGACTGGAAAATCAAAAGAATCTCAAAAGATACTCAGTCCAGGCAAAAGTTAGGGAACGAAAAAAAACGAAAGACGAAAAGGATTGTTAAAGAAAAGAACAAATCCTCGAAAAGGACAAAAGTCGTGTGATTCTAGGCACCCAAAGACGAAAAGCAAATGACCGTCACTCAAAAAAGAAAAACGCGTGGTATCCTGAACCATCACTCCTATCATTCCACCTCTAATAGGTGAACGCTGAAGTCAGATTAGCTGAACATAGGATTGGAGAACATCACGAAGAATGGGTGGGTCGAAATAAATTTTGAGCCTATATCTTTCCTTGTTAACCGTGAACCTGGCCACGTTACAACCCGCAAAAGTCCTAATTGAAACAGGTTTTGTCCGAGGGCATACGTCAGTAAAGATCTCGTCGATTCTGACTCCTAAAAGGGTTCCTCTTACCAGCTTTCATATTGACATTTTGATAATTGATTCATTACATGTCACAAATTTTTTTAGTGAACAGACTTGGATTTTGAAACTGTCATATGCATTGCGTTTAATATATCTTTTATGCAGAACAACTTGCGTTACCTGCGAGTAAGCGCATGCCGACAGGAAAGATTCCTACAGTGGAAGGTATGATCAGGATAAAATGCAGAATGCCCAAATATTTCGTGAACTGGGGCAAGCTATACTGATTAATTCAGGTAGAGTCGGTCATCCTAGAATCAGTAAATCCGGGGCAGTCAGGTCAAGATTTGGCAAATCTCTCATAGCTATGGGCAGTGCTCCACGACACAGTCGATCAGAGACAAAAGATTGTTGCGAGACCGGGGCATGTCACCCTAGAAGCACGAAAGTTATGTTCTTGAAACACCCCTTTGAGGTCCGAAATGTAGAAGCCGTCCATGTCTGGTCGTCAGGATACAAAGATTGTAGGGTCCATTCCAAAACTGTTGCAGATTCAGGGGCAAGCTGGGCATGTTAGTATCCCCGAAGCGGAGTTCTCTCCTTTCAGCAAGTGTTCTTTCCTCCCAGTAGAACTCGAAGATTAAGACTCTCCCCATCAGAGTTGGTTGTGGGTCCGGGCATTTATTTTGTCAGGGATACTGTGTAATATCAGTTCACTCTCCAGCAGAAATCCAATCGTACTGTGCACATCTGCTATTCCCCAGCAGAGTTATATTCCCCAGCAAGATGCTACTTCAACAAGGTGTTTGGTTTAAGTTCCTAATTTCCCAGCTGAGTCGACTTCACTCTTACAACATTTATTTTGCTGGAATAATTATGTAGCACCTGGCTATCCCCAGCGGAGTTGGCATTATCTTCAACATTTATTTTGCTGAAGCGGTTCCTGTATCCCAGCAGGTGGGGAGAGCACTTGCTCAAATGAACTACCAAACACTCAAGATCTCGGCATGAGATATTCAATGATAATGTCAGTTTCGGCAGTGTTCCCCACAGAGTTACCAGGATAAGTCTCTCTTTATTCCCAAGCAGAGTTATTTGTCATCAAAAGGTTTCATGAACCAGAATTTCAGAAGTGGCCTCCGGGCATCAGAACAGGCATCCGGTAGTTTGGTTTCCAGATATCCCCAGTAGAGTCCGCCTCAAAGTCGCTGTCACGTCAGTGCTAAGAAGTTTGTGGGTCAGGACCAATGAAGAAGTGAGTCCTGACGTGGACAAGTTGTATTTCCCCAGCGGGTCGAAGATGCCTGAGTCCTGACGTGGACAAATCAAGACGAAACATGGGTCCTGACGTGGAACGAAGTTGTTTCCTTACGTGGAAAGATTGAGTCCTTACGTGGACATATCAAGCCAGAGTCCTTACATGGACAGATTGATAACGTATTCATTACGTGGAAAAAGATCATATTCCTTACGTGGAAAGATTGGAGTCCTTACGTGGACAGATTAAGATTGTGTTCCTAACGTGGAAAGATGGAGATTCCTTACGTGGAAAGATTTGAGTCCTCACGCGGACATATCAAGAGGAGATTCCTAACGTGGAAAGAAGGTAGATTCCTTACGTGGAAAGTTTAGTCCTGACGTGGACAGATTCAGATCAAGATCATTCCTTACGTGGAAAGATTGGAGTCCTTACGTGGACAGATTAAGATGGTGTTCCTGACGTGGAAAGGTGGGTCCTAACGTAGACGATGTTCTCCTTACGTGGAAAGACAATGTTTCCTTACGTGGAAAGAAGATGGTTTCCTTACGTGGAAAGACGAATTTATTCCTTACGTGGAAAGAAGTTGGTATTCCTTATGTGGAAAGATTGAGTCCTTACGCGGACATATCGAGATGGATTCCTTACGGGGAGACAAGTGCATTCCTAACGTGGAAGAGTTTAGTCCTGACGCGGACAGATCCAGACGAAGTCTTATTCCTTACGTGGAAAAATGGTGATTCCTTACGTGGAAAAGAGATTGATTCCTTACGTGGAAAGTTTAGTCCTGACGCGGACAGATGGAAAAGAAGTTGATTCCTGACGTGGAAAGAGAAGGTGTTTCCTTACGTGGAAAAGTTTAGTCCTGACGTGGACAGATCAAGGTTTGATTCCTAACGTGGAAAGATCAGAGTCCTTACGTGGATATATCAAGAGCATTCCTTACGTGGAAGAAAAATGGTTCCCTTACGTGGAAAGACGAGTTTATTCCTTACGTGGAAAGATTGAGTCCTCACGCGGACATATCAAGATTGATTCCTGACGTGGAAAGAAAGAGATTATTCCTGACGTGGAAGAGTTTAGTCCTGACGCGGACAGATCAAAGAAGTTATTCCTAACGTGGAAGAAGAAGATAGATTCCTTACGTGGAAAGTTTAGTTCTGACGTGGACGGAAAGAAGAAACGGTATTCCTTACGTGGAAAGAAGAAGCATTCCTAACGTGGAAAGAAAGATTGATATAGTATTCCTCACGTGGAAAGATTGGGGTTCCTTACGTGGAAAATTTGTGATTCCTAACATGGAAAAAGAAAGAGTCCTTACGTGGACAAAGCAAAAGAAGACGTATTCCTTACGTGGAAGAGTTTGACAAAGCAGAGAAAAGTCACCCCTGACGGGGAAAAGCGATGTATTCCTTAAGTGGAAAGGTGAGTCCTAACGTGGACAGTATTATTCCTAACGTGGAACGGTTATTCCTTACGTGGAAAGGTGAGTCCTAACGTGGACGGTGGTATTCCTAACGTGGAAGAGTTTATTCCTAACGTGGACGATTTATCTCTGACGAGAAGGCAGACGAGCCGTCCCCAGCAAAGTTGTTGAAGTTTTTTCCGAGTTGACAGCAGATAGAGTCCTGACGTGGACAAGCAAAGGACGAAGTTTCCGATGATTCAATCTTTTTCAGGATGATGAGAAGAATCCCCAGCACGGTCGCACGAGATCAGTGGGTTGCCGTAACAGTTAAATTCAGCTGATGAATGTCGTTCCCCAAGCAGTGACGCAGTTTATTTCTGCGGTTGGCAAATTTCTGGGTTCCTAGTATTCAACCATCTCGAACCGCGAATGTCTGAAGGCTCCGGGCTCTTCACCCAATCGGGTCCAAGTCGCTTGAATAGGGGCAGCTGTTGCACCCTAAAATTTGCCCAACCTTATTCACTTGGTTTATGTTTCAATGTCATTAGCATTTGCATATAGAGTCATGTACATAGGTTACTCATCTGCATAGCATAAGCATAGCAAGTCATACAACAGGGGGACCAATCATTATTCTCATCTCTAGAGGCCTATCAAGAGGTTATTATCCTGATTCAATCTCATTTAAGTCATCAGAAAAGAATTTGAAAGCTATCAAGTCAATGGGTCAAGCAGTTCATCTATCTCCTGGCTGAGGGTATCTGGGGATCATCAAGGAAAGTATGAGCTGTGAATTGAAGGCATGGGGAGTATCTAGACATCTTGGAGGACTTAGAAAGTCATTTGGAGAAGAAAACAAGTTGTTGGTATGATCACAAGAATTGCAGTTGAAGACAGTTGACTAGGGTTTCATCTGGGTCAACCCTAGGTCAACCCTAGGTCAATTGACTGATTTAAAGGCATTCGGGGCTTTTGGAGAGATGTGGGGTTCATCATTTGACACGGAGAACAAGGATATATTGTTATGTTAAGAAGAATTCAAGAAAAATCAAGAAGAATAGAGGGTGAAAAGTCAAGGTTCCTAGGGTGAAATCCCTTGTTTTTCACTGATTTGTCAAAGAAGATAAGTTGAAATACAAGCCTCATCTCACCTAATGGTGGTCATGAGACTTGTAGAGGATGTTATTAGATTTAATTTGAGTGGTGGAAGTCCTTGAGAAGATTTCTAGAACTCAAGTTATGGCTCTTGCAAGTTAGGGGTCACCAGATGATACTGAAATTTGTCTGTGAAAGTTTACTGTCTTCTGACAAACTGTTGACCCTCAAGAATAATTCAAATGGACTTTGGACAAACATGAGAGTTGTTCCTCATTGTATCCCCTTTCCAAAAAGGTATGGTATGCCTTCATATGATTTAGGGAACTCTACTTATGGCTTGTGCAAGACAGGGGTATTTTGGTAATTTGGAATTACATGTCATTTTTAGCCAATGCCCAAAACTCCTACAAGGAAGCTTCAAATGGAAAACTTCCCAACATCAAAGTTGCTCAAAATGTGATTTTAAGTCTATAAAGAAGGTCATGAATTGTTGAAATAGCTTGGAGCATGGATATTTTAAAATGGTCAAAATGACTTGAAAAAGGCTTATAAGTTAAAAAAGTTGAAATTGGATTTTGGTTTGAGAGATCTACAAATCCAAAATGGGGCGTATGATAGATGATTTTGATTGGAAACAACATTTTGGAAACAATGGTTTATCCACATTTTTGAGTTTAGGCTTAAAAATTGGACTTCCTTTGTAAATTTGTTACTTGCACTTTAAGGTATCAAAAGGAAATGTTTGCCAAAGCCTTAAAATGACTTGAAATGCCTTGTTCTCTCCTTATCATCTCATATGAGGGCATTTTGCATGGTTTCTCATGAGATTTGGGATATTTACTAAAAATAGAAAAAAGTGAATTTCTCATTGCATGAGAAGTTCTAGAAACCTCTTGGAAGCTTCTCATCCATTCTAGATGATTCTATTCTCATCTATATAAGCAATAGAGAAGGTCCATACATTGGTTAGAGAGTGTGAGGACTTGCAAGTATGCTTTGATTCCATAACTCCAAAAGTGCATTTTCATTCCAAAGTGTATTGAATCATCATCCATCACTCCAACTTTGGTCATCATCATCATCTACAACCTTCATAGAGTATTTGGCAAAGGAAAGGCTCAAGAATTCGTGGCTGGATTATGAGATCTCCAACTTCACTCCAACTTGCATGAAGAGTTGAATAGGTTGATTCAAGAAGATAGAACGAGAACCACTGCAACCAGAGGCTTCAACATTCATCAAAGACCACACAAAGCAATTGGCAAGGTCTGAATTGGAGGAGAACCATCACCACCATCATCACTTGCAAGGTATGCGTTTCACCATGAATCTCTCTATTTATCCATAGTTCAAGCATGTTGTTAGGAGAAATGCAATAGAGACCAATTAGGGATGTGTTATGATGAGTTTGAGGGCTGTTTGTGAGGTTTGCTTCCATGGTGTCAATTCTTTAGTGATCAAGAACTCACGATTTAGTGTACTATAATCTTAGGTATTAGGCTTAGGATAATCCCCATAAGATGTAGTACATGATAGGTTAATATGAGACCATTTGATTACCATGCAAACTAAGGTGCGAAAATGGTGACCACCCCTTGTAGTCGTCGTATTTCTTTCTTGAGGGAGAGTTAGAGAATTCTAAAACCACAGCCTTGTAGAGGGCACTGAGAGGATCGACTTTCGTTTTTGGATCGAAGGAAATGGTGGAGAAATGAGAGAGATATAAGAGCTAAAAGATTCATGCATGAAATTGTGTTTTAAAACCCTAATTGGTGCAAGGAAGAAGATGAAATCTTCACCGTCCAATCCATTTGAATATTTGACTTCTTAATTCCAATCTACGGCTGGCATTAAATCTGAATTTTAATGAGGTCTTTGGGCCTTTGCGCTATTCGCACCCCCCTCATTTCCAGGCCCAATGATTTCAACTATCATTTCTTTTTATTTGCACCCCTTCCACTTATTTCTTTCTATTTCGTATTCATTTTCCTGTTTGTTTCATTCATCTTCAAAAATTCATAACTAAATGGAAAATGCATATTTTTAACTCATTCTTTTTTTAATATTTTCCTTAACATGTCTAGAAAATTAAAAAAATATAAAAATTGCATTTTATATTTTTTTCGCATTTTTTTCATATTTTACAAATAAATGCATATTTTGAAGGTTTTATTTCATACATGATCTTGTAGATTTTTGTTCTTACACTTAGAAATAGATTTTTTTCCCATTCTTTTTTGTGGTGATTAATATTGAATTGTAGTATTCCCAGAATTTATTACTAGATTTGTTAGAATAAAATTTGGTTAGTTTAGATAATTGAACTTAGGATAGTTTAATTAGGGTTAAGTAGTATACTTGAACTTCAACATTTCATTTTTGAAAATTCATAACAAATTAGAAATTGCACATTTTTAATTCATTCTTTTTGCATCATTTTTTTTAAAGAGTCTAGAAAATTATAAAAAATAAAAATTGCATTTTATTTTTTATTTGATATTTTTCCCATATTTTCCAAATAAATAGCATTTTAAAAAAGTTTCATTTCATGCATGATTTTGTTAATTTTTGTTCTACTAGATGCTTTAATATTTTTTGTCCATTCTTTTTAGGTTGTTTAGTTTAGACATTAAACTTGTAGATTCAATTTAGTACCCATTTTTAGAAATCAAATTTAGGTGCTTAGTGTAATTGTGAATAACATGAACAAACTAGGGTTTTAGGTGATGACTTAGGAGGCTTGATTCCTTTCCCTTAGGACTTAGGGTTGAATAGTTTAGCTATGAGACTATAGGGGCTATGGGTAGTTATTAGATCCCCTTAGAAAAAGTCAGGATTCCCCTACTGCTATTAATGTTCTGTATATATCTGATTGACTGGTGTGGTGTGCCCTCTGGGGATTATTGCTTGCTTGCTTGGGTATTGGGATTGTCTGGGGACTTGGGAGAGTTGAAGACTCGAGGAGATGGAGACCATCGGAGAGCCAGAGATTGAAGATCAACTGCCAAAGTTGGAAAGGAGGTTCTTGCTAGCAGCTGCTGAGGAGACTAGGGTTTAGGAGCTAGGCAGAGCTCTAGATTAGAAAGCTTGTTTCTCAAACATAGATGGCTTTGTTTGCCTCTATCCTTTCTCTATGATTCAAAGTCTCTTTCAAATATCCACCTCCTTCCTTTGGAAGGATCAGTGAATATATTTGAAAGATAGAACTTTTGAGAGGAAACTTTCTGTTTAATGTTAACAGTTGATGAACCACCCTTGGTAGGTAATTAACTGTCTAACATTCATTCACCTCATCTGGTTGACTAATGTTCATCCTAGCCTGAGACATGAAGAAAAGATGGAAGACAGATGATCAAAGCCCTTGCCTGAAGGTCATGAAGATGGAGATTAATACTTGTTGAAGCATGTAGCTGAATGGAGATTACTTGAAGTCAGATGTTGAGTCAGAGCTGCTGATGCTGTTGTATTTCTTTGCTGATGTATTGTTTGGATTTCCTGGTTGTATTGTTTGCTGTTTACCCTGTTAGGTTGAAAGTGAAGCCTATTCACTTTCGCCTATTGTTTTCTAGGTTCGAGGTTGAGTGGGACTCCCTTGCCTCGCTTGTACTGTTGCATCCATGCATTTTACCGCTTTATTATATCTGTTATTGTTTCTGTTTCTGCCTATCCCGTAGGATCTCTGTTTCTCTCTGTGCAAGAGAGGAGCATGATAGACACTAGGTCTTAACCCATGCATGATAACATTAGGTTAGTTTGATTCCCCTCGCAACCGTAGGTTAGAGTTCTGTCTCTTTCTATCTCAAAACAAACAGAAAAACACCATAAAGATTTTAAACACAATAAAAGACACTTCTTTCGTAAAAGAACGTGAACTCATCAAAACGTCATTTTTGTCCGCCGTGACTGCTAATCAAAAAAACCTTTTTCAGAAGGAATAAAATCAATCAAGGACAGACTTGTGTCGTACGTGGCCCGAACTACGTTTGCTCTGATCTTTCATGCTGTATGAAAGTACGTAGGCATAGGATGCGATATCCTAGCGAGCAACCTTCCCCTCCTTTCCCGTAGGTAGGCGAACTACGTTGACTCTGATTTCTCGTTCCAGACGGGAATACGTAGGCATAAAGTGCGATACTTTGCCGAGTCATTTTTATTTTCAGTTTTATTTTCTTTTTAACCCTTGACCTATAGTTTAGATAGAATAACAATCCATACCCGAAAACAAGCGTGGATCCCGTCGAGTACGACGGACGTGAGGGGTGCTAATACCTTCCCCTTGCGTAACCGACTCCCGAATCCAGGTTTTGGTTGCGACGACCATACCTTTCCCGTGTTGTGCGAGGTTTACTCTGAGCGTTTCCTTTCCCTCCCGTGGGATAAATAACGCACGGTGGCGACTCTTCTGTTCAGCCGGCGCCGATTTTCGCAGTAGCGACACATTGTTGCTAAGATGAAATGCAATATGGAAGAGGTTCATAAGACCCTTTAATAGGAAGCTAAGGCTCATTCTGAGGCTCTAAAGGATCTTCAAGGAGAAATGGTCGGTTTGAGGGAAAGGTTCCATGATTCTCTTCAGCAGTTTGTACATGCATGCTCGGGGTCCGAGATCAGGTCGTGGAATAGGCGAATGGCTTTTGTTCCAAATACATTATTCCTGTTGATGTGTTAGACCCCTTCAAGGATGCTATAGGAGGGGACTTCGGAGATGATTGGAGCACTTTAGCTTCAGGTTTTGCAACTCGATTACTTCTTTTTTTCTTTGTATTATTTTCTTTCCTCTTGTAACATTTTTCATGTCGTTGTGCCTTTTTTTTTTGTAATGAAAATTTTAAATAATATATTTTTACCTTAGTGAGTTGTAGCTTTATTTGACTTTAAGTCCTGAATATGTATTCGACTCCACTTTATAGTTGTGACACGCTTCTTGTTGGTTGCAAGTCGTTGTAGCGTTAGAGTTTGCTTGTTATCCATGTAGTGTAAAGCCTATTTTCCTCACGAGTGGTTTAAATTTAGTTTGTTTTAGTGGGAGATATAAATTTGTTTGCCTTAGAGCGTTGTCGGTGTTCATCGATGGGCTGTGAGTCTGTGCCATGGCATCTACAAAATGTTGTCTACTTTTGATGTGAGAACTAGGTTCCCGTCCCTGCCCTTAGGGCTAGCATGGTTCGGGTGGACGCCTCCAGGCTCCACCGCCTACGCTCCTTGAATGACTAATTTTTAAGATAGGGTGCGCCAACTGCGTTGAGAAGAATGCTTCTTAAATGTGAATGGTACGATGGTAGTATTCTGATGCCACAAAATTTCCTACAGGAGTAACCTAATATTACCTCTTTTGAATTGTGGGATGCTAGTATCTTAGCTTCCTCTTTGCTTAAGGGTCACCGCTTCTTACGACCTTTCGAAGTGCGAACGACAATGTGTCTACTTGAGACGTGGGAGTTTGTCATCTGGCGCCTGGTCAGATTCTCCTTGTGTCGAGCGTATATTCAAACGAATATGAGATTTATTGAAGGGAATTTCTGCAAAGTCTTTAGCTGACCCTTACGAATTAAGCATGGTTGGATGAGGAATTAAATGGATATAATGACCAGAGACTCCCTCAATGATGCTCTACCTCTATATGACAAAGCTCAGGATGTCTTTCTCTCTCGTTGCTCAAAGGATTACCGAAGTTCAAAGGGTTTTTGATATCTTACACATCCAATTTTGGCCGACAGAGACATGCTATCTCTATGGCCTCAGATTGAAAATTGTTGTTTGGTATTTAGTGCCTATGATGCATCTTATAAGTGCTTTTGTCAATAGTGGAACTATTGTGACCACCGACAAGTCCTTATATGTGATCTATTTAGCTTCTTCGTCCTGTGACATCTTCGTGCACTTGGATTTACCATTTCGGTGTCGTATCAATGAGCTAGGAGGAAAATATATTTTTTGTCGATGGATTGCCACCAAACACATGAGTATTGTAGACCTCACAGGATATAATTAAGTACGAAAAAATAATCAGAAATATCTAATAATATAAACCTTGAAGGTGTACAATATGATTTGTGGTGATATTTACTTCGGTCATCAATAATTATGTGTTTAGAATTCTAACTCCATCACGATCTAGTAATTCGGACGAGATATGATATTCGTTCATTGTTCGAAAGTTCTTTATCTCTTAGTGAGGTTGTGTCTGCCATATATCTACGTTAAGAGTTGTTACGACGAATATCATATTGATAATGGGAAATTTACACAATGCACGATTAAGAGGTTGATTAAGAGCCATTGATAAGACATTGAAAGTTGTTACCTTCCTTATTAGACAATTCTGATACAGAGTCATTCGTTCGTTTTGATTCGTGAAATTTTTGCGAGAATCAAAGATCTAAAATTTGATGAATTGAAGTTGAAACAATGATTGATTGGATCGAACACCGCAATCTTCGCATTCGACTCTAATCGCTCTTGATTCAGTGATCCACAATGGTTTTGAACTTGTGAATTGAAGAACGAACGCAAAATCGTGGAAAACACAGGAATTAGAATTCATTCCCATAGACGTCACTGTTCCGTTATAAAACAAAATTGGATGCAATTGATGAATTGAGGATCTATAACCAATGGTGTCGATCTCCGATAGTGGTGCAAAGGTGAACTTGCAAAGTTAACACTCTAATGTCCAAATCAATTCAAAATACAACATGAATATAATGAAAATGGCTATCAAAGAATGCAAATTTCTTTTTTTGTGATATGACTTATATACCTTATACCATGGAGTCAAAATTTGAGTGGAAATTGACCTCAACTATTTAGGCCAATGTGATTTATAAAATAAGAATCTCACTTTTAAAAAAAAATAAATTTTCATAAATATACAACAATTGAGTTTATAGAAGCTTATGTGAATTTATTTTACATCAATATAAGTGAATAACTTTATATTTACCCACACAATGTTTGTGAATTTTTTTCAATAAGTAATTTGATTATTTTAAAATCTAATTATGTGATGTGATTAGTAAAATATAGATTTAGTGCAATATTCTTTTTTAAAATTTAAACAAGAAAGTATCAATGAGATTAATTATACACCCTTGGTATGATTTTTTTTCATTATCAATTCATTACAATGTATTACTTTCAGTGTTTTAAAAATCGGACTGGACCGGCCGGTCGAACCGGTCAGACCGGGAACCGGCCTATTAACCAATTTGGTTTACTAGTTCGATCGTCTGTGTCATCAAACCGGTAAAAATCAGGAAAAATCGGGTTGGACCGGGAAAAATCGGGTTTAGGGTCGGACCGGTTCTAATGTATTTTTTATTTTTTAATTAAAATTTAAATGTAAAAGTTATAAAAATTAAAAAAAAAAATTTGTTTTGATTGTTTTGAAATAATTTTACCTCCTTAGAACTAAACGTAGACATTAGAGTTATTTTATTATAAATTATTCAATTATATTATATTGCAATTAGATTTTGTAATTTTGTATTATTTTATTATGTGTGATACATTTGTTTAAAATTTGAATTTAAATTATGAACTTGTGAATTTATGACATGATATTTTCAAAAAATTTAAGTACTAGTTATATTTTTTTAGAAACTGAATCATCCGGTTCGACCGATTTTATATCTATATAATGACAGGTCTATTCAACCGAGTTATCCGATTTAGTCATGCGGTTCGACCAGTGACCCAGTAGTTCGACCGATAAATCAGTGACCCAATACTCTCACCGATTCGATGACCGGTCCGGTTTTTAAAACACTATTTATTTTGTCTATATATATATATATATATATATATATATATATATATATATATATATATATATATATATATATATATATATATATATATATATATATATATATATATATATATATATATATATATATATATATATATATATATATATATATTATAGAAATTGACAAATAATTCCACTATGCTTATCAATTAAATTCATTATTAATTGATATATTTTAAAGAGATAAAATTACTTAAACTTTCCAATTTGAAATCTAAAAATGCTGATTTACTCTACTTAATTAAAATTGAGTAAGAGGATTAAGAGAAGAAGGATATCAATAAGAAACGGCGCCGTTTTGAAGTGTGTCCGAACCCTCCTCTTCCGTCTCTCTCTTCTGCTCGCCGCATAGAATCAACCATGTTTCGCATTCGCAGAATCTTGTCTTACCGTGCACTCGCATCATGCACCCGCAATGCACTTTCTTCATCGGAAACACGCTCTCTTCCTCATTCCCATTCCCCAATTCTCCCTCCACCTTCATTTCTAGGTTTGTACCAAAACCTTTCGATTTCACTTTATTTTTCTCGTACTCATTGATTTCTCCTTTAAATTACTGTTTTTTTCTTCTTTTTCTAGGAGTAGGAATCACAGAAAACCAGGGATCAATCTCTTTTGCAAGGCTTATGTCTTCAAGAGCATCATCTGAGCAAGGAAAAGGAACAGAAAAGGTTTTACTTTTAACCTAGTTTTTACTCCTAATGTTTACTAAGGATTAAATTATGGGTTTAATTCAATTTTATGTATCCCTCATTTGCTAATTTTGATTAAGGAATAATGTTTAGGTTTAAGTTTATCTTGACTTGAAAAAATTTCAATCACTAAATTTGTTAACTGTCTTTGGCACATATGGTTGAACCTTCTGCTCACATTTTGAAGTGATTTGGGTTAAGTTCGAAGTTTTGTGGTTGTTAGGTTAATACAATCTTCAATGAAGTTAGTGATTCTCCTCGTGGCTATGTTTGGATATTGTAAAACGGTTGAAGCTGAATGGAGCAGAGTGGATGGAGCGGAGCGGAGTGGAATGAGATAAATATGTCATTTCATTGTTTGAGTATTTCACGATGTAATAGAGCAATTGTCATTCTGCCCGAATCGGAGTAAACAAAATTGAATGCATTCTATTAGGTTCCACTCAATTCCATTCTTTTTTTAATTAATCCAAATAATAGAACATAAATTTATTCCATTTCATCTAATTCCTCAATCCAAACATAGCCTGCATGAGGGCGTGCCTCTCCTAATCTAATTTGTTATTTGATAAAAAAGACTCCAGTAGATATCCTTAGGCTCACACTATTTATGACATGGATGCAAGTCCAGAATTTCCCACTTGGTAAGTGATAGTGGTTCTCTCTAGCCTTGCATGTCTGTGTGGCTCCCCACGCGATAATAGAAAACTCCAATCTATTCTCTACCCATGTTTAGGTGAGGCTTCATGCTGCATTAGTGTTATTGGCAGTGTCGTTTATAGAAGAGTTACCCAATCAATGCTATGAAATGTGATTTTCCCCCTTCTGCCTTGTTGCCATAGAATGGCTATGTTCTACATCATGGTTTTCAAGATTAGATCTTAAAATCTTGTGATGTTACGATCTCACTCATCCCCAATGATCCGGATCTTGAGTAGAATTGCGTGTTGTAGTCAAATTGTGAAAAAAATTTGTAAAACCATTGATTTTGTGCAATCTTGGCCAGTTCCGGCCACAATCGTTTTCCGGCCATAGCCATTACAAGCTGAGAAGGCTGACAAGATGTCGGGGCACAACAATTACGGTTCAGTGGAGGCCATTTCCCCAAGAATACACTTGCCTACCAAAATATCATGTAAAAGAACTTCAAATATGTAGTATAATTTTTTCTTTTTAGTAATATCTTATGATTTTTGTTACGATCTTATGTTTTACGATCTTGCTACCCCCTCTTGATCTTACAAAAATAATTGGGTAGGATCTTCCGAACTTAGTTATGATCTTATGTTTTACGATTTTACAGTCCCTTCCTGATCTTGACAACCTTGTTCTACATGGCCTTTTGTTTGGTGTTATTTGCAATTAAACTAGCGACTCAATACTTTTTAACCGATTTGTTTTGTAGACAAAAAAGGAGATAACAAATGTTGAGAATCCATTTGATGATTCTCCAACATATAACATTCCCGAGAAGCCTGTAACATTTGTGGAGGGGGCGTCCTACAGTGTGATCATTCTTGCAGGGCTCGGAGTTGCGGCTGCTGCTGGATATGCTGTTTTCAAAGAGCTTATATTTCAACCCAAAGAGTAATGAGTTTAATCTTCTTGCTCATATTATGTTATCTGAAAGGAAAATGCTAGATGAATAGAGCTTTTAAATGAATGAGTTTGCATCGTTATTGATTGTTGAGTTTTGGGTCGATGGGTGGTCCTTATCACCTTGTCTTACCCAATAACCACTCGAGAATCTAGCTCAATTCTGTATATTTTTGCTTTGTAGTACTACTCAATCTTAAAAAGTAATAATTCATTGTTTTTCCTCTTTTCTCTTTGTCTTGCGCTGATTGTAATAAGATGATTTTAGGTTCAAGATCTATAACAAGGCTCTCAAAAGAATTCAAGATGATGGTCAGGTGAGTGGTGTTTTTCTTTTGCATCCATTTTCATACACAACAAAAATTAAGCTTTTCCATTCAAAGGAACTTAAATGTTTGAAATATTCAGTCCAAAATCCTTCAGTTTGTGTTGGTTGGATATAGAATGAAGATGGTCATTCTGCAGGTTGCCATCTGTAGGAAGAAGCTATACAAAGACAACTAAAATTGGGTGATGGAATGGTATTCAAACAGATCTTGATGGTTTTTAATGTCAAATTTTTATGTTTTAATTTTGTTAAATAAGGAAATGCTAATATTCCGTCATCAGTGCATAGATAACAGATGCCTCAATGACAATTAGTATATCACATAGAAATACCTGGGTTTCTACCTAATACCTATTGAGCTAGCCGTTGAAGATCCTTTTAATATACAGTGAGCTAGGTATAGGTGTTATGTCATTATGCCATTGAGTAGGTGGTTGGAGTTGGGTATAGGACTTTTATATGTGAAATATACCAAAGTTCTGTATCGTCATACGCATCAACAAAGAATACCCTCCCCCTCACCCCGCAACATTTTTTGGCTATGTAAATGAAAAAGGAAAATGCATGCTTATTTGTTCTTGTTGTAATTGTTGTGTAGACCAATTCTACAAAAAAAAAATAAAATTGCACACTCCAAAGCACTAAATCAAACAATGATTTGTATGACAAATTTTGTTGATGAGCAGTAACTGATTAACAATGGTATTGGATAGAACATTATATTAGATTTTGATCTATGTAGCCAACCCCACTTAGTGGGATAAAGCCCGGTTGTTGTTGTGAGCAGTATCTGATTCTCGACCAATTCAATGTTTTCATGTGAACTTGAATTTGCTTTGTTCCAGGTCAGAGTGAGGATTGGATCCCCAATTACAGGTTATGGCCAAGAGAGTAGAAATCGTGCTGCTCGTCAAAGAATTCCCAATAGGGTTTGGACTGATGAGGAGGGTGTTGAGCATGTAGAGGTAGGTTTATTTACATGTAATCACATTTATTTGCCGTAACAGCATTTTATAAGATTTCTTTTGAATACATCCTTCATCCCTGGGTTTTATGACCTTTCAAAAGGGAGGGAAAAGATAATATGAAAAAGGAAAGGAGAGAAGAGGCAATGTTCTACGAGAACTTAATTGGATGGATGCATTATTGTATTATTTGTGTTATCTAAATTCTTGAGTTTTCTTTCATCGTGGAAGATACTTGATGTTTAGCAGTTCTGTGCCATTTCTATTATTAATTTGATTGTTCTCAAATATGCTCATTTTGGTTACAGGTTAATTTCTTCATCCGGGCCCCCCATGGACATGGAAAAGTATTTGCTGAGATGTTCAAAGGAGTTGATGGTGAGTGGAAATTCACATACTTGATTGTTGAGATTAGAGCACCCTCTCCAGCACAATTAATTCTGGAGTCATATATCCCATCTTACAACACAAACAAGTAGCCTAGATGAGAAAAGGTATCATTCTGCACTGTTACCTGATTATTCAGTTTGTGGATGCTTGATAGTTATCTTTATTTCTGTTTGAATGTTGAGGTCATTGTTTTCACGATAGAAATTCTACCTGATATTACTTACCAGCGCTCTTGTTCCTATATCTCCCAACTTTGGATCAGAAGTACTTTCTTCAATGTTGAATATAAGCAAAAAAATACCCAGGTTTGGTGGTATAAAATACAAGCAAATCTTAACTAATTTAAATTCATTATAATTTAATAACGGCATTCATCAAATGCCCTTCAATTTATTTTCAATTTCAGATTCCATCAACCCATTTATTTTCATGAAACATGTTTTCACGAAGGGTTGTTTAGAAAATGAAAATGATATTTTTTTATTATATTAAAAACATAAATGAAATTAACTTTATTCTTAACTACCATGATATATTTATTTATATTGCTTATATTCTGAAAAGAAATGAAGTCAGTATGAAGTGGCAAAGCTTCAAATGCTGTTAACCTAATTGTTTTATATTCCATACATGCAATTAATCGGTGTTGACAACTAGTAAATGCTAAGCATGCAATGATATATTTTTGGGGAACTACTTCTCCCCAACACATTTCTAAAAATCAACCCCTTCTGGAGGTACTGTTCTGGCCAGGCAAAAAATATCAATTTTTCCATTTCCAGCACATTGCAGCATATGGAGGAAACCATTTTTTTTGCCACGTTCGAATCGATGCATCCGGACAGGATTGAGTTTTTACAAAGGGTTGAGGTTGGGGGATAAAAGCTGCTTCCATGTTTTTTAATCTCGCACTTGGTCCTTTTCCTTCATGAGTGGCCCAAATATGTCACTTAACCCTAGGGGTGGCAAACGGGGCGGCCCGAAACCTGGACTCAGCCCGCCTGTTTAGCCTCTGTGTAAGCCCTTGTTCACATTGCATGTTTATAAATATTGGGTGATAGGTGCTGATCATCGTATTCCTGTGTTTTGGGTGGTTATTCTCTTGTACATGTCAACCTTGCGTATCCTAGTCCGATTTGTTTCTGCTAGAAAGAAATGCTATTAACCATAGGTAATTTAATGCCTGTCTGTATTTATGTTTAAAGAAATACTAAATAAGTTTTGCAATAAAGATGAGTATTTTAAAGAATAACTTGTCATGCAAGTTAAAATTAGTTTCTGCATATAAATATTTTCGGAAGCTCTCCAATTTAATTTTTTTTCATAAATATCTATAAGCTTGTAAAAACAACTGGAAATTTTTTTAGTTAAAAAGCTCCCATAAGGCTGGTGGAATTTGAATCATGTGCAAGGTTACAAAATCAGGCTCTATGATTAGTCTAAGTTAATCCAAACTAACTGAGACTTGATCCAATGCTTATTCTCATGTATATTAATCAGAGATCATATTTAACTACTCAATGCAGGTCCTCGATATTTGATCCATTACTATAGGCCTCTTTCTTCAACTTTCGGCATTGATCACCTTTGTTAGTTCACACTCCATTGGGGTGAAAGTTGGAAGGAGGAAAGACAATTTGAGTAGCAAATAATATGAGTCTGGATCTCAAATCTCAGGTTTGATATTTTTAAATTTCATTAAGAACCTGCAGATGCGAAGGGAAGTTTTGGGAATGATCATAGTGTCGACGAGGGTGGTTACTTTGTCATTGATGCTGATTGAGAATGCCATGTACTTCCAATTTTTTTGTTACTGTTGACATTTTGATATAAATTTGTATGTGAATTACGTTGTGTTGCTGGAAGGCGTACGCAAGTGATGGATCTTATAAGATTGATTTTAATTGTTACTCTTATAATACAAAAAACTTCTAAGGATATTTCCTACAATTTTAACGCACCTAGCATTAGCTAACAAGTTTTTGGCTTGCTTGCATGTTTACTTGTTTTAATCTGCTATTGATGTTGAAGAGTATTAAGTGAACGTAAAATAAATGGCCGGATGAACTGTAATTTGGAATTCGTAGCAGAAAACAAACTTAAATATTATAGGCTAAAAAATTGAATAACTTGTTATTTTCCAATCCATAAATGCTTTAAGAAGTCCCTTGAAAATTTCAAATATGTGAATTTGGAATGTGTATGGATTCTAAAATCCAAATACTCTCTATAACCTACAAATTTTAGTTTCTACAATTAAAAAAGTGTAAATCAACCTCTTCATATATTCAATTCTATAATTTGAACATGTAAATCATCCTCTTGTCTATGATGTACTTAATAACATTTTTCACTACATTGTCGTAAATAAGTGTAAGTCACCCACTCTTAATATATTCAGATTTTATACATGTAAAACAACCAACCTCTTGTCTATGTTTCATGTCTATCATTGACATTTCTCACTACATTGTCGTAGGTAAATTATATTTATCCATGATATATAGTGGTGGATAATGTCAAAATAGGCATAACTACACAACAATCATGAATGTGAATTATATTTTCTTAGAGTGAGATCTTTGAAATTTTAAGATGAATCAAATTTTAAAATCTCAAATAAATCAGCATCGCAAAAAGTAAGGGAAAATGATTCATGAAACGTTCACATTCTAGATTCCACACATTTTAAAAGAAAAGTGTTTTAAATTCTAAATTACAATACAACAATCAATCAATGACATCAATTTATTTAAGATTATATTTTTTATTTTTTATTTTTTATTTTGAGATTTTTGTAATAGTTTCTCATAATTTTTCTATGCTTTTTCTATCTTCGACTAATTTTCATCTAATTTTATTCTCCTTACACTAAAATCTCATCAAATCATCTTAGTATATTTTTCACCATTTTTTTACTATAGGTGTTATCCCCAACACTCTAAAATATTGTCATTTCTAATCATGCTCTGTCATTTTTACCATATATCCAACACAATATTTTTACATCTGCTACACTTACTTTATTCTTGTATTCATTCATAACCATCCAAAATTCTATCTCGTACGACTTCTTAGGTCATACCGGTATTTGATAAAGTTTTCTCTTCAACTTGAGCGGTACTTTTCTATGACATAAAATCCCTGAGACCCTTCCTCATTTGAGTCACCCAATTTAAATTTGATGGCTTACACCCCCTCCAATTTTCTATCGTTTGTATTCCAGATACGTTTCTAAGGCCCGTCTCCACGACTATAATCTCATTTAAATCCTCCTACTATCTAAGTGCGACTATATCATTTGCAAAAAATGATACATCTCAATGCTATCTCTTGGACGTGTTTCGTGAGTACATTCAAAATAAAAATAAAATTGTAAGGGTTTAGGATAGAACATTGGTGCACTTTCATTGTAATAGGAAAATCATATGTCTCTTTATTCTATGTCCGCACACTAGTTAGTACTTTATCATACATATTTTGGATAGTTCGAATATAAACAATTCTAACTTTATTCTTCTTTAGGGCTTTTCATAAAATCTCCATAGGAACTTTTTATCACACGTCCTTTCTAAGTCAATAAAAATTAATTGCAAGTCTTGGTGGCCCATTTGATACCGTTCCATCAAACGTCAATAGACCACTTTCATGACGTACCTCTCAGACATAAAATCAAATAATTTATTAATAAATCAAGTCTTTTGATTACTAGCAACTCGAGTCTTTTTTTTTAGTTTCTGTTCGATCTCTTTTCCATAACTTCATGCTATAACTCATAAGTTAATCTCTATATAATTTATGCAATTTTGTATACCCTTTTGTTCTTTATAGATTGAAATTAGAATGCTTCTTCTTCATTAATCTGATATTTGTTTTGATCTCATAATTTCATAAAAGATTTTGATGATTACCTCAACGCCACTTTTTTCAAAACTTTTCCACACTTGAATTGGTATGCTGTGTGACCTTACTACATTGATATTACTTATCATATTCAACGTTTATTTTACCTTTTATTTTTAAATCTGACAAAGGTAATTATAATTACAACCCTCTTTTCTAATGTCGAGTCTTTTAGAGTTTAGTGAAATATCATATCATTCATTAAATATATTGTAGAAATATGTCTTCTACTTATTCTTTATATATTTTTTTGAACCAATACTCTATCTTCTTTATCTTTAAGACACCTCACTTGATTCAAATCTCTTTGCATTTCTTTTTCTTTACTTAACAAGTCTACATGTAAATTTTTTCTCTCATTAATTCATATAGATTGGTATAATCTATTAAAAACTTGAATTATTAATTCACTCACCGCCTTCTTAATCTCTTTCTTAGCTTTCATTCAAAATTTTACTTTAAAATATTCTGCTAGCCCAATATGAAATGTGTATGCAGTAATAACCTTTTTGTTTTACTACAAATTACAAATCATTATTCAATCTCATAGTCTTTTCACATTTATAATATCCTTCCACTATTTGTCTACAATATCATTCACACCATTCCTCCAAAGCTTACATTTTGAATTGTTCAAATCTTTTGTCTTTTTCCATTCTACTAAGTTCTTTATCCACACTTGTTCGGCAAAATGTGCAAACCCTTATTCATTTTTCATTGCATCCAAATGATAATGCAAGAACACTTACTCTTTTAAAACTATACTCAAGCCATATAATATATTGATTATGGACAACGACCTAACAATCCGATTTAATTATTTAAATGTTTAAAATTAATTTAATAAAATTGTGTTACAAAATCAGGAACCATACATGTATGTCACTTAAAAACTCACGTGGCAAGAGATTGAACTGTTCACTAGCCACGTGTTAGAACTTAACAAGTACTAAAAGTGTTGACTACAAAATAATTTGGGAACCCAAAGTCAACAAGTATTTGTTTAAACTAAAATATATTAAAGCCTAAGAATTGATTTTAATAAATATGATTATATTCATCTAAAAAAGTTAACCGAAGAATAATTTATAATTTCTGAAGAATGCTAAAGCGGTTGAAAGCTGTCAAATTCTGTTTTGAAAATTTAACAACTTTGGCCACTTTAGTTGATTTTGTTTATTTTTAATTACTCTCTCATGTGTATACATACATTGTTGTAATCCTAATTCATAGTTAATGCCAATTTAGTGATTCATCCAATATTACTCTCTTTCCTATTCTCTCTTTCTCTCAACTCATCTTCTTTTTAAGTTTCTTTTCACCATTGATACTACCTTCAAAATTCTGGTTTTATGTTTTATGTTGTTCTAACATTTGGCATCAAGAGCTCCGGTTATTGATCCTAATCCGCTGCAACAATGACTACCGTTTCTAATGATCGAATTTCCACCAATCTCCCAATTATTGATTCGAAGAATTACGACAAATGGGCGAAACAAATAAAGGTTCTGTTTGGTTATCAAGAGGTTCTTGAGATCGTCATCAATGGAGTTACACCGTTAGGGACAGATGCTACCGAAGCTATTAGGGCTACACACAAGGAAGAAAAGAAGAAGAATTACAAAGCCCTATTCTTGATTCACTCTTGTGTTGATAACGACAATTTCGAGAAGGTTGGCGATTGTGAATCCGCCAAGCAAGCATGAGAAATCTTAGAGAAAGCATACGCCGGTGCCGTCAAAGCAAAGGTGGTAAGGTTACAAACTTACAAACGTCAATTCGAGCTAACGCAAATGGAGGACAAAGAAACGATCAATGATTACATTACGCGCATTACCCGATTAGTCAACCAAATCAAGTCATTTGGCGAAACGATTCTTGAGCAGAATGTTGTATCAAAAGTGTTGTGTTTGTTAACATCACGGTTCGATAACATTGTTGTGGCTATTGAAGAGTCAAAGGATCTAACAACTTTGAGCAAAGATGAGTTGCAAAGTTCGTTAGAAGTGCATGAACAAATGATGGATGAGAGAGGTGCCGACAAATCCAAAGCGGAGATCGCTTTGCAAGCGCGTTTACATGACAAAAGGGAAGTGGTCTTCAAAGAGTAAGAAGAATTTTGGTGGAAAAGATCCACAAAATTAGAAGGGTGAAGGAAGCTCCAAAGAGGGTAATCAAAGCGCCTACAAACCGTTTGACAAAAATTCTGTGAAGTGTTATAATTGCCAAAAGCTTGGGCATTTTGCGAAAGAATGTCGCTCGAAACACAAAGAAAAAGATGCAGATGAGACTAAGGTTGCTAGGGAAGAGGTAGATGATGAAGATACCCTTCTTGTGATGATTACGGAGGAGAATTATGACATTGTTGATGCTCCGGACAGCAACTACTGTGGTGATAGTTTGCAGGACAACAGCTGTACTGTTTTGGAAAGTGGTGGGAAAATGCGCTCGGATCGAAATGCATTACTTACCATGCGTGATGGAGTTCAAAGTAAAGATGAATGGTACTTGGATTCCGGTTGTTCAACACATATGACGGGTCAGAAGGATTAGTTTGTGGAAATCAATCAAGCGACAAAGAGTAAAGTCAAGTTTGCCGACGACACCACTTTAAGCGCCGAAGGGGTAGGAGATGTTTTGATCGAAAGGAAGAATGGTGGACATTCAAGGATCAAAGATGTCTTGTACATATCGGGAATTAAGTGCAATCTTTTGAGCATTGGCCAATTACTTGAAAGAGGGTACTTAATTCGGTTGGAGAACAAGATGTTACGCGTTTTAGATTCAAGTGGTGTGTTGATTCTAAAAGCGCTGATGGCTGCCAATAGAACTTTTAAGGTTGAGTTAAAGGTTATGGAGCATCGTTGTTTAGCTACCGCGGCAAGTAGAGATGAGTGGTTATGGCATTACCGTCTTGGTCACCTAAATTTTAGGGATCTCAAAATGTTGCAACAAAGTGAAATGGTAATGGGGCTGCCACATATTATTGTTCCGACAGAATTGTGTGAGGAATGTGTGAAGAGTAAGCAACACAAGAATGTGTTTAGCAAAGATGCAGGTCGAAGAACCAAAGGCTTACTTGAGGTGGTGTATTCCGATGTTTGTGGACCGATGCAAATAGAGACTTATGGCGGCAATCAATATTTTGTTACGTTTATTGACGACTTTAGTAGAAAGCTTTGGACATATCTTATCAAGAGGAAGGATGAGGTATTTGGAGTGTTCAAGAGTTTCAAATCCATGGTGGAACGTCAAAGCCGTCGAAAGCTCAAAATTCTCAAAACGGATGGTGGAGGTGAATATACCTCTAGTGAGTTTGGGAAGTTTTGTGATCTTGAGGGTAGTGTGCGTGAGGTGGTGCCTCCATATACGCCTCAACAAAACGGAGATGCCGAGAGGAAAAATCGTACAATAATGAACATGGTGTGTAGTATGCTTTGTGGGAAGAAGTTGCCTAAGGAATTGTGGGGTGAGGCCGTGTCTACAGCTACCTACTTGTTGAATAGGTGTCCTACTAAGAAGTTGAAGAAGATCACACCAGAAGAGGTTTGGAGTGATTTCAAACCGAGTGTGAATCATTTGCGCGTTTTTGGATCGATTGTATATCGTCATGTACCGAATCAACTTAGAAAGAAGTTGAATGATAAAGGTGAGAAGTTGATATTTGTTGGATATCACTCTACTGGAGGTTACAAGCTATTTGATGAGAAGAATCGAAAAATCGTGATAACCCGAGATGTATATTTTGAAAAAATAAAAGCTGTTGAAACAGCAGGACAACAGCAACAGTTCTTCGAATTGTCTGATCCGGAGGGTTTCGATGCCGCTGTACCTGCACCTACAGTAGCGAAAAATGTAGTGAATAATGGTAGACCAGTGAGGCAAAGAGCCTTGCCTCATAAACTCCGAGACTACGAGAGGTTCCAAGATAACGAAGTGAATAATGATGGTGATTTTGTTCATTTCGCGCTTATGGCCGAATCTGAACCGGTAAATGAGGATGAAGCCTTAAGCAATCCTAAATGGATATGTGCAATGAAAGAGGAGCTGAAATCTATTGAGAAAAATGGTACTTAGGAGTTGGTCGATTTACCACTCGGAAAGAAACCGATAGGTGTGCGATGGGTCTATAAAGTTAAAGTAAATCCTAAAGGTGAAGTAATCAAGCACAAAGCTCGATTAGTGGCGAAAGGGTTCTTGCAACATGAAGGTATAGACTACGAGGAGGTATTCGCACCGGTGGCTAGATTGAAGACTATTCGTTTGGTTGTTGGGATTGCGTATAGCAACAATTGGGTGATTTACCAAATGGATGTAAAATATGCGTTTTTGAATGGTCCTCTTGATGAGGAAGTTTATGTGGGGCAGCCACCCGGTTTCGTGATTAAAAATCAAGAGAGGAGGTATTACAAGCTACACAAGGCGTTGTATGGTTTGAAACAAGCTCCAAGAGCTTGGAACAAACGTATAGACGGCTTTCTTGTTGACATCAGTTTCAAACGATGTGTATCCGAACATGGTGTTTATGTGAGATCGGATAATATTGATGGTGTTATTATACTATGCTTGTATGTTGATGATCTCTTGATTACGGGCAGCAATGACAAGAGTATTTCAAGGTTCAAAGGGGAGCTCATGAGTGAGTTTGAGATGACGGACCTTGGTGTCATGAGATATTTTCTTGGCATAGAGTTCCACAAGTCAAAAGTGGGGCTGCTTATGCATCAAAGAAGGTATGCTCTAGATATCTTGAAAATGTGTGAAATGGAGCATTGTAATGCTTCTAATACACCTTGTGAGGCTAGAGTTCAACTGTCCAAAAGTGATGATGAGGATAATGTGGATCCAACACTTTACCGGAGTTTGATTGGATCGTTACAGTATTTGTGCAATACTCGACCAGACTTGGTTTTTAGTGTCGGTATTGCGAGTAGATTCACGGAGAGACCTAAGGTGTCTCATCTGGCGGCGATCAAGAGAATCCTTAGATATGTGAAAGGTACTCTTGGTTGTGGTATTTTGTTTCCCACATCGGATATGGGTCGCAAATGTACTTTACTTGGCTACACCAATTCTAATTGGTGCGGAGATAAAGATGATCGGAAATCTACGACGGGTTACATCTTTATGTTCGGTAGTACACCAATCTCATGGTGTTCGAAGAAGGAACCGGTTGTAGCACTCTCTTCTTGTGAGGCCGAATACATTGCGGCATCATTGAGTGCTTGCCAAACTATGTAGTTAGTGAATCTCATGAAGGAATTGGGATGTGGTGATGATGATGCCACCACACTGTTTGTGGATAATGTTTCCGCGATAAATCTTGCGAAGAATCCGATTGCACACGGAAGGAGCAAGCATATTGAGATGCAGTTTCATTACTTGAGAGAATTGGTCGGTGATGGAAAGCTTAGATTGAGCTATTACCGAAGCGAGGACCAAGTTGCGGATTTGTTGACAAAGGGTGTGACAAATGAGGTGTTCAAGAGACTGTTGAAGAGCTTGAGCATGATGAATTTGGAGCAAATAAAGTGAGGTGGTGTGTTGAAAGCTGTCAAATTCTGTTTCGGAAATTTAACAGCTTTGGCCACTTTAGATGGTTTTGTTTGTTTTTTATTACTCTCTCATGTGTATATATACATTGTAGTAATCCCAATTTATAGTTAATGCCAATTTAGTGATTCATCCAATATTACTCTCTTCCCTATTCTCTCTTTCTCTCAATTCATCTTCTTTCTAAGTTTCTTTTCACCATTGATACTACCTTCAAAATTCTAGATTTATGTTTTATGTTGTTCTAACAAAAACAAGTCACTGAATCCTCAATCCCCTTAAACATTAACATGAATCTGTTCTTGGTTACTGATAATAGACCAAACATAAAAAATAGATAAACCTATTGTTACACTTTTCATATAGAAAAACATTAATCAACTATTACAACAATGGATCCTTTTAGTTGAAGATTTTACTGAACATTAACATGGGATATATACTACTAATCACTATAAGTTTGATCAACAGAGTCTTCCCAGTAATAGATCAGATGCACTGCTCTGCTCAATATTCATTCAATAAGTCAGAGGATGAAAAATCACTTTTCTGTCACCTGCAGCATGTCACACACCAAATATATGAATAATAGGGGCATGATTTTGAACGCGTGATCGTACGTGACAAAATGTTGAACAGTTAAGAAGCAACCCGAGATAAGGGCGGCGTTGGATGTGTGGTAAGATAGATTAGATAAAATTACAAATGATAATATAAGAGTGTTGGGATATCACCTATGGTAAAAAAGATGATGGAAAATAGACTTTGTTTGTTTGAACATGTAGAGAGAAGACATGTAAATTTTGCAGTAAAGAGAATAGATCAAACGGAGAGAAATCAAACAGCTAGAGGTACAATAAGAACCAGAAAAACTATAAGAAATAATTAAAAAAAGATCTCGAGATTAACGATTTGGATGAAAACATGATCCTAGATAGAACATTATAGCAGAAATTGATCCATATAGCCGATCCCGTTTAGTAGAATAAGAGTTGGTTGTTATTGTTGTACTATGCAGTCTCTAGCCGGAATCAAACTTTTACCCTGATTACTAATTGGAGGAAATAAATAGTTGTTACTATTTCAGTTCATCATGAAAACTTCATAAGCAAATAATTGTGTTCTAGCCTGATGTTTTCTACTCCTAACTAATCCGTTTTAATTACTCAAATAATGCTTGAAGTTTAGGTAGGAATCATATAAATATTTTTAGAAACAAGGGGAATCAAAATATATATCAGAAACACATGCCCAAACATATTTCTAGGAATAACTTGTTTTGCATTGAAAAAATAGTTTGGAATGGTTAAAAAGAATATAATTAAGACCTTGCTCACATTGGCAACAAAATATATCATTAGTGACTTCAATACCTGAGAATGAGAAGCAGAAAACACTTGCAAAACATTCAATTGTATGATGAGAGAAAGAGAACACTCTTATTATCATGTTACCTGAAGATATCTGGAGTTGATTGTATTGATTTTACATCATCGAGGAAGACTGAAGCTCAACCTTCACCCTCTCTGGTCCGGACGATGCTCGGAAAGGAGAACCATTTACAGTAAACGAAACTAGTTTTGGCGTAAATATCACATATTTGCAAGTTGGTCCCCGTTTCATAGTTTTAAGAGTTAAAGTATCCTTAATGGTCAAATTAGAAAGTGTAGCATTGGTTACATTGATGATTCCTTCTCCATCTCGGGAGAGCGAGCCGGGATAAACTAAGAAACACTCGTCAATGTTCAAATCAGTTAACTTAGTACAGGTTGAGAAGGGTTCCGCATGACCATTATCATCAGCTTGAATCCCAACAAGTTCAAGACGCAAACTTCTTAAACCCGGAAGATCAAGATTCTTCGGCAATCTGGTTCTTTTCTTGATATCATACCTTGAAACGGAGATATACATAGATGTCAAAGAATGACAAGAAAAGATAGAATACGGCAACCCAATATTGCTCGGGACAGCTATGTTCAGTTGCTGAAGACCATTAGACATAGCATGGTTTATGAGACGAGTGAAAATCTCATGCCGAAAAGCTCCATGGCGATTGAACTCAAGAGTACGTAAAGGATAATTGCCCATACCACGAGATGACACAATCTCAAACACACATTCGGAGAAAAAACACGGCTTGCTAAATTCAGAGGTATCCAATTTAAGATCTCGAAGGTATTTCCAGAGATTCCTCCACCGTGTTGACAAAACACTAGTCTTAACAACATCTTTTATCTTAAGATATGACATTATATGAAGCAGAATTTCGTTGGGCAAGTCATTGAGGCTGCACATCTTCCTCTTCAGCCTATCACACACCGCCTCATCGGCATCAACCTCTCCGATTTTCTTCTACAAAGATCAAAAGCAATAGATTCAGTCAATATCTAATGCAACATATTTATAGCTTCTTCAAATATATTTGTGTTAATCAATTGACATAAGAACTTGTAAGAAAAAGCTTATGAAAACAGCTAATGAAAACCTAGTACATGAAAAATCATCTAATTACACATACAATTTCAATTTAGGGATTAGTTTCAAAACTGAGCGGAAATGTCGGATTTGAAATATAGATGTGAAATCCCAATTTATAATCTAAAAAGATGAAACAGCTAGGTATTGAAGAAGGTGAAAATACCTAATGAGTTGAAGAGAATTGTGAATCGATGATTTCGAAGCTGTGTGGTTCTTTGAAGGAGCCTTGTGAGTGAGCAGTGGCGTTGATGAGTGGCGGCGATGGGCGGCGGGGATGAGAATGGCGGTAAGGTATGTGCTCAAACCACTCTAAATGGGGTTGAATCAAATAATCTGATTTTTAGAATTTTTTTAAATAAACTATGAAAAAAAAATCTAGACTAAAAGGTTAGAGTGATGATATTTCTATTTTTTTACTACTATTTAAATTTTAATTTCTAAAACCTATTTTTTCTTTTTTATAAATAATTATAAAACAACATCTTTTTTATTTTTAAGAAATAAAAAAAGAGTAAACATTAATCCCTTAAATTTGTGTTTAATGTGGGGAGAAAATGTCTATAAAGAAGGTGTTTCTTAAGGATATCATTAAAAATAGAAGGAGTTTGTGAGAGTTTGAAACAATTGTTATGACCAGAGAGTTTGATATGAAATTTTGAATTACTTGAACTGACAAGTGACAACTTCAAAGAGCATTTGATTTAAATTAAAGCTCCACCAGAGTTGGAATTGAAGAAATTACATTATCACATGAATCATGTTTATTTGAAGGAGAATGACACCTTACCATTCATTATATCCTCTCAGTTAAACCCAACTCAAGAGGAATCACTCATGTATGTTTTGATGATACAAAAGAAAGAAATAGTCTTCCAAATGTCTAATATCAAGGGTATTATTCCCATGAACTGCATATAATCTTGATGGAGGAGAATTTAAACAAAATCATTGAATCTCAAAGAAGACTGAATTTCATCATGAAATAAACGGTGAAGAAGGACATTATCAAGTGGATTAATGCATTATTTACCCCCATATTATTTAATGTTTGGAATAGTCATACACAGTACGTACCCGAGCACAATCTTTATGAGCAGTCCAGACTTGAAAAAAATTAAAAGGGCCGGAAGAAAAATCACCAAGCTTTTGAGTCACCAACAAAGAAGAATGATTTAAGCATTGCTTAAGTAAGGTGCAACAATTAAGCACTCTCCAATGCATCAACCATACATGGCTGCATATACTAAGATTTAGTTGTAACAGAACGATTCTGCTCCAATGCTGCCATTCGACTAAGTGAATTAAACTTCAATCTTATTAAGGTGAAGCATCTTATTTGCATTTGTCTATAATAGGAAATCATCACAGGATATTGTCACCGGCAGTCACTTACCTTGTTTCTCATGTGCACCAAACTTAACATTGAATTCATCAACAAACAACCAGGGAACAATGTGAGTCTGCTGCAAATTAGAGAAATAGTTTTTATTAATTTTTTTAAACTTTGTTAGAATTGTTATTAATTTGTTAGAGTTATCCTATTTTAAAGCAGATATATCACCAATATATATATATATATATATATATATATATATATATATATATATATATATATATATATATATATATATATATATATATATATATATATATATATATATATATATATATATATATATATATATATATATATATATATATGTATAAAAGAATATAACATATTTTTCAAGTTAACTTTCTATTATGACATTTGAGCATGATCTCAATTCAGATGAGATATTAGAGAAGTAAAATACTTGTAAATCTGAAACAAATGACACAAAAAACAATACACAAGTTTATCATCTAAACAACTTTGATAATCATCGAAATCCACTCGTGCGCTACTACAAAAAACTCATTTAACAACGGTTTAGAAAAATATATAATCACGGGGGCTCAAACGTTGTTATTGTTAGACTATGGCACGGATTTAGAAAGGGGGTTGAATAGATCCCCAATTAAAATTTGAGTCGGCGCTACCAATTAAAAATTGGTTTTGAAAAATTGTTTTAAGTGCGGAAGCGGCCGAGGAAAATATAGTCTAAAACGAACGGTTATTGGAAAACTGGATATGCGTAAGCCTTTGAATTAATGACAATATGGAAAATAGAATCACAACACTAATCACACTTATCAATGATCTACTTCAGTTGTTAGGATTCCTAGTTCCAATGATTCAAAGAGCAAACCAAAACTAGATACACAAGTAAGATAATTTTGGTTCAAGCAATTTGTCAAACACTTGGTGTGCAAAACACTCCAAGTGATATTTATGTTGAGTAAATGATTCCAACTAGCCTAGTACAATGTCTTATTGTACTTTGGAGTCAAAAACAGAGTTTTAACCTCTTACTCAATTGATATCACAGTTTTGACAATAGTGCTTATACAAAAATTACTTATTTTGAGCTATAACGTAAATGCTGAAAAATAGAGAAGACAAGTATTTGGTGAGGCAGTTCCCCCGTTGTCCTCGCTTCGGGGTACGTCTGCCCTCAATTCTAAAACTAGAATTGAGATAGATTTTATAGATATCACCTGTTGAATGTAACAGTTTATACAAGGATTGAGCAGCAAATATACAACAGAAATCTCAATGTGTTGAAAGCTGCTTTCACTCCTTGCCCCTTGATTCAAGATGAATAAAGTCCTCCGATTGTTGTTGATGGACCTCCGATTCCAGCCACCTTATTGAATAACACGTTGTTGTTCAAACCTTCGGCTCCGGCTGATCTCAACAGCAACAAATCGAACCCGAGATCTTCCCTTCAATATCACTGAATCCGCTACTAGACTTGTGAAGAACACCTCTTCACAATCACCTTCGCTCAGTTGACCCTTGATGAAGAATCTCGTCCAAAACCCCCAAAATTCTAACCAATCTTGGAGGGTAAAACCCCAACGGTTTTATTCAAGAAAGAACCTGTCACAAGCTTCAACCCGAACTTGATTCTCCAATCTAAGCTTCGAACCTTATCACCTTGAATCACTCACAAATGCACTTCAAAAATGGTTGTGTGTAATTGAAATGTTGTGAGATGTTGAAGATGAAGATGATGAATCTTGGACACCTATTTCACTCTTTCTTGTTTTTGAACACATGAATCAAATATTATCAAATGTTAATGTGACACAAGTGGTTAAACAAGTATATATAGTACCAACCCAATTATAGACATAACAGTATTTCAAATATAAGAGGGAATCATTTAAAAACATGATTTCCGCGCGAACGGTCGACTGCAGCAGGTCTGTGCGTCGACGCATGGCCTGTGTTTTTGGAAATCTGGAAAATGCATCAGTATGCGTCGACCATATAGTCGGCGTGCGCTGACCCGTTGAAAACTATTTCCTTCATGCGCCGACCCTATGATCGACTCATGCCTTTATGCGCTGACCCGTTGGAAAATTTTTCCTTCATGCGCCGACCCTATGGTCGACTCATTGCCTTTGTGCGCTGACCAGTGGAAAAGTGCTCTGATGCATGCGCCGACCCTATGGTCGACTCATGCCCTGCAAACCTGCAAAAATTCATCAGTTTGTGGTCTTTCATGCCTCTGGTCATGATTGCATTTTATCTACACATAGTATATTTATTTCAACAGTTTTAAGACAAGTATAAAAGGATATGGTAGGTGATACGTTGCATCTGTTTAGTAGATCTGGAGTTTATAGTTTCCAATCTATCCAAGGCTGTAATTTGTCATCATCGAAACCTGTATTGACCAATGTCTTGCAGACTTGTGTGATGTGTGGCGATTTGCCTCCACAGTTATCTAGAGTGTGGTTGTATATGGGTTATTTACAATCACGGTCCAGTACTTGTGATAGAAAACTGGAAAACGCGCTACCTATAATCATGATAATTTTAAATACCCGTTGTTGTATGTCTTTTAATAAAATTAAAAAAAATGCAACATTAGAACTACTTATAACCACGATTATTTTAAATACCTGTTGTTGTATGTCTTTTAATAAAATTAAAAAATAATTGCAGCATTAGAACAAGAACAACAACAAGAACAACAACAAGAACAACAATAAGAATAACAACAAAAACAACAAAAATAAAGAGCATCATCCTTTCTGAACGTATCAACACCGAATTCAAACAATGAGTGGTATGATTCCCTAAACTGACAGCATCAAAGGACAACACCGATCGAAGCAAGTATTTCCGTTTTCATCGCAGTCATGACCACATGACCGAAGATTTTGTCCATCTGAAGGACGTCATCGAGATCCTCATCAAGGAGGGTCACTTGAAGCAGTATACGAAGAAGGGAGAAGCCCCCAACGAGAGACGTTTGAGTCCAAGAAGACGGAAACAAGAGTTTTTCCTTTTAGTCCTCCCCCGTAGGTTGCCACGTCTGTTTCTCGGCCAGAGGACTTTTTCGTCTCCGACTATCTTGAGGATCCTACGTATTTCTCCATGCACAACTTCTGGGAGGCCTTCCTCAGCGTGATGGTCATCTCCTGTGCCGGGTATAGCAAGCTCATGGTAGGATCAGTCAAGAGGAAATTCGATCAGCTGATCGACTACAGCCCAGACTGACTATCCACACTCGAGAAGTTCTGAGGACGCTCTCAGCCCATCACCTTTTATCGTGAAGAGATCCCTGGAGGCTCCTCTAACATGCACATTCCTCTACTCATAAGAGCCAGGTTAACCAACACAAATGTCCGCCAAATTCTTGTCGACCAGGGTAGTTCGGTAGACATCATGTACACCAGCTTGTTTTGCGCCCTTAAGCTCGATCAGAAGAACTTGTCCCCAGATGTAGGCTCTGACTTGCAGGGATTCAATGGGGCTACTGCTAGGCCCTAGGGATACGTAGAACTCTTTGTCACCTTCGGGGAGGAAGATGCTTCAAAATGATTAACACACAATTCTTAGTCATCGACTATCCCTATCTATACTAGTGTATCCTGGGGAGGCCAACACTTGCTGAGCTGATCGTCGTTCCATTTACAGTTCATCTCAAGATGAAATACTATACCGAGAAGGGTTATATCACCATCTTGCATGGAGACATCGAAGCTGCAATACGATGCTTCGAGGCAGCTACCAAGGGGCAGAGTTTGATTGGTGCAACACCATAAGTCGTCAAACGAGTAGGAGATGAAGATCTTCCCAATGAAGAAAGCCAACCCGAGAAGAAGCCAGCACTCCAGGTCCACACCATTGACCTCGAAAGTCGAATCTCAAAAGAGGAAAGTAGCGAAGATATGCCAGCATCAACAGATAGCTCCCCTTCAGCAGCTGTCATGCGCCCGATACCAGACGGGGACTTCGAGGTGATCAGGTTCAGGAACAATCCCAACAGAGGAGTTAGGATAGGTGCAGGACTGCCCGAAGAGATGAAGGAGAAGCTGAAGAAATGCCTAAGAGATAACACAAATTTGTTTGCCTAGAGCACCGCCGACATGCCCAGCTTCGATCCTAAGACTGCTCGTTATCAGCTCACCATCGACCCGTCAGCTCGAGCAGTAACACATCGCAGGCGTAAACAATCCGACAAAAAAGATGAAGCAGCAGAAAAACTTGTAAGAGACCTCTTAGAGGAGAAATTCATTTTGGAGGTCATGCATACAACCTGTCTGTCCAATATTCTATTAGTAAAAAAACATAATGGAAATTGGAGTATATGCATTAACTACACCGATCTCAATTAGGTCTGCCCGAAAGACATTTATCCTTTGCCTAGCATTGATAAGTTAGTAGATAATTCTGCCGGTTTCAAACTTTTATCCTTCATGGATGCATACTCGGGATATAACCAAATTCCCATGGCAAATAAGGACAAGAGGTACACCGCTTTCATGACCTCGTCAAGCAACTATTACTACAACGTAATGCCCTTCGGTCTAAAAAACGTTGGGGCCACGTACAAGCGAATGATGAGCAAAGTCTTTCGGTCATAAATCAGAGATATGCTCGAAGTATATATGGACGACATGATTGTGAAATCCCAAGAGGAATTCGATCATATGCTTCACTTGTAAAAACTCTTCGACCAACCAAGGACATGCAAAATGCGATTTAACCCAGAAAAATGTACCTTCGACTTCTACCTCACTGAGAGGGGGATCGAGGCTAACGCTAACAAATGTCGAGCACTTTCGGAGTTCCCCATGCCAAAGTCGAAGAAGTCCATACAATCCTTCAACGTGATGCTTACCTTGTTATATCGTTTCGTGGCCAAGTCTGCCCAACACGCCCTACCCTTCATCAAGCTCTTACGAAAAGAGGCTATGTTTGAATGGACAGAGGAATGCGAGTAGGCTCGACGCCATCTTAAGCAAGCCCTGTCTGAACCACCAATTTTGTGTCGACCAGACAATAGGGAAACACTCTACCTGTATCTCTCTGTCACCAACGAAGCCATTAGCACTGCCCATATTCGAGAAACCATCAACGGGCAGAAGCCAATATGCTTTACAAGCAAGGCCTTACAAGGGCCAGAGCTAAGATACTAGCAGATCGAAAAGTTCGCCCTGGCCCTCATCAACGCCGTGAGGAGATTAATGCATTACTTTCTGGGCCATACGATTGTGGTCAGTAGGATGCTCAAATGGTCTCTAGAGCTGTCAGAATTTTACATCCACTACAAAAGCAGGAAGGCCCTTAAAGCACAAGTCCTGGCTGACTTCATGGCAAAAATGACGCCCCTAACATCCTTATCTAATGGATCACACAAATGGACCATTTTTGTCGACAGAGCTTCCAGTTCCATTGGCAGCGGTGCGAGCATCATCCTCAAAAACAAAAAGGGATCCTAATCGAAGTGTCGTTGGTCTTGTCATTCCCAACCTCAAACAATCAAGCCGAGTATAAGGTATTCCTCGCAGGCCTACGACTGGCTGAGGACCTGGGCGCTAAGGAAATACAAATCTTCACGGACTCCTAGCTTGTGGCATCCTAGGTATGGGGGAATACCAAGTAAAAAATGATCACCACGTCGAATACCTAACGCTGGTATAAGAGAAAATAGCCAATTTCAACGTATGGGAAGTCCAACACATTCCCCGCGAACGAAACGCTCGGGCAGTCATCCTATCGAAACTGGCCAACACAAGGAGGAAAGATGGCAACAAGTGTGTTATACAAAATACGCTTCCCCGTCCAAGCATCGAAAATCCAGCATGACTGCTTGATGTCAACACCATTGGTGACAACAACTGCTGGATGACTCCGGTGTACGACTATCTCACCATAGGGAAGCTGCCCTCAGATAGCAAAGAGGCCAACGTAATTAAGCGAAGAGCTTGCTCATATGTGTCGCTACTGCGAAAATCGGCGTCGGCTGAACAGAAGAGTCGCCACCGTGCGTTATTTATCCCAACGGAGGGAAAGGAAACGCTCGAAGTAAACCTACCGCAAAGACGGGAAAGGAATGGTCATTGCAACCAAATCCTGGATTCGGGAGTCGGTTACGCAAGGGAAAGGTATTAGCACCCCTCACGTCCGTCGTACTCGACGGGATCCACGCTTGTTTTCGGGTACGGATTGTTATTTCTATCTAAACTACGGGTCAAGGGTTAAAAAGAAAATGAAATGACTCGGCAAAGTATCGCACTTTATGCCTACGTATTCCCGTCTGGAACGAGAAATCAGAGTCAACGTAGTTCGCCTACCTACGGGAAAGGAGGGGAAGGTTGCTCGCTAGGATATCGCATCATATGCCTACGTACTTTCATACAGCATGAAAGATCAGAGCAAACGTAGTTCGGGCCACGTACGACACAAGTCTGTCTTGATTGTTTTTATTCCTTCTGAAAAAGGGTCTTTCTGATTACTGGTCCAAGCGGACAAAAAATGACGTTTTGATGAGTTCACATTCTTTTACGGAAGAAGTGTCTTTTATTGTGTTTGAAATATTTATTGTGTTTTTCTGTTTGTTTTTGAGAAAGAAGAGATAGAACTCTAACCTACGGTTGAAAAGGGAATCAGACTAACCTAATGTTATCATGCATGGATTAAGACCTAATGTCTATCATGCTCCTCTCTTGCGCAGAGAGAAACAGAGATCCTAAGGGATAAACGGAAACAGAAACAATAGCATATATACAATAAAGCAGTAAAATGCATGGATGCAGCAATACAAGCGAGGCAAGGGAGTCCCACTCAACCTCGAACCTAGAAAACAACAGGCAAAAGTGAACAAGGTTCACTTTCAACCTAACAGGTTAAACAGCAAGCAATACAGTCAGGGAAATTCACACAATACATCAAAAATTAAACAGCAAAAATAAACAGCCAACATCAGTCTTCATCAACATCTGTCTTCAAGTCATCATTAACTATCTACAAGCTTCAAGCAAGCATCAGTCTTCATCTTCAAGCCTTCAAGCAAGGTCTCTATCTTCAATCCTTCAATGGCTTTTCTTCAAGTCTCAATCTCCAAGATGATCAACAGTCAACAAGATGAAATGGATGTTAAACAGTCAATTGCCTACCAAGGGTGGCTCACTGAGTGTTAACAGGATACAGACAATTTTCTCTCAAAAGTTCTATCTTTTAAATACATTCACTAATCCTTCCAAAGGAAGGAGGTGGATATTTAAAAGAGACTTTGAATCATAGAGAAAGAATGGAGGCAAACAAGACCTTCCATGTTTGTGAATCAAGTTGCTATTCTAGGGCTCTGCCTAACTCCTAGATCCTACACTCCTCAACAGCTGCCAGCAAGAGATACTCCTCATCAACTCTGGAGATTGGTCTTCATTCTCTTGATCTTCAATGGGCTTCATCAACACAGTCTTCAGCTCAAACCCAAACCCCAAGCAGGCCCAAATACCCCACACAGTCAAATAATAACCATAGAGAGGGCACACCACACAATCAAGCCAATACAGGAAATATACTAGTAGTATTAATATAATAGGGGAAGTCTAATATTTTCTAAGGGATCTATTATTTACCCATAATACCGCTATAGTCCCATACCCCAAAATTCAAACTACAACTCCTAAAAGAAATGATTTATCACACCTATGTCACACCTAAACCCTAATTTTGATTCTCCTAATCACACCTAAACAAACCATCTAAAAATTAATCCTAAAATCATGAATTAAATCTCATATGAAAATTAAAGTCCTAAGTGAAGTACTCTAAAAAAAATGGGTCCAAAATATACAAGGGTCTAGCTAAACTAAAATCAACAATATCAAGTGTTAAACTAAACATCATTTAAACCTATTTAAAAGAAAAATATACTAAAAATGCAAAAATAAAATAAAATGCTAATTTTATTACATGATAATTTTCTTAACAGAAATATAAAAAAGATGCAAAAACAACCACTTAAAAATATGGAAATTTCAATTTGTTATGATTTTTCAAAGAATTAAAAAAAAATGAATGAAATTAAAATGAATTAGAAGGGTTAGGGGTGCAGTCAGCAATTATTTGCATTGAAAAATGAAGGATGGGCCCAGACTGGGGGTGCGCATAGCAAGGCGCGTTTGGGCCCAGTTGATCAGAAAACACAAAAAGAAAATAAAAAAAGAAAACGGTGCGAAAAGTAAAGATGTTAGTTCAATTGGTTTGGGCCTTTGATATTGGTGGTGTGGATAGCAATTGATTCCCAAGCCCAGCAACGTCGTTTAATGAAACGACGCGTTTTGCTTCCTCAGAATTCCCTCGCATTTCATCTTTGAATCTGAGCCGTGCGATTTAAGTTTCAGTCAACCAAGAAGACTTCATCCAACGCTCATCATGTTTCTTCCCCAATGAGAAGCTAGGGTTTCAGCCATGATTGCCATGCACGAAGCTTCATGAACCAGGTTTCACCATCCTCATACACCTTCGTTTCTCCATGAAATCCAGATCCGTAAAAAGCAAAAATGCTCTAATTCTCATGCTGAACAATAATACATCATTAGTTCTTGCTATAACAACCTGGAAAATCAAACCCGATAACTCTACTTCCATGGATGCTCAAACTTCCAACTTCCTCTTTCTCCAATTTCTTGGCATCAAAATGACCACCTTGCATTACTGATTAACCTAAGCTAAAGAACTAGTGCTAACACTCCAGTTTTGGTGCTCACCTATCAACCTCCATGAAATTCATCCAAATTCTCCAGAATTATTCCTCTAACTACCTAGGTCATTCTTATCCTAACCAACCTACATCATGCTAACTGAATTAAGCCAATTCGATGGAAATACTAACCTGGTTTAAAGTTGAAAACAGAGGGATAAAATCACCACTTCAAGCTCAGCAATGCTCCAATGGCAATCAATAGACCAAGATCTTGATTCTGTATGCACTAGTTTTTGCTTAAACCCCTTGGATTCTTGTAACCAATTCCTTTTGCGATTTGGATGATACACTTGGTAGCCCACGAATTCTGCTTCAATTCAACCAGATCTTGATGGAAACTTGCTCTATGATGAATGTAGATGATGATAGAATCAAGAATTTTGAAGAATGATGAAAATTTGATAGAGTTTTGGTGTAATTTGCAAAATTGAGGAATGAGATGCAACTATGAGTTTCAACCAAAATGAATCACCAACCAATGATTGGATCCACCCTACTCAATATATAGATGCTCATGGAACCCTCTAGAACTTGTTAGAAACTTCTTGTGCACAAATCCCTTGTGTTTTGGCATGTGTAACTTCATACATAAGCAACCAATGATAACTTCCAAATTTTGACCTAAACTCCAAAATCTAATATTGCCAATCATCTCAAAACATTCTTTCCAATCAAATTGACCTATAGTTTCATCCCATTTGGACATGGTATGAAAAATCTCATTTTTAGGTCATTTTTATTCATTAAATTCACCTTTTAATTGACCAAATTTGGAACCTTGAGCTATGAGCATTTCCAAACTTTCATTACACTTTTCTAGACTCAAAATGTCATTTGGAGCAAGTTTGATGTTGTGAAGTTTTTCATTTGAAGCTTCCTTGTATGAGTTTTGGGCATAGGCTTGAAATGACCTGTAATTCTCAAATGACCAAAATACCCTTTGCTTGCCAGGGTCATAAGTAGAGTTCCACAAATCATATGAAGGCATACCATACCTTTCTAGAAAGCTAAGACAATGAGGAACAACTCTCATGTTTACCAGAAATCCATTTGAAAGGTCCTTGAGGGGTAAAAGTTGCTTGGAAGACAAGTAACTTTCACAAACAAAATTTCAGATACCTCAGATGACCTGTAACTTGCAAGGACCATAACTTGAGTTCTATAAATCTCCTTGATGTCTTCTACCACTCAAATTAAAGGTCTTGAGCTCCTCTACAAGTTTCATGTTGGCCAAGGATCCATTTGAATCTTTCATTTTGAATTATCTTGCTTGGAAGTTTGACCTAAACCAGGGGATTTTACACAGAAACCCTAATTTAGAAACTCCTCTTCTTCTTGATTTCTCTTGATTTCTCCTTGGAACAACACCACATCCTTATATACATGTCAAATGATGCACCCCACATCTCTCAAATAGACCTTGCTGCCTTTCAATCAATCATTTGACCTAGGGTTGACCCAGATGAAACCCTAGTTGACTGTCTTCAACTGCAGCTCTTGCAATCTCATCAATGACTTGCCCCTCTTTCAAAATGACTCTCTAGGTCTTCCATGATGTCTGTATACCCTCCATGCTCAATTCACAACTCACAACGTGATGATCTTCAAATACCCTCAAGATAGGAGATAGATCCACTGCTTGGTCCACTGACTTCTTAAATTTCAATTTCTTTCTGATGACTTGGCTAAGATTGAATTTGAATAATAACCTCTTGATAGGCTCATAGAGATGAGAATAGTACTTGGTCCCTTGTTGGATAACTTGCTATGCTATGCTATGCAAATGATTAGACTATGTACATGATTTTATATGCAAATGCTAATGCAATTGAAACATAAACCAAGTGAAGTAGGTTGAGCAAATTTTAGGGTGCAACAGCTGCCCCTATTCAAGCGACTTGGACCCGACTGGGTGAAGCGCGAACGACCTTCAAACATTCGAGGTACGAGACGGTTGAATACTAAGAACCCGGAAATTTGCCAACCGCAGAAATAAACTGCACCACTGTTTGGGGAACGACATCCACTAACTGAATCTGGTTGTTACGGCAACAACTGATTCGACGTCTGATAATTATGATTTCAACTTCAACCACCTATGTAACGCCACAGGTACTGAACATTTTTCGCAAAATACTTCTGTCCACAGCTGGACTAACCTTATCAACACCAGAAGAGAGACAAATTCGTCAACACGAATAGAGATTCTGTTGTCACAGGAGTAACCTTGTCCACATCTGGACTCAAACTTCGTCAAACCACGAATACACAAATCAGTCCACGTCAGGACTCACATCTCAACAACACAGGAATAGAACTTTGTCCATGTTAGGACGCCTGTTTCGTCAACACGAAGAAATCTCAACTAAAACTTGTCCATGTCAGGACTCCGCCTGCCGTCAACACGGAAAATCTCGGCGACTTCATTGGGGATGACTCGTCTGCATTTCATCAGCACGAGGGGATCCTATCAACATAGGAATGAATTGTCCACGTCAGGAATAAATCGTCCACGTTAGGAATAAACTTTCCACGTTAGGAATACATCGTCCACGTTAGGAATAAACTTTCCACGTTAGGAATAAATCGTCCACGTTAGGAATAAACTTTCCACGTTAGGAATAAACTTTCCACGTTAGGAATACCTTGTCCATGTTAGGCATAAACTTTCCACGTTAGGAATAAACTTTTCCACGTTAGGAATAAACTTTTCCACGTTAGGAATACATCGTCCACATTAGGACTCACACCTCGTCTTGATTTGTCCACGTCAGGACTTCACATTCCATCAATACCGAGAAATCGAATCTGTCCACGTTAGGACTAGCACATCTCGTCAACCCGAGGAAATAAACTTGTCCATGTTAGGACACCCATCAATATAGGAATAAATTGTCCACGTCAGGACTCATATTTCGTCAACGCGAGGAACTCCTATCAATATAGGCAATAAAATTTTGACGACTCCGGGGAAATACTCCTGTCAACCAGTAAGAAAATATATCCGTCTGTTCCTACGGGAAGATACTCTGAATACAGTTTCTCTGCTTATCTCCACAGTAACTAACTCCATTGGTCCCAACCCACAAACCTTTTAGCACTGACGTGACAGCGACTTTGAGGCGGACTCTACTGGGGATATTTGGAAATCAAACTACCGGACGCCTGTTCTGATAACCGGCGACGGCCTCTGAAATTCTGATTCATGAAACCCTTTGATGCTGACGTAACAACAAATTTGAAGAAAATAATCCGCTGGCCGGATTAGAGACACTTCAACAAGCAACTCTGGCGGGGAAAACAAGAGAAATTTAAACAAATAACTCTGCTCGGGGACAAAGAGAAACTTAACCTAATAACTCTGTGGGGACAATAGTAAGATGAACCGTATCATCACATGCCTCACGGCGAGACCTCGAATGTCTGGTCATAGATCTAAGCTAGAACTCCATGCTCCTGCTAAGAAAATACACCTGAAAACAAAAGGTTAACCAACCTGATTTATGTTTCAAAAATGCGTATGTTTGAAAATGGCGTAATGCTCCGTACGACATGGAAATGCTACGCGTTTTTTTTTATTTGGTGGATGCAAGTATGACACTATATATCGATGCCAATGCAGACTCGAACTGCTGAGATACAGAAACCGCTTCAGCAAAATAAATGCTAAAGACAACGCCAACTCCGCTGAGGGATAATTGAATGCGCCAATCCTGATTGGACTTCTGCTGGGGAGTGAACGGGTATCACACGGTATTCCGACAAAATAAATGCCAGGGCACACAGCCAACTCTGCCGGGGAGAGTTTTCTTCTTCGAGTTCCACTGGGAGGAAAGAGAACACTTGCTGAAAAGAGAACTCCGTTGGGGACGAAATGACTCTCTTGGGGAAAATCAACTGACTCCGCTGGGGGAGAGTAAATGACCCTACTGGGAAGGGTAGACTGTCTAAGTACAGCTCACGAGTTGGAAATGTTAATCTTCTGAGGCTAAACCACTCTGCTCGGGATGCACTGTCTGAATACAACCTTCGATCTAGGAATCGTCAATTCTGCTGAGAGTAAACCGCCCTGTTGGAGAATGTCCTTCGGCTACGCTGCGACTAGCTGGGGAATTCGATCCTTCTTCAGTAAGGAACATTGTTATCTCAGAAGCGCGACCTGCGTGGGGATCGAGTCTTTCGTTACGAGCTTCTGGTCCATACTGCAATCTTTTGATCGTCCACTTCATACGGCTACGAACCCTGCAACACCACAAACAAGACAAGACAAGTCTACGCAACCAAATCTATTCAGGTTAGCGTTAGTGACATTATTTTCAGTTAATTCAAAGTTTTAGCAATTATTGGCAAGGGCCAACGACGTTATACACTTGCTAGTTTCATCAAACCTATGCGTTTATCATGCACAAAACAGTAAAGAACCAGCATCAAGTACTGAATAACATGTTTTATTGATTGGGCCCCTAAATGGGCGGAGTTTTGTACACGGGATGTAACTCCTGAAAAGAGGAAGCTACGCACAACAAATATACAAGTATGCACAAGAAGCATAAATATAATGACAAATCAAATTTGTACACATGTCGGCAACGGGATGCAGACGAACATCATGAGCTGATCCTCCTATGACTCGCCCGACTCTAATGCTTTTCCCGGCATTCACATTTCTAAAGAGATTGTATCTGATAATCGACCCCTCAGGTATATTCTCCCGCACCAATGCTCACTGTAGTATCAAATTCGGACCACAGTCATTTGCTTTTCAAATCCCTAACTTTTGCGTGAACCGCCCTTTGCGGGTTTTCAGTTCACCGGGATACCCTTTTTTGCCGAAGCCGCCCAGTGTAGGTTTTCAACTTCGCGGGTGTACATTTTTTCAATTTTATCCCTAACTTTTGCCCGAACCTTTCATTCTGTTTTTGGTTCGCCAGGATGCCCCATTTTTGCCTGGACTCTCTTTTTCTGTCCAACGGGTCAATTTCAAGCAAAGTATTTTTTAACTGCGTCCGAATTCACAGGCGATGTAAAGTCTTCACCGTCCATGGTGGACAACAATAAAGCCCCTCCTGAAAAGACTTTTCTGACAACGTATGACCCTTCGTAGTTGGGGGTCCACTTGCCCCTGTGATCTGCCTGCGGCGGGAGAATCCTTTTCAGCACAAGGTCGCCCGTCTGAAAGCTCCGAGGATGTATCTTCTTATCATATGCTTTCTTCATTCGGCTCTGGTACAAACGACCGTATGCTAGAGAAGCTAGCCTCTTCTCATCCATTAAACTCAGCTGGTTCAACCTGTCTTTCACCCATTCTGCCTCGTCTAGTTGGACATCTCGTAATACTCTTAGCGAAGGAATCTCAACTTCCAGTGGTAGCACCGCTTCCATTCCGTATACCAACGAGAACGGGGTTGCCCCGGTTGATGTGCGTACCGTCGTACGATAACCGTGCAAAGCAAAAGGTAGCATCTCATGCCATTCCTTATAGGTCACTACCATCTTCTGGACGATCTTCTTTATATTCTTATTGGCCGCTTCGACAGCGCCATTCATCTTGGGTCGGTAAGGGGAGGAGTTGTGATGCTCGATCTTGAAATTCTGACAGAGCTCCTTCATTATTTTGTTATTCAGGTTTGAACCGTTGTCAGTGATTATCCGCTCGGGGATTCCATATCTGTAAATGATATCTCTCTTGATGAATCTGGCCACCACCTGCTTAGTCACATTTGCATAAGACGTCGCTTCCACCCACTTAGTGAAGTAATCAATTGCTACCAGAATGAACCGGTGTCCGTTAGAAGCTGTCGGCTCGATCTTTCCAATCATATCAATTCCCCACATCGAGAATGGCCATGGCGATGACATCACATTCAGAGGACTCAGAGGCACATGGATCTTATCTGCATAGATTTGGCACTTGTGGCACTTCCTCGCAAACTTGAAACAATCAGTTTCCATAGTTAGCCAAAAATAACCTGCCCGCAGCAACTTCCTCGTCATAGTATGTCCACCAGCATGCGTACCAAATGTACCCTCATGTATTTCCTCCATGAGCAGCTTCGCCTCTTTTTCATCTACACAACGTAGTAACACCAAGTCGTGATTTCTTCTGTATAAGACCCCATCCGGATTCAAATAGAAATTACCCGCCAATCTCCTGAAAGTCTTCTGATCGTGACTGGATGCCCCACCCGGATACTCTTTGTTCTTCAGGAAATTAAGGATATCAAAATACCATGGTTTATCATCAGGTGCTTCGTCAATGGCAAATACGAAGGCAGGTCTGTCAAGCCGAGAGATAACAATTCTGGGAGCCTCATTCCAGAAGTTGACTTTGTACATGGAAGACAATGTGGCCAAGGCGTCATCCATCTGATTCTCCGCTCGCGGTACATGATGCAATTCAACCTTGTCAAAGAAAGACAACAATCTCCTTGCGTAATTCATGTACGGTATCAGATTGGGCTGACGTGTCTCCCATTCCCCTTTTATTTGATTCACTACCAGAGCTGAGTCTCCGTATACATCCAGATTTTTGATTCGCAAATCAATGGCTTCTTCAAGCCCCATTATACAAGCTTCGTATTCGGCTTCATTATTGGTAACTGGAAAGGTCAATCGGGCGGTAAACGGGATGTGCGACCCGTGTGGAGTAGTTATGATTGCCCCTATTCCGCTACCATAGGCGTTTACAGCTCCGTAAAAGATCAACTTCCATTTGGAGCCCAATTCTGGTCCTTCGTCTGGCAACGGCTCTTCACAATCTTTCATCTTTAGGTACATGATATCCTCGTCAGGAAAATCAAACCTCATCGATTGGTAATCCTCAATAGGCTGCTCTGCCAAGTACTCAGACAATACGCTCCCCTTTATAGCCTTCTGCGAGACATACTGGATGTCGTATTCAGTCAAAACCATCTGCCAGTGGGCAATTCTCCCCGATAATGCCTGCTTTTCGAATACATATTTGATAGGATCCATCTTCGAGATGAGCATGGTTGTATGATTCAGCATGTATTGCCTCAAACGCTTGGCGGCCCAGGCTAGCGCGCAACAAGTTTTTTCAAGCATTGAATATCGAGATTCACATTCAGTAAATTCGACGAAGATCAAATCCACCCTTCCACCACAAATCAAGTGAAAGGGTGAGGAACAAGCACGAGGATGTTTCCTCGACTCGAGCCCTTATCGACATCACAGGGCATTGACGTAATCCCCTCCCCGAAAAGCGAGGACAAGTCTCTGCGACTTTAAAAGGTCCAAAAGGCGATAAGCCCCTCGATTACTATGACTTATCGCACATACCAGAATAAAGTCCTCAGCATCGAGGAGACCTCCTGCCCGATCATAAACACAAGATGTTTCACACAATAACCTAGGAAGATCTACAATCATACATAACATCCTAGATTCATATTCTTCAGGGTCTTCATGAATTTCCCAGAAAATTCATGTGTTCATCGAAGAACGCATGAACTTCAACCGGAAAATTCAAGATAATTTCCATAAATTCATGTGTTCTAACAAGCAAAGATGAAGAACTTACTTGAGTCTGAAGGTCGAAGATGAAGATCTGGGAAAAGAAAGGGGGACCGACGGCGACGAAGATTGCTCCGGCAAAGAACGAGCGTTGCAGAGCAAAAGAAGTAGAAGAGAAAAATTTGCGTGAAGTGTGAAAATGAATCCTCTTCCCCCTTTTCTGTAAGCACTTACTCGCAAAGGGAAGCGCAAAGGGAAAAAGTCATCATTACATAGCTAGCTTAGGCCTCATAGGCCTTAACAAATTTGATTACGCCCTCACACGTGGCAAAAGAGGAAGCTCTCAGTTGGCACGTTCGAGACTGACCCTTCACATTCCTCAGAACAAGTCACTCCAGCTCCCCGTGGGCACATCCTTCTTGACAAGTCACAGGATATCATCCGAGCAGGGGTCTCGTCGACGGGATACCTTCCGCATCTCAAGCGTAAGTCTGGTCGACGTAAAACATTCCTTCCGCGACCACATCCTCGCTTCCCAAGGAAGACCACGAGCAATCAACATTTGACCATACTAACCATATACTACTGACGTGCACGTCCCCGAAGATTTTTGTTCGAATAATGACGACCTCAAGAAGCCTCCCTGCGACGCGTCTCTTACCCAACAGTTGACCAGCTAGGCTAACTCAAATTCATTACTCTTCACCTCAGAGCAACGACTTAGGGGGCGCCTGTTCTGGACTGGAATGACACATGGCTCATAGTTAGGCAAGGACCAATCCAGTCCATCTTTAGGCAAGGCCCAATAAGAAGATTTAAGATAATATGACCGTTGGGCACATCATAGCCGTTGGACACAATATGACGATTGGGCACATTATAGCTATTGGAGAATATAATTATTGAGGACATCCCCCTCACATGCTTGCAACTTCATCATTTTTGGCTTGTAAAATTGGCACCATGCCTTTTATGTTCTTGAGTATTTATATGGGAACTAGTATAAGGAGAAGATCCACTTGGAATTCATAGTGGACAAGATATAAATGAAAATTTTGACCTGGAATGGAAATCATCTTTCCGTAGGTGGAAGAGTAACTATGTTGAATGCAGTGATTAACAACATACTAATTTTTTATCTGTGTTTTTTAAAGCCCTTAAACTTATTATGAATGAGATCTTGAAGCTTCAAAGATATTTTTTTTGGGGTAGTGAATTAAAGAGAAAGATAAATTGGATAAGTTGGGACAATGTATGTAAAGCTAAAAATGAAGGAGGGAGTGGGGTGAAACACCTAAAAAGATTCATAACACTCTCTTAAGAATTTGGCTATGGAGAATTTTATCAAAACTTGAAGCAATTTCGTATGGTATCCTAAATCACATGTATGGTAATTTAAAAAAAAAAATCTTTGAAGAGGAAGTCTAAGGAAATGAATCTAAGGAATCTTTATGGTGGAAAGATATGAAGAAAATTGTGTTGCAAATTAATATATGGTGAAGGCATATTTTTTGAAGCAATTTTGGTTTGGCCAAAAACCTCTACATAGGAAATTTCCAACACTTTATGCAATTGTGGTTGTTCCAAATAGCATTGTGGCAGCTTTGGCAAAGTGGAATGGCCATAACTGGAAGTGGAATATTAGACTCCTCACGGATGAGTTAAATGAAGAGGATGCCAAGCAAAGTTCCGAGCTTCTGGTCATCCTACATAACATATTTTCCAGACCTAACCAAAATGACCAATTTGTGTAGTGGAAGGACAAACATGGATTTTTTAGTTAATAACTGTTCTAGACTGGACTGACACATGACCCACAGTTGGGCAATGCCCAATAAGAAAATTTAAGACAATATGATCATTGGTCACAACATAGTCGTTGGGTACAATATGGCCGTTAGGCACATTATAGTTGTTGGAGAATATAGCTATTCAGAACATCCCCCTCACGCGCTTGACAGTTCACGCGATCAATTGCCCCTTCGAAATTCACGAGGATAGTTGGGCCAGGTCAAAGATCACGCGCCAGATCTTCCACCTGGAAGTCTCTCATTGGTCGAACAGATATTTCAGCCACATGGGAGACCTTGGCCTTGCACCGGGGGAATCTCATAAATAACTTCTCTCTTAAGAGGGTCAGGTATTCTAATCATTCTAACTCATACCTAAACACTTGTACTTGCTCTTTCTCTAGCCCAAAAAAACTTACTTTGGCATCGGAGTACCTTGCAGGTACACCCCGTCCTCTCCTACAACCACTGTTGTTGCCCAACATTGAAGGCCACGACGATCTATTCTGATCACTTCAGATCAATAACAGTTACAAGAGACTGTCAGAGTTATCAAACACAAATAGTATGTTATCTCAAGAAACCTTGAGAGGATTATGAAGGATATGGCATACGGACATTCCCAACAAAGTTCAAATATTTGGATGGCGATTGTTGTTACTTAGACTTCTTACTAGAGTGGAGTTGTCTAATCATGGGATAATCCAAGGAGCTCACAACTTAGTTTGCTCGCATCGTTGGCATGAAAATGAAGATCATGAACACTTTCATCAACTGTCCAATTAGTTTGCAGATGTGTAACCATATTTTTTTGTTGGATTGGTGTTGGTTATTTTGAAAACCAAAGCTCCATCATAGGTTATTTTCATACGTTCATCATTATAGGAGAACTACCAATTCAAATCTAGCTTGTTCCTGCAAGGGTAATGCTAACTTGTGCCCCAAGGGCACAAGTTAAGAACTAAATTAAGAATTAAATTGAAAAAATCTATTGAGATGTCTTTAAAAATTAACGTCAATCCTCAACTTAAAATGACAACGTTTTGCGGTATACAATTAGGAAATGCAATATTATCATATCCATATTGTTGCGGTGGAAATAGGATATCAAACTATTAATTAGTTTGAATCACAATTCTTGATTCACAACCGCTATTTGATTTATCCGAAGGAAAATGTCAAAAGAGGGAAAACCTATTTTTGCATCGTAAACACAATGTGGGGAGAGACCTAGGTAAGGGGTTGGTTAAGCTTAGGGAAGGTACTAGCACCATAAACTTCTGTAGTACTCTACAGGAACCTTTTGTTTATTGTATGCGTTTTATTTTATTATTTGTTTGATGTATATATTGAGCTAAGGGATAGAGTGACCTAAAAGACCTTAGGGTTAGTCCTAAGTTTACTCGGCAAGACGTCACATCTTGTGCCTACATATCCTGACGGGAATGGAATCAGAGTAATTGTAGTTCCCCTCGAAAGGGAGGTTAGAAACTTCTTGACTATGGCCAAGGTTTCAATGGGGAGTAAACGTATCTTAAGAACACGCTTACGTGGAGTCTTTGAAACTCCTATTTCTATGTTGAATTTGTTATTTGAAAATTTAGGATTGAAATTAGGGATTCCACGGCGGAAAACCCTAAACAGAGTACGACGACTCTTTGACCTAATGCTAGGGTAAAGGGCATTTTCGTCCACGGCGGGACACCTAGGCTATTAGGGTTTTGAAACGGTAAAAAATTAGGGTTATTGACTCGGCGGTCAAACGGCTAGACCTAATTCCTTCGGAGGGATTCTAACGGCTAAACGTGCAAAATACGGCAAATTATTATACGACAAGATTAAAATGCGGAAAGTAAAGAAAGCGTCGCGACGATCACTCGCGTAAATTAAAAATCCCCAAAAAAGAAAGATAAAATAAAACCGTGATCATGGCCTCGCGTAAATTACATCCATGGAACAAAATACAAATATGATAATGAAATATTTAACTAATGATAAATGAAGTTAAACTCAATCAGCTGGAAAAAAAATCGGAGAATGTTAATAGGATTAGACAGAAATAAAGCGGATAATGAGATAGTGAAGAGAAAGCTGCTAATTTGATATTGTTTTATTTCTTAAAAAAAGATTTCGGTTTTAACTTTGAAAAAAAAAATTGATTTTTGTCTTAATTAAAAAGAAAGAATTTTTGTTTTAAATTTAAAAAAGGTTTAATTTTACTATATAAAAAAAAAGAGTTTAATTGTCAAATGTTCAAAAGGTGTCTTAGTTTTAATTTGAAAAATGTTTTAGTTTTAATTTTAAAAAGATTCAATTTTAATTTTTTTAAAAAAGAAGTTTTAGTTTTAATAAAAAGAGAGGTTTAGTTTAATTTTAATCTTAGTTTTAAAAAAGATTTATTTTTTTTTAAAAAAGATTTATTTTTTTTTAAAAAAGAATTTAATTCTAATTTTAAAAAATTGTTCTAGTCTAAATATTAAAAAAAAGTTTAGTGTTAAAAAAAAAGAGTTGATTAGCAAAAGTTTAATTTAAAAAGATTAGTATTATTTTTCAAAAAATGTTAATTTTTTGTTTAAAAGAAAAAAAAGGGTTAATTAACTTACGCTAATTAAAAAATAGTCTAAAAGAAGTTTGTCTTTTACTAAAAAACTGTTTTTGAGTTTTTGTTTTATTCTAAAGAAGAGAACTGTGAAAGTTAATAAATATATGTTTTTAATTAATAGCTATTCTCTTAATTATCTAAATAATTACTTACTAGACTCAGAATTTTAAAGCTATTCTAATTATGAGTTAATGAAACATGATTAACTAAAGTTATAACTTATTTACAAAACTAAACCCACTTAATTTTTTTAACTATTAATAATAATTAAAGAAATTTAAAACAGAAAAAGAAAAGAAAATAGCAAAAATAAAAAAAAGAATGAAAAAAAGAGACACGGAAATAAAAAGGAGAGACAGTTGCCCGCTGATGGAACCGTGGGGTTTCAATTTTCCCTTTCTTTTTCTTGATGCATGTCTCAATCTTTTTCCTGAAACACAAATCACCAAACAAAAACCATGAGATTTCATAAACCCATACCTTTCGGCCGATTGGCGGTGATGAAATTTGATGGAGGTATTGATGCTCATCCTCTGGCGATGATGAAACTATCTTCCCTCTTCTGATAAATCGTGAGAACGGCCGCCGCTTTTCTCTTTTGTCTCCTTTTTCCTTTTATCCAATGCAACTCATGTTTATATAGGTACAAATTAGGGTTAACTCTAACCTAATGCCCACTTTAAAGCCCAACTTAAATAATTAGAAATAAAAGAAACAAAACAAAAAGTGAAGAAGGTGGGATTCGAACTCTCAACCTCTCACACTCACAACTCCTTACACAGGGTCTCTTGCCAATTGTGCTATTTTAATCATTCAAAATAAAGTGGCACTAGAAACCCTGTAAACTAAAATAGCGCGCCACATGATATTTTCTTGCAACAATCAAACAACTGCACCACCCGTTAGTGGTTAGTTTAAACGCAATGCACAATGAAATGGGATGCAAGATGAAACGACTAATCTTAGGGCAAAATTTGGGGTATTACAGTTGCCCCTATTTAAATAGCTTCACCGGATGATTTGAGCGACGAAGGCTCGAGAAATCATGGGGGAGGGATTTAAATATATATAACCGAAAATTTTGCCCTTAGATGCAGTGATATGCAATGCTATGGACAAAACGGAAATAAACTATAATGCTGACAATGCCATGAATTTAGTATGGTGCGTATGATGGAATGGTAAATGCAGAGATGCAGACGACACGACGACCTAGGGGACAGACGCGACGAACGAACCACACTGGGGAATACGATGCACTAGGTGACAGCACGATCCTGGGGGAATTCTAACGATGATGGTCAACTGGTGCTAGCATGACCAATTATCACCTTTAGAAAGGAAAGGTAAGAGCGGGATCCTCAATGGAGATGGCACCGATGAGACGGCCTCCACTGGGGAAAATCTAAGAGTAATTATTCAACAGGTTCAGGCGTGACCGGCTGACATTCTAGAGTAAAAAATAAAACTGGATCTGCACGACTGTAGGATCGATTAACAAGATGCTGGAGCATTGAGCAAAGAATAACATCCGAGCTTCTGGAAACTCTCCCTCGTGACAGAATCAGACGGAATTTAGGAATCCGTAGAAAATATACAGGGTAAAACCGACTGTATGTCAAAATAAATGGACTTTAATGGGAAATGCCCTGATAAGCCTCTCGAGAGAGAATAACCACTTATCGTTGGAAGGGACTTATATGCCAAACTGGATAAGCTCTCAAATAAAGAGGTTGTTGCTTATCTAATTAATAAACCTCCTCATATCTAAGGTCGACACCTTGGACATATGATTCAGATTCTTCTTTTACTAAAGGGTAAACTAAACTTCCTCATACTTCAAGATTCACACTCTCCTGAATATGATTCTGCTCCTTCTTTTACTAAAGGGTAAACTGAACTTCCTCATACTTCAAGATTCACACTCTCCTGAATATGATTCTGCTCCTTCTTTTACTAAAGGGTAAACTGAACTTCCTCATACTTCAAGATTCACACTCTCCTGAATATGATTCCGCTCAAACCTCCCCTTTCTTCAAAATGATACGGGAAATGGGAACCAAACTGCTCGCTGGAGATGGCCATTTGCTGCAAGTCATGACGAAGATAGGATAAGCTTCTCGGGCGAGAAATGTCTCTTATTTGCAAGAGTGGAAATAATAAGCTTCTCGGGTGAGAACTGCTTGTAGAGGTGGTAACAGGTAACGTAAATTGTAAAGAAAGTTGTCATGATGACAAACATCTAGATCACTGAGTGATAACAGGTAACATAAATTGTAAAGAAGGTCGTGATGATGGCAAACATCTAGATCACTGTAATGTAAATTGTCAAGAATGTTGTGATGATGGAAAACATCTAGATCATTGTAATGTAATAATGAGCTCCTTGTATGAGAAGATCAATTGTAGAGTGTATTGTAAAGTGTAAGGTAGGTGATAAGCTCCTTGGCTGGGAACTGTTGCTTGTCTATTGTGCAATGTAGTGATAAGCTTCTCAGGTGAGAACTGTCGCATATCTGCAAAGGATTGTAAATGCTTTTCTTGAGAGATAGTGCACAATAAATGCACATCCAGGTATGTTCGGTGACCGACGGGACCGAAGTTCGGTCTAGAATTGGGATAGAAAGAACTGTCAAACAATACTTCATTGAGGAAACGAACTCGAATGGGGACTACCTTATCTTAACGCAGAAAGGTAACGGAAATAACCATCGTCCACGAGGGTTGAACTCTGTGGGGAAACTGGAAACAAGTAGGTATTTTATGCTTAAGACTGACGATCTACTTGGAGAGAGCGGACAAACCCAATTACTCGGCAGTAACGACAAGGATGACGACAAATAGCAAGCATGCAAATGCTAATGCGTATGCCAAAGTGTATACGAATGTGTATGCTCATGTGTATGACAATGAAATGAAAATGAGTATGTAATGCTCATGCTTATGCTTATGCTGACAAAACAGATGAGAGAGGAGACATGAGATGAAATAAACATCTCGACAGGAATACCCAGTGACCTCTGCAACAGTACATCTATTAGAGGATAGGAATAGTTGATGGTAAGACCGAATTTGGCTTCAAAGTTAAAATTTTCCTGGGGAGAAAATCTCATGACTTCCACATGGGGATGCGATACGACTTCACCGGAGAGTATGATGCCCTGACTTCAACTGGGGATTCATGATCTCCGTATGGGCATAAGATGTCATGACTTCACGTGAGGGATTGCTATCATGAACCATAATCAGCTCAAGAACTCTTGGATCATAGAATTCCGGGGATAAAATAAATATCCGCTGTATGGGGAAGGTGTGGAGCTAGACAACTTCATGGAGATAGTGTAACAACTTCCTGGGAAAAGTACCTAGGCTTCCTGGGGAAAAGGTATATCCGACCGGGGATAAGATATATCAAACTTCCATGCGGAGAGTTCATCAGACTTACTGGGGAGAAATCAACAGACATTCCTGGGGAAGGTATCTTGACCTCTTGGGGAGAATATGGCAGTCTCCTGGGAAGTATTTCCTGAGGAAAGTAAGGTAATTTCACTGAGGAACAGATAATTCCACTGAGAATGGGGTTCAAGAACATATATCACTTGGAGGATACCGGGGATATCTCTGCAGTCTTGAGAGTCACTGGGGATTTATCAGATGGATCCCAAAAGTGTTGTCAGCTTAAAGTCTCGCTGGGGACTGTTACTGGGAAGATGCTGGTATGATCTCTGCTGTCTTGGAGATTACCAGCTCGGTCCATAATGTTGTCAGCTTATAGTCTCGCTGGGGACTACGTCGGGTTAAAGTCTCTCTGGGGACTGCTCTGAGGCAATGGTTGATGAGATTTACTGGGGAATGAAGACCACCGGGAGTAAGATCCATCGGGTGCATGAAAATGTCGTGAAACAAGCTAGTTTTGATCTTAATGGACTTCGGGACAGTCGCCATTTTGAAAAACAATATGCCCTAGAGTACTTGCTTTGTGAGGGAGTCATCTGGAGAGGATTTTACAGAGAACATAGGGTTCGATTGCCCCACTTTTTTCAAACTCTTGGAGAGATTTGTCATATCTCGACGTAACTAGCACGGATTAACCGTGTTACGACCGAGTCTATAAGAATAGCTCTTAAGAATGTCAGGCTTGCATCAGTAAGTGAATTGGAAACCAACTGCCCTTGTTTAGCAGGATCTTCAAGTAAGTTTCTGAGATGTTAGGCAAAATCGACACGCGTGAAATGCTATCCTGAAACTATTAATGCAACGATATATTTGTCTTGAAATTTTTGTTTTTGAAAAAGATATCGCTGTAACTCGTGACCGAAATCACTAGCTAGGATATGAATTTAACTTGTAATGACAACGGTAAATTGAGTATAGCTCGTAGGAGTCAGGAAACGTTATCTCGTCGAGTATGCTTTCAAAAGAAACCTTACCTCAATTAGGTCTTTTAAAGGTTGTATCGTGGTTTGGTTCACAGTTTTAGAAACAAAGGATAAAGGCTCAAAGTTTGATTGTACCCACCCCTCTTCGTGATGTTCTCCAATCCTAATTCAGTTAGTTGGATACGAACACTCATATCTCAATCGAATTTGATATGGTCGAGAACTTATCAATGCTTCAGACAATGGCAGTCATTTACCTATTTTGGTGTTCGATCAACACGACTTTGTCTTTATTGGGGATTCTTTATTTTGTTTTTATTTTTTGTTCCCTAACTTTTGCCTGGACAACGCCTTTTGGATTTTTGACTTTGTAGTCCAGCGGGATGCCCCAGTTTTGCCTAAGTCTACTTCATAGGTTTTGACTTAGCGGGCTGTATGTATAATTTTTTTGTTGACTAAGTCGTGTGACTCTTTTGAAAGGTTTGTGACTGCCCCACTCTTTAGGGATAATCATTGACTTCTAACTCCATAGGATGTTTAAGGATAAATTCCCGAAGGTTCACTCCTCCTTTTTGAGAGTCTGAGCGCTCAATCGATTTAACTGAAAAACAACCCTGCCCCAGGTTAAGATGAGGGTTTTAATTTGGAAAAGAAGAAAACTCCTACTTCAAGGCTCAAAAGGGTTAAAGAGGGGTTATCATCCTTATATCTCCATTGTTTGGGATTTGAAACAATGTCTTACATCATCAGCAGGTTTCAATTGGAAGCATACGACAAGAGATTTGATGTTTTGGTTCATCATCCTCCTCCCAATTCTCTATCAAACAAGAGATCGGGTAAAATTGGCATTATAAGTTTATGAAAAATATTTTTAATGAGTGAAACGAATGGATTTATTCAAGACAAACATGCATTGCATCAATTATTCCAAAATAAACAAGTTCGTACATGATAATTATGCTTAATCAAAGAAAATAAACATATAAATAATCAAAATGTAATGTCTCAAAGTCCTTCAAGATATGTTTACGAAGTTTTTGCGTCTGAGATTGGCATGGTGGTGGTTTCCTCTGGCGGAGCCTCATTGGAAATAATCGTCTTGCTTGCCCCAGCTAGATCTATCAATGCTTCAGTATCAGTCTTCGAATTTTCCTTCAGACTACCCTTCCCAAATTTTTGGTTGATCGGGGTCACATCATCTTGAGGATCACTGAACAGAAATGGACTAGGCTTCTGAATGACTACCGGCTTTGGTGGATTCACTGTAGAAATAACTGGCTGAGATATGTTAAAAACTTTGAGAGGAGTCTTGATCTCTGGTTGAGGATCATCGAAAGACAATATCTTCTTTTCTAACAAATCTCTGACGATATCTTTCAGAGCATAGCAATCTTCCAAATCATGCCCGGGCGCCCCCTCATGAAATAAATAATGAGCGGCGGCGTTGTAATTGGCAGGAAAAGGATTACGAGGCAGACCCATTGCTTGGGTAGTGATCAAACCTCGTTGCACTAAGTAAGGATACAATTCGACGAATGTCATCGGAATCGGTGGACAAGGCTTGTATTGCCTCTTAATCGGAGCATTCTGGCGAGGTGTTTGCTTCTTAGGCTGTTGATTTGCCAGAGCGTTGGACGCCTGCTGATAGTTAGGCAGAGGTTGTTGATAAACCGGAGGCGGATAAACAGGAGTCTGCTGCATAGGCTGATAAACAGGAAACTGTTGATTGACAGGAGTTGCAACATTAGCCACATGGGTTACTGAGCATACTGGACCGGATAACCTTGAACATAATTCTGTTGAGGTTGCCAAGGTCGGTGAGGAGCCATCGAGCGATTTCTCGGACGTGTAGGTCTTTTATGGTGGTCAACGCTCGGTGTTTTGCACTTCGGAGGAGTAAATCGTCGAGCTAGTTGAGCAATGGTAGGAGGCACCAGACTGGATTGACGACCTTGAGGCGGTATATTCTTGACAGTAATGGCTGGTTGAGGATCCACAACAATATCGGTAATTTCAGAAACAACGGTAGGTTGATTATCTATCTTCACCTTAAGGGCTTGCAGCATCTCCATAATCTGCCCCACACTTCCTCGAAGATCCTCGAGTTCCTGGCTGACACGGTCGATATCTTGAGCTTGTTCTTCCATCCTTTTTCGAGCTTGGGCTCTAGTATTGTACTGATGCGGAGGACCCAGGGTGACGAAACTGGAAGGCGGGGGAACCGAGTATGAGAAACCGAGAGACACATGCAATGCAAGATATGATGCTAAAATGCAAAATGATTTCATGGAATTTAAATATTTACGAATATTGCAGAATACGAAAACTTTATTTATTAATTTGAAAACGGATTACAAATAATATTCTTAGAAAAGTCTTGGCATAATAGCTAAATAAAAGCTAATAATGACCCTAAGGAAGCTTCCTGTTCTGCGCCTTATTTTGCTCTTCGGGCTAGGCCTTTTTGTTTTTTTTTTAGGATGCGCCTATCTTTAAAAGGTTGATCGAGAGTTGGAGGAAAATAAATCCTCCATTGAAACCAAACAAGGGTACGTTGGAAAAGTCTCCACAACTGTTGGTGATTAATGCCCTTGATGTCAGATAACTTCGAGCATATGGCTTTAGCAACGGTCTTGTCCTTTAGGGTCTTTCTCCAAGAAAGGGAATGAAGACTCCTTCAGAATAGGTAACCCCCACCAATTGAAAGTACTCTTCTAGGGTAGGCAAGAGCTGGTACTTGAGGGATGTAAGGAAAAGATAATATGGATCCTGGAACTGTAACAAAGTCGAAAGAAAACCTTCGTCTACTTGAGGTTTCAACAAAAATAACGGCCTTCCATACTTGTTTCTGGATCCTTTGTTGATCTTAAACCAAAGCTCCTAGCTTCCTTAGGTCATCTAACTTAAGTCCTTTAAAAGAATATCTCAAAGTTTTTTTTTAGTCCATGGTATCCTGCAATATTCCTAAATAAAATTTGAATTCCATGACATGTGATGCAATGTGATGTCTTATGGATGCAATGCATATATACAAAGTCCTAGGTTAAAGGTATAAGGAGTTAGGGTTTACCCATCCCAATAAGGTATGTACTAAGGTTGGTTGTACCTGCAGAACAAGGTTCTAAGAAGTGCCCAAAGTCATTGGTCCATCCTTCAGATATTATCAACTTTCCGACTGACTCAGGGGTCGATAATATTCTCGAGAGAACCTCTTTTCAGTGTAGCATCGCGTAGCAACCATTGTAGGACTACTCCCACATAGTTCCTGCACTACGTCCTATATAAGGCCAAGGTGGTGTTAAGGTAACTACGGTCCTCAATATCACAGACTCTAATCGAAAATAGTAAAAGTTTTCACGACTAACTCGATCAACCGAACCATTTTAGAAAGGGTCTCAACTGAGCGGTGATTCTCGAGTCAACTTGGTCGGGACTCACTCCCGGCAAGCCTCGTCGAATATCTCACCTTCCTATAATAAGGTCACTCAAGTCCGGGTTAGGACTTTTCTCACAATAACAGGGTACCCCCCAAGCAAGGCACAATAATAATATATACAAGAGAATAAATAATGAAAAATATCATACAATAAACAAAACAGGGATAACCCTTAAAAGTTATGGCAGTCCCCAGTGAAGTCGCCATCTTCTGTTGCGGTGGAAATAAGATATCAAACTATTAATTAGTTTGAATCACAATTCTTGATTCACAACCGCTCTTTGATTTATCCGAAGGAAAATGTCAAAAGAGGAAAAACCTATTTTTGCATCGTAAACACAATGCGGGGAGAGACCTAGGTAAGGGGTTGGTTAAGCTTAGGGAAGGTACTAGCACCCTAAACTTCTGTAGTACTCTACAGGAACCTTTTGTTTATTGTATGCTTTTTCATTTTATTATTTGTTTGATGTATATATTAAGCTAAGGGATAGAGTGACCTAAAAGACCTAAGGGTTAGTCCTAAGTTTACTCGACAAGACGTCGCATCTTGTGCCTACATATCCTGACGGGAATGGAATCAGAGTAATTGTAGTTCCCCTCGAAAGGGAGGTTAGAAACTTCTTGACTATGGTCAAGGTTTCAATGGGGAGTAAACGTATCTTAAGGACACGCTTACGTGGAGTCTTTGAAACTCCTATTTCTATGTTGAATTTGTTAATTGAAAATTTAGGGTTGAAATTAGGGATTCCACGACGGGAAACCCTAAACAGAGTACGACGACTCTTTGACCTAATGCTAGGGTAAAGGGCATTTTCGTCCACGGCGGGACACCTAGGCTATTAGGGTTTTTGAAACGGTCAAAAATTAGGGTTATTGACTCGGCGGTCAAACGGCTAAACCTAATTCCTTCGGAGGGATTCTAACGGCTAAACGTGCAAAATACGGAAAATTATTATACGGCAACATTAAAGTGCGGAAAGTAAAGAAAGCGTCGCGACGATCACTCACGTAAATTACAAATCCCCAAAAAAGAAAGATAAAATAAAACCGCGACCATGGCCTCGCGTAAATTACATCCATGGAACAAAATACAAATATGATAATGAAATATTTAACTAATGATAAATGAAGTTAAACTCAATCAGCTGAAAAAAAAACCGGAGAATGTTAATAGGATTAGACAGAAATAAAACGGATAATGAGATAGTGAAGAGAAAGCTGCTAATTTGATATTGTTTTATTTCTTAAAAAAATATTTCGGTATTAACTTTGAAAAAAAATTGATTTTTGTCTTAATTAAAAAGAAAGAATTTTTGTTTTAAATTTAAAAAAGGTTTAATTTTACTATATATATATAAAAAAAGAGTTTAATTGTCAAATGTTCAAAAAGTGTCTTAGTTTTAATTTGAAAAATGTTTTAGTTTTAATTTTAAAAAGATTCAATTTTAATTTTTAAAAAAAATAAGTTTTAGTTTTAATAAAAAGAGAGGTTTAGTTTAATTTTAATCTTAATTTTAAAAAAGATTTAGTTTTTTTTAAAAAGAATTTAATTCTAATTTTAAAAAATTGTTCTAGCCTAAATATTAAAAAAAAGGTTTAGTGTTAAAAAAAAAGAGTTGATTAGCAAAAGTTTAATTTAAAAAGATTAATATTAATTTTCAAAAAATGTTAATTTTTTGTTTAAAAGAAAAAAAATGGTTAATTAACTTACGCTAATTAAAAAATAGTCTAAAAGAAGTTTGTCTTTTACTAAAAAACTGTTTTTGAGTTTTTATTTTATTCTAAAGAAGAGAACTGTGAAAGTTAATAAAAATATGCTTTTAATTAATAGCTATTCTCTTAATTATCTAAATAATTACTTACTAGACTCAGAATTTTAAAGCTATTCTAATTATGAGTTAATGAAACATGATTCACTAAAGTTATAACTTATTTACAAAGTTAAACCCACTTATTTTTTTTAACTATTAATAATAATTAAAGAAATTTAAAACAGAAAAAGAAAAGAAAATAGCAAAAATAAAAAAAAGAATGAAAAAAAGAGACACAGAAATAAAAAGGAGAGACAGTTGCCCGCTGATGGAACTGTGGGGTTTCATTTTTCCCTTTCTTTTTCTTGATGCATGTCTCAATCACCAAACAAAAATCATGAGATTTCATAAACCCATACCTTTCGGCCGATTGGCGGTGATGAAATTTGATGGAGGTATTGATGCTCGTCCTCTGACGATGATGAAACTATCTTCCCTCTTCTGATAAATCGTGAGAACGGCCGCCGTTTTTCTATTTTTCATAAAACTATTTTTGTTATTTTTTTTATGAAAATAGAAAAGTTCGAATAAAAATAAAAGAAACAAAACAAAAAGTGAAGAAGGTGGGATTCGAACTCTCAACCTCTCACACTCACAACTCCTTACACAGGGTCTCTTGCCAATTATGCTATTTTAATCATTCAAAATAATCTTAGTGGTTAGTTTAAACGCAATGCACAATGAAATGGGATGCAAGATGAAACGACTAATCTTAGGGCAAAATTTGGGGTATTACACATATAGACTGATTGTGTTTAAAGATAGTTTCAACAGTTTTTATGCATTTAAGTAATAATTTAATGTTGTTTGGTTGCAGAAATGTAAACGACAGAAAATAAGTAGAGATTTCAATGTTAATAGTGAAAAATTTTGTTACGGATATAATTCATTATCATTTATACACATACATTAACAATTGTCCAGTCATATTTCCCTTCTCTTAGCTATTAATACTACCGCTTGTTGGTCTCATCGTATCTTATTTCTGACTCAAGAGTGTGAGGTTAGTTGTATTATCTAATATGTGATTTCTTGCCTTATTAAATACAATAACATTAAGTTTCAACAGTGATATAAAGATATTAATTACCGTGACGATATAATGACTATAGTTAAACATGATAATATAATGACTACATCTACTTCCATAAAGAGATTTCTAGCCATGCTTACTCATTGTAGTTGTATACGTAATCTTGAGAAGACAAACTTGAAGAGCCATATGCCATGACGCCTCGAGAAGAGCTTATGTCGTTAATCCCCCTCTCCTATTCTTCTTTTGAGACCAAGGTGGATCTACTACCTTTCTGTACTCAATTTAATCCATCAATATTCCTAAAAAACTAAAGCTGTATCTTCTATTTATAGCACACATACTTTCTTCTAGGTTAAGAAATGTAAACTCACCTTAACAAGCTCTAGCCTCCCTAACCAACTAAATGCATCGCCTATCTTCGCTTAGCGCTCAACTCTTCCTTCACAATGAATTCACTTTTCTAGAAAGTCTTTTCTCGTCTGTGCTCGCCTAGTGTGTCAATGAATGTGGCCTAGTACGCCTTTCTTGTAGAAAGATGGTCTTAGCAAGGTCTTTGTGTGTTGCGTGGTGATCTTTATGTCCTTTTCACCTATTTTTTATTTATAAATATACAAGTAGAAAATTCAAACAAGTGTTTTATCACTTTTCATAAATAAATCAAAAGGGGGGAGGGGTTCTATTGATTGCTTGTAAAATAAATCAATAAAGACCTACGTATTTTACGTAATTTTAGAACTTATTAAATAACTAAGTTCTAGTAAAGCTTCTCATCAAACCTTTTCCGCCTAGTATTATCATCATTGATTTGTTCACACTTCTCACCGGTAACTACATATCTCTGAGTTAAAAATTTAACATATTTTTGCCATACAAATTGACTTTGCATGATGAGTTAATTATATGTGTTTTTGCTATTGAATTTGATTGCACTTGGTTTAAAAATACGATATAAGGTTCATACTTAAATATATATCACATTACATGTGTAATGAAGAACAATATTTTCAATTGATGATGTAAAAAAAATCCAAAGATTTTTCTTATGGAGAGCATATGACTTAGTAAGCAAAAAACCTTGACACATGAAGCTTTCTATCTACTTAGACCCTCACAAATTTTTTCAATCAATTCAACTCAAAATATGAGAAAGCCCTCATATGTGTAATCTAAGTACACTAATGTACAAATTATATTATATATCATGATATGCAGGGCTACCTATTGGTACTTCGGTGTTCCATTGAAATAGATTTCAAGTCGGGTGGAATAGGTATATCAAATCTTCAATATGTTCTTTTCATGCGTCCATACATGCATCTATTGTGCATTATTTGTAAGTATCGTGCGACACCTTCAATACGAGTTCTTTATACGTGGAAATATGATAAATGTCATTATGTGCCTATGTTATTAGTTGAATATATTTGTGATATGTAATCATAGTATATTATATAAATCAATTAAGTAATTATTTAAATGCATTAGGGCTATTTAATTACAGACGTGAGCATTTCAACGGAAACAATCTGAAAAACATGTTTATGAAATTCATACCATCTAGAATCCAATTAAATCCTCTAATGTTAAGACTTCTACTGTTTTTAGTTCTGTTAATGTTAACTCTTCATCAATTATTTTCCAAAACACACCTATTCAAAACATACCTTTTGGTACTATAACCAAACCAACAAATGCACCTGAAATAACAAATGAACCAGAAACCACACACAAACCTGAAACAACCAATGAACCTGAAACCAATAAACAACCTGAAACCACAAATAAGTCAATCCATCAACAACCTTCATCTCCATATCACCTCCACCTCCACCTTCATTTGAACACACTGCATCTGACCATCCAAACACACCTCAAACTTCACTCACACTATGCCAAAAAGACCTTTACCAGTGATTTTTTTTGGCCTTTAGTAGCGCTTAAAAGCGCTGCCTAAAGTGGCGCTGCTGTAGGTAAAAGCAACACTTTTTTAAGTAAAAAACGCTGCTATAGGGCCCCTTTTAATAGCGCTTTTCCAGAAAAGCACTCTCTTCTCCCCTTTTAGCAGCGCTCTCTAAAGTATATTTCCTTAATACCTTTAGCAACGTTTTTTTTATTAAAAGCGCTCTCTTTTTCCTCACCTTTAGCAGCACTTTTTAAAACGCTCTTTAAAGTGTATTTGCTGAAGACATATAGCAGCGCTTTTCTTAAGAAAAACGCTCTCCCCCCTTTTATCAGTGCTTTTTTAAGCGCTCTCTTTTCTCCCCTATAGCAGCGCTTTCATAAGCACTCTCTTTTCCCCCTCTTTTAGCAGCGCTTTTTCAAGAAAAACGCTGCATTTTCTTCATGTCATTGAATTTTTTTAATAAAAAAATCACTTTTTCTTAGCGTTTTTTTGGTAAAAGCGCTGTCTATTTTGCATATTTTTATGAAGTGATTTTTGTTGAATTCTGTTGCACAATTCTTTATAATTTATCACATAAACCTGCTTATAACAATTATATTCAACACAAGTTTTTATTTCAACACTTTGGCCTTATATATACCATGACAATTCAACACATAAACCTGCTTATAATCATTGTAATTCAACACAAGCCTTTATTTCAACACACACACACACACACACACACATATATATAACTATATATAAAGGGGATACACCTTTTTGGTGTGGCCTATTTTTGTTCCATAATTACCCTTCATTAATGCTTACTTTCATATGTTTATTCCATATTTACCTTTTACCTTAATTCTTAATTCACTTGATTTTATTTAATAATAATACTAAATAATAACTGTAACAAATAACTTCCCACTATCTCCATAGTCCTTCCTATCATTAACGTTCATACTAACTCCTCTATGCAAAGTGAGTCTCTCTCTAAGCCATTTACAAACTATTTCTCTCAATTTGTCAAGCTATTTGCAAATTAATCATATCCCTCTCTCCCTTTCTTTGTCAAACCGTGCATACCTCTATTAGTGTAGATCAAGATTCTCAACAAACTCATTCTGATATTATTTTTGTCAGGTATTTTTTAAAAAATATAATTGAATAAATTTATTAAACATTCATCACATCTTTGTTATAGGCACTTAATTATATATATTTGTTACAGGCACTTGTGGTGGTTGTTCGGAACAAGAAACGTGTCAGTTTCACATATGAATTGTCCTTAAAAGTGAAAGGTGAGTATGTACTTTATTTTGTTATCTTGCTTTTCTGTTTAACTGTTTTACAATTCATGTTTTGCAAATGGATATAGGCGAATGGATTATACAAGGGAATAAGAAGTTGGTTGGGGGCACATAGATGTTTCAGAGATCTCATTTGGGGAAGTGGATGACTTGCAGGTACCTCTTATTATTGCATAATATAGTTCGATATAGCCTTCATGTAACGTCCTCTTAAAGTCTATAACATTCAGGGAGGTTACAAATAGAGAGTTTTAAGATGTAGTTATACTAATTGTGTATGATAGATCACTATCTAATTGTTAATTCTTAATTCTTAATTATTCAAAAAAATATATAAACAACTTCATGTTTATACGGTTTCACTGTATTGTTATTTCATAGTTATCATTATCATTTAACATAAATCATAATTATAGTCCAATAAGCTTTAAGTCTATTAACAAAAAAAGACATATATGTTTTAAATCAAAATCCAGTGTAAATCAAATTAACTCCAAGTTTCTGTAAAAAAAAATTAGTCATAACACATCCAATAAAGCGAATGAAGCGAGTGGAATGAACATCTGTTACAAAACATAAACCAAAATTTAACATAAAACAAAAACTAATTGAATGAGGGAGAGAAGTTGTAAGTACGGTTACTGAGTTTTGGATTTTATTATTTTGTTTTGTTTGTAATTGCAATGCCACATGTTGTGTTTTCATTAGCTTTTATTTTGTTTTGAAAAAGTAAAAAAAAATTATTTAATTTAATTTTTTTTATAAATAAAATATAAAAAATATATGTACGTGGAACGCTCCCCAAATTTACTTTTTCTGTTTCCATTTTGTAACCTTTTATTATTTTTTTATAATTATTATTGATAATAAATTAAAATTACTAATTAATTATTCATTATTGAATCAATTAAGAATAATTTTTTTTCTTCTTTCTTCATCAAATCAATAATTAATATCTTTGGTTCTAAAATAATTAGAATTAATTGATATACTTAATATATTTATGGTTTAATTAAAATGATAATTGAATCAATAAAAATATATTTGGTTGAAAAAGTCATAAAATCATAATTATCAATTGAATTAGTTAATTTTTTTAATTTAATGTTTTATCACACTTTTAGAAAAATTGGGTGGCTCCCCACGTTTTTCCTTTTTTTTCTTCTTCTACTTTTTTTAATGCGTATAAAAATATAAACAATATTTTTTTTAAATAATTATTTTCAAAAATATATTATGTGGAAGTTAATAATAAACAATTATGTAGAAGTTAAAAATAATAAATTATGTGGAAGTTAATAATAAGAAATTATTAAGTAAATTATACAATAAAATAAGAGTAAAAATGGTAGAAAAATAAGTCACACCAAAACAAAGTATTCCCCGTATATATTGTATAGAAACCAATTTTAAATATTGAACTGAATAGTTTATTTACTTTCTTTTAAATGACACATTTGTAACAAGGTTAAAGCTTGTGAGGGGGCCTTTGAAGATCCAAACATATGTTACAATATCTTGATATCATTTTGGAATATCTCATAGGATTTGTTTTATCTTGGAGTATCTTAGACAATTTCTTGATATTAGTTACCGTGTTTCTTTCCTATTATCATGATTTGATTCTCTATTTGATTTAGATTTGAACTCTTAGCAAAATAAATAATGGTTAGTTAGCATTTAGTTTTTTGGTGTCAAATTCCATTAATCAGTCATACATCAAACAATATTGATGATTAAAAGTCATATTTGTTGGACTGTGGCTAAACTTGAGATTTATGAGCTTTTCACTAATTTTTGAACCTTATCTTTATTGATAATGGAATTGAAAATTTTCTTGAACCTATATGCAAAATAAGATTATATGAAGTGCAATCATTCTATGTTCAGAGAACCAATATATAACAAAATCTTAATGCAAAAAACAATTTGGAATTTGAAAATTTTATACCATGTAACAGATTTCTTATAATGGATTGATTATATCTATTCAAATATTTTCACTTACCAAAACCAGATTTATAAGTGTAAGAACGTTAATGAAAAAGATAGAGAACACACAAAGATTTACGTTGGTTAAGCCAGCTAACATAAATCTTTGACTTGAAAACTGTGGCTTTCATCAAGTTTTTAAGACATTTTTTGAGATAATTCACTATTCAAAGTTTCATATGAGTTACTATAACACTATCTTTTCTCATTATTTTTTTAATAATATATCTTTTATCTATAACTTAAATTAACTCAGTTTTTCATATAATTTTTTTTTAGTAGTAGTTTTTCATATAATTAAGTTACACAAATTTCATTTCTTACCCCATTTTATATTTTAATGTTTAGTTAATATGCAATCTTTTCATCTATTTGTCCAACATAATTTATGTTTCTTTTTATTGATTGCCCATATCTTCTTCGTCTTTTTTATATTTTTAACATATGTTTTACAAATAATACTTTTTGGTGTAAACTTATTTTTTCCAAACACAAATATATTTATTTTAAATCCCATCTATATTTACCAATATTTTTCAACATAATTAGTGAAATTATGTTGCTTATAAATTGCCTATGTGTTTGGCAGTTACATTAAAAATGGAAAATAATACCCGTCAGATATCAAGTCAACAACTAAGGGCGAGAAGGGCCGAAAATGAGAGGAAGAGGAGACAAAATATGAACCTCGAACAAAGAGAAAATTATTTATCGATGCGACGTGACAATTATAGTCGGCGAAAAGAGAAAGATAAACAAGCTCAAACATCTCGCACTATGAGCAGTCGGAAAAGAGTTCCATTTCAAAATTTTACAAATATGAGATCTCCAATGTCACACTTTCAAGGAACTCATGACAATGAAGCCGGCCCAAGTAGAATTACACATGTTAATGATATTGCACTTGGTTGGTGATGATCAATATATATATTATAATCGTACTTTGTATAATATTATTTATTTGTCATCTCTCATTTTATGTATTTAAACTCGCAGATCATAATGTCACATCACCTAACCAACGTATTAACAATAGTCACTCTGCTACAGGTATACAAGATATTGTTCTACATATATGAGCAATAATTTCAACATATATATATATATATATATATATATATATATATATATATATATATATATATATATATATATATATATATATATATATATATATATATATATATATATATATATATATATATATATATATATATGTTAATTATTATTTTTATATCAGGCGATATGGATGTTGATGAAGCTTTGGAGGATGCAGTAATATCAGATGTTAACATGGAAGCAATAAATGATGATGCATCATGTCGTCCTCAAGGTATGTTCATAAACATTTTTCTGCCAAATAATGTAGCTTATACTCAAGTGCCATAAAACTGAAAATTATGCAATGTTAAATCTTCTAATCTAGGAATATTGCGTTAATTATTTATTTGTATTATAGATTTTAAATAATATTTAGTAATCAATATCAAACTCCTTCCCGTAGAATCAGGACGCGCTTTTCGAGCAAGACACAATATTGCTCAAAATTTCAAAAATAATTCGATGATGGCAAAATCCCGGTTGCCTAATCCAATTTCCTGTAGATATTGCAATGCAAAATTGTTTCATCATGAATCACGTGATATGTGTTGTACTGGTGGAAAGGTATCATTTTCACGAGTTAATGCTCCTATAGAATTGCAACAATTATTTTTGGATGGTTAAGTAGAAGGAAGGCATTTTAGGCAACATATTCGAAGTTACAACCATGTGCTCTCATTCACTTCAATTGGTGTTCACGTTGATGAGAATATTCTTGCATCTGGTCGTGGTATATATACATTTCGTGCTCAAGGTGCTTTTTACCCTAACATAGGAGGTTTCTATCCAAATGAGGGCGGCATACCGCGTTTCTTACAACTATAATCAAATAAATCACATGTTTTGAATGTATTTCTTTGTTGATATGATATTTCACGATGTATTTGTAGTTTTTTAAAGCTCAAGAGAGCATCGATAAAGGGATGTATGAAGAATTGATTCGAATCTTTACAAGATAGAAAAATAATATATTACACTAATTACTATTACTTTCACTATATTTTTCCCTAGAGCAACTCTAATGTGAGAGTCTTACATTTTTTCTTTACTACGGAAAACAATTGCAGGGAGAGAGAAAATTCTCAAGATAAAGACTTTATGTTCGGCCTTCCTCTTGAGGAACGTTATTGATTACACAGTATAAATAATACTTTCTGTTCTTCAATTATTTAATATAATGTAGAATAACTTTGTTTGTTATTTTCAAAATATAATAATATTATTAGCATGTTTAAACAACATATTTTTTAATCTAAATTTTATTTAATTCGGTATTTTTAAACTAATAGTAGCATTAATGTATACTTAATTCACTAAAATATTTTTAGTATATATATATTTATCATCTTGATTTTATGACTGCTTGAGCATATCTAAAAACAAATGCATTTAATTAATCTTAACTATGATAAAAACTTCATACAAAATATACACGCGTTTATTTTCCTATGCTGTGCGCATTAAAAAAAGCGGGCAGACGGGCACGGAAGTGCCCGTCTGAACGCTAGTATATATAAAGGGGATACAAGTTTTTGGTGTGGCTTATTTTTGTTTCAAAATTACCCTTATTTAATTGTAATATTTCCATAATTATCTATGCAGTTTGTTTTAATTACAACCATGTGTGAGCAAGAATCTCAACCGCTCAACCAAAACGAAAACCTCCGTACACAGACATTTAAGTGTGAAACAACTGCTCTTCATTTCAATAGCAAAATAAAAATAATTACAAAACTTGGTAGAGAATCCTGAATAACAATGGAGTAGACTGTTATCGTTTTTTTTTTTCTTTTTTTCTTATCTACATATTATCCTTTCCTTTCTCCATCCCTATAATCTATTTTTTCATGTTTTCACTTTTTAATTTTCTTTTAGATATGTTCTTAAACATGATAAGCACTACGCCAGAAATCACTTTTAGCAGCGCATAGAAAGACAGCGCTTTATACAAAAGCGCTGCTAAAGGGCCAGTAAAAAAAAAAGAAAAAAAGCGCCTACCAAAGACAGCGCTTTTAAAAAAGCGCTGCTAAATGGTGGGTCTAAGAAAGCGCTTTTAAAAAGCGCTGCTAAAGGGGGGGCCTACGAAAGCGCTTTTCAAAAGCGCTGCTAAAGGGGGACCCTTAGAAAGCGCTTTTTATATAAAGCGCTGCTATATGGAATTGATAAGGCACCCTATGAAAGCGCTTTTAAAAGCGCTGCTAAAGGCCTTTAAAAGCGCTGCTATAGGTATTCATATTATAATTTTAAAATACCCTCCAGAATTTTAATAGAATCAGAACAGTCACGCAACACATTTCTTCTTTCTCTGGCGAACGAAAACGAACGAACGAACCACTGTTCATCGTCCGACCATCAACTTCTTCCGTCCGATCATCCTTCCGACCATCACCGACCGTTCACCGTCCGTTTTTGAGTTCATCCATCCGTGTGCATTGCCGGTCCACCATTGTTACGGTACGTGAAGCTTTACTCTGCTTTTCTTGTTTTTTTTTATCTTTTCACCATTGTTGTTCTGATGATATATAGATGGTTTTTATCTTTTCAATGATGGTTTTTGTTGTTGTTGTGTTAGTTGTTGTTGTGTTAATATGATATATGAGATATATATGATATTGTTGTTGTTGTGTTGTTGTTGTTGTGTTAGTTGTTGTTGTGTTAATATGTTATAGTTTATATTTGATATAGGTGGTTTATATTGTGTTATATAGATGGTTTGTATTTGTTATAGTTGATATAGATGGTTTATATTTGTGTTATATAGATGGTTTGTGTTATAGTTTATATTTGTTATAGTTTATATTTGTGTTGTATAGATGGTTTGTATTTGTTATAGTTTATATAGATGGTTTGTATTTGATATAGATGTTGTTATTGTTGGTTTATATTTGATGGTTTATATAGATGGTTTATATTTGATATTTGATATTGTTGGTTTATATAGATGGTTTATGTTGTTATTGTTGGTTTATATTTGATATAGATAGTTTATATAGATGGTTTGTATAGATGGTTTATATTTGTTATTGTTATTTGATATTGGTTTATATAGATGGTTTATGTTGTTATTGTTGGTTTATATTTGATATAGATAGTTTATATAGATGGTTTGTATAGACGGTTTATATTTGATATTTGATATTGTTGGTTTATATAGATGGTTTATGTTGTTATTGTTGGTTTATATTTGATATAGATAGTTTATATAGATGGTTTGTATAGATGGTTTATATTTGATATTTGATATTGTTGGTTTATATAGATGGTTTATGTTGTTATTGTTGGTTTATATTTGATATAGATAGTTTATATAGATGATTTGTATAGATGGTTTATATTTGATATTTGGTATTGTTGGTTTATATAGATGGTTTATGTTGTTATTGTTGGTTTATATTTGATATAGATAGTTTATATAGATGGTTTGTATAGATGGTTTATATTTGATATTTGATATTGTTGGTTTATATAGATGGTTTATGTTGTTATTGTTGGTTTATATTTGATATAGATAGTTTATATAGATGGTTTGTATAGATGGTTTATATTTGTTATTGTTATTTGATGGTTTATATAGGTGGTTTATGTTGTTATTGTTGGTTTATATTTGATATAGATAGTTTATATAGATGGTTTGTATAGATGGTTTATATTTGATATAGATGTTGTTATTGTTGTTGATATTTGTTGTTGTTGTTGTTATTCTGAATTACAGGTATATTATGGCCAGCAACGAGGAAACATCACATGATGGAAAAGAAACACCCAAAGACGTTGAAGGCGAAATTAAAAGAGGCATAACGATAATGAAAAGTATCATCCGTGCGAGAGATAGAGGTGTAAAGTACGATATCCATTGGAATGAAAGAGATCAGTTGGTTGAGCCTAATGGTGCGCTGCTGACAAGTTATATTGGAGCAGTTGTACATTCGCAAGTTCCGATTACTTGCGATAACTGGAGAATTCCTGCATTAAAAGCGGCTAAGGATAAAATTTGGACCGAGATTCAAGTATGAGATTTGATCATTTTAAATTATGTTGACAGTTACATCTTTAAATTAATTATATTAACATGTTATATGTATGTGTATTTGTTTGCAGAGATCTTTTAATATTGAGGATTCTAGGAGAAAATATTGTATTCAGTTGGCCGGAAAACGCTTGAGGGGATTTAGAGCGTTTTTAACCAACAAATATCTTAAAGATTCTGATGGCAACTTTGTAGAGTCGGAGCGTCCAGCGAAGTACGCTGATTTGATTTCGGATGCAGAATGGGAGACATTTGTTGCGAAGCGAAGAACCAAAGAATTTGAAGTAAGTACAACTTATCATGTACAATGTATAGTATATATACCTATTCCACAAACAAACTGATATGACTTAAACTTGTTTTTTCAGGTTAAGAGTGGCGTAAATCGGGAACGGGCATCAAACCCTGCGTATCCATATAGAAAGGGGCGTTTGGGATATGCACGCTTAGAACAAAAATTAGTAAGTGCATATATATGCTTTAATATGATCTATTTACAAAATAGGATATAATGCTTTATTGTTCGTCTTAATGCGTAGTTGGAAGAGGAGAAAAGTGATGCGACATCTCTTCCGGACCATGTCGTATGGAAGGCTGCCCGGGTGGGAAGAGATGGAGCCGTCCAAGAAGAAGTTCAACAAGTGTTTGAACAATGTGTAAGTACAACATTAGTTTTTGAACAAAGTGTTTGAACAAAGTGTATAAAATATTTAAATATGCTTTTATCTATATTTCAGGAGTCCCTATCCCAGACTATAACTCCTGCTGAAGACGATGATTGCAGGAGTTTATTGAGTCGGGTGTTGAATATTCCTGAGTACTCTGGGCGTGTGAGGGGCAAGGGATTTGGTGTCACTCCATCCAAACTGTATAAGCAGCCAAGGAAAAAAAATCCAACCAATAAAGAAGTGATGGCTACTTTGGAGGAAATGAAAGCTCAAATTCGTGAATTACAGAAGGATAAGGAGAGATATATGTCCGAAAGGCGCGCTCCAGAGGCCGGTAAAGCTACTAGTGACAAAGATAGTATCGGTTGTCCGCAGAAGCTTCCAGAGGTAATTGTATATATTACATTGAAATTAATTTAGCACATTTTTCTTAATTGACACATTAACTGATCATTATTTGTTTAGGGCATTTCACCTTGTCGACTATATTTATCGTCGCCGACTTATCGTATGGTTGGCAAGGGAAAGGTGCATAACACCCTGGGAGACTTACTTCACCATAAACCCCTCCCTGCTGGATTTTTGAAAGTATCTGTTTATCGTCGCCGACTTGATCAGCAGTCGCAACATGTCAGCAAGGGAAACATGCCTGAAACTTCCAAGGTGCCCAAAAAAAAGGTCGAGACAAAAAGAGCATTTGTTCCTCAATTTAGGTCGTGCCTTCAAACATATGTAGGGACAACAGACGTGCATGAGGGCGGCATCCGTCTAATACATATGGAACAAGGTATTTTCGGTTTTGAATATTCCGAAACACTTGCTAAGGAGGATTTCGACCAGGTTTTCAAACATTTAGAATTGGGCGTCGGGGTTATGCATACCTACATCAGGTACTTCGATCCATTTTAATTAGATAATTGAACATTTTAAAATTCGCTCGTTTAACTGAATAATCTAATGTTGATTATATTTTTTTTAGGCGCTTGTATGACAAGATGTTGGTCCCCGCTGATTTGACTTCAGTATTCGCATTCTTATCTGCTAGCAGTGTCAACTCACGGAAAATAGACCAGACACCAGAAGCAGTCAAAGAGTACACAGTCCAGAGATTTATGGGTGCGAATACGGAGAAGTTGTTTATGTTGCCATATAATACTGGGCATGGGTTAGTTTTTATTCTAAATTCATTTATTATAATTGTTCGATTTTTGCCATATTATATAACATTTCTGTCTAAACTGTTGTCTTATTTTATAGTGGTCACTGGTTGTTGGTCGCAATTAATCCGATTAAAGAAATAGTGTATTATATAGATTCATTGGATGGCGATACAAACAAATATGAAAATCTAAAGAACATGGTTGATACGTAAGTGATGATGTATAGTGTTCTGAATAATTATATATGTTTATTTATTATGTGACATTGTTCTAAATATATGTTTATATTATGTTAGAGTTATACAAATATACAGAGCACAGAGAGATGCAACAGTGCCAAAAAGCAGGGCTAGCAACATCAACTGGATCAGAGTGGAGGTATATTTTCCCATGTTTGACTGTTATAGTGGTTCTACTTATAAAACTATTTAAACTATATATCCTGATAAATGTTCGTTCGCTTTTTTCCTAATACAGTGTCCTCGTCAGCGTGGTGGGATTGACTGCGGATATTTTGTACTGCGCTTTATGAAGGAAATCATTCTTTCGGGTCAATTAGAGATTTCAATCATGGTATGGATCAATTCATGAGTTATATGATTCATTTTGATAATTAACTAATATTTCATCTGAGTAATTAGTATTAAATCGTGCTTGTTCTGTTATATTATGTAGTATTTTGATGAATTCAGATGCGCTACGTACTCGAAAGTAAAACTGGAAGAAATTAAGGAAGAATGGTGTCAATTTATGATTGAGTTAAGAATTCTATAATGTATATTGGATTTGTAATTATGTGTAAATTGTATATTGTATATTGTATAATGTACAATGTTTAAATTATGTGTAAATTATACTTGAGTTAATTATGTGTAAATTGCAAAGTGTTATTGTATAATGTACAATGTTTAGTTATATTGTGTTGAATTAAAGGCCAAGTGTTGAATTACAATGTTTAAAGGTCAAGTTATGTTTAAAGCCTGAATTATAAGCAGGGAATTTAATTGTTATAAGCAGGTTTGTCTAAAAATATAAAAAATGTGATTTTTCAAAAAAAAAAAATTTTTAAAAACGTGAGGTATAGACAGCGCTTTTACAAGAAAGCGCTGCTAAAGGGAGAAAAATAGGCATAAAAAAGCGCTGCTATAGGTTAGGAAAGGAGGGGTCTAAGAAAGCGCTTTAAAAAAGCGCTGCTAAAAGGTGGTCTACAAAAGCGCTTTCATAAAGCGCTGCTACAGGGGGGAGGGGGGGGGGGGGGGGAGAATAGGCAGCGCTTTGAAAGCGCTGCTAAAGGGGTAAAAAAGCGCTGCTAAAAGTGATACCTTTAGCAGCGCTTTTTCCATAAAAAAAGCGCTGCCTTTACCTTTAGCAGCGCCACTTTAGGCAGCGCTTTAAAGCGCTGCCAAAGGTAAAAAAAAACGCTGCTAAAGGCCATTTTTGGCATAGTGAAGGTCAAAATATATAAATCATTTAATATTATCACTTTTGTATATGTTCATGTATGTTTTATTGATTTATTCAATTTAGTTTAATTTTGTTTTGTTCTAATGTGTAGCTTTTGATTTTAGTGTCTGAATAAAAATACATTGCTCTAATTTTACAGGTTTTGATGAGATTGTCATTTTTCTGTGACTAATAATTTAAGAATCATATATATTTTCATCATTTTAGTGTTAATTTAGGAATCATATATATTTTCACAATTTTAGTGTTAATTTAGGAAATCATATATATTCTCACCATTTTAGTGTTAATTTAATAATCATACATATATTTTCACCATTTTCACAATTACTCAGTTTCTTTCTTGGTCAATCTCTACCTTTTTTTCCTTCTGCATTTTTCTTTCAGTTTTCACAATTACTCAGTGTCAATCTCTGTTATGGTTAGTTTTATGCATTTTCATTTTGTAGGATAAGCGGATAATGTCACAATAAAACCATGGCAAAGATCAAAAAGGTTGATGATTAATTTGTGGACATGAGTGAAGTTAATATTTGTTTTGGTGAACATGGTAATATATTTTGATATGTTAGCATGCATTAAATAGTATTAGAATTGACCATTAAAATCATTTTATGAAATTGAATGCATTTTTCTAATTTTGTTTTTTTTTAAATTTCTCTTACAAATTGTAACTGCTTCTAACATTGTTAACTGTTGAAACTTAAACTGCATAACTCTACCATTTCAGATGCACGACATTTGTTTCCATGTCTTTCATTTCCAAACCCATGATAATAGTAACTTAATGTCACTGTAAATCATTTTTGGATGTTTGGATGCTATATATATTTTTTCAATTTCACATCAACTGAAGGCATAGATTATATATTCTGCATTGTTCAAATTATTTGTGCTTTCCTTCTCCACACATGTAAGTCATGTTTATTTATCTATAGATTAGGTGTGGTCTGTGTCAATTTGGATGTTATATTCACCAAAGTATGATATGAGAACTAACCATTTACATTGATGTCTATGAGGTGAATTAAATTTAATTGAATTGTGTTGCAGGAAATAGTTTTGATTTGATATTACAGAAAGTGATTGAAGAAGAAAATTCATGAGAAATCATCTTCTGATGATATATCGGTTTTCGATGAATTATTTTTGCAATGATAGTTCATGGATACCCAATTTAACCATAATACCACTGGATAAATGAAAAAAATATATAATATAGAGATAATTGATTATATTTATTGCATTAAATTATGTGTCTACAATATACACAAAATGAAAGGAGTTGTATTATGTCTTCTCATACAGTTTTCCTTTTAATTATAGGGATTGCTACAACTATTTGTTAAAATAAGACCTACAATTTACCAATATCGAAGGTTACGAGGAAAAAAGAAAGTATGTTTTTGTTATCCTTAATGGTATTTATTAAGAAAAAAGGTAAGCTTTTGCTTGCTACCCTTAACAATAGTAGTTATTTCATAAGACCCTCACTATTTTTTCCTACAAGTACAAGTAGTAGTTGCAAGTATGTTATGTATTATATCAAGTAGTAGTTGCAAGTATGTTTTGTATTATATCAAAAAGACAAAGGTAAAATGATTCATTGTATCCTTTTATATCTATTAATCATTTAAGAAGAGAGCGAAAACTTATAAAATATTAGAAACTTTCTTATTCTTGCTCAGTAGACAATAATATTTTCGTAGTTTAATTATCATCAGTTGTCTTTATGGTATATTGTTATTAGTTTTTAAAACTTCTATTATTTTTATTGTACTTTTTATTCTATTAATTATTATTATTATTTTGGTTTTTTTTTAATTCTTTTCTATTCCCTTCTTATTTTCTTTTTTTTTTCTGAATTTTTAATATAGTTTAATCTTTTTTTTTTCTTTATATGTTGTGAAGGAGTTGTTCATATTGTTGGGGTATTTTTCAATACATTTTTTTTACCCTCTATCTATTATATTTTTTAAAAAACTTTTTTACTATTGTGTATTTCAATTCTTTTGTTTTGTCTTTTTTTTTTAATTATATATTTTTATAGTTTATACAATAATGAGGAAGAGAGGAAAAGTTCCAGATTCTTTAGGAATTTAAGAATTGTGATGCAATTTTCATGAAGTTGAATTTTAAATTTGAGATTTTCTTTCATTTATGAGATTAAAATTAGTTTAATTATGTTAGAATAGAAAAAGAAGTTTAAAATGTGAGGTGATCATTAGTACAAAATAATAACCATCATCATATAATAAAGATTAAAAAATAAGTCATTTATGTGCTAATCATAACTACAAAATAATGACAATGATTCATTGTAGTAATAGTTTTTTTTATAACAATCCTTTTTTTTTGTCTTTAACAATTATATTAATGTTTTAATTGACAAGATTGAAATAGTATAAAGATAAAGACTAGGATTTTTTAACCAAATCATCTTTCACTAAAGGTTTTGTATATTTAATGTATAGAGTCAATGTTAATCTAATATTTTCATGTCTAAAACAAACTTTTTAGAAATATTTCCTTTTACAAGTACATATACATGAATATTTATTTTAGAGACATATATGAATATTTATATGTGAGAGAGATAGAGATAGAGTCTAACTAATATCAGTATCTTTAGAAAACATGTTTTTTTTTTTAATAAATAAAGTAATATTATTCATAAAAGTATTAGGGATATCCTAACCCATTTACAAATTTTATCATATACTATATCCTCCTAGATACAAAAAGATACAAAATAATTTTTGATTTTGACGGCTGATCAGAACCTGAAGTGGGTCATAGACAACGTCTGTAATACTGAAATACTGAGTGTGAGAGATGATGAAGAGGCAATCTGATGCTAAAATAAGAATTGAGAAAAAAGAGTGCAAGTACAAAGTATGTGTGTATTAGGATAAATATTGAATACCTGACCCTCTCAAATGAGAGGGTTTTTATAGTGCCACCAGCACTTTGCCACTTTTTTTATAATTATAAACAATATATTTTGTTTAATTTTTATTTTAATATTAATTATTTATATGATAAAAAATGTAACATATATTTATATTTTTTGTTTACGAAGTATTTATATGATTGAGGAACATTTTATGGTATAACTGATAAAATAGGAAAACAAGAGACCTAAAATTAAAGTATTAAGGTTTTATAGATTTCCAATTCAATTTATATCAATCTTTGGTCTCTATGATTAAAATATGAGAAAAAAAGAAAATATATTGACAATGTACTATTTTTAAACCCTAAAAATATATATTAACATCTATGTTTTATGTCATTACCAAATTATAAATACTCTCTCTTTAACTGAAATGATATATCATTTTCGTCTAATATACTTTTTGAAAATAGAGCAATAAGGATTTTTTTTAAAGCTAATGAACCAAAATAAATTTTGAAATCAAATGTATGATTAAAAAGATATTAAATATTTCACTTAAAATAGAAAAAAAATATTTTATTAAGAGATATTTCAGGATGTATTTGTAGTTTTTTAAAGCTTAATAGCACATTGATAAAAGGATGTATAAATAATTAATTCAAATCTTTAACAGATTAAAAAGATACTATATTACACTAATTACTATTAATTTCACTATTTTTTTCTCTAAAAAAATTCTAATATGAGACTCTTACATTTTTTATTTAATACGGAAAACAACGGCAGAAAAAAGAAACTTCTTAGAATAAAGATTTAATGGTCGGCCTTCCTATTAAAGAACGTTATTGATTATACAATATAAATAGTAATTTGTATTATTCGGTTATTTAATATATTTAGAATAACTTTGTTTATCATTTTCAAAATGTAATAATATTATTAGCATGTTTAGACTACATATTTTTTAATCTAAATTTTATTTAATTCGGTATGTTTAAAATAATAGTAGCATTAATATATAGTTAATTCACTAAAGTATTTTTAGTATATATACATTTATCATCCTGATTTTAAGACTGCTTGAGGGTATTTAAAAATATTACTTTTAATTAATCGTAAGTATGATAAATACTTCATACAAAATATATACACGTTTATTTTTCTATGATGTGCGCATTAAAAAAAGCGGACAGACGGGCACGGGAGTGCCCGTCTGAACGCTAGTGTATATATATATATATATATATATATATATATATATATATATATATATATATATATATATATATATATATATATATATATATATATATATATATATATATATATATATATATATATATATATATATATATATATATATATATATATATATATATATATATATATATATATATATATATATATATATATATATATATATATATATATATATATATATATTCAACAGAAATGATCCATAATTCTAAAATATATTTCAAAATCGATAACTTCACAAATATATTCACTATACATATAATTACAAATTCCATATTTTTGGATCCTCACAACAACTAGCTTCTAGAAGTATATCAACAAATTCTAAAATTATATACCACTTTCATAACTATAATTATCCAGTAGTATGTACATAACATCACAACAACACAAGTCTCTATAAACTCCGATCAAAAGACAGAAAGACAATATATATACCTTATACAAATCTCATATAACTTATAAATTCATACCATGTTTGAAATCTCTATTTGACCCGAATGAATAATTTCCTTCATAAACCTCAATACAAAATATCCGCAATCAATCCCATTGTGATGGCGAGGACACTATAAATGAAAAAAAAATGAATATATATCAGGATATATAGTTTAACTAGTTTTATCAAGTAGAATCACTATAACAATCAAAATTGTGAAAATATAGCTGCACTCTGATCCATCTAATGTTGTTAGCCTTACTCTTCAGTACTCTTGCTTGTCTTTGTGATCGGAATATTGGTATAGCTCTAACATAATATAAACGAATATTTAGAACAATCTGACATAATAAATAAAGATATATAATTATTCAGAATAATATATCTCATCACTTACGTATCAACCATATTCTTCATATCAGGATATTTTGTTTGATCACCATCCAATGAATTCAGATAATACACTATTTCTTTTATTGTATTAATCACAACCAACAACCAATGTCCACTGTAAAATAAGACAAAAGTTTAGACAGAAATGTTATATAGAATGTCAAAAAACGAATAATTATAATAAATGAAATTAGAATGAAATTTAACTCATGGCCAGTATTATATGGATAAAATTACAACTTCTATGTATCTTTGACCATAAATTCTTGGACTAAGTAATCTCTGACTACATTTGAAGTGTGATCGATTAACCGTGCATTGATACAACTAAAAGATAATAATGCGAATCTCTCTGTCAATTGATGCGGGACCAACAACTTGTCATACAAGTACCTTAAATAAAAATATAATCAATATTATTAGAATATATTCATTAAAATGAGCAAATAAATTGTTTAATTATTTAATTAAAATTGATCGGAGTACCTGATGTATGAATATATAACACTGATGCCTAATTCAGAATGTTGGAAAATCTGATCCAAATCCTCTTTAGCAATTGTTTCGACATAATCAAAACCGAAAATACCTTCATCCATAGGTATTTGACGAATGCCACCCTCCACCATATCTGTTGTTCCTACATATGTTTCAAGGCACAACCTAAATCGAGGAACAAATGCTTTTTTTGGCTCGACCTTTTTTTTGTTGGACACCTTGCTAGATTCAGGCATCTTACCCTTGCTGACTTGTTGTAACTCTTGAGCATGAACCTAAAAATCATATAAGTTAGATAATTAATGTATAAGATCATAAAGCTATTAAAATCGAAGGATATAATTTACATTTTCTATGCATATATATCAATTAATGTATGAGTACCTGTTTTTTTGATGCAGCTGACTCGGTTTCCCGCATAATCCCCTTATCTTTTGATTTGGATTTTATAGGAGTCTAAGATCATCATATAAATAAATGATACGTAAATGTAAGAATAACTTACATGTATGAGTCGTAAAACATTTGAATACTAAAAGGTTCATAATGGTGTTCAACCTACCTCATCATCTATGAAAATGAGATTTGATGACCATGCAACATACGATCCTATTGCATCTCCTACCAATGTTGCATTCGAAACATCGTTTGATATAGGCAATAACGTACCCCCTCTAAAGCAATATCAATCGACACTTTCAAAAATCCAGCAGGGAGCGGTTTATGGTGAAGTAAGTCTCCCAAAGTGTTATGCACTTTTCCATTGCCAACCATGCGATAAGTCGGTGATGATAAATAGAGTCGACAAGGTGAAATGCCCTAAACCAATAATGAATATGATTAATGTGTATATATGTCAATTAAGAAAATTGTGTTAAATTAATTTCAATGTAATATATATAGTTACCTCGGGAAGTTTCTGTTGAAAATTACAATTGATACTATCTTTGTCATTAATATCTTTAAACTCTAGACCGCGCCTTTGTGACATGTATCTCTCTTTGTCCTATCTTTGTCATTAATATCTTTAAACTCTAGATCGCGCCTTTGTGACATGTATCTCTCTTTGTCCTTTTGCAATTCACGAATTTGAGCTTTCAATTCTTCCAACGACTCCATCACTTGTTTATTGCTAGGATTTTTATTCTTTGGCTGCTTATACAATTTTGTTGGAGTGACACCAAATCCCTTACCCCTCACACGACCAAAATACTCAACATTTAACACTCGACTTAGTACGCTCCTGCAATCATCATCATCAACTGCAGTTATAGACTGAGTTAGACTCTCCTGAAATATAGATAAAAGCATAAATATATTATACACTTTTGAGTTTATGACAGAACTAATGTTGTACTTACACATTGCTAAAAAACTTGTTGAACTTCTTCCTGAACGACTCCATCTCTACCCACACGGGCAGCCTTCCACAAAACATGGTCCAGAAGAGATGTTGCATCACTTTTCTCCTCTTCTAACTACACATTAAGACAGATAATAAACTTCACTTTTCTCGAATTCTAACTATATCATATTAAAGCATTTATATATACTTACTATTTTTTGTTGTCAGCGTGCATATCCCAAACGCCATTTTTTGTATGAATACGCGAGTTTTGATGCTCGTTGCCGATTTACATCACTCACAGCCTGAAAAAACAAGTTTAAGTCATATCAGAACTCATGTGGAAGAAGTATATATATTATACATTGTTCATGATAAGTTAGAAATTACATGGAATTCTTGGGTTCTTCGCTTGACAACAAATGTTTCCCATTCTTCAAGTGAAATCAAATCAGCATACTTCTTTGGACGCTCTAATTCAACAAATTTTCCATCAGAATCCTTAAGAAACTTAATGGTTAAAAACGCTCGAAATCCTCTTAGTCGTTTTTCGGCCAATTGAAGACAATATTTTTTCCGGTCGTCACCAATACTAAAAGACCTCTGCAAACAAATTAATATACATATAGTATATTAGTATAAGTAATTTAAAGACATAACCGTCAACATAATTTAAAAATATTAGATATGATACCTGTATCTCGCTCCATATTTTTTCTTTAGCAGGTTTCAATGAAAGAATTCTCCAATTATCACAAGTGATTGGAATTTGCGAACGAACAAGTGCCCCAATGTAACTTGTCAACATCGCACCGTTAGACTCAATTAATTGGTCTGTTTCATTCCAATGCACATCATATTTTATACCTTTATCTCTCGCACAAATGATTCCTTTCATAATCGTTATTTCTCCTGTAATATCTCCTTCTACATCTTGTGCTGGTTCGTTTCCATCATGTTTAGAAGTATCATGTGATTTTTCTTTGTTGCTAGCCATAATATCTGTAATTCAAAAAAACAAACTTTTGAAATGAATGACAAATATATATGACATATGAAATGAAATACATAAATAAGAAAAACATATAATTTTATTGAAATGAAAAACATACATACATACATACATACATACATACATACATACATACATACATACATACATACATACATACATACATACATACATACATACATACATACATACATACATACATACATACATACATACATACATATATATATATATATATATATATATATATATATATATATATATATATATATATATATATATATATATATATATATATATATATATATATATATATATATATATATGACATATGACAAATATATAATTTTATTGAAATGAAAAACATATAAATAAAAAAAAACATATATAATTTTATTGAATAACATAATATATAATTTTATTGAATGATATAATATATAATTTTACAAGTACCTTTGTCACTAACATCTCTTTTTTTTCTTTGTTAGAACATGGTTTACTTGTCTCTTAACAACACAGATGGATGAATTGATCCAAATTCCCTAGTTATGATCATTTCTAGTATATGATTCATCCACTCTAATATTCTCTTCTTGATCATCTATAATATAAGATTCCTTCTCAACATCAACATCACCCTGATCTTCAATGTTATCATCGACTACTTTGTTGGATAAAAGAACTATAGACCATTTTATACTTGTCAGATCAGTGACATAGAACACTTGTTTAACTTGCGTGGCTAGAATAAAAGACTCATCTTTGTACCTCACCTTACTAAGATCCACTTGCAAAAAATCCTGACTTATCCATTTGTATGCCACTATTATTTTCAATCCACTTGCATCCAAAGATAGGAATCTGAAACTTCTCATAATCAAACACCCAAATGCGCTCGATAACCCCAAAATATGACAGATTTGCATATTTGGGGTTTAAGTCCTTCACACTTGAAATGTGCATTGCTTCAGCTAGCACGGTGACACCACTATTTTGCATTGTACTTTTATCATCTTGTTCTTTGGTATAAAATGTGTATCCTTTAATTGCGTATGCGATATAAGAAAACACATGCAGACATGGACCATATGCTAAACATCTCAACCTTTCTGTTATTGAAGCGGGATCAGAATAAAACTTTGAAAATATATGATCCTTGAACCATGTTATAAAATTTTGATTGCGATCTCGTACTATCCAATTTTCATTTCTATTCAGATTTAAACCTCAGAGAACGTCCTTGTGCATTTCAACATACGACTCAACATCAATGTCATTGTGCAGAACATACAAATGCACTTCCTCCCGTTCAGCCCTAGAAACTGTCACAACTTTATTTCCAATTAACTGTTTTCCTACTTGTTTTTCAACAACATGAGATTTTTTGAGGCCAATGGATTGAACATTGGACAAATATTCAGTACAAAACTCAAATGCTTCTTCAATAATGTATCATTCAACAATACATCCCTCTAGTCGACTTCAGTTTTTCACATACCCTTTCCATATTTTCATATAACATTCAACAAGGTACATCTATCTCATATAAGCTGACCCACACAATTGTGTCTCTTTCACAAAATGAACAAATAGATGTACCATTATGTCAAAAAATGATGGAGCAAAATACATTTCAAGCTCACACAAAGTAATAACTATTTCTTTTTGCAATGTTGGTAAGATCACAAGATCGATCACCTTACTACAAATTGACCTGAAGAAAAAACAAAATTTAGTTATTGCGCTTCTTACTTTTTCTGGAAAAATAGAACGTATACCTATTGGTAGAAAGTGTTCCATTATAACATGGCAATAATGTGTCTTTAAACTCTTTAACTTGAGGTCTTTCATAGACACAAGTCTTCTAATATCTAAAGAGTATCCTTCTAGAACTTTAACTTCACTTAGAAACTTACACAATATCTTTTTCTCCTTTCTAGATAAAGTATAAGCAGCAAGTGATAGATATGTTCGATTTCCTTTCTCCAAGGGTCCTAATTCATTTCTTATTCCCATCGCTACTAAGTTCTTTCTTGCTTTAAGGCCATCTTTAGACTTTCCTTGTATATTGAGTAACGTACCAATAACACTTTCTAATACATTTTTTCCAATATGCATAACATTAAGAAAATGTCTTACATACAACGACTTCCAATACGACAATTAAAAAAAAATTAACCTCTTCCACCCACGCGTGACAAGCGTATGAGAAAAAGGCTTGCCAAACTTAGTACTCACATCTTTCACCTTTTCAAAAATTTGTTCACCTGTCAATATAGGTGGAGCTCTAACTTGTTCTGAATTTCCATTGAATGCTTTTCTCCACCCACGGTAGTGATGATTAGAATTTAAGAATCTACGATGACCAAGAAAGACATTCTTCTGACCAAATTCCAATCGTGTCCAATATGTGTTTTCTTCACAGATAGGACACACACATTGACCTTTAATGCTATACCTCGATAGATTTCCGTATGCTGGAAAATCATTAATTGTGCCAAACAACATCGCCCTCAAATTGAAACTTTCTTTCCTATATCCATCATAAACCTCCACACCGTTCTCCCACAAACTCTTTAAGTCTTCGATTAAAGGTGCCAAGTATACGTCTATGTCATTCACTGGTTGTTTAGTTATAGAAATTAACATAGATATCATCATGTACTTATGCTTCATACATAACCATGGAGGTAGGTTATAAATCATAATAATTATAGGCCATGTGGAATGTGAGATACTTTGCAGACCATGCGGGTTCATTCCATCAGTAGATAATGCCAAGCGAAGGTTTCTTGCTTCTTCTCCAAAATCAGGATACTCGTTACCAATTTTCATCCATTATGGTGAATCTGCCGGATATCGATACTTTCCATCTATAATTCTATCATCTGCATGCCAAGTCAAGTGTTTTGCATCTATTTCACTATGAAACATGCGTCTAAATCTTGGAATTATAGGAAAATACCATAACACTTTTGCTAGGGACAACTTATTCTTATACCGAGATACACCGCATTTAGGACACTCGTTTAATGATGCATATTCATTTCGAAACAAAATGCAATCATTTGGACAAACATGTATCTTATCATAGATCATGCCAATAGAGGAAAACATTTTTTTGGCTTCATAGGTTCGATTGGGAAGAACATTATCCTCCAGAAGCATCTCTTTCATGAGGGCAATCTCTTCGACTCGATCATAGTCGTATGTATCTGTGTCACTGTCGTTTGAAGCATAGGTCGTATTATTCCCCGGTTCAACATTATCGTTACTTATCTCACCATGTAATGTCCAACATGTATAACTTCGATCAATTCCATGCCTCTTTAAATGCGATTCCAACTGAATTGCGCCAATTCGACGCCCATAATAACAACCTAAGCAAAGACATGTGATCCTACTGGGGTCTTTGGCATGTTCAACATCAAACTTAACGAATTTTGATACCCCATTCTCATACTCTTTTGACAATCGATTGGAATACATCCATTTTTTATCCATACTAATTAAGTAGGCTAAACTAAACTAAGTAAGTTAAACAACAACAATGATTACCTGTAGCAACTATAGAGAAGTCAGCAACTTCTAGAACTACACAGTAAGATTCTTGGAAACGATCACAATCTTACTCTTCACAATTAACCCCTATAACAAATTAACATACAAAATTAATTCATGTTTTCATCAACAACATCAACATCAACATTAACAACATCAACAACAACATTCTCATTACTTTTTATTATTGGTCCTTTTTGATGTTTACATGGGAACTATTATTCACAATAATGGCAATTGTTAATACTTAACAGCATTAAAAATATAAAGTTCTACGCATTAGTTTAAACTATGTTTTTAAGAATCACAAAACTTTAACAAATTATGACTTAAAGTCCCAATGTGCTATCCATATTAACTCGAAGAAGAATACACAAATCTGAAAAAGTTCCATGAATCTACCATATTTGAGAAATGTTTGCTTGAAACTGAGGTGTGTATATATATATATATATATATATATATATATATATATATATATATATATATATATATATATATATATATATATATATATATATATATATATATATATATATATATATATATATATATATATATATATATATATATATATATATATATATATATATATATATATATATATATATATATATATATATATATATATATATATATATATATATATATATACACCTCATCTTATTTAACAAAAATTTTGACTAAAATTATTTGAATTTTTCACAACATAAGACTAACGTTAATTTCAGACAAGCATACTATATATGATGTTTCTTCTTTATTGCTCTTGCTTATTAATTTAATAACTTTGTTTTAAAAAGTTATTTTTTGCTTAGTTTAATCTAATTAGTGGCGTAAATATTAAACACTCACAGCCAACCCTGTTCTTTAGGAAAACGAAGAAGCAACAACATAACCAGCAAAATAAAAACGAAGAAGAAAAGAAAATGGAATAGAATCGACAACAACATAACCAACAAAATGAAAATGAAGAAGAAAAGAAAATAGAACAGAACTGAGAACAACATAAAGCAGCAACTGTTGTATACCAGCAACATAAGAATAAAAAATATATAACAATGAAAGTAGAAATATTTGTTACCTTGCTGAAGGAGGAATACGATTTCAGACGCGGTCGGAGAGACGGAGAGACGGAGATACGGCGATCAGACGGAGGGAGCACGACGGAGGGAGTAGGGTTCAGTGTTGAGAGAGGGAGAGAAAACGTACATGCACGAGAGAGAGAGAAAGAAAGAAGTATTGTGTGAGTCTGAAATAAAAATATAGTTTAATTTTTAGAAAAGTAAATACCTATAACAGCGCTTTTGTAAACCCCCCTATAGCAGCGCTTTCTCCTTAAAAGCGCGTTCGTAACCCCCACCTTTAGCAGCGCATTAAGAAAGCGCTTTCTAAAGTTTGCCTAAGCCAGGACCTATAGCAGCGCTTTTATGAAAGCGCTTTCGTATCCTCCCCTATAGCAGCGCTTTCTAAAAGCACTTTCGTATCCCCCCTATAGCAGCGCTTTTAGAAAGCGCTTTCGTATCCCCCCTATAGCAACACTTTCTTAAAAGCGCTTTCTATTGTATTACAAAATAACAACCTTTAGCAGCGCTTTTTATAAAGCGCTTTCTAAAGTCAGCGTTTTTTTTTTATAAATCTTTAGCAGCGCTTTTATATAAAGCGCTATCTTTGTTGCGCTGCCAAAATTCATTTTTGACATAGTGTCATGAACATCCCACCTCCTCCCTCTAATCATATAAATTCACCCAATTTTTACCTACTCTTTTATGACATACTGTAAGGAACACATGTTTCTTTAGATGATTCCTCTATTGAAGGATAATTTTTCTCTAAAAAGGATATATTTGTAGTTATAGTTTCATCATCAACATCTGACTCTGAGTCTGACTCTGAAACAAGTAAAGAGGTTAGAACCCCAACCAATATCTTTATAAATACCCCTCCAAAACCTTCATTGATGAAGAATTAACAAATATAGAATCAAAAATTGTTGAAAGTCTTAGCGTTATGAGGCAACATGTCACAACTGTGTCAATCCTACTCAAAGCAATGCATTATAGGATCGTTATAGGGACTGGTCTAGTTACTGCTTCAAGTTCCTCAAAGATCTTTTTTATGAGGTTGTTCTACAAAACTTATCAGCCATATTCTTTGAAGTAACGAATCTGATTATGGATTTAAATGGTATGCTAATGAGGTGGAACGACTTATGGGACTGCACAGAACTCAGATCTTTAGCATAAAGTTGGAAAAACTTATGGAATTGTAACTTCTGAACCCCCTACTTCTAAGATTGTTACTTCTGTTTTTCTAAAGACCTTGGAAGAGCTAAATAAGAAAAATGAAGAAGTAAGAACCTGCTGGATCGTTAGGATGAGAACAACTTTCATATTCATAATATGTTGTCAACTCTCTATACTTCCACCCCCACCATAAATCTCGTTTAAGTTTTTTTTTACTCTGGTTATCTTGTTACTTTGTCCTTCAATTTATAAAAATTTTACTTTTGTTTAATCTTATTTTTTTTATTCATGACAAAGGGAAAAAAAGAATATGATATGATTTTGATTTATCTTTATCCCATAATAAGTCTCAAACATGCTATATTCCTATGCTTTAAATAGATAGAGATTTATTAACTAGAAAATCAAATGCGTGTTGTTATGTTTATCAACCAGGCAATCAGATTTCTCTTTGATAAAAACCAAGCTCTGGAACTCTTATGTTAACCGGCTGAACTTTTTTTTTTATCATACTGTTGATTTATTTTTTTAGAAAATCAAAATTTTTCTAGTCTCAATCTTAGAAGGAACTTACAAATCTGACTCTAAAGAAGTTTAGAATAATTTTAATAAATATAAAATTCAAAAGGAGCTTACAATCTTAACTCTTATTTTATAGATCTAATTTTATGACAGACACGTGGATACGAATTTAAGTGAAACCAAAATAAAAAGTCGGCGTATACCACGTTAAAGAATGTGAATTTTTCACCCAAATAACCAAGTTTCCACACTATAATTTCCAATCTACCCAACTTTCCAATATATTCTCCAATCTACCCTACTTTTGGATTTTTTTTATTTTTTTTTACAAGGGGGCGCCATGGGGGTTGGAGCCTCCCTTATAATTTGTATGGGGGCGCCATGGGGGTTGGAGCCACCCTACAAATTATAAAGGGGGCGCCATACCCATTGGAGCCTCCCTTAATTATAATATATTTAAAAAATTATATTAATTATAATATATTTAAAAAACTATTTTCGTATAAAGGAGGCTCCATGGGGCATGGCGCCCCCCTTTAGGGCATTTAAGGGAGGCTCCAATGGGTATGGCGCCCCCTTTATAATTTGTAGGGTGGCTCCAACCCCCATGGCGCCCCCATACAAATTATAAGGGAGACTCCAACCCCCATGGCGCCCCCTTGTTAAAAAAAATAAAAGAAATCCAAAAATAGGATAGATTGGAGAATATATTGAAAAGTTGGGTAGATTGAAAATTATAGTGTGGAAACTTGGTTATTTGGGTGAAAAATTCAAAGAATGTGCTGACCAAATTCATCAAATTGTCAAAATGGGAGAATTTGAAAACGCTACGGAGGGAATCAATTTTTTTAGACTTTTCTCTACCCATATGCTAGCGGTAAAATCGATACTAACAATAAATTTAAAGGATGGGTAGTATTTGATTGAATAAGATGTATTATAAAATTTATTAAAATATCACATAAATAATTATTAATTATATAATATTATAAAAGTTATTCTATAGTATAAATATATATAAAATTTCTACCTTATCTAAAAGTTAGTCTATAATCAAAATATCTCAATTTTTTATGATAATTAATATTATTTTAATTATAAAATGACATAAATAATTATTAAGTATATACTATTCTAGAATTTATTCTATATTCAAAACATATCAGTTTTTTTCTATCTTATAATAATTAATACTTTTTATTAAAAAATCATATAAATAATTATTAAGTACACATTATTAAAAAAGTTATTCTATGATAAAAATATATCTAACTTTTTTGTTTCTTATAGTAATTAATAAGTTTTTTATTGTTATTTTTTTATTTTTGATTAAATTATATATATATATATATATATATATATATATATATATATATATATATATATATATATATATATATATATATATATATATATATATATATATATATATATATATATATATATATATATATATATATATATATATATATATATATATATATATATATATATATATATATATATATATATATATATATATATATATATATATATATATATATATATATATATATATATATATATATATATATATATATATATATATATATATATATATATATATATATATATATATTGCTTTTAAGATTATTATTTTAAATCATCCGTTTTTCTCGTGACTAGTATCGTATACTAGAATAAATGAGTTCGTGAATAGTGCACCAGAAAAGTTCCCAGGTAAGAGAGGTGGGTCAATAGAGACGCTTGAATACCAAGTCTTTCCTTGCCAGAACTTTTCTAGACATGAAATATATCACTACCTCACTTTATTTCTAGCGACAAGAATATTTCTTTTCTGATGTGGAGGATCAAACAATGTTGCAGCCACCGAGCATACTAAGAATTTTCTTGCAGATACGACACCTCAGAGTCCCAGAGCAACGAGTGCTTTGATACCACTGTTGGGAAATGCCTGCATAATTTCCCTCCTCCGTGAACTCAAAATAGGCACTTAGCGGAAACGTGAAATAAACGCGTAATGACACAAAGAGAATTTTAGCGTGGAAAAATCTTCTCAATGTGAGAAAAGGAAAAAACCACGGGACCCTTGGGCCTCTTAAAACTTCCACTATAATGATAATGGGAATACAACAACTTCATCCTTAGGTGGATCTCACTACAATGTATCTCTCAATTTGTAAGAAACACTCTCACAAATTGGCTCACTATTTCTCTCACAAAAAACTCTCTATGAGGATTTTCTCTCTTGAGCAATGATCTCTTTCTCTCTTGCTACTTGTTGTTCTTCTCTTGTGGTGTGTTGTGAATGCTTGCTTATGATCCTATTTATAGGAGAGGCAAGTCAAAGTTGTCTTACATGCATGAAGACACTTGTCATTTGCCTTTCATGCAAAACACCAAGTGTCCCTTGCAATACATGCACCACACCATGTGTTAATGCATGCACCACAACATGTGTTACTCATACACTACACCATGTGTATATCATACACCTTGCTATTTTGTCATCACATAGAACCTTCCATTTTGTCAAATGAATGGTGGCTATGTGGCAATGGCTGAACCCCACAATTCTATAGTATACATATATATAAAAAGTTTCTACCTTATCTAAAAGTTAGTCTATAATCAAAATATATCAATTTTTTTAATGATAATTAATATTATTTTAATTATAAAATGACATAAATAATTATTAAGTATATACTATTATAGAATTTATTTTATATTCAAAACATATCAAATTTTTTCTATCTTATAATAATTAATACTTTTTATTAAAAAATTATATAAACAATTATTAAGTACACACTATTAAAAAAGTTATTCTATGATAAAAATATATCAACTTTTTTGTTTCTTATAGTAATTAATAAGTTTTTTATTGTTATTTTTTTATTTATTTTTGATTAAATTTTAAATTATATATTTTAAATCATCCGTTTTTCTCGTGGAATCTGTGAATCACATATTAGAGAAAATTGGACTTGCAGTTTTGTTCAACATCTTTCAAGATATGAGTTTGGTTTTTTTTCATGTTCGTTGAGTTGTAATCTTTTTTTTTTGTTATATCAATTGTAACATGCTTTATAGAATTCACACTCATTTCTAGGTTTTTTTTTACCCATATATAAAACAAATCCTAAAATACAAAAATAAAACGACTTCATTTTCGTTATGTTAAACTTGATTTTAAAAAGAAAAAATTAATGTTGAAGTATTTGTATAAATTAAGTTTTCATATATAGATCTAAGAAAATTTTGAAGCTCATTTTTAAATATTGACCTGAAGTATGATGTTTACCTTCATATTTATTTTTAACTCTGATGTTTTATGTATGACTAAGCCCTTTTTATTTTGAGTGAATAATAGACATTGTACTTAAATTATTGTTAAAGGTGTTGCTTGAAACTTTATTTGATCATATGAAGTGATACTCCTCAATGGAAAAACAAATCTTAATAATAGTCAAATATGAATTATTTTACACTTAATTTCTTTTAAATAATATTTATTTGTTTATTTAAAATTAATTTCGTTATCCTCCATATTGTCTTTCCCATGCCTAATCAGAATGACCAATTCATGTGGTGGAAGGAGAAGCATGGATTTTTAGTAGAAGTTACAAGAGACTGTCAGAGTTATTAAATATAGGTAGTACGTTATCTGAAGAAACCTTGATATTATTATAAAGGATATGACATACAGAGATTCCTAGTAAAGTTCAAATGTTTGGATGAAGATTGTTATTACTCAGACTTTCTACTGGAGTGGAGTTGTCTAATCGTTGGATTACTTAAGGACATCACAACTTAGTTTTCTCGCAGTATTGGAAAAAAAAGGTAAAGATCGTGGGCACTTATTCATCAACTATCCAATTAGCTTGCACGTGTGGAACCAAATTTTTTGTTGGATTGGTGTTTGTCATTTTGAAAACCAAAGCTCCATTCTAAGTCAGAGTCTGGTTGGCTCGGATCCGGCTCAATGATAGGTTGACCCATGACGAATTCGGGCTTTATGCAGGCCGGATTAAAAAGCTCGATTTAAAAACGAACCACAATTTGATTGACTAAGCTCAGCCTTTCGCGTGCTATAATTTTTCATGCTGACCCGATTTAAAAATTAAAAAGTAAATTCTTTATTTAAAAAAATAATATGACACCATCACCATTATTATTGAACATGCAACTGATGAAAAAAAAAGAAATATAGTTAAAGCAGTAAGGAAAAGAAAAACACAAAAATGTGACTGATTCTACAAAATATGAATATGATAACCGCCATTTTCGTTAACTTTCGTCAGAATAATAACTACATCACTCCATTTTTCAATCATTGTTAGGAATCCATGGCGAAGTAGTATCTAATATACCTTGGATAATTCTCTTGGCAATTAGGAGACAGAAAATGAAACAATATTTCTAAATTAATTATAATTGCTATGCATAGATCTTTTAATTTCCTAAACAACATATACAAGATTACAAGATTTCGAACAAACTAAAGATGGATTAGAGCTCTTGCAAAATAAAATAAGGAAATGTTAAATAAGAACATGTAGTAGCTCACAAATATAACTTATAAATACCACTCGGACAATTTCTTAAGCTATTTTGATTAGCTCTAACACCATAAGCTAGTTGAAATATAAGTAATTTCAAGTAAGTAATGCTTCACAGAAACAAGGATGTGTCAAAACTTATAGTGTGTGTCGAGTAATATTAGAAGTGTCGAAACAGGTTGCTTAACACAAGATTTCGACTTAGACCAAAATAGAAATTTAGAGCTTTTGTGTTTTTTGGCTTTAACTTAAGGAGCAAGCTAGCTCAATTATAAATAGGGAGTAACCCTATTATGAATTGTAACACACAACAAAAAGTGCAGTTGCACAGTTGAATAATATTTTCTCAGTTTGAGAGCAGAAAGTTACTCTGCAGAAATCATCATCTTCTTCCCCAATTTTTGTTAAACCCTAATCTTCTTTCTTATTCAATTTTCTTTCTTTCTTCTTCATTAACAATTGCTGCGCAAAATCATTCATGCAATTAAGCTGTGATTATTTCACTTGAATGAAAAGTGAATAACAGGGGATTTCAATCGGTTGATTGAATCTTATTCATCAAGATCGATTCAGAATTCTCAAAGTCTTGGGTTAATTCCAACTTCTGATATTAAGAGCACTAATTGAGCGATTTGTGAGAAGAAAATCACGATGGAAATGAGTCATCCAAACAAGCATCTTCTGGCGAGTCTTTCTATTCTCAAGAATAATAATTATGAGAATTGGTGCAAGCAGATGATTGTGATTTTTTGTTATCAAGATCTTTGGGATCTTGTGAAGGAAGGAGTGATACCGCTTGCAGAAAACGTGACAGATCAAGAAAAGGCTACATACAAAGAATTTAAGAAGAAAGATTATAAAACTCTCTTTATAATTCATCAATGCGTTGATCCATACAACTTTGAAAAGGTTAGTGATGTAGAATCAGCGAAAGAAGTATGGGAAATTCTAGAGAAATCGTTTGGAGGCGCAAAGAAAGTGAAAAAGGTGAGGTTACAAACTCACAAAAGAACCTATGAATTGCTTCTGATAGAGGACAATGAAAGCATAACTGATTTCATCATTAGGGTTACTAAATTGGTGAATCAAATCAAAGTATGTGGAGAAGTGTTGACCTCAAAATCAGTTGTTGCAAAGATCTTGAGGTCATTGACTCCAAAATTCGACCATGTGGTAGTAGCCATAGAAGAGTCGAAAGATTTGTCAACATTAACAAAGGAAGAGCTTCAAGGGACGCTTGAGTATCATGAACAAAATATGGTTGAAAGAGCTGCAGGAAAGTCGAAGAGTGATATGGTTTTGCAGGCGCAGTCAACAAAAGAAAAGAAAGGCAAATGAAGTTGGAATGGAAACAAAGACAGAGGAGTCTACAACAATTCAACTGGTCAAAATCAGCAAGAAGGAAACTTGTCGAATCAAAGAAAACTCTGGAAACAAGGCAACCTGTCATACCCCAAATTTTACCCTTAGATCATTAGGTTCATTTCGCATTTTATTTCATTATGCGTTGCGTTTTAACTAACTGCTAACCGGTTTGCTTAGTCTGTGTGTTGTTGCAGGAAAATAATACTGTGTGCGCTTTAATTTAGAAAGAGCAGAAGGGTAGTTTATTTACAGTTCTTTGATGGGTTTGAAGCAAAGTCAGTGTCAACGGATCTCCAGGCAATCTGTGTTCCTATCCCCGAGTCATGCAATGTTTATTTGAGAATGGGTTGAATTTTTGACGTCAAATTTCTTGTGACACAGTACATTTTATTCAAGAGTCGAGATTTAGTCGTCAGTTGGATTTTAGAAGTGTTGTTTGATTCATAAGTCAGATGGAGTTGAAGGCGTTGAAATTTGGGTTGAATCGGGGTGAGAATCGGCTTCAATGAATTTATTTTAACAGACGCATATTTTCCTGCCAGTTACGCGTTAATATTAGAGGAGAATTGGAATTATTGTTTGCACCAAATTCGTGATAGAATACCAGTCAGTTTGGCTATGATTGTCAGTCGGGTTGATTCAAGATTACAGAGTTAGATTGTTCGAGATACAATTTGAATTTTAAAGGCGGGGGAAAGTTCGTTTCTGCCATTAAAATGGATTCGCTGTTTATCTGTTCAAAGACAATTTTCACCGATTTTATTATCGAATATAAGTTAATCGTCGGAGGTTAGTTCTGAGCTCGGAAGTTGTGTTGGACGTATCTAATTTCAAGTATCGTGCATAATGGTTAATTTTCTGAATTTTAAATTGGAAATGTCAGGTATTCGAAGAATATAAGAATTGAATGTAATCAGAAAATAAGAGCATTTTTATTGAATTTATTTTCAATCTTTGTACAACTTTCGATTACATCATGTTCGAAATTACAAAGTAAATCCTAAATGATCCTAAAATTCCTAATTTTTCTAAGAGATCTTCACGTCCGAATCTTCGATCTTCGAACCTGCAAAACAGACAATGTCAGGAAAACTGTCAATTGGTTAGAATTAATCGAAAGTGGTTTTTATTAATCATTTTGATAGCCTTAGAAAATTATCATCATCGGGTATGTCAGGAGGACAATGAAACGTTCCGTCGCCAGCTCCCGACTCCACTTTCCAACCTCGGCAAATCCGACAACATTTGTTCAAAATTGTCCCGAGAGAGAGAGAAAGGTTTTTGAGAAAAAGAGAATATTTTGGAAAAATGATTTTGCCAGCCAAACAAGTCATAAGAGAGCCAAACGGATCCAAAACAATCTGGATATCCAAATCCGACGGTCCAAAATCTGGATATCCAAATAGCCAAAACCATATCCACAAATCCGCAAAACCGTGAATCCAAATCACCAAATAACAACCAATCCACAAATCTCTGCTCCAAAAACAAATCAAAACAGAATCATAAAAAAAAACGCAACAACTAAATTTCCAGCAGAAATAGGAACAATAATGTAACAAAATTAGAAACAAATTCGCCAAGTATATGGTTCTGAAACAGAATCAAAACAAATAAAATCATGAAGAACGTAACAACAAACCCAGGCCCAAAATGTTAACAATATAAAATATCATCATTTGTTCATTAGAAAAAGGGGACGAGATCAGAAGAGGATTTGAAGAAACCAGGAACATCAGCGAACCCACAACGAAAAACCATCACCAACATTCATCAAGCCTCACAGCTGTCACAGAATCGCCAAAAGCCGTTCGCCAATCAACATAAATCATCCACGGCTGCGAATAACAGCAAGACAACGACCTCAAAGCTTCATCATCGGTCGCACAAACACAACTTACTATCAACATACCTCAAAAAGAATAAACAATTTCGTAAGATTTCATCATCACATTTGGTTTTGTCGTTCTGTTTTATTTATAGGAAAGAGAAGATTATGACGAAACAAAGAAGAAGAGGAAGTTTCATCACGGTCTGAAGAGAGCAAGATATGAAGGAAGCAGAAGAGCCCAAGGAGGAACTCGCCGCGACTGCAGAATGGGGGATTCTAAACCCTAAAAAATTTCGCTGCAGCTCTTGTATGGATCCTGGATGGGTCGGGTCTGGTGGATAATGACCCAGTCCGACCCGTTTTGATTCATTTGCTGATTTTATTATTTTTATGTTCTATTTTAATATTTTGTTTAATTTTATTTTTATGAATCAAAATGTATTATTTTTTGTGAATTAAAATATAAACAAAACCTTTCTTTAAAATTCAAACTTTTACACAAAATTTAACCTAAAATTCTTTTTAATAAAAAACTAAGGAAATTAATTTAGAAACTAATTCTTCTTTTAATTAGAATTAATTTTTAAAAAAATTAAACCTAACATATTCTTAATAAAACTTAACTGTTTTTTAAAACTAAAACTTTTTTTAAGAAATTACTAACTTTTTTTTAAATAAATTTTCTAATACATTTTAGTTAAAATTAACTTTCTAACTTCTTCTTTTTTCATTCAAAATCAAAATTAACTTTTTCTTTAAAATTAAAATCCACCCTTTTTATAAATAAATTAATACTAAAGTTTTTTAAAATAATTAATAACATTTTTAAAAAAAACATTAATTCTAGAACTTTTCTTAAAAATATGTCTAACCTAAATTTCTAACATTTCACTGAACCGCCACCTAAAAATTCTAAAATAAAAAATTCCTAACGTTCCCGGTTATCATCTGGCTTTCATTGGCTCTCGTTTGTCCTTGGTTACTAACCCTTTATGTTCCACATTTATTTTTCATGGTTGTAATTTATGCGAGAACATCGTCGCTTTTATTTCGTTACTATTCTTGCATGTTCCCATATTTCAATACCGTTGCTTGATTAATTTTTCATTATATTTATTTATCGTAATCCCCCTCCAAAGGAATAGGTCTAGCTATTTGACCGCCGCGTCAATAGCCCTTAACCTTTGACTCTTTCACCTTTCAAACCCTAATTACTTAGGCGTCTCGCCGTGGACAGGTTTGCCCTTTTACCCTAGCATTAGGATAAGGAGTCGCTGCACTCCATATTAAGTTTCCCACCGCGGAATACCTATCTTACCCTTTTCAATTCAATTCAATTTTCAACGTAGAAATAGGATTCACCGCACTCCATGTAAGCACTTCCTTAAGAACGCTTATTCCCCATTGAAACTTTGACCACCGTCAAGAAGTTTCTCTTCCTCCCTTTCGAGGGGAACTACAATTACTCTGATTCCATCCCTTACCCAGGATACGTAGGCACAAGATGCGAATCTTGGTGAGTAAACTTAGGACTAACCCTTAGGTATTTTTCTTTAACTTCTAACCCTTAGCATATATCCTTAAGCAGATAATTATAGCAAAATAAGCAACATTAAAACAAGAGGTTCCTGTAGAGTACTACAGAGGTTTAGGATGCTAATACCTTCCTTAAGCTTAACCAACCCCCGAACCTAGATCTCTCACCGCATTATGTTTACGATGCAAAATTAGGTTTTTCCTTTCTTTGACCTTTCCTTCGGATAAATCAAAGATCAGTTGTGAACTAAAGATGTGATTCAAATTAATTAATAATTTGATATCCTATTCTCACCGCAACACAACTAAAGTGGTGGTGTTGCATGTTGAGGAAGAGGTGGTGGTCAAAAACCTGACAAAAGTCACATTCAGTGTTACAATTGTCAGAAGTATGGTCATTATTCTAGTGATTGTCTTGAAAAGAAGAAGAATCAAGAAACTGATGCAAAGCTAGTGAAACATGAAGAAGAATGTAGTTGATGGTCACAACAAGAGATGAAGAAAGATTCCAGGACCAATGGTACTTGGACTTAGGATGTTTATCATACATGATTGGTAGGAAGGATTTGTTTGTAAACATAAAACCCTCAATGAAGAACATGGTGAAATTTGAAAATGACAATACTCTAGAAGCTGAAGGTATTGGTGATGTTATGACTATGAGGAAAGATGGCAAGAGGTCAGTAATTTCCAATGTACTATACATACCAAGCATGAAAAGTAATTTGCTCAACATGGGGTAGCTAGTCGAAAAAAACTACAAAGTGTCGATTGAAGACAATATGATGAGAGTTCTCGACTCAGGTGGTAGGTTAATCTTGAAAGCACCAATGTCTCAGAATAGAACCTTCAAGATTGAACTTAATGTGATGGAGCATAAGTTCCTTGCAAATGCAGCCAACATAGATGAATGGATATGGCATTATAGACTTGGCCATCTCAACTTCAAAGACATTAGATGTTTGAAGAGAAGAAATATGGTTTCAGTATTACCAGAAATCGACATTTCAAGTGAAGTGTGTGAAGAATGTGTTCAGGAGAAACAACACAAGAATAACTTCAGCAAGGATGCAGTAAGCAAGTCAAAGGAAATTCTTGAAGTCATATACTCTGATGTATGTGGTCCTATCCAGGTGGATTTGATTAGAGGTAACAGATACTTTGTCATGTTCATAAATGATTTTTGTAAAAAAAAATATGGACTTACCTGATCAAGAAGAAAAGTGAAGTGATCGAGGTATATTCCAAATTTAAATCTATGGTCAAAAGACAAAGTGGTCGAAATCTAAAGATTATGAGGACTGATGGTGGTGGAAAGTATGTGTCAAAAGATTTTTATGCATTATGTGAGAAATAATGGATCGTGCATGAGGTGGTGTCACCCTACACTCCACAACATAATTGAACTGCAGAAAGGAAGAATAAAACCACATGAATATGGTGAGAAGTATGTTGAAATGAAAACATCTACCTAACGAATTATGGGGAGAAGTTATGTCGACTGCAACATACATCTTGTCGAAGTGTTCCTCCGTCCAAATCACCTACTCGCACTATTGCAAATATGCTTGAGCATCAATTGAACTTAAAGAGTTTGTACCGTTAGGCTAAGTGCTCGGGTGAGGAGCACCTAACTTAGAAGGAACATGTCTTTTTCTTCATAATTTTTTTTTTCTTTTCTTTCTTAGTTTTATCATTTTAACCTAGAGATCATACACTTATTTGCATCGGTTTCTTACTTAGTGTGTTTAGGATGGTGCTGACTGCTTAAATAAACTACTTAGGGATTACTACAAGAACCTGGAGTTTTAAGGTCTCGGCATAATGGGTACTCAAATTTATTTTGCATATTTAGGGGGTTAAGGTTGTCAGGACGATATCAATTTTATCAAAACGTTCCCAAGTTTTTCTAACATAGCCTAAACAGCCTATATACTTTCGGAGTACCATGTCATGAATCAAAAAGTTTTTGTTGGAGGTTAAAATTTTGAAATTTTGAAATTTTGGGGAAGTTTGAATAACAAGCGGAAACCACTCATAAAGACTCGACAACACATGTAAAGATTTTGACATAGCATTAAAAATAGATAAAAACAATAAATCAAACTAAAAGGCAATAAAATGAAAGCGATAGAGTTCCTCCCCCACACTTAAACCAAACATTGTCCTCAATGTTTCAGTAAAAGGTGGAAAAGGAAAGATAGAACCTGTATGAATGCTACTGCTCTTGCTATCCTTGTCTTTGTTGATCACTTCTACTTCGGTGGCGGGCATTTTGAGATACTTTGTTTGTGTAATTCTATAACCAGCTCATCATGTTGCTCGCATCAAGAGGAAGTACTCATCATCAGTGTTCCCACCAGCAGTGACACTCGTAGGAATGTCCGTGGGCATAGCTCATCTTCTCAGATCGTCATCTAGAGAGTTTTCGCTTAGATATAGCTAAAGAGTAACAAGCGATACATTTCTTTATTTTCTGCAAATTTAAACAAACAAATTAAAATAAAGACCTTGTGGGTTGCCTCCCACACAACGCTTTGTTTAGCGTCGATAGCTCGACGGCTAAGGAGTGCAAGTACTCATGGCGGTTCTTTCAAGAATGGTTCCTCGATCGAACTTTGTATAGTCTTCGGTTTCCATGGCCACTTATCAAGCCATCTCTCATATCCCTCACCTTTTCGTTTCTTTCTTCTGTAGGGTGGTTTCTTGTTTTGAACGCGTGGTGGTGGTTCTGGATCTATTCTGCGTATCAGCTTTTCAAATTTGGGCTTTGTTATTTCATCCACCACCTCAAAAGTTAATCGTACCCTTTTAACAGTAGTAATGACCCTAGTTTCACGGTCCTCGAATTTTCTTTTTCTATGAAGGGCCTTAGACAAAGGTGCATTGGTGTGTATATTTTTCAATACCTCCACATATGTTTTGGATTGGGAGTCTACCTTAACTTCTGCAAACCTTTGTGGGAAAGAAATAGGTGGGGTATAGGGAGGAGGAGCAACGATACGTGCTTCCTTCTCTACCTCTTCGACAACCTCCCTTTCGGTTGGTGTCGATGGATTTTTCTCAATATGTATGCTTTTCTCACCAAAAATTTCCTCAGACTCATGATTACTCTCTCTAGGATTTTCTATTCGTTCTTCATTAACGGTTGTTACAACATTCACATGTCCTTCTGGGAAGGGTGCTAGAGGTGTTTGTCTAAGCAGGGAGGTTTGAGTCTCCAAAGTCTCGCTGTGAGTTGCGAGGGAATCGACAATAACGTTCATCTGCCTAAGGTCTTCATTAATTTGGAGATGTTGTCTTCTAAAATCTTCGTTTTGGAGAGTTTGTGTCTCCACAAAGCGCTCCATCATAGATTCTATCCTAGCGTGAGTAGACGTCGCATTGAATTCTTCTAGTAGTAGTTCGAGGTTGGATGTATCAAAATCTTGCGTTTCCTCAAAACATTGGGAGTCGTCATCATAGAGGAAATTTGGGTGAGAGTGCGTAGTATTGAAATCTTCTAATAATATTTCGAGGTCGGATTTAAGCGGAATTTGTGGTTCCTCGAAATATTGGGGGTGGTAGTTATAATATGGAGGGTGGTAATTATAAGGGAAATATGGGTTATACATAATGATTTAGATAAGAGTGCCTTAGTCTATACTATGCAACAACGGAATCACAATATTGACTGTTGGTCCCCGGCAACGGCGCCAAAAACTTGATGGGCTAGGGACGTGTCTACTTATGCGTCTAGCGGTATCTTACTGCAAGTGCACAGCCTATCGAAGTAATATTTAAGATTATCGATCCACAGGGATTCTATCGTTACGTAGTGCTAGATGAACTTCTAGTTTAGCTAAGGCGAATAGTTGTCACGATTGTTGTTGGTTTCCTAAAACTATTGAAGGCGGAATTAAATTCAAGTTTTTAATAAAATAATACTAAGACGGTCGGTATGTAATTGTACTAACTTAGGTGGGTCAATCTAACCTAGGCTTATAAAGATGTTCACTTAATCTACTCGGTAGAGATTACTAGTTTGAATACCCTCAACTCACACTCTCGTGGTCTTGAATCAGATCTTATCCCTAAAGCCCTATGCCTGCTCTCGCCAGCCCATAAGTGTTTAGAAATAATTTTTGGAAACTAAATAATTCTAATTTATCTTAAAGCGCTCTCGCTGTATTTAATTTAAATGCCTAACTTTAGCTATCTGGTTAAAATCTCACACTCTCGTGGTCTTGACCCAACCTAATACCCTTTTCTTACTCTCGTAACGAAAAGGTCGAATCTAATTAAAAAGTATCAGCCAGAATGTTAAGCGATTAATTATTTTAGCCCATGGTTATATCTTACCGGTTAAGTTAGTTATAACTACATACCGCCCTAAGGTATTTAGCTACTCATCGAGGTTAAATCAGACTCAGAGTTATTTATTAACTTACTAATGGCAGAGAAATAATTGGACATTATAAATAAATTAAATAAATTAAATTGTAATAACTGAAAAAAAACCTGATTAACAAATATCTGAGTAGACTCCTTCTTCCACAGACCGGAAAGCTTGGAGTAGGCGGAAATAAAATTTAAAACGAAATGCTGAAGGCTGGAAACAAATAAAGGTATAACAATTCCCTAATGTTGGAAATTGTTACACGGTTGGTTTGGATACAATTAAAATAAGGCAGAAAATAAAATGCTGGAATAATAAATCTGATGGTAAGGTAATTCGGCAGAGCTTCCGCAGGAAATTTGGATACTCAAGTCTCTCCGTAAATTCTTCTGAGCTGGTCCTATTTATAGAGTTCCAATGGGCTGGTCCTGGATCTCTTGCTTCTTGGGCTTCGCTGAAGTGGTTGAGAAAATGTTGGAAAGTGGCAGCAGAAAGTGGGAGAAACTTCCCTCACGTGAGAATTACTAGGAGGAGTGGCTTCACTGGTGACTTTGACGTAGTCTGAGTCAAAAGAATCACGTTATATCCTTGTCACGGGCGTGACAAGGTCTTCACGCTCGTTGCCTTATGTTTCCAAGTGTCACGGTCGTCACTCATTCCTCACGGTCGTGAGGTCCCAAAGCAAGGTGTCACGGTCGTGACTCCCTTGTAACGACCGTGGTCGTAACAAATTATGCAGAGTTTTATGCAGGCTTCTGTCTTGCTTCATTTCTTGTGGTTTCTTTGTTCTTTTCTTCTTAATTCTTGATTTGGCCTCACATATCGATGTACCTGCAAAATAGTAAGAAAAACTCGAGGAATCGAGCGTTAAACGGTGAATGCGCGGTAAAAGTCAATGAAATCTAGCGATATAACCGATGCGTTTTCTCGTCATCAACTATGTAGTTGTCCGTGCCCTTGTCGAAGTGTTCCTCCATCTAAATCAGTGGAATCTTAGGCACTAAGACTTCCTCGGACTGCCCGTCTCTTTCCCAAACCTCGAGGTTGAAAAGCGAGTCCACAGCCGTGTGAGTGACGGGTTTGACAATATAATACCTATCCTTGAAAGTTTGGATGGAATCCATGTACGCCCGGAAAAGCCTCCTCGGTTGCTTCAAGGACACCGAGCTGTGTCGACCGTCGAGCGTTTGTCTTTGAAGGTGGAAGATGCGGAAGAAAAGGGTGAGAGTGACCCCGATGTTGAGATGTCGATAGACGAGCTCGTATGCCCACACGAACGCAATCACGTTAGGATGTAGTTGCGAGGGCGAAAGCTGAAGCCAGTCAAAAACTCCTAGTTGGAACTCGGTGAAGGGCAGACGCAACCCCGTTTCTCGGAAGGTAAAGTCATACATGGGGAACCTCATCCCCTTATACGCCGAGCATATTCGGTGGTTTGCTCGTGGCTTGTACACCTGCCAGTTTACGGGAGAACCCTCAAGGCGGTCCTCGAAATTGGCATAAGTGTCGTACTCATCCATGACAAAATAAGAAGAGACACTCAGGGGCTCCTCCCCAACCCAATCCATGGCTGACCTTCTTTGCTCTTTGTCGGCCTGCGCCATCGGGGAGTCTGACTTGTCGTCAATTTCAATAATTCCCAGTACCCAAGCAGCCATATACACCTGTAAAGCAGAAGAAACCGGTGAATTTGACATTCAAGATCAAATCCATCCTTCCACTGCAGACCAAATGAAAGGGCAAAGAAGAGAGACCCCTTACGTACAAGGCCTCTCCCGCCTCGAAGACGAGAGCGGACCCTCAAGACTTCCAGCACTTGTCCTTGGGAAGTTCATGCAAAACTACCCAACGTCTCCAGGGACTTCATAGCTTGTCCCTGGGAAGTTCGGGAAAAATATCCAACATCCCCGGGGACTCCGCTACTAGTCCCCGAGAAGTCCGTGCAAGCTATCCTACGTCCCCGGGGACTTCATTGTTTGTCCCTGGGGTATTCATCCAAAACTATCCTACATGTCTGGGGGCTTCATCACTTGTTCCCGAGGGATTCATCCTAACCCTACACCAATTCAAAGAAGCCCGAGCATATTTTCTGGAAACCCCACGGTCTCCCCGGGGTATTCATCAGGTCCACCAGAGAAACCGCCGAAAAACAGGAAAAGCGAAGGTAGGGCAGCAGAGACTTACTTGGTACGACGGTTCTGGGAAGATGATACGGAGGCGTGCGACAGACGTCTCGGTGCTGAAAGTTGAGAAGCTTGAATAAGAGGAAGAGGAAGTGTCTTGAATGGTAGAAGAGAAAAGTGAGAAATGAAGCCGACTCGGTCCTATTTATAAGCCTAACACGAGATTCGAGGCACCCCTAGGCACTCAAACGCCCCTACCCTTAGCCGCCCTAGCTAAGCAATGATTTGCTGACACATGGCAGCACCAGAAGCTTTGCATCCATTCGTCTCCCTTTCGGGCTCGGAGAGCAAGCATATCTTCCACGCTTTCCACCTCCTCAACATGCTGTCCCATCGAGCATCCTCCGCTCTCGACCTGGTACACGACTCTCAATTCTATGCGTCGGGCAAATACCTTCTCCCGAAGAGGTCCTCTACATTTTGACATGTCCTTAAGTCATTACTTCTCCACCTAGGAGTAACGACTTAGGGGGTTCCTGTTTTGGACTGGGTCGAGACCTGCCCCTCATACAGGCAGACCTAACCCAATACTAGGCTGATGAGGCCCAACAAGGCCCAATCCTCTCTGTCAAGCACAAGCCTCAACAAAGCACACTAGTCGGGCAGAGCATTATCTGACACTAGGAGAGCTCACGCGCTATCTGCACGTTCTCCACGTGCCCCCACGCGGGGACACGTTATCAGACAACTACCCACTTCTGAAAGAGACGGTCAACCCACCTTCCGAAGATTACGGGGCATTTGATCCAGGGCGAAGACCACGTGCTGGTCTTCACTACCCCACGTAAGCCCTGGAAGTTACTTGTGTTGGGCTTGGCAATCTAGCCCAATGCAATGTAATCGTTGATCCTGCGCTGGGGGCACATTATAAATACCCTATTTCACTAGAGGGTCGGGTATTCCATTCACTACGCCTTTTCTCTGTACTTGATCTCTCTCTCTCTCTCTCTCTCTCTCTCTCTCTCTCTCTCTCTCTCTAGTTTCGGTACCCACTTAAGCATCAGAGCATCTTGTATGTACACCCCTTTTTTTCTCCACCACAACACCGGTGAAGACAACAACTCACGACGCGTGGTAGACTACTGACTCCTTTCTGATCAGGTAAGATCAAATAGTTATTCTTAAAATGTTATTTTATATATTTCATCATTTTATCGAAACTTTTTTTGATATCAAAATTTCAAAAAATCAATTAATTTTGAAGGTATTTCAAAAAGTTTTTCATAAAAATCATATTTGAGATACAAGTTTTTCAAAAAACTATGATTTTGACTATGTTTTAATCTTCAATTATCTATATTTATGTTATAGTATGTCAAAACTAGTTTTTTAATTTATAAAAACAAATTTTAAAAATTTTGAAATATTTTTGTAAAATCCATTTTGAAAAATATAAAGAAAAAAATTATTTTTTTAAAGGTAAGTATTTATTCATATGCAACTATATATATATATATATATATATATATATATATATATATATATATATATATATATATATATATATATATATATATATATATATATATATATATATATATATATATATATATATATATATATATATATATATATATATATATATATATATATATATATATATATATATATATATATATATATATATATATATATATATATATATATATATATATATATATATATATATATATAATCGGTTAAAATTAATGTGTTGAAACAACCACTATTTTTAGTAAGAATTATGAGAGAATTGTAATCACCATATTATAATTATTGTCTTTATTTAGATTTATGGTAGAGTTGTATCATTAAGAGTGAGAGAACCAAAGAGTCCTCGTCTTAATTACCAACTTATTGTATTCTCTATCCGTTTCTTTCAAACCTATATACATGCTTTGTAATGCTAAGTTGTATGCAAGCAAGAAAAAAGAGTGTGTTGTAAATTCAATAAAATCAGAGCATTTTAAAGCCTAAATTCTACCAATGGAAGTTCAGTGAAAAATGTGACCAAAAAATATTTTCTTACTCTAGATTTTGCAACAATATATTTTATCACATGCCACCTATAGAATACCATCAATAGTGTGATATCAGAGCTGTAGATCCTTGCAGTTGCAGCAAAAATAATAAAAAAATATGGCTTCCAAAAGCAACTCTTCCACAACTTATAACAATGTTAAAGTTCCTTTGTTTGAAGGAGAGAATTATGATTTTTGGGCTGTTAAAATGGAGACTCTATTCACCTCTTTGGATGTCTTGGAGTTTGTCCAAAACGGGTATGAAGATTCAACACCAACAGAGGCTAGAGAATCAAAAGAAAAGGATGAAGAATCAAACCAACGACTTGAAAAATTGAAGAATAAGAAGATCACCGATGTTGGAGTTCTCGGGATGATTCAAAGAGGAGTATATGTATCCATTTTCCTAAGGATTATGAGAGTAAAAACATCAAAGGAAGCGAGGAATATTCTACGACAAAAGTTTGAAGGAGACTCAAAGGTGAGAACTGTGAAACTTCAATCTCTTAAAATAGACTATGAAAATGAAAGAGAATGAGAGTTTGAATGAATACTTTAATAGACTCTCTGAATTGGTGAATCAAATGAAGTTACATGGAGATACAATATATGATCTCATAATTGTTGATAAAATTCTGATTAGTTTGACAGAAAAATTTGATCCTATGATGGTTGTTATAAAAGAAACCAAGGAACTATCAATTATGTATGTTCAAGGGTTGATGGGGTCTTTGAGGTCCTACGAGTAAAGGTTGTTACAACACTCTGAAAAATCAGTTGAGAGTGCCTTTCAATATAAACTCAACATTCAACCCAACAATGGTGAAAATAAGCCCCCAATACAAAATAGAGGTGATTCTTCTAGAGGTGGCAAATTTGAAAGAGGCAGAAGCAGAGGAAGAAACTCACGAGGAAGAGGAAGATGTGTGAATGGCGGAAAATGGCATGAAGGAGTATAAAATAAATGGTGCAAAATTTGTAAGAGTAACACTCATGATGAAAAGGATTGCTGGAACAAGGGCAAACCACAATGTCACAATTGCAAAAAAATCAGGCACATTCAAAAGGATTGTTGTATTACCAATCAACAACATGCTTCATTTGCAGAAGGAGAAAATGATGAAGGTAATTTGTTCTTTGCTTGTCAAAAAGAATTTTAAGAAGATAAAAATGTGTGGTATTTAGATAGCGTTTGTAGCAATCATATGACCGAAAAGAAAGAAACTTTTATCAACATTGATTCTTCATTTGCCTCAAAAGTTAAATTAGGCAATGGAGAACATGTTGAAGTAAAAGGAAAAGGCAGCATTGGAGTTACAACAAAGCAAGGAAGCAAAGTCATTCATGACACTCTTTATGTGCTAGAGTTAAATGAGAATTTTCTAAGCATTGGACAGCTTTTGGAGCATGGCTATTCTCTTAATTTTGAGAGTCGAGAGTGCAGAATTTTTAATTCAAAGAGAAGAAGTGTTGCTTTTGTAAAAATGACTAGCAATAGAAGCTTTCCACTTCCTCTAAATTATGAGAAAAATGTCAGCATGATGGCTAGAGAAGATAATGACTCTTGTTTGTGGCACAAGAGACTTGGGCACTTGAACTACAATAGTTTCAAGTTGCTTTATCAAAAGAAGATGGCGTATGCGCTGCCCATAATTGAAGAAAAATCTGACGTGTGTGTGTGTGTGTGTGTGTGTGTGTGTGTGTGTGTGTGTGTGTGTGTGTGTGTGTGTGTGTGTGTGTGTGTGTGTGAAGGATGTATGCTTGGCAAACACCACCACCAACTATTTCCAAAGGAAGGAGCATGGAGAGCCAAACAAGTGTTGAAACTTGTACACACAGATGTGTGTGGCCCTATGAATACTTTGTATCATGGAAAAAATAGGTACTTCATCTTGTTTATTGATGATTTTACCCGCATGACATGGGTATATTTTATGAGACAAAAATCTGAAGTTTTTGTAATTTTAAGAAGTTTAAAGCTTTTGTTGAGAAACAAAGGGTAGGTTTATAAAAATGTTGAGAAATGACAGGGGAAAAAAGCACACCTCAAATGAATTTCACAAATTTTGTGAATATGAAGGTGTTGAAAGAAAGCTCATTGTTGGTTATACACCTCAGCAAGATAGTGTATCTCAAAGAAAGAACCAAATCATGATGGAGATGATGAAGTCTATGCTACTTGAGAAAGGTTTGCCTAAAAACTTTTGGCCAGAGGATGTTAATATTGTTGTGTATTTGCTGAATAGATATCCAATAAAGGCTATATAGAATAAGACTCCATTTGAAGCTTAGAGTGAAAGAACACCTTCAGTTAACCACCTTAAAGTTTTTGGGTGTGTTTACTATGCTCAAATTCCTAACAAAAGAGAACAAAGCTGGAAGAAACAAGTAAAAGATGTGTCTTTATCGGCTATAGTTCCATGTCAAAGGGCTATAGACTTTACAACTTAAAGACAAAAAAGGTGATCATTAGCCGGGATGTTGTATTTGATGAGAAGGCTTCTTGGTGGAAGAAGACAAAATGAAGGAGAAAACAGTCCCTGCAATTTTATTACAGCAAAACTCAACAACTGAAAATGAGCAACCAACCCCATGTACACCAAGTTCTTCATCCTCTCCAAGTTCACCAATTTCAAGTTCTTCATCTCCCAGCTCAACTCCAATAAAATTGAAGGATTTGATTGATATTTAGGCAAGGTACAACTATTATGTTGTGGAACTAGAAAATTTTGATGAAGCAATCAAAGAAGATGTTTGGAGGAATACAATGCAAGCAGAAATAAATGAAATTAAGAAGAACAACACATGGCATCTAGTTGAAAAGCCAAATGATAAAGAAGTTATTGGATTAAAGTGGACATACAAATTGAAACATAATCCAGATGGTTCAATCCAAAAAGCCAAGGATAGATTAGTAATCAAAGGCTATGCACAACAACCTGTTATTGACTATAGTGAGACTTTTGCTATGGTTGCTTGTTTGGACACCGTGAGAACAATCAATGTGTTTGCAGCTCAAAAAAGTTGAAATTTGTACCAACTTGATGTGAAGTCGGTTTTCTTGAATGGAGAATTAAAAGAAGAGGTGTATCAGCAGCAACCTCAAGGCTTTGTGACTAAATGGTAAGAGGAAAATGGTTATGAGTTGAAGAAAGTTTTCTATGGGTTGAAACAAGCCCCTAGAGCGTGGTATAGTGAAATTGATAGCTACTTCATTCGACAAGGATTTCAAAGAAGTCAAAGTGAGCCTACCTTGTATGTGAAGCATTAAGGTAAAGATGATATACTTCTTGTTGCCCTTTATGTTGATGATTTGGTGTATACTGGTAACAACAAGAAAATGGTTAAAAATTTTAAAATAGAAATGATGAAAAAATATGAGATGAGTGATCTTGGCTTGCTGCATCTTTTTCTTGGTATTGAGGTTTACTAAGATGAATATGGAGTTTTTATTTGTCAAAAGAGGTATGCTGAAAATATTTTGAAAAAGTTTGTCATGTCTTGCTGCAAAACTATTGATATTCCTTTAGTGGTGAATGAAAAATTAAAGAAGGATGATGGTGGAAGATTAGTAGATGCAAGCATGTATAGAAGTTCAGTTGTAAGCTTATTTTACCTTATAGCTTCAAGGCCTAGTTTAATGTTTATTGTTAGTTTACTCTCAAGATTCATTACTAAACCAAAGTTAGTTTGCACGTGTGGAACCAAATTTTTTGTTGGATTGGTGTTTGTCATTTTGAAAACCAAAGCTCCATTCTAAGTCAGAGTCTGGTTGGCTCGGATCCGGCTCAATGATAGGTTGACCCATGACGAATTCAGGCTTTATGCAGGCCGGATTAAAAAGTTCGATTTAAAAACGAATCACAATTTGATTGACTAAGCTCAGCCTTTCACGTGCTATAATTTTCCATGCTGACCCGATTTAAAAATTAAAAAGTAAATTCTTTATTTAAAAAAATAATATGACACCATCACCATTATTATTGAACATGCAACTGATGCAAGAAAAAAAGAAATATAGTTAAAGCAGTAAGGAAAAGAAAAACACAAAAATGTGACTGATTCTACAAAATATGAAATGATAACCGCCATTTTCGTTAACTTTCGTCAGAATAATAACTACATCACTCCATTTTTCAATCATTGTTAGGAATCCATGGCGAAGTAGTATCTAATATACCTTGGATAATTCTCTTGGCAATTAGGAGACCGAAAATGTAACAATATTTCTAAATTAATTATAATTGCTATGCATAGATCTTTTAATTTCCTAAACAACATATACAAGATTACAAGATTTCGAACAAACTAAAGATGGATTAGAGCTCTTGCAAAATAAAATAAGGAAATGTTAAATAAGAACATGTAGTAGCTCACAAATATAACTAATAAATACTACAATTCAAAAAGAAACATATAAATACTACAATTCAAAAAGAAACATTTTTTAGGTGACCCAGATACCACTCGGACAATTTCTTAAGCTATTTTGATTAGCTCTAACACCATAAGCTAGTTGAAATATAAGTAATTTCAATTAACATGCCGAAACAACGTAGCAAAAACATCTAATAACAATTTTTTCTGAATCCATACATGTAATTTGTATTGAGATTGTAATTTTTTGTGTCGAAATAAGTAGTGCTCCACAAAAATAAGGATGTGTCAAAATTTATAGTGTGTGTCGAGTAATATTAGAAGTGTCGAAACAGGTTGCTTAACACAAAATTTCGACTTAGACCAAAATAGAAATTTAGAGCTTTTGTGTTTATGGGCTTTAACTTAAGGAGCAAGCTAGCTCAATTATAAATAGGGAGTAACCCTATTATGAATTGTAACACACAACAGAAAGTGCAGTTGCACAGTTGAATAATATTTTCTCAGTTTGAGAGCAGAGAGTTACTCTGCAGAAATCATCATCTTCTTCCCCAATTTTTGTTAAACCCTAATCTTCTTTCTTATTCATTTTTCTTTCTTTCTTCTTCATTAACAATTGTTGCGCAGAATTGTCGCTTGCGCGAAAATAAGGTGCCGACATGACAGAAGAGTCGCCACCTTTCGTTATTTATCCCTCAGAGCGGGAAAGGAAACGATCGGAAAAACCTGACGAATAAGGGTAAGACAAGGTCATCGCAACCATTGTCTGGGTTCGGGAGTCGGTTACGCAAGGGGAAGGTATTAGCACCCCTCACGTCCGTCGTACTCGACGGGATCCTCGCTTGTTTGTTTACTTGGACGGGTTGGTTATAATCTATCTACCTATCAAGGCTGGCTGAAAAAGAAAAGAAAAATGACTCGGCAAAGCGTCGCATTTTATGCCTACGTATTCTCATCAGAGAATGAGAAATCAGAGTCAACGTAGTTCGGCCTACGAAGGGTTATGGGGGAAGGTAGCTTGCCAAGACTTCGCCATCTTGTGCCTACGTACTCTCAACAGGCATGAGAGATCAGAGCTCACGTAGTTCGGGAAACTACGGTTTATTTCCTGTTTTACGAAAGAAGTGTTTTTTATTTGTGTTCGCGATTTCAACCGCACTAGAGACTATGACCTGAGAGTGAATGCGTCGCATGTCACCCAAAGGGTACCATACTAAACATCCAGACTATGGAAAAGAAACTCTCCCACAATCCTTTCTCAGATAGCTTAAGGCTCGTAACGTACGAAAGAAATCATTCATGATTACTGTATCTTAAACTGTTTTGAGATGAGAAGAGAACAGGCCCAACTAGGAGGGAGACTATCAAGTCCTACTGTTATCATGCCATGGATTCATCCTATGGTTGAGGTTTGAACAGGGAACTCCTAGATGTTGTCATGCATAGGTTTCAACCTAAAAGTCTATCATCAAATCCTTATCAAAGGAAATGAGAGTCCTAAGGGATCATATCAATGATACACTAAAACAGACAAAGCATAAGCTTAACAGTAAAATGCATGCAATGCAAGTGAGGGAGGAAATGTGTGTGGGGCTTCAGCCTCCACAAGCTCGTCTCAACCTCAAGCCAGTCATGAAATAACAGTAATCATACTGAAAAATAAACAACATGCTATCAAGCAATAAACAGTAAACTGCAATCATACAGATAAAAGAAATGAAAATGACATCAGGCAAACAAACCACATGGGCAAGGGAGCTGGGCTCTACCGAATACCCGCAAGCAAAGCCACGCAATAACAATACAAGCAGAGGGAGCAACTCAACCTCTAATGCAATCATGCTCCTAGATTCTATTTATTCTAGATGAACTTAATCTAATGCAACAGACAAATCAAGCAAAACACACAATACAGAAAAGAAAAACAGAAGAAAGCCTCAGCTCCTCCAGCAGCAACTCAGTCTTCAGACTTCAATCATCAATTGCTTTCCAGGTATCAACCCTACAACATGAGTTTCAACTCATCTTCTCCCTTAAGCTTCAGCTTCTTGATCAGCTCCACCTTCAGGCTTCACCATCTTCAGGGATCTTCAAGTATCAACTTGATCTTCATGCTCTCCAAGCTTCAGCTGGAATGGCAGTCTTCAAGGACTCATCCTCTTCAATAATCTTCAATGAAGTCTTCATCTTCATGCTCAGGCTCTGACAGCTCTCAAGACAAATCAAACAGAGAAAAATCACTACTGGATAAGCTGGGGGATATTGAACTGCTTATTTGATCACCAAAGGTGACCTATAAGGGTTCAACATCAAGTGAAGGGTTCCCTCAAAAGTTCTACCTCCTGGGTATAACACTAATCCCTCCAAAGGAGAGAGGTGCATACCCTGGAGGGACTTTGAATCATAGGGAGGAATGAATGTGAAGAATATTATCCATGTTTGAGAAAGAAATTATCTATATCTAAGCTCTTCCTAATCCTAACCCTAAAACAACAAAAAGAAAAGAATAACGAGCTCCTCAAGCTCCTTCAAGCTTCTTCCAATCTTCTATTATGCTCCACCAAGCTCCACAATGAGACACCAAGCTCCTCAAACCAAAGGGAAACTCCAAAGCAAAGCAAACTAAACAAAACTTGCCCTAAAGGCCATACAAACAATCAATCAATTCAAAAATCAACCAAAAATAGTATATTATTCTATTAAATCCTAATATAAATGCTAGGGGACCCTACATAACTACCCTTAAGTCCCATATATTCCCCATAGACTAAATTGCCCTATAAAACCTAAATCTAAAATTGTTATTGACCTATATTAAAGTTTTAATCAAATTCTACACTACTTAGAACTACCTAATTAAAACTACTCTAAAAATTATCACAAAATTATGAAATTAATTCAGGGGGACCCTAAACCATTCATCTAATCATCCTAAAAAAAATGGACTCAAAATCCTAAGGGAACTATCCTAATTAAATTCTACAAGTTAGCCTACCAACTAAAAGAATTAAAAAAGCAATTAAAAGTAAAAATGCACAAAAAATATAAAACTGAAATAAAATGGCTATTTTATGATTTTATATTTTTCTAGACAGAAAATAAAAATTGGGAAAAAAAGTTTCATTAAAAAATAATGATTTTTCAATTTGTTATGAATTTTTAAAGTGAAAATAAATTTGGAGTAATAATTAAATGAGAATTGGTACATGGGGTATGAAAAGCAATGATATTAAGTTTGAAAATTATGATGGGCCCAGGAGGGGGGTGCGCCTAGCATGGCGCGCCTGGGCCTAGTTTATTAACAGAAAACTAAAAAAAAAATAAAAGAAAAAGGATGAAACACGGTGCGAATAGCATGCTATCATAGTTAAAATGCAATGGGCCTGGAGATGAGGGGGGCGAATAGCAATTCGCTAAGCCCAGAACTGGTTCATTAAGCAAAACGCTGTCGTTTTGCTGCAAATTTTCCTCCCATTTTCGTACGTGAATCTGAGCCGTCCGATGGGCTCTCCAAGTCAAAAATTCAACGCGAATCTAACGGCCTACATGTTGTCTTCAACCTTTGGCCATTAGGGTTTGTAGTAACACCATGAAAACACACTCCATGCATGAACTTTCCCTCCTTCGTTCTTCCTTGATACTCCACCATTTAACACGATTCAAGAACCAAATTTGTCTAGAATTTTATGTAGAATACAACCATGCCTTTGGATTTCGTTGAAACTAACTACACCATGCAAACCGAACCACACAACTCCATGGATCCAAACTTTCTTCAATTTTCGACCATCATAAAACTCAACAATCTTTGTATATAAATAACCTCCATGTTATGCTCATCATCCTAATCTATAGCACACGAAATAATACTCTCTATCCAATGAGTTCTTGACCATTAAAGAATCATGTCCAATTTTCAATCTTCACCAATGGCTCTATAACTTCCCATGATTAATCACCTAATGGTCACTAATGGTTTTCCAACAAGAACTAATCCTAGCCATGCCTAAAGTGAGAGGTAAGAACAGTTTTGCATACCTTGACTCTTGCAATGGTGGATGTTGAAAGACTTCGAATCAATCCTTGTAGATCTTCATAAATGGTCCTTAGGTGATGAATAACACTCTTCTTGCACAAGATTTGATGGAGATGGCTTGTATCTTCAGATTCAATCCTTTTTGCTCTCTTGCAACTTCACTTGAAAAGCTCCAATTCTTCAACAATGGTGGCTCACTCCAGCATGAACATGTTCAGAGATGTTTATGGAGATGATTTGTGTGAAAATATGGAAGGGTAATGAAGAGAAAAATGGAGTTTCAATACAATTTGCAAAATGGAAAGTTTTGGTTCAAACTCTTTTTTCTACCACCATTAACATCAACAATCACCAACCTTTCACCAATGGGCTTTGTAATCAATATATAGAGATGTTTAGAAGGGTCTAGAATCATCTAGATCAATCTAGAGGGAACTTGAAGTTTCTAGGATATGGTATTTGCATTTCACTTCCCATCACATGAGATATCATGACAAAAACCCCATAACTTGAGTAATTATCTTCATTTTCTCCTTAAGTGGTATTTTGGACAATATACAATGCTTAAACACCTTGTTTATTAAGCTTTTCTTTGATTTGGCTAGGTACCCCATTATGCAAGTAAGACTTTTACAAAGCAACTCCAAGATTTAAGCCTCAAATCAAAATTGTGGCTGAACCATTGTTCTTAAAATGCCCTTGGGAGTCAAAATGACCTATCATATGACATGGTTAGGGTTTATAGCTTGGATTTTAGGATTTTCCATTTCACTTGAATTAACTTATGTCCCATTTTTAGGCCAGTTTTATCACTTTTTGCTATGAGCCTTTCCAACATTTCATGACCACCCTACTAGCCTTAAAACATCATTCTAAGCAACTTTGATGTTGAAGGTTTTTCCATTTGAAGCTTGGAAGTAGGAGATATGGCCATATGCTTGAAATGACCTATAACTTCAAAATGACCAAAATGCCCTTGGCTTGTCAAAGCCATAACTTGAGTTCTACAAATCCTATCAAGGACTTCTAGTACTCTCTAGAAAGCTAAGAAGATGCTCTTTAACATTCATGTTGACCAAGAGATCATAGGAATCATCCTACTAGGGCAAAAGTTGTCTGCAAGTTGGGTGACTTTCAAGGACCCAGATTCACATACCTCAGATGACCTGTAATTTGTCAAAACCATAACTTGAGCTCTGCAAATCCTATCAAGGACTTCTACCACTAAAATTAAAGCTAATAACAAGCTATACAACATTCATGTTGTGGGGAAGATAAGATGACAACCACATCTTGAGCTAAAACTGCCTGGAAGATAGGGATCAAACTAGGGGATTTTACACTGTTAATCCTTAGAAACCCTAGCTTAAAACTTCTCAAACTCCTCAATCATGATGAGTTGGTCTAGGAATCATCCTTATAACATCTCAATACATCACTCCATGATCTCATGGCTCTTGGATTAGGTCTCAACCTTCTCCAAATCATCAGTTGACCTAGGGTTGACCCAGTCAAACCCTAATTCTACCATTCATGGTTGAATCTTCTGAATTCTTGCATAATGATCTCTCTGGGCTTCATGATGGCTTTCAAGACATCTCATAGGCTTTCTCAAAGCTTCAAGTTCACTCTCATAGTCTTAGAATCGTCTGAGGAGCACCCCCAACTCTCAAGCTATGAGTCACACAACCTTGGTTTCAATCAATTCCTCTGAGGATCTCTTGAGCTTTCTGACAAAGGCATCAACCTTCAAACACTTGATGGATAAATAAATGTTGGTCAAATTTTGGGGTGCAACAAGAATCATTCATGCAATTAAGATGTGATTATTTCACTTGAATGAAAAGTGAAGAACAAGGGATTTCAATCGGTTGATTGAATCTTATTCATCAAGATTGATTCAGAATTCTCAAAGTCTTGGGTTAATTCCAACTTCTGATATTTAGAGCACCGACTGAGCGATTTGTGGGAAGAAAATCACGATGAAAATGAGTCATCCAAACAAGCATCTTCTGGCGAGTCTTCCTATTATCAAGAATAATAATGATGAGAATTGATGCAAGCAGATGATTATGATTTTTTGTTATCAAGATCTTTGGGATCTTGTGAAGGAAGGAGTGATACCACTTGCAGAAAACGTGACAGATCAAGAAAAGGCTACATACAAAGAATTTAAGAAGAAAGATTATAAAGCTCTCTTTATAATTCATCAATGCGTTGATCCATACAAGTTTGAAAAGGTTAGTGATGTAGAATCAGCGAAAGAAGTATAGGAAATTCTGGAGAAATCGTTTGGAGGCGCAAAGAAGGTGAAAAAGGTGAGGTTACAAACTCACAAAAGAACCTATGAATTGCTTCTGATGGAGGACAATGAAAGCATAACTGATTTCTTCATTAGGGTTACTAAATTGGTGAATCAAATCAAAGTATGTGGAGAAGTGTTGACATTAAAATCAGTTGTTGCAAAGATCTTGAGGTCATTGACTCCAAAATTCGACCATGTGGTAGTAGCCATAGAAGAGTTGAAAGATTTGTCAACATTGACAAAGAAAGAACTTTAAGGGATGCTTGAGTATCATGAACAAAGGATGGTGGAAAGAGCTGCAGGAAATTCGAAGAGTGATGTGGTTTTGCAGGCGCAATCAACAAAAGAAAAGAAAGGCAAATGAAGCTGGAATGAAAACAAAGACAGAGGAGTCTACAACAATTCAACTGGTCGAAATCAGCAAGAAGGAAACTTGTCAAATCAGAGAAAACTCTGGAAACAAGGCAACCAAAGTGGTGGTGTTTCATGTAAAGGAAGAGGAGGTGGTAAAAAACCTGACAAAAGTCACATTCAGTGTTACAATTGTCAGAAGTATGGTCATTATTCTAATGATTGTCTTGAAAAGAAGAAGAATCAAGAAACTGATGCAAAGCTAGTGAAACATGAAGAAGAATGTAGTTGATGGTCACAACAGGAGATGAAGAAAGATTCCAGGACCAATGGTACTTGAACTTAGGATGTTTATCACACATGACTGGTAGGAAGGATTTGTTTGTAAACATAAAACCCTCAATGAAGAACATGGTGAAATTTGAAAATGACAATACTCTAGAAGCTGAAGGTATTGGTGATGTTCTGATTATGAGGAAAGATGGCAAGAGGTCAGTAATTTCCAATGTATTATACATACCAAACATGAAAAGTAATTTTCTTAACATGGGGTAGCTAATTGAAAAGAACTACAAAGTGTCGATTGAAGACAAGATGATGAGAGTTCTCGACTCAGGTGGTAGGTTAATCTTGAAAGCACCAATGTCTCAAAATAGAACCTTCAAGATTGAACTTAATGTGATGAAGAATAAGTTCCTTGAAAATGAAGCCAACAAAGATGAATGGATATGGAATTATATACTTGGCCATATCAACTTCAAAGACATCAGAGATTTGAAGAGAAGAAATATGGTTTAAGTATTACCAGAAATCGACATTCCAAGTGAAGTGTGTGAAGAATGTGTTCAGGCGAAACAACACAAGAATAACTTCAGCAAGGATGTAGTAAGCAAGTCAAAGGCAATTCTTGAAGTCATATACTCTGATGTATATGGTCCTATCCAGGTGAATTTGATTGGAGGTAACAGATACTTTGTCACGTTCATAGATGATTTTAGTAAAAAAAATATGGACTTATCTGATCAAGAAGAAAAGTGAAGTGATCGAGGTATTTTCCAAATTTAAATCTATGGTCAAAAGACAAAGTGGTCGAAAGCTAAAGATTATGAGGACTGATGGTGGTGGAGAGTATGTTTCGAAATATTTTTATGCATTATGTGAGAAAGAATGGATTGTGCATGAGGTGGTGTCACCCTACACTCTACAACATAATTGAACTGCAGAAAGGAAGAATAAAACCACATGAATATGGTGAGAAGTATGTTGAAATGCAAACATCTACCCAATGAATTATGGGGAGAAGTTATGTCAACTGCAACATACATCTTGTCGAAGTGTTCCTCCGTCCAAATCACCTGCTCGCACTATGTAGCTGCTCGTGCCCTTGTCGAAGTGTTCCTCCATCCAAATCAGCGAAATCATAGACACTAAGACTTCCTCGAACTGCCTATCTCTTTCCCAAACCTCGAGGTTGAAAAGCGAGTCCACAGCCGTGTGAGTGACAGGCTTGACAACATAATACATGTCCTTGAAAGTTTGGATGGAATCCATGTACGCCCGGAAAAGCCTCCTCGGTCGCTTCAAGGACACGTAGCTGTGTCGACCATTGAGCGTTTGTCTTTGAAAGTGGAAGATGCAGAAGAAAAGGGTGAGAGTGACCCCGATGTTGAGATGTTGACAGACGAGCTCGTACGCCTACACGAACGTAATCACGTTAGGATGTAGTTGCAAGGGCGACAACTGAAGCCATTCAAAAACTCCTAGTTGGAAGTCGGTGAAGGGCAGACGCAACCCCGTTTCCTGGAATGTAAACTCATACATGGGGAACCTCATCCCCTTATATGCCGAGCATATTCGGTGGTTTGCTCGTGGCTTGTATACCTGCCATTTCACGTGGGAACCCTCAAGGCGGTCCTCAAAATTGGGATAAGCGTCAGACTTATCCATGAAAAATGAGAAGAGACACTCAAGGGCTCCTCCCTAACCCAATTCGCGGCAGACCTTCTTCGCTCTTTGCCGGCCTGCGCCATCGGGGAGTCTGGCTTGTCGTCAGTTTCAATAATTCCCTGTACCCAAGCAGCCATATACACCTGAAAAGCAGAGGAAACTGGTGAATTCGAAATTCAAGATCAAATCCATCCTTCCACCGCAGATCAAATGAAAGGGCAAAGAAGGGAGACCCTTTACGGACAAGGCCTCTCCCATCTCGATAGGCGAGAGCGGACCCTCGAGACTTCCAACACTTGTCCTCGGGAAGTTCATGCAAAACTACCCAACGTCTCTTGGGACTTTACTGCTTGTCCCCGGGAAGTTCGGGAAAACTACCCAACATCCCCGGGGACTCCGCTGCTTGTCCCCGAGAAGTCCGTGCAAGCTATCCTACGTCCCCGAGGACTTCATCGTTTGTCCCTGGGGTATTCATCCAAAAGTATCCTACATGCCCAGGGGCTTCATCGCTTGTCCCCGGGGGATTCATCCTAACCCTACACCAATTCAAAGAAGCCCTGACGTATTTTCCAGAAACTCCACGGTCTCCCCGGGGCATTCATCAGGTCCACCAGAGAAACCGTCGGAAAACAGGAAAAGCGAAGGTAGAGCAGTGGAGACTTACTTGGTACGAAGGTTCTGGGAAGATGATACGGAGGCGTGCGACAAATGTATCGATGCTGAAAGTTGAGAAGCTTGAATGAGAGGAAGAGGAAATGTCTTGAACGATAGAAGCGAAAAGTGAGAAATGAAGCAGACTCGATCCTATTTATAAGCCTAACATGGGATTCGAGGCGCCCCTAGGCACTCAAACGCCCTTACCCTTAGCCGCCCTAGCTAAGCAATGATTTCCTGACACATGGCAGCACCAGAAGCTCTGCATCCATTCGTCTCCCTTTCGGGCTCGGAGAGCAGGCATGTCTTCCACGCTTTCCACCTCCTCGACATGATGTCCCGTCGAGCATCCTCCGCTCCCGACCTGGTACACGACTCCCAATTCTATGCGTCGGGCAAATACCTTCTCCCGAAGAGGTCCTCGACATTTTGACCTGTTCTTAAGTCATTACTCCTCCACCTAGGAGTAACGACTTAGGGGGTTCCTATTTTGAACTGGGTCGAGACCTGCCCCTCATACAGGCAGACCTAACCCAATACTAGGCTGATGAGGCCCAACAGGGCCCAATCCTCTCTGTCAAGCACAAGCCTCAACAACGCACACTAGTCGGGCAGTGCATTATCTGACATGAGAAGAGCTCACGCGCTTTCCCCATGTTCTCCACGTGCCCCCTATGCGGGGACACGTCATCAGGCAACTACCCACTTCCGAAAAAGGTGGTTAGCCCACCTTCCGAAGATCACGGGGCAGTTGATCCAGGGCGAAGACCACGTACTGGTCTTCACTACCCCACGTAAGCCCTGGAAGTTACTTGTGTTGGGCTTGGCAATCCAGCCCAATGCAATGTAATCGTTGATCCTGCGCTAAGGGCACATTATAAATACCCACTTTCACTAGAGGATCAGGTATTCCATTCACTACGTCTTTTCTCTGTACTTGCTCTCTCTCTAGTTTCGGTACTCACTTAAGCATCAAAACATTTTGTAAGTACACCCCCTTTTTCTCCACCACAACACCGGTGAAGACAACAACTCATGACGTGTGGCAGACTACTGACTCCTTTCTGATCAGGTAAGATCAAATAGTTATTCTTAAAATGTTATTTTATATGTTTCATCATTTTATCGAAACTTTTTCTGATATCAAAATTTCAAAAAATCAATTAATTTTGAAGGTATTTCAAATAGTTTTGGCAAAATATCCTTTTTAGTCCCTTAACTTTACCTCGGAGTCCAGTTTGGTCCCTTAAGTTTAAAAAGTGCCAAAATGGTCCCTTAATTATACACAATGTGTCACGTTAGTCCTTTCCGTTTACTCGGTTAGTCAAAGTCAACGATATGGTCTACGTGGCACTGATGTGGAGTTTGAAATGGTTAGGTGTAATTTTATTTTGTCAAGATGGATGCCATGTGTTTGCCATATAATAAATAAAATTTATTAAAAAATATAAACCAATTTTTTTAAAGTCAGCCACAATGAAGAAGATGAAGATCATAATTTATACCCAGATTAAACTGAAACCCAGAAAAAATCATTCCCAAAAAAAAATTTAGATCTGAGTGGTTTCTGAATCAAAAGAAAAAGTTATGCAATCACAGTGAGAGAACTTGATTTCATTTGTATATACAATTGAAATTTTCATTTGTGGAATATTTGTGGAATAGTTTTTGGATTTTGATTTTGGTTTCGATTAAGATTTCAATTTTGGTTTTTACGGAAAACTGTGACTTGTGAAATAATTTTTGGGTTTTTACCATTTTAGATTAGTATGTTTTGCTGTTTATAAAATGGTTTGTACAATTTCTGGGTTTGTACAATTTCTAGGTTTGTAAAATTTAAAGTCAGCCACAATGAAGAAGATGAAGATCATAATTTATACCCAGATTAAACTGAAACTCAGAAAAATTCATTCCCAAATTTTTTTTAGATCTGAGTGGTTTCTGAATCAAAAGAAAAAGTTATGCAATCACAGTGAGAGAACTTGATTTCAATTGTATATACAATTGAAATTTTCATTTGTGGAAGATTTGTGGAATAGTTTTTTGAATTTTGATTTCGGTTTCGATTAAGATTTCAATTTTGGTTTTTACGTAAAATTGTGATTTGTGAAATAATTTCTGGGTTTTTACCATTTCAGATTAGTATGTTTTGTTGTTTATAAAATGGTTTGTACAATTTATGGGTTTGTACAATTTCTAGGTTTGTAAAATTTAAAGTCAGCCACAATGAAGAAGATGAAGATCATAATTTATACCCAGATTAAACTGAAACCCAGAAAAATTCATTCCCAAAAACAATTTAAATCTGAGTGGTTTCTGAATCAAAAGAAAAATTTATGCAATCACAGTGAGAGAACTTGATTTCAATTGTATATACAATTGAAATTTTCATTTGTGGAAGATTTGTGGAATAGTTTTTGCATTTTGATTTTGGTTTCGATTAAGATTTCAATTTTGGTTTTTACGTAAAATTTTGATTTGTAAAATAATTTCTGGGTTTGTACCATTTCAGATTAGTATGTTTTGCTGTTGATTGGATGAATCTGGTTTAATGCATATGGTATGCATCTGTTATGAATATGAACAAAATGCATCTTGTTGAATTGTTGGAAAACATATGGTTGTTAATATATATTTTATTCGTAAAATAAATAAATAAATATGTTATAGCCTTGTGGTACACTACCTCTCCATGTAACCATGGTGATCACGGTTTAATTCTTGTTGAAGGTAAAGTTTTGGGTTTTTTTGAAATTTTGGTGACCTTGGTGATGAAGATGACTGTTCACTGCCAACTCAGCTGCCACGTGTGCATAAATAAACGCCGTTTGAGAAAAATAGACGGAAAGGACTTATGTGACGCTGTTTGAACAATTAAAGGATCCAATTGGCACTTGTTAAACTTAAGGCACCAAACTGGACTCTGAGGTAAAGTTAAGGGACTAAAAATGATATTTTGCCAATAGTTTTTCATAAAAATCATATTTGAGATACAAGTTTTTCAAAAAACTATGATTTTGACTGTGTTTTAATCTTCAATTATCTATATTTATGTTATAGTATGTTAAAACTAGTTTTTTAATTTATAAAAACAAATTTTAAAAATTTTGAAATACTTTTGTAAAATCCATTTTTAAAAATATAAAGAAAAAAATTATTTTTTTAAAGGCAAGTATTTCTTGGTCAAGTATATATTCGTATGCAAATATATATATATATATATATATATATATATATATATATATATATATATATATATATATATATATATATATATATATATATATATATATATATATATATATATATATATATATATATATATATATATATATATATATATATATATATATATATATATAATTAATGTGTTGAAACAACCACTATTTTTAGTAAGAATTATGAGAGAATTGTAATCACCATATTATAATTATTGTCTTTACTTAGATTTATGGTAGAGTTGTATCATTAAGAGTGAGAGAACCAAAGAGTCCTCATCTTAATTACCAACTTATTGTATTCTCTATCAGTTTCTTTCAAACCTATATACAGGCTTTGTAATGCTAAGTTGTATGCAAGCAAGAAAAAAGAGTATGTTGTAAATTCAATAAAATCAGAGCATTTTAAAGCCTAACTTCCACCAATGGAAGTTCAGTGAAAAATGTGACCAAAAGATATTTTCTTACTTTAGATTTTGCAACAATATATTTTATCACATACCACCTATAGAATACCATCAACAATGTGGTATCAGAGCTGCAGATCCTTGCAGTTGCAGCAAAATTAACAAAAAAATATGGCTTCCAAAAGCAACTCTTCCACAACTTATAACAATGTTAAAGTTCCTTTGTTTGAAGGAGAGAATTATGATTTTTGGGCTATTCAAATGGAGACCCTATTCACCTCTTTGGATGTCTTGTAGTTTGTCCAAAACGGGTATGAAGATTCAGCACCAACAGAGGGTAGAGAATCAAAAGAAAAGGATGAAGAATCAAGCCAACGACTTGAAAAATTGAAGAATAAGAAGACCACGGATGTTGGAGTTCTCGGGATGATTCAAAGAGGAGTATATGTATCCATTTTTCTAAGGATTATGAGAGTAAAAACATCAAAGGAAACGTGGAATATTCTACGACAAAAGTTTGAAGGAGACTCAAAGGTGAGAACTGTGAAACTTCAATCTCTTAAGAGAGACTATGAAAATGAAAGAGAATGAGAGTTTGAATGAATACTTTAATAGACTCTCTGAATTGGTGAATCAAATAAAGTTACATGGAGATACAATAGATGATCGCATAATTGTTGATAAAATTCTGATTAGTTTGACAAAAAAAATTGATCCTATAGTGGCTGTTATAAAAGAAACTAAGGAACTATCAATTATGTATGTTCAAGGGTTGATGGGGTCTTTGAGGTCCTACGAGCAAATGTTGTTATGACACTTTGAAAAATTAGTTTAGAGTGCCTTTCAATCTAAACTCAACATTCAGCCCAACAATGGTAAAAATAACCCCCCAATACAAAATAGAGGTGAGTCTTCTAGAGGTGGCAAATTTGGAAGAGGCAGAGGCAGAGGAAGAAACTCACGAGGAAGAGGCGCGAATTGCGGAAGATGGCATGAAGGAGTATAAAATAAATGGTGCGAAATTTGTAAGAGTAACACTCATGATGAGAAGGATTGCTGGAGCAAGGGCAAACCACAATGTCACAATTGCAAAAAAATCAGGCACATTCAAAAGGATTGTCGTATTACCAATCAACAACATGCTTCATTTGCAGAAGGAGAAAATGATGAAGGTAATTTGTTCTTTACTTGTCAAAAAGCATTTCAAAAAGATAAAAATGTGTGGTATTTAGATAGCGTTTGTAGCAATCATATGACCGAAAAGAAAGAAGCTTTTATCAACATTGATTCTTCAATTGCCTCAAAAGTTAAATTGGGCAATGGAGAACATGTTGAAGTAAAAGGAAAAGGCAGCATTGGAGTTACAACAAAGCAAGGAAGCAAAGTCATTCATGACACTCTTTATGTGCTAGAGTTAAATGAGAATTTTCTAAGCATCAGACAACTTTTGGAGCATGGCTATTCTCTTAATTTTGAGAATCGAGAGTGCAGAATTTTTAATTCAAAGAGAATAAGTGTTGCTTTTGTAAAAATTACTAGCAATAGAAGCTTTCCACTTCCTCTAAATTATGAGAAAAATGTCAGCATGATGGCTAGAGAAGATAATGACTCTTGTTTGTGGCACAAGAGACTTGGGCACTTGAACTACAATAGTTTCAAGTTGTTTTATCAAAAGAAGATGGTGTATGTGTTGTCAATAATTGAATAAAAATAGGATGTGTGTGTGTGTGTGTGTGTGAAGGATGTATGCTTGGCAAACACCACCACCAACTATTTCCAAAGGAAGGAGCATGGAGAGCCAAACAAGTGTTGAAACTTGTACACACAGATGTGTGCGGCCCTATGAATACTTTGTATCATGGCAAAAATAGGTACTTCATCTTGTTTATTGATGATTTTACCCGCATGACATGAGTATATTTTATGAGACAAAAATATGAAGTTTTTGTAATTTTAAGAAGTTTAAAACTTTTGTTGAGAAACAAAGGGTAGGTTTATAAAAATGTTGAGAAGTGACAGGGGGAAAAAGCACACCTCAAATGAATTTCACAAATTTTGTGAATATGAAGGGGTTGAAAGACAGCTCACTGTTGGTTATACACCTCAGCAAAATAGTGTATCTCAAAGAAAGAACCAAATTGTGATGGAGATGACGAAGTCTATGCTACTTGAGAAAGGTTTGCCTAAAAACTTTTGGCCAGAGGATGTTAATATTGTTGTGTATTTGCTGAATAGATGTCCAACAAAGGCTATATAGAATAATACTCCATTTGAAGCTTGGAGTGAAAGAACACCTTCAGTTAACCACCTTAAAGTTTTTTGGTGTGTTTACGATGCTCAAATTCCTAACAAAAGAGAACAAAACTGGAAGAAACAAGTGAAAGATGTGTCTTTATTGGCTATAGTTCCATGTCAAAGGGCTATAAACTTTACAACTTAAAATAAAAAAGGTGATCATTAGTCGGGATGTTGTATTTGATGAGAAGACTTCTTGGTGGAAGAAGACAAAATGAAGGAGAAAACAGTCCCTGCAATTTTATTACAACAAAATTCAGCAACTGAAAATGAGTAACCAGCCCCATGTACACCAAGTTCTTCATCCTCTCCAAGTTCACCAATTTCAAGTTCTTCATCTCCTAGCTCAACTCCAATAAAATTGAAGGATTTGATTGATATTTATGCAAGGTGCAACTATTGTGTTGTGGAACTAGAAAATTTTGATGAAGCAATCAAAGAAGATGTTTGGAGGAATACAAGGCAAGCAGAAATAAATGAAATTGAGAAGAACAACACATGGCATCTAGTTGAAAAGCCAAATGACAAAGAAGCTATTGGATTAAAGTGGACATACAAATTGAAACATAATCCAGTTGGTTCAATCCAAAAAGCCAAGGATAGATTAGTAGTCAAAGGCTATGCACAACAACCTGTTATTGACTATAGTGAGACTTTTGCTACGGTTGCTTGTTTGGACACCGTGAGAACAATCAATGTGTTAGCAGCTCAAAAAAGTTGGAATTTGTACCAACTTGATGTGAAGTCGGTTTTCTTGAATGGAGAATTAAAAGAAGAGGTGTATCAGCAGCAACCTCAAGGCTTTGTGACTAAAGGGCAAGAGGAAAATGGTTATGAGTTGAAGAAAGCTTTCTATGGGTTGAAACAAGCCCCTAGAGCGTGGTATAATGAAATTGATAGCTACTTCATTCGACAAGGATTTCAAAGAAGTCAAAGTGAGCCTACCTTGTATGTGAAGCATTAAGGTAAAGATGATATCCTTCTTGTTGCCCTTTATGTTGATGATTTGGTGTATACTGGTAACAATAAGAAAATGGTTAAAAATTATAAAATAGAAATGATGAAAAAATATGAGATGAGTGATCTTGGTTTGCTGCATCTTTTTCTTGGTATTGAGGTTTACCAAGATGAATATAGAGTTTTTATTTGTCAAAAGAGGTATGCTGAAAATATTTTGAAAAAGTTTGTCATGTCTTGCTGCAAAACTGTTGATATTCCTTTAGTGGTGAATGAAAAATTAAAGAAGGATGATGGTGGAAGATTAGTAGATGCAAGCATGTATAGAAGTTCAATTGTAAGCTTATTTTACCTTATAGCTTCAAGGCCTAGTTTAATGTTTATTGTTAGTTTACTCTCAAGATTCATTACTAAACCAAGTCATTTACATCTTGGGGCAGCAAAAAGAGTTCTAAGGTATGCCATGGAAACCACGGAGCATGAAATCAAATTTGAGAAGAATTCTATATTTGAAGCTAAAGGCTATTGTGATAGTGATTGGGCCGGAAGTGTTGATGATATGAAGAGTACTTCAGGTTATATATTCAACCTTAGTTCAGATGTGATCTCTTTGTGCTCAAAGAAGCAAGATACTGTGGTGTAATATTTAGCAGAAACTGAGTATTTAGCAGCTGGTTTTACTACATGACAATCACTGTGGTTCAGAAAAATATTAGAAGACATTGGAGAGAAGAAAGAGTGAAGTCTACAACTTTATTGTGACAACAAATCAACTATTGCCATGGCAAAGAATCCTATTTTTGATAGTCGGACCAGACACATTAACATAAAGCATCACTTCATTCGAAGTGTGATTGAAGAAGGAGATGTGCAATTATCTTTTTGCAGTTCACAAGAGCAGCTTGCAGACATTTTTATTAAAGCACTACCAAGAATAAGATTTCAGCAACTTAGGAAATCAATGGGAGTTAAAGAACAACACATTAAGGGAGAGTGTTAAAATTAATGTGTTGTAACCACCACTATTTTTAGTAAGAATTACGAGATAATTGTAATCACATTATAATTATTGTCTTTACTTATATTTATGGTAGAGTTGTATTATTAAAACTGAGAGAACTAAAAAATCCTCATCTTGATTACCAACTTATTGTATTTTCTAACAGTTTCTTTCAAGCCTATATAAAGACTTTATAATGCTAAGTTGTATGCAAGTAAGAAAAAAGAGTATGTAATAAATTCAATAAAATCAGAGCATTTTAAAACCTAACTTCCACCCGTCGAAGTTCAATGAAAAATGTGACCAAAAAATATTTTCTTATTCTATATTTTATCCCATGCCACCTTTAAAATTCTATAACATAATCGTTCATATTACGAGAATATAACAAACTATATTACTGTTGCAACATTGCTTCCTTTTAAAACAGTAAAACAGAAAACATGTAAAAAAACAGAAAAAGAAAACAATACGTTTTCTCAAACCAGACACGTCGTAACATTTTGAAACTCACTATCAATAACAACACGGCTAAGAATTATTATCAACATTCAACAGAGTGACACTTATCTCACATATGCAGCCATCGAAATTCCCCTGCTTCAAAGGTTGAGCCTAATGTGGCATTTACATGAGAAGAAAAAAGTCCAATATAGCCAAAGACAACTTGCCGGACCGAGGAATAAACATGATTCCTTCGTTAACGCCGGCAAGTCATCCTTGGCTACACTACACTCTCTGCTTCTTCATGTAAGTTCCTCTTAGGGAGTTATGTTGCTCTTTTTTTCTGCTTCATGAGGCTAGTTAACCAACCACTATGGTTGTTGTATAATCTTATAGTATGATATGATATATATGAGATTGTGCATTCACTTATATTCTAAAAGTAGCAAGTGGCCATATGATTTCTGCCAACCAAAAGTACAGCCAAATTAGCATGTTGCCAAATTTGTCCAAAACCTTTCTTTGATTGGGTATAGCAAATAGGGGACCAATACAAGCAATTTTGGCCCACATTTTTTTTTAATAATAGATATCTTATATTAATATTGTGATTTTATCACAACTTCATAGTGTAGTTTTTTTTGTCAAGAATACGTGCATTAAATGATACACTACGAAAAAGCTATAATAGCATGGGATTTGAAAGGGACCCTCGACAAGTTTGAATCCCTAAAATGAAGGGATATGGGAGGATTAATAGTGACGCGCATTTAAATCTTCATGGCCAAGGATGACATTGACATCTATGTCGGAACACTACAACTTAGTAGTGTTCTTTTTCTATAATAAGGCACTTTGGCTTTAGGGGATGGATTAATCATATTATTATTTTTGGTTAAAGATTATGACAAGATGTTTCCTTTTGATTTCATTTTCACATCATTATTATTTCATGAACTTTATCGTCTTCATTATTTCTACTTTATACTATGAGGATCACTTTGATAGAGTGGTAAAAGGAGTCTTGCCTCATAGGCATAGGGATATCTGTTTTATCTACACTATAATGTAATGTGAGACAGATTAAATATTTAGTCTCTATACTATAATGTGAGACAGATTAAATATTTAGTCTCTTAGTTCTTTAATGTGTCAGTTCTGTTCTGTTTTTTTTTTTATAGATTTTTACGGATATAAATATTAACATAATTTTATATATTTTTAAATTTAAAAAATACAATTTTTATTAGTCTATCCGCCTATCCCGCATTTTTGTGTAAAATGAGTTAATGTTTTACATCTCCACCCTCAATTTTCTCTATTTCATTCTATCCGACTCTATCTTTTTTCAAGCTTTTGCAATATAAAACATTTTTATCATTTACCACCTCTACTTTTTGAGGATGTCTATTTTATTTTATTTTTTATTTTGATTTGTTTAAATACCAACCGGTTCAAATAAAATTATAGATAAATTTAAAAAATCAAAAATTAAAAAATAGAATTGAATAGTTTTAAATGTGTTTGGTTTTTTTGATAAATTTTTTATATCAAACTATATTTTGAATTGATTTTTCAAAATTGATTGAAATCGAACTCAGTTGCATAATTATTTATTTAATATTATTTATTAGTTTAATTTATTGATATTTTTATAATTAATATGATGTTCTATTTTGTAATTTTAATTATTATATTTAATTATAGTTTTGGTCTTCTATTTTATTTGATTCACGAAATTGGTATTTTTATTTTAAATTTAAATATTTTTAGTCTCCCTATTTTAAATTTAAACAATTTTGCACTACTACAGAAAATCCATTTAACAACGGTTACGAAAGATATATAATCACGTGGGCTTAGACATTGTTATGTAGAGTGTCGTTGTATATATGATACTTACAATCACAACCCAGTAACCGTTGTAATAAACTAGAAAGCGTGCACCCTATTACAACGAGTTTTCCAAAAGACCGTTGTGATAAAAATAATGATCCTAAGTTCGATTCTCAACTGCGCCGTTTTGATTTTTGTTTTCTGGACAGCGTGCGAGATATTATATCGGTTATGATATATAACCGTGTTACATTTTCTGCAGAATTAACAAACATTATCCTGCTTTTATAATTAATCCCATTTTTTAACCTCTATTATTGTTCACCATATCACAGCAGAAAATACAACTCATATTTGTGATAAAATTATCAAAATAATATTAATTATATCATATTCATAATATCACATAATTGTATCATATTCAATTGTATCAGAACAAACATCCTACAATTTATCAGAACAAATAACCTACAGTTTACACATTACATAACATCACATAATTGTAACTTGGTGTTTTGATTTCTTGTCTCTTGGTGTCTTGACTCTAAAGACCTATGATTTCAAATAATTAGACTTGCTAGTAAAAATACTTAGAAACTATAACATACAATTAATATATTATGAATAAAGAATAAATTACGTACTTGTTAATTTTCTCATATGCCTTCTTCATGATCGAATCAAATAGCATGCACGACATCTCCATCAACTTCATCATATGAGGTAGGAACTTGTGTTGTGTAAGAAGGTGTGCACAGATTATCAAGGCTTTCATCACTAAGAGGAATGTGTTTTCCTTGGATTAATGTGTTTTGATGAGTAACCTTGCGGAACTTTAATACCTGGTAAACACTCGCAAAAAATTTTCTTTTCCTTTTTAGATAGAGTGTAACATGCTGGAGGCAAATAAGTTCTTTTTCCTTTCTCTATTAGAGCCAACTGTTTTCGTATACTCATCTTCTCCATATCAAGACGTGAAGTTTTACTATCTTTAGTTTGCCTGGAATGTTTAGAAGTGTGTCAATCAAACTATCACACATATTTTTCTCCACGTGCATCACATCAAGACAATGTCTAACATCAAGACTTGGCCAATATGGAAGATCAAAGAAGATGGACCTCTTTTCCATATATTTTTCGCAACTGCCCCTTTTTCTTTTTCTCTCTTCCCAAAGACAACATTAATGTGTTCCTATCGTTGATAAACTTCATTTCCGGTTAAAGGTTTAGGAGCCTCATCAAACTCTTGCTCTCCATTAAAAATCTTCTGCAACCTACGATAAGGATGATCGGGTTTTAGAAATTTTCGATGCCCAAGGTAAATAGTTTTTTTTTTTCCAAACTCAAGTTGGTGATAACAAGTATCATTTTCACATATAGGATACGCTCTATGTCTTTTGACAATATATTCATCCAAGTTACCGTAAGCAGGAGAGTCGTTGATTGTGCAAAATAACATTGCACATATCTTAAACTTTTCCCCAGAATATGCATTATCAACTTCAACGCCTTCATCCCACAAGATTCGTAAATCATCAATTAATGGACTTAGACAAACATTATGTCGTTACTAGGTTATCGTGGTCCAAAAATCATCATACTTAACATTATATAGTTGTACTTCATGCACAACCAAGGAGATAGGTTGTAAATAGTGAGAAGAACAAGTCACGAAGTATGATTAGTGCTCAGATTACAAAGGGGTTCATTCCATCGGTGGCAAACCCGAGCCTAAGGTTTCTTGGCTCAACTCCAAAATCTGAAAACAATGAGTCAATTTTCTTCCATTGCTACGAACCAACTACATGGTGAATGTTTCTATCACGAGTCCTTTCATCTGTATGCCATCTAAGATTCTTTGTGTCATTCGAATTAGAAAAAGTCTCTTAAATCATAAAATTATTGGCAAGTACCATAACACTTTAGCAGGAGGATGCTTCCTACTAATATTGTCATAGTCATTGTCATCACCATTGTTGGCCTTCAGCTTGTAACGCGATACACCATATTTTGGACATTGATACAAGTCTTCATGCTCTTTCCAGTATAATATGCAATCATTAGGACAAATATGTATTTTGATATACTCCAGGCCCATTGGACACAATATCTTCTTGGCCTCATAGCAACCATCCAGTAATTTAATATCTTCTAGTAACATTTACTTTAGCAATTCAAGTAATTTCGTGAAACTTTTATCCGACCATCCATTTTTTGCCTTCAAATTAAACAACTTTAACACTGCCGACAATCGTGTAAAATCTATGAATTCCTTATACAAAGGGGTGTCTTTATCACTACATGAAGTATCATAAATATGAGCATTCTTAAAAGAAGATTCTCCAATATCACGGAACATATCATCTAATTGATCTTCCATATATTCATCTTCATCCACTCTTTGACTTTGTAACGCTCGGCTTTCCTCTTTATCCACCTCACCATGCCACGTCCATATTATATAATTTTGTCATATACCATCACAACAAAGGTGATAGAATATTTCTTTCTTTGTACCCTTTTTGATATTTGCGCAAACAATACAAGGACAATAAAAGATACCATTATTGTCGGAAAGATGTTTAGCAACGTATTCGAAGAACTCAAGAACTCTGTTCTCATAAACTGGACCTAATCTATTGGCTTTCATCCAAATACGATCCATAACAACTTCTTAAATTTATACACATATAATAATGTGAATGACACACCAAAATCTAATCCAAAAACTTAAGCATATGCATATGCAAATATAAACCTCAATCATATGAAACATTTACTCTCATACTGACTTGAGCATATACAACATAAACAAAGAAAAAAAGGAATGAAGATGTTGAAGAATATTGTACTTCGAAGCTGAAGAATCTTATGCACGTAAGGAATGAAGATGTTGAAGAGTATTGTACTTTGAAGCTGAAGAATCAAATGAGCGAAGAAGGTGAATATTTGAGCATATACAACATAAACCAAGAAAAAAGGAATGAAGATGTTGAAGAGTACCGTACTTCGAAGCTGAAGAATCAAATGAATGAAGAGGATGAAGATTTGAGCTCCAAATGAATGGATACGAAGATGGTAAAGATTACGCCACCGATGTCTTCTCTGGCTCGCTTGTTCGCCTAGGGCGTCTTATAAAAGAAATACATAATAAATTTTGTTTAAATTTATCAGTAATCACGGTTGGATAACTCAACCGTAGTGGAATTGTAAGTCCTCTAACAACTGTTGGTTTACTTCACCGTTGTAAAATCATTTATAATTTATTTTTTTAAATAATGGACTTAAGTGACACACACATAATATACTCAAAAAAATGGAAAAAGTATAGTTGCTGGAAATCGAAGCTTGCTACACATCATTTATTACGACGATGTTTTAAGACGGCCGTCATTAATTTACTGTTTATAAATCCAGATACTCATTGGGCGTGAAAATTTTAACCTATTACAACAGTGTATATGAATCCGTTGTAAACCTGACGTTGTTGTTTGCACTTTTTTTAGTAGTTTTGGCCTCACTCTCATACTTTTAATGATGTTTATATTTTTTAAATTACAAGTTACTCGTGAAACACGACGAATCATTATTTATAAACATATTGTGGAAATTCATAGATATAAATATAAGTTAAAAAATAACATCTCATCCATTTTCTATGGAAAACATAAGAGGGGAACTAAAATTATTTGAATTTAAAATAGAAGGACTAATTTTGTTAATCATACAAAATTAGGGGATTAAATGGTAATTTAGCATAATTTTTAATATATTATATATTATTTTAAACTTATTACTCCCTTCATCCCAAAATAAGTGTCATACTTGACACTTTCACACAAATTAAGAAAATTTAATAAATTAAAGAGAGAGAATATTAATTTTACCAAATTATCTTTATCAATTATTGGTGTATTCGAATTAATATTAATGCAAAGTTAGAAAACAATGAATTAAGAGTATTAATTAGAGGGTACAATTGGAAGATAAAAATTAAAATTTCATTGGTAAGCTATAGTGACATGTATTTTGGGACAAATAATTTTTCTAAATGTGACACTTATTTTGGGACTAAGGGAGTATTATATAGTATTTTTATAATAGTAATATTAATAAAAAAATATAATTTATAATTTAAAATTTTAAAAATTGATTCTATTGGGACAAATGTCGCATCGGGAACGAATACAACTATGAGAAAGATTGAATTTCTTGAATAAATACAAGAAATTCTTTTTAGTTTTGAGAGAGAGAGAGAGAGAGAGAGAGAGAGAGAGAGAGAGAGAGAGAGAGATAGATAGAGAGAGAGAGATAGAGAGAGAGAGAGATAGATAGAGAGAGAGAGAGAGAGAGAGAGAGAGAGAGAGAGAGATAGAGAGAGAGAGAGATAGATAGAGAGAGAGAGAGAGAGAGAGAGAGAGAGAGAGAGAGAGGGGGGGGGGGGAGGAAAGAAGAAGAACAAAAATGGGTTAAAATTGCTTTTCTATTCAATTAGGGAAAAAGTTTACAAGTGAATAACAATAATAAATGGTTTACCCTCTCTCAACAACCTGGTAGAGCAACATATTTATATACTACAAGCTAACTTAAACACTAAGCTAACTTGAGCACTAAGATAACTTGAGCAACAAGCTAACTTATACAACTGCATGTTAAGCCATGTTTCGACTACGACATGTACATCTTCGACTCCTGCATGCTTGAATAGACGTCGACTATAACATGCATAACTTCTGTCGACTCACAAAGCTATCCCTATTGAAACTAGAGTTCTATCTAAATTACCAAAAATCTCCACCTTGGAATAAACTCTATAACATTGAGGGAACAAACTAGCTTTCATCATGCAACTTTATCAACTACATACAATGGATGAACTTGGTACTTGGCAATGACTTGGTGATCATATATGCAACATTGTGATTTGTCGAAACCTTAATCACTTTGGCTTCTCAACTTTCGATTTTCTCCCTGACGAATTGCAGCCTAACATCAATGCGCTTTATTCTCTCATGATAGGCTGAATTCTTTGACGGATGTATGACAATTTGACTATCACATTTAACAGTGATAACTCAACCTTGAGGTTTCAGTTCCTTAACAAACCCTTCAAGCCACATTGCTTTTTTCACAGCTTTAGTGAGGGAAATATATTCAGCTTCAGTGGTTGATAAGGCAACAACCTTCTAAAGAGAAGCTTTCAAACTGATTGTTGTACCAAACATAATGAAAACATATCCAGAAAGATATTTTTATGGTATCCATACATCTTGCATAGTCAGAGTCGACAAATCCTTCGATTTCAGCTTCCCCATCACTCATGGCTCCACCATAAACCAAGACCCTACATAAAGATCCTTTTATTTATCTTAAAATCCACTTCAAAACTTGCTAGTATGCCTTTCCAAGATTGACAATATACCTTATTTTAAGGCTCTCTCTGTACATTATGTCTGGCCACGTACATATCATATCATAAATTAAAGAACCTATTATACTAGCATAAATAATGCTACTCATATAGGCTCTTTTGACTTCAGTACTAGGACTTTGAGTCCTACAAATCTTGAATTAAGGATTTGTTGGTGTTTCAATAGGCTTTAAATTTGACATACCAAATTTTTCGAGAATATTCTTTAGGTATGTCTCTTGAGATAAACATAATCTTGACTGCTTTTTATCTCTCCAAGTGTCAATCCCAAAAATCCTGGTGGTAACTCTTATATCCTTCATGTTGAACTCCATATCGAGTTCAGTTTTGACCTTTATTACATATCCTCGACACTGGTTCTTGCTATGAGGATGTCATCTACATAAAGCAACAAAATAGCATGTGAACTTCCAGGTCGAAATCTGAAGTAAACTCAGTGGTTGAACTGGATCCTAGTGAAACCTATGTGTGTCATGAATTTGTTAAATCTCATATTCCATTGTTGAGGAGATTGTTTCAGGTCATATAATGACTTATTCAACTTGCACACATAATATTTCTTTCCTCTTTCTACATATCCTTCAGGTTACCACATCAGAATGGTTTCATCTAGATCGTCATACAGGAGGACTTTATTTACATCCATTTGTTCAAATTCTAAGTCAAACTTTGCACCCAGGGCTAACAATATTCTAACGGATGTGTGATTTACAATAGGTGAGAGCACATCATTAAAGTCGTCTCCTTCTTTATGAGTGAACCCCATAGTAACCAACCTTTTCTTAAATCTCTTTGACATCACTCCTTTGATTCCTTCCTTAACCTTGAAAATCTACTTACAACTGACTAACCTGGCTCCAACAGGTTTCTCGATCAGTTCCCAAGTGTGGTTATCATGAAGATATTTCATCTTACCATCCATGAATTTTCGCCATTCATTATTATTTTTACTACTCATAGCTTCCTTGTAATCTCTAAGTTCTTCATCACAAACCTCACTTGTAGAGATTAAGGAAAAATCTATGAGATATGCATAACCAAGTCTTTGAGATGGCTTGATGACTCTCGACCTGTCTCTTGCCAACAGGTAGTCATCAATAACTTCCTCGATTTCTTCAGCATCTTGCGCTTCTTCCTCGACTTTATCTAGTTTATGCAATTCAGCATTAACATTCTCCACCTAAACATGAATCTCATCATGTTCCAGCTTCTCTACAAAGATCTTCGTACTTCGACCAACATCACTAGTTTTCTTGAAAGTCATTTCTACTTCATTGAAAACTACATCGCGACATGTGATACACCTCTTGTGACCTGCCTCTATGCACCCCAACCTATGGGCTTTGACTCCTTCAGGGTATCCAAGAAACATAGATCTCAGAGTTAGGTTCGACCTTTTCTTGCCTAATGTGAGCATATGCTAAACAACCAAATACTCTAAGTCTCTTGTGAATAGGTTGATGTCCTAACTAGGCACTCAAGATTTGGTGGACTTCATCCCCAAGGCAGTCGAGGGACACCTATTTATCAGGTATGTTGCAGTCACAATTGCCTCAGCCCAAAACACCTTCTTCAATTCAACACTAACCAACATGCATCTAACCCTTTCCAGGATTATTCAATTGAATCTCTCATTCAAGCCATTTTCTGAGGAGTGCCCGCATTAGTCTTGTGCCTTGCAATACCAGACATACTACAGGAATTATCGAAAGTTTCATTGCATAAATCAAGACCATTATCGGTTCTCAACCTCCTGAACTTCCTGCCAGATTGATTTTTGACCAGAGTATTCCAACTTTTAAAATTTTCAAAAGTTTCATCCTTAGTCATCTGGATGAATACCTATAATTTTTTGACCTGAGTTTGAGAGATTCTTTGCAGGCCCCCAAAGATCATAATGAATGTAATAAAGGGATCTATGTGTTCTTTGTTTATCTTTGTTGAAATTTACTCTACAGGATTTACCAAACACACAAGGTTAACAAAATTCCAGCTTTTCAACTTTATCATTACCTACATATTCTGTTTCCCTGGTTCGATAAGACCCTTTTCACTAATATAGCCCAATCTCATGTGCCACAGTTTTGTCTTCCACAAAAGTTTCGTAGAGGAAAAATCTTTTGATCCACTTACAACCCCAACCTTAAGGGTGTATAAGCCTTGTTTTTTCACGCCTCTCAAGACTTCCTTCGACCCTTTCATGACTCTCAGAATACGTTATTCTCCATTGAACACTTATAGTTTCTTGTCCATTTCACCAAGAGAAATCAAATTTCTCTTTAAATCAGGTACATATCTGACACCAGTCAACAACTTCATTGACTCTTCATGGAGCTTGAATCTCACAAATCCAATTCCTGTAACTTTGCAGGCTTTGTTGTTTCATAGCAGTACTGATCCACCATCTTGATCACATGATTTTTCAAACATATATTTGTTTGGAGTCATGTGCCATGTGCAACCTGAATCCATAATTCATTCCTTGCAAAAAATGTTGCTCGAAACTACTAGGACATCAGATTATTCAAAATCATCTTGAACAATGGTTGTGTTGCCATTATCCTTACCTCCATGATTATTCAAGCGTTCATGGCACACCTTTCTTATATGACCTTCCTTTTGACAGTGGTAACACCTAATTCCAGAAGCATATCCATCAAAAGTATTATCCTGACCTTTACCCTTCTTCTTCTTAAACCTGCCATCTTTCTTCGAGAATTTCCCTTTAACAAACAAACCTTCACCAACAGACAATGGCTTGTGCTCATTTTGGTCATTCAAATCCTTAGAGTACAAGGGTGATTGAACTTATTCAAAGGTTAGAGAATCTCTCCCATAGAAGAGAGTTTCTTTGAAATGAGTATGAAATTTAGGTAAAGAACACAACAATAATAACATTTGATCTTCATCATCGATACTAACCTCGATATTCTCCAGATCAAGAATCGCCTTGTTGAACGTATCTAATTGCTCCATCAAGACTTTATCTTCACTTATCTTGAACGAATATATAGTCTGCTTCAGGTACAGATGATTTACCATAGATTTAGTCATGTACAACCCTTAGAGTTTGCTCCATACATCTTTTGTCGTCTTCTCCTTTGAGGTCTATCGGAGAACCTTATCACTAAGGCTCAAGATGATTGCATTGTGGACTTTCTCGATCATCGTCGTCTTCTCATTCTCCATTAGGGCAACATCCATCTTCTCTGATCCTTTCAACGCTTCTAACAAACTATGTTGAACCAGTGGGGCTTTCATCTTCAAACGCCACAAACCGAAATCATTTGCACCAGTGAATTTCTCAATCTCATACTTCTTTGACATCATCTTGATCCACACTCACCGCACTAGTTTTTTGAGACAAACACCACACCAGGAATGAATAAAATTATGAGAAATATTAAGTTTCTTGAACAAACATACGAAACCCTTTTTAGATTTACAAGAGGGAGAGAGAGGGAGAGAGAGAGAGAGAGAGAGAGAGAGAGAGAGAGAGAGAGAGAGAGAGAGAGAGAGAGAGATGAATTGGTTAAAATTGTTTTTCTATTCACTTTTCCACTTAGGGCAAAAGGTTGCAAGTGAATAACAACAACCAATGCTTAACCCTCTCTCAAAAACTTGAGAGAGAAACTTATTTATAGACTCCAAACTAACTTAAACACTAAGTTAAATTAAGCACAAAACTAACTTAAGCAACAAGTTAGCTTATACAATTGCATGCTAGAACATGCTTCAACTACAACATTCACATCTTTGATCCTGCATGCTTGAACAGATTTCAACTACAACATGCACAACTTCTGTTGAATCATGAAGATATTCTTATCGAGACTAAAGTTCGATTCAAAATACCATATATTCAAATCAAACAACAAAAAATTAAATTATACTCAATTGAAATTTTTTAATCAGTCATCAAATTCGAACTGAGTAACAACTAATCTTATTTTTAAATTAGATTTCTTTTCAAAAACGCACCGCGAACACCTTCTAATATGTAATGTCCACTACTAAAGAACGCGTAAACAACAACGTATGGTCACCACGGTTCTTCCCTACACCGTGGTGACATCTCTAAACTAAGGCGCGCTATCATATTATTTTTGTTTTGTGATTAAAAATTATTTGTATATAAGAATGGTTGGGGAGCCAACCGTGGTGATACCATCAAGCTTTCATGGGTTCGAACCTCAACGCCCTCATATAAATTATTCCTTTAATGTTAAGGCACGCCTTCTTTTTTTTTTAAATATAAAACTTAAAGGGTTATAACTATAGTTGATGAGTTTCACCGTTGTGATATATTTTATTTTTTTATTTAAAATCTTTAATTGTAAATTAAACTCTAATGCTTCTTTATGAAATTTCACTATGAAAGTAATATATCATAACGGTTGCTGGTATTGATCATGGTGGTAGCTTCATAATATTATACACTCATAGTTAACTTGTCTCTTCAGTATCCTTTTTTCCATTGAAAATAGAAACAATACTGTGAAATAATACACGATTTCAAACCTAAACCCTAACATTCAATACTGTGAAATAATACACGACTTCAACCAAAACACCATCGTTCACCCTAGCTTGTCTGTTTATTATCCATTCTTCACTACGTATTTGTCATTTTTGTCATCAACGTCAAAGAGGTTGACAAGACCATCACGATCACGATTTCAACCAAGTTGTCACCATCGAGAAGGAAGAAAAAAACAACATTGTCGTTGTTATAAGGAAGGAAGACAACACCAACACCAACACCAACACCAACATCATTTATTAGTCATTACATTCAGTGTACATAAAATATTTTCCCCATGCATTTACAGTAAACTTCATTTGCCATTGTTGTGGTTGTTGTTTGTGTTCTTATTGTTCATGTTGTTGGTTTGAACATAGATGTCGACCTTGTCGAGTTCTATATCAGATACTAGCGAAGAAATGCAAACAAATGAGGGTTGTGCGAATGAAACTCAAACAAATGATACTCAATCAAAAAGATCACAAAGAGGTGTCACAATGATGCCCCAATTCACATCAGTCTGAAACTCATCAGGTCAAAAAATTTTGATCGAGTTTGATTCTTCCTACAAAGTAGTAGATTGTGAACATTACTCTATTTTTAAGAGTTATCTTGCGTTCTTTACACGTAGCAAAGTTAGTATACTGATAGATGATTAGAAACACGTGGATGATCAAGTCAAAGAAAGCATATGGATAGACGTTAAGGTATTAAATACTATAATTTTCATATATTCGATATCACTACCTATAATTTCTAATACATACTTATATATTGATTTAAATGTATTTGAATTTTGAGTTTACCGATGACTCAAAGTTGAAAAATAGTGGATATCTTATGTCGATACTCGTTGGAAAGGATTTAAGTCACAAATCATGGCTGACTAAATTAGGAAGCCTAAGAGTGATCTTGCTCGTCCATGGATTCGATATAGTTTTATATAAAAGAAGCAATGGAACAAGTTTGCGAAGATACGTCGTTCTGAGAAATTCAAGGATAAAACTAGTCTTATTTAACCTATAATGTTATGCTAATGAGTTATAGATAATAATCATATATATTTTTCACTATGTTAATAACAGGTTAAAAGCAAAGTAGGAATACAAAATAAGGCAAAAAACATGTACCCCCATAGATTGTCTCGTGGGGGTTACATGAAACTTGAGAAAAGAATCATGCTTGAAAAATATAAAGAAACAGGAGATTATGGCATCCCATCTCCACTGTCAAGACATGAGAAATGGAAGATGGCTCGATTAAGACCAAGTGGAGAGTACACCTTTGAAGCGTCAAGAGGAGTTGCTGAGAAAATTGTAAGTATGATTTATTTTGATTATGTTATTTGTTATTTAAATGCGTTGGTAACAATATATGTAAGTTGCTCATGTTGTGTAGGATAAGTTGGTTGAGGCGGTCTATGAAGGCACATTTGTTCCAGAAGCACGACATGACATATTAGTAGAAGCTATATGAACAAATAAGCATGGTGGGCGTGTCCGTGGTGTTGGAGAAGGTGTCGACTTGAGGTCCTTCTTTGGGTAAAAAGACAAAAGATTATACGTTGTTCGAGGTTTTCCGTGGTGTACATTAAGTGAAAACCTCGAACAACGTACAAATGAAGATCACCGTTATGTTGATGGTGATGATGATGATGATGATCAAACTCTAAGTAGAACTGTTGTACGCCATGCTTCTACAAAAGGAAGTAATTGTTCGGCCCCTCCCCCTCCAGATAACTGCAATGACATAATGGACCCTAACGAAAATGAAATCACCATGCTATACTTGAACGTTGCGGTGATAAATGATGTGCAACCTCTCCCGCTAGAACAGTGTCCATGTTTTGAGTTATTTTATTACAGTCCTGATGATATAAGGGATTTTCTCGGTGGATATAAGTGGTTGGACATAGAGATATTGCAAGTTTGGTGCACGTAAGTATATTGTTGAATATACATGTCATTATAGAACACTAACATTTTTTGTATTTCCTCCCTTAATTTATTCATTTTCTTTAACCATTAAGGTAAATTCACCGTGTTTGTATAGAGTTAAATAAATCGAGTATTTATGAAATCTTGGATTCACTTTTTATTCGATTGGCATTTAATCAACCAAAAGGCATTCGAGACTACTTGAAAAAACGGTTAAATGAGGGAGGAAAAGAATGTTACTTAGCACCATTTCTCTGTTCGTAAGTATTTTTTTAATTGATGTTTATGTATTCTATATTTAGTTTTATTTTAGCAAATACTAATAATATATATGCTCGTGTTTATTCAGTGGTCATTGGCAATTGATCATCATATCATTTAAGACGAATACGGTAACTATATTGTGTCCCTTGCATGATCCACTCGAAAAGAAAATGAAAGAGATTATTAATTCGTAAGTGTATGTTTAATTCATTTTCTTTGACATTGTAATTAGTTTATCATGTAATATGTTTAATTCATTTTCAATATACAGTGTTGTGGAGCAAGTGAATATGATGAACAATGTTAGAAGAAAACCATCATGGATCTTTCCTAAATTGAGTGGCCTGATTACTTGTTTCTTTCATTTATATTCATGTGCGGTTATATTCATGTAATTATTGCTTAATTTATAGATGAGGAGACACCCCGGGCCTTACGAGTGTGTGTATTATGTCATGAAACACATGTTAAATATTGTTCTTGTTGGCATTGTTGGTTTATGGGATAAGGTATATATGTCATAAAATGTTTACATATATTAATATATAAGTTGATTATTGAATTATTATCATGCATGCTATTCAATTTTTTGCTCTTTCTTATGTAGATGTTTAACAACGAAACCACATTTCCCGTTGAGGACTTTGTAGATCTTCGTAAACGTTGGACGTATATCTACAATGTGCTTAAGGTCCTGCAATTGATTGATTAATTTATTGAGATGTGCTAATGACTTATTTTCTATATTGATTATGTGAATATTACTTTGACTTAAAATATTGTACATTTGTTTGATGTAAATATTAATTTTGACTTTTGATGCACAATGTTAGCTTTTTTTTATGCTCTTTATGCATGGTTAACAAAAATACAGGTTGTTGTAAACTTTCTGATATGATTATAACAGTTACAGGATAAAAAATGGGAAGAATTTGAAAAGCAGAGAATTGCATATTTAAAACAGAGAAAATTTTGACAGCGGTTGGATTAACTAACCGTTTTGATATTGAACGCAAATCAGATTCTATTACAACAGTTGGATTAACTAACCGTTGTGATATTGAACACTGACCAGAGTCTATCACAACGGTTGGATTAACTAACCGTTGTGATATGGCGCGCGCTTTTTAAAATATAACAACATTTTTAAAATCGTGATTGTAAATACTGCATATATAACGACACGCTACATAACAACACCTAGTCACACGTTGTTATATATCTTTTCCAGCTGTTATTAAATATATTTTTTTCATAATAGTGATCAGTACATGGTGTAAACTTATTAAGACGCACTCATGAACTTAATTTTTTTGGAAGTGATTGAACACGTCTCAACGAAGCAAATTTTGATACTGAAGATAATGAAAACATGAGGGACCCATATGCTGGTTTTTAATCACTTTTGTGATAAAATCTATGATGAGGATTGCAAATGTATTGTAGTATCCATTTGTTGACTGTTCCATGCATATTTACAACTTTATGTCGCAATTGCTTTCACGCTTTAAGTTTTTAGTGCTCCAAAAAGTTTAAGGTCACATACGTTAATTCATTATTACCTTAACACAGGACCATACCTTTCGCCGCTGCACATTTATTTGTTGTCTTGCTCCTTATGTTCAAAAGCACAAAATACACACAGTACTACTCTTGTCACATGACATACTTTCGGTGGCTTTGTCTTGTTTTAATTTAGATAAATATGTTAACTTGTTTAAAGGGAAAAATAGATGAAGCTGGGATGCAATGTAATGGTATACACGAAAATATCTAGCCTAAGTGAGAGAATGAACAACATGGATTCACTTGGAAAACTTTAATGAACTTCCTGATAGCAAAGACATTGTTTCAAATTGCAGACTCAAAGCACAATTGTGACTGCAAAATTGCTTTTATGATATCCTCTTCAACAACATCAGACTACAATTATAGTGTAATTTAAAATTACGTGTGTAAGATATCAGATTGCAATCGCAACGTTATTTTAAACTAAGTGTGTGATTGAATCAAGAATTGCATCGGCCAATTACAGCCACCTTCATTCAATTCTTCTCACGATATATTAGAATTTTCAAAACACCAAATCTCAATCTTCATCATATGTAATAAAAATTCTTAATTTTAAGAGTCTCTAGAATGTGTATTTCAAAAAAATTGTTAATCAATATTTATATCTCAACAACTAATATATGCATAGCAACAACTCCAATAATCACAATTATAATTTTTTTAATAAGTAATGGAATTAAAAGAACACAAATGGTGCTAAACCCGATTACAAAAAGAAGAAAATTACTTTCGTTTAATACAGTTCATTGGTTCTACAGACCAATCGTAAAACGAATACTTAGAAAAGTTTTCGCCTCCATTCATCTACCACCAAAAAAAAACTTTATTGAGTTTATCGTATCATCAACCGAAACAAAATTTCCCTTGAAGATGAGATAGTCTCGGCTTTGCCATATATATCAGACGCTCGTCGTCCAAATCAAAACACCCCTCAGATTACCAACAATCTTTCTAGAAGTTTTAACAAAAGAAACAAAAAAGTCAATGCAAGGAACTTGAAGATCAACACCCAACCCACACCATAGGAGAACAAATGGTCTCCCACTTAACCCAATGGATAGACTTACGACCATATCTCCCACCCCATAAGAAATTACTTTGTAATCTTTGGATAGATTTAATTACCGCTGCAGGGGCTTTGTAAAAAGATAAAGAGTATAACGCAACCGCCTTGAGGACAAAATTAATTAAGACCACTTTACCACCAATAGAAATATTCTTACCCTCCCAAGTGGAAAGTCTTCTCGTAACATGATCAATTACTTCTCTTCACATGCTGATCTTCCTCAGGCTGTTTCCAATATGAATGTCGAGTAACTTAATAGAAAACTTAGCAATCTCACAGTGCAGAAAATCTGAGGTAGCAACCAGGAAGTCTTGGCTTAAGTTGACTCCACCAACATTTCTTTTGAAAAAATTAACTTTGAGCCCCAAAACAAGTTTGAAACCTCATAGAACAGCCTTGAAATTGCACAAGTTATTCCAATCACCTTCCCCAACCAATATAGTGTCATCTGAAAATTGTAAAATGTCATACGATACCCGGTGGTTAACCTTAAAACCCTTGAACACACCTGAGGAAACAACTTTACTCACCATTTGATTTAACCCTTCCATCACCAAGATAAATAAGAAAGGAGATAACGAATCTCCTTGATGCAAACCCTTCTCAACAAAAAAGTATTTAGTTGCGCTCCCATTGACAAGAACAGACATTGAACCATTAAAAACTAGAGACTCCATCCAACTCTTCCACCTATCGCCGAAGTTCATTTCTTGAAGCAAAAATCTAAGAAACCCCTAGCTCACACAGTCATACGCCCTTTCGAAATCAATCTTCATAGCCAAACACTTCCTTTTAGTTATTTTCGCCAAGTCCAAAATCTCGTTGACAGTTACTACCTCATCAAGAATACATCTACCCGACACAAAAGCGGTTTGCTCCGCCGAGACAATACTACCAATCACCTTCTTAAGACGCCCTGCCAAAATATTTGCAAGAAGCTTCTGAAAACAATCACATCTACTATCGCAATCACAATTTAAACTATGAATAAAAATAATTAACATCTCAACATTATATTTTATAATTGCTTAACTACTTAATCAAAAGACTGACAAAATATTGAATATAGAGTTAACAAATTATGATTTGAGTTTGAAGGGATTCCCAAATTAGAAGAGGAGTTATATTTTGTATAAGTTATGGGTCGTCCAAAGGCCCAAATAGCGAAGACCCAATCTGTCTTGAATTCACTTCATTTAGTCTAAGATATAAAGTTAGTACTCACAAGAGACAAGGTATATTTTTCTGATCTCCATTTTTTATTAGACTTATCTAGAATTTTGAACTGACTTGGGCGTTATAGTGTTAACCATGTAGGTTCACTATGTGTCGTTGTCACAGAGGTCAACACTATCTGTTCAAGACATCCAATTCACTAACTATATTCATATTTGGTTTCTGAATGGAACAATGGTGTCGTCTATGAGAACTTATTCCTATGATTTCCATGATTTCAGATCCAATCTCCGATTTACTTGTTCGTAACCTCCTCGGGTCACCAAATTAAGATCATTCATAATTGAATATGGAGATTTGTTGCATTCGATCAAGTTGGTTGTCATTTCAGCTAAGATTTATCAGATCACTAGATCCCTGATTTCTCTTGGGAACTCCAAAAAGAAGAGGAACAAATGATCTTAAATCCAAATCCAAATTCACACCAAAAGCACTGGAATATGAAGAAAAATTCTTTAGAGATCATGTTGAGGGTTCATGGTCCATCTTCCGATCTAATGTCACATCTATATCTCGATGCCAACGTGGTACTCCCCGTGGCGGCGACGAAGACACAACGAGTTCATTATTAACGAACGACACATATATGGTACCAAAATACCTTCTATAGGTGCTAAAGGATTTATGAACATTGAAAGAGATATCCTCAAGCCAGACTCAACAAGTCAGGGTGGCACAAGCTTATTATAATGCATTTTTTTCCATTACTTAGGTCAGGAGAACACTTAATCTCGATGGCCGCCTTCTTGTAAACTACCCCTTCTATGTGACCTCAACCATTGCATCAAGAAATAGATTCAATCAAAGAGCAAGAATGTTGAACAAACTATAGCCTACAGGCGCCTGACAAGTCACTACTATAAAAAACACACTTAACATTGAACATGAAATGCATTTAACCTTGGATACAAAAGCGAGATAACAAAGGGCATCATGAAAAGCTGCCACTTTACCTCTCGGTTATTTAAAAACCGAGGGATAAAGTTATCTGCACATGGGTTCGAACCCCAGCAACTGCATGGTTATTATTTTCAGAACTGGATCACGCACCCATTATTAAGTCTGGATTTGGTGTAAAACTGATGTAATAGCATAATATTTTTACCTCGATTATAAGTAAAAATCAAGGGGATAACATTATTTTTTTTATTTTCGTTTATATTACCGAACCATATCACATAATATAGAACCATATTTTTCAGATTTCTGAAATAGAAACATTGTACATTTTGTCAATTTCTCAAACAGAAACATTGTACCATAAATATTCATTGTTTACACCAAATGCAAAGTCAAAATGGCACACACTTTATAATTTTATAACCAAACTAAAACAAATTATTAACAAACAAAAAGCAATAACCAAAATGGAAAGTCTTGTAGGTTGTCCAAAAATTTTATGCTAAGATTGGTCATTGGTCGTTAATAACCTATAATTTGAACAACATTTGAAACCAATTAGGATAATCAATAACAACATTAAATCTTTAGTAAAATGAATAAAAATGAGTAAAATGAATAATTTTAAATTACTAAGTGATATAAAACATTTACTTACTACTTTTAATATATCCCCTCTTTATGATCACGACGAATATCATGCATATAATCTGAATCATTTTCTTCAGATGAATATGTACATGTTCTGCGAAATAAGGGGGCTCATAATTAAAATCTTGATTTTCATTGGTACTATTAGGAAGATATTTTCCGTGAAGAAAAAATGACCATCTAGTGTTAGAAGGATCAGTGACATAAAAAACTTGTTTTATTTAGATTTCCATGACGAATGATTAATTCTTATAAGTTTCCTTTCGAAGATCAACCCTTGTGAATCCTAATTCATCGGTTTCTACATCAGTGTTACTGTCAGTCCATTTGCATTTAAATAAAGGCACTTTAAAAGCAACATAGTCAATCTTCAAAATCTCATTAATGACCCCAAAGTACGCCCTAGATGCTAGTACATGATTGTTATCTTTGGAACTAGAGAAGTACTTGGATTTAGCTTCAACCATAACCCCATTATTTTTCATAGTACCATGATCATCCTTTGATTTGGTATAGAATAAAAATTTAGTAATGTTGTATGTGCTCCAAGTAATTACATTAAACTTACACTACTAGAAAACTTCATTTTAGCTGCGAATTTAGCCTCGGCCACCGACACCGAGGCTAACTAGCCTTGACAAAACTCAAGCTATTCAAACGCAAAAAAAAAAAGTCATTTTAAAGTTCTCTTTTACAATTATTTTTATTTAATTCATTAGACATGGTTTGGCCGAGGCTAGATATTTTTTAATTTTTGAATTATTTTTTTTAAATATTAGACACAAGGATGAGCCGAGGCTAACTATTTTTATTTTTTTCGAATATATTTATTTTAAATGATAGACGGATTTGAACACAGGACCTTCTGAATACTAAACAATACTTCAATCAACTCAGTTATCAAATTCAATTGAGAATTTTATTCGTAAATTTTATTTATTAATGATTTTGCTCCAATAATATCTCAAAATTCATTTTCCCACTCTTATTTTTCCTGTTTCTCTCTTAATTCCTTTATCCCATTTCTCCCTATTATACGAATTGAAATGTTCAGAATGAAGAACCCTAAAATTAAACCAAATAGATTTTCAAAAGAAAAAAACCCCTAAAATCAAACAAAATCGATTTTGTATGGTCCTTGAGAGATCATCTCTTCGTTTTCATCTTCAAAATCATCGATTCCCATCTGCAAGATCATCTCTTTGTTTTCATATGTTGAAGGAAGTTTAGAAGATAGAGCTGCAAGTGCTTCCAAGAGTCATAGTCAAGCAGAGAAAAGACGCAGAGATATAATCAATGCTCAGCTTGCTAATCTCAGAAAACTTATTCCTAAGTCTGATAAGGTAGAAGAATTTGTTTGTGTTATTTTCCATTTTAGGTTAGATTTTGTTATGTTTTTCATGCAAGAAAATGGAATTAGCCACTAAGAGAAAAACTATGTGATTATGATGTTTTGCATTCAACTCATAGATTTGAAGTTTATTGTTTGTTTGTCTTTTATTTTTGTATAAACTTTATTGAATCCAACCCTAACTGAGATTTAACACAATCCTCGCTCTCAACTGAATTGAAATTGGATTAATTAACAGAGCCTAAGCTTCGGCGCGACGGTGTTGGTTAGAGACTATAGCGAGGCAATCAGAGAGAATAAAGTTTGTTGAACTCATGTTTGTTGCTGTTAAAAACTCATCACCATGCTAAATGTTTGGTTGTTAAATGGAAGACTGTCATTAGGGCAGTATGTGCATGTTATTTCTTTTTTGTAAAAATGCTGATATATGCCTTTGAAACATAGGGTGAGTTGAGGATTAACATTGTTATGTTGAACTCATGTTTGTTGCTATCAAAACTATTTCTCTTACTAACCTGTTAGTGAAAGGACAGCTACCCCATCATGTAGTTTTTGACTAGTTTGAGTGATTTGGACATTGTAATTTATAATGTGCTGTCATTTTGTTTTGAGGTGTGAGTTTGTTCAACTCATGACAGTTGCTTTTAGATTGTCTCTAGGGTAATCACTACTAGAAAACTGCATTTTAGCCTCGAATTATTGCATCATGACTGTTGTTATTCTAAACCGCTCAGGGGGAAAATCATGACTTGTTATTCTCCCCTGCTGTTAGAATTAGTGGATGTTGTTAGTGTAGTACTTAGTGCATTGTGATTGTCTAGACCTGAGAAAGATTCAAGTCTAAAATGTTGTGTGAATTTTCTGTTTTTAATAGCACAAAAATTTACATAGATATAGCTTGTAAAATCATAAACAATTGTAGAATCAAAAATATGGTTACTAGTAGTGATGATTCTGATTCCTAAGTTTTTACCAAATAAGTTAATATGTTTCAATAATGACAACAGGATATTGTCCCCCTCAAGTTAGATAAATTCATTTAAGTTTTATTATTTCAATTAATTTCTAGATCATGGTTGATTAGTTACCAATAGTACTTCTTTTTAGACTTGAATCTACTAAAAGTGTTATTTCAATTGAATGGCAGCAGGATATTGTCCCCCTCAAGTTAGTACTTCTTTTTAGTCAATTTCTAGATTAAATCTACTGACAGTGTTATTTTAGAGAATTTTTCACTCATATGATAACTACTTCTTTCTAGATTAAACCAATAGAGAATTTTTCACTCATATGATAACTACTCATATGATAACTACTTCTCTTTATTTGATGATCTTGTAGAACTTTGAATCAGAAATTTGATGAATTTTCAATTTTAATTATGAAATTGAGACTAATATGTGTAAAGTATGGTTTTTGAAGATTGTAGATTGTTTATCAGGTTAAACTGTGTGCGAGTGAGAGATGGAATCACATCATGTGGTTGAATGGAATGAAGTGCGAAAGATTGCTATAAGTGTTGACCTTGTTGATTGTTTTTTTGGTTAATGTCTCTCACTTAGTAAATATCAGTTATGTGTTAAATGCGGGTCATGTTCTATTCAAATAGTTACTACCAATGACATTTAGCCTCTCAGTCCAGTTCTTGGACTGTCTTGTACTCTTGTTGTATAAAATTTGTTTACCTATCAAATTGAAATTTATTTACCTAACAAAGGGAGTTTGTCTTATTGATAATAAGTTAAAAGGAAACTGTCATGCAACCTGCCTGCTTTGTTTAGCAAATTATTTGACAGCTTTATACAACTTATTATCAAACACATGGTTGTGTTGTTTCATTGGATCTTGTTATTTTAAAATCTTTGTACAAAATCCTATGTGGTGTATTATATTGAGTTGTGTGTTTCTATAATGTCTTCACTTCAATTAGTTAAGAAAAATGGTAGTTATTTATTGTGAATTTATTCAATGTCCCACTAAATTGCATTTTACTGACTTTGTGATGCTATCCCACTATTTATATTTCAAAAAAGTGGACTCCTACAGGTCGGCGTCTCATTATCGGCTCACAAACCGGAGAATTTACTCTTTGGAATGGACGGTCTTTTAATTTTGAAATGATACTTTAGGTACATAACTTTAATTATTGTCTTGATGTTATTACCATAGTATTCAGTAACTAAAGACTGTAAGAAGCTGACGTTTGGATTCCAAACATGTGCAGGCTCATGATCAAGCAATCAGATCCATGGTCTGGAGTCACAATGACAACTGGATGGTCTCTGGTGATGATGGGGGGGGGGGGCAATAAAGTAAATATTTAATTTCATATACCATGTGATTTCTTATAAGCTCCATATTTACATATATTGAATTAGATTTTGTGTTTAAAGGCACAAATCTAATTATAAATATTGATATTTGTGGGTCAACTTTCTAGGTATTGGCAAAACAACATGAACAATGTTAAAGCCAACAAATCTGCTCATAAAGAATCAGTCCATGACTTGAGGTAGATTTTTTTTATATTTTAAAATATTATCTAAAAAAATAAATTTTATAACATTGTGTGGAGGAAAGGTGCTGTAATTCTTTCATAAACAGTTTCTGTAGGACAAATTTGAAGTTTTGTTCGTGTTCTGATGATACCAGAGTTAAAGTTTGGGATTTTGCACGCTGTCAAGAAGAGTGTTCATTAACCGGTAATGTGCTTTGAATGGACCAAATATGAGAATGAGTTTTCTATCTCTAATCTGTACAGGCCAGATGGCGGGAAAGGTTTCCCGTCTCTTCTCTTAACTGTTCAACTTATTATTATTACTTGTCTCTTGTAAATAGTTAGATTTTTTGTGCAAAATTTTTACATATTTCTATTTTCCATGATTATTCCTCTTGAATTTCATACTTTTACTTTTTACTTTAAGCCAATCAATTTGATGAGTATGATTATGCAAATTTCTTGTAAAATAAGTTCATAAATATAAATTTTGAATTCCTTGAATCTATATGCTTTGTTTATATTTTAGTTTCCCCATTTTTATGAACTAACCTTAGAGTTATTATTGTGGCATTTGAACTCATCCAGGCCATGGTTGGGATGTGAAGAGTGTTGACTGACATCCAACACAATCTCTATTAGTATCAGGTGTTTTAAATATCTGATAATAAAATTTATTGTGGTTGTGAGATTCAATAATGTGCAATAATTATCCAATGAGATTTTCACGATGCAGGTGGAAAAGACAATCTTGTGAAACTTTGGGATGCTAAAAGTGGGAAAGAGCTTTGCTCATTGTAAGTGTTAACTTAAGATCTGATGTCTAATGTGTAATATGTTGTGTTTATTTATTCATATTTAATTTTTATCTTACAGTCATGGCTACAAAAACACCGTGCTTTGTGTAAAATGGAATCAAAATGGAAACTGGATATTAACGGCGTCTAAAGATCAAATAATAAAGGTTGGTAAATGTGTGATGTTATTTAGCTGACACTAGGTTTGAAAATCTGGACTTGTGCTATAATACTTTGTGACAGAGTGCTACTAGTAGTAAAACTGAAATTGAGTCTGAATGATCTTTGACATATAATTTACCTGAAGATAGGTTAAGTTTGATTTGAAGGGGTTGATTAGTTTTATTGCTGGTAGTTGCTGGAAACTTCAATTCAACCTGCATTAACTATAGGTAATTTCCTTTGGAATCCTTTTCTAGGTTTTCTTGGAGTTTATTGATGTTAAAAACTTACTAGATGGACTGGAAGGAAGTCTCTTTGTTTTATTTTCCAAATCACAGTCGGATGCTTTCTTTGATGCTAAAAGGAGACTTAGTATTTTGTCAGAATCTAGAGTGAAAATGTTGCATCTTTCCAATGTGAACCTACTGGAGAGCTTCTTTTTGAACTCTTGTTTCATTCTTCTTCAAAGTTATCATTCAGAAGATCACCAAAAACACTACGTTCTGCTACATTCTCTATGCAAGACTATCTTGATCCAGTTTCAAAGCTCTCCATTGAGAAATGGTTGGAGTTGGTGCCAAGATATGGTACTAATAATACGAAGCCAATCCTGTTATGAGTAGTCATCTCATTTACTGTTCCAGTTCCTGACCCATACACACTCCAATTGACTCAATCTCGTGCAGTGTCCAAAAATACATGTTTCTTTAACCTTCTTGTCAAGCCTCAACATTCCAAGAGGTGGACTCATGTCACAGATGAAAGTGGCACCAGAATCATCAGACTGCAAATGAGGTAGATCATTTTCTTATGTTGTGTATGAGTTGAGGTATTTTTCTTATCATTGAAAGACTTGTGTCATTGCATTTGAATGATCTCTAAACCACCCAATGCTAGTTTTACTATCCTTTTATGGAGTATTTTACTATAACATGGTATATTACAATACAATGTATTGTTTTCAAAAATATAATGATCGTTTATTTTATCTCAAGTATTTGCCATATTAGAAGAGGAATAGTTTTCTTTGCATAATAAAATATTCTTGCAACATTTTAGAATTATTATGTGTAGACCTCTCTTTTTGAAAACGTTATCTTGAAAAGTTATTCTTGACTTTATTCTATATCCAATTTGCATTTTTGTTTTTAAGTTCTTACAAGTTTGTTAGGATTGAAATGGACACAAAGCTACAAACTTTATTCATGTTATATTCTCAGGTTTACACACCAATTACATGCTAATAGAAGAGTTGATTTCTTGTGGAAGTTGGAAGTGGTATTCTGGCTATATGGTCAGCACAGGTTGGTGCAAAGAAAGTGTATGTCGTGGAAGCTACTAAGATGTTCGAACTCGCTCGGCCACTTGTCAAAGCGAATAGTCTTGAAAATGTAGTTGAAGTCATTGAGGGCTCAATGGAGGATATTACCTTGCTGAAGAAAGGTAAGTTTTAGTCGAATAGGACACTTATATATAGTTGCAATGGCTAACGGTGTCAATGATGCAAAATAAGTTTATTATGTTTTACATTTTTTTTACATGTACTGTTAGCTTGGTCAGTTATGGTCATGCTTGCTGTTATGTTGTGCCGACATATATTGCAGAACAATAGTTATTTAATTTTTTCAACTTCCATTACACGATAGTGTTGTAGGCCTATAGTGTTTCTATTTAGAATGTATTGGTTAAAATGTTAAAGTAGAGAAAGAAACCTTCAGTAAGTTTAACATGTTAAAACTCTAGTAGTGTTATTGCTACTTCAAATCTTGCAGTAAATGGAAGAACTTGAGAAACACAGTTTTAGAGAGAATGAATATTCCTGCATAATTCATTGAATCTTTAGGAAATGATTACAAGATAAAACTAAATACATGAGCTAGGTACTTATATGATAATAAGAGGTTAAGTGAGTGTCTGACAAATTCAATAATTCCAAACTAACTTTACAGTCTGTAACTACTATAGCTCTTATGTTTTTTTTTCTGTTTGGTTATCTCCCAATTGATGCATTACGTGTAAATAGTTCAAAATTGAAGCAGTGTCAATATCTCTTCTCTGTTTGGATATTTCAAATGTATTTTTTTGACATTATTCACTCACTTAGAATGTTGCACATTTTTTACATTACTCCTCATTTGTTCATGAGTTATATCGCCTTTAAGTTTACATATTACAATGTTTCAATTACTATGATCAGAATGATGCATTGTTTTCTTATCATTTGTTTGCTGCAACTTAGGGTCTTAATTTCTCGCAGTTGTCGATCCACTTTCCTGACATGGATGAATGATCAAAATTTGAAAAGTCGTAAAATTTGTGTAGAACTATTAGAATTACCAAGAATTTGTGTAGGACTATTAAAATTACCAAGAATCAACAGGGTCAAGCTATTTAATTTTGTTGACTTCTATAATTTGAATTTAGCCTCGGTTAGGTTGAAGTTAATTATTTTGTTGACTTCTGGTGTTTGACTTTAGCCTCGGCCAAGTCGAGGCTAAATATTTTGTTGATGACCTTAGCCTTGAAGTATTTGAGGCTAAACATCTTTTAGCCTCGACCAGGCCCATGGCTAAATATATTGTTGACTTATGAAGTTTTACTTTAGCCTCGACCAGACCTAGGCTATTTTTTTGTTGACTTCTTTATCTTGACTTTTAAGCGTTGGCTTTAGGGTAGCCTCGATTTATACTCGGTTAAACCGAGGCTAAATTAGACACGACACATTTGTGCCGAATCTAAATATTAGCTTCGATTGTTTTAGACTTCCCCCGACACCGAGGCTACACCGAGGCTAATTGTTTAGTAGCGTCTGTTTTTTTCCTTATAGCGTCGAAAAACGGCCGAGGCTAAATACAATATTTCTAGTAGTGTTAGGCATACATGAGAACCATTTAATTGTATCTGATGCACTACTCTCTTTAGAAACAATTTCATTAAATCAAATTATGAAAATTTTGTTATACTATGTCAACAACCATCTTACATTTATCTGGGGGAATTTATCCTTTATAAGACTTTTGTGAGCAGTCAAGTAGGTTGAACTTCATCTATGTTATTCAATATGTACAAATGTGCACGAAGAACTACATCTCGACCAAAAGTCTTAACATTTAAACCTTGAGTACCTCTACCATCATATCTTTTATCATGACGAGACTCGTGAATTTCTGTAGAGTTTTCTTATGACAAATAGTTTGTACAAAACTCAATAGCTTCTTCTATGATGTATTGTAACACCCCAAATTCTTGAAATATTTATTTAATTTATTTAAATATGAATATTTGCATTTTTGGTGATTTTCGGTGGTTGGTGGGAAATATTGAGAATTAAGAATTTTGGGTTATTTATTTAAATAATAGTATATAATATGAATATATTGGTATTACTATTAATTTAAATAAATATAAGTTAACTAAGGGAAAATTGGACAATTGAGGAGAAGTTAGTGAAGGTAATATTGGAAAGCCCAATTTTAAGGCCCAAGGTTAGGTTTAACAAAAAAGAATTGTGATGGGATTAGGATTCATTTTGTTAGACCGTGAAAAGAATTGAGGCCAGAGCTCTGAGGAAGAGGTTTGAGGCAAAAGTTTCGAAAGGTTTTCTGAAAGTCAAAGAGAAGGCTTATAGTCGGCAATTAAGGTATGGGGAGTATTACCTTCATTATTTTCAATGTATAATTTTAATGTATTTAAGGCCGATTTAGAGGTTTAAAGGATTTGAGGTTGATTTATGAGATAAAGGGAATTTGGCCTTCATGGCCTAAATCTATTATTGAGATTTTAACCGTAGGGATTTGAACTGATGGTCTGATAGGCTGGAGGCCGATCTAGGTTTTGAAGGAAATTAGGCCTTCGTGGCCAAAACTCTGATTTGACATTTGTCTAACCCGATAGGGTAATTAGATAGTGAGAAACTCTAATGATTATGGTGTAGTTGTAAGCAGTTATGGGAATTAGAGCATGAATATGATACGGGATTGGCCTAATAAGTCGTAGATTTTGTGCCTTCATCACTGTAAGACCTTAGGGATGATTTAGGGATATTTTTGGGTTATTGAGGGGGTGAACCGTGAGACTTTTGGGTTGATTTTAGGTTCTGGTGCGTAACAGCGTTTTGATGTCATCGCGTGTTCGTACAGCAAACGAAGCTTGTCCCAGACTCGTATAGTGAAGAATCCTTCGCACAACGAATAAACTAGCCCCAGACTCGCACAGCAAACTTGCTAGCGAACGTAGTAGAGTTTCCCGAATTCTGATTTTATGCAATGATGCCTTGATGTTTTGATGTTGTGATTTCCTTGACAAATTAATATGAGTATGACTGTGAGTTCTATGTGATTTGTACATGATTATATGATGAGTTATATGATGTATTAATTGATGAACTATGATGATAATTCCATGAGTTTTGATGATTCTATGATGACATGATATATGATAATGATGTAATGATGATGAGCTATGATGGTATTCCCATGAGTTTTGATGATGCTATGATGCCATGATATATGATGATGATTGTGATGATAATGATTTTGAGGAATGATGATGCACCTATGATGTTATTATGATGATGATTATTGACGTGTGCATTCGGGCATCGGTTCAGGACCTCGATTTCTTTGGCTTCAGTCCCATTGTGCAGATGTGAGGTATTTTGATGTGCTCTGATTCTCGAGTAGAATCGATCCTATTGATGGGGATCTATGGAGGGTTGATGGCCCAATGTCCATTGAGATTTGATGATTGGTACCACATGCATTGAGTCTTGTTGCATTTGCATTTATGAGATGATCTTGAGTAATTTATGATGTCGTGGCCTTTGATGTCCATTGATGAATATGACGATGTTGAATATGAAAATGATGCCATTTTATATATTGATTTCCTACATTAATTATTATGAATTTTTTTACTCACCCTTCCTGTTTGAATGTTGTCTCAACGTGGGTAACGTGCAGATGACCAGGTTTAGCTGTGGATGTCGTCGAGGATCTTTTCGGAGTTTTAAGTTGTTGGCCACTTTGGTTAACGTAGAAGGTCTTGCTCTGTTAGTGTAACATCGGGTTGGGGTCTTTGAGTTAAACCATGATATATTTGATTTTATTATTTTGATTATGTTCCCGTATAAGGAAAACTTTGGATTATGCCTTTTTGAGTTCTGCTTCAATTTTTGATATCTTTTGGGAAAATCCGTTGTGTACGGAGCTTTGACCTTGATTTGAATTTATTGAGAAATGTACGCCCTTTGAGGTGATTTTTATTGAGTTTAACATTTTACTCTGATAAATTATATTATTTTTCCATAATATTTGTGGAGTAGAAAAGGGTGTTACATTAGTGGTATCAGAGCCTGGTTGGTCCGTTCGACCAAGTTGTCTAATGTTAATTGTTCCCTAGTATGCGACATATGTGTGAAAACACTGTCGGTACACGTTTGTTTTCTAACCTTTGTCTGCATAAGTGGGAATGAAACAAGTGGGGGAGAAGCTTATGCTTCTCCAGGATGCTTCAAGTGTGGAGTGGTGGCTCAGTGTGTCGATGAGCGCTCTTATAGTTTGGTAAAGATGGTTTATGCCCAATCATGATTTTTGGCGGTTTATTGACAAATTGAGGAACTGATCACCCTTAATCTCTTGTTGATAGTGGACGGAGTCATGTTTGAGGGGATAGACGTGTCTTGCAAGCTTAGATGGCGTGTGCAGTGAATTGTTTTGAGTTAAGCTAAGTGCTTACGAATTATTTTGGTGAGTCGGTGCAGGATGGTGCTGAGATGTTTATTTTGATGGAAAGTTTGAGTGTTAATGAAAGTGGGAAGTTGGTGGTTTTCCAGTTAATTATGATTGTCCGGAAGTTTTTCCTGATGAGATAAGTGATTTGCAGCCGGAACGTGAAGTGGAGCTTATGATCGACTTAGTTCCTGGAACTAGTTTGGTAGCGATGGCTCCATTCCATATGTCCACATAGGAATCGAAAAAGTTGAAGAATTAACTTGAAGATCTACTTGAGGAGAGGTTCTTTTTCCTGAGTGTGTCATCGTGGGGTGCACCAATTTTGTTAGTTAAGAAGAAAGAAGGTTATACGAGGATGGGTGTGGATTATAGACAAGTGAACAAGGTGACTATCAAGAATAAGTGTTCACTTCCAAGGGTTGATGATTTGATGGATCAGTTGGTTGTTGCCAGTGTGTTCAGTAAGATAGATTTGAGATCTGGGTATCATCAGATTCGTGTGAAGGCTGAAGATATTCAAAAGACTACTTTTAAAACAAGGTATGGACATTATGAGTATTTAGTGATGCCATTTGGTGTGACAAATGCACCACGTGTATTTGTGGAGTATATGAACGGGATTTTCCATGCTTATTTGGGAAAGTTTGTGGTTGTATTCATTGATGATATTTTGATATATTCGAAAAGTAAAGAGGGTCGTGCTGAGCATCTTAAAATTGTGTTATCAGCGCTGAAAAAGGAGCAGTGGTATGCAAAACTGTCAAAGTGTGAGTTTTAGTTGAAGTAAGTGAGCTCCTTGGTCATGTGATCTCGAGTAGAGGTATTGTGGTTGATATGTCGAAGGTTGAAGCTGTATCGCAATGGGAAGCTCTAAAACCTGTTTTTGAGATTAGAAGTTTTCTTGGGTTGGCAGATTATTATCAAAAATTCATTGAAAGATTTTTCCAAGTTATCTTTTCCATCGACGCGGTAGACTAGGAAGGTTCAAGCTTTTGTTTGGATGCAAAGTGTGAAGAAAGTTTCAAGAGCTTTTGAGAAGGCTGTCAACATCTCATGTTTCGATTTTGCCAAATCCGACAGAACCATTGTTGTATATTGTGATGCTTCGTTGATGGGATGAGGAGGTGTGTTAATGCAACATCAGCAAGTTTTAGCCTATGCTTCAAGGCAACTTAAAATGCATGAGAGGAATTATATGATGCATGATTTAGAGCTGGTGGTTGTTGTGTTTGTGTCGAAGCTTTTGAGGCATTATTTGTTTGGTTCGAGATTTGAGATATTTAGTGATCTTAAGAGCTTAAAATATTTGTTTGATTAGAAAGAGTTGAATATGAGGCATAGGAGAATGGCTTGAACTTCTGAAGGATTATGATTTTGAATTGAGTTACCACCCTGGTAAGGCTAATGTTGTAGCTGATGCATTAAGTAGGAAGTCCTTGCATATGTCGATGCTTATAGTTCGAGAGTTAGGACTGATTGAACAATTTCGTGATATGAGTTTAGTTTGTGAAGAGACTTCTTATGGAGTTAAGCTTAGTATGTTGGAGCTTACTGTCGCAACTGCGAAAAACACCCGGCGAAAAACAGAAGAGCCGACACCTTTCGTTATTTATCCCAAAGAGAGGGATAGGAAACGATCGAAAAAACCTAACAAAAAGGGAAAAGACAAGGTCATTGCAACAAAGTCCTGGATTCGGGAGTCGGATACACAAGGGAAAGGTATTATCACCCCTCACGTCCGTCGTACTCGACGAGATCCACGCTTTGTTGTCTATCTAAAAGGGTGTGTTGAAACTATCTATGCTAAAGGTCAAGGGGCAAAAGAAAAATAAAAGAGACTCGGCAGAGCATCACCGCTCTGTGCCTACGTATTCCCTCGTGCAATGGGAAAGTCAGAGTCAACGTAGTTCGGCTAACTACAGGTGAAAAGGGGGGAAGATTGCTCGCCAAGGCATCGTGTCTTGTGCCTACGTACTTTCATCTGGTATGAAAGATCAGAGCAAACGTAGTTCGGGCTAAAAATACCACAGGTTGGTTCAAAAGTTTTTAGGCCCGAGTAGGGTTAACAAGTAGTTCTAGCAGTTGGTGTATGCAGCTCGACCATTGGAGACTTAGGCATTACCGTTTGCGGTAGAACTAAGAGTTAACAACACTCTTTTATCTGAAAAGATTTTCCTCGATTAAGATCCCGAAGGATGAAAAATATTTGAAGTGCTTTTGTGTTTTTTATAGAAGAAGTGTTTTGGATTTGATTTGTAACTCATGTCGCACTAGAGACTATGACCTAGGAGCGAATGCGTCGCATATCACCCAAAAGGTGTATACTAAACACTCTAGGCAATTGAGAGGAAGCCACTCAATCACCATTCCCCAAGTAGCTTAAGGCTCATAGTGTACAACATTTGTTATTCTTTATTATGTGTTTTATGAGTGTTTGAAGATGAGGAGAAAGAGGACCTACTAAAGAGAGACTAAATCAATCCTAAAAGTTGTCATGCAAAGTGGACTTAAAGTTGGGATACAAAAGGGAACTACCTAATGTCATCATGCTTGGATTGAACACCTAATGTCTCTCCTACTCCCATCCTAAACGGAGGGACTAGGAACCCTATGAGGATCATGGCAAAAAGCACAAGAAAGCACCAAGTAAATTCAATCACAAATAAGAGAGGCATACATGAAAATGCAACACTTAGAATGATGGGAGGGAGGAAAAATGTGTGGGGCAGCAGCCGCCACAAGCTCATCTTGACCTCAACAGCGATGCAAGAATGATGCAAACATGGAAGGGAAAGCCATAGATGGAAACAAACAAACATGCAAAGAGTCATCACTTTGAACCACATCCATAAGTATGCATCCAAGTGGAAAATGAACACAAGTATCAACCAAATCATGATCAACCAAACAAAAACAGTGGCAAATACCAAAAACATTTTGTTCTTAATGCATCATATCAATTTATGAAGATTCGAAGTGAAACGGTATGCGAACAATCAAACAAAGTAGCAAAACAGGCCTGTCAGCACAGTGTTAATTGGTTAACCCCCAGGGTTAATCGGTTAACACACTGTTAACGTTTGAAAATTTTGAAAATTTGAACTGGTTAATCGGTTAACCATACGCATTAACCGATTAATGCTTTGAAAACTTTGAAAAATCTGAAAATTTATGATGGTTAATCGGTTAACCATATGCGTTAACCGATTAACACTGTATTGACAGCAGAAAACAACAAAGCAGAGTCACTTTTCAACAGCTTATCACTTCTCCAAACATGCCAATGATCACATAATCACTTAATCACGAAATTTAACCAACAAATCATGATTCCAACAGCATGTATACAGATCCAAACAGCATCAACACAGATCGTATGAATCAAAATGCAGCAAATCAATCAAAATGAAAATCATCATGATGAACATGTAATTAAGCTAAAAAAACAGAATCGGATCAAGAATTCCCAACCTACGAAGCGGAGATTTGCTTCGGTTAATATTGATTTGCTGGAAATGAGTAGATCGAAGCAAGAACCCGAAATACTTCAAGATCCAAGCTAATCCTTGTAGTAGAGATGGAGATCCTTCAAGATTAAGCCAAATTGCTTCAAATTATCACTTCTAACTTCACTTGAAATTTCAGATCTAAATTTGCACGAAAATTGAATGAAGAAACTGATCCAATGGAGATGATAGATGAAGGTTTAAGCTCAAGAATTAATGGATTCCAATGAAGAATCAATTAATTCAATGGAGGAAGAGCTTTGGCGAGGGTTTTGGAAATGATGAAATTGAGAGAGAATTGAGAGAGAATTCTGAATTTGAAATGGGAATTATGAGAGTTAGATGAATGTGGTTTGGTGTGAATCACTTAAGTACTCTTTTGGCTTGGATCCAAAGCAAGGTTTGGAGAGTGGATTGGAAAATTTGGAATGGAATTAGAAGTGGGATTTTGGAGGGAATTGAATTAATTTGAAAACTAATCCAAATTTCAAAATGGTTCTAGATCCTTCCCAAGTGTAAAATTGAATTTTCGAATGACCAAAATTGGACCCCAAATGGCTCTGCATTGAAAAATCACATACAGAGGCAAAAATCACATTGGTTAATCGGTTAACCATATAGGTTAATCGATTAACCCCTTTAAATTTTTGAATCTGGGCTGATTTTTCATTGTTTAATCGATTAACCATATAGGTTAACTGTTTAACACCTTCAAAATTTTGAATTTGGCGCTTTTTGAAGGGAAACCTGCTCGTTTGCCCATTTCTTGCTGTTTCGAACCCTGTTAAGCTTCTGGAATGTGTTATGGAACATTGTAACCATGGAACTGCTCATGATAGCCTGAACGCCACTTTCTCGGCTAAAAATAACCTGCAAAATAAAATAAAATCGGTCACCCGACCACTGGGCAAAATACATGGCGCCTGATACTCGCCGCTTTGATTGCTTGCACTGATAGTGAATTATGAACCACACGAAAACCTCGATCCCTTGTCTCAAGGACAAATGCTATGCAATATAGAAATGCAAAATAATGAAGAAATGAAACATAAACCAAGCCAAGGAAAAGGTTGGGAAAATTTTGGGGTGGAACAGATGCCCCTATTCAAACGACTTGGACCTGACTGGGTGAAAAAAGAACGACTTTCAAACAGTCAAGGTAAAAGACGGTTGAATACCAACAAACCCGGAAATTTTCCAACCGCAGAAAATAAAGCTGCAAACTTGGATTGGGGACGAAATCTTCAGAGATAATTGCTCTGATCACGAACACACTCCGCTGGGGAAAAGAGGAGTTTAACCAAACAACTCTGGCAGGGAAAAAGGAGAAACTTAACCAAGTAACTCTGCTTAGGGAAAAATAATAAGATGAACTCGTCGATCAAAATTGTGTCATGGTCTGAAAAGTAACACTTCAAGTTGTCGGAATCTGGATATTCAACGAACAAAATGAGTTAATGAAATTTGTCGGAGCCTGAACACTCAACGTAGGGACCAGAGCCTGGATGCTTAACATAACAAGCAACTTCACTGGGGATTTATCAGAGTCTGGATACTCGACAAAAAATTGACCGGATCCTGGAAGCTCAACGAACAAAGTATTACATCCCGAATGGGAAATTCACCGGAGTCTGGATACTCAACGGAGAAGCCGGAGCCTAGATGCTCAACGTAAAATAAGGAATTCATCCTGAATTGGAGATTTGCCGGAGTCTAAACACTCAACATAATAAACCAGAGCCTGGATGCTCAATGTAAACTTGACCAGAGCCTGGATGCTCAACGTTATTGAAATCACGGAAATTTCGCCGGAGTCTGGATACTCACCGCGCAAGAGAAATTACCGCATATTGGAAATCGGTCGGAGTCTGGATACTCAACGTAATAAATCGGAGCCTGAATGCTCAACAAAAATTGACTGGAGCCTGAATACTTAACGGACAAAGGAGATCGTCACCATATGAAACTTACCGGAGTCTGGATACTCAATGAAACAAAAGAATATACCATAAATTAGAAATCCACTGGAATCTGAATATTCAACGGAGAAGGAGTACAACCACAAAACTTACCAAGGTCTGGATACCCAACTGACTTTACCAGAGTCTAGATACTCGACGGAAAAAGAAATACGTCACGAATTGAAAATTTACCGGAGTTTGGATACTCAACGGAGAAACTAGAGCCTGCATGCTCAACAAAATAAGCCGGAGCCTGGATGCTCAACGAAGATTTACCGGAGCCTGGATACTCAACGAACAAAGAAATACTCATTAGGGTCTGTATACCGTCGAAGTTTTAAGAATACCATTTCAAATTGTCGGAGTCTGAATACTCAACGAACAAAATGGATCACATCACGAACTGCCATGGTCTGGATACCATACAGGGCTAAGAAATACATCACACATCTGGAATTTTCCGGAGTCTGGATACTCAACGACATTGATCGGAGTCTAGATACTCAACGGTCGCAGAGAAAATATCACCAATATACCCATCACACTGTCTTTACCGGAGTCTGGATACTCGACAGAAAAAGCACAATAATACCAATCGTCGTGGTATGGATACCACAACCACCTTTACTGGAGTTTGGATACTCAACGGAAAAAGGAAAACCCCATCAACTGGGAATGGACCGGAATCTGGATACTCGACGGACTAAGGAACACTCATTATAAGTACCCATCAAGGTCTGGATACCAAATGAGTTCAAAACAACATGACCCGCTGAAATCCGAAGACACTGCTGGGGAATGATATAAGCCAGGGTCTGGATACCACACGGGCTACCGGAAATTTCCATGGTCTGGATACCAAGGGCAAAAAGATCAAACCTTTGGAGATAACACCTGAAACAAAGAGATAACAACATGGCCTATGTTTCACATGCATGTGTTTGAATATGGCGTAATGCTCCATACGAAATGGAAATGCTACGCATTTGGGTAGATGCTATGCACGCATGCAGATGCAACAAAACTGAATCAGCAAAATAAATGCTAGAGATACAGAAACCACCCTATCGGGGAAACAACCTACTCGTGCCAATGACAATTGGACTTATGCCAGGAAATGGGCCCTTGCTGGCCTCCTGCAAAGAAAATGTCGGGGTACCAACATCCTACTGGGGACGAATCTACCTAGGATGTAGATTACTCAGTGGGGAGAAAAAATCCAATCACGACTCACTGGGGAGTGCATACGAACATGCATTTTGCAGGGATTAAATATGCACCAACTGCCGAGGGAAAGCGTACACGCTACCTGAAGGTGAGAAAAAAACTTAAAAGGGGGGGGGGGGGGTGAATAAGGGTTTTAAAAGAATTTGGATGATAGAAAAATAACAGAGTATTTTTATCCTGGTTCGTTTGAACTCAAACTAATCCAGTCCACCCTACCAAGGTGATTTGCCTTTCTCAACAAGGACTTAATCCACTATATCAAACTTGATTACAGTGTAAACCACTAAGACAACTGTCTTAGTCTTCTCAAGAAATTATGACCACAACTTGGTCTTCTTAAGGAAATATTTTACAAAGATAAACTAACAAATTATGTTTAAGAAATGCTTCTAAAAAGTTATATCACAACAGTGATTTTTACACAAGTTATAGAACGAAAAATAAAAGCTTATTCTAGCTTGAAGAATATTTATAAGAGCTGGTTGAATATTATGTCAAGAATTCCGTCAACATTTGAAGTGATGATAATGCTTGCTTTTATAGTACTTTGAAATCCTTTCTCAAAGACTATGCAATCTGTGCATTCTGATCCTTTTGTCTACTAATGACTTTTCGTTTCTCAGAAGAGGAATGTTCTGACAAATCCTTTTTGTCTGAAATCCTGTGTCATACACGAATGGGGAAAGATCCGTTTAGGATAAGACAAGGAATATACCAACGGATCTTTATTTGAGAAGCATATTCTTCAACAACTTTGGAACGCCTTGCATCAGAACTTCTGATGATGTTCTTAGTTGTTCAGGTCAGAGTTAACTCAATCAGAGTTTCTCAATCAGAGTTTGCAGCAAAGTGCTTTAAGCGTGAAATCCTTATCAGAGCATACTTGCATATCAGAACTTCTGTACTTGCAGCGTTGAGTACTTTCAGAATCTTCTAAAGTTTTACGTATGTCCTTTGCTCAAGTTCTTCTTAGCTTCGCTCAGAGTCATTGTAGCAGATGAGAGTCTTCTGATATGTTGCTTCTGACGCTCAGAGCGTTTCCGTTCTTTGGTGTTCATAGGCGTTCTTGCTTCCAGAATAATATTAATTTTGATATCTGAAACAAATAAACACTTGAACAAAAATTAGTGTATATACATTCTCTATACAAAATTTCATTAATGTTATCATCAAAACAATGAGATATATTGAACATCAATCTGTGTTCTAACAATCTCCCCCTTTTTGATGATGACAAAACTATGGGAAATTTTGTTAACATAGAAAAGAAATATTACTCCCCCTGAGAATATTAATCTCCCCCTGAAATGAATACTTCTGAAAAGATAAAATACTTCCCTTTCAGCTTCTGTATTCTTTTCAACTTCAGAGGAAACTTGCAGATTCTCAGACTTTTAGTTCAGAGTTAATTCTTAGAATTTATCAGAAGAGAATTATTTGCTCTGAAATACTCAAAATATGATTATTTGAGATTTATCATGTATGAGTTGCCTTTGGTAACTTTTTATGTGAATTATCAAAATTACCATTTTCTCCCCCTTTTTGTCATATCAAAAAGAAAATCGTTTAAGAAAAACTTTAAGACAGAAAAAAATAACAGAAGAAAAACAATAAAGCAACAGATAAATTCAATCAGAGGAACATAACATTCATTCATTCAGAAAAGCATAACATCCATTCATTGATAAACAATATCCAAGACAAACAAACAGTCAGATAAAAACAAGTGCACACACAAACATATAAAAACTAAGAAGGATGAGAAGCCAACATCCTCAGAAGATTCGTTATCTCATATGTGGATTCGTCTTGTTTTGCCATCCATGTTTTGATCTTATCAGTTGTCTTTTCTGGTTTCACCATCCAAGACTTTATCTCTGTGTTGCTAGCCTTTAGTTCAGCAATCTGAGCATGCAGATCTTCGTCTTCTTTGTTCACTTCAGAGGATTCTGGAGAAGATGCAGAAGCAGAAGCATCATGAACGACCAAGGATGCAGAAGCATTCTGAATGACCATGTTAGCAGGTTGAGCAGAGTCTAGATTCTCAGAAGCAGGAGCATAAACTTCTGGAGCTACTACTTCAGAGCTAAACACTGCAGCAGTCTCAGAAGCAATCAATGCTTCAGAAGGAATACACACATCCTTTGCAGGTGTGTTTTCCAGAAGCAAGACTAGGTTTCTGCTGACTCTCATAAGAGTTTGTCTCATAGCCTCAGCAAACCTGACTTTGGCATCGTCAGTGCAGATCTCTTGAAGATTGGAAGCTACAGAGTCAAATCTGGATCTGAATCTTTGCCAGATAGTCTCAGAATCATCAGGATTCAAACTGGACATGCATTCCTTCTTGACAGTAGACAGCCACATGTTTAATTCCTTTTTAAACCCAGAAAATAAAGTACTAACATCCAACCTAGGTTTAGGTTTCAGATAGTTTTCTAGTGAGGGTGTTTTGGTGGTCTAAGAAGTGGAGGGTATGGAAAAAGAAAGAATATAATTAACAGGTAGGTATGCAGAAGGAGTATGGACAGATGAAGGTTTTGCAAATTGAGGTTCAGATGGTAAAGTTTCATGATCAGGGTCAGAAGGGATGGAAACAAGGGGTTCGATAATAGAAGAAATGAAATCTGAGCTATCAGAGTCTGTGGAATCAGATGAATCTGAAGAATCAGAAGATTCAGAAGATCTAGAGAGAACTGGATAGACAGTCATTAGAGGTTGAAGATCAAGAACCATTGGTTCAGGATCAGAGGGGATGGTTTTTGTTTGTTGTTGTTCAGAAGTTTGTGTTTCAGGTGGGGGAATTTCAGAAGTTTGGTTTTCAAATGGGTGTGGTTCATAAGTTTGTGGAGATGAAGTTGGGGTTTTATCAGGGGTAGATTTCTGATGTAAATTGAAAGAGGGTATGGATGGTACAGAAGATTGTGGTTCAGAGGGTTGTGGTTGTTGAGGTTCAGAAGATTGTTTTGGTTTAGGTGTAGAAAGGATTGGTTGAGAATGTTCTGGTTCAGAAGGAATGGGTTCAGAGTCATGAGTAGGAGAAGGTGAGGGAATAGGTTCATAAGAAGGGGGTTCATATGCTAGTACTTCTTTGACAGTTTCCAAAATAGAATCTAAACTAGAAGAATGAGGGTTACCTTTTTGTTTCTTGACCCGCTTTGGCTTTGCAGAAGCTGCCTCGCTAGAAGCTTTCCTCTTTGGCTTAGAAGATCCTTCTTCTGAGACTTTCCTTTTCTTCCTATGTCTGTTCCCATAGAAATCTGGTTCAGGTTCGCCTGCTCTATGAATCAGATGTTCTGGAATAGGAGTTCCATCTGCTAGGCAAGTTTTTATATAGGCGAGAATATATTCCCTTGGTTCATTAGCATGAAACAGAGGAAAATCATCTACTGGTATCCTTCTTTTGCTGACTTCTTCAGAGTTGATCTGATCAGGTGCAGAAGTGAGTTCTTCTACAATTCTCATCCTCTGAAGACTTTTCCTATTCAGAGGTTTGCCAACCACTGAAGCTAATTCTTCCTTCATTCCAGCTTTTGTCAGATGTTCAACCAAGCCATTCTCAGTCAGAGTATCTGAAATGAGGCGTCCCATAGGTATCCAGTTTCTCATCTTTTGATGCTTGGTTCTGACTTTTTCTCTAGATTGTTTCACATGAGTTCACAGATGATTGAATAGCAAGAAAGGCAGATCCACTTTGATGTCTTTGCCCAGACAATACATGAAGTACATTTGATCAGAGTTGATGTAATCAGGAGAGTTTGTAGACTTTTTATGATGAATGCAGCCCAGAAAGATCTTAGCCCAGATCTTGTATTGAACTTTTAGATCCTTTATCTTGCTGGAAGCCTCCCCAGAAGTAAACACTTCATTGTACACTTCATCCATATCCATACGATTTACTGGCAGATGAGTAACACCGTCAGATTCTTTATAACCTATCAGTTTGTGAATCAGATCTTCAGTGACAATGATCTCTTTGCCCAGAGTTGAAGACATGATGAACTTGGGGAAAACACTTGCATGAATCCAAAATTCTTTGACCAAACGAGGGTAAAATGGACCAACCAGTCTGTCAAAGTACTTTGTCCATCCTTGTGATAAAACTGTTGGACGTAAATCAAACCCATTCTCAGCGATACTTTCAAAACCCACCAAGAATTCACTTAAAACTTCCAATTGTTCAATGGGTGTGAGGAGTGTTCTAACTGGTTCTTTGAATGGAGTAGGACCCATTACAGAAGAAGAAACAACAGCCATAGCTGATTCAAGTTATTGAGAGGTTGATGAAGAAGTTGCCATTGTTGAAGACTTGAGATAACGAGAACTTCTTAGGGTTTTAGGTTTGGAAGAGAAGAGGAAACAATGGAGCAAGCAAAAATGCATAAACGTGAGAGAAAGAGTGTAAAGTGTGAAATGGTGTTGTGTTGTGGCATTTATAATGAAAACAATTAAGGAACACATTCAGTAATTAATGCATTTAATTAAATCAAAAGGTCACATCAAAAGAATAATAATTAAAAGCATTTAATGATTCTGACAAGCGTGGGGAGAAAACCGAGAATTGAGAATTCAAACAGTACCTCAAACGGCGTCTCATTGTATTACACTCCACCTTTTCAGATTTCGTGTGACACGTGTTTGATATAGATATGCCTCTGAATATCTTAAGAATAAGAAACTTTCAACAATGCTCAGATCTTCTGAGACTTGTTAGATCAGAGTTTCACAAAATAAATAATGTACTAAAAGAAATAATCAGAAAAATCACTTCAGAACATAGACATTATTCGTATTTCATCAGAATAAATTTTCTTCTGAATAATAGTTTTATTCTGGACAAAAATCCATACTAATATTCTTCAGAATAAACTTAAACCTATCTTTAGCAAGGGGTTTTGTGAAGATATCATCCTATTGATGGTTTGTATCAACAAAGTTCAAACTAATAATTCCCTTTTGAACATAGTCTTTGATAAAATGATGCTTAATTTCTATGTGTTTTGCCTTAAAATGCAAAATTGGATTCTTAGAAAGGCAAATAGCAGAAGTATTATCACAGAAAATAGAAATGTTACTCTCATGAATCTGATAGTCTTCTAGTTGACTCTTCATCCAGAGCATCTTATGCTACAACCAGCAGCAGCAATGTATTCTGCTTTTGTTGTTGATAGCGCTATTATGGGTTGCTTCTTGCTGAACCAAGAGATCATATGACTTCCCAGAAACGGACAGCTTCTAGAAGCACTCTTACGTTCTACTCTGTCTCCAGCATAGTCAGCATCACAGAATCCAACTAATTTGTATTCATCAAATCTTCTGTAACACAAACCCATGTTAGTAGTATCTTTTAGATACCTTAGAATCCTCTTAACAGCTGTTAAGTGGGATTCTCTAGGATCTGATTGGAATCTAGCATAAAGACATACACTAAAGAGAATATCAGGCCTAGAAGAAGTCAAGTACAAAAGAGAACCAATCATACCTCTGTAGAGCTTCGGATCTACCTTTTTACTTACCTCTTCTTTACCTAGTGTGCTTGTAGGATGCATTGGAGTCTTTGCTACCTTGCTTTCTGACATGTTGAATTTTTTCAGAAGTTCCTTTACATACTTTGTCTGATGTATGTAGGTTCCTTCTGGAGTGTGATTCACTTGAATTCCCAGAAAGAATCTGAGTTCACCCATCATGCTCATCTCGAATTCTGCCTGCATAGTTTGAGCAAACTCTTTTCCAAGCGTAATATTGGTAGTTCCAAATATAATATCATCAACATAAATCTGACAGACTAAGATGTCTTTCTTAATTGATTTATGGAAGAGAGTAGTATCAACTTTTCCTCTGACAAAGTTGTTTTCCAGAAGGAAATTACTCAGCCTCTCATACCAAGCTCTGGGAGCTTATTTTAAGACATAGAGTGATTTCTTAAGTTTGAAAACATGTTCTGGAAATTTTTCATTTTCAAAACCTAGAGGTTGATGAACATACACCTCCTCTTCTATGAAACCATTTAAGAAGACACTTTTAACATCCATCTGATACAGAGTGATGTTGTTCTGTGCAGCAAAGGAAATAAGCAAGCGAATAGATTCTAACCTTGCCACAGGAGCATAAGTTTCTGTGTAATCTATACCTTCTTGCTGACTGTATCCTTGAGCCACCAACCTAGCCTTGTTTCTGATTACTTCTCCTTGCTCATTCAGCTTGTTTCTGAAAACCCATTTAGTTCCAATTATGTCGAAACCATTTGGTCTTTGAACCAGATCCCATACGTCATTTCTGGTGAATTGGTCAAGCTCTTCTTGCATAGAAATTATCCAATCATTATTGTTCAGAGCCTCATCCACAGAAGTAGGTTCAATGATGGACACTAAACCAAACAGTGACATTCCAGAAGATCTGAGAAATGACCTTGTTCTGATAGGGTCATCCTTCTTTCCAATTATCATTTCCTCTATATGAGAGGCTTTGATTCTGGATGATCCTTTAACAATTGGTTCTTCAGAAATTGCCAAGCTATCCATATGAGCAATCAAGGGAGTAGCATCTGACGTTTCTTCTAGTGCTTTTGCTTGAGCTTTGTCTGCCTCTGATTCTTCAGAGTCTGTGAGAAGGACTTCTCTATCTACAGAAATTTCAAGCTGCTTTGGCTTTTGATTGCCAAGCTTATCGTCAAATCTAACATGAATTGATTCCTCTACCATCTGTGTCTCAGTATTGTATACTCTGTAGCCTTTAGAGCGTTCAGAGTATCCAAGCATGAAACACTTCTGAGCTTTAGAATCAAACTTGTTCAGATTTTCCTTAGTGTTCAACATAAAACATACACATCCAAAAGGATGGAAATAAGAAATGTTGGGCTTTCTATTCCTCCATAGTTCATAAGGAGTCTTCTCCAGAAGAGGTCTTACAGACACTCTGCTCTGAATATAACAAGTTGTATTCACTGCTTCTACCCAAAAATGTTTTGCCATGTTAGTCTCGTTGGTCATGGTTTTGGCCATTTCTTGCAATGTTCTATTTTTCCTTTCTACAACTCCATTCTGTTGAGGAGTTCTAGGACAAGAAAAATCATGTGCAATGCCATTTTATTTTTAAAAAATTTCAAAATATTTGTTTTCAAATTCTCCACCATGATCACTTCTGACTTTAACAATTTTAAATTCTTTTTCGTTTTGGACTTGTTTGCAGAAGTCAATGAATTCAGAATGAGACTCATCCTTGTGTTTCAGGAATTTTACCCATGTCCATCTGCTGTAGTCATCAACAATGACTAATCCATATTTCTTGCCTCTGATGGATGCAGTTTTCACTGGTCCAAACAGATCAATATGAATAAGCTCTAATGGTCTAGAGGTTGAATCAACATTTTTTGTTTTGAAAGAAGATTTTGAAAATTTTCCTTTCTGACATGCTTCATAAAAAGCATCTGAGTTGAACTTCAACTGAGGAAGTCCTCTGACCAGATTGAGCTTATTAATCTGAGATATATGTCTCATACTAATATGACCCAATCTTCTGTGCCAGACCCATTGCTCATCATTGACAGACAGAAGGCATTTTACAGTTTAAACTTTAAGTTCTGAAAGATTGATTTTGTAAATGTTGTTCTTCCTTTTTCCATTAAAGAGGATTGAGCCATCTTTTTGACTGACAGCTTTACAACATTTTTTATTGAAGATTATGTCATAACCATTGTCACTTAATTGACTTATGGAAAATAGATTATGTGTTAATCCTTCAACAAGCAAGACATTAGAAATGGAAGGGAGGTTACCATTACCAATAGTTCCAGATCCTATTATTTTTCCCTTCTGGTTCCCACCAAACTTCACGTCACCTCCAGGTCTACGTTCCAGGCTTTGGAACATAGACCTTCTTCCCGTCATGTGACGCGAGCAGCCAGAGTCCAGGTACCATGATTGGTGTTTCAACTTTGCTGCTAAGGATGTCTGCAACAAAAATCATTTTGTCCTTAGGTACCCATATTATCTTGGGTCCTCTGGGGTTAGTAGGTTTGAAATTCTTTCTGAATTTCTTTCCCTTAAGAGCATCCTTGTTCTGATGGAATTTTGGTTTATTAAACACAGGTTTGTTCTGATCAGAACGTGTGTGCTTAATATCATTTAAATGACCAAATTTGAAATGAGTATACAGAGGAGAATACTTGATGATTAGTTTATCAACAGGTTTTGGATTTAAATCCTTCCCAAAAGGCGATTCATATCCAATTCCCTTTCTGTTGTTTCTGCTTACGCCATAAATCATTGAAGCCATCTTGCTTCTATCTAGGCCTCTGGTCAGAAACTTCTGAAAGCTATAATCATACTCTTATAAAATGTTTTTAGAGCATGATATAGGATCTGAGTCAGGTTTCTGAGCTTTTTCTAAATCATTTTTTATTTTAAGATTGTTTGCTTTAAGCTCAGCAACTTCAGATCTCAGTCGATCATTCTCAGATACAAGACAACTTTGAAGCTTCTTGTATTTGAGTTTGATTTTGCTGTAGCTTTCAAGAATTTCAGATAAACTCTCAACAAGTTCAGCTCTAGAAAGTTCAGAAAATACCTCCTCAGAATCAGATTCTGATCCAGATTCAGCAATTTCTTCGTGGTCCTCCATGTCAGCCATCAGTGCTACATTAGCATATTCATCTTATGATTCTGATGAAGATTCAGAAGCATCTGAATCATCCCACGTGGCCATTAAGACTTTCTTCTTCTTTTCAAATTTCCTTCTGGGTTTCTCCTTCAGAAGTTTGGGACATTCATTTTTATAGTGGCCAGGCTCCTTGCACTCATAGCACACTATATCTTTCTTTCCAGATTTCTTATGTCCAGAAGAATCACCATGCTGATCAGATCTCTTGAAGTTTCTGAACTTCTTCTGCTTATGCTTCCAGAGTTGGTTTATCCTCTTGGACATCAAAGATAGTTCATCTTCTTCTTCTGAATATTCTTCAGAACTTTCTTCAATAACCTGCAAAGCTTTAGCAGATTTGTTAGATTTTAAAGCAACAGACTTACCTTTCGTCTGAAGTTCATCTTCTTCTAGCTCAATCTCGTGACTCCTTAAGGAATTGATCAATTCCTCCAGAGTGATCTTATTCAGATCCCGTGCAAACTTCAGAGTTGTCACCATTAGTCTCCACCTTGTTGGCAAGCTTCTGATGATCTTTTTGACGTGATCAGCAGTAGAGTAACCTTTGTCCAGAACCTTCAGACCAGCAGTTAGAATTTGAAACCTTGAGAACATAGCTTCTACAGATTCAGATTCCTCCATCTTGAAGGCCTCGTACTTCTGAATGAGCGCCAAGGCTTTTGTCTCCTTTACTTGGGAGTTTCCTTCATGCGTCATTTTTAGAGATTCAAACATATCAAATGCAGTATCTCTATTTGTTATTTTCTCATACTCAGTATGAGATATTGCATTTACTAGGATGGTTCTTGCCTTGTGATGGTTTCTAAACTCCTTCTTCTGTTGATCAGACATAGATTTTCTGTCAACCTTTTTCCCTTCATCATTAGTAGGATGAATATAACCATCAGTTACCAAATCCCACAAGTCAGCGTCATAGCCTAGAAAGAAGCTTTCTATTCTATATTTCCAGTAATCAAACTTCTCACCATAAAAAATGGGAGGTTTGGTGCTTATTTTGTCTCTACTATCGTATTTGTTGTTATATGAAGTTTAAGTTGAAGCTTCAGCAGCCATGATGAATAAAGAACAATGGATTAAGAGTTTTTCCCAACAGGATCTTTTTCTGTCACGGTTAAGTGAGAGCACTTACAGAACCGGAGCTCTAATGCCAACTGAAGGTGATAAAAACACTTAGAAGGGGGGGTTGAATAAGGGTTTTAAAACAATTTGGATGATAGAAAAATAACAGAGTATTTTTATCCTGGTTCGTTTGAACTCAAACTAATCCAGTCCATCCTACCAAGGTGATTTGCCTTTCTCAACAAGGACTTAATCCACTATATCAAATTTTATTATAGTGTAAACCACTAAGACAACTGTCTTAGTCTTCTCAAGAAAATTTGACCACAACTTGGTCTTCTTAAGGAAATCTTTTACAAAGATAAACTAACAAATTGTGATAATGTTCTTAATGCATCTTCTTCAACAACTTTGGAACGCCTTGCATCAGAACTTCTGATGATGTTCTTAGTTGTTCAGGTCAGAGTTAACTCAATCAGAGTTTCTCAATCAGAGTGTGCAGCAAATTGCTTTAAGTGTGAAATCCTTATCAGAGCATACTTGCATATCAGAACTTCTGTACTTGCAGCGTTGAGTACTTTCAGAATCTTCTGAAGCTTTACGTATTTCCTTTGCTCAAGTTCTTATTACCTTCGCTCATAGTCATTATAGCAGATTAGAGTCTTCTGATATGTTACTTCTGACGCTCAGAGTTTTTTCGTTCTTTGGTGTTTAGAGGCGTTCTTGCTTCCAGAATAATATTAATTTTGATATCTGAAACAAATAAACACTTGAACAAAAATTAGTGTATATACATTCTCTATACAAAATTTCATTAATGTTATCGTCAAAACAATGAGATATATTGAACATCAATATGTGTTCTAACACTACCTGCTCAGTCAAATGCATACCACTCTACCGAGGATAGAGATGCAAACTCCGCTTGCTGGGGAAATAGACTTCGGCTGGAGATAAGACGAATTTCATCCACACCTCTTTGCCCCGAGGGTAACGACCCTGCAAAACTGAACAAACATGCAGGATATCATACGCAAACGGAACTATCTCAATCATCATTCGTGATGTTGTTCAATTAATTCAAAATTTTAACAATTATTGGCCAAGGCCTGTAAGTTTATGTATGTGCAAGTTTATCAAAACATTGGGCATTTTTCACAAACAAAACAGTAAAAGTTAAAACCAAGCAAACAAGATACTGAATAACATATGTTTATTGATAAATGGCTTGTAAATAGGCAAAGTTTTACAACAAATGCAACCCTTGAAAAGAGGAAGCTGCGCAAAAACAATACAGATATGCACAGAAATATACAAAAGTGTACAGAAATATTAGCAATGTGGCACAGACAAACACCATGAGTTGATCTCTCTATGACTCGCCTGACCTTGATGCTTTCCCAATTCTTCGTCTTCAAAAGAGATTGATTCGGATAAACAGCCCTCAGGTCCTCCCAATCCACTAAGCAATGAAGTTCCAACACAGACCGCAGTCATTTGCTTTTCAATCCCTAACTTTTTCCAGAACCGACCTTTCGGGTTTTCGATTCACCGGGATACCCATTTTTGTCAAAGTCGCCTTTTCAGGTTTTCGACCTTGCGGGTTTACATCTTTTCATTTTTATCCCTAATTTTTGCCCGAACCCAATTCCTTTTTATGGTTCGCCGGGATGCCCCATTTTTGCCTGGATATTCTTTTTCTTTCCAATGGGTCTCTTTAAGCAAAGTATTTTTTAACTGCGTCTGTGTTCACAGGGGATGTAAAATCCTCACCATCCATGGTGGATAACAGCAAGGCTCCTCCGGAGAAGACCTTTCGAACGACATATGGACCTTCATAGTTGGGAGTCCATTTGCCCCTGTGATCTGATTATGGTGGGAGAATCTTTTTTAGCACAAGATCGCCCGTCTGAAAGCTTCAAGGACGCACCTTCTTTTTGAAAGCTTTCTTCATTCGGCTCTGATACAACCGACCGTATGCGATAGATGCTAGCTTTTTCTCAACCATCAGGCTAAGCTGATTCAATCTGTTCTTTATCCATTCTGCTTGACGTCGACCAGAACTCTTAAAGGAATCTCGACCTCCAATGGTAGGACAACTTCCATACCATATACCAGCGAGAAAGGAGTTTCCCCGGTTGATGTGTGTACCATCGTACGATAACCGTGTAAAGCAAAAGGCAACATCTCATGTCAATCCTTATAAGTAACAACCATCTTTTGCACTCTCTTCTTGATATTCTTGTTGGCCGCTTCAACAACGTCATTCATCTTCGGACGATAGGGAGATGAGTTGTGATGCTCGATCTTGAAACTCTGACACAATTCCTTCATCATCTTATTGTTTAAATTCGAACCATTGCCAGTAATGATTCGCTCGGGTACTCCATATCTACAGATGATGTCCTTCTTTATGAACCGGGCTACAACTTTCTTCGTGACATTGGCATATGAGGCCGCTTCAACCCATTTAGTGAAGTAATCAATGGCGACCAAGATAAAACGATGTCCATTGGATGCGGTGGGCTCGATCTTCCTAATCATGTCAATGCCCCACATGGAGAAAGGCCACGGGGACGCCATAACATTCAATGGGCACGGCGGTACATGAATTTTGTCTGCATAAATCTGGCATTTATGGCATTTCTTCGCAAATTTGAAAAAATCTGACTCCATGATTAGCAAATAATACCCTGCTCGTAGTAGTTTCTGAGACATGGCATGCCCACCAGCATGTGTACCAAAATTACCTTCGTGGACCTCTTCCATAAGCAACGTTGCTTCCTTTTCATCCACACATCTCAACAACACCAAATCATGGTTCCTTCTGTAAAGCACACCATCTGGGTTCAGATAGAAGTTACCAGACAACCTCCTCAGAGTCTTCTTATCTTGAGCCGAAGCCCTTGGCGAATACTCTTGCTTCTTGAGGAAGTTCTATATGTCCTAAAACCATGGCTTGCCATCCGCAGCTTCCTCGATGGCGAATACGAAAGCGGGCCTATCAAGGCGAGAGATGACTATTCTTGGAGCATCATTCCAAAAGTTCACTTTATACATTGAAGACAGCATTGCCAAAGCGTCTGCCATCTGATTCTCTACTTGCAGAACATGGCGAAACTCCACCCTGTCAAAGAAAGGTAACAACCTCCTTGCATAATCTTTGTAAGGAATTAGATTTGGCTGACAAGTTTCCCACTCTCCCATGATCTGATTAACCACTAGCGTTGAATCGCCATATACATTCAAATTCTTGATTCTCAAATCAATAGCCTCCTCCAGACCCATGATGCACGCTTCGTACTCGGCTTCATTATTAGTGCAAGGGAACGTCAACCTGGAAGTGAACGGGATATGAGTGCCATGAGGAGTTGTAATGATTTCCCCGATTCCACTACCATAGGAGTTGACAGCGCTGTCGAATACCATCTGCCATTGAGAACCTTTCTCTGGACCTTCGTCGGGCAACGACTCATCACAATATTTCACCTTGAGGAACATGATGTCCTCGTCAGGAAATTCAAACATCATTGGTTGATAGTCTTCGATTGGCTGTTCAGCAAGGTATTCTGACAAAACACTTCCCTTGATGGCTTTCTGGGAAACATATTGTATATCGTACTCTGTCAGTACCATCAGCCACCTGGCAATTCTTCTTGTGAGTGCTTGCTTCTCGAAGACATACTTGATTGGATCCATCTTCGAAATCAGCATGGTTGTATGATTAAGCATATATTGTCTCAAACGTTTGGCAGCCCAAGCAAGTGTGCAACACGTTTTCTCGAGCATTAAGTAACGGGACTCACAGTCTGTGAACTTTTTACTCAGATAATAGATCGCATGCTCTTTTCTTCCAGTCTCGTCGTGTTGACTGAGAACACAAGCCATACTGTTCTCAAGAACCGTTAAGTATATGATTAAAGGCCTTCCAGCTACTAGGGGTATCAATATCGAAGGCTCCTGCAAGTATTCTTTTATCTTATCAAATGCTTTTTGACAATTTCCATTCCAGACGACCGCCTGATCTTTCTTTAGCAATTTAAACATTGGTTCACACATGGCTGCGAGATGAGATATTAACCGAGCAATGTAGTTCAATCTTCCCAGGAAGCCACGAACCTCCTTTTCTGTTTTCGGCGCTGGCATATCTTGTATAGCTTTTATTTTTGCAGGATCGACCTCAATTCATTTTTCACTAACAATAAACCCCAATAACTTTCTGGACCGAACTCCAAAAGTGCACTTATTTGGATTCAACCTCAATCTGAACTTCCTGAGCCTCTCAAACAGCTTCAACAACTTGACCAGATGCTCTTCCTCCGTTTACGACTTTGTTATCATGTCATCAACATAGACTTCAATCTCATGATGAATCATATCATGAAACAAAGTGACCATAGCCCGCTGGTAAGTTGACCCTGCGTTTTTCAACCCAAAAGGCATTACCTTGTAACAGAAAGTTCCCCACGGCGTAATGAACATCATTTTCTCCATATCTTCCGGTGCCATCTTGATCTGATTATACTCGGAAAAACCATCCATGAAGGAAAATATGGAGTATTGAGTAGTATTGCCAACCAATACGTCAATGTGAGGGAGCGGGAAGTCGTCCTTTGGGCTCGCCTTATTCAAATCTATGTAATCTACACACATCCGTACCTTACCGTCTTTCTTAGGTAAAGGCACGATGTTGGCGACCCACAGAGGGTAAGTTGTCACGGCTAAAAATCCTGCGTCCAACTGCTTCTGGACTTCTTCTTTGATTTTTACAGCCATATCTGGTCTTGTCCTTCTAAGCTTCTGCTTGACCGGCGGACATTCCTCGCGCAACGGCAAGCGATGAACCACTATATCAGTGTCAAGTCCGGGTATATCTTCGTACGACTAAGCAAAGATGTCACTATACTCTCGAAGCATCTCGATCAGTCTTTGCTTGATGTCACTCTGCAGCGCAGCCCCTATCCGAACATTTCTGACAACTCCTTCAGAACCCAGATTAATAACCTCGATTTCCTCCTGATGAGGCAGAATGATCTTCTCTTCTTGTTTCAAGAGTCTAGCTAGCTCTTCAGGCAAGTCTTCGTCTTCATCAATCTCTTCTTCAGCTTGATATATCAGTTGATCAAAGTCGAAGCGAGTCATAGGAGGTTCTGAATCGGTGTCATCTGCAATAGGAATCCTGCAATAAAAAAATGGTTAAATGTTTCAAATGATATGCAAACGAGTACAAACCACATTGCCATTTTATTGTGAGAAATAAAAATAAGGAAGACAAGGATCACAAAATTTTAATGAGAAAAACGCCCTTTGATTAATTGATAAATCAATGTTCAAACATAAACAATAAGGCCCTGAAACAAAATACCGTTATGCTCCGGGTAGAACATAGGGTAGTACAATAATTGGAAAAAAACAAAGCATTACTGTTTTGTTGTCACTTGAACGAATTCTTCAATAGACCAGTTATACAGGCTCTGTTCTGGAGTGCAAGGCTTGATCCAAGCATCCATATTACAATCACTATCTCCTTCTTCGCCTGACACAGCGTTGATCCTTTCAAAGATAACTCCTCCTTTAGTGAACTGCACAGGTCCTTTATAGCGCGGCGTACTCTGCGAGGCTGAAGGAGAAGAAAATGACGGGCGGTACTCTAAACCAAACTTATCTTGCTTGTGGGAAATCTCCAATACCTGGCCCCAACCTTGCGCTGCCCCAGCCTGCACTTCTGCTTGGGCCTCTTTAAAAGAAGACATGGCCACTTCCGGCGCTTTGCTCACAACAGGAGGTTTATCTTTAATCTTGACTGTTTCAAAATCCTGACAAAGGGTTTCATGTATTTCTTCGTCCACCTCGACGTACTTGAAGGATGATAAGTGACTGACCATTATATCCTCTTCCCCGCACACTGTAATAACACTACCGCCAACCATATACTTTAGCTTTTGATGCAGCGTGGAGGTCACAGCTCCTGCTGAATGAATCCATGGACGGCCTAATAGACAATAATAGGCAGGCTGGATGTCCATAATGTAGAACACTGCATCAAATACTTCCGGTCCCACCTGAATGGGCAATGTCACTTCTCCGAACACAGACCTTCGGGTACCATCAAAAGCGCGCACCACCAAATCACTTGGTGTGCAAATCAATCCCTGCATGTCCAACTTCATTAGGGCTTTCTTTGGAAGTACGTTCAAGGATGATCCTGTATCCACGAGTACATGAGACATAACAGCCCCTCGGCATTCTAATGATATGTGCAATGCACAGTTATGATTCCTGCCCCTTGGCGTCAAATCCAGGTATGTAAACCCCAAGCCGTTTCCTACATTTACGTGTGCAACAACCCCTTCGAGTTGATTAACCAAAATTTCTTGCGACACGTAAGCAGTATTCAGTATTCTCAACAGTGCATTCCTATGCGCCTCAGAACATAGTAACAAAGACAAAATAGATATCTTAGAAGGAGTTTGTTGTAAATGATTGACTATCTTGTAGTCACTCTTTCGTATCAGCCTCATAAACTCTTCTACATCCTTTGACAAAGATTCCTTTTCTCCAGCCTGAGAAGTTTCCTCTACCACTGGTCTCTTCCCCTTGTAAACCTTGTCAATAACCACTTTAGGCGACGAAAAGACCCTGCCACTACGGGTAATTCCTCCTGCTCCCACAAGATTATCTACTGAATCTGCAGGGGAACCATTCAAATCTAGTTTATGTCCATTGCAATACACTTCAGCTCCGTAATTCCACAGAATAGCCTTGGTGCTTTCAAACGGTACGGGACCTGCTTTAGTTATGGTTATTGTTGGTGGTTTTGGCGCATAAATGGTAACGGTTTTGTACGGAATGGAAATTGTTGCAATCTCATCCCTTTCCTCAGCTACCAACTCTTCAGGATTACCTTCAACAGACCGGTCAAATTGCAAGACTCCACTATCCATCATCTCTTGAATATATTCTTTCAACTGCCCACATCCCTTAAGATTACTCAGACACTCAGCACAGTTTTCAGCACAACCTGGGAAAACATCCCCCTTCAACAATCCGGCTTTCAAAAAGCTCAATGGTGTCTTCAGCTCATTAACATCTGTTACCAAATCCAAAACATCCTCCTCAATAATTGCATTAACCCCAGCTTGCCCATGATTTGGCATAGGGTTCTTTACTACATTAGGAACATCATTGGAGAAGTTAATTGTTTTACTATCAATCATGTCATGCACTTTATGCTTAAAGGCTTTACAATTATCGATGTTGTGCCCCGGGGCACCCGAATGAAACTCACAGCGAGCGTTTGCGTCATACCAGGGTGGAGGAGGCCCAGTCAATGGAGCTAAAGTTCTCTTCTGAATAAGTTGCAACTGCAACAGAGCTTGCAATAGCTGAGAATACGGCATGGGAGGCGCATCAAAATGCCTATTTGTCGCCCGACCTCTGTCTTGATATCTCTTATACCCCTGTTGATTCTGTTGCGGTTGCTATTATTGTTGCTGATGAACTGCGGGAATTGTAATACTGACAATCTGTTGCTGCTGACGATTCTGACCTCTACCTCTCCCACGAGAACTGGACACTGAGTTGGTATCTCCTTCTCGCTTCTTGTTACCGAACACCTTCTTACCTCCTCCAGCTGAGGGCATTTCACCAGCACTTATCTTCCCTAACTTGCTACTAATGAGCTTCTCGTAATAAACTCCAGGCAGAGTGGAGACAAACATATCAATAAGCTCACGTTCCACCATAGGCGGCTGCACCCTGGCTGCTAACTCCTGCCACCTTTGGGCATATTCCTTGAAACACTCATTGTTCCTTTGTGAAAGATTCTGAAGTAGGACCCTGTTAAGAGCAAGGTCGCTGTTGTATTGATAATTTTTCACAAAGGCCCCGGCCAAATCCCTCCAACTGCGGACATTCATCGGTTCCAGATTCATGTACCATTCCAATGAAGGACCAGATAAACTGTCCTGAAAGAAATGCATGAGCAATTTCTCATCGTCTGAGTAGGCAGACATCTTACGGTAGTAGGATCTTAGATGAACTCTCGGGCAGGTGATACCCTTGTATTTGTCAAAGTCTGGAACTTTGAACTTCGGCGGCACTCTCAGGTCCAGGATCAGTCCCAAGTTAGCCATATCAAGGCCCATAGATTTTTGACTTTCAAGGGACTTCATTTTTTCTTCAATCATCTTGATCCTCTTATCAGCTTCGGAGGGTAACTCGGCAGCCACAACCCTCGGCGAGAACACATCATCTTGCCTGTCTTCATTCCAGAGATGATCCATATTACCATGTATAGCAGAAGTGGTGTCAGGACCATAACCATTCCCATTACCGTTTCCAAAACCAGTGTTGTTGAACCCTGCAGCATTACCACCATGCAACACACCATTGCCATCAACACATGCAATCAAGGGTTGCACTAGAGTACGGAGTTGCTCTTTTCCATTAGCCACTCCCAACATTACCTCCATGAACTGGGCCATCCGGTCCCTTATTTCCTGCATTTCTGCTTGCATCTGCTCCATTACTCTCTTCTGATTTCTTCTAGTTGCATACCGGTGAGTCGTTTGATCGGCAATCCTGAAACACTATTGAACCACAGGAAAATAAGATTAACAATTTTGATGCACCTACAATGCGAAAAATGCAAAAATGCAGACATGTATGTATACAACAGGGAAATTTCCCCCTCGATTCTAGTTTTCGGGAAAAACACAACAATGAAGAGCCCTACACTCAAGCATATAACAAAACTCCTCATATATAATCACAGGCCAACAGGAAATGTACAGATAACAACATCTGAGTACAAAAAAAAATACCTCAACCAACAAGCCTGGTGATGGTCAGTACAACAAGCAACGAGCTACGAAAAGGATAAACAAGATAGTCAAGCCGGATGACATGACTGGAAGTCCTCTAGCAGCTCCGGCGTCTCAGGATGATCTGGTCTAGCAAGTAGTCCCTGAATAAGTAACTCTTGCTGGCTAATAGTGTGTTGCAGACTCTCAACATGATCTTCCCAAGCTCCTTTCCCAAAGCACGCCTCGAGCTTGCATCTCTTGAAACCAGCTCTCAACCTGCAATTCTTCAAGTTTGCAAGCGCTTCGTTCAATCTGTACTCATTATCCCGTCTGAGTGATGCCTCTGCTGCAATCTTCTCGTCTTTGGCATTGAGTTGCGTCTTCAACTTGCTTATTTGTAGCTTTAACTTGTCTTCACGTTCTTTGTTGTTGGTGAGCGTGGCATTCCATTGGTTCTCAAACTTAGAAATCTTCAAGTAAGCTCTACCCAAATCTTCCTTCTTAGAAGTAAGAACACTATTAACAGCCTTGAAATCCAAACCCAAACGCTCCCGAGAATTGGTTTCCTTGGTCAGATCTGTACCCAATTTGTTTACAAGCTCAGTTTGTTTCTTGAAGGAATGGACAACCTCAATCTTTTCACTTCGAAGCTGAATGATTTCTTTCTCCAACTCCTCATTAGCTTTCTTCAACTCTTCCTTCTCAAACAATACTTGATTGTACTTCTGGATGTCTACGGTAGTGGGTTCCTCAATCATGAGAGGATACAAAGGTGCGATTGAAGGAAATGGCATCAGAAACTTCGCAACTCTATCATGAATCCAAGTCAGGTAAGGGTCATATGCTCGATTATTACTCTTCCCCAATAAGGCTTTCCCTTTCCTATGAATGTTGTTCCAAGCATGCTCAAGTCTGCCTAAAGTCTCACCCTCCAACAATCCGGTGAGATACAGAGATTCCTGTATCTCCTCTTCCTTGGGAGGATCCCCCAGTGCGTATCCGAATTTCCTAACCAACAAAGATGGGTTATAGTTGATGCATCATTTCCTTCCGACCAAAAGGACGTTAGAAAACCCACTGCAACTATAAATAACCTTTGTACCAAGCATATCTCGGTCAAACCAAGTAATGTTCTCTGCAGATAGACCCATCAACCTTTCCGACCACTCTGAAGTACCAGTGGTAGCAACAAACGGGCCCGCCTTGGGCATATGGCTAGCAAACCATTTGTATAACAAAGGAACACAACACGCTACATTAGTTCCCCTTCGTTTCTCATTTTTGTAGTGAACATAATGATAAACATCTCCAAGAAGAGTAGGCACTGGGTTTCCTGAAGCCAGAATATGGAATGCATCTAAATCCATAAAATCAGGGAGATTAGGAAACAATATAATGCCATAGATACAAAGAGCGAGAATAGCGCAAAATACAATCCAACAACCATCCTTGGCGAATTGCCGAGCCTTATCAACCAAGAAAGCCAAAAGAAAGCCAGGCACTCCATTCCACTTAGTCAAATTCCCCTCTAGCTCTTAAGCATCCACATGTAATACAACAGCTAGCTCAGCCAGATCAGGCTTAGCGTCAGTATGAACAAATGGCATCTGATCAAGAATGGGCAAGCCTAACAACATAGAATACTCCTCCAAGGTAGGCGCCAGGATATAGTCAGGGAAAACAAAACACCTCAGATGTGGATCGTAGAAATGCAGAAGAGCATAAAGACCATCCATCTTGTACACCGAAGGCTTGCAAACACATCTCAATAACCTCCCATAAGACTGCCTGAAGTCTTCTATCACCTTCCCATCAACCATGGAAATCAAACTCAGCAAAGAACTAACATCAGGAGCTGGAAGCTTGTAGGCCATTGTTCTCTTCAAGGGTTCCATGTCAGTAATAAAGGAATAAGATCACTGCAATTGGGGAGGAAATATGCACCTGCAACATAAATACATGTTAATGAAATGCAGATGAAAATGCAAATGCAAATGCAAATGCAAACAGGGGATCAAGACTATTGTGTTGTTGGTCGGGAATAACCAGCGCTCCGCTTTAGCAAGAACAAAGTACCGACAATAGGACCCACTGATATCAGGAACACAAATTCACACTGTAACGAATCGGGTAATCTAAAAGCCAAGGTTTCCTGCACAACCCAATCCCTCTCACAGGTATGGACCTATCCACTGACAAGGTTCGGCATCCTATGCGTTCATCAGCGTCACAGACTTTCAATAAATGATGATACGCTCACCATTTCTAGTTTAGCATCATAATCTCTTGAAGAGGCCTCACTTAGCTGAATCACAAATGATTGGTCCCCAGAGTCGACAACCCTCAGATCGAAAATTCCTTCGAGCCCAAACGGCCAGAAAGAAAATCATCAAAGAGAATCTCGTCTGAGCACGAATTTCATGGTGAACTAGTACGAGCAAAGCAAGCACATCCACCACTACTCTCCACTACTAAAGCTATGTCTATACTCAAGCCTGGGTCTGGCTTATCTCCCAATGGAACATCCCATCCCCGCAGCACAGCAATAATGATATAATGCTGAAAATAAATGCGGGAAAATAAAGATAAAACACATATATACAACACCCAAAAATAAACAAACAAGCGCTAGGATTGACTTGCATAGGGAACCAGAGTCCCCAGCAGAGTCGCCAGCTGTCACAACTGCGAAAAACACCCAGTGGAAAACAGAAGAGCTGCCACCTTTTTTATTTATCCCAAAGAGAGGGATACGGAATGATCGGAAAAACCTGACGAAAAGGGAAAAGACAAGGTCATCGCAACCAAGTCCTGGATTCGGGAGTCGGTTACGCAAGGGGAAGGTATTAGCACCCCTCACGTCTGTCGTACTCGACGAGATCCATGCTTTGTTGTCTATATAAAAGGGTGTGTTGAAACTATCTATGCAAAAGGTCAAGGGACAAAAGAAAAAGAAAAGAGACTCGGCAGAGCATCGCCGCTCTGTGCCTATGTATTCCCTCGTGCAATGGGAAAGTCAGAGTCAACGTAGTTCGGCTAACTACGGGTGAAAAGGGGGGAAGATTGCTCGCCAAGACATCGCGTCTTGTGCCTACATACTTTCATCTGGTATGAAAGATCAGAGCAAACGTAGTCCGGGCTAAAAATACCACAGGTTGGTTCAAAAGTTTTTAGGCCCGAGTAGGGTTAACAAGCAGTTCTAGCAGTTGGTGTATGCAGCTCGACCATTGGAAACTTAGGTGTTACTGTTTGCGGTAGAACTAAGAGTTAACAACACTCTTTTATCTGAAAAGATTTTCCTCGATTAAGATCCCGAAGGATGAAAAAGATTTGAAGTGCTTTTGTGTTTTTTAGAGAAGAAGTGTTTTGAATTTGATTTGTAATTCATGTCGCACTAGAGACTATGACCTAGGAGCAAATGCGTCGCATATCACCCAAAGGGTGTATACTAAACACTTTAGGCAATTGAGAGGAAGCCACTCAATCACCATTCCCCAAGTAGCTTAAGGCTCGTAGCGTACAACATTTGTTATTCTTTATTATGTGTTTTATGAGTGTTTGAAGATGAGGAGAAAGAGGACCTACTAAAGGGAGACTAAATCAATCCTAAAAGTTGTCATGCAAAGTGGACTTAAAGTTGGGATACAAAAGGGAACTACCAAATGTCATCATGCTTGGATTGAACACCTAATGTCTCTCCTACTCCCATCCTAAACGGAGGGACTAGGAACCCTATGGGGATCATGGCAAAAAGCACAAGAAAGCACCAAGTAAATTCAATCACAAATAAGAGAGGCATACATGAAAATGCAACACTTAGAATGATGGGAGGGAGGAAAATGTGTGGGGCAGCAGCCGCCACAAGCTCGTCTCGACCTCAACAGCGATGCAAGAATGATGCAAACATGGAAGGGAAAGCCATAGATGGAAACAAACAAACATGCAAAGAGTCATCACTTTGAACCACATCCATAAGTATGCATCCAAGTGGAAAATGAACACAAGTATCAACCAAATCATGATCAACCAAACACAAACAGTGGCAAATACCAAAAACATTTTGTTCCTAATGCATCATATCAATTTATGAAGATTCGAAGTGAAACGATATGCGAACAATCAAACAAAGTAGCAAAATAGACCTGTCAGCACAATGTTAATCGGTTAACCCCCAGGGTTAATCGGTTAACACACTGTTAACGTTTGAAAATTTTGAAATTTTGAACTGGTTAATCGGTTAACCATATGCGTTAACCGATTAACGCTTTGAAAACTTTGAAAAATCTAAAAATTTATGATGGTTAATCGGTTAACCATATGCGTTAACCGATTAACACTGTGCTGATAGTAGAAAACAGAAAAGCAGAATCACTTTTCAACAGCTTATCACTTCTCCAAACATGCCATTGATCACATAATCACTTAATCACGAAATTTAACCAGCAAATCATGATTCCAACAGCCTGTATACAGATCCAAACAGCATCAACACATATCGTATGAATCAAAATGCAGCAAATCAATCAAAAATGAAAATCATCATGATGAACATGCAATTAAGCTAAAAAACATAATCGGATCAAGAATTCCCAACCTACGAAGCGGAGATTTGCTTTGGTTAATATTGATTTGCTGGAAATGAGTAGATCGAAGCAAGAACCTGGAATACTTCAAGATCCAAGCTAATCCTTGTAGTAGAGATGGAGATCCTTCAAGATTAAGCCAAATTGCTTCAAATTATCACTTCTAACTTCACTTGAAATTTCATATCTGAATTTGCATGAAAATTGAATGAAGAAACTGATCCAATGGAGATGATAGATGAAGGTTTAAGCTCAAGAATTAATGGATTCCAATGAAGAATCAATTAATTCAATGGAGGAAGAGCTTTGGTGAGGGTTTTGGAAATGATGAAATTGAGAGAGAATTCTAAATTTGAAATGGGAATTATGAGAGTTAGATGAGTGTGGTTTGGAGTTAATCACTTAAGTACTCTTTTGGCTTGGATCCAAAGCAAGGTTTGGAGAGTGGATTGGAAAATTTGGAATGGAATTAGGAGTGGGATTTGGGAGGAAATTGAATTAATTTGAAAACTAATCCAAATTTCAAAATGGTTCTAGATCCTTCCCAAATGTAAAAATGAATTTTCAAATGACCAAAATTGGACCCCAAATGGCTCTGCATTGAAAAATCACGTACAGAGGCAAAAATCACATTAGTTAATCGGCATATAGGTTAATCGATTAACCCCATTAAATTTTTGAATCTGGCCTGATTTTTCATTGGTTAGTCGATTAACCATATAGGTTAACCGATTAACACCTTCAAAATTTTGAATTTGGCGCCTTTTGGAGGGAAACCTTCCCGTTTGCCCATTTCTTGCTGTTTCGAACCCTGTTAAGCTTCTGGAATGCTGTAACCATAGAACTGCTCAGGATAGCCCGAACGTCACTTTCTTGACTGAAAATAACCTGCAAAATAAAATAAAATCGGTCGCCCGACCACTGGGAAAAATACATGGCGCCTAATACTTGCCGCTTTGATTGCTTGCACTGAGAGTGAATTCTGAACCATAGGAAAACCTCGATCCCCTGTCTCAAGGAAAAAATTTGGGGTTCAACACTTACTAGTGGTATTACTTATGGGATTCGAGAAGGTCAGAAATCTGATTTGAGTTGGTAGATCGGTTAAATTTGATGAATCAAAGTCGAAGAGATGATTTTCGGATCAATGAAAATGGTATCAGGAGATGTCGTGATAGAGTTGCGTTTCAGATATTGTTGATTTGAAAAAGAGTATTCTTGAGGAAGGACATCGAAGTAGATTGAGTATCCATCCCGGTGCTACAAAGAGGTACCAGGATTTGAGGAAAATGTTTTGGTGGCGAGGGATGAAGAAAGAAGTGGTTGAGTTTATATATGCTGGTTAGACTTGTCAGAAGTCAAAGATTTAACATCAGAGAGTGTTGGGTCTGATGCAACTATTGAATACTCTAGAGTGGAAATGAGATAGTATTTCCATGGATTTTGTGTCGGGTTTGCCGAAGACTGTGAGAGGGATATGATTCGATTTGGGTGATTGTGGATGGATTGACTAGATCAACTCATTTCTTACCAATGAGGATTAATCATTCTATGTTGAAGCTAGCTGAGATGTATATTAAGGAAGTTGTGAAGTTGTATGAAATATCGTTGAGTATTGTGTCTGATAGAGATCTAGGATCTTCATCGAGGTTTTGGGAGAGTTTGCAGACGCTTTGGGTACCAGGTTGAGATTGAATTTTGTATATCATCCGCAGACGGATGGACAGACAGAGAGAACTATCAAGTCTTTAGAGGATTTATTGAGAGCTTGTGTATTGGATCAAGGTGAAGCATGGGATAGTCATTTGTCATTGATTGATTTTACCTACAACAACAATTATCATTCTAGTATCGGAATGGCACCATATGAGACATTGTATGGTAGGAGATGTAGAGATCCTTTGTGTTGGTATGAATCAGGCGAGAGTGTTGTACTTAGACCTGAGATTATGTAAGAGACGATTGAAAAGATCAAGAGGATCCAAGAAAAGATGAAGGTTTCGCAGAGTCATCAGAAGAGTTACCATGATAAGAGGAGGAAGGCACTTGAATTTCAAGAGGGAGATCTCGTGTTTTGAGAGTTACGTCGGTAACTGGTGTTGGTCAAGCTTTGAAGTCTCAAAAGCTCACACCATATTTTGTTTATCCGTATCAGAGTGGCGCAGCGGAAGCATGGGAAGAGTAGCATGTCGTATTGCTTTACTGTCGTCGCTTGCGAATTTGCATGATGTGTTTCATGTGTCTCAGTTGAGGAAGTACATTGATTCAGATGGATGATGTACAAGTGGGAGATAATTTAACTGTTGAGGCATTTCCAATTTAGATTGATGAACGAGAAGTGAAGCAACTGCGAGGTAAAGAGATTTCCTTGGTAAAGGTAGTTTTGGGAGGACCAGCTGGAGAAAGTTGGACTTGGGAGCGTGAGGATCAGATGAGAGAGTCGTATGGGAATCTGTTTCCTTGAGGTGATTTTCGAGGGCGAAAATTCTTTTAAGTGGGGGAGAGTTGTAACACCCCAAATTCTTGGAATATTTATTTAATTTATTTAAATATGAATATTCGCATTTTTGGTGATTTTTGGTGGTTGGTGTGAAATATTGAAAATTATGGATTTTGGGTTATTTATTTAAATAATAGTATATAATATGAATATATTGGTATTATTATTAATTTAAATAAATATAAGTTAACTAAGGGAAAATTGGACAATTGAGGAGGAGTTAGTGAGGGTAATATTGGAAAGCCCAATTTTAAGACCCAAGGTTAGGTTTAACAAAAAGGAATTGTGATGGGATTAGGATTCATTTTGTTAGACCGTGAAAAGAATTGAGGCCAGAGCTCTAAGGAAGAGGTTTGAGGCAAAAGCTTCGAAAGGTTTTCTGAAAGTCAAAGAGAAGGCTTAGAGAAGGCAATTAAGGTATGGAAAGTATGACCTTCATTGTTTTCAATGTATTTAAGGCTGATTTAAGGGTTTAAAGGGTTTGAGGCTGATTTATGAGATAAAGGGAATTTGGATTTCGTGGCCTAAATATATTATTGAGATTTTAACCGTATGGATTTGAACTGATGGTCTGATAGGTTCGAGGTCGATCTGGGTTTTAAAGGAAATTAGGCCTTCGTGGTGTTGCACCCCAAAATTTGCCCAACCTATTTCTTTATCTAGCTCATGTTTCATTGCATTTCATTTGGCATCTGCATTTTGCATAGCATTGGTTCTCGAGGCAAGGGATCAAGGTTCCTGTGGCTCAAGTTTCATTCTCGTGCAAGCAATTGAGCAGTGAGCATCAGGAGAGACGACATTTATTTTGCCCAGCGGTCGGGCGGCCGATTTTATTTTGTAGGTTATGCTCAGATCAGGAGACAACATTCAATATATATCCAGCATTATCACAGCCACAGTGTTCAAGAGCAAGTGTCGAAAGCTTACCAGAGCTCAAAACGGTGAGAAACAGGCAAACTGGCAAGTTTCCCTCCAATAGGCGCCAAATTCAAAATTTTGAAGGTGTTAATCGGTTAACACATATGGTTAACCAATTAACCAAAGGAAAATCAGCTCATATTTGAAATTTTAACAGTGTTAACCGGTTATCATATATGGTTAATCGGTTAACCATAGCAGATTTTTCCCTGTACGTGATTTTGCAAGCCATTTGCACTTGGGGCCCAATTTTGATCACCTTGAAGCTCATTTTTACCAAAAAGAATGATCTAGAATGTTCTTGAAAGTGGATTATTTCAATTTTTCCTCCAAATTCCTATGCATAGCTCCAAACCAACTTTCCAATCAAAAGTTCAAACCCCGCCTTTGGGATCCAAACCTAGATGGTATTTAAATGATCTACTCCAAACCAAAAGAAGCCAATTCTCATTTCTCACATTCATTTTTCAGAATTGATCAAAATTCTCTCAACTTCTCCATTTCCAAAAGCCACACTCAAAGCTCTTCTTCATTAGGATTCATTGATTTTTCATTGAAATCAATGGATTCTATAGCATAAACCTTCATCCATCCTCATCTTTGGATCAATTTTCATTATCAATTTTCGTGCAAATTGAGATCTGATTTTGGAGCTTGAGTTGGAAGTGATTATTCGAAGCGTTTTGACTCGAATTTGGTGGATCTTCGTTCGTACAACCACAATTGGCTTGGATCTCGAAGTTTTCCGGGTTTCTAGTGTTTGAACTACTCAATTACAGCAAGATCAACACTAACCGGAGCAAATCTCTGCTTTGAAGGTTGGAGATTCTAGATCCATAACTGTTTTTGAGCTTATTTTCATTTATATGATGATTTTCATATTCGATTGAATTTTGGTGAATTCCAATCCGTGTGAATTGCGATTGTGTTGTATAGACATGCTTGCATGTCTATTGGTTTTCTGTTTGCAGGTGTAATTTCGTGCTTATTTGATAAGTTGATCTGTTGGATCACTTGATTAAGTGATTTTGTGCATTAAGTGATTTTTCTGTTGTTGTTTTTCACTTCTGGTACAGTGTTGACCGGTTAACGTATATGGTTAACCGGTTAACCAATTCAAATATTCAAATTTTTCAAAGATTTCAGGGTGTTAACCGGTTAACGCCTAGTGTTAACCGATTAACACCTACGAATTTCCATATTTTCACTTGTTTTACATAGGTTAACTGATTAACAGTATGTGTTAACCGATTAACACTGCACCAGAATGCCATGTTTTCTGTTTTGTTTGCATGTTCGCATACCAGTTCGATTTGAATCATCATAGATCAGTGTGATGCATTAGAATTGAATTGTTGTGGGTGTTCGTCACTGTTTTTGGTTGATTAATCATGATGTTATTGATATGTATGATCATTTTCCATTTGTTACATGCTTGTGTATGTGTTTCGAATCGATCATTCGTTTGCATGTCTAACTGCTTGCATTTCTCGCTTTTCTCCACGTGTTTGCATCATTCTTGCATCGCTGTTGAGGTCGAGACGCGCTTGTGGCAGATGCTGCCCCACACATTTTTCCTCCCTCCCACCATTCTAATTGTGCATTTTCGTGTTTGCATTTTACTACTTGTGATTGATTCTTCCTTTGTTCTTCTTGTGCTTTCTTGCTATGATCCCCATAGGGTTCCTAGTCCCTCCATTTAGGACGGGAGTAGGAGAGACATTAGGAGAAACATTGCGCTTTCTAACATTAGGGTAGATATTTCCCCTTTTCAATCCAAACTTTAAGATCACTTTGCATGACAACGTTAGGGTCGAGTTTCCCTTAGACCTTCTATGCGTCTTCTCTCTTCATCTTCATACAATCTTAACACACTTAATAAAGATAATGGATGTTGTGCCATGAGACTTATACTTGGGAAATGGTGATCGATGGGCTTCTCCTCAATTACCTAGAGTGTTTAGTATACGTCCTTAGGACGATATGCGACGCATTCGATCCTAGGTTCTAGACTTTAGTACAACATACATTATAAACACTCAAATTCAAAACACTTCTTCCCTAAAAAACACAAAACAAATTCAAACCTTTTTCCTTCGGGATTAATCAAACTTCTTTTTTCAGAAAAGAGTGTTGTTAAACTTTGGTTCTACCGCAATCAAGCTTTGTCCCTAACTGCTGGAACGGATGTTTAACCCTACTCAGATAAAACACTTAATCAACCTGTGGTTTCGTGTCAGCCCAAACTACGCCTGCTCTGATCTTTTATACCAGATGAAAGTACGTAGGCACAAGACGCAACGTCTTGGCGAGCAACCTCCCCCCTTCGCCCGTAGTTAGCCGAACTACGTGGACTCTGACTTTCCCATTGCACGAGGGAATACGTAGGCACAGAGCAGCGACGCTCTGCCGAGTCTCTTTCTTTTCTTTTCTTCTTGAAGCTTGTAGCGTAGATAAATAAACAACTCTTTTAGATAGAAAACAAGCGTGGATCCCGTCGAGTACGACGGACGTGAGGGGTGCTAATACCTTCCCCTTACGTAAGCGACTCCCGAACCCAGGACTTGGTTGCGATGACCTTGTCTTTCCCTTTTTCGCTAGGTTTTTTCCGATCGTTTCCTTTCCCTCTCTTTGGGATAAATAACGAAAGGTGGCGACTCTTCTTTTTTCCGCCGGTTGTTTTTCGCAGTTGCGACACATGGCCAAAACTCTGATTTGACATTTGTCTAACCCGATAGGGTAATTAGATAGTGAGAAACTCTAATGATTGTGGTGTAGTTGTAAGGAGTTATGGGAATTAGAGCGTGAATATGATACGGGATTAGCCTAATAAGTCGTATATTTTGTGCCTTCATCGCCCCAGACTCGCATAGCGAACGTATCAGAGTTTCTTGAATTCTGATTTTGTGCAGCGATGCCTTGATTTTTTGATGTTGTGATTTCCTTGACGAATTAATATGAGTATGACTGTGAGTTCTATGTGATTTGTACGTGATTATATGATGAGTTCTATGATATAATGATTGATGAACTATGATGGTAATTCTATGAGCTTTGATGATTCTATGATGACATGATATATGATGATGATGTAATGATGATGAGCTATGATGGTATTCCCATGAGTTTTGATGATGCTATGATGCCATGATATATGATGATGATTGTGATGATAATGATTTTGATGAATGATGATGCACCTATGATGTTATTATGAGGATGATTATTGACGTGTGCATCATGCATTCATGTGCATCCGAATTCCGGTTCAGGACCTCGATTTCTTTGGCTTCAGTCCCATTATGCGGATGTGAGGTATTTTGATGTGCTCCGATTCTCGAGTAGAATCGATCCTATTGATGGGGATCTATGGAGGATTAATGGCCTAGTGTCCATCGAGATGTGATGATTGGTACCACATGCATTGAGTCTTGTTGCATTTGCATTTATGAGATGATCTTGAGTAATTTGTGATGTTGTGGCCTTTGATGTCCATTGATGAATATGACGATGTTGAATATGAAAATGATGCCATTTTATATATTGATTTCCTACATTGATTATTATGAATTATTTTACTCACCCTGCATGTTTTAATGTTGCTTCCATATGGGTAACATGCAGATGACCAGGTTTAGCCGTGGATGCCGTCGAGGATCTTTTCAGAGTTTTAAGTTGTTGGCCACTTTGGTTAACGTAGAGGGTCTTGCTCTGATAGTGTAACATCAGGTTGGGGTCTTTGAGTTAAACCCTGATTTATTTGATTTGATTATTTTGATTATGTTCCCGTATAAGAAAAACTTTGGATTATGCCTTTTTGAGTTCTGCTGCACTTTTTGATATCTTTTGGGAAAACCCGTTGTTTACGGAGATTTGACCTTGATTTGAATTTATTGAGAAATGTACACCCTTTGAGGTGATTTTTATTGAGTTTAACATTTTACTCTAGTAAATTATATTATTTTGCCATAATATTCGTGGGGTAGAAAAGGGTGTTACATGTATCGTTCAACGATTGAAGCCTCCGAACGATGATGATTCTTTGTATAACTTTTAAAGATCTTCATGTATCGCTCTACCGCATACACTCATTATAAATAAATTAGAGCACAAATTTTAATCTCTCTTACTATATGAACTACTAAGTGAACCATAATGTCAAAGAATAATGGAGGGAAAAACATCTCTAATTGACACAAGATAATTGCAGCCTCATGTTCCAACTCATCTAAATTTCCCGGATCAATGACTTTACTACATATAACATTGAAAAATAAGCGCATTCTTGTTATATTTACCGTTGCATTCCTTGGTAAAATATCATGGATAACCACTGGTAGAAGTTGTTGCATTTTTTATAACACTGAAACACATTGCGTAGTCGGCTCTGATTGCACATATTTATTATCGTTTAATTATTATTTTCTTGCATTATGTTTGTGTTCTAACTTACTATTGCCTAATAAGAGCCTTTCACGAAGAAACAAAGCGAAAAGAGTGAAAAGAAGAGATTTTGGTGTTGATTACACATACGGCGTTCCACATGGCGTTGGCCATGGGGGTAGCCATGACGTGTAGGATTTCCACCACATCTCAAATTCCGTGAGAACAAGTCTTGCCCATTTTACACACATGGTGGATGTCATGCCTAGATTGCGGGCGCCTTCTTCACAAAAGGTGGGTCAGTCAAGGGCGGTTGGAGAATAGAGCCATGACCAGCATATTTCTCTCCCACGATTTTTGAAGCTCTTGCTTGACGTCCAAGGCTATGTATCACTATTAATAGAACTTAGTTTTCCATTTTTTTAGTATCCACTCTTATTCGCAGCGTAGGCATAGATTCACTTTGTAAAAGCAATAATTCGTTACATCAAGGAATTATCGCACAATTGTTGTGAGCGAGTGTGGAGCAATAATAGAGTAGAAGCTTGTCGTTATTTTATTTATCAGTCTTGTACCAAATTCAAGTGTCCGCTTTGGACAAGTTTTTAATTCAATTTTCATTTTTACTATTTATTTCTTGCATCGCATTTACTTTTGTTTATTTTTAGCATTGTCTTTATTTTGTTTATTTCTGGCATTGCCCTTATTTATCGTGTTGTTTTAATTTCTTTATTGTCTTGCGCGTCTTAATTTTATTTATTTTATTGTTATTGTAGTTACCTTTTCAAAACCAATTGCACACTTAACACGCATTTTCTCTAAATGACTTATTCTGATAATCAATTATATGCTATGTTGTTTACCGTAGTCATGTCCAGCTAAATCTTTAGTGCTGAAATGTGAAAATCGTTGTTTCGACGATACTCTGTATGTTGCATCTGTAGGAATGCTTTAGGGGCTATTTTGGTTTTAATATAATTTTTTATGGTTTATTTGATCAGATGTTACGAAAGTAGATCCGTGATTATGTCGGATAAGATCGAAAGTCGTCCGACACTTAATATAAAAATTGGATAGTTTTTTATTAATAAAAACAACATAAGAACTTTGTTAATCAATTAGGGAAGTTTAATATTATTAGAAAGAGATTTTGAAACTATTTTCGGACGCGTTCATAGGTTTAAGATCCGGTTGGCCGAGCATATGCCGAAAATCCTTTGGTGTTAAAAGTTTCCAATTAAAATCACTTTTTAACTGAGTCTTAAAGGTAGTTACATAAAAAAGGATATTTCACTTTAACGCAATATGCGACTGGCGCAGTGTGACCGGCTGGTATAGATTAGAGGTCAAATTTGGTTCCGATTATGCTAACGTGATGGTTCCTTTTTAATTAAATCTTTTTCAAGGAAGAAAATATTGCCCTATTAGTAATTCTTTTTCAGTATTGTTTCTCTGAATTTATTCTACCTTAATTATTTTTTATTTTCTGGGTACTTTGCAACCCTGTTTGATTAGCCTAAAATAGAACACCGTTATAATTGTTATAGATAGCTTGACATTGATCTCTGTGAGAATGATAATCTTTTATATTACTCTGACGTAGTCCGTATACTTGCAGAAGGCACTGACACGCGATCAAAGACATGACAATCATGAGATTTTAAGCCAACTAATTTGTGATTGTTCTTTGATACATGTTTCTTCATATTTGATGAGTACCCTTTGAGAACTTTGATACCCTGCAAACAATCGCAAATTTTGTTTCTTTTTTAGACAGAGTGTGACAAGCTGGGGGAAATATGTTATATTTTTTATTTCTTTTGGGGACAACTCTTGTTTTATACCCAGCACCACCATATCTTCACGAGATTTCTTAGTATCTTTTGTCTTGCCTTTAATATTAATAAGTATTCCAATCAAACTATCTCATACATTTTTCTCCACATGCATCACATCAAGACAATGTCTTACATCAGGACTAGACCAATATGGAAGATCAAAGAACACTGACCTCTTTTTCCAAATATTTTTCTCCACGAGCCTTTTTTTATTTCTTTCCAAAGGCAACATTAATTTCTTGTTGTCTTTTATAAACTTTCTTCTCGGTTATGGGCTTTGGCACGATATCAAAATCCAGCTTTCCATTAAAAACCTTCTACAATATACGGTATGGATGATTATGTCTTACAAAAATTTGATGCCCAAGATAAACATCATTTTTTCCAATTTCTAATTGGTTATGGCATGTACCGAATTCACATATAGGACACATTTTATATCTCTTGATGTTGTAGCCAGACAAATTATTGTATGCATGAAAGTCATTGATCATGCATAACAACATGACATACAATATTAAATAGTCTTAACATAGCTAACAATCTTGTAAAACTTTTGCCTCCCAGATACAACGACTTTTTCATGTCTCTTTGCAAATTATCTACCATATTAGCTTTCTTGAAAACATCTACTCCAATATCCCAAATCATGTCTTCTAGAGTATCATTCATAAATTCATCATCATCATAAATTGTATGTGACAAAGGTCTTTTTTTGTCACTTCACCATGCCATACCCATTTCGTGTAATTTTGAATAATTTCATCACAACCTAAATGATTGAATATATCATCCCTTGGATGTTTTTGCCTATTTTGGAAAATGTTAAAAGGACACCAAAAAAACCCTTTATCGTTAGGAAGATTTATTTTCCGCAAATTCAAGAAAGTGAATCATTTCATTCTCATATTCTTTACTTAATGTATTGGCTTTCATCCAAATACGATCTATAATCACATACAACTTCTAAAAATAAAATAAAAATAATACATAACCAACAAAAATGAACCGTATAAGTCTCAAAAACCATAACAACAACAACAACAACAATGAAAGTAATATCAATGATGGCCACAATACCAACAACAATAACAAAAACAACAACAACAACAACAACAACAATGATAGGAACAACAACAATAACAAACAACAACAATAGTGTCATACCCTAAATTTTGACCCTAAGATTCCACATCATTTGAATATCATATGAATATACTTTCATGCATCACTAACCCTAAATTTTGGCCAACCATGCCTTTTTCAAGTCAATAACAATGTTAATATGTGATTTGGATTATGATTGATCAAGGAAAATCAAGAAAAATGAGATAACTTGTGAAGAGGGCAACCTTAGAAAACTTAGAAATTTTTCTAAGTCATGAAAAACGTTGATTTTTGCTCTACTTTGCAAGGTCATAACTTTCAAACCAAGCAACCATTTTCTTGGATCCAAATATCAAATTGAAGAGCTTGTTAAATACTACAACTTTGTCACTTAGCGTGGATTCCTAAAAAATGCATAGATTTTGAGATATGAAGTCATGAAGTTAGGGTTTCAAGACTTTTTGAACCTTGACGCTTAGAAAAAATTTAGGCAGAATTTGTTTTGTGTTTTTGGCCAACTTAAAGGGAATTTTTCACAACGATCCAAATTGAATCAAGACCAATTATGAATATCAAAGTTAAAGTAGGATATTTCAGTTTTCCAACAAGTACAAGAACATCCATTGATCATGCTTGAGAAAGAAGTTATGGATTTTACAACATTCCTTGATCAAACTGATTTTTCAAAACATATTTCACGTTTACTTGCATCACACGATTTTCAAAACATATTTGGTGACTTTGCAAGCCTTGTAATCCTCCAAGATCATAAAGAATCTTGTTGAATCACATAATATCTTCAACTTTGAACCATAAGTCAAGGATTCTATCTCTTACCATGTGAGAACCATCATTACAAAGTCATGAATTCAAGTTTGTCATTTGGCATTTATATGAAACATTGAATTGGCAAGAAATGAGCCACACCAGTTCAGATATGTTCAAAAACCATGAGTGTTCAAACCTGGAAATGGCAATTTAGTCAATATCCTAGTCATGCTATAGAATACTTTTGGTACCTTAGCCTTTAAGTTAGAGTTGCATGGCTATATCCATTGGATAATAGCATGATCCCCCATCATACACTATTCATCTAAAACAAATAAGTTCTCCTATAAATAGAGGTCATTTTGCATCAATTCAAATACACCAAAACAATACCAAAGACTTATTTTCTCATTCTCCCTCTTTTACTTCAAGTTTTCAAAGTTTCAAAGAGTAAACTTAAAGTTTTCAAAACCAGAGCTTAAACAACTTAAACAACCATCCAAGCACATCACAAATCATCCCTTGAAGGTGTTCAAACCTCCATCTTCATCTCAAACCAACAAAATCAGAAAGTCAACTATTAAAACCTCATATCTTTGACTTTCTGCATTTTTAACCCATGTCTTGATCCTGTCCATTTCAAAACCATCCAACACTCTAAATACTCTCTAAATAACATCCTTAAACTATTCCAACCATATGTAACATCGTTTGGTAGAGTTTCTATTTTGGCCATTTTTGACACATTATACAAGGAGGAGCTAGATTATGTTCTAGAGGTTTCCCTTTGGTTTCAAGCATCCAAGAGGCTTCTATAAGGTATATTGGAGGTGTCCAAAGCATTATTATGCTTCTGTAGCAAGTTTCTTGAAAATTGGCAAGTGAGGTTCAAGAGGTAAGTTTCCAAAGAACTTGAGCTTTAAGAAATATGTTTTGCTTTGATGTACATTAATCATGATCATGTCATATATGTCATTTATGTTGTGTTTGAACTATTTTATAGTGCTATTATTGATTATATATAGTTGTAGCATAGAATTTGCAAATTTGAAGCCTTTTAGGAACCACTATCAGGTTTTAAAATGTAGTAATTTTTAGAAAAATCTAAAATCACCATTGAATTCCTCATGAAATTCTAGGCAAGTTTCATCTTTATTTCATCGGATTTCATTAAGAAATGAGGAAGTTACAATAGGTTTTGCAAATGGTGGAAAGCCTGAATTTCTTGGGCAAGCTAGCCATGGGCGCCCTTGGTCTGGCTAGACCTAGGTCACTTCTATGAATTTAAATTAATGAGTATGGTTTGATACACAGATGTATCACCATCCCAATGGTTAAACATGCGCGCCTTGTGTCCTTTAAACCTTTGAAAATAGGGTTCGAATCCCCCCTCGCCCCAGTTTCTTTTATTTTTTTATCTTTAACAAAACAACATATATTATACCTTGCCTTCACCCTTTAATCACTATGCGTGTGTGGTTGGTTTGGCTAGTGTTTTATGTTGTGAGCGAATAGTCATGGGTTCAACCCATGGGGAACATTCTTTTTTTTTAATCACCTATTTTCTTAATCTTCTTCACATTTTCAAACTATCATAACTCTCTAATTTTTTTAAATCATTTTTAACCCATTCTTTTTACAAATTATTCATGATAATGTCTATTTTATAGTTGTGAATATAAAATATCAAAAATAATAATTTTTCTCATATTTATGAGTGCTTAAAGTGTGTAACTTTTTAAGGATTTTCTTAAGACTTCTCTTAAATCTTTTGAGTGGTTCCTTGTCTTTCCTTACTTACAATGACTTCATCTTGTATGAACCTTAAATGATGTTTTGAATTTGTACATCCTTGTCCTTGATTTTATTGCATTTTTAAGTATATGTTTACATGTAAATTGATAGACCTAAATTATATTATGTATTTGACTCGAATTGCACGTGTTCCTTTGGATTTTATTACTGTTTTCTTGTGTTATGCTTCTGTTTTGTTTCATTTTCAGGATTTTGTATTTCCAGAGCTCCTCGAGAAGAAACGAAGAAAAATAAGCTAGAAAGACCAGCTTTTTAGGAATTGTACACATGACACTCACCATGGCGGGCGCCATAGGGGATGCCATAACTTGGATAAGAGACCAACTGCTGACAACTGTCACGGCTCCCACTTCTTCCTCCTCTAGTTCACATGGTGGGCGCCATGAGGGTATGGCGGGAGCCACCCTTGTATTTCGTTTTCCCTCCCAAAAGAAGTTGGGGGACATTCTAGTCTTTCCTTGTACTTTCCTAGCCTATAAATAGACGAGTTCTGCCTCATTTCTAAACATCCAAGCTTAGTTACAGAACTCAAGTCATATATTGTCATTTTTTGTAAAGCGATAAACTTCTCACATCGAGGATTTATCGCACCTTCTGATCGAGTCTATAATCGGGTTTGGAGCATTTTGGTAGAAGTTAATCCTGCTGCCATTTTCTTCCCAGTCTTTTTGTACCAGATTTAAAACCTCCTGTTTGGAGCAGGTTTCTATTTATTTTCTATTTATTTTCTGCATTTATTTACTCTCACTCTATTTCCCGCACTATTTATTTCTCGTATTTTATTTTCCGCACTTTATTTATCCGCACTTTATTTATCATGTCTATTTATATTTCCATGTCTGGCTAAATCTTAAAGGTTAGGATGTGAGGATTATAGTTAAAGTGGTATCCCGTACAGCTGTCGATAGAATTACTTCGGAGTTACTCAAACTTTTAACACAAATTTTTTGCACTTGAAATCTGTTGGGTAAAATCGAAATCCGTCCAACCTTTAGTTAAGTTTGGTTAGTCTTAACTGCTCAAAGGAAGCGAAAGCACTTAGTCCAGTTAAGTAGGAGTCTTTAATACTTTAGAAAAACGATTTTAAAACTATTTCCGGACGCGTTTATGGGTTTAAAGTCTGGTTCGCATGAACCTCTTTTTGTTAAGATTTCCCGGTCAAAATACTTTTCAACTAAGTTAAGAAACTATATTTCTTAAAAATAGGTTTATTACTTTAATACAATGCGCGCCTTTTTTTAAGTGACAATAAGAGGGATCGATTAGGGGATAAACTCGGTTCTGAATACACGAAAGCGACAGTTCCCGTTAAATTAGTTATTTTCACGAGTAGAAAACATTAGCCTACAAGAAGTTCTATTTACACGCACTTGGAATACTACCCAGCTATGTGAATTACATCTAAGCCTATTGTTTTAGTATTAAATTTATTCTCTCACTTTACTTTTACTTTGCACGCACGAACTCCCGATTGATTTGCCTTAGATAAACACCGTAACAATAGTAATCGATAGATTGACATTTGGTCTCTGTGAGATCGATAATCTTTTGTATTACTCTGACGCTATTCGTATACTTGCGAAAATCTAGCATCATAAATGAATGTTGAATTTCCAATCATGCCATGAATTTTCTTAATCCTTTGCCTTAACATGTTAATTTTCTTCCATGATTACATGCCTTTGTGTTGATCATACCATGTTTATGTGCTCCTAAAACACTTGAACTTTGCCTTGAAAATACTTTTATATGCATGTTTGTTTGTATAAACCTTTGTGTTATTTCCACTTTGTTCAAAGCCATGATTAAACCCTAACATGGATGTTTGATTGTTATCAACTTGTCTTAACATGTCCAACTTGTACCCTTGCCTAATTGATCAAATATTTCTTTCATAAACTATTACCATGATAAATATATCTCTCTGAAATGCACATTATATTTTCAAAAAATTTTGGGCCTCTATTAGGTGTAAGACCCATCACTTTTCACATTTTTAAAATCAATCATTTTTCAAAATCTTTGGGCCTCTATTAGAGTGTAAGTCCCTCCCCTCTTCCTCAAAACTTTCTTCAATTTCTCAAAAATTTCAATCTTTCAAAACTCGATCCTCAACTTTCATCAAACACAACATTATTCAAATCTTAAACCTTTGGGCCTCTGTCAAGAGTGTAAGACCCAACACCTTTATACATAGAATGAACCTTGGGCCTCTGCTTAAAGTGTAAGACCCAACACCTTTGTATATAGAATAAACTTTGGGCATCTGTCAAGAGTGTAAGACCCACCACCTTTTCTTTTCTTTTAAATAAATCTTGTGCTTCTTCTTAGAGTGAAGACTCAACACCTTTGTGAATAAAACACACAAGTAAAACACTCAACACATCAAACCCCTACATATGCAAAATTTTCCATGAATTCAAACATGTCATATCCATGTCTATACTTGTGAATCTTCAATCATGGTTGTTCATATTTTGTTAAGTTTCTCTTGACATTTATATCATCCTTAGTTTAGACATAGGTCAAACAATAGGATCCCTTCAATCACAACTTATTTTAAACAACTAGTTCCCTGGCCTCCTCTAGGGCCTTATGCAAGCATCATTGCCTCTCTTGGGCATCATACAAGGAATCTCCCCAGCAAGATAGCCTCCTCTTGGGCTTCATACAAGGAGACTTGGGAAGTCTCATTCAATTTCCCACCATCTCCTCTTGGGCTTCATACAATGACCATTAGGCTTCTTAAAAGCATAAGGCAAGTCTAAGGCATCTATACAATAAATCCTTTAGCCTCATCCATCCTGGGCTTTGTACAAGATACAAATAAATCTTTTAGCCTCATTCATCCTGGGCTTTGTACAGGATACAAATAAAATCCCCCAAAGAGTCAATCAAATCCTCAGTATTAAGTCAGTCTCTTCAAATCTCCTCAACAATCATTAGCCTTCTCTCAGGCTTTTATACAAATAATTTCCCCAGTCAATCACCCTTAAATTTGGGCTTTGTACAAGACAAATAAAACTCACCAGTTGAGTCAGTGTTCAATATTTTTTCAGCTTCATATCTTGGGCTTCAATCAAGATACCTAAATAAATCAATCTCCTCATAGATGAGACCTTGAGTCATCTCTGTAGGAAGATATCTCTTCTAATCACTGTAATTCAAATCAAATAATCAAAACTTTTTTCTAGGTAATTAATGCAAGTGGCACTCTTGTTGATTCAAAATCCAAGCTGGAGTCCCTCCTTTATCATGGTTCAAACTTTTCTTTCATCTAACTGATATAAGTGACACACTTGTCGATCCTATATCCAAGTTAAGGTCCCTCTCTTAGTATGTAAAGAATTCATAAAGGAAAAAGCGGCATTGCTTAAACACAATAAGTTCAAATCTTTCTCTCCCTTATGACATCACTCTCAAATGATTATAGTGAATAGGTGAGACATCTCCCTTAAAGGTGACAATTTGCCAAGTCTTTCAAATACTTTTTTAGCTTCATCATCTTGGACTTTAAACAAGATACAAAAGAAACTTTTTCCTCCCATAGATTAGGAGGAACTACGAATGCTCTGATTTTCCCAACCCTCTTTTTATCAGGAATACGTAAGCATGAGATTGCGAAATCTTAGCGAACACACTTATAAAAAAACCTTAGGTCTAGGTACCTTCCAAAAACAATAGAAAATCATAAAAACAACAAAAACGTTTCCTCAGTTTTCACAAAGGAGGAACTTTCCCAATTAAATAGCAAACAAACCTGAGCAAGCAAGTAATTCAACAATAGAAATATACAATCAAGGTTCCTATAGATTACTATAGATACTCAGAATGTTAATAGCTTCCCTTAGTATAACCAACCTCTGATTCCAGATCTCTTATTATTTATAGGAAAACACTTCCGAGCAGGGTTAGTTTATGATATCTTCTCCTTCCTTTTAAGTATCATAGGATAAATATTAGAAATCAGAAAGTAGCACTAAATATAGTAGTGGTCGCGTCGCGAAAACCGGAGCTACAAATAGTAATGGAGAATTTGTACATACCAGAAATGTGATGAGAGACTCAAAGAAAAGTGTTGGTTTGAGGATCGAGCTTCCTTCCTTCTTGGAGAATAATGATGTTTCAGTTTATTATGTGGAGAAGAATAATGTTTTATTTCCGTTCGTTAGAGAAGAATAATGTTCCTTTCGTTCGCTAGCTATGACACAAAAAGTGAACGAGACTTAATATTAAATTTGAAGGAATAAAAAATTGTTTAGATAGTTTTTATCTCGGTGTTGCACCCTAAAATTTGCCCAACCTTACTCCTTGATTTATGTTTTCATTGTCATTAGCATTTGCATATAGAGTCATGTACATAGACTAACCATCTGCATAGCATAAGCATAGCAAGTCATTCAACAGGGGACCAATCATTACTTTCATCTCTAGAGGCCTAGCAAGAGGTTATTATCCTAATTCCACCCTACTCAAGTCATCAGGAAAGAATTTGAAAGCAAAAGAGTTCAGCAGAGCAAGCCTTGAGTCTACCTCCTAGCTGAGGATATCTGAGGATCAACAAGAGGGTTGTGGGATGTGAAATGAAAGCATGGAGAGCATCTAGACCTTATGAGAGACTTATAAAGTCATTTGGAGAAGAAAACAAGTCATTGATGAAAGCACAAGAGCTATAGTGGAAGACAGTCAACTAGGGTTTCATCTGGGTCAACCCCAGGTCAACCCTAGGTCAATTGACTGACTTAAGAGGGCATTCAAGTCTATTGGAGAGATGTGGGGATCAACATTGAACCTATAAAGAAGGATATGGAGATATGACAAGGAGAATTCAAGAGAAGTCAAGGAGAAGAGGAGTTACTAAATTAGGGTTTCTCTGTAAAATCCCCTAGTTTAGGTCAAATTTCCAAGCAAGATAAGTCAAAATGCTAGCTTCAAATGGCTTCTTGGCCAACATGAAACTTGTAGAGGATCTCAATACCTTTAATTTGAGTGGTGGAAGACCTCAAGGAGATTTATAGAACTCAAGTTATGGTCTTTACAAGTTACAGGTCATCTGAGGTGTCTGAACTTTTGTCTGTGAAAGTGACTTGACTTCCAAGCTAATTTTGCCCCTCAAGGAGATTTCAAATGAATTCTTGGTCAACATAAGAATTGTTCCTCATTGTCTTAGCTTTCTAGAATGGTATGGTATGCCTTCATATGATGTGGAGAACTCAATTTATGGGCTTGGCAAGCAAGGGGTATTTTGGGCATTTGTGAATTACAGGTCATTTTAACCTATACCCAAAACTCATACAAGGAGGCCTCAACTGGAAAAACTTACAACATCAAACTTGCTCCAAATGGGATTTTAAGTCTAGAAAGAAGGTCACAAGTTATTGGAGAAGCTCATAGCATGGAGTTGCATGATAGGTCAAAATATGAACTAAAAAGGCTTATAAAGTGAATAATTTCAAGTTGGAAAATGGTTTGGGAGATTTACAAGTCCAAATGGAGACTTCCAATATATGATTTTGAATGGAAAAACAATTCTAAGAACAATGGTTCACCCACTTTTTTGAGTTTAGAAGGAAAAAATGAAGTTATCCATGGTTGCTTACCTTTTAAGAAACATAATCAAAAATGAGCCAAAGTTTGAAAACAAGGGAATGTGCAAGATGGATCTAGAATGTACCATTGGGGTCTATATATTCATGAAAGGAGAATTTGGCAAGGGTTGGCCTCATTTGCACCAAGAATTTCACAAGATTTCTCATTCTTTTCATTGGAGTTTCATTGCAATTCTCACAAATTCTTCACCAAATCTTCATCATAATCAACCTTCTCATACTGATTCATCATCATATAGTATAATTCAATCAAGAACAAGGTGGTTACCATCCATTTTCGAGCACTTTTTTCAAGAGCATCAAGATTGAAGTTGCAATTGGACAGCACAATTCAAGCAAGGGATCACCAAAATACTGCATACAGAATCAATGCCTGAGTAATTTGATCAAGATTCAAGCCTTAGAAGCCTCAGATCCTCAATCTCCATAGCTGTTTTCAAGTTTTTGCACAAGGTAAGTTTTCATTCAAACTGCTTGATCCGGTTAGTTAGGCATGATTTTGTTAGTGTAGAATTGATCTAGGTGGTTAGGAGAGTAAGTTAGATGATTTTGGAGTGATTTGGAGTCCATTGCTAACAGGTGCAACAAACTGTTAAGATCAATATCTCTTAGATTAGTGCATTATAATTGTAGCGTGATTGATCAAATTACTCTCCATTAGTTGTAGTTCAGTTTAGGTTAAGTTTGATTGAGAATGGTGATGTTGCATATCAGTGTCCTTCCATGGTAATCAGAGATTGATGCTATCGGATTGAGAGATTTATTGAGTTTCAGATTGAATTGAGATCATAGGATTGTAGAGTGAAAGATTTTGAGCAAGTTTTGTGTTCATGGCGTGGCATTTCATCGCGTGTAGAAGGAGAACGGTTTGGTGTAAACCTGCTCGTGCATGAGCTCTCATGGTGTTGGAAACCCTAGCTTGCAGAACCAAGGAGGAAGACGAAATCTGAGCCCTTCGTTTGGAGTTAGACCCTTGACTGTGGGAGCGATCCAATGGCTGGTATTTGATCTGAATTTGGAGGGAGAAGCGCTGGCCAAAACGCACCGTTTCATTAATTGAAACGGGCGGGCCTCAGACTCTTGTGCTATCCCCACCCCCAATATGTTAGGCCCAAACCATTTCAATGTGATTTCTCTGCTTCTCTCACCCCCCAGCGCCTTTCTAGTGTTTTTAATTCAGAGTGGTATTGGGCTTAAGCCAGAAGCGCTACCAACACCCCCCATTATGTGGCCCATCCTGGTTCTGAACTGGGGCGAGTTTCTGAATGCACCCCCCTCATTCATTTCATTCACTTTTATTTTCTTAATTTCATTTTAATATTTTACCATCTTTGAAAATTCATAAATAATTCATAAAAAATGCTTTTTAATCCATTCTTTTTACCATGTTTTCATTAAAATGTCTAGAATATTATAGGAGAATAAAATTTCATTTTTAGTTTTATTTCATATTTTTTACATATTTTCTAAAATAAATGTCACATTAAATAATTCATTTCATGCATTATTTTTATGATTTTTGTTCTCTCACATGCTTTGATATTTTTTGATCATTCTTTTCATATTGTTTAGATGAGATATTAGGCTTGTAGAAATATTTTAGTTCCCATTTTTAGGAGTTAATTTTAGGTGATTAATAAATGCTTGAATATCATGAGCAAAACTAGGGTTTTAGGTGACAACTTAGGAAGTTCAATGTTTTCCCTTAGGACTTAGGGTTTGAATAGATTAGTTATGGGACTATAGGGGCTATGGGTAGTTATTAGATCCCTTAGAGAACAATTAGGATTCCCCTACTGCTATTATTACTGTCTGTATATCTGTTGTCTGGTGTGGTGTGCCCTCTGGGGTTTATTGATTGTTTGTATGGGTATTGGGTTTGTCTGGGGCCCTGGGGAAGCTGAAGAATTGTGGAGATGAAGCCATTGAAGATTCAAATGCTGAAGATCAACTGTCAGAGTTGAGGAGGAGCTTCTTGCTAGCAGTTGCTGAGGAGACTAGGGTTTAGGAGCTAGGCAGAGCTCTAGGTTAGAATGATTATTTCTCAAACATGGATTGCCTTGTCTGCATCCATTCTTCTCTGGGATTCAGAGTCTCTCTAAGACACTCACCCCCTTCCTTTGGAAGGCTTGGTGATAGTGTCTATGAGATAGAACTCTTGAGAGAAAATGTCTCTTTGTGTTAGAAGCAGTCTGTTCACCACCTTTGGTAGTCAGCTGACTGCTTAGCACCCAATTCACTCTTGTGACTGATCCCTCATCCTGGAGGTTTGAGCATGAAGAAAAGCCATTGCAGATGGAAGACTGATGATCAAAGCCCTTGTCTGAAGGCCATGAAGATGGAGATTGATGCTTGTTGAAGCCTGTAGCTGATTGGAGATTACTTGAAGCCAGATGTTGATTCAGAGCTGCTGATGCTGTTTCTTTTGCTGTATTTCATTTGTTGATGTATTGATTGGTTTTCTGAACTGTATTGTTTGCTGCTTACCCTGTTGGGTTGAAAGTGAAATCTGTTCACTTTCGCCTATTGTTTTCTAGGTTCGAGGTTGAGTGGGACTCCCTTGCCTCGCTTGTGCTGTTGCATCCATGCATTTTACTGTTTTACTGTATATATCTGACATTGTTTCTGTTTCTGCCTATCCCGTAGGATCTCTGTTTCTCTCTGTGCAAGAGAGGAGCATGATAGACATTAGGTCTTAACCCATGCATGATAACATTAGGATAGTTTGATTCCCTTCGCAACCGTAGGTTAGAGTTCTGTCTCTTTCTTTCTCAAAACAAACAGAAAAATACCATAAAGATTTCAAACCCAATAAAAGACACTTCTTTCGTAAAAGAATGTGGACTCATCAAAGCGTCATTTTTGTCCTCTTGGACTGTTAATCAGAAAAACCTTTTTCAGAAGGAATAAAATCAATCAAAACAGACTTGTGTTGTACGTGGCCCGAACTACGTTTGCTCTGATCTTTCAAGCTGTATGAAAGTACGTAGGCATAGGATGCGATATCCTAGCGAGCAACCTTCCCCTCCTTTCCCGTAGGTAGGCGAACTACGTTGACTCTGATTTCTCGTTCCAGACGGGAATACGTAGGCATAAAGTGCGATACTTTGCCGAGTCATTTTTATTTCCATTTTATTTTCTTTTTAACCCTTGACCTATAGTTTAGATAGAATAACAATCCATACCTGAAAACAAGCGTGGATCCCATCGAGTACGATGGACGTGAGGGGTGCTAATACCTTCCCCTTGCGTAACCGACTCCCGAATCCAGGTTTTGGTTGCGATGACCATACCTTTCCCGTGTTGTGCGAGGTTTACTCTGAGCGTTTCCTTTCCCTCCCGTGGGATAAATAACGCACGGTGGCGACTCTTCTGTTCAGCCGGCGCCGATTTTCGCAGTAGCGACAGCTGGCGACTCTGCTGGGGACCCAACATCCCCTGGCTGCTAAGGACTGCGACGGTCCTTATGCATTTGGGATCCAACGTCCCTTGAGAGAGTCAATCCTAACGCTTGTTTTCCCGTCGAGGATTTTGTATGGAGTTATTGTATATTTCTAACCTTGTATTTTCAGCTTTATATATATTGTTTATTATTGCTGTATCTGGGGTGTGACGGGTGTTCTGATATTGAGAGATAAGCCGGACCTGGGCTTGAGTGCACCTAGAATTAGAGTAGAAATTAGTGGGCGCCCGCTTGCTTTGCTTGCTTTGGTGTCCCATGAAATCTACACTCAGACGAGGTTCCTCTGGTTGGCCTCCTGCCCCTTCCTTTGGTTGGCGTGGGTTGCTGGTTAGTTGGATTGTCGACTCTGGGGACCGATCATTTGGAAGTTGGCTGAGTGAGGCCTCTTCAGGATTTGATGATGCCACTCCTTCTGGGAATCGTATCATCAACCCTGAAAGTCTGTAACGCCGACGACCGCATAGGATGCCGTACCTTGTGCCAGTTATAGGGCCACCCACCTGTGAGGGGATTCAGGGTTATGCAGGTAACTAGACCTCCAGATTACCGGTTATTTCTTGATCAGAGATCCGGGTTATTTATGGAGAGTTATGAGGTCTGCCAGAGACCATGTGGAGATTTATTCTGAGGTCTGTCAGAGACCATTTGGAGATTTATTCTGAGGTCTGCCAGAGACCATGTGGAGATTTATTCTGAGGTCTGTCAGAGACCATTTGGAGATTTATTCTGAGGTCTGTCAGAGACCATTGGGAGAGCTTTGAGGTCTGTCAGAGACCAGTTGGAGATGTGTTATGAGGTCTGTCAGAGACCAATTATGGATGTGATTTGAGGTCTATCAGAGACCAGTGAGTTATGGTTTGAGGTCTGTCAGAGACCAGTGTTGGAGTTCTATTTTAGGCCTATCTGAGACCAGGGTTTGGTGACTTCTGGATGGTCTATCTGAGACCTTTCTTGATTGGGTTTAGGCTATTCAGCTGCAGCTTCGGTCCCTGTTGAATGTTACTTGCATTGCATCCCTGCATATACATTATCATTTGCATTTCACTAACGTGTGTCTGTGCTGCAAGTGCATTTGCATTTCCCTAGTGCTAGTGCCCAGACTTCTGAGTGTTTGATCATGACTAGACTACGGAGAACGGTTGCTTACAAATTGCCTACGCCTGATATTGTTCCTTTACTGGGGTTGATCTCTCTTGCTGATGATGGTGTTCGTAGGAGTTTTCGGATGAGCTATGGTAGATTATTGAGATTGGTGTGCAAACCTACAGAGGTAGAGTTAGATGGGCTGTATGCTTTGATGCAATTCTACGACCCTGCTTTGAGGTGTTTTACGTTCTCTGACTTTATTATGGGACCAACCCTGGAGGAATACGCTGAGTATGTTGAGCTGCCTGTGCAGAACCAGGTTCCGTTCATTCATTATGATGCCAAGCCTAAGCCGGAGGAATTGGCAAAAGCCTTGCATGTTGATGCTTCTGAACTTGTGACTACTGTTTCCCGTGGAGTTCCAGGCTTCTCATTTCAGTTCTTAGTGGGTAAAGCCCAAGAGTACGCCAAGAATGGGTGCTGGGTTGCTTTCAATGCTGTGTTGGCCTTGTGCATCTATGGCATAGTACTATTCCCCAATATATCGGATTTTGTGGACTTCGATGCTTTCTACTTGTTCGCCGCTGGTAATCCTGTACCTACCTTACTCGGAGATCTCTACCATTCACTGCATTACAAGAATGAGAAGGGAAGAGGGAAGAATGTTCATCTTTGTGTACCCTTGTTGAGTATGTGGTTTGAGAGTCACCTTCCTAAGAGAGGATCTACTGCAGAGACTACAGTTCCAGTTGGTTGGCCAGAGCGTCTGATGAGGCTATCGTCGGAAGATATGGAGTGGTTTGATAGAGATTTGTTGGGATCCGAGCTCATCTTCAGTTGTTCTGGGTACCCTAATGTGCCATTGATAGGAAGAAAAGGGTGTATCAATTACAACCCTTCTCTATTCATTCGCCAGTTCGGATATGCGCTGAAGAATCCACCTCAGGAGGAAGAAGTACAGGAATCTCTGTACTTCACCGGTGACGTGAAGGGGGAGTTATTAGCCAAGTTGCGACATGCCTGGACGAGTATTAACCACAAAGGGAAGCCGTTGTTAGGAAAGAATGACTGTCAGGCCTATGCATCTTATAGAGCTTGGATTCAGGAGAGGGCTAGTCAGTTGAAGATGCCGTTTCCAGATGCACCAATTCTTGATCCTATTCCGGTAGAAGAGCCGACTACTGTTTCTAGAGAAGCATATGAACAGGTTGTGAGGGAGAAAGAAGCCTTAATGAAGATTAATGAAGGGTTAGAGCAAGAGCTAGCCCAGGCACGCAGTGAGAAAAACAAGGCCGTATATGCTTTCCAACAACAGATCGAGCTGGTAAACAGGTTAGGAGCTGAGTTGACCGAGGAAAAGAAAAAGCGTGAACGTCTGGGGCAAGAGTTCAGAAGTTCCCATGACATGCTGGAAGCCAAAAAGAAGGCGCTTGACGCAGCACACCGAGAGATATCTTCTTGCAACAAGACTTGGAACGCTACTCTCACCAACAACAAGAAGAGGGAAGATAAGCTAAAGCAGCAAATTTCCGACCTCGAAGAGAAGTTGAAGTCTAGCATCAAGAAGTGTGAGGAGGAAGTGATGAACCGGTATAGTGTCCAGCATGCACTGAACAAGGCGATCAAATCTAGAGATGAAGCAGTGTCCCAGAAGCGAAAGTTAGAAGATTGCTTCGGAGAAGCAGCATGGGAAGAAACTGCTGAAGACGTACGCCGTGTCCTTAAGAAGAGAAACCAGCTTGTTGAAGGGCTGCTTGATCGACCAAGCCATCCGGAGACCAAGAAGTTGATAGAGGAGTACCAGACCTTTGGGAGGATCTGATCATTCCATTATTTGTATGCTTTATTTGCATAGTGCTGACCATCACCAGGATTTTTGGTTGAGGTCATGCCATCTTTGTACTCTCAGTGATATTGTACCCTGGGCTTATTGATTCTCTCTGCAATATACGAGGCTTTCTATGATTCAGCTCCGATATTCTTATTGTCAACACTGTCACCGCACCGGCACCTTCGCACTAGAACTGGGGGAATGAACTTCCCTAATGCACAGACACATTGCATTGCATTCATATTCATCTTGCATAACAGGTAACCTTTGAATGGTGTCTTATCTCCTGCTTTGATTCAGGTACTTAACAGGATTCCAGATCAACATCCGCACCGCTATTCTACACGATCCAACTGTCGGAAAGTCATGGACCAGATTCAGAACGAGATGCAGGATGTACGCGAGAAGCTCGCCCTCTTCATGCAAACCATGGAGGCTATAGCAAAAGGGCAAGAGAATTTGCAGGCCATGGTCCAGCCTCTGTTGGCTCGCAACGCTGGTCACGGTAACGAAGATCATCAGTCTGTCAGGGTTGATACTGCTCATGGAGATGGCACTCCAACGCCAGTGGCTCCGCCTGTCGTCAATGTGAATGCTGCTAACGTCAACAACGCTACCGCTGCTGTGAATGGTAACGTCGGAGTTGGAAATGAAACTGCTGTCCACAACGCTGGGCTGGGTGATGTCAATGTGGGAGATAATCTCGGAGGCAATGGCTTTGTCAACGCTGGGTTCGGATTCAACGATCAGGGATTCGACAATACTGGCAAGTATGGCTTTAATGCTCAAGGCTTTGGGCAAGATGGTTATGGTATGGTCAATCAGGGCTACGGAGGTTTTGGAAACGGAAACGGTGCTGGTTTCATGGCTGGTGGTCCTGCTGGAGGTGTTCAAGGGTATGGCAACAGAGGCCGAGTTCCGGGGATGAATCAGGTCAGAGCTGGACGTAATAATGCGTATGATGGATACGGGGCTGGAAACGGTATGTGGCAAGAGGATCAACAGGAAGACGCCTTCTCTGGAGGGGTTTTTGACGGGCCGATGGATGATTCTCAAAAGATTAGAATGCTGGAAGAGCAAATGAAAGGAGTCCTAAACCAGAGTGCTGTGGGTCTGGACATGGCAACTATGGGCTTGGTACCTGGCTTGAGGGTGCCCATTAAATTCAAAGCGCCTGCGTTCGATAAGTACAAAGGAGATACATGCCCGAAAGTTCATGTACGAGCTTATTACAGAAAGATGTCTGCATACTCCACTGACGAAAGAATGCTCATGCATTTCTTTCAGGATAGTCTATCGGGTCCTTCCTTAGAGTGGTACATGGGGTTGGAGCCCACTGATATCAAGACGTGGAAGCAATTAGCGGAGGCGTTCGTAGCCCATTACAAATATAACAGTGACCTGGCACCCAATCGGGTCCAGTTGGCCGGGCTTTCGCAGAAGAAGGGGGAGAGTTTTAAAGAATACGCGCAAAGGTGGCGCGATATGGCTGCCAGGGTCCGTCCTCCTGTGGAAGATAAAGAAATGAACGATATGTTTGTTGGCACATTCACCGGGCTGTTTCATGATATGCTGTTTCATACGTCTCTGGCTAGTTTTTCAGATCTGATTCTGATGGGTGAAAAGATTGAGCGGAACATTAAGCAAGGAAAGTTCCAGGTCGACGAGTCAGCTGCATCTGGCAGTAATAGGAAAGCTTATGGTGGGCGCCGTCAGGGCGAAGCTAGTGCTGTATTTGGAGGCCGAGGCCGAGGCCGAGGCAGGGGAAGAAATCCATATCGTCAGCAGCAGCAAGTGTCTAGTGTTACTATTCCGTATCAACAACAACCAATTCAGCAACAACAACCGGTTCAGCAGCAACCAATGCCACAGCAGCAGCAGCCTCAGCAGGGGGCACAGCAAGCTCAGAGAAAATTCCAGGGTGGTAAGCCGAGAAGGGTGTTCGAGAAGCCTCCCTCTAACTATGCTGATTTATTGCAGACCTTGTTGGGATTGAATCTGGTGGAGAAAAGAACCTTGGCACCGATAACGGGAACTCCCCCGTTCGGCTATGATGCAAATAGGCGCTGCGAGTTTCATTCTGGGGCCCCGGGCCATGATATAGAAGGTTGTCACGCTTTTAAGCACGTTGTGCAGGATCTCTTGGACAACAAGTCTATCAACTTCGGAACGACCGGTGCGAATATAGTCCAGAAACCCATGCCTAATCATGGGGCGAACGCCGTGCTGACTGAGGAAGGTCTGAATCTGATTATGAATGTTGAGGATTTAAAGACGCCGCTGAGCGAAATAAAAAGCCGACTGTTGCAGGGGGGTGTTTACCCGGGTTGTAATGAGTACTGCTTAGATTGTTGGGCCCTGTCTGGGGGGTGTGAGGATTTGAAGAAAGGCATTCAGGCCTTAATTGATGAAGGGGTATTGCAGTTTGATAGAACAGCAACTGATGAGCCGGCAGGGGCAGTAGCGGATAATCGGAGTGATGTTGCTACAGTGACAATTCCTAGGAAGACGATCACTATTTCAGCACCAGCTCAGCGGCCACCGATTACTATAACTAAAGCCGGGCCAATCCCGTATGAGAACACGAAAGCAGTCCCATGGTCATATGGGCTAGAGGTGTATTGTGACGGGATTAAAATCGATGTTAACAAGCAGTCAGCGGAGGTTGTGGATAATGTTGTGGGCTCAGGAGGCATGACAAGAAGCGGCAGGATCTTTATATCTCCTGAAGTGGAAGCCGAAAGGCTAGCGAAAGGAAAGGGGAAAGCGGTGGAAAATGTTCCGGTTCAAGCAAATGAAAAAGAAGCAGCATCTAAGGATGTCGAAGAATTCATGCGCTTAATTCGGAAGAGCGACTATAAAATCGTGGAGCATCTGCAGCAAACGCCATCCAAAATATCTATTCTGTCATTGCTGTTGTGTTCAGAGGCTCACCGAAATGCTTTGCTGAAAGTCCTGGACACTTCTTTTGTCCCCCAGGATGTCTCCGTGAACCAGCTAGAAGGAGTATTGGCACACGTAAATGCAGGCCACAGTCTGGGCTTTACTGATTTCGACTTGACTCCGAAAGGAAGGGATCATAATATGGCATTACATGTATCCGTTGAGTGCAGAGGGTCGACAATGTCACATGTATTGGTTGACACCGGGTCGTCTTTGAATGTGCTGCCTAAGAAGGCTATGATGAAGCTGGATGTTCGAGGGATTTTGTGCACACCAAGTGATTTGGTAGTCAGAGCGTTTGACGGCACGCGGAGAACAGTCTTCGGATCAATTACATTGCCTCTGCAAGTGGGGCCGGAAGTGTTTGCAACGGAGTTTTATATCATGGATATACAGCCTGCATACAGCTGCTTGATGGGAAGACCTTGGATTCACGGGGCAGGGGCAGTTACGTCAACCCTGCATCAGAAGTTAAAGTATATGGTCGGAGACAGCGTAGTCACCGTGTGCGGAGAAGAAGACATCCTGGTCAGCCATCTTTCTTCGTTTAAATATGTGGAAGTCGACGGGGAGATCCACGAGACGCCATGCCAGGCATTCGAAGGTTTGCGCATTAAGGACAAGAGTCCCGGGCCAAGCAGAGTGCCAGAGATAGCCGTCTCTTCGTATAAAGAGGCTCAAGCGCTAGTGAAGGCAGGAGAAGCCACGGGCTGGGGCAAAGTATTGGACATTCCGGTGAAAATGGACCGGTTCGGACTGGGGTACCGACCGTCGTCATCAACTCCTTCTGTGGGGGCCCCTCATTTCAGAAAGTCAATCACCATCTCTGCCAGTGGAGTATGCCATGAATCTGTCAATGCTGCTTCAGAATCCGATGAAGGGGACAGCGACTGTGATATGGATGCCTGGATTCAGCCAAGCACGCCAGGACAAGGACTGTGCAACTGGTCCATTCAGGAGCTTGTTCCTGTGACTTTTAAACAGTAATGCTTTGCTTTATTAATTGTTGAATAATCTGATGTCTTGCCCGGGGCATCAGGATTTGCTTAGGGCTGCGTTGTTATAAACATTGCTTTGTTAATCATTAAATAAATGGCGTTTTTTTTTCATGTGTAAATACCGTAATCCCTGTCTTTCTTGTTTTGTATTTTTCAATAAAATGGCAACGTGGTTATCCGCTTTATACGCATTTTGAAGCACTTAACCCTTTCTTTTGCAGGATAACATTTTCAGATGACATCTTTGAGCCACCTATGACTCGTCCCGACTTCGAGCACCCGGTATTCCAGACCGAAGAAGAGGTTGTCGAAGATAGCGACGTTCCGGAAGAACTGTCTTGGTTGGTGAAGCAAGAGGAAAGAGCCATTCTGCCTCACGACGAGGTTATCGAAATTATCAACTTGGGGTCGGAAGGGGTTGAGAAAAATATTCGTATCGGAGCCGCACTACAGAGTGATATCAAGCGAAAACTGGTTGAAATGCTCCGAGAGTATAATGATGTATTCGCTTGGTCGTATCAAGATATGCCAGGGCTCGATACTGATATGGTTGTGCATCGTCTGCCACTGAAAGAAGACTGCCCGCCTGTCAAACAAAAACTTCGCAGAACTCGTCCAGATATGGCAATGAAGATCAAAGAGGAGGTTCAGAAACAGTGGGACGCTGGGTTCCTGGCTGTGACGAAGTATCCCTCATGGGTTGCTAACATCGTACCAGTGCCAAAGAAAGATGGCAAGGTTCGAATGTGCGTGGATTATAGAGATTTGAATAAAGCAAGCCCAAAAGACGATTTTCCACTTCCTCACATTGACGTGTTAGTGGACAATACCGCTCAATACTCTGTATTCTCCTTCATGGATGGCTTTTCAGGCTATAATCAAATTAAAATGGCGCCAGAGGACATGGAGAAGACTACTTTCATAACGCCTTGGGGAACATTTTGCTATAAAGTGATGCCCTTTGGTTTGAAAAATGCTGGGGCAACGTATCAGCGTGCGATGACAACTCTCTTTCATGACATGATGCATAAAGAGATTGAAGTTTATGTTGACGATATGATTGCCAAATCCCAGACGGAGGAAGAGCATCTGGTGAATCTGTTGAAGTTGTTTAAAAGGCTTAGGAAGTTCAGGCTGAGGCTGAACCCTAACAAATGCACCTTCGGGGTGAGATCGGGTAAACTGCTGGGGTTTATCGTAAGCGAAAGAGGAATAGAGGTCGATCCTGCTAAAATAAAAGCGATTCAAGAAATGCCGACGCCTAAAACAGAGAAAGAGGTGCGCGGGTTTTTAGGGAGATTGAACTACATTGCTCGGTTCATATCTCACCTAACGGCCACGTGTGAACCATTATTCAAGCTGTTGAAGAAAGATCAAGCTGTAACGTGGAACGAAGATTGTCAAAAGGCGTTCGATAAAATAAAGCAGTATTTGCAGGAGCCTCCTATTTTGATACCCCCAGTGGCAGGGAGACCCTTGATAATGTATTTGACGGTTCTTGAGGGAAGCATGGGTTGTGTTCTCGGTCAACACGACGAGACGGGGAGAAAAGAGCATGCAATTTACTATTTGAGTAAGAAATTTACAGACTGTGAATCTCGATATTCAATGCTGGAGAAAACTTGTTGCGCGCTAGCCTGGGCCGCCAAGCGTTTGAGGCAGTACATGCTGAATCATACAACCATGCTCATCTCGAAGATGGATCCGATCAAATATATATTCGAAAAGCAGGCGTTGTCAGGTAGAATTGCCCGGTGGCAGATGATCTTGACTGAATACGATATTCAATACGTCTCGCAAAAGGCAATAAAGGGGAGTGTGTTGTCTGAATATCTGGCGGAGCAGCCTATTGAAGAGTATCAATCGATGAGATTTGATTTTCCTGACGAGGATATCATGTATCTCAAGATGAAGGATTGCGAAGAGCCGTTACCAGACGAAGGACCAGAGCCGGGGTCCAAATGGCAGATGATATTTGATGGAGCTGTGAATGCTTACGGTAGCGGAATAGGGGCAATTATCACTACGCCGCACGGGTCGCACATCCCGTTTACTGCCCGATTGACCTTTGCCGTTACCAACAATGAGGCCGAATACGAAGCTTGTATAATGGGGCTTGAAGAAGCCATTGATTTGCGAATCAAACATTTAGACGTATACGGAGACTCAGCTCTGGTAGTGAATCAGATCAAAGGGGAATGGGAGACACGGCAGCCCAATTTGATACATTACATGAATTATGCAAGGAGATTGTTGCCTTTCTTCGACAAAGTTGAATTGCATCACGTGCCACGGGCAGAAAATCAAATGGCTGACGCCCTTGCCACCTTGTCTTCCATGTACAAGGTCAATTTCTGGAACGAAGCTCCCCAAATCACTATCTCTCGGTTGGACAGGCCAGCTTATGTATTTGCTATTGATGAAGCGTCTGATGGCAAACCGTGGTATTTTGATATCCTTAATTTCCTGAAGAATAAAGAGTATCCGGCTGGGGCATCCAGTCAAGATCAGAAGACTCTCAGGAGATTAGCGGGTAATTTCTATTTGAACCCGGATGGCGTCTTGTACAGAAGAAACCACGACTTGGTGTTGTTGCGTTGTGTAGACGAGAAAGAGGCAAAGCTTCTCATGGAGGAAATTCATGAAGGTGCCTTTGGCACGCATGCTGGTGGACATGCTATGACAAGAAAGCTGCTGAGGGCAGGTTACTTTTGGCTGACAATGGAAACGGATTGTTTCAAGTTCGCGAGGAAGTGCCACAAGTGCCAAATATATGCTGACAAAATACATGTGCCTCCGAGTCCTCTGAATGTGATGTCATCTCCATGGCCATTCTCAATGTGGGGAATCGATATGATTGGAAAGATCGAGCCGACGGCTTCTAACGGGCATCGGTTCATCCTCGTAGCAATCGATTATTTCACCAAATGGGTGGAAGCAGCGTCTTATGCAAATGTAACGAAGCAAGTGGTGGCTAGATTCATCAAAAGAGATATCATTTGCCGATACGGAATTCCCGAGCGGATAATCACGGATAATGGTTCTAATCTGAACAACAAAATGATGAAGGAGCTCTGTCAGAATTTCAAGATCGAACATCACAACTCCTCCCCTTACCGACCCAAGATGAATGGCGCTGTCGAAGCGGCCAATAAGAATATCAAGAAGATCGTCCAGAAAATGGTGGTGACGTATAAGGATTGGCATGAAATGCTACCTTTCGCTTTGCACGGTTATCGTACGACGGTACGCACATCAACCGGGGCAACTCCGTTCTCGTTGGTATACGGAATGGAAGCGGTATTACCATTGGAAGTTGAGATCCCTTCTCTGAGGGTATTGCGAGACGTTCAGCTGGACGAGGCAGAATGGGTAACGAACAGATTGAACCAACTGAGTTTGATGGATGAGAAGAGGCTAGCTTCTCTGGCATACGGTCGTTTGTATCAAAGACGAATGAAGAAAGCGTACGACAAGAAGATACTTCCGCGAAGCTTTCAGACGGGCGACCTTGTGCTGAAAAGGATTCTCCCGCCGCAAGCAGACCACAGGGGCAAGTGGACCCCCAACTACGAAGGGCCATACGTTGTCAGTAAGGTCTTTTCAGGAGGAGCTTTATTGTTGTCCACCATGGACGGAGAAGACTTTGCATCACCTGTGAATTCGGACGCAGTTAAAAAATACTTTGCTTAAAATAGACCCGCTGGACAGAAAAAAGAGAGTCCAGGCAAAAATGGGGCATCCTGGCGAACCAAAAACAGAATGAAAGGTTCGGGCAAAAGTTAGGGATAAAATTGAAAAAATGTACACCCGCGAAGTTGAAAACCTACACTGGGCGGCTTCGGCAAAAAGGGGTATCCCGGTGAACTGAAAACCCGTAAAGGGCGGTTCACGCAAAAGTTAGGGATGAGAAAAGCAAATGACTGCGGTCCGAATTTGGTATTCAATGAGCATCAGTGCGGGAGAATATGTTTGAGGAATTAGTTATCGGATACAACCTCTTCAGAAGACGGATACCGGGAAAGCATTAGAGTCGGACGAGTCATGGGAGGATCAGTTCGTGATGTTCATCTGCATCCAGTTGCCGACATGTGTACAAAATTTAATTTGTCAATATTTATGCTTCTTGGGAATACTTGCATACTTGTATATTTGCTTCGTGTAGCTTCCTCTTTTCAGGAGTTACATCCCGTGTACAAAAACTCCGCCCATTCAGGGGCCCAATCAATGAAAATGTGTTATTCAGTACTTGATGCCTGTTCTTTACTGTTTTGCGCATGATAAAACGCCTAAGTTTATTGAAACTAGCATGAGTATAACATCACTGGCCCTTGCCAACAATCGTTAAAGCTTTGAATTAACTGAGTGTAACGTCACTAACCTGAATTGATTGCATAGGCTTGTCGTGTCTTGTTTGTGTTGTTGCAGGTTTCATAACCGTACGAGGAAGGTGATCAAAAGATTGCAATAGTGAAAGGCTTGATCCTCACGCAGGTCATGCATGTTCTTCCTGAAGCTAGCCGTAGCTTATCCAAAGGACGTGCTCCAGAGAAGTTACTCGTCCTCAGCAGAGTTTAGTGATTCTGAGATCGTAAGGCTGTATTCAGACAGGTTCATCTCCCCCCGCAGGGTCCTGCATTCTCCCCCGGCGGAGTCAGTTAATTTTCCCCAAGAGAATCCAGCCATCCCCAGCGGAGTTCTCTTTTCAGCAAGTGTTCTTTCCTTCCAGTGGAATCCGAAGATCAAGACTCTCCCCAGCAGGGTTGATGGTGGGTCCTGTCATTTATTTTGTCAGAGATACCGTGTGATATTAGTTCACTCTCCAGCAGAGGCTCAATCATACCAGGCGCATCTGCTATTCCCCAGCAGGGGGTTACCTCCGCAAGGTATTTGGTTTGAGTTATATTCCCCAGCAGGGGGTTATTTCAACAAGACGTGTGGTTTGAGTTCCCAAATTCCCCAGCAGGGGGTTATTTCAACAAGACGTGTGGTTTGAGTTCCCAAATTCCCAGCAGGGTCGACTTCATCCTACCAGCATTTATTTTGCTGGAATAATTTTGTAGCATCAGGCTATCCCCGGCGAGTCGGCGTTACCCTTCCAGCATTTATTTTGCTGAAACAGTTTCTGTACTCTAGTAGTTCAGGGGGAGAGAGCTCTTGCTCAAATAAATTACCAAACAGTCAAGATCTCGGCAGGAGATATTCAATGACAATGTCAGTTTCGGCGGTATTCCCCACAGAGTTGTCATGATAAAACTCTCTTTGTCTCCAGCAAAGTCATTTATGCAAATGCATCTTATTTTCCCCAGCCAGAGTGGCCAGGATAAGAATCTCCTTATCCCCAAGCAGAGTTTGTTTGTCATCAACGGGTCGCATGAATCAGAATTTCAGAGGCCACCGCCGGTTATCAGAGCAGGCGTCCGATAGTTGGTTTTCAGACATCCCCAGTAGAGTTCATCTCGAAGTCGCTGTCACGTCAGTGCTGAGCAGTTTGTAGGCAAGGATCATTGAAGAATTAAGTCCTGACGTGGACCATTTACTCCTAGAATGACGGGATTTCTTCAGAAGTGGGCGTCCTAACGTGGACAGGTTTGTTTTACCGGATTGGTAAGGTGCGTTAATCCTGACGTGGATAGATTCGGTCTCTCGAAATTTGGAGAAAGGGAGGTCATGACGTTGACAAAAGATTGGTTATTCTTCGTGTTGGTGTCCTGACGTGGATCATTTGTTTCCCGCAGATATCTTTATTCGTAATGGTGAAATGTGCGTCCTGACGTGGACAAGTTTGTAGTTCTTTGTGATGACAAGGTACAAGAATCCTGACGTGGACAAATTTATCCTTCTTCGTGTTGTTGGCAAAGTGTAAGTCCTGACACGGATACTTCCCCAGTGAGTCGAAGGTGTGAGTCCTTACGTGGACAAGTCTTATTTCCTCAGTGAGTCGAAGACGCCTGAGTCCTAACGTGGACGAATCAAGACGAAATCAGTGTCCTAACGCGGACAGATCAAAGAGATTATTATTCCTAACGTGGAAAGATGTAGTCCTTACGCGGACATATCAACAGAAGTGATTCCTAACGTGGAAATACGGAGATTCCTAACGCGGGAAAGAGGTAGTCCTTACGCGGACGTATCAGAAGATAGTTTCCTTACGTGGAAATGACAGTATTCCTAACGTGGAAAGAAGAGAGTCCTTACGTGGACATATCAAGAGCATTCCTTACGTGGAAGAAAGATGGTTTCCTGACGTGGAAAGATGAATTTATTCCTTACGTGGAAAGAAGTTGGTGTTCCTTACGTGGAAAGATTGAGTCCTTACGCGGACATATTGAGGTAGATTCCTTACGGGGAGATAAGGGCATTCTTTACGTGGAAAAATGAGTCCTGACGCGGACAAATTGAGAAAGAATTGATTCCTAACGTGGAAAGATCGGAGTCCTTACGTGGACATATCAAGAGCCTTCCTTATGTGGAAGAAAAATGGTTTCCTTACGTGGGAAGACGAGTTTATTCCTAACGTGGAAAGATTGAGTCCTCACGCGGACATATCAAGATTGATTCCTGACGTGGAAAGAAATGGATCATTCCTGACGTGGAAAGAGAGTTTAGTCATGACGCGGACAGATCATATCAAGATATTCCTAACGTGGAAGAAGAAGTTATTCCTTGCGCGGAGAAATTGGGGTCCTGACATGGACAGATTCGAGAAGTTGAGTCCTGACGTGGACAGGTTCAGTACCAAAGCGGAATTCCTTATGTAGAAAGATCGGAGTCCTGACGTGGACACGTCAAATGGCATTGGAGTCCTTACATGGACAGATTGATATAGTTTCCTAACGTGGAAAGAAGATTGCTTCCTAACGTGGAAAGAGAAAAGCGTTACTCCTAACGTGGATGATGTGATTCCTAACGTGGACAGGTGTTACTCCTAACGTGGAAGAGTGTTATTCCTAACGTGGGCGATTCAGTTTACGGAAATGCAGGTGAATTATCCCCAGCGGAGTTGCCGAGATTTTCCTGGGTTGACAGTAAGTGGAGTCCTAACGTGGACAAGTTCTAGTTGAGATTTCTTCGTATCGACGACAGACAGAGTCCTAACGTGGACAAGCAAGCAATCTGTTATGACAGAATCCTCTTCAGAACGATGGAAACAATCCCCAGCACGGTCGCGCAAGATCAGTGGGTTATCGTAACAGTCAGATTCAGCTGACGAATGTTATTCCTCAAGCAGGAGCGCAGTTTATTTCTGCGGTTGGCAAATTTCTGGTTTCACTAGTATTCAACCGTCTCGTACCGCGAATGTCTGAAGGCTCCGGGCTCTTCACCCAATCGGGTCCAAGTCACTTGAATAGGGGCAGCTGTTGCACCCTAAAATTTGCCCAACCTTACTCCTTGATTTATGTTTTCATTGTCATTAGCATTTGCATATAGAGTCATGTACATAGACTAACCATCTGCATAGCATAAGCATAGCAAGTCATTCAACAGGGGACCAATCATTACTTTCATCTCTAGAGGCCTAGCAAGAGGTTATTATCCTAATTCCACCCTACTCAAGTCATCAGGAAAGAATTTGAAAGCAAAAGAGTTCAGCAGAGCAAGCCTTGAGTCTACCTCCTAGCTGAGGATATCTGAGGATCAACAAGAGGGTTGTGGGATGTGAAATGAAAGCATGGAGAGCATCTAGACCTTATGAGAGACTTATAAAGTCATTTGGAGAAGAAAACAAGTCATTGATGAAAGCACAAGAGCTATAGTGGAAGACAGTCAACTAGGGTTTCATCTGGGTCAACCCCAGGTCAACCCTAGGTCAATTGACTGACTTAAGAGGGCATTCAAGTCTATTGGAGAGATGTGGGGATCAACATTGAACCTATAAAGAAGGATATGGAGATATGACAAGGAGAATTCAAGAGAAGTCAAGGAGAAGAGGAGTTACTAAATTAGGGTTTCTCTGTAAAATCCCCTAGTTTAGGTCAAATTTCCAAGCAAGATAAGTCAAAATGCTAGCTTCAAATGGCTTCTTGGCCAACATGAAACTTGTAGAGGATCTCAATACCTTTAATTTGAGTGGTGGAAGACCTCAAGGAGATTTATAGAACTCAAGTTATGGTCTTTACAAGTTACAGGTCATCTGAGGTGTCTGAACTTTTGTCTGTGAAAGTGACTTGACTTCCAAGCTAATTTTGCCCCTCAAGGAGATTTCAAATGAATTCTTGGTCAACATAAGAATTGTTCCTCATTGTCTTAGCTTTCTAGAATGGTATGGTATGCCTTCATATGATGTGGAGAACTCAATTTATGGGCTTGGCAAGCAAGGGGTATTTTGGGCATTTGTGAATTACAGGTCATTTTAACCTATACCCAAAACTCATACAAGGAGGCCTCAACTGGAAAAACTTACAACATCAAACTTGCTCCAAATGGGATTTTAAGTCTAGAAAGAAGGTCACAAGTTATTGGAGAAGCTCATAGCATGGAGTTGCATGATAGGTCAAAATATGAACTAAAAAGGCTTATAAAGTGAATAATTTCAAGTTGGAAAATGGTTTGGGAGATTTACAAGTCCAAATGGAGACTTCCAATATATGATTTTGAATGGAAAAACAATTCTAAGAACAATGGTTCACCCACTTTTTTGAGTTTAGAAGGAAAAAATGAAGTTATCCATGGTTGCTTACCTTTTAAGAAACATAATCAAAAATGAGCCAAAGTTTGAAAACAAGGGAATGTGCAAGATGGATCTAGAATGTACCATTGGGGTCTATATATTCATGAAAGGAGAATTTGGCAAGGGTTGGCCTCATTTGCACCAAGAATTTCACAAGATTTCTCATTCTTTTCATTGGAGTTTCATTGCAATTCTCACAAATTCTTCACCAAATCTTCATCATAATCAACCTTCTCATACTGATTCATCATCATATAGTATAATTCAATCAAGAACAAGGTGGTTACCATCCATTTTCGAGCACTTTTTTCAAGAGCATCAAGATTGAAGTTGCAATTGGACAGCACAATTCAAGCAAGGGATCACCAAAATACTGCATACAGAATCAATGCCTGAGTAATTTGATCAAGATTCAAGCCTTAGAAGCCTCAGATCCTCAATCTCCATAGCTGTTTTCAAGTTTTTGCACAAGGTAAGTTTTCATTCAAACTGCTTGATCCGGTTAGTTAGGCATGATTTTGTTAGTGTAGAATTGATCTAGGTGGTTAGGAGAGTAAGTTAGATGATTTTGGAGTGATTTGGAGTCCATTGCTAACAGGTGCAACAAACTGTTAAGATCAATATCTCTTAGATTAGTGCATTATAATTGTAGCGTGATTGATCAAATTACTCTCCATTAGTTGTAGTTCAGTTTAGGTTAAGTTTGATTGAGAATGGTGATGTTGCATATCAGTGTCCTTCCATGGTAATCAGAGATTGATGCTATCGGATTGAGAGATTTATTGAGTTTCAGATTGAATTGAGATCATAGGATTGTAGAGTGAAAGATTTTGAGCAAGTTTCGTGTTCATGGCGTGGCATTTCATCGCGTGTAGAAGGAGAACGGTTTGGTGTAAACCTGCTCGTGCATGAGCTCTCATGGTGTTGGAAACCCTAGCTTGCAGAACCAAGGAGGAAGACGAAATCTGAGCCCTTCGTTTGGAGTTAGACCCTTGACTGTGGGAGCGATCCAATGGCTGGTATTTGATCTGAATTTGGAGGGAGAAGCGCTGGCCAAAACGCACCGTTTCATTAATTGAAACGGGCGGGCCTCAGACTCTTGTGCTATCCCCACCCCCAATATGTTAGGCCCAAACCATTTCAATGTGATTTCTCTGCTTCTCTCACCCCCCAGCGCCTTTCTAGTGTTTTTAATTCAGAGTGGTATTGGGCTTAAGCCAGAAGCGCTACCAACACCCCCCATTATGTGGCCCATCCTGGTTCTGAACTGGGGCGAGTTTCTGAATGCACCCCCCTCATTCATTTCATTCACTTTTATTTTCTTAATTTCATTTTAATATTTTACCATCTTTGAAAATTCATAAATAATTCATAAAAAATGCTTTTTAATCCATTCTTTTTACCATGTTTTCATTAAAATGTCTAGAATATTATAGGAGAATAAAATTTCATTTTTAGTTTTATTTCATATTTTTTACATATTTTCTAAAATAAATGTCACATTAAATAATTCATTTCATGCATTATTTTTATGATTTTTGTTCTCTCACATGCTTTGATATTTTTTGATCATTCTTTTCATATTGTTTAGATGAGATATTAGGCTTGTAGAAATATTTTAGTTCCCATTTTTAGGAGTTAATTTTAGGTGATTAATAAATGCTTGAATATCATGAGCAAAACTAGGGTTTTAGGTGACAACTTAGGAAGTTCAATGTTTTCCCTTAGGACTTAGGGTTTGAATAGATTAGTTATGGGACTATAGGGGCTATGGGTAGTTATTAGATCCCTTAGAGAACAATTAGGATTCCCCTACTGCTATTATTACTGTCTGTATATCTGTTGTCTGGTGTGGTGTGCCCTCTGGGGTTTATTGATTGTTTGTATGGGTATTGGGTTTGTCTGGGGCCCTGGGGAAGCTGAAGAATTGTGGAGATGAAGCCATTGAAGATTCAAATGCTGAAGATCAACTGTCAGAGTTGAGGAGGAGCTTCTTGCTAGCAGTTGCTGAGGAGACTAGGGTTTAGGAGCTAGGCAGAGCTCTAGGTTAGAATGATTATTTCTCAAACATGGATTGCCTTGTCTGCATCCATTCTTCTCTGGGATTCAGAGTCTCTCTAAGACACTCACCCCCTTCCTTTGGAAGGCTTGGTGATAGTGTCTATGAGATAGAACTCTTGAGAGAAAATGTCTCTTTGTGTTAGAAGCAGTCTGTTCACCACCTTTGGTAGTCAGCTGACTGCTTAGCACCCAATTCACTCTTGTGACTGATCCCTCATCCTGGAGGTTTGAGCATGAAGAAAAGCCATTGCAGATGGAAGACTGATGATCAAAGCCCTTGTCTGAAGGCCATGAAGATGGAGATTGATGCTTGTTGAAGCCTGTAGCTGATTGGAGATTACTTGAAGCCAGATGTTGATTCAGAGCTGCTGATGCTGTTTCTTTTGCTGTATTTCATTTGTTGATGTATTGATTGGTTTTCTGAACTGTATTGTTTGCTGCTTACCCTGTTGGGTTGAAAGTGAAATCTGTTCACTTTCGCCTATTGTTTTCTAGGTTCGAGGTTGAGTGGGACTCCCTTGCCTCGCTTGTGCTGTTGCATCCATGCATTTTACTGTTTTACTGTATATATCTGACATTGTTTCTGTTTCTGCCTATCCCGTAGGATCTCTGTTTCTCTCTGTGCAAGAGAGGAGCATGATAGACATTAGGTCTTAACCCATGCATGATAACATTAGGATAGTTTGATTCCCTTCGCAACCGTAGGTTAGAGTTCTGTCTCTTTCTTTCTCAAAACAAACAGAAAAATACCATAAAGATTTCAAACCCAATAAAAGACACTTCTTTCGTAAAAGAATGTGGACTCATCAAAGCGTCATTTTTGTCCTCTTGGACTGTTAATCAGAAAAACCTTTTTCAGAAGGAATAAAATCAATCAAAACAGACTTGTGTTGTACGTGGCCCGAACTACGTTTGCTCTGATCTTTCAAGCTGTATGAAAGTACGTAGGCATAGGATGCGATATCCTAGCGAGCAACCTTCCCCTCCTTTCCCGTAGGTAGGCGAACTACGTTGACTCTGATTTCTCGTTCCAGACGGGAATACGTAGGCATAAAGTGCGATACTTTGCCGAGTCATTTTTATTTCCATTTTATTTTCTTTTTAACCCTTGACCTATAGTTTAGATAGAATAACAATCCATACCCGAAAACAAGCGTGGATCCCATCGAGTACGATGGACGTGAGGGGTGATAATACCTTCCCCTTGCGTAACCGACTCCCGAATCCAGGTTTTGGTTGCGATGACCATACCTTTCCCGTGTTGTGCGAGGTTTACTCTGAGCGTTTCCTTTCCCTCCCGTGGGATAAATAACGCACGGTGGCGACTCTTCTGTTCAGCCGGCGCCGATTTTCGCAGTAGCGACACTCGGTTTTCTTTAAAACCGAGGGAACATATCTGACGTAAAATTTATAAAAAATAAATGTGTCTTTTTAGTTCTAAAAAAACATGAAATTGCAAGAGCTTGGAATCGAAGTTCAAACCTGGAGTAACTTGTTATGTCGGTTTTAGAAAAAACTGAGGTAAAAGATTAAGTTTATTTTAAAATGTGTGTTCCAGGTCATTTGACCTCGATTTTTCAATAGTTAAAATGAAAACTTTGTCATGAAATGTATTATTTTTAGTAGTGGGTGCAAACGTTTTCGCCGAGGCCGAATCTCATACGAGATAGATAAAAAACGGACCCATAATATGGTAGCAGGGAAACCTAGTCTCCTTTAATGACATCTCATCAACCATTATCCCTGGTCATATGCCCGACATCGCCGACCCTTGGAAAGGTGACCAGATGAAGAAATTAGATCAAGCTAATTTTGTAAAGATTAAGGGAATAACCTCTCAAAGAACTTCACCTTTGTCCGACCATACTCTGGGTCCTGGGAGAATCCAGACATAAGCCCAAAGCTAAGATAAAGTGGTGTATAGCCGAAGGTTTACTTATCTAGTTATTCTATTGTTTCACTATAATAGATTTGCTTCATTATGAATACAAATATTTATCTATTCTTTTGTTGTGTGTTTTCTTATATGTTCCACTTTTAGAGTGTTGAAGGCATCAAAGGTAAAGACTACACACACTTATGTGTGTCTAATATAGGCTAAACGCATAGAGAAACAACAACAAAATGGATAAAAGTAAAGAACTCAAAAGCTAAATAATGCACAAATAACTGATGTAAAATTACTTATATAAATATTAAATAGTTACATCAAAGGCACAATGCCTTAGAAAATATTACAAGAACAAGGACAATACAAATCAAAAGAAGTGGTCAAGCCGAAATATCTAGGAAAATCCTATAAGGGGTTTAACTCTTCATAACCCGATCACGAACCCCGAACATGACTTGCATAATTCGTTGAAGGGACCCTTGGAGCATCTCCTTTAAACCAGTAACTTCTTCTTCAAGAGTCTTCAAAGCCTTGACATGAGTATCATCCTCCTGACGAAGATTCTTATGATCCTCCTCCGTACAATGGGTTATCTCAATAGAAGGCTTAGAGGAAAACTGACATTGTTTCTCCTCTACCTTAAGAACAACCTATAAATTAATTAATCGGGCATCCAGAGTAGAAATAAGCTTTAGGTATTCACCTCCGCTCGCATAGAGTCATCAAGCTCGAAATTCTTCTACAACTTAGTCAGATCCTTCTAAAGAGCATACTACTTTTTCTCTATAGCTTCGCATTTCCCCTTCCAAGTGTCCCTTTCCTTGGAAGGATTAGAAACATGCACCATATTCTCCCCCTAAGAGAGATTTTGGACAAAAGACTGGTCTGACATTGACACGATAACAACAACTTCCTCATAAATGCGAGCAAGCCAGGAAGAGAAAACATCCAGCATCCACAAGAAGGGATTTACTTCCTATGAAGTATCATGCCCAAAAAGACGAGTCCGCTTAGGAGAGTATTCTTCCGAAGGGAGATGATTGATCTTCATCCCAACCTCTTTTTGTTGGAAGCGTAAACGGGTGAGCCTCCACCATAATCAAAGTAGTTTCATTATCGAAAAGCTAACAAACCTCAAGTACACGAGTAGAAGTCTTGGCACCTGAGGTAAGAGCAAGGATAAGAAAAGGAGTAGTAATTGTCGGTGGGGAATAATAGCCCTAACGCCTTGAGCATTAGCAAGGGAATAGAACATCTTTAACTTGTCAGTATCATCTGCAAGATGCAATCACACATGTCAAAAAACCACTAAAATTCTGTCTACCAAAAATCTCTTTTCGTTTCTCCCGGCTAATTGCATTCCTAACCTCAGTGGGAGGCACCTCCTAGGGCCAAACCCTTCTTCTTAACAGAGGGCAAGAAACCAAAAGCACAATACCTCATTCATCACTATCTTGTTAAAGGAAATATAACTCAACTGATGCAGAAGGAAGAGACTTCCCATTTGAAGTGAGATGAGGACCAATACTTCAGATAAAACTATGATAGAAGTGAGAAGACTCGGTATAGGATTAGAACATGGTGAGATGAGTCTCTAGCATAAAGAACCTCACTAGTAAAAAACTATACAAGAAATTGCCATAGTCCCGAGTAAAAGGGTCGAGCCTAGGATTGTCCAGATAGAAGCTAATGAGCCCTTGTCACGGAAGTTGTCCTGAGAAGAACGTTTCATATGGAACAAATTAAGGAATAATCCAAGGGAGGACTTCCAGGATTTATGCTCGGAACACAACTGGAATACTCTCATGAATGCTCAAGACCTCGAACGAAGCTGAGAAGAAACGACTTTTAAATGATCTAGAACAATTACTTTAAAGTTGGAGAAAGGTAGTCGCAATCATATCCTTGTGAACAGGAATTCACAAAGAGGTACATCACAGTTGTCAAAAGAACTTCATTTCCTCTTATTCAGACCCACTAGAAGAGCCGATAATTCCAGATGATCATTAGCCACGATACCTACAACCTCTATTGTGACCCCTATGCCCAAAGCAGATAGAGTACCTATTATTCATGTGTCTACCTAGTCGTACTTCATTGCGTCTAACTAATCTCGAAGAACCAAGTAGGCCTTCACCTCGACGTCGCTAGGTTCACAGTTATTGGTCCTCAGACAAAGTTGGATATAGCTTTTGGCATGTTCTCTCCTTTTCCAATTGGCTTGTATTTCCTCAATGGTTAAGATGAAAGTGAGCATATGGAACTTGTTAGTTCTTGATTGGCAGGAATTTTGGTAAAACTTGAAGTAATCACAACATGTCCTACAGGATGTCGTGACATCTTTCTGTTAGGAACAACAGGTTGCTTTGTGTTTTGTATCTGGTAGTTTTTCTCATGATGTCAAACAAGATGTTTTGACATTCTTGATAAAACATTATGTATGAATGTATGTGTGAGCATATCTTTTTTGTGCAAGCTGGATGCACTTGTCTGATGTGGAAACAACGTGTTTCTAGTGTGTTAATGTAGGCATTTCTGATGCACTTTTTGTGGATCAGATTGGATTTGATTTGGATTTAATATCAGGAGATCACTTGCAAATTTGAAGATTGATATGATTGGATTTGATTAGCCAAATCAAATCTAATTGATTGCTGTTGTTTATGAAGATTGTTGTTGTTACCTTTTGCATAGCTCAAGCCCATTGTGCACTACTATTTATAGAGGCTGAAACCCTAGCTTGAAGATTAGAGAAGCAAGGATTAAAATGTGTGTGCATCTGTTTAAGTTTAGGCTTCGTGTGTGTTAGTTTTGTGAGCCATTCACTCATTGTTTAATGTGTGAATTGGACTAAGTTATTATTTGTAAATTATTAATTGTTCACTTAAAGCTTTTAAGCAAGAGTGTATGGCACTTGATCAAAGCTTGTTAGCAAGATCAAGTTGTGACTTTCAAGAGTGTCTTCTAAAGTCTTTTTATTGTGTATTGAAAGTTATCACTGTTGTGATTAAGGGGGAGTGAGAGGTGTCTCTTGTCTAGTGGGTTCTAGGCAGAAATTGCATTGGGTACAGATTAAGTGAGGAGTTGTAAACTAGGAGTTTAGCTCCAAATTAATTCTACTAATAGTGAATTTCCTCCCTGGCTTGGTAGCCCCCAGATGTAGGTGTGTTTCACCGAACTGGGTTAACAATTATTGTGTCTCTCTTAATTGTTATTTGTTTAGATGTCTTCTTTGTTCTTGAGAGACTATTTGTGTCGTGAACATCTCCTTCGACATCTAATATCTGATACCATAATTTCAATTGGTATCAGAGCAGGCATCATGCTCTGGTTCTGGGTGAGATCTAGGGTAGGTACTTTCTGGTACCCTGGACAAAGAAGGAGGACCTGTGAACAGACCACCTATTCTGGATGGAAATAATTATGACTATTGGAAACCTAGGATGGTTGTTTTCCTAAAATCTCTGGACAGAAAAGCATGGAAAGATGTCATAAAAGGATGGGAACACCTTGTGATTATTGATAAAGATGGAAAGGCTACATCTGATTTAAAACCTGAAGAAAAATGGACAAAGGAAGAAGATGATTTGGCTCTGGGAAACTCCAAGGCCTTGAATGCCTTGTTCAATGGGATTGATAGGAGCATATTCAGGTTGGTCAACAATTGTGTTGTTGTTAAGGAAACTTGGGAGATTCTTAAGACTACTCATGAAGGCACATCTAAGGTAAAAATGTCTAGACTTCAACTCCTTACAACTAAGTTTGAAAACCTAAGAATGAAAGATGATGAAAGCATACATCACTTTCGTATGAATATTCTTAAGATTGCCAATGCTTCGAGTGCTCTTGGTAAAAAGATGTCTGAAGAAAAGCTGGTAAGAAAAATTCTCAAATCTCTTCCCAAGAGATTTGATATGAAAGTGACTACCATAGAGGAAGCTCAAGACATCTGTAAGATGAGAGTTGATGAACTCATTGGCACTCCCTGTTAACCTTTGAAGTAGGAATAGGTGACAAAACTGACAAGAAAAAGAGTATAGCTTTTGTATCAAACACTGAAAGAAGAGATGATGATTCTGATGAGGATACAAATGAAAGCCCGTCAAAGGCCATGGTGCTACTAGGAAGACAATTCAACAAGGTAATAAAAAGGATGAACATAAAGACAAGGGTAAATGTCAAGAACATCTCACCTAACATCAGTAAGTCCACTGATGCAGGAATAAAAACTAGGTCTGAAGAAAATTCCTCAAACAGCAAAGGGATGCAGTGTTATGAATGTGAAGGTTTTGGTCACATAAGATCTGAGTGTCCTACCTATCTTAAGAAGGAAAAGAAAGGTCTAGCTGTCTCATGGACTGATGAAGATTCTGACAGTGAGGTTGAAGAAGAATGTGCCAAACATGTTACTGCCTTGACTGGAAGATACTATTCTGATGAAGACTCCAGTGAAGATGAATTAACCTTTGAAGAACTAGCAACTTCCTACAGAAAACTATGCCTCAGAAGTGAAGAAGTCTTCCAGCAAGGTGAAAGACAAAAAAAACACATTCTCAAGTTAGAAACTGAAAAGGAGGAACACCTGACAATTATCAATGGTTTGAATAATGGGATTACTGAACAGACTGAAACTATTGCTAAATTAACAAATGAGGTTGCTCAACTGACCTCTCAACTTGACCAAATGGGAAAGTTTGTTAGAATGATGAACAGTGGTACCAAAACCTTGGAAGAGATCCTTCAATCTGGTAAAAGAACTGAAGACAAGACAGGTTTAGGATTTCATGAAGACAATAACTTTGCCCATCCCTACATACCTTCTGGATCAAGTCAGATGATGTTCTAGCAGATGTCTCAGCATCACTACAGAAAACAGACCAGTCAACCTAGAAAGTTTGGAGATGTCGTCACTGTGGTCGCTTTGGTCACATAAAGTCCTTTTGTTTCAAACTACATGGATATCCAAACTCTATTACTCACAACACCCTCCTCTCCAAGAAGCAATGGGTTTCCAAGACTCCAGTTACTAAGCAATGGGTTCCCAAGACTCCTGTTACTAAACAATGGATACCCAAGACTCCTATTACTTGCTTCATAGCTCATATGTCTCCAAAAGCCTCTACTAGGGAGAACTGGTACTTTGACAGTGGGTGCTCAAAACATATGACAGGGATCAGAAACATGTTGATAAACATCAAACCTCACTCAACCAACTATGTGACTTTTGGAGATGGAGCCAAAAGGGAAATCAAGGGAGTTGGCAAACTAAACTGCTCAGGAACACCAGACCTTGACAATGTGCTATTAGTCAGAGGGCTAACTACCAATCTGATAAGTATAAGTCAACTATGTGATTAAGGTCTAAATGTCAACTTTACTTAACTTGAGTGTTTGGTTACTAATAAAAGAGGAAAACTGATAATGAAGGGAGTCAGATCCCATAACAACTGTTAAAAATGGGTTCCTCAGGACTCTAAATGTACTCTTGTCCAAAGATGAAAAAGGAGTTAATATGGATCAAAGTCTATACAGAAGCATGATAGCGGGCTTGTTATATCTTACATCAAGCAGACCAGACATTGCCTTTGTTATGGGAGTTTATGCCAGATATCAAGCTGAACCCAAGATGAGCTACATCAATCAAGTCAAAATAATTCTTAAGTATATCAATGGGACAAGTGAGTATGGGATGTTGTACACTCATGGATCTGGATGTGTGCTAACTGGATATTCTGATGTTGATTGGGCTGGAAGTGCTGATGATAGGAAGAGCACCTCTAGAGGCTGCTTCTTCTTGGGAAACAGCCTCATCTCATGGTTTAGCAAGAAACAGAATTGTGTGTCCTTGTCTACTGCAGAAGCAGAATACATAGCTGCTAGAAGTAGTTGTTCCCAACTTGCATGGATGAAGCAGATGCTTACAGAATATAATGTCACACAAGATTTCATGACATTATACTGTGACAATCTGAGTGCTATAAATATCTCCAAGAATCCTATTCAACATAGTAGAACTAAGCACATTGATATTATACACCATTTCATTAGGGAGCTGGTTGAGAATAAAATTGTCACTCTTGAGCATGTCACTACAACAAATCAACTGGCTGACATCTTTACCTAAGCCTTGGATGCTAATCAATTCGAGATTTTGAGAGGAAAGCTAGGTATTTATATTTATGAGGACCTATAGCAATTACTGTTAAGAGGGATTTTTTAGTTTACTTCTAGAATAAAGATATTTCAACATCCCTCTTTAATGCATAGCACGCCCTTGACTACTAAAGCTCATTATTCCACACAAAATTGTCTCTCTAACAGCACCAACAACTCACACACCCTCTCTACTTTTCAAAATATCTCTCACACTCTGAACTTTGTGACTTATCTCCATCCTTCCCTAAACTTTCCTTCTCTCAACATCAAGATGTCTCCCAAATGTGATGCTTCCCAAACTAATGCTCCTGAGGCAACACCTCTGCATGCAAACAAGTCTCAACAACCTTCCAACAGTAAAACTTCTGATTCCTCTAATGATTACATCACTAAAATGAAAAACAAGGAAGGCTCTGCTTATGTGGACAGATCCATTAGGGAACTTGTCACTAAGATTCTCCAGAAAGGTCGTATTGTGCATGGTATTTCCACTCCTCTTGTCCGCATAAATCCACCCACTAGCTCTGATAATGCTAGTGGAAAAGATAGTGAGGTTGTGTCAGGGGAAGAATCTGAAGATGGTAAAGAAGATGTCTCAATTGATGTCGAAGAGGTTGCCTCTAGTTCTGCTTCTGAGGATGAGGATTAGGTTGTCTGCTCTAGTGGTTTGCTGGCTATTTTGGTTTTTTTTTTAATTTTTTTTGGTTTGTGTTTGACTGGGTTGCTGGTGATGTTGTCTACATTGGCAGAATGGATTGATTTTGTTGCTCTACATGAGCATTTTGGTTTGTAATATTTTTGGGTCTCCATGCCCTTAACATGTTTGTTTCTGACTGTTCTGATCAATGTTATTCCATTAGTTTATGATCTATAAATTATGGCTAAAAAGGGGGAGAAGTTTGGTTGAATGGTTGTATTCTATATACAGCTTAGTGTTTGTCCCTAACAGGTGTAGCTGGTTAGATGCTTGAAGTTGGTGGTTGGGTTGTTGCTCTGATTGTATACCTTGGTGTATACCTTGGTTTGGCTGGTTGTGCTAGTTGTACTGGTATGTTTAGTAGGTGTGAAGATGGTATGGGCTGCTCTTATATGGTTGACAGGAGGCTGATCCTGTTAGATATGTGTTTGTTCCTCCTAGGGACTATTGTGTTCTACATATCAGATTGGTGATTGTTGTAGTAACTTACTTTATTGAATGCCAGTGTGTTTGGGATTGTGCTTTGCAGGTTGCTGAAGGGTGAAAGGCTGATGAGGTTGTGCTGCTTTGTTTTTTTCTTGGGCTGATTGATATTATGTGTTTTGCATCTGTTGAGGGGGAGTTTTGTTTTTACTCTCCTTGATATGGTTTTTTTCTCTGTTGTGCTTGTCACACCCTAATTTTTGACCTTAAGATTCCACTTCCTTGTTTTTATGTGTTCTTTTTTATATATGTGTATTTTATTATGACTAACAAGTATGCGCAGGTGTATTAAAAATTCAAGTGGAGATGACACTCATTATCTAATCCTTCCGGACAAGGTCATTTGGTCCTTATTCAAGTTGATCCTAAGGCTAAGAGTTTCTTTTCAAAATACCTAATTTGAACAATGGAAGACAAAACATACAGAAATACTTGGCAAGTTTGGTCAACATTTGTGGAATATCACCAACTCAAGACTTCTTAATTGGTTGCAACAACATCTTTGTTTTCCAACACAAAGGCTTCGCAAGTTATTGGAGATAAAAAATCATTTGTGTAATTTAAACTACCGGATGATTAACGGCTCGTAATAGTATATAAAGTGGTGGACAATATCATATAACTATAAGCTTTGTGATAATGATCACAACTTGATCATGTAGCAGTCTTCCAGAATTTTAAGTTACCACTACAACTAAAAGAGGTTCTATTTCTTTGACTTGGATACAAAATCGTTAATTCTACTTGGAGGTTAAATCCATGAATAGAAACCTTTCATAAATATGCTTTGTGAAGAACGAGACACTAATTCACTTTGGGTGGAGACTTGATCCAATTTCAAATTCTTAAGAATCTAAAGATACAAGTTTGCATTACATAAAATAAACAGGTTACATTACACCAAGCCAAGTTACAGGAAAGGTTATTTATATCGTAACCTACATTGAGGATACATTATATATGTTTTCAAGTGATGGCAAATGTTGGACTCAACCAATTCATCACGTATGACTATTAAAAGCAGGAATAAGCCCTTTAAGTATGTATATTACAAGTTACTAAACACTTCAAAATGTTACAAAAGATGGATTATAAGAATTTTCTAAATGGTAAAAGCTATAGGTTACAACAGCATATCAGTACTAAATCTCACATTGCATTGCTCAAAGAGGTGCATTGAACTCCAACAGTACTTTCCTCGTGATTCTGTCGCACTGTCAAAACCCAGCAGCAACAGTTTTTGCACGAGCAGCATCACAGTACCGCCATGGATCTTGTTAAACCAAAATCTCCTTATGCTGCACCATTGAAGAACCATAGGAGATGACCGTCTCGCACTAAAAACTCGAGCATCTAAACTTGCAACAAGCACAATGCCAGGGTGTGATGCAATCTTGAATTACTTCATGATAACACGCAACACCAAGGCAAACCACAGTGGCAAGTGACTCTGGTTACGACAATGTTCCTGGCATTTAAGACAATTGATGTTGAAATTGTTAGCGCAGACTAACACAATCAAGTTTAGAACATGTTGGATAAAAGACAAGAATTTCCAAGTTAGTTATCGACATCATGCTGCGACTCCTCAAAACCTGTTGAAAAACAGAGCTTCGCGAGCAAATCATTAATATTCATTCACAGTAATCAAGAATTAAAGTACATGAAGAAAGCACGGTTAGCAGCCATGATACGACACTAGCAGTGGGATTAAGAAGAGACACTTCAGAGCCAAACTCCTTACCCGGGAGGTCATCAGCCATTTACTTATGAAGTGGGAAAAAGGGTAGTGTTCAGTAATTCGCCCATCGGAACTAGAATCGGAGTTTGAGACCGAATGACAATATCCACGCCAACATTCACCAGAACCGCTTACAACCAGTTTCTCTACGGCCATGGTTCATTTGAACATAACAACAGCCTCAGTCCCTGAACTACCTGCATAATACACAAGAGAACAAAGGTTTAGTAACTCATCTAACCGAGAAACCAAATTACGCATTCAACTGAGAATAGGTTGCGAGTAATTTGGCTTGGATTCTAATTTTCCATATAGACCAACAGATAAATGAAGAAGGAGAATTTGAAACCACAACCAATGAAATCAACATGCTTTAAAGACTTCTGCATACCTTTGAGGATGATTCCAACAAGCCAACATGAAAAGGAAATCAGAAGAGGACAGCTCCAAACATCCGCCGGCACAACTTGAACGCATCTTCACAACCTGCGGTCACAATGAGGGATTTGATTGTCAGTCAAAGTTAGAACAACATACAACAATATTCGCAATGAACCTGAAGAAGAAAGCTCTTCAAAAGAGGTCCCACGTTGATTCCCCTAATCATGGCTTGCACTACCATCAACACTCCTTCAAGAAGTCTTTTTCTGATCATGTTTCCCAAACCTCCCTTGAACGGCATTGAACATGTCTTGAAAGTTCCTACAAAAATCAACAGGAAGCATATCATCACATATTTCAAAAAGGAAACTCAATACGAAATGCAACAGTAAGTTATAAAGAGATACACTCAAGATAGAATGCGAAAACCTCAAGTCTTTTCGCAAACGAAGGGACGATGTCAAAGTGAGTAGCAGGTCACTATTGGAAAGCAGGGATCTTCTTACTCTTGTTGAAGAAATCAGACAAGAATTGAATCATGAGAAGGACATGAATGTAAATCTCAGACTACAGTCAAATAAGACACAGGAATCAAACGCCGAACTAGTTCTCGCCGTTCAAGACCTCGATGCAATGCTGGAGCAGCTTGCACTGGACTATGAAATTCTGAAACAGGAAAACCACGACATTGTGTATAAGCTGGAATAAAGCGAATTGCAAGGACAGTTAAAACTGCAGTATGAATTCTCTCCTCCTCCTGGCATAGACGAATTCGAAGCACATATCCAGAATCTGGAAAATAAACTCAGGAAACAATCGGAAGAATCCTCAAATTCTTTGGAAACCATCGAGTCTCTTGAGAACCAAATTCACATATTAGAGGAGGTTAACGAAAACTCTGAAACAAGAATTTACTATGGACCGCACGTTTCTTCCCTAGCCCAAAATAGATTGTTTTCTACACCTGCCAAATTACAAGTCCTGAGTTAGCAAATTGTTTGAGGAATATATCGTTGGAATATCCAACCTAAATCCAAAACATTGAACCTAGACAGATAAGTTTTTAGCAGATTGATACACCAAATCAAGGATTGGATTTTCACTTAACAAATATTTAACGAGATTGGAGCGAGAAAGGAAAGTTTTCGAATTGGTTTGTACCGAAATAGAAAATCCAATCAAGCCTTCAAAGTGTTTTAAATCAGTTTTCAAGGCAACTGATTCTAAAAAGCCTATATAAGATGAAGAGGAGAAGGAATTCGAAAAAACGACTGGAAAAAAAAACCCTATGTGCGAAAACAGAGATTCTGAGTAAAAAGAACTTATCTCCTCAATTGGCGAAATCTTCTCTGGTCACCACAAAAACCAGTTGACGAAACATCACCGGTGCCGCAGATTCGACGGACAAAACTCCCATTTCACCGCACGAGTCATCACCGCTCCACCAAACTTCGGTAAATCCTTATTCGTATTGAAATCAGTGAATGATTAATGCTTCGAATTGTGTTTCAGGTACAAGAATAGAACGAAATGATGAAAGATTGAAACGGAGGTTGAACGGGAGAGGAGATCGAGCGAACGAAGTTTGGGATTAGGGTTCCATCGATTAGCTTTCTGCGATTTTTTTTCATTACTCTGATGTTTTGGTATTGTTGTAACTGTATGTATGCACGACCACGGTAGTACCATGGTCCCTCACTGTCATCACCACACACTTCACTTACCTCATGATCACACGGACCACACCGCATGCCCATGGTAAATCAACGCGTCACATAACACTAGATCTGCATCTTAATTCTAATTAACGTTTAACTATTTTCTTTTAAATTATAATATGTTTTTAAACTTAATATTAAATTAACCTAATCTTTTAGATAATAAATAATAATATCTTTTATAATAAACTTGTTTTAATTAATTAATCCAGGTCTTTCTAATTTAATTATTAATACACCTTTTAATGAGTTATTTGTTTAATAAACCAATTTAATCACCCTTCTCTTTTTAATAAAACTACTTTTTCTTAATAAAATTAATCTTTTTTAATCAACTTATTAGAATTTTATAATATGGTTAATCACCCAAAACTCAATTGCCATTTGTCTATAATTATTATTAAAACCAATCTAGTTTTTTTAGAATAATAAGAACAACTCTTTTATATAATCAATGACCAACTCCTAAAATAATCTTGGCTTTTAATAATAACTTCTTTTTTGAGATAAAAATTTAAAACCATTTAGCATATATTTATTAAATAATATAAACTAATCACTCATTAAAATCAGTTTCGCCTAAAAATAATGAACCAACATCGCCGCTTAAAATCAATCGTGTACGCCTCGCTCCGGTCTGTTCACACACTTCACATTCATAATTCACACACTTAGCGCTTTCATGCATGTGTATGCTTTACTTATTTTCCCTTTTCTATTTCCGCTTTTATTCGCAATTTTCATTATCGCAATTTATATTCTCGCATCGCATTCCGTCCAAAGGAAAAACCTACACATGATTCAACGCTTGTGTATAGTGCATCTCATTTGCATCATAATCCCCTGCGATCCTTGATCCCAGTCAAGTCGATCTTTTAGGACAGATCCTACCCCATAGAAGGACCTTCGTCTTTACTTTACAACTTAGACAAAACAAAACAACACTACAACAATATTCAAACACAATAGAGAAATAGATGCTTAGTCATCTTAAGCGAGATAGAATCTCCACCCTACATCAATACAGTCAATACCATAGGAACTTTGCCTTAAGAGAGATAGAGGCGTACGTCTTCGATCAATATCCGAGTACTTGAGCCCTTCTCTTAAGACGATGCAAAGACTATTTTCCTACAATTTGTGGCGGTTAAATCTCTCTTAAAATGACAACTCACCTTTTCTCCTAAAATCAATCAATCAACTATCCTAAACCTGTAGGAACTTTGACCACAGTCAAAGAACTCCTCAAACCCTTTAGGGGAACTACAGATACTCTGATTCCACTCCCGTAAGGATATGTAGGCATAAGATGCGATATCTTATCGAGTATACTTAGAAATTAACCCCTAGGTCTTTTTACCCTTAAGCAGATAAACCTTAGCAATAAACAAACATAAAACAAGAGGTTCCTGTAGAGTACTACAGGAACTTAGGATGCTAGCACCTTCCCTAAGTTTAACCGACCCCCAAACCTAAAACTCTCTAAACCTTGCATTTGCATTGCATTGTGGGAATTTCGATCTTTATCCCTTTCTTTGGACAAATCAAAGTTCGGTTGCAAAATGAATTAAAGATTCAAACTAATCAATAGTTAGGTATCCAAATTTCACCGCGACAGTGCTGTACTCTTTAAAGTTGTTTTCTCTTGTGATTTGTTTTAGCCAAAATTTGCCAAAGGGGAAGTTTCTTAGTTCTTGATTGGCAGGAATTTTGGTAAAACTTGAAGTAATCACAACATGTCCTACAGGATGTCGTGACATCTTTCTGTTAGAAACAACATGTTGCTTTTTGTTTTGTATCTGGTATTTTTTCTCATGATGTCAAACAAGATGTTTTGACATTCTTGATAAAACATTATGTATGAATGTATGTGTGAGCATATCTTTTTTGTGCAAGCTGAACGCACTTGTCTGATGTGGAAACAGCGTGTTTCTAGTGTGTTAGTGCAGGCATTTCTGATGCACTTTTTGTGGATCAGATTGGATTTGATTTGGATTTAATATTAGGAGATCACTTGTAAATTTGAAGATTGATATGATTGGATTTGATTAGCCAAATCAAATCTGATTGATTGCTGTTGTTTATGAAGATTGATGTTTTACTTTTTGCATAGCCCAAGCCCATCATGCACTACTATTTTATAGAGGCTGAAACCCTTGCTTGAAGATTAGAGAAGTAAGGGTTAAAAAGTGTGTGCATCTATTTAAGTTTAGGCTTCGTGTGTGTTAGTTTTGTGAGCCATTCACTCATTGTTTAATGTGTGAATTGGACTAAGTTGTTATTTGTAAATTATTAATTGTTCACTCAAAGCTTTTAAGCAAGAGTGTATGGTACTTGATCAAAGCTTGTAAGCAAGATTAAGTTGTGACTTTGAAGAGTGTCTTCTAAAGTCTTTTTATTGTGTATTAAAAGTTATCACTGTTGTGATTGAGGGGGAGTGAGAGGTGTCTTTTGTCTAGTGAGTTCTAGGCAGAAATTGCATTGGGTAGAGATTAACTAAGGAGTTGTAAACTGGGAGTTTAGCTCCAACTTAATTCTACTAATAGTGAATTTCCTCCCTAGCTTGGTAGCCCTCATATGTAGGTGTGTTTCACCGAACTGGTTTAACAATTATTGTGTCTCTCTTAATTGTTATTTGTATAGCTGTCTTCTTTGTTCTTGACAGACAGATATTTGTATCGTGAACATCTCCTTCGACATCTTATATCTGAAACCAGAATTTCAGAACTCATCACGATTCACCTCTTCGTTGACATTTGATAAAAGGGCTTCTAAAGAGCCAGATGAAGAAGCTCCTTTCTCTAAGGAATCCCCATATACCATTTTCGAGTCAGAATCGTCACATAAAGGCATGACTTCTGTTGATTCCATGGTTCTATGATATAGAATTGACCATGGTTTTATGATTGGCTAAATTATGGTAAAACAGGAGTCTTCACTAATGATAAGCAGGATGTCATTACCATAGTTATGACATCACTAAAGGAGAAAGCAGGAGCTGGTGAAAGTACTGATGTCATGTGGTTTGAACATGGATGCCATTGCCAAAGTAATGACATGTGGATAACTGAACTGCTGTCATGGAGGCTGACATCAAGGTCGAGTACAGCAAGAGCTAGCAGAGGCTGAAGAAAGGACAGTTGTCATGGATGTCATTACCAAAGTGATGACATAGCTGTCTGGCACAACAGGCACTGCTATGGGTTAGCAGTAGCATAGCTCTTCACAGGCAGTGTGAGGTGTGCAGCCACAACAGGTTAAGTTATGATGAAGTTCCTCACAGGCAATGTGAGGTGTGCAGCCACAACAATGAGAGTTGTGGTAAGTGAAGTATGTTGTCATGTGTTGTAAACAGGATGTCATTACATCTGGTGCAGCAGGAGCTATGTGCAGCAGCAGCTAACAAGAGCAGATGATAAAACTGATGTCATAAAGAACTGATGTCATGAATGTCATACTGAATGTCATGACATTGATCGTATGACATCATGCCTGGTACAGCAGGGGCTGCTATGATATATCTCTTGAGAGAAGTGTTTTGGTACTGTTGGATATTCCACATCAGTATGTACAGGCCAAAGAGAGTTGTTAGAAACAAAGTGCAGATTGGATGGGTGTTCACAAAAGGGATCGTTGATACTTTTTAGGGAACTATAAAGCATTTGTTTCTACTATCATGAAGAAGATTCAGCAAGAGTGTGCAGCAGAGCAAGCTGGTCAGCTAAGAGTGAGCAAAAGCTGAATGTCATACTGAATGTCATGACATGGATCGTATGACATCAGACGGGATGAGTTTGTTTTTCTGTTATAATACCTGATTTATATCAAGCTAAATATCAGGAAACATGTTATGACTTCTGAGTTATCTCAGGAGAGATTCAAGGCAATGCTGACCATGTCATGACCTAATTGGACAACACCTTGAATTGTGGAAATTAGTTTTGATTTATTAAAACTAATATTTGTTACTTCTGCACAGCCCAAGCCCAGTCAGCACGACTATAAAAGGAGGAGCAAAAGCAAAGGAAAAGCAAGCACTCACATCAAGAAAAATCAAAGTGTAAAATAGAGGTCTATGGTTGAGAGTCCCTTATGTGTAAGTCACCCTTTGCATTGTATGATGCATTGTGGTAGACATAATTGTAAGTGAAGAGGGTTGTTCTTCACGTGCAAAGTCTGTTTAGGAATACTTGTAATCCAAGCTATTGTCTGGTTGATGATTGTTTTGGTTAGGTAGATTCTAGGTTGTGTCTCACTCGAAGCTGTGAAGCAAGAGTGTGTGATTTCCTTTATCAAAGCTGTGAAGCAAGATCTAGGTATGTATGAAGTGTCTCTTCATACGGTTTTTGTAATTATTTGATATCACAGTTGTGTGATAGTAGGGAGTGAGTGGGTATACTCAGGTCTAGAGTGTCTCTAGGTTGAAGTGTCATTGGGTAGAGATTAAGTGAGAAGTGCAAATTGGAGGTTTGACTTTGAATTGATTCTACTAATAGTGAATTTCCTTCCTGGCTTGGTAGCCCCCAGATGTAGGTGTTGTTGATACCGAACTGGGTGAACAATTACTGTGTTATTTATCTTTCTGCATTTACAATTCTGTAAGTTAAATGGTTAGATAAATAGTATGACAGACTGCAGATGTCACAACAGAGGTTGTGACATTGGTCATGACATTGGGACAATTTAAAGAAATTTAAATTGGTCATGATCTGTCCTCGTCCTTGTTGAGCAGAGATCAATGTTCTTGGACCACATGTGATCTGCATACCAGAATTTCAATTGGTATCAGAGCAGGCATCCTGTCTGGTCTGGATGAGATCTTGGGAGATACTTTCTGGTGTTTTGAACAAGGAGAAGCTGTAGCTGAGTTGTTGAATGGTTGAGCTACTGCTTATGGAGCTAAAGAGAAACCTGTAATTGTTGTATTGCCATTTGATATAGGAGCTTCTATGACCTGGTGATGGTGTTACCAAAGAAGGAGTGGCTAATTCTGTATGATTTCCTATAAGGACATGTTGATGAAGTTCTTTTGGTGGTTCTGTTGCATATTGCTCTGATAAAAGAACTTTGATGCCCCTGGAAGAGATTGGCCTATATTCAGTTTGATGCATGACTGTGGCAGTTGTGTAGATGATTGGAAGATGGTGCCTGCAGTTGTGTTTGGTCGTGTGTCTGGACTGTTCTGTTGTGTTCTATAGATTACTGGAAGCTATGAAGAGAAGATAGTGGGAGGTGATTTATTTTCACCACTCATGACCTGCAAAGGATCCTATCAGCAGAGGAAGTCATAGAGAGGTTGAGATAAGGGGGGCAGCCTTGATGTTTAAAGCCTTGGTATTCCTGAAGATGTGTGGATGTAAGATCAATTTCTATTTGTGGTCTACACATGTATTTAATTGATTATCCATGAAGTTCAGAGGAGGATTTGTTACAAGGACTTAAGATTATGTGATATTTGAGATATTCTCAAATATTTAATGAATTATCCTTAGTTGATGATCAAGTTGTCTCCTCAGTTGTTGCACAAGTATCAGGACATGATATGCTTGGTTTACTTCAAGGATCTGATGTTCAACCAGATGTTGAAACATTCCAGAACTCTGTTGATTCAAGGAGTGAATCACTAGGTCAATAAAGATAAAGTTGGATCTGACCTTATTCTAGTAGGTTTCCTGACAAGAAACTAAGACTAGAATGTGGTGCTGATGGAAGTGGAGATGAAGACAGTGTCTTGAATCAACCCATTGGAGTGCAGCAGGTAAGGAATGAAGATGAAGACAATCTGCTCTATAAGAGTATTGAAGTGCAGCAGTTGTGTTCTAGTTTCTACTAGAAGCATATGATATTTATCTAGAAAGTTTCCTGGCAAGAAACTTGTCTAATATATGGTGTTGGTAATAGCACTGCTTGGATCAGGTTATTTCTGATCTAAGTGCACATGAGCATGTGACTTTGCTTATCTTAGAGGACAAGGATAAGTGTCAGTTATCTTTGAGAAGTCTCTACCTAAGGAAAGCGGGAATCCTCTTGTAAAGACTTGTGTGATCCTCCTTATCTAAAAGAATCAAGTTGTGGCATGTTTTATTTTCTTTAAAGAGGAGATCTTAAAGCAAATGCACTTCAAGGTAACTGATGTGGCACAACAAAGCAGAATAGAGGTAGTCAACTCCAACTTGATCTCAAGCCTATGCACTGATATCTTCTAAGTGGCAGAATGAAGGTATGAACTCTCCAGCTGAATGTATTAACCAAAGTTGTGACATCAAGCAGAAACTTCAAGGTCTCAAGTGATGATGTGGCACATCATTTGAAGATTAGTTGATCTTCTCAGGTATGAATGGAATTAAGGCTTCATATCATTCAGTTTGCGGGAGTTGTGTGAAGAAGTAGATACCTTGCTTTGGAGCAAGAAGAATGTGAAGTCCAAGTGGCCTGGTGGATTAGCAGACTTTCTAGAGTTCTAAAAAATGTTGAATAACCCAACAGTGGCATTTGGTTATTTAAGCAGTGTGCCTTTAGAGAACTATTCTTGTGCAGAAGGGTAGTTATTTGAAGACCACAAAAGGTTCTGGGACTGTTCATGCTTGGAACTAAATACTCATGTGCACAAGGGTAATTGGTTGAAGACCAAAGGAGGATCTGGTTCTATTCACATGTTGGAGCTTGTGGTAGCAGCGCTAAGCTGTGTATAGAAGATTACCTTCTTGTGGAGATGGAGTTGATCAAGTTGGTGGAGCTATGAAGATCTTCAGTTGGACTACTAGGAGCAGTAAGTCCTGTATGGGCACATAAAGAACCATGGGATGGTGTGTCTGTGATATGAACCATCTGATATGTGAAGATCTCTTGTGGAACGTGTGATTCACTTCTTGGCTAAGAAGTACTCTATCTTGTCATACGGGAGAATGATAAGGAAAAAAAGGATTGTCTTGGAATATAATGTGAAGGTATTGAGTGCATTTTGATGTGATAAAGTCCTTTTGCGGTGTCTATCTTGTACTCATCCTAAGGCCAGAATACTTATGGAGAAGTGGTCTCTTCGGCTATAAGTAACTCTAGGAAGAGGTGAATCAGTTTGGTGCCTTCTCTCTGTATAAGCATAGAGTTGGTCATGAAAGGTAATATGGTGATATTGGAGCAGTTGTTATCAAAGATAGGGGAGAGCTTCAGTTTGATTGGAGTACTAAGTGTTTGTGATTCAAGCATGGTGTATGTGAATGCGTTCAACATGTAGGTTGAACAGAGAATGAGTTCTTGAAGACATGAAGATGCGTCTTATGTTTTCCATTCATGTGCATTGGTTACCATTGATATAGGAGAATTATACTTCTATCCAGGATCTGTTGCTGCAAGAGTGTAGTTATGTGTCTGGGACTTGATGAAGGTAGAATGTCAGACAAGAGGTTGTGGCATTGGGTTATTGCTCTAAGCCCATGGTGAAGAATGACAGGGTAGTCCTGTTGGGTCTGTCATCAAGTGCAAATGGATCAAATTAGACTTGCACAAGCATTGTTGGGAGTAATATGAAGATGAAGATCAAGACATCAGTAACCTTGATCATGTGCAAATGAAAGGACTCTCACCCTAAAAAGTCTTTCAGTATGGGTTGTGAATCAAAGGGTGCAGAGATGCATGAGCTTCCAGTGTGTGAAAATGAAGATATTGGTGTAAATCTTCATATGGTTGAGTTCTCCTTTTCAGGGGGAGCAATGTTTAGGTGGCAAGGGAAGATGTGTACCTGTCTGGGTGTGTAGCTGCTGGAGTGGTGCAGTCCTTATTAGAGGTCAAGCAGCTTGTGTATCATCAAGTACTCCATTTGTTGTCAAAGTTTTGACTAAACCAAGGGGGAGAAAAAGATAAATTACTGCTGCTGATAAGGAAAAGCATTGTTGTTGCCATGCTGGATGCAACTATCAAGGGGGAGCATGATAGTTTGTGTAAACTACTGCAGGATGCCCTGATAAGTTGTTAAGCTGTTTTAGCCAAAATTTGCCAAAGGGGGGGTTTGTTGGTTCCATGGTTCTATGATATAGAATTGACCATGGTTCTATGATTGGCTAAATTGTGGTAAAACAAGAGTCTGCACTAATGATAAGAAGGATGTCATTACCATAGTTATGGCATCACTAAAGGAGCAAGCAGGAGCTGGTGAAAGTACTGTTGTCATGTGGTTTGAACATGGATGCCATTACCAAAGTAATGACATATGGATAACTGAACTGCTGTCATGGAGGCTGACATCAAGGTCGAGTACAGCAAGAGCTAGCAGAGGCTGAAGAAAGGACAACTGTCATGGATGTCATTACCAAAGTGATGACATAGTTGTCTAACACAATAAGCACTGCTATGGGTTAGCAGTAGCCTAGTTCCTCACAGGCAGTGTGAGGTGTGCAACCACAACAGGTTAAGTTGTGATGAAGTTCCTCACAGGCAATGTGAGGTGTGCAGCCACAACAATGAGAGTTGTGGTAAGTGAAGTATGTTGTCATGTGTTGTAAACAGGATGTCATTACATCTGGTGCAGCAGGAGCTATGTGCAGTAGAAGCTAACAAGAGAAGATGACAAAATTGATGTCATGAAGAACTGATGTCGTGAATGTCATACTGAATGTCATGACATTGATCGTATGACATCATGTCTGGTACAACAAGGGCTACTATGATATATCTCTTGACATAAGTGTTTTGGTACTGTTGGATATTCCACATCAGTATGTACAGGCCAAAGAGAGTTGTTAGAAACAAAGTGCAGATTGGATGGGTGTTCACAAAAGGGATCGTTGATACTTTTTAGGGAACTATAAAGCATTTGTTTCTACTGTCATGAAGAAGATTCAGCAAGAGCGTGCAGCAGAGCAAGCTGGTCAGCTAAGAGTGGGCAAAAGCTGAATGTCATACTGAATGTCATGACATGTATCGTATGACATCAGACGGGCTGAGTTTGTTTTTTTGTTATGATACCTGATTTATATCAGGCTAAATATCAGGAAACATGTTATGACTTCTGAGTTATCTCAAGAGAGATTCAAGGCAATGCTGACCATGTCATGACCTAATTGGACAACACCTTGAATTGTGGAAATTAGTTTTGATTTATTAAAACTAATATTTGTTACTTCTGCACAGCCCAAGCCCAGTCAGCACGACTATAAAAGGAGGAGCAGAAGCAAAGGAAAAGCAAGCACTCACATCAAGAAAAATCATAGTGTAAAATAGAGGTCTAAGGTTGAGAGTCCCTTGTGTGTAAGTCACCCTTTGCATTGTATGATGCATTGTGGTAGACATAATTGTAAGTGAAGAGGGTTGTTCTTCACGTGCAAAGTCTGTTTAGGAATACTTATAATCCAAGCTATTGTCTGGTTGATGATTGTTTTGGTTAGGTAGATTCTAGGTTGTGTCTCACTCGAAGCTGTGAAGCAAGAGTGTGTGATTTCCTTTATCAAAGCTGTGAAGCAAGATCTAGGTATGTATGAAGTGTCTCTTCATACAGTTTTTGTAATTGTTTGATATCACTGTTGTGTGATAGTAGGGAGTGAGTGGGTATACTCAGGTCTAGAGTGTCTCTAGGTTGAAGGGTCATTGGGTAGAGATTAAGTGAGAAGTGCAAATTGGAGGTTTGACTTTAAATTGATTCTACTAATAGTGAATTTCCTCCCTGGCTTGGTAGCCCCCAGATGTAGGTGTTGTTGATACCGAACTGGGTGAACAATTACTGTGTTATTTATCTTTCTGCATTTACAATTTTGTAAGTTAAATGGTTAGATAAATAGTATGACAGACTGCAAATGTCACAACAGAGGTTGTGACATTGGGACAATTTAAAGAAATTTAAATTGGTCATGATCTGTCCTCGTCCTTGTTGAGCAGAAATCAATGTTCTTGGAATACATGTGATCTGCATACCAGAATTTCAATTTCTAATTGTATGCGATCAGGACTAAGGTGAGGAATATGAGATTTAGGTGATATCCTCGTTCTCGTGGCAGACGAAGTTTCGCCATTGGGAGGAGAAGGCGGCGAAATGTCCTAATGATGAAAACACATTTAATGCGCTTATTTTCCACTACTTTTTCAACTGACTCCAAATATTTCAGGTCTAACTCATCTCGAACAACTTCTTGGAGGATGAGCAAATCAATAAAAGATTCTCTGACTCACTTAGTGCTCGACAATGCCTTGGGGACAACTGTTATTCGCTAGCCAAAGGCCTAAATAGCCAAGGTCCAATTCGCCTAAAATCTACTCTACTCGGCCCAAGGTATAATGACCCAAGGTATAAAGTCAGTACTTACAAGAAACAAGGTACATTTTTCTAATCTCCATTTTTCATTAAACTCATCTTGAACCTCAAATTGATTGAGGCATTGGAGTATTAATCATGCAGGTCCACCCCACGTCGCTATCATAAAAATCAACTCACCAATTCAAGACATTCAATTCACTAATTATATTCATTTCTAGTCCCCCAACAATGTTAGGGTTGGTTAAAAATATACATGTTGAAGAAGTCTCACATCACTTAGTTTTGTGAATGAAAAGAGTGCCCAAGACTATATATAGAAAACAAGTTTTTTGAAGTCTCACATTGCTTAGTTTTGAGAAGGAAGGAGACCAAGGCTATATATAAGATTCAAGTTCTTCATTCCAAGTGCACCAGTCAAAAACACTTTAAGTTTGTATTTGACTTTCTTTGTTCTCTTATACTCTTATATTAAAGTGTTGTGAGATATAGTTAAATATTTGTTTTTGAGAGTGTGGGTGTACTAGGAGTCTGAGTTAGTTGATAGTACATTATGTATTGTAATAATTTTTATATAATATTATTTTCTGATTGTCTACTGACAATGACCGTAATTTTTTCTTTGGTTTTAAAATTTTCATGTTATGTTTTTGTGTTATAATTGTGCTTATCTTTTTCTATGCTTTGTTTGTTTGTTTTTTTTTCAACAAAAAGACCAGTATACTTTGTTCTTTGATTTTCAGGAGTTCAGAAAGAGTCATTGATATAAAGATATGGAAGAGTATTTGCTTTTAGTAGTGGTGTATGTCTTTTTTAACGTGCTTAGTGATGGTTTTGTTTTATGGGATGACTATATAAGAAGATGGAGAACAAAAATGGCAAACTTTACATTATAAAAATAGGAATCAAGACAAACTAAATGTTATACATTATTTTATTTTATTTTATTTTGAAAATGTTAGTAAACTATTATCTGTTGTTGTTCTAGAGTTTGAACTTTGGACCTCCTTTTAAGTACAAATTCTAGTTAAGACTCAAAAGTAATATATCAATAGATGTGTGGTTGGTAAAATTGATCAATAAATTTAAGTACAAATTCAATAATTTCAAATGAATTGATAGTGTACAATTTGTTTTATGCTGAAAGTAAGTTGAGAGTAAAATATGTTGGTATGCATTCATGTAAAAATGAGTTGATTAATAAATTTGAGTATAAAATCAATTCTATAATAAAAAATCGCAATTTTTATCTTAAGTTTGAATTAATTCTATAAACAAAATCAACTGTACTCCAAAATAACTAAATATATCAATATCAATTTTACATCTTCAGAAACATAGACTCATAACCTCTTTCAATTGTAAAACCCATAATCACAACTTTCATGAACCTATTCTTCGCCATTTCCTTCACAGTTCTCTTTTAATGCAAGTACATAAGAAATATGAAATGAATACAACTCCTCCAAGAAAAACAGACATGTTGAAATATTTTTGATGTGCAATTCTGTAGTGTGTCATAGTACAGAGAGGAAGAATATCATTATAATGTTTTCATTCATCCCGTACAGAACTGATAAAAAAGATTGAAGAAAACAAGCCAGACTTGGCTATAATGTGCTAAAACATACTCTTAATCTTCTTTAGATTATCTTCGAGAACATCTATTCCAACCTGCGGGTCATCCTCGTCAAGCAAATGTGTGGTCGTTGCGATTAAAGAGTTAATCTGCTGGTATTCTTCTGAGTAGGGAGTCAGATTGTTTTTCATTCTGTAAACGCAGTCATCCAATTCATTCATTAGCTCAGCCTTCCTTAAGAGTTTCATATCTTCAACACGGTAAGTCTCAGCTTCTTGAATCATTTTTTCGATTTCTTTGGTCGACAGACTTCCTTTATCTTTGGTTATCCTAATCTTACTCGTGCTACCGGACTGTAATTCGTTGGCAGAAACGGTAAGGATGCCATTTTGATCGATATTGAAACATACATCGAAAGGAAGGCCTTTAGTAGTAGGAGTTATGTCACAGAGACAAAAAGAGCCAAGAAAATGGTTGTCACTGGCTCTTGTTCTTTCACCCTCATAAACATCAATAAGGATGCTGGTTTGGTAATCAAAAACAGTATAAAATTCCCCCGTCATCATAACAGGAATGGGAGTGTTCCTCGGAATCACCACAGCCATGACATTGTTTTCCAGCATCCAACCTAGTGACAATGGTGTGACATCTCGCAGCACCAAGTTTGGAACAGTTTTAAAGCCTTGACTCAATAGAGCAGCTTGCACGGCGGCTCCATATGCGACAGCCTCATCGAGGTTGATGCCCTTGCATAGATCCTTCCCATTGAAAAAGTTCTGCAATAACTGTTGCACTTTGGGAATCCTAGAAGAGCCTCCAACAAGGACAACTTCATGGACGAGACTCTTTTGCATCTTAGCATCGGTGAGACAGTTTTCTACAATTCTCATGCAATCTTCAAAAAAGTCCATATTGATTTCCTCAAATTTGGCACGAGTGATTGATGAATAGAAGTCAATTCCCTCGTATAAAGAATCTACCTCAACCGTAGTGGCAACACAAAAAGAGAGCGCCCTCTTTGCCTTCTCACACGCAGTTCTCAACCTTCTCAAAGCTCTTGGGTTGCCAGTAATATCCTTCTTATGCTTTCTCTTGAAATCATCTGCAAAGTGGTTAACCATTCTATTATCAAAGTCCTCTCCTCCAAGGTGAGTGTTTCCAGCAACGGCCTTAACATTAAAGACATCACCCTCAATTGTAAGGAGAGACACATCAAAAGTCCCACCACCAAGGTCAAAAACGAAAATATTTCGTTCTCCATCAAAGTCATTTCCCTTGTGAAGACCATATGCAATAGCTGCGGCAGTAGGTTCATTGATTATCCGCAAAACATTAAGGCCAGCAATGGAACCAGCATCCACAGTGGCTTTCCGTTGAGAATCATTGAAATAAGCAGGCACGGTGATAACTGCATTCTTAACCGGTGAACTCAAATACTCCTCTGCGATATCCCGCATCTTTGAGAGGATCATAGATGAGATTTCCTCGGCACAAAGGAGCTTCTCCTGACCCTTATACTTAAGGGAAATCATTGGTTTGTCATTATCACCAGCAATGACTTTGAATGGCCACAACATCGTGTCGCTTTGAACAACAGGATCACTAAACTTTCTACCAATTAATCTCTTAGCATCTGAAGGAAAAAAGATATTGAAAATTATTTTTCATCTATGATTTGTTCAACAAACATAGCAATGCAACAATGATCAACATAAAGAAGTAAAGAATTTGCAAGATTACCAAAGACAGTGTTTTGTGAGTTGGAAGCAGCCTGATTCTTGGCGGCATTACCGATCAACCTTTCATCATCAGTGAAAGCAACAAAAGAAGGTGTTGTATTGTTGCCTTGATCGTTGTGAATAATCTCTACTCTACCGTGTTGTTCTTGCCATACTGCAACACATGAGTAGGTTGTTCCAAGGTCTATTCCAACGGCACGTCCCTCATGTTTTACCGCCATGATCGATCTTCCAAAAAGCTTGCGTGAATGAAAAATAAAATCCGTCAGTGTCTTTTCCTCTTCGTTGTGCAAGAAGAAGACGCAAACCCTAGTGAGTAGTGTGCGTGAATTTAAATGCTCTACCGTTTCATCTCTTAATCTCCAATATTAACCGCCGAAACTACTGAGTATTTCTAAATAAACCCGCCTTTTTCTTATTGGAGTTTCTATTCCCTCCAAAATTCTCCCGACTATTTTATTTTCTTTGATTACTTTTAATCCTACAATTACTTATTTTTTATTAAAAATTAATTTAATTTTTTTTTAAAGTAATGGTGTGCTTTGAATAAGTAATTTTAATCTTTAATATTACGTTATTAATAGCTAAAACCATTCAATATTTCTTAATAAGTCCGTCTTTTTTTTTCTTTATTGTATTTTCTGTTCTCTACTTTAAAATTCTTCTGCTCATTTTATTTTATTTTAGCAAGTCTAACCATACAACTACTTATTTTTAATTAAAAATTAACTTTATATATATATATATATATATATATATATATATATATATATATATATATATATATATATATATATATATATATATATATATATATATATATATATATATATATATATATATATATTAAAAGTAATGATGTGCTTAGGGTGCGTAATTTTAATCTCCAATATTAAGTTATTAATTGCTGAAACTACGAAGTATTTTCTAATAAATCCGCCTTTTCTTTTCCTTATTGTATTTTATGTTCCCTAATTCAAATGTCTTGCGCCCATTTTATTTTCTTTTCGCAATTTTAACTGAACAATTACTTATTTTATTTTTTTTTTAAGATCCAAAGAACCCATTTTGATTTTTAAAATGGTCCATATTAAATTTTTTAGATTATTTCACACTTTTCAATTATTTAAGCAACATCCATATAATATCCATACAACTCATCAAACATTTTAAAATGGGTCTCACAAAATACCAAAATACTGTCTAAATTTTATATTATTTATATTTTAATGCAACTTATGTTCAAAGAATGTTTCTTTTTGTAGGTACATTGCCCAATTTAGGAACGATGATACACACCTAATTATCCAAAGAGTTCTGACATAGATGTATGAGAATAGTTAAAACAAGGCAAAATAATGTCGATATTCAAGCTCTTAGGGATTGAATTCTATACCAGTATCATGTATTTATTTAACTCAACTAGCATGTACTAGTCGAACTATCATGCCACTCAAAATTAATTAATATATCAATGCCTTCTCTTATCTTAACTGAGGAAGAAATATAAGTTGTTTGTCGTAGGAGAGAACATGTTGACAACTTTGTTAAAACATACTAGGGAGTGATTGGTCATAATCCTAGCAATACAGAAATAGCTCGTCACTTGGAGTGTGAGGGGCAGTTCAATTTTTTTGTCGAGTATAAGTCTTGAAAACCTTCTTTGAAGCTCTTTTTTAATCTCTTTTTAGTGGCTCATACTTACCAAGATAATACCCGGGATCAGAGATTAGTTTTTCTGCGCCCCTAGGTGCCTTGGTTAAGCTCTTTCACCACTGACAAGGGTGATTTTCTTGAGCATTTCATGCTGAGAAACCAGTCACTTCTAAGGGTCGTCTTTCTTTTTGTTTATCTTTGGACCCGGTGGAACGCGCACGCTCTTGCAAGAGCGGTTTCTTGAAGTATTAGTCTAGAGTTCATTTCTTCTTACCATGTCGGGCTAAGTCTTGTGTCCTCTGAGGAGGTAAAAATGAAAGAAGAATTGCGCAATTGGTAACAAAGGCTTTATTGTGAAGAATGATTTGAGCCTGGAGAGGTATTTCCTTCTCAGCAAAAGAAGAGACATATTGATACTTATGCGATTATTTGTGCCTGTGATCATGCCGAGAGGAAAAACACTTTGGTGAGGATGGGATTTTAGGGCTTTTTTACATCGTTACTCATGCCTTGCATATAACATGGAACAATTGTAGAAAGCTCTTGCGCCCACCAAGGATTAGGGTCTTAAAAACGGTTTCTCTAGACGGATGTCGGTGGCTCCTATTATTGCTTCTACTCATGCTTCAAGAATCCATGTGTCGGCTGCAGTGACGACTTCGGCTATACCTGCGCTATTGAAACAATATAATGTGGGTTTTTGTTATCGTATCTGCAGGAATTGTGTGATATTATCGCCGTTCTACAATTGGAATCATTTTAAACATAGAACATAAAAGTGGTTGGTTTGATTTTGTAACGCAACGATTGCATAAAAATTATAATCAACGATAAAAAGTTTCAATTTTAAACGATTGGTAAAAATATGTCAAGATTAGGGCTCGATAATCCATTTCATACACCTTTTCTTAACAAAGCATGTGAACTTATTAACAACAAATATAATCGCATATCCTCTTAATATGTTTCACCTCTAAAACGAATTGTGATTTTTATCATATTGATCCTTAGATGATCTCTCAGCCTAACTATCAATTTGATAACATTAAAGGTTTAATATTAGTGAATATCAACTCACAAAACTATCTCTAGACTTTTTTTATTGAAAGATGAAAAAAACTAGGTTAATAGTTGAAACATATTTCTCAATAATGATCCAACATAAATATACAATAAAAGCAAGGTTTTTCACCATATATTCATCATCAATTTGTTCACATACACATATCAAGAGTAATACATACAAAAGTATGGATTATCTACCTCTAATCTTGACACAAGGAGAGATTTAGCTACCCATAACCATGGTAGCTTGAGCAACAGGTAACAATGAAGCTTTTTGAGCATCAAACTTGAAAGGATCAAAGATTGAAGCTTAAAAGCATTGATTTCTAAGTAGAAATAAAGAAGATGATTTTTTTTCTCTTCACCAAAGTTTCTAGGTTACAAAAGATTCTCAAAAAGTAAGTTATGTTCCAAAAAATATCACAAAGTGCTAAAATACACATGTTTTGCCCATGCAACTTCGTCGGGCAAGCCACATTATTTGTCGGGCGAAATCCTTTAGTACAACCACGTGACAGCAACAGTGCAAACAAGCTAGAAAAAATATATGAATTCGCCAAGCGAAATAAAGCTTCGTCGGACGAATCCCTTTCGCATATCCTTCGTCAGGCGAATTAGCCAGCGAACCAATTCCAGTAGCTATTGGAATTTCAATCTTATTTCGCCTGGTCTTTCGTCGGGCGAAACTTCCCTTTCGCCTCTCCTTCGCCAGGCGAAGGTCTTGATTTCTTCGACGCGTGACTTTCTTCATTTCTTTGATTTTTCTACCGATTTTTTTCGCACCCTTTTTACAAAATATGCTGAAAAACTAACAAATATATTAAAAATACCAAATATATAAATTGATGCAAGAATCATTAATAAATAAGTTGTTTCGCAATCAGAAGTATGGAAAAGAGCTTAAAAGTGTCATAAATTGGTGTGAAAACCATTCTAAACCTGACACCTATCAAACTCTCCCCAACTTGCATCTCTGTTTGACCTCAATCAAAGGTAAGTTTCAAAATCCACAAGAAAGCTTTCAAAAACACCAAATCAATTGGAAAACATTCATGGTTTAAACTCGACAATTGCACGCACAAGACATTTTTAATTACTTGCATAGAATCAAAACATGATCATAAATTAAGTTCTAAACACAACATCACACAATGCAAAATCAAGTACCTACAAGTTCAAGTTGAATCACCTAATTCACTCATTATCAAACACATGAACATTATGTACACAAATTTACAAGGGACAAAACACTCTCACAAGTAATCATGTCACATCCAGAATAATTCATGCATTCATCTTACAAAATTATCATAAAATCATGGAAACAAAGATCACTAAGGGCTTTTATGGTTGTAACTTGGCTTGGATTAACAACAAAGGATAATATATACACGTCCATTGAACAAAAACAGGTGAAACTTTTGAAGAGCATTTCAAAAAAAAAAAATTTCAAACATTAATTCTTGCTCAATCCTTTGATTTCTTTTCTTAAAATGCATCCTTTCTTTTCTTTTATTGATTCTTTCTTTCCTTTTGTGTTCTTTTCAAAGAATTCATTGTACCACCTATTCTTTTTCCTCTTTTTTTTCAATGAAACAACTCTCCCCAACTTTCAATATTTCATTCTCTTTAGACAAAAATGCTCTTCACACAAGGTTAATAATAAGTTGGGATTTAAATTGATTCATTTTCACGAAAAATTCATTGTAAGGCTCAAGAGGGGTTACGAATTCACACACACTAACAGGATGAATTGAAGCCTTTTTGGTGTGGTGGTTATTCTCATAATACACAAAAATTTCCTTGATCATTTCTAAGTTTTCAACATTTAAAAACAAACTTGCAAGATTAAACATGAACTAAACGAGTAAAAAAACAATTAGTTGAACTCTATTTTTGGTGAACAATGGAAAGCACCTTATTTTTATGGTTTGTTCTAATCGATTCAAACATGAACAAGTATTTACAAAACAATGCATTATCATAATTTTGCATAAAGCACTAAATTCATCATCATGTTATAACTCTACAAATCAATTTTTTCAACACCTTGATTGTGCATATCAACAAGAATTTTATCATCGCCATCACATATTTAAAGTTGACATAGCACTCTTTTAAGACTTGTGCTAGCACAAAAAAATTTCAAAAGATCAAGGACAAACACAAAACTTAACCACAAAAATTTCTTTCCACAAACATAACTTAAACACACTAAAAAAACTAAATTTTATCATAAACCAAACTGAAATTTCATAACCAATGTCATGATGTAAACACACCTAAAATGTACTCGCCGAAGCGCCAAAATACTACAATACAAAATTCTCCGAAGCGCCAAAATACTACAACAACAAAATTCGCCGAAGCGACCCAAAAGTACTCACTAAAACTAAATCAATTGAAATAAAATACTGAAAATAAATGACAAAGATAAAGATATTCTTCACTTTATAGTCAAGCCCCTAATTAAGAAAATCATGCAACTCACATGCATCCCTTCATCGCCGTCACCATCACCATCAGCTCCACCTGCACCAGTTGTTGCCCCCTCTAAAAAGAAAGGTCATCTGCCCACAGGCCAATTTGCATAGATGTCTTAATCCGCACGAGAAGGAAACAGAGTAACCTCCTGTAGAGTAGTCTGCAATTGATACAACTTATGCATACAATTAAAGTTAAACTCAAATGTCCCTTTGTAAGCTTTGGACATATCCCATGAATAGTTAAATTCCGCTTGCATCCTTGGGTCACAAGTAGAAAAATCAAGTGCCTCGGATGACTCACTTGCCTGTGCTTGAGATGACTCACCCATATTTACGCCCTTTTTCTTTTGACTCAATTTTCCCTTGCAATACCACTCATTGTAATCATCATTAACCGCTCCCCTTACTTTATCATTTACGACATCATGCATCACCACCCACTTCTTTAGACACAAGGAAGTAACCAAACAAGGAAAAATAATGGGAGCACTAGAATGTACCTCGGGTCTTCTAGTGTTTTCGACAAATGTCTTCATCTCATTAGCAATTACTCGGGCTACATCCACATCTTTGTCCTTAATGATGTAGTATAAAGCAAGGTAACATTAAGAGGAATTGTTGATTGGTGCATCTTTGGATTGATGTTATACAAAATCGAAGAAGAATTGCTTGAACTTTTGGAGGCATGTCTTTCCTTTGGTACCAGATCATCTCACCCTGGTTGTTGTGCTCCACACTCTTGCCCTTAAACAGAATTGCCTTGGCTATTTTTTCATGATTCAAGCGTGTACCAAGTTCTTTTGTGTAATCATTCTTCTCAAACATACCTAAAGAACTTGGTTTTTCAAACAAATCATTGATGGCCTCACGGTCGAATCAAATTTCTTTGCCTCAGACAAACATCTTGTACTGGAACATTTCCCCCTCGGGCTAAATAGCATTTGCAAAGAATTCTCGAACCAAATCATAGTTAATCCGATCAATTAGGTTAATCAAGTGCCCCCACTTTTTACTTTTGAAAATTGCGGCAAGCTTCTGATACTAGCCTTTCGGATGGATAGTAAACCTCCTCTCTGAAATAATTTGTCGACCCTCGAGCATGCTGTACCTGGCAGCATGAGTCTCGCTAATGAAACGATTCAGATCGAGTATGCACTGCTGTTCAGAGCTACTACCCTCTGTTGTCTTTTGTTTCTTTCCTCCGGTAACCTTGGTCTTGGGAGTCATCTGCACAAAAGAGACAAGACACACAAAAACAAAGGAATACCTATATTTGTCAGAACCATTTAAATAAAAAATGATAACAAGAAAGAACCAAATAAGTAAATTAAAAAAAACAGACAGCTAAAGAAAAACAAAAGCTGTAGAAAATTGCAAATTTTGGCTTTTCGCCCCAACCTCGCCAGACGAAGCAGGAGCGAGGACTCGCCTCAAGCTCTCCAGGCGAATTTTACGCAACCCTGAAAGTTCTTCAAAATGCAGACTATTTTTCAAGTTCAAAATAAGAACACAACAACAACAACACTTTAGAAGAGTAATGACAACATCCAATTTTAATTCTAGGCTTCAACATCACAACCTAACAGTATGCCAATCTAACCCTAATATAGGAATCCACAAAAATTAACTTAAAAAGATTAAGAAAAAGAAAAGCACACCTTGGATTAGGTGAGGAATTTAGTGAGAGTCAGAGAGATGAGATGAAGTTAGGGTTTAAAAATAAGAGGGAGTGAGAGAAATGCGAGTGAGAATGAGAAATGAAAATGAGAGTGAAGTGAAATGGGTGGGTCTAACTTAAAATGAGCCCAATACACCCAGACCAATCAAGATCGGTAGTTCCACTTATCCAGTTAGAGTTTTATGGGAACCATCAAAAGCTTTGAATATCAAAGAAGTAGGTCTCATTTCAGTCTCTTTGTAACTCAAATTTACAAGATTCCTCTTAGGTAAAACATTTAAAGAGGAACCGGTTTTCACAAGTACTCTTGATAAAATATCTTCCTGACATTTCACAGACACGTGTAAAGCACAGTTGTGATTCTGACCTTCTCTTGGTAACTCCTCATTACTGAAGTTAAGGGTGTTACATGCAGTAATATTTGCATGTAACATGAGCTTGAACCAATAACTTTTGTAATGCAGCTCGATGAGCAGGTGAATTCATCAACAGAGATAGAATTGAAATTTTGGAAGGAGTTTGGCGAAGCTGATCAATGACTTTGTAATCATTTTTTTTAATAATCCTTAAGGACTCAACATCTTCATCATTTTCAACCACCTCTTTTTCTCTATCTTTGGCAGGACCAGTGATAACAGTTTCCTTAGGCGGAGCCTCATTGAAACGAGGAGTATAAATACGACCACTTCGTGTCATCTTGCTTGCCCCAGCTATATTAGTCACATCTTCACTAACACTCTTTGATTCTTCCCTCAGAATAACCTTCCTAGATTCTTTGTCAATCATTATCACATCGTATTTCCAAGTTACGACTTTAGAGTCTCTAAAATGAAAAGGATTGGGCTTTTGAATGATCATCAGACTTGGTTGATTAACTGCAGAAGCAATAACAAATTTTGGTATGTTGAACACAGGCTTCGGTGCACTGAAAACAGGTACTACAGAGCTTGCATCTGGAAAATTAAAGGTGGGCACTTTATCACCTGGTTATGAAAAGTTGAAGATGGGCTCAATCACAGCAACTTCATCCTTCTTCAATTTACTACTCACTTGTAGAAAACCATCATTGATCAAATTTTGAATGTCGTTCACAACCAACATACATCCTTTGACACAGGCCTCACAAACGTTACAATCACCATGGCAAACATTCACCAAACCTGCCTCAAACAGTTTTGAATGGAAGACTCGGAGAGGGGTCTTAATCTCGGAGACATCAAGGATTAAACTCTCATCAGATACCTCATCAATAGCATGAACTAAACCATGAGTGGGCAAATTATTGTTCTTAACATTAGGTTGAGAATTATCGAATGAAAGAATCTTCTTCTCTATTAACTCTCTTACAAGATGTTTGAGAGCATAACAACTTTCTAGATCACGGCCAGATGCACCTTCATGAAATACGCAATGAGCATTTGGATTATATTTAGGTGGAAGTAGATTAGGAGGTGGACCCAAAGCCCTTGTGGTTATCAAACCTTGTTGCACCAGTGAAGAGTACAATTCAGTATAAGTCATCAGAATAGGAGGAACTAGAGGCTTATATTGTCTTTTATTGAGAAAATTCTAGTGAGGTGCTTGATTCTTTGGTTGTTGATAGGAAAGAGCGTTGGACGCTCGTTGATAATTGGATGGAGCTTGGGCAGGCTGATAACCAGGAGGAGGTTGATAGTCTGGTGGCTGATAAATAGGAGCCGGTTGCACAGGCTGATATGCAGGAACTTGTTGATTAAAAGCAGGTGTAACAACATCCACGTATGGTTGTTGAGCAAACTGAACAGGGTAGCCTTGTTATTTGAAATTCTGGTATGCAGATCTCAGATGTTCAAAGAACATTGATCTCTACTCAAACAAGGACGAGGACAGATCATGACCAATTTAAATTTCTTTAAATTGTACCAATGTCATGACGTCTATTGTAACATCAGCAGGCTGACAGACTATTTATCTAACAATTTAAATTGTGCAGAATTGTAAATGCTGAAAGATAAATAACACAAGTAATTGTTCACCCGATTCAGTGTCAACCACACCTACATCTGGGGGCTACCAAGCCAGGAAGGAAATCCACTATTAGCATAATTAATTCAGAGCTAAACTCCTCCGTTTACAACTTCTCACTTAATCTCTACCCAATGCAATTTCTGCCTAGAGACCACTAGACAAGAGTATACCTACTCACTCCCCCTCATTCACAGCAGTGATATACAATTCAATACAAAAGACAGACTTTAGAAGACACTCTTCAAAGTTACAATACTTGATTTTGCTTAACAGCTTCAATCAAGGACAATGAACACAACAGTTCATACACACTAACCAAAGCAATTATACAGCATACAATTGCTTAGCACACAAATATCCTAAGACACACGTGAAGAACCAAACTTCTTCACTCACACAACACACGTGAAGAGCAACACTTTTCACTCACAAAAATGTAAGTTCAGAGTATGCCTAAGTGGGGGGGAGGGTGAATTAGGCTTTAGAAAATTTTTCCGATTTTTCGAGATTCTTGAATTTTACTTGGTTATGTGCTTGATGATGAAAGTAGTAAAAGCAGAATGAAAAATGGACACAGAGATTTATAGTGGTTCCCTTCACAATCCGAAGGTACTCCACTCCCCTTTCCACATGAAAGAAAGTTTTCACTATAGTTTTAGAATGTACAACCTATCACACCATCAGCCGGTGAGGCCTACTATCTAACAACTATTTCAACAACTTAGTGTGCAAGAACAATCCTCTTGCAAGCACTAACCCTTGTGTCCAACAATCCTGGATCACAAGTCACAATAGAAATAATTCTGTAATTTGTTTTGAGAGTGATATAGTAATGATATCAATACAATGATTGATCTTCTCCTTTTGATCAAAATTCACTTTTCAATATCAATACAAGTGTTCAAGAATTCTGGATATGAAATGGTATGAACAGTATGAACACTTTTTGAAATATTTGAAAATATTTGAAAAATAGTGAATTTGATTGAATGATTATTTTGAAAATTATTGGAGGTGTTTTTCAATTTGAAATTTTCAGAATTTATATGAGTCAAAACACCATTTCAAAAAGGTATAATTGAGTATGAATCAAATAATGAAAAGGTATAACAATCAAACAAGATTTGAATTTTAAAAGAAACAATTTTTCAAAATTCGTTCAGTGTTAATCGGTTAACCATACAGGTTAATCGGTTAACACTTGAACGTTAGCCCTGAGAATTTAAAAATTGAGGTCATTAACCGATTAACCCATATGGTTAATCGGTTAACACTGTTAAAACTCAAAAAAATACTTGAGTTTAAAGTGTTATACCAGATCCAATGATTTTAAAACATGCATATACAAAAAATGTTAATATGATAAATTATTTGAACACTTGTATATCAATTAAAGGAGTGAATATTGATATACCAAAGCTTTAAGTCCAAGTCTTGAAAGTTGTATGATCATTTGCACATGAAGCTTGATTTGCATGACAATATTCCATAGTCTTGATCTTGATCAATTTTGAAAGCTTGACTTTTGCAAACATGGAATGAGCTTAAGTCCTGTTGACATCATCAAAACCTTGAGATTGAAATATGCTTCTACATTCTCTCCCTTTTTGATGATGACAATCAAATGAGTCTGTGCGATATCTTTGACGATGTTTTGTTCCGATCTTGGCTTGCTTCTCCCTCTATGTCCAGCAACTCCCCTATCTAAACAGAGGCAAAAATTCTGCACAGAGAGATATTAGACAGCCAAGCTCTTCTCCCCCTGTCATTAGCAAAAAGGAAGGAGCTTTCAAACCAAAACAAGCAATATCAACATACATGATAGCATATAATCAAGCACAGCATAAAAGATTGAAATAAAAATGCAGCACATAGAAAAATGCAGCAAACGTTGTACGGTTACAAAAGAAATTAACAACTTAAACAACTTAAACATAATTCGGAAAGAAAAGTAATGAAAAGAACAGCAACACATATTTTCTAAACATCTTCATCAGATATATCTTGTCTTCTGCTTCCTCTTCTTCACTACCTTCATCTTCTTCATCCTCTTCTTCAACGGTGCCGGGGTTGGAATGATGGGAGGTAAGGATAAGGTTGCGAAGTGAAGCAATGGCCCGAGAGGTTTCTCGGTGACAATTCATAGTTTCCGATGTTAGGTCATCATAGTGGTGTAGAGAAACTCGTTTGTGATACCTCCTTCGGGAACGGGATAGGCTTTGTTGGAAGTTGATCCTTCGCCCGCATACTTATATGTGTCGTCAATGTCTTTAATAATTCCAGTGTTCTTAACAATGGTGATTTCATTGATCTCATTGGTTGTCGGTTTCTTCTTGGTAGATGGTTCTCGGTTAAGATCCAATTCTGTCAACTCAAGGATTCTAGAAACCAGCCTTGCATACGAAAGTCGAGTCGAGAGAGAAAGTTGTTGTTGAAGATGGTACATGATCGTCAGAATCCAGTTCACCCTGATCTTGTTTTTGATTGCATAAAGGAGTTGCATTTCCAAATCATTGATCTGAGCATGATTTGAATCCTTTGGAATCAGAACATAGCAAATCACATAATGCAGCATCCGGTCAGAAACCGTCAGATTCTTCGCATAACATAACATGCGAGCAGTCTGTTGGTTTGCTACAACATTCTCCTTCGGGAACCTGCAGATTTGATAGTAGTACTCCATCTTGTCATAGTTGGACCACGACCCTTCCACGTGGTTAACCCATTTCCTGAGAAAGTAGCCAGAGGATGGAATTTTCAACTCCGCAGCAATATCTGACAGATTCTCTTTCAAGAGACAATCTCGAACATAGGTTTCCATAATATACTCATCGTCGGCATTCAAGTACACAGATAACTTATTCAGAAAAGCTTTGACCAAATCATGGTAGCAATTCCCAGAATCAGAAACAAACTTATCTATCTTTTGAAATTTGAGTAGAGCAGGAAAATCAAAAGATGAAGCAGGAAAAGCCTTAAGGTTTACGTACTTTACCGGTAGAATATGACGGACACGAACCTTGAAATCCATACAGCGTTTCTTGGTAGCTTCCATAGGAATGTTGTCTTCCTCAGAAGCAGAGTCATATTCTGGTATCTTTCCCTTGCCTTTGTGAGATGAAGCCATGGACGAAGTTGAGAGATGCTGAGAGTTCTGGGTTCTTTGAAGTTTTAGGGTTTGAGGAGATGAGGGAGTATTGGTAAAGTGGAGGCAATATATATGGGGATATATTTGAGTGGGTTTTAAAGATGGGTTGGAAGTCCAAAATTGTAGTCAAAGAAGAAGAAGAAGAGTTCCAAGGATATTGATTTGGATATTTAATAAAATATTGACCACACATAAATAACACATTTACCACACTTAATTTTCCAAAATTTGAATTAATTTTTCGTTTCTGATTTTTGAAAATTTTAACAGTGTTAATCGGTTAACCATATAGGTTAATCGGTTAACACATTAAAAAATTAATTTCCAAAATAAAAGTATCAGTGTTAATCGGTTAACCATATATGTTAATCGGTTAACACATTAAAAAATTAAGTCAGAATTAAAAAATTAACAGTGTTAATCGGTTAACCCTATAGGTTAATCGATTAACACACGCGAATTTTGGAAAATGCTTAAAACAGAATGCACACAGATGAAAGACATATATTATGCATACATAAACCAGAGAAAAGATCAGATATCACCTTCATCGAGAATCCCAAGTTCTCATCGAATTTTGAAGAACGGTTCCTTAGCCAATGGTTTAGTGAATATGTCGGCGAGTTGATTTTGTGTATCGATGAAAGTAACATCCACATCTCCATTAAGTACTTGATCTCGAAGGAAGTAATGTCGGATATCTATATGTTTTGTCCTTGAATGCATGACCGGGTTCTTTGTAATGTTGATGGCACTTGTGTTATCACATCGAAGAGGAATGCAACCGAGATCTACACCATAATCGAGGAGTTGTTGCTTGAGCCACAGAATTTGTGCACAGCAACTTCCTGCTGCAATATATTCCACTTCGGCTGTACTGAGTGCCACACATGCTTGCTTCGTGCAGGCCCATGACACTAGTGCATTCCCGAGAATATGACACGTACCACTCATGCTTTTTCTATCGGTCTTACATCCTGCATAATCAGCGTCAGAATAACCAATTAAAGAACAAGTACTACCTTTTGAATACCATAATCCGACATTTGTTGTCCCTTTGAGATACTTTATGATTCTCTTCATGGCGGTGAGATGTGATTCCTTCGGACTTGCTTGAAAGCGTGCACACAAACAAACGCTAAACATAATGTCAGGACGGCTTGCCATCAAATATAATAATGAACCGATCATACCTCGATATTTTGTAATATCAATTGGAGTGCCGGATTCATCTTGATCAACGTACGTTCCGGATCCCATAGGAATGGACATCACCTTACAACTATCCATATCGAATTTCTTCAACAATTCCTTGCAATACTTGGATTGGTTGAGGAAGATTCCATCCTTTGTTTGCTTGATTTGTAGTCCAAGAAAATAGTTCAATTTTCCCATCATGAACATCTCGAATTCTCCTTGTATCATAAGTGAAAATTCTTCACAAAGCTCTTTGTTTGTTGATCCGAAGATAATGTCGTTGATATAGACTTGAACCAATAAGGTGTTACCCTTGATCTTCTTTATGAACAACGTCTTGTCAACCTTTCCTTTTGTAAATCCCTTTTCACATAAGAAATTGCTAAGGCGGTCATACCATGCTCTTGGTGCTTGTTTCAGTCCGTAGAGTGCCTTTTTTAGTTTGTAAACATGCGAGGGATTCTTGAAGTCTTCAAAACCCGGAGGTTGTTTAACGTAGACTTCTTTATTGATGTATCCATTCAGGAAAGCGCTTTTGACATCCATCTGGAACAACTGAAAATTCATAGAACAAGCGTAAGCAAGTAATAATCTAATTGCTTCTAACCTTGCTACCGGAGCGAACGTTTCATCAAAATCAATTCCTTCCTCCTGGTTGTAGCCTTGTGCGACCAATCTTGCTTTGTTACGAACTATGATCCCATTCTCGTCAAGTTTGTTCTTGAACACCCATCTTGTTCCTATGATGTGCTTATGGTTCGGTCTTGGTACAAGACTCCAAACTTGATTCCTTTTGAATTGGTTGAGTTCTTCTTGCATCGCTACAATCTATTGGTCGTCGCTTAAGGCTTCATCAATCTTGGTTGGTTCAATTTGAGACACAAAAGCCATGTTGAGACAAGCATCCTTAAGATTAAGTCGAGTTGCAACGCCTTGGCTAATATCACCAATAACTTTATCTATCGGGTGATCTCTATGCGTTCTCCATTCCTTCGGAAGATCTTGATGTCCTTCAATGATTTGAGTGACATCTTCTTGTGGTATTGCTTGATCCTTTGAAGTCTCTTCTTGTTGTTGTGAAGAATCTACTTCGTCAGACTTCTCATCAAACTTACCAAGATTGTCTTTATTGTTGTTGAGAACAAAACATTTGCATCTAAATATGTGGAAAAATGCTATGTTTGGTTTCCTACCCTTGAACAGCTCATACGGAGTCTTCTTGAAAATAGGTCGAATATTGACACGGTTGTTTATGAAATACGTCGTGCTAACCGCCTCTGCCCAAAAATACTTAGGAAGATTTGAGTCGCTAAGCATTGTCCTTGCAAGCTCCACCAGTGACCTATTCTTCCGTTCTACGACACCATTTTGTTGAGGAGTCCTTGGTGCGAAAAAGTTGTGAGAAATTCCATGCTCTTTGCAAAAATCTTCAAAATCTGAATTTTGGAATTCTCCACCATGGTCACTTCTTATGGAGGCTATGGTGAGTGACTTCTCGTTTTGAATTTGCTTTGCATACTTCTTGAATGCTTTGAAAGCATCATTTTTCTGCACTAAAAACAATGTCCATGTGTATCGAGAGAAATCATCAACAATAACTAAAGCATAAAGGCTACCTCCGAAGCTTTTCGTTCTCAATGAACCAAAAAGATCCATATGCAACAATTGAAGTGGTCTTGATGTAGAAACCACTTGCTTGGATTTGAAAGTTGTCTTGGTCTGTTTCCCTTTTTGACATGTGTCACATAACTTATCCTTGATGAATTTTATCTTCGGAAGACCAACAACCAGATCGTGCTTTATCAACTTGTTTAAATGCTCCATGTGAATGTGAGCAAATCTTTTATGCCATAACCACGCATCGTTTTTGTTCACCAATAGACATTTTACTTTCAAGGATGAGTCATCAAAAGAGATCATAAAAATATTATTAAATCTTTTACCTTTTAGCAAGATGTCATGGGTGACTCCATGTTCTATCAAATATTCATCCTTTGTGAAGTTGATTCGGAACCCTTTGTCACACAATTGACTTATGCTAAGTAGGTTGTGTTTAAGGCCTTCCATATAAAGAACGTCTTTGATGATTGTACATGGAGGTGCACCAACGGTTCCAACTCCAAGAATTTTTCCTTCATTATCATCACCATAAGTAACGTATCCTTTGGCCTTTAATGATAGACTTGAAAATTTGTTTATATCTCCCGTCATATGCTTAGAACAACCGCTATCAAGATACCATTGATTAGAAGTTGTTTTCAAGCATACCTCATCAATTTCTTCATCGGAGTGATGTGATGCCATAAGATCCATATTCACACATTCATCGCTTTCCGATTCCGATGATGAACTTATCTCATTATCGTCCCAAGCAACATAAGCCTTTTTATTTTTGAAATCCTGCTTGCCTTTGAATCCTCCTTTCTTTGCAAGTTTCGGGCAATCCGGCTTTATGTGACCTTGTTTCCCACATTCGTAACATGTGACTTCTTGATTTGATGTGGAAGCATCCTTTTTCCTGAAATGTCTATTCTTTTTAGGAAAAGAGGAATTTTTATTATTATTAAAAAATTTACCAACCTTTTTTACAAGAAGCATGAAATTTTCATCTTCGGAAGTCTCGTCGTCTTTGTCATCCTTTGTGTCAATCTTCAAGGAAATTCCTCTGGACTTCTTTTCTTGACTTTCGTGCTTCTCGAGCCTTCCAAGTTCCAATTCGTGCTCTTGAAGTTTGCTAAATAAGGATGCGGATGTCATCATTGAGAGACTCTTCTTTTCCGAAATAGCGGTCACTTTTGGTTGTCATTCTCTTGTTAAGGATCTTAGGACTTTCAGGTTGAGATCATCATTGGTGAAGGTCTTCCCGAGAGCAATCAAGTGATTTGTTAGATGAATGAATCTCTTTTGTAAGGCAACAATAGATTCACTGGGCTGCATACGGAACATCTCATATTCTTGACTTAACGTGTTGAGTCTTGATCTTTGTACTTCTGTGGTTCCTTCATGTGTTTCCACCAAGGTGTCCCAAATCTCCTTTGCCGATCTACACTGTGATACACGGAAGAACTCGTCCATACTACGAGCGCTTTGGAATATGTTGATTGCTTTCTGTTAGAACATAGATTGGTTCTTAATAATATCTCTATGTTTTGATGATAACTATTATGAAATTTTGTAATTAAGAATTATATACTCTAAAATTTGCTTGAGAGTTTTTACTGTAGATAGTAAAGGAATTAACACTCCAGAAGCAAATCAGAATTGAACATAAGAAATTAGCTAGACTCTGAAGCGCCAGATGCATCCATTAGAAGATTCTGATTGCTGCCAACAGAAGATCCTGAGCGTAGCCTCCAGAAGGATCTGAAGCAGAAGCTCCAGAAGGATCTGAAGCAGAAGCTCCAAAAGAATCTGAAGCAAGTCAGAAGCATCTGAACCAAAGAAGAATTTTGTATGAAGAGTTTTTCAAAGCATAGTTACTACAGAAGATTCTGAAAGTACTAAAGCTGCCAGTACTGAAGATCTGTCTCAAATATGCTCTGATCTTAAACACGCTAAAAGCACACCTGCTGCAGAAGACTCTGATTCAGCAAAATTTTGATCATCATCAGAAGGCTCTGATCAATTTAGACTCTGATGAATTTGCTGAAAACTGAAGAAGAATTATTCAAAGATTATATCCGTTGGAATGATCCAAACGACTCTTTCCTTATTTATGCTAGACACAAGAACACAGACAAAAAGGATTTTTCTGTGCTTTCTTCTTCTAGGAAAGGTCACTTGATGTGAAGACAAAAAGGCTCAAACCTTTTGTACACTCTTCTCAACGTGAAGCTCACCTTGGATCAGCTGCCTATAAAAGCAAAACTTCACCAATTTCTTCAGTTGACGTTTTATCCAAAAGAAATCAATATTCAAGCTCTTATACTATTCATATTCTTTCTAAGAATTAATTTCTTTGTTCTTAATAGTTAAGTGAAAAATCACAGTTGTGATAAAGCTTTATAGAAGCAATCTTAAACACTTGTATTTGTATTACATTTGATTGTAAACCTTAAGAAGATCCAGTTAGGATCAGTAGTTCTTGAGAAGACTTTGAACAGTTGTTCTAAGTGCTTACTATTGTAATCAGTTGATTAAATAGTGGATTAAGTCCTTGATTGAGAAAGGAAAATTACTCTAGGAAGGGTGGACTGGAGTAGTTGAGTTCAACGAACCAGGATAAAAATACTTGAGTTTTTATTCTAAGTTTTAATTTTCATACTTATTCAACCCCCCCTTCTAAGTATTATCTCACCTTCAGTTGGCATCAGAGCTCTGGTTCTGTGTGTGCTACCACTTAACAGTGACAGTAAAGATCCGGAGAGAAATACTTTGATATATATTTGGTTGTTACTATGGCTGATAATACAATGTCTAACATTAACAACAAATATGAAGAAAGGGACAGAATCAGCACCAAACCCCCTATGTTTAATGGGGAGAAATTTGATTATAGGAAAGACAGGATTGAAAGTTTTTTCCTTGGATATGATACTGATTTATGGGATCTGGTCATAGATGGATATGTTCATACCACTGATGGGAATGGCAAGAAGATAGACAAAAAATCTATGACAGATGCTCAGAAGAAAGAATTTAGAAATCATCACAAGGCCAGAACAATATTGTTGAATGCAATATCTCACACTGAGTATGAAAAAATTACAAACAGGGAAACTGCATTTGATATGTTTGAATCCTTAAAGATGACTCATGAGGGAAACTCTCAAGTCAAGGAAACAAAGGCTCTGGCTCTGATCCAGAAGTATGAAGCCTTCAAGATGGAAGACTCTGAATCTGTTGAAGCTATGTTCTCCAGATTTCAAATACTTACAGCTGGACTAAAGTTTATGGACAAAGGATACTCTACTACTGATCATGTGAAAAAGATCATCAGAAGCTTACCTACCAGATGGAGACCTATGGTGACAGCGCTGAAGATGGCTAAAGATCTGAACAAGATCTCCTTGGAGGAACTGATCAGTTCACTAAGAAGTCATGAAATTGAACTTGAGGAAGATGAACCTCACAAGAAAGGTAAATCTGTTGCTTTAAAATCTAATAAATCTGCTAAAGCGTTGCAGGTAATAGAGGAAAGCTCTGAAGAATCCTCATCTGAAGATGAAGATGAACTGTCCATGATGTCCAGAAGAATAAACAAACTCTGGAAGCATAAAGGAAAGAAGTTCAGAAACTTCAGGAAGCCTGACCAAAGAAAAGAATCTTCTGGACACAGAAGATCTGGCAAAAAGGAGGTTGTATGTTATGAATGTAAAGAACCTGGACATTACAAAAATGAATGTCCAAAGGTGCTAAAAGAAAAGCCTAAAAGAAAATTAGATAAGAAGAAAAAGGTTCTGATGGCCATCTGGGATGATTTAGATACATCTGAATCTGAATCTGAGTCAGAAGAAGAATGTGTTAATGTAGCTTTGATGGCAGACATAGAAGATCAGGAGGAAGGAACTTCAGGATCTGAATCTGACTCTGACGCTGAAGAGGTAATGGCTAAACTTACTAAAGAAGAATTTATCAAAGTGTTATCAGAAGTTCTGAAAAGCTATAACAATATTAAGCTCAAATACAAGAAGCGTCAAAGCAATCTTGTATCTGAGAATAATATTCTCAAATCAGAAGTAGCTGAGCTAAATGAAAAGAACTTAAAATTGAAAAATGATTCTGAATTAGCTCAACAAAACTCTGATTCTGAAACTGAATCTGAATGCAAAAATATTTTGGAAAAATATGATTATAGCTTTCAGAAGTTTCTTGCTAAAAGCATAGACAGAAGCAAAATGGCTTCTATGATCTATGAAGTTAGCAGAAATAACAGAAAAGGAATTGGATATGAATCCTCCTCTGGAAAGGATTTAAATCCAAAACCTGTTGATAAAATTATCATTAAGAAAACTCCTTTATATTCACACTTTAAATTTGGTCACTTGAATGATATTGAACAAACACGCTCTAAAAAGAATATTCATGTGTTTAAATCTAAGGCTAGTCAGAATAAACCTTATGTTGAAAAACAGAAGTTTAGACAAACCTTCAGAACCACTAACCCTAAAGGACCCAAGAAGATCTGGGTACCTAAAAGTAAAATAATTCCTGTTGCAGATGTTCTTAGCAGCAAGGTCAGGACGCCAATCATGGTACCTGGACTCTGGATGCTCACGACACATGACAGGAGAAAGGTCTATGTTCCAAAGCCTGGAGCTTAGATCTGGAGGTGATGTGAAATTTGGAGGGAACCAGAAGGGCAACATCATTGGATCTGGCACCATTGGAAATGGTAAACTTCCCTCTATTACTAATGTTTTACTTGTTGAAGGGTTAAAGCATAACTTATTGTCCATAAGTCAATTAAGTGACAATGGTTATGATATTACCTTTAATCAAAAATGTTGTAAAGCTATTAGTCAAAAGGATGGCTCTATCCTATTTAGTGGTAAGAGGAAAAACAACATTTATAAAATAAATCTTTCAGAACTTAAAGTTCAGAATGTTAAATGCCTCTTGTTTGTTAATGAAGAGCAATGGGTCTGGCACAAAAGATTGAGGCATATTAATATGAGACGTATATCTCAGATTAATAAACTTAATCTTGTTAGAGGACTTCCTAATCTGAAGTTCACCTCAGATGCTCTTTGTGAAGCATGCCAAAAAGGGAAGTTTTCAAAATCATCTTTTAAATCAAAAAAATGTTGTTTCTACTTCCAAACCACTAGAATTACTTCATATTGATCTGTTTGGACCAGTGAAAACTGCATCCATCAGAGGCAACAAGTATGGATTAATCATTGTTGATGACTATAGTAGATGGACATGGGTAAAGTTCTTAAAACACAAGGATGAGTCACATTCTGTGTTCTTTGACTTCTGCAAGCAAGTCCAGAATGAAAGAGATTTCAAAATTATAAAAGTCAGAAGTGATCATGGTGGTGAATTTGAAAATAAATATTTTGAAAATTATTTTAATGAAAATGGCATTGCTCATGATTTTTCCTGTCCTAGAACTCCACAATAAAATGGGGTTGTAGAGAGGAAAAACAGAACTCTGCAAGAAATGGCCAGAACCATGATCAATGAGACAAATCTAGCAAAACACTTTTGGGCAGAAGCAATCAACACAACTTGTTATATTTAGAACAGAGTGTTTGTAAGACCTCTTCTGGAGAAGACTCCATATGAACTGTGGAAGAACAGAAAGCCCAACATTTCATATTTTCATCCTTTTGGATGTATTTGTTATATGTTAATTACTAAAGAAAATCTGAACAAGTTTGATTCCAAAGCACAGAAGTGTTTCATGCTTGGATATTCTGAACGCTCTAAAGACTACAGAGTATACAACACTAAGACACAGATTGTGGAAGAATCTATTCATGTTAGATTTGATGATAAGCTTGTCAATAAAAAGCCAAAGCAGTCTGAAAACTCTGCAGATAGAGAAGTAGTCTTTACAGACTCTGAAGTCCCAGAGGCAGACAAAGCTCAAGTGAAGGAACCAGAAGCAACACCAGATGCTATTCCTTTAACTTCTCAGATGAACAATCTAAACATTTCTGAAGAATCAACTGTTAGAGGATCATCATCCAGAATTAAAGCTTCTCATCCAGAGAATGTCATTATTGGAAAGAAGGATGATCCCATCAGAACAAGATCCTTTCTAAGATCATCTGAAGCATCATTATTTGGACTGGTGTCAGAAATTGAACCATCTTCTGTAGATGAAGTTCTGCAAGACAATGATTGGATTATTTCCATGCAAGAAGAGTTAAATCAATTCACCAAAAATGATGTGTGAGATTTAGTTCAAAGACCACAAGGATTCAATATAATTGGAACTAAGTGGGTCTTCAGAAATAAGCTAAATGAGAAAGGAGAAGTTGAAAGAAATAAGGCAAGGCTTGTTGCTCAAGGGTACAGTCAACAAGAAGGTATTGATTACACTGAAACTTATGCTCCAGTGGCAAGGTTAGAATCTATACGCCTTCTTATTTCATTTGCTGCACAAAATAACATCACTCTGTATCAGATGGATGTTAAAAGTGCCTTTCTAAATGGTATTATAGAAGAAGAAGTTTATGTCCACCAACCTCCTGGTTTTGAGAATGAAAAATTTCCAGATCATGTTTTCAAATTAAAGAAATCTCTGTATGGTTTAAAACAAGCTCCCAGAGCTTGGTATGAGAGATTGAGCAATTTTCTTTTGGAGAAAAATTTCATCAGAGGCAAAGTGGACACAACACTCTTTTGTAAATCAATTAAGAAAGATATTCTAATTTGTCAAATTTATGTGGATGATATAATATTTGGATCTACCAATACTATGCTGGGAAAGGAGTTTGCTAAATGTATGCAGGCAGAATTTGAAATGAGCATGATGGGAGAACTGAGATTCTTTCTAGGAATCCAAGTAAATCAAACTCCAGAGTGCACTTACATACATCAGACCAAATATATTAAAGAACTTCTGAAGAAATTTAACATGACTGATAGTAAGCTGGCAAAGACTCCCATGCATCCAACTAGCTCACTTGGCAAGGAAGAGGTAAGTAAGAAAGTAGATCAGAAGCTCTACAGAGGTATGATAGGATCTCTTCTTTACTTAACTGCTTCTAGACCTGACATATTGTTCAGTGTATGCTTATGTGCTAGATTCCAATCAGATCCTAGAGAATCACACTTGACAGCTGTCAAGAGGATTCTAAGGTATCTGAAAGGTACTTCTAATGTGGGTTTGTGTTACAGAAAATCTGATGATTTCAAATTAGTTGGATTCTGTGATGCTGACTACGCTGGAGACAAAGTGGAAAGGAAAAGTACTTCTGGAAGTTGTCAATTTCTAGGAAGAAATCTAATCTCTTGGTACAGCAAGAAGCAACCCACAATTGCACTTTCAACCACAGAGGCAGAATATATTGTTGCTGCTGGATGTAGCACGCAGATGCTCTGGATGAAAAGTCCGCTAGAAGATTATCAAATATTTGAAAGTAACATTTCTATCTTCTGTGATAATACTTCTGCTATATGTTTCTCTAAAAACCCCATTTTACACTCTAAGGCAAAACATATAGAAATTAAGCATCATTTCATCAGAGACTATGTTCAGAAGGGAATCATAAATTTAGCCTTTGTTGATACAGATCATCAATGGGCAGATATTTTCACAAAACCCCTTGTTGAAGATAGATTCAAATTTATTCTGAAAAATATTGGTATGGATTTTTGTCCAGAATGATATTTGTCAGAAGCAAATTTTACAGATGCAAAAATGCCTAATGCTCTGAAGTATTTCTTCTGATTGCTTATTTATTTTCTTAAATTATTTTTGTGAAACTCTGAACCAACAATCCTTAGAGGATCTGAACATTGGCTAACGTTTCATTTCTCAAGAGAATTCAGAACACATGCAAGCAAACACGTGTCACTCCAAATTTGCAAAGGTGGCGTGTACACTACTGAAGAGACGTTTGAGGTGAAGTTTGAATAGTGAAAATCTTGATTTTCCCCCCAAATTGTCAGAATCAATAAATGCTTGAAATGATTTTATTCCTTTTCATTAAATGCTTTATGTGAACGTGCTTTATCTGACTGTTTGTATGTCTATGTGTTTTAGTATAAATACATCTCTTCTCTTCACATTCACACTTTTCACATCTCAAACATTTTATGCATTTCTGCCTTCTCTTATCTCTTCATAAAAACCCTAAGCGTGTGACAAATCCATCTTCAATGGCAACTTCATCATCAACTGCTGCACAATTTCAATCAACAATGGCTGCAGTTACCTCTGCTAATATGGGCGTAACTCCTTATTCTCCACCAAAAAGAACATTGCTAACACCTGTTGAAAAGCTGGAGGTTCTATGTGAATCAATGGTGGAATTTGATTCACTTGCTGAGAATGGGTTTGAATTTCGCTCCATTATAGGTGCTCAAGGATGGGTGAAGTATTTTGATAGACTTTTTGGACCAGTTTACCCCCTTCTTGTGAAATAGTTCTGGATCCATGCTTCTGTATACCCTAAGTTTATTTTATCTTCTCTTCTGGGCAAAGAGATAATCATAACAGAAGATCTGATTAGAAAGCTCATTGAATATGAGGAAACAGATGGAGTATCACACTTGCCAGCTGGGCGTGTGGATATGGATGAAGTATATGAAGAAGTGATGACTGCTGGACAAGCTTCTAATAAGTTCAAAGATCTGAAGCCTGGCTACAAGATTTGGGCTAAGATTTTCATGGGATGCATTCATCACAGAAAGTCAACAAACTCTCCAGACTATGTCAATAATGAACAACTCTACTTTATGTATTGCCTAAGTCAGAGCACCAAGGTAGATCTTCCATATATTCTTTTTATGCATCTTTAGAATCATATAAATGCCTCTAGAGAATATGTGAAAGAAAAAGGTCAGAAGATCAGAACCTGGATTCCTTTTGGAAGGTTAATCTCAGATCTTCTAACAGAAAATGGACTTGTAACTGCTCTGTACGCTGCTGGAGTCACAGAGGAACTAGAATTTATTTTGGGAAAGCCTCTGAATGCCAAAAGTCTTCAGAGACTAAAAATAGTGGAAGAACTCACAACAGCTTCCAAGAAGCTGAACATTTCTAAACTGAGTCAGAAGAGAACTCCTGTAGATGATTACCCTTTGTTCTATGCTGAAGAACCCAGGGAAATTGTTGTAAGATATATTGATGAGTGCAAGGCAGAAGGAAAGCCTATTCCTGCAGATATTATAAAGAGAGCAAGGCAACCTTTACCTATTGTTGTAGAAGAACCACCAAGAAAGAGGACTCGACCAGAAGCAGAAGCTGCACCTGTTCAGAAGAAGCCCAAGATTGCTGAGAAGCCACAGAAGCTGCTAAAGAGGAAAGAATCTGGAGATGCTCCTTCTGTTCCTGCTAAACGCATCAAAATCAAAGGTACTAAAACTTCTGTATCTTCTGCAAATCTTGTTGTTATAAATGATTCAAATGTTAAGTCTATTCCAAAACCACCTTCTTCACAAAATCAATCTGTTACTGCTCCACCTCATGTTTCTATTCCATCTCCTAAAAAATCTTCTAATCCAATTTCCATCTCACCTGTAAAACAATCCTCTGTACCTAAACCATCAACAACAAAACCACCAATTCAAACTCCACAACCAGAAGTTCCAACCAAAAAATTTGTACCACAAAAACAACCATCAGAAAAACAACCCACAAAACAACAACAAACAACAACACCATCTGCACAACAAAAGCCATCTGAACAACAACACCAACCTCAAGAAAAACAACCAGAAAAATCATCTGAACCTCAACCAGAAAAAGACTCTGAACATCAACCACAAAAATCATTTGAACCTCAACCACAACAACAACAAGAGAAACAACCACAATCAGATAATCCTCCATCCAAAACATCTGAACCCACTGAATCTGTACCAGTTACTTCTGAACCAATCCAATCAGAACCACCTACATTTGAACCCTCATCTAATCCCTCTGAAAATCCCTCAGAATCAATCAACCCATCTGGAACCAACATCCCTGAGACAGAAGTTCTTGATGTTACACCTCTGAAAACTGTTTTTCAAGTGTCTTCTACTTCTTGCACATCAACCACTTCATCAAATTCCTCAGAATCTGACATTCACCCAGATTTTCTAATCTCTCCTTCTCACAGAGATTCTGAGGTAAACCAACCAGAACCCCCTGTATCTTCCAAAGTTCCTATTCCAGATCCTACTCCCACACCTGCACCATCATCTGAAATCCTCATTCCAAATTCTAACCCAACATCTACCCCAAGAACATCTATTTCATGTACACAATTCTCATCTCTTTTTCAAAATCTTGCCTATGGCTTCAAACTCAAAGATTTCTATGACAGAGTTGAACCATCTGACCCTATCACTCCCTTGAAACCCAAACTTACAATCACCCTACCATCTGTGCTTCTCACCTATATTCAATCAATGTCAGATGTAGGTTCATTAGCAACAATATCATATTCTGCTAAATCTGCAAAAGCTGTTACTTCAGCTATACCTGTTTCATCTAATAAACCTGCTGCTTCTGATGAACCTGCAAAATCTGCCTTCCAACCCTACTCAAATAAACCCTTTGATGTGGTTTCCTATCACACCAAAGCAAAACCAAATCTGTTAAATGCTTTAAACATATCCAAACCTGACAAATCCCCTGAAATTCCTTTCATACCATACTACCCTCCTCCTCTGATTTCCATTCAGAAATCCATTTTTCCACCTACTCCTCAACCAAAACCAATAACATTGGAGACTCTGTTACACCCTAAACCTAGACTAAACATTGATCATTTTATTTACATGTTTTTTGCAAGAAATACAGTTGTATTTAGGTACTGTACAAAAGAAGTGTTCAGCAACAATGGATGCCCAAGAATCTGATGTCATCTGGAATGGATTCATAAACAGATTCAACATTGTAGTATCAAATCTGAAGAACATATGTTCTGATGATGCGAAGCTCAGATTTGCTGAAGCTGCAAGAAGTTTGTTCTAGACTGTCAAGAGATCTGGACCTTTACTTCTTACAGATGCTCCTCCATCATCAGAAGAAACTACTGAATCTGCATCTGAAGACAACCCTTTGACCATGACTCTGGTAGAACTTCCTTCTGGCTCTAATGCTCCAAGCTCTACAGACCCTATGGAAATTGACTCTGTTCAAGCTCCAAAAAATGTTCAACCTTCTTCATCTGAGATTAAGAAAGAACATCCAGATTTTGAGGATAAAATTGCTGCTCTAGAAGCTGGTCAATCAGAAATCAAGTCTTGGATGGCCAAACAGGATAAAAAGTCTGAAGACATGACTGAGTGGATGTCAAAATAGGATCAGAAGAATGAAACAATGGCTAAGTGGATGTCAAAGCAAGAACAGTCCTCCTCTGAGATCACAGATCTGTTGAAGATGCTTTTATCAAAACACTCTTAGTTTTTCATTTTTTTCATTTTGATGTTTTTGCATCTGATGTTTGCTTATGTATTTCTGAATATCTTCTGACGCATGTACTCTTGCTCTAAACTGAATTGAATGAATGTTTCAAAGTTTTCTCCACATGATTTATCTTCTTTACTGTTTCCTTTTATTTGTCTTTTTAAAGTTTTTACTTTTTGCTTATGACAAAAAAGGGGGGAGAAAATATAGATCTGAACTGTTTAATTAAACTTCACCAGAATGAAACTTCAGACATATCTATTTTATCTAACATTAAATCTGAGTATTTCAGAACATTTGATAAGAACACTCTGTAAAAGAAACTCTGAGACTCTCAGATCATTTGACAATTATCAAACTCTGACTCTAAAATTTGCAAGACACTCTGACTCTCAAATGTTAAAAGAACAATCAAGATCTAACTCTGAAAATTACTCAAGACAAAAGGGAAGTTTCTAATCCTTATTTGTATTTAATTCAGGGGGAGATTTATCATCTCAGGGGGAGTTATAATTATTATATTTTCAATTAAACAAAATTTCTGATGTTTTTGTCATCATCAAAAAGGGGGAGATTGTTAGAACACTGATTGGTTCTTAATAATATCTCTATGTTTTGATGATAACTATTATGAAATTTTGTAATTAAGAATTATATACTCTAAAATTTGCTTGAGAGTTTTTACTGCAGATAGTAAAGGAATTAACACTTCAGAAGTAAATCAGAATTGAACATAAGAAATTAGCTAGACTCTGAAGCGCCAGATGCATCCATTAGAAGATTCTGATTGCTGCCAACAGAAGATCCTGAGTGTAGCCTCCAGAAGATTTTGAAGCAGAAGCTCCAGAAGGATCTGAAGCAGAAGCTCCAGAAGAATCTGAAGCAAGTCAGAAGCATCTGAACCAAAGAAGAATTCGGTATGAAGAGTTTTTCAAAGCATAGTTACTACAGAAGATTCTGAAAGTACTAAAGCTGCCAGTACTGAAGATCTGTCTCAAATATGCTCTGATCTTAAACACGCTAAAAGCACACCTGCTGCAGAAGACTCTGATTCAGCAAAATTCTGATCATCATCAGAAGGCTCTGATCAATTTAGACTCTGATGAATTTGCTGAAAACTGAAGAAGAATTATTCAAAGATTATATCCGTTGGAATGATCCAAACGACTCTTTCCTTATTTATGCTAGACACAAGAACACAGACAAAAAGGATTTTTCTATGCTTTCTTCTTCTAGGAAAGGTCACTTGATGTGAAGACAAAAAGGCTCAGACCTTTTGTACACCATTCTCAACGTGAAGCTCACCTTGGATCAGCTGCCTATAAAAGCAAGACTTCACCAATTTCTTCAGTTGACGTTTTATCCAAAAGAAATCAATATTCAAGCTCTTATACTATTCATATTCTTTCTAAGAATTAATTTCTTTGTTCTTAATAGTTAAGTGAAAAATCACAGTTGTGATAAAGCTTTATAGAAGCAATCTTAAACACTTGTGTTTGTATTACATTTGATTGTAAACCTTAAGAAGATCCAGTTAGGATCAGTAGTTCTTGAGAAGACTTTGAACAGTTGTTCTAAGTGCTTACTATTGTAATCATTTGATTAAATAGTGGATTAAGTCCTTGATTGAGAAAGGCAAATCACTCTAGGAAGGGTGGACTGGATTAGTTGAGTTCAACGAACCAGGATAAAAATACTTGAGTTTTTATTTCTAAGTTTTAATCTTCATACTTATTCAACCCCCCATTCTAAGTATTATCTCACCTTCACTTTCTTTTCATTAAGAATCTTTTTCTTATCGTCTTCATCATACGTGCTTTTCAACTTTGCGGTTCCAACGCCATTGACCACATTTACTGGATTGTGTGGTCCTTCTTCGATTGCTTCCCATATACCTTCTCCTTGGGCTTCAAGATGTGCCTTCATTCTGATTTTCCAAAAATCGAAATATTCTCCAGAAAACAGTGGTGGTTTATTCCTACTTCCACCGTCTTTAAAAACCGGGTTGGTGCTAGCGGAAGCCATACTGAATCGTTAGGAACAGGTTATCTTAACCTGCTCTAATGCCAATTGTAAGTTCAGAGTATGCCTAAGAGGGGGGTGAATTAGGCTTTAGAAAATTTTTCCGATTTTTCGAGATTCTTGAATTTTACTTGGTTATGTGCTTGATGATGAAAGCAGTAAAAGCAGAATGAAAAATGGACACAGAGATTTATAGTGGTTCCCTTCACAATCCGAAGGTACTCCACTCCCCTTTCCACATGAAAGAGAGTTTTCACTATAGTTTTAGAATGTACAACCTATCACACCATCAGCCGGTGAGGCCTACTATCTAACAACTATTTCAACAACTTAGTATGCAAGAACAATCCTCTTGCAAGCACTAACCCTTGTGTCCAACAATCCTGGATCACAAGTCACAATAGAAATAATTCTGTAATTTGTTTTGAGAGTGATATAGTAATGATATCAATACAATGATTGATCTTCTCCTTTTGATCAAAATTCACTTTTCAATATCAATACAAGTGTTCAAGAATTCTGGACATGAAATGGTATGAACAGTATGAACACTTTTTGAAATATTTGAAAATATTTGAAAAATAGTGAATTTGATTGAATGAATATTTTGAAAATTATTGGAGGTGTTTTTCGATTTGAAATTTTCAGAATTTATATGAGTCAAAACACCATTTCAAAAAGGTATAATTGAGTATGAATCAAATAATGAAAAGGTATAACAATCAAACAAGATTTGAATTTTAAAAGAAACAAATTTTCTAAATTCGTTTAGTGTTAATCGGTTAACCATATAGGTTAATCGGTTAACACTTGAACGTTAGCCCTGAGAATTTAAAAATTGAGGTCGTTAACCGATTAACCCACATGGTTAATCGGTTAACACTGTTAAAACTCAGAAAAATACTTGAGTTTAAAGTGTTATACCAGATCCAATGATTTTAAAACATGCATATGCAAAAAATGTTAATATGATAAATTATTTGAACACTTGTATATCAATTAAAGGAGTGAATATTGATATACCAAAGCTTTGAGTCCAAATCTTGAAAGTTGTATGATCATTTGCACATGAAGCTTAATTTGCATGACAATATTCCATAGTCTTGATCTTGATCAATTTTGAAAGCTTGACTTTTTGCAAACATGGAATGAGCTTAAGTCTTGTTGACATCATCAAAACCTTGAGATTGAAATATGCTTCTACAAAAACACACGTGAAGAGCAACACTCTTCACTCACAAATATGTCTACCATAATGTATCAAAAGATACAAGGGTGACTTACATAGACACACACAAGGGACTCTCAAAACCCTAGACCTTTATTTTACACTCAAGTTGTTCTTAATGTGAGTGCTTAATTTCCTCTGCTTCTGTTCCTCCTTAAATAGTAGTGCAGACTGGGCTTGGGCTGGTCACAAGTAACAAACTTTAGGTTTAACCAAGTTAAATCACTTTCCATAATTCAAGGTGCTGTCAAATTAGGTCACAGCTGCTTCATGTTATGTCCAGCCCTGACTAGAATCTCGCATGAGATAACTAAGGAGTCATAACAGGTTTCCTGAATTCTAGCCTGAGATATCTCAGGTAAAATACCAGAAAACTAAAACTGCACGCCTGATGTCATACGATCAATGTTACAACATCCAGTCATGACATCCAACTTACTTGACTCTTAGCTGACCAACCTCCCCCTACTGAACACTCCTGCAAAATCTTCTTCACAATAGTAGAAACAAGCATATTATAGTTTCCTAAAAAGTCTCAAAGATCCTTTTTATGAACACCAATTAAATATGCATTTTGTTCCTAATGAATCACTTTGGCCTGCACATACTGATGAGGTATATCCAAAGCTCTTCTGTCAAGTGATAAAACAGCAGCACCTGCTGTACCAGACAGCGATGTCATGACATTCAGCATGACATCCATGACAGCAGTTCTGTCATTAGCTCCTGCTATCTCCTGCTGCACCTGACAGTGATGTTATGACAACAGTTTTGTCATCTGCTCCTGCTAGCTCCTACTGCACCAGACAGCGATGTCATGACATTGGTAATGACATCCTGTTTAAAACACATGATAGCAGTTTTGTCATGACAGCAGATGGATGTCACAACACTCAGCATGACATTCACATTAAAACACTCCACAGCAGATAGAGATGTTATAACATCCTACTTAACATCAGTGTAGAATCATGTTTTACCAAAATTTAGCCAATCACAGAACCATGGACAATTCTATATCATAGAATCATGGAACTAACAATCTCCCCCTTTGGCAAATTTTGGATAAAACAACCAAGCAACATCAGATCAGCAGCAGTAGATACCAACATTTTACTCCCCCTTGGTTTAGTCAAAAATTGACAAAAATTAGAGTAAATGTACATACTACTCAGTTGTCATACTGCACATTGTAACACCCCCTTTCTATACCCCCAAAATAAACAATTAAATCATTAAGGCATTTAATAAAATTCCATCAGAGTATAATTATAACATGGTATAAAAGAGGCGCATCACATTATCATCGAAACGAAACATAAATAATACCTGCTCATAAAGATATGTAACAAAAGGGGTAAATCTCAACTAAAAACAAAGCATAGCGCTTAAAACCCACATATCAATATTCAGAATAAAGCGAAAACATCTAAACATTGAAATCACTTCATTGACATAAGCATCATATACAACATTCAGACTAATTCAATTCATCAATTAAGTTTACAAAACATTCAGCAGCAGATACATACACAAATGTATCACAAAAGAATCAAAACAATTCCTAACTACCTAGTGTTACATATCAGAGCCATCTGACCAAAGAAATGAAGACTCGTTTCACAAAAGACCTCCAGCATCCTATTCTGCAATGCCTCATAGAGCATTATAAAACAGCAGAAGGGTGAGAAACATTATCATAACAAACAATGCATAAAATTATATATATCACAAAACACAATTATAATATACTCGCAATTCACATTCCTCACCACATCTTGCCACAATACATCACAATGTACACGTACATAATCAATCACACTCACCAATCCATGCTTCACAATTCATAGCATTTCACTTAAACATTTACAATTATGTTCAATTCACCAAAACATCATATAAAGATGATAATGCAACTCATAGAAACCGACTCACGACTCTATGCAGATGCAAATGCAGTACCGACTCGTTCAACAGGTTCAATTGAAGAACCAAAATGGAACCATCGCTCGTTACCGAAGTAACTCCCCGTCGGGCCTACGATGTTGACCCATCGCTTACACCCCACATGGGCACACGATGTTTTAGGATTGCTCACCCCCCACACAGGCACACAATCTGGTTGCTCATGTAACACCCATTTTATTTATTTAGTCATTTTGGTGTTAATTTAATTATTTTATGTTGGTGTGCCCTTAGGTGGGGTGTGTTGGTATGTGATTGGTGAGTATCCTTGATATATAAGGATCATTGGTGGTGTGGAGATAATAATATAATAGTTAATAGTAATATTGGTGGTATTATTATTATTATTATTATTATTATTATTATTATTATTATTATTATCATCAGTATGAATATTATTATTGGTGGGTGTCCCTGATATGGGAGGATTATTGGTGGTGAATTGGTGTAGATATAATAATATAATAACTAATAGTAATATTGGTGGGGGTATTATTATTATTATTATTATATTTATTATATTCATTATTAATATTATTATCATTTTGGTGAGATAATAATATTATTATTATTATTATTATTATTATTATTATTTTATTAAGTTATTATTATTATTATTAAGTTATTATTATTATTGGGATTAGAGAATTAAAATAGAGAATGTGAGGGGTTAGTAGTTTTACGATACATGGGGAGAAGTTAGAGAAAGTGGAAAAAGAACGATAGATAGGAGAGAACGGAAAAGGGAGCGAAGAACGAAGAATACGGGGGAAAATCAGAATTGGCCAAACCTTGGAGGATTCTTTCATCGATCAACCGATTAACAAGGTAAGGGGGGAGAAACTTGATTTGGGATGGTATATACATGTACAGGGTAGAGGGGATTCCTTAACCCCGTAGTAAAATTCTGATCTATGAAGTTTTATATTGGCGTGCTTGTTGTTATTGTTGCTAATGATAAATTGATGCTTGACATTGATGAATTGTTGATTGGTATTGGTGAATTTGGTGTATATATATTATGGTGATGTTAGTGAGATTATATGTTGTTACTGCAGTGTTGATAGTAAATATAAATAGAGTTTTGGTGAGATTCTATGTTGTTACTGTAGTGTTGATAGTAAATATAAATAGGGTTTTGGTGAGATTCTGTGTTGTTACTGTAGTGTTGATAGTAAATATAAATAGAGTTTTGGTGAGATTTGGTGTTGTTACTATAGTGTTGGTAATGACCAGGATTATAGCTTTGGGAAAATTATGTGTTGTTCCCTGTGATGTTGTTAGTGACTATGGTTAGGACCTTGGTGAGATTCAGAGTGACTCTGAAGTGTCGGTAATGTACCGTAATGTTGGTTCTAGAGTAGGATATTGATCGATATATGATAATATATATTGTTATGTTATGATTGATGATGATTGTTGTTAATTATATAGTAATCGTTAATGAATTGGTGTTTTGGGATGATTTGGCATATAGGGCATATAGGGTGTTTTACAGTTTTTAGGGAAAATTCCGTATGGCTTTTGAGGTATCGATAAAGTGTGTAGGTGATGATTTTGGGAATAGGAATTAGAAACCTATTGGTTACGGTAATGTGCAAGATTGGTACTAGAATAGACTGAGGATCCGAGTTGAGATGATAGGTACAGTTTGGCCTTGATGCACTGTAAGAATGATGAGTGTGGGAACTAACTTGTGTACTTGGTGATAGTGCATGTTTCCCGTAATAATGACTGGTGGACAATTAGTTGATGTAAATGTATGTAGTGATCAGTAGGATCGCGTACCCCCGAGTAGTGGGATGTGTTTGTATCTTGGTGACAGGATATGAACTTGTTTACTGACTGATTGATTTATACGGTGTTGGTGCATGTTATATCTATGTATATATATGTGATGTATAATGATACGATCAGGTGGATTGTGTGCACTTAGTGTGCTTGAACATAATAGTTATGCATTGGTGTGTGCATATCATGGTGTCTTGGTGGGATGGATCATGTCTCGGATGGAGCGTAAGTGATCTGTCCGTACTCCTTTGTGGAGAATGGTGGGGTTGAATCATGTCTCGGATGGAGCGTAAGTGATTCACCCGTACTCCTTTGTGGAGAATGGTGGGGTTGAATCATGTCTCGGATGGAGCGTAAATGATTCACCCGTACTCCTTTGTGGAGAATGGTGGGTTCGATTGAATAAACCAATGAGTCGGTACCGCATGCATGGTGTTGAGTTGCATATTTGCATTATAATATGTTATATTGTAATTTGAACAGTAGGTTCGTTATATGGAGTTGTTGGGGTGAATATTGGCGTGGTGGTGTGTTTTACTACCTTGTTTACATGTATTACATTACCATTATATTATGATCATTATTTCTCACCCCTTTGTTGTTGTTGTGGTCTGTGCTTCTTCGGAAGTACAGATAATCCAAGTGCTTAGCTAACTTGGATAGTGGTGTGACCGTCGAGTCGTAGGATGCTCTGATACGTAACACGGGATATGAGTGTCTTAACTGTTTCATGTCAAACTTATTGTAATCCTGTGACGTATCATGAATTTGATGTATTTTATTTTATTAAACAAATTCCGCTGTATTATTTTGAAAAGAATGAATAAAGTATTTTTATAAAATTTGGAGATGTGATATCCCACTTTTGGTGAAAACTCTGATTATTATTATAATATTTATATTTTATTTAATACGGGAAAGTGGGGTGTTACAATTGGTATCAGAGCCTGGTTGGTCCGTCCGACCAGTGTTGTTGAGTTGAGTTGAGTCTGTCCTTTGGGATGGAGACTGTGTGTTGTTTAACCTGGTGTTGTGGTTTAAATCCCTAGTATACGGCATGTGTGTGAAAACACTGTCGGTACGTGTTTATTTCCTAACCTTGTCTGCAGAAGCAGGAATGATTCCAGTGGGGGAGAAGTTTGTAATTCTCCGGAATGCTACGGTGTGGTGGCTTAATGTGTTGAGGAATGCTATCATAGTTTGGTAAAGATGGTTTGTACCCCATCATGATTTCGGCTGTCTATTAACAAATTGAGGAACTGATCACCCTTAATCTCTTGTTAATAGTAGACGGGATTGTGTTGGATGGGATAGACGTGTCTTGCAAGCTTGTGTAGCGTGAGCGGTGAATTGTCCTGAGTTAAGCTAAGTGCTTAAGGGATTATTTTGAGGAGTTGGCGTAATACGGTGTTGAGATGTTTATTGTGACTGAAACTTCGAATGAGAAGGAAAGTGAGAAAATTGGGATTTGTCAATTAGTTGAAATTGCCGGAGGTTCCCTGAGGAAGTAAGCGATTTACTATCGGAGTGTGAAGTAAAGCTTACACGTTTATTTTGTTTTTGGGACGAGTCTGATATTGATGACTCCATATTGTATGTTTACGTTGGGATTGGAGAAGTTGAAGAGTCAACTTGAAGACCCGCTGAGGGATATGTCCTTTTGTTTGAGTGTGTTACCGTAAGGTGCACCAATTTTTGTTGGTTAGACAGACAAAAGGTTTTGTGAAGCTTTGGGTGAACTATAGATAAGTGAACAAGGTGACTGTCAAGGATAAGTGTTCGCTTCCAAGAGTTAATGATTTGATGGATCAATTGATTGAAGGACGTGAGTTTCCGTGTTCGTGAGATCGCGAGTAGAATTATTGTGTGGTGGTGTCGAAGGTCGAAGTGGTATCGTAATAGGAGGCTCCACGATCTGCTGTTGAAATTGGAAGTAATCGGGTTTTAAAATATTTAAAGATTGAAAGTGTGTTGGACGGCCTCCTAAGTATGAAATTGTGGTTATACGTTGAATTCCGAGATCGCAGCTTTTTACGTAATCGAAATCGGACACTCGAAAGTCAGGTAACGGTCGAAAATAGAATTTCGGGACTGTCATGTTCGCCGAGATTCGCCTGGCGAAGTGCCCTGAGCAGAAAAATGTTGTTGTGGTATTTTTGTCGTAACGGGAGAACCGTAACTCGGAATGACGCCCGGTTCGAAGCGTTGGAAAGCTATTGAAATTATCTATGAGATGGTGAAGTATTTACATAGATTTAATCTATTTATTGATGAAGTGTGTTTGAATGTTGTGGTAAGGACGGGCGGTACGGTATGTGTTCCCGCTATAACTCACAACTTGTTTGTCCACTTGGCATGGGATCTTCTTTAATTATTTATATAAGGCAATGATTGTGTTGATAAATGATATTTTAAGGTATTCGAAGAGTATAGAGGATTATGTTGAGCATAAGGAACTGGAGTTATCAGTGTTAGAAAAAGAGCGGTGATATACTTCCGTAAGGAAAGTTCTGCCGAATCCGATAGAACTAATTGTGGTGTTTGTGATGCTTGTTGATATAATTAGGGGATTTGCTAAAGACAACTTCAGCGAGTTTCAGTTATGCAAAAGGCAACTCGAAGTGTGTAAGAGAAACCATCCGACCAGTGATTTAGAGTTGGTTGCTATTGTGGTTGTACCGGAGTCGGAGGCTTCGAAAGTTCAGACTGAGATCGGAGATGTTTGGTGATCTTAAGAGTTTAAGGTGTTTGTTTGATTTGAAAAAGTTGAAAATGAGGCAGAGGAAATAATTAGGATTTCTGAAGGATTACGACTTTGAGTGTAATTACCCTTTGGGTAAAGTGGATGTGGTAGATGATGCGGTGAGTTGGAAATGTTTGTGTTTACCGAAGATGATGGTGAAAAGAGGTAGAACTGATTGAGAAATTTCATAATATGCGTTGTGTGAGTAAGGATACTTCTTATGGAGTTAATATTTTATTATTAAGATCTGACTAGTGATATCCTTGAGAAGAACCGAGAAAGTCAGAAATCTGGGTCGAGTAGTGAATTAGTTGAAGTTGATAAATTAGAGTCGAGGAGTGGATTGTCGGGCTTGTGGAAATAATACCACGAGATGTTATGATAGAGTATGTATACCAAATGTTGTTGAGGGGAGTAGAAGTACTCGTGAAGAAATACATTGGGGTAGATGGAGTATCCATCCCAGTGCTATGAAGAAGTAACCGAATTTGAGTAGATTGTTTTAGAGACCATGGATAAGGGGAGGAGTAGTTGAGGTGGAATATGCTGGTTAGAATTGTAGGAATTCGAAGAGTGAACATCAGAGACTGTTGAGTCTGATGCAGTCGTTAAATATTCCAGAGTGGAAATCAGGTAGTATTTTCACGAAATTGGTGTTGAGATTTCCAAAGAATTTGTAAATACATAATTTTAATTTGAATTGTTAGGAGTGGATTAACTATTCCGTGTTGAGAATATATGAGATGCATATTGAGAAAGTGGTGAAGTTGGATGAGATACTGACGAATATTGTGTCAGATGGAAATTTGAGGTTTATATTGAGATTTTGGAAGGGCTTACAAGAAGCTTCGGGTACTAAGTTGAAGTTGAGTTCGACTTACCATCCACAAACTGATGGTCAGTCAGAGAGGACTATTGAGTCTGTAGAGAATTGGTGAGAGCTTGAGTGTTGGATCGAGGTGGATTGTGGGATGATTAATTATCGTTGATTGAGTTACCTATAATAACGGTTACCATCCTAGTGTCGGAATGGCACTATATGTGGCTTGGTGAAATAGGGAGTGTAGGACTCTACTATGCTGGAATGGGTCGAGTGAGAGTGTTGTGCTCAGACCTGAAAATTATGTGGAAATGGCTGAAAAGATCAAGAGGATCCAAGGAAAGATATGTTTGGAGAGTCACGCCGGTGACTGATGTTGGTCGAGCTTCGAAGTCTCAGAAGTTCACACCGTGTTCTGTGGTTTGTATCAGAGTGGCGCAGCAGAGGCATGGGAGGAGTAACATGTTAGACCGTTTTTCCCGCTGTCGCTATGAATTGGCATGATATGTTTCATGTGTCTTAGTTGAGAAAGTACATTGAACCAGGTGGATGATGTACAAGTGAAAATAATTTGATTGTTGAGGCATTTCTATTTCGTTTGGACGAGCGAGAAACAACTCCGAAGGGAGGAGATATCTTTGGTGAAAGTAACTTGGGGAGGTGCTGCAGAAGGCAGTGTGACCTGTTAGTTGGAATGAAGGATGCGGGAAGCGTATCCGGAAGTGTTCCATCAGGTAATTTTCGAGGACGAAAATACTTAAAGTGAGGGAGAGTTGTAACACCCATTTTATTTATTTAGTCATTTTGGCGTTAATTTAATTATTTTATGTTGGTGTGCCCTTAGGTGGGGTGTGTTAGTATGTGATTGGTGAGTATCCTTGATATATAAGGATCATTGGTGGTGTGGAGATAATAATATAATAGTTAATAGTAATATTGGTGGTATTATTATTATTATTATTATTATTATTATTATTATTATTATTATTATTATTATTATTATTATGATTATTATCATCCGTATGAATATTATTATTGGTGGGTGTCCCTGATATGGGAGGATTATTGGTGGTGAATTGGTGTAGATATAATAATATAATAACTAATAGTAATATTGGTGGGGGTATTATTATTATTATTATATTTATTATATTCATTATTAATATTATTATCATTTTGGTGAGATAATAATAATATTATTATTATTATTATTATTATTATTATTATTATTATTATTATTATTATTATTATTATTATTATTATTTTATTAAGTTATTATTATTATTATTAAGTTATTATTATTATTGGGATTAGAGAATTAAAATAGAGAATGTGAGGGGTTAGTAGTTTTACGATACATTGGGAGAAGTTAGAGAAAGTGGAAAAAGAACGATAGAAAGGAGAGAACGGAAAAGGGAACGGAAAAGGGAGCGAAGAACGAAGGATACGGGGGAAAATCAGAATTGGCCAAACCTTGGAGGATTCTTTCATCGATCAACCGATTAACAAGGTAAGGGGGGAGAAACTTGATTTGGGATGGTATATACATGTACAGGGTAGAGGGGATTCCTTAACCCCGTAGTAAAATTCCGATCTATGAAGTTTTATATTGGCGTGCTTGTTGTTATCGTTGCTAATGATAAATTGATGATTGACATTGATGAATTGTTGATTGGTATTGGTGAATTTGGTGTATATATATTATTGTGATGTTAGTGAGATTATATGTTGTTACTGCAGTGTTGATAGTAAATATAAATAGAGTTTTGGTGAGATTCTATGTTGTTACTGTAGTGTTGATAGTAAATATAAATAGGGTTTTGGTGAGATTCTGTGTTGTTACTGTAGTGTTGATAGTAAATATAAATAGAGTTTTGGTGAGATTTGGTGTTGTTACTATAGTGTTGGTAATGACCAGGATTATAGCTTTGGGAAAATTATGTGTTGTTCCCTGTGATGTTGTTAGTGACTATGGTTAGGACCTTGGTGAGATTCAGAGTGACTCTGAAGTGTCGGTAATGTACCGTAATGTTGGTTCTAGAGTAGGAAATTGATCGATATATGATAATATATATTGTTATGTTATGATTGATGATGATTGTTGTTAATTATATAGTAATCGTTAATGAATTGGTGTTTTGGGATGATTTGGCATATAGGGCATATAGGGTGTTTTACAGTTTTTAGGGAAAATTCCGTATGGCTTTTGAGGTATCGATAAAGTGTGTAGGTGATGATTTTGGGAATAGGAATTAGAAACCTATTGGTTACGGTAATGTGCAAGATTGGTACTAGAATAGACTGAGGATCCGAGTTGAGATGATAGGTACAGTTTGGCCTTGATGCACTGTAAGAATGATGAGTGTGGGAACTAACTTGTGTACTTGGTGATAGTGCATGTTTCCCGTAATAATGACTGGTGGACAATTAGTTGATGTAAATGTATGTAGTGATCAGTAGGATCGCGTACCCCCGAGTAGTGGGATGTGTTTGTATCTTGGTGACAGGATATGAACTTGTTTACTGACTGATTGATTTATACGGTGTTGGTGCATGTTATATCTATGTATATATATGTGATGTATAATGATACGATCAGGTGGATCGTGTGCACTTAGTGTGCTTGAACATAATAGTTATGCATTGGTGTGTGCATATCATGGTGTCTTGGTGGGATGGATCATGTCTCGGATGGAGCGTAAGTGATCTGTCCGTACTCCTTTGTGGAGAATGGTGGGGTTGGATCATGTCTCGGATGGAGCGTAAGTGATTCACCCGTACTCCTTTGTGGAGAATGGTGGGGTTGAATCATGTCTCGGATGGAGCGTAAATGATTCACCCGTACTCCTTTGTGGAGAATGGTGGGTTCGATTGAATAAACCAATGAGTCGGTACCGCATGCATGGTGTTGAGTTGCATATTTGCATTATAATATGTTATATTGTAATTTGAACAGTAGGTTCGTTATATGGAGTTGTTGGGGTGAATATTGGCGTGGTGGTGTGTTTTACTACCTTGTTTACATGTATTACATTACCATTATATTCTGATCATTATTTCTCACCCCTTTGTTGTTGTTGTGGTCTGTGCTTCTTCGGAAGTACAGATAATCCAGGTGCTTAGCTAACTTGGATAATGGTGTGACCGTCGAGTCGTAGGATGCTCTGATACGTAACACGGGATATGGGTGTCTTAAATGTTTCATGTCAAACTTATTGTAATCCTGTGACGTATCATGAATTTGATGTATTTTATTTTATTAAACAAATTCCGCTGTATTATTTTGAAAAGAATGAATAAAGTATTTTTATAAAATTTGGAGATGTGATATCCCACTTTTGGTGAAAACTCTGATTATTATTATTATAATATTTATATTTTATTTAATACGGGAAAGTGGGGTGTTACAGCTCACACCCCACAAGGGCACACAACTGTTTTGCAGATTCTCCAGGGAATCAAAATAAACCATCGCTCACACCCCACAAGGGCACACGATCGTTTCTGCAGATCCTCCTAGGGATCAAAGTAACTAAACCATCGCTCACACCCCCACAAGGGCACACGAGGTTTCTGCAGATCCTACGCGGGATCAGACACACAAGAATGCAATCATGATGCTACCCACACAACACGACTCAATACACTCTTAAAATGCACACATGTTGACAAATATATTCAAGCATTCTTCACATCATACAAGTATATACAATTATGCACATTCACATCAATATCACCATGCAATTCCATTTAATTCGAACAATTGCACAAAATTGTCAAACGACCACATACACATTCCACAATTCACAATCTAGGATTCACGCCATACGGCTACCCACAACACAATATAACTCAGCATGATCGATGCCTCGGGCAAGAAAATAATCAAAGTTAAGTCGGAAACCCGACCTCGGATGTAAACATTAAAGAAAACACAACCTGACACGTTCGCCATCTTCTCGCTTAGCGAGCTCCTAGCGAGTATTCGCTACTTGTTCGCCTAGCGAACAAGCTCGCGAAGGCAAACATAAGCCTCTGACTTCGTTCGCTACCTCGCTCGCTCAGCGAACCCCTAGCGAACCTTCGCTACACCCATTCGCTACCAGTGAACACCACAATATGCATTTTGTCCAAGTCTGGGACCATTCGCTACCTATTCGCTACTGCTCGCTTAGCGAACGTTCGCGACCAGCTCGCCTAGCGAACAACTGGCGAGTGTCTGCGAACCAGAAATTCCTCACTGTTCAGAATTTCCCAACCTCTCCAAAACCGAACGATTCTCATCAAATCAGTTCCAATAGCCTTAGTCTATCATACCCTGACTATTCTACATTACTTACATCGGATTCTACCTGATAAAACATCCGTTCTACCGATTAAACTCATTATGCCCTAAAATGAAAAATGAGCAAAACTCTCCCCAATCCAAAACAAAACCAACAAGAACACACATAATCATACACATTGCAAGAATAATAAAGTTTCACACCCTTACCCGATCAATCGAAAGCTTAGAAGTTGATTCTTGATGATTCTAGGTTTTTCTCCTCTTCCTCCTCTTTTCTCTTCTCTTCCTTTCTTTCTCTTCTTTTTCTTTCCTTTTGGTTTCTATTCTCTATATTCTTTCTCTTTTCCACTTATACTCTGTCTACTCTATTTCTCTCAAAATAACTACTAATTAAGGATTATCTAAAACACCCTAGAATTAATTCCCAAAACCCTCCAAATAATAAAATGCCACAACATACACACATAACACATTATCACATAATTCCACAATAAAATAACAATTAACTGAATAAATTAAAAGACTCAACAAAATAATGGGAAATTCAAAATCGGGGCGTAACACACATGGTGTCCAAGTCTGACATTTCTTGATCTCTAATAAAAAGACTGCACCAACAATCATGGACACTGACTTAACCTCCTTGCTGAACTCACTCAGCCGGTGTAAAATCAGCCCTGAACCATAGCTCCTTGAGAGTACACCCTTAATCAGTCTTGAATCTTGAGTTCCTGCCTTGTCTGAAGCTGCACCTTCAGAAGTGACACTTTTGATATCACCAATTAAAGGATAATCAATTAAGTACTTGCCCAGTAACAATTGATTTTAAATTCCCTATTTGGGACACAAATATTCTGCAGAGAAAAATAAATTCTCCCAGACAATAAACCAATGTTGTTTCCTAGGCCATTCATCATAGTCCTAGTTCAAACCAACATCAGTGGTCCAAGAACACAAGCTTGCCTGAGAATCAGCAAACTTTGTACAGGGCTTCACATCAGCAGCTCCACATCTTCCCCTGTCATGCATAAACATTACTCCCCCTGAAAGAGAGAATCCCGCCATATGAAGACTTACACCAACATCTTCATATTCACACACTGGTAGCACATGCATCTATGCACCCCTTGATTCATAACCCATACTAGAACAAATAGCGGAGGTAGTTACATGATTACTATTTGGGAGATTTCTCAGATTCAGTTTTGAAGGACTAGAAACATCTCCCAAATGTCAGAGTTAAAGTCCTTCCATATGCACAAGATCAAGGATGATGGTGTCTTGATCTTCATCTTCACCAGTCATCCAAGACACTTGGATAGAGGCCCCAATACCCGACTTGATCCATTGATACCCAATGATAGAGCCAAGAACAAAAATACTGTCAAGTTCATCATGAGCTAGAACAGTAACATAATGTCACAACATCTGGTATGACATTCCACCCTCCTAGAGGCATACACTCACAAATTGCTTGAACCCACAAACAATCTTGAGAAATAATTGTACTATTGCAGCAACATATCCTGGATAGAAGTATAACTCCCCATATCAAGGATAACCAGTGCTTGTTTAGAAACATGTGAATGGAAAACATAAGACTCATCTCCATGTCTTCAAGAGCTCACTCTTTGTTCAACACACCTGCTGAACGCATTCACTTACTGCTTGCACCACAAACCCATAGTACACCCATCAAACACAAGTTCTCCCCATATATTTGATAAAAGATGCTCCAAGATCACCACAATATCTCAAGACTAACCTCATGCTCATACAGTAAGGAGGTACCAAACAGCTCCACATCTTACCTGCAGTAGAAGAAACCACTTCTCCACAGATATTCTGACCTCAGCCTGAGTCAGAGAACAAGATAGGCACCCCATAATCCAAAATATTCTTTCTTTATCACTCTCCCATATGATAAGTTAGAACACTTCTGATTTAACTAGGGACTTTATCACATCAGAATGCAATCAACCAATGATCCACTTCAGTTTTGTACAATACCTTCACATCATACTCCAAGACAGTTCTTTTACCTCACCATTCTCCCATATGACAAGGTAGAGTACTTCTTAGTCAAGATGCGAGTTACAAGTCCCACAACAGATCTTCAAGTCATTCTCCAAGGAAAAACAAACCAGATGATACATATTACAGACACATCATCCACTGTTTCTTTATATGCCCATAACTGGACTTACTACTGCCTAGTAATCCAACTGAAGATCTTTAGAGAACACAGCTTCACCAGCTTGATCAAATACAACTCCTAAAGAGGGTAATCTTCCATAGGGCTTCTACCACAAGCACCACTAGATGAACAGTGTCGCGGTGAAATTTGGATAACAAACTATTGATTAGTTTAAATCTTTAATTCATTTTGCAACCGAACTTTGATTTGTCCAAAGGAAGGGATAAAGATCGAAATACCCATAATGCAATGCAAATGCAAGCTACAAAGTTATAGGTTCGGGGGTTGGTTAAACTTAGGGAAGGTGCTAGCATCCTAAGTTTCTGTAGTACTCTACAGGAACCTCTTGTTTTATGTTTGTTTATTGCTATGGTTTATCTGCTTAAAGGTTAAAAGACCTAGGGGTTTATTTCTAAGTATACTCGATAAGATATCGCATCTTATGCCTACATATCCTTACGGGAGTGGAATTATAGTATATGTAGTTCCCCTAAAGGGTTTGAGGAGTTCTTTGACTGTGGTCAAAGTTCCTACGGGATAAGGTAGTTGATTGATATATTTTAGGAGAAAAGACGAGTTGTCATTTTAAGGGAGATTCAACCGCCACAAATTGTAGGAAAATAATCTTTGCATCGTCTTAAGAGAAGGGCTCAAGTACTCGGATTTTGATCGATGAGTACGCCTCTATCTTTCTTAAGGCAAAGTCCCTACATATTGATTGTATTGATGTGGGGTGGAGATTCTATCTCACTTAAGATGATTAACATCTATTTCTCTATTGTGTTTGAATATTTGTTGAATTGAGTTGTGTTTGTTTGTATCTAAGTTATAAAAGATAACGGTCCTTCCTATGGGGTAGGATCTAACTTAGAAAGATCAACTTGAATGGGATCAAGGATCAAGTGGGAGTATGATGCAAATGATGTGCACTACACACAAGCGTTGAATCATGTGTAGGTTTTTCCTTTGGACGAAATGTGATGCGAGAAACGTAAATTGCTATAATGTTAAATTGCGGAATATAAATTGCGAAAAAAGTAAAGCCATACACACGCATGAAAGAGCTAAGGTGTGTGGGAGTGAATGTGAGTGTGTGAACGGACCGGAGCGAGGCGTAAGCGTGCATGACTGATCGAGTTTTACGAATATCGATTAATTTTAGACGAAACTGATTTTAATAAGTGATCGATCTTTATATGATTTATTAGATATAAGTTAATATACTAAATGGTTTTAAATTTTTATCTCAAAAAGAATTTTTCATAAAAAGCCAAGGTTATTTTAAGAGTTAATTATTGATTATGAAAAAGGTTGTTCTTATTATTCTAAAACAAGATTGGTTTTATTACTAATAATTAGATAAATGGCAATTAAAAGTTTTTGGGTGAATAACCATACTATTTGAATAAAATTCTATTGAGTTGATTAAAAAACATGGATTAATTTTATTAAGAAAAAGTAGCTTTACTAAGACAAAAAAAGTGATTAAACTGATTTATTAAACAAATAACCCATTAAAGGTGAATTAATAATTAAATTAGAAAGACTAGGATTAATTAATTAAAAAAAGTTTATTATAAAAGATATTATTAGTTATTATTTTAAAAACTAGGTTAATTTAATATTAAGGTTAAAAAAAATATTATAATTTAAAAGAAAGAGTTAACCGTTAATTAGAATTAAAATGCAGATCTAGTGCTATGCGATGCGTTGGTTTACCATGGGCGTGCGGTGTGGTCCGTGTGATCAGAAAAAAGGTGAATCATGTGGTGATAACAGTGAGGGACCACGGTACTACCGTGGTCGTGCAGTCATATGGTTTATTAATTTACAGCATAATGGAAACGAAACATAAACACACGGAAGACAAAACACGACGGCGGAAAACCCTAGCAGAGCTACTTGTTCTTCGGTTTTCAACGATCCAACTCTCTCTCTCTCTCTCTCTCTCTCTCTCTCTCTCTCTCTCTCTCTCTCTCTCTCTCTCTCTCTCTCTCTCTCTCTCTCTCTCTCTCTCTCTCTCTCTCTCTCTCTCTCTCGTTCGCTATGTGATACCAGAAACAAACATCAAAACATCAAATATTCATGACAAAGCGGTGTGGAGTTTTTTTACCGACGATGAATCGGCGTATGAAGCGCGATTCCGGCGGTGTGGATCTTCGGAGGTGTGGATCTTCGAGAGCTTTGGCGAAAGCAGATGAGTTCCCCTCTTTCTTTGATTCGATTTCTTTAGGGTTTTTCTTTTACGGTGGTTTCGAGTTCTCTCCCCAAAAAATCCCCTTTCCTTCGATTTGAAACTTCTCTTATATAGGCAAGTTGTGCTTTAGGATCTTTAAAACATGGTTGAATTTCTGATTGCTTGTTATTTAAAACCTTCCATTCTGGTGTCGATTGAGTTTCAAAAACCTTCCTTATGTATCGATTGAGTTTAATGCTATTGATGGAGGATCAATTTCTGTAATTTGATTTGGGGAATCCTTAGTTGATGTTGAGGAATCTGAATAGGATCTTTTTTAACATAAGGTATATTCTTCTATCAATTTACTAATCCATGAATTGTGATATGGCAGGTGTAGATAGCGGGAGATATTGGGTAGTACGACTGTTATGACCTGTTTTGGTGGGAGTTTTGAGAAGCCTCACTCAAGTTCACTCAAGTTCTTTGGTTCAGGGAGATAGTCTAATGTAAGTGATTTCTTTATTGTCTTTGATACTTGTGACTTTATGTTGTCAATTGCTTTCCTTCTCTCCACTTTCAAATCTGTCGGGACTTAAATTCTCATTCATTATGCAGTTTGGTTAACGACTCCATAATGATAGTAGTTTACATAATCATGGCTTGCTGGGTTTGGGAAGTAACGACTACATGGTTTGATTCGCATTAGTTCATGCGACTATCGCCAACTTGACGGTTCCTTCATAAACAAGTGCGTATGGTTTTCTTGGTAATGTCTTAATTTATTGACTTGATGAATGTAACTCGAGACTTATGGCCTTTCCATCATATATACTTCTAAACTTCCCGTCTTTGTTTCAGCTCAGGTAAAACAACACTCTTCTCTGTCACTTTTTTGTGTCAACTTGGGAGGCTTGATGTTTTATGTTGAAGGTAACAGCTTCAGGAATAGGCATTGGTAGCAGCTGACATGGGCTTTACTTTGAACATAACTGGTGAGTGTACTTTCTCTTCAATTTGAGCATACTTTGGTTGGAGGGCTGTTATTGAATTCTGTTCTTGTACAAATGTGTTGCTCTGATATAGGATGTGCGATACCACCGACTGGAGACCTTTTGTTAACGATGATGCAATATTCAATTGCCGCGGCCTTAATGCAAATTGGCGCCCAATGGCACTTTTATCAGGATGTTCTTTTTGAAGTTATTTGGACAGCCTCCGCAACAGTTTCTCCGACCAACTGCTAGCAGGTTGTGGATGAAGTTTTGACAATGCAATGGAGAATGTTGGGACCAACAAAGAATCAAAGTCGTGTTGCCTTAACTCGAGACGCCTCACATCGGTTCTGCATCTAAGCGACACCCTAGTTGTAGCTTCCTTTGGTGCCTTGTAACTCGGCTAGTCTCTTATTGTACTTGGGATTAAAGAGACAGTTACTTGTAACAGAACTTAATTGTAACAGAATTTGAAGTTTGAAACCAATCCCAATTGTTTAAGACTTCACTGAAACACCACTTTTAATTTATAGTTCAACGTTCATGCTAACTTGGGAAACAACTCTTGCGAGAACCCACGTATTTTTGAGTTGCCTTCAGGGTCTTCTTTGAAAGCCTCTAAGTCCTATGGTAATTAAATGAATACTGCGAAGACATATATCTTGGGGTCCGTGCGAATTATGCATCAACCCCAAAAAGATGCAAGGTCTTGTAATAGCACTTGTAGTTAGTTTTGAACAACCACAAAAACCAGTAAATGAAGGGGGGCATATGCTTAATATATTTGACTTTAATATTTGCAAATTACCCTTTAATAACCATGGATAAAGTCGGGGACCTTAAAGTTAAATAGCTTGATCTCAAATGACGATAAATTAAAATTCAAACCCATGGATTGTACTTGAATGACTCTTGCACACTTATGTTTTATCACGAAATACTAATATGCCCAAAAACTTGATCCGTGATTCTTGCCCATGTCGTATTAAATTTCAACAAAACCGAACTCCTTTCATAAACGATGAGTTAACTTTATTAAAATGACATTGTAATCCTGGTATGCAAATTAAACTTTAAAGAAACTTTGAAGATAAGGCCATCCCCTGCGATGCTACTCCTCATGAACCAAGGTAAAACCTTAAATGTATATGCCCAATATCGAGAACAACTTAAACCTCTAAGGCGAACAATGAAAATCTCTAAGAAGCTTTGAGGAGATGACCGGTAGAATAATCCCAAGATCTCTATAATCCAACGACCGCACCTTGTAGTATTTGACTGTAATGACATATGCTTGGTATTACTGCACCTGCATAAACTGGTTAGCCACAATAGACATGTACACAAAATTAAAAAGATAAAACAAAAAAACACACAAAGATGTGGGATCTTAAGGGTCCAAAATTAGGGTGCTACAGATGCCCCTATTTAAGTTTCTTCTATCTGGAGATATGTAGGTTGAAAACTTTGTCTCGACGAGATAGGAAGGACTTAAATACAAACATTGCACGAATTTTTGGCCTTAAGAAGCCACCGAATGCAAATGATATGCAATGATATGAAAATGCAAGACAGACAGTTCTGTGAGGAAAAGATATCACAGGGGATGAACTGGACACAACATGGTAGACAAAGGAGCAGCAGACCCAACGAGGCGGGACTCCACGGGGGACAGGAAACAACCACCAATGGGGAATCTCCAAACGTATAAAAGTGTAGCACATACACCAAGAATATGGTGACTTAACAGTAGGTGAGAAACTTTTAATCGAAGGATAAATTTATTAATAAACGTGGTGGTCGGTAATAGTTTAAATGAATTTTCTTGATCGAGTCAATAATCCCGTTTGTTTGGTTTCGTGTTCTTTTCTTTTCTTTTCTTCTTATTTTGAAATCCAACCGGAAATGGTAAAATGGGTAAACCTCCCCCCGCTTCATGGTCTGAGTACCATGAATGGGTCTTAGCTCTGAAAAACGCCTCCCCACGCCTCATGGTCTGGGTACCATGAACGGGTATTAGCTCTGCAAAATGCCTCCCCACGCCTCATGGTCTGGGTACCATGAACGGGTCTTAGCTCTGAAAAACGCCTCCCCACGCCTCATGGTCTGGGTACCATGAACGGGTCTTAGCTCTGCAAAACGCCTCCCCACGCCTCATGGTCTGGGTACCATGAACGAGTCTTAGCTCTGAAAAACGCCTCCCCACGCCTCATAGTCTGGGTACCATGAACGTGTCTTAGCTCTGAAAAACGCCTCCCCACGCCTCGTGATTTGGAATCCACGAACGGGTCTTAGCTGTAGATTTTGTGGTAGATGTCACTGTAGATTGTGGAACTTCTTGGCTGTGAGCCATAATGTGTTGTAAATTGTAGAACTTTGTAGATGTAAGTGTCAATGTAGATGTAGTTCGTTGTAGATATAATTTGTAATGTAATCTGTAACGTAATGGAGATTATAAAGCTTCACCGGGGATCCTCAGAAGAGATGTGAGCCGATTGGCTTGTAAGGTATGTCTTCTCAAATAAAGGGACTAACGAGATGAACTTCTTCGACTTCCCTGGGGGGTGTCACTTGATAGAAATGAACTTGTGCGATGAACTCACTAGGGAAATCATTCCTGAGGAGCATCTTTACTGTAGTTTGCAAAATATTCTGCTGTTAACTCTCTAATAAAGAGAAGTGTTTTGTAATGTCCTTAGGCGAACATCTTTGATGGATTTACGAAGCGATACCATTTGACAAGTTGATGATGCTGAAGAACCCACCGAGGGTGAATGAATTGTCTTGTAGAAACTGTCGTTTTTTCGTTTTGAATAAGATCTTAGTCAAAACGAGTTGCTCAAATAAAGAGATTGTTTAAAGTCCAAATGTAGATATTCGAGAAAATCTTATGATACTATTATCGGAGAAGTGTCTGTCTTCATGAATATTCTTTATGGGGAATAGAGTGCAAAATAAATGCACACTTAGTCCATGTTCAAAAGTTGGAGATGTCCCTCATGCGGTTGCTCCAAGCCAAAGTTCAATTCAGGGAATAACTGAAGAGAGACTATCAAGCAAGACTCGACCATTGAGGTATGAACTCAAATGGGATGTACTAAAACAACCGTCTTCCCCGAGGATCGAACTTCATGGGGAAAGTAGAAATATTGTTCTCTTTCTTCCTAGGGCTGACAACTCTATTTGGAGGGAGAAGACACGCCCAAGTGCCTGGGGACAAGCACGGCCAAGGAGACAGAACAAACAAACAAAAGAGATGCAAAATGCACATGCCATGCTACCTATCTATATGATATGTGTATGTTTATGTTGACAAGACAAACAGAAAGGGACAAAGGCGACCGGAGATGAAATAAAACATCTCGGAATAAACATCTCAACCAATCTTCAAAGGTATAAGTACTACCGGGGATAGGTGGAGAACCAAATATAGGATCACAATCCTGCTTCTGGGCTTCACAAACTTCTCTGGGGAATAGAGAACATTCCACTTGGGGACGTAACATCTTGATAAGTCCAAAAGGTTGTATGAAGTTGTAGACAGAAGCACCCAAGCTGAAGTTTCGTAGGGGATAACATAAATATCCTGGGTTATCACAGTTGTTGAACATGTCGGAGTTGAGCTTCGTGGGGATGAAATAAACATCCGCTTCGTCTCGATTTTTAAATTCCCCAAGTCACATGGTTTAAGAAAAAACATCTCGAGAGGATTTTACAAAAAACACGATGTCCAACCGCCCCACTGTTTTCAAACTCTCGGAGAGATTCGCCGAATCTCGACGTAACTACCCCTGATTGACAGTATAACAGAGTCTTCCAATTTGCTTTAGATGAAGCCAAGACTGGTACGGATCAAACCTCTTGAAAAAATAACTTGCCCCAGGTCGGCAAAGTCTTCAAATCCATCAACGTCTGCATGTAATCTTTCTAAGATGTCAAGCGCATTTAGCAAGTCAAAAATGTTAATTTCAGAACGGTTAATGCAACACGCGTTTGTCTTGAAGTTGTGAAAAGAGATATCACAATAACCGGTGACCGAAATCACTAGTTGGGATATAAATTAAAATTATTTATAAAGCCGATACCAAATTTGAGCATGGCTCAAGGAGTCAGGAAACGATATCTCATCGAGTATGCTTTCGAACTAAACCTCACTTCAATTAGGACTTTTGAGGGTTGTACCTGAGTTTAGTTTATGAATTGTAAAGCAGAGGAAAAAAGCTAAAATATTTATGCCCACCCCATTTTTGAAAGATGCTCGGTTTGGATGATACCCTGCCCCAGGTTAAAAACGAGGTTTGGATTTTTTTTGAAAAAAACAAAGTCTTCATCTAGGTTCAATGGCGTTTAAATATTTTGGGTGTTTAGGAAGTTGAAACAATGCCTTACATCATTAGTAGGGTTTTTATTCGAAGCATACAACAAGATATCATGCGTTTTACTTCATCATCCTCCTTCCAATCCTCTGTCAGAGCAAGAGATCGGTATAAATAATTTGAAAAAGCAGTTGGAGTGAATACGAATGGATTTCTTCAAGACAAACATTTATTGCATTACTTATTCAAAATAACAAGTTCTTACATGCTAATTATGCTTTTAATCAAAGAAACGAAAGACACCAAAGCCAATAAAGTAAAAAAATCAAACGAGTCCCTTTCTTGGATTTTATTACGCCTTGACATGGAGAGACTCGCTGAATCGTCTGATGTGTAGCCTCCTGATGCTATATTGATATAAATTTCCCAAATAACCTCAGATCATGTTCCCGGAGGACGAACCGTGATGAGGTTAGGATTGGACTCTCTGAAGGATAAGATTCCTCCCTTAACCAAACTTTGGACGTCTGCCTTCAAACCGTAGCAGCTCTCGATATCGTGCCCCGGAGCACCCTGATGGTATAGGTAAAATTTGTCAGCTTTGTACCAGTACGAAAGTTTCTTGGGTACCTTAGGCAGAGCTCTTGTCTGGATATGACCCTCACGAATCAAGACGGGAACAAATCAGTGTACTTCAAAGGGATGGGATCAAACAAACGAATTCCTTTTCTCGGAATGTCCAAAGCTACCTTCTGATTACGAAACCTTTTTCGCAATCGTCGATTCTGCGGTCAATCTGGAGAGGCCAACTTCTGCTGAGGATGTAGTTGTTGTTCGCACTGAGCGGGCGTTGCATACTGATGTTGAGGGTAAGATGCGGGAATTATAAATTCTCTGGAAGGTCCACTGTCATCCTTATTATCTGGAGCTATACCCAAATTGTAATTGTATTGCTTCACAAAAGCAACAGCTAAGTCTTCCCAAGACTGAATGTGGTTACTTTGCAGCTTCATGTACCATATCAAGGATGCCCCACATAAACGTTCTTGAAAGCAATGAATCATCAGTTTGTCATTGTCAATGTAAGCAGTCATCTTTCGACAAAACGTTGTCAGATGGTATTTTGGACAGCTGACACCCTTGTATACTTCGAAGACAGGCATCTTGAACTTGGGAGGGATAATTACGCCTGGAACTAAACATAGGTCATGAGCATTAAGGCCAGATGCATTAGCTCTTTTCATCATCTTCACTTGTTCTTTGAGATCACGAAATTCTCTCTCAATTGCTGCAATTCTAGGATCACCCACTTCCTTTTCAGTATGAGTATTCTGAAGATCAACAAACAGGTTATCTTGCGCAGGCTGCGGTTGCGCAGGAACCATCACTTGTTGAACAAAGTCGTTGGAGGAACAGTCAAATGTCGGATTGGTCCTTACTATGAAGCCAGTCATGCGATCCATATATTTTTTCTCTTTACTATCCTTCAATAATACTTCAAGCTTGGTCAAATTGGTCGAGACGTCGGCTGGCGAGACAAAGACAGAAAGACGGATGAGGACGCATCGGAGAAAGGACACGTGCACATGCTAAAATTCTAGATGCTATGCAGAATGCAGGATGAAACTTCAAGAAACTCAAATTGTTTTTCGATATTATAACGTTGGATAAAACTTATATTTTGATATTAGAGAGGTATTACAAAGCAAAGTACTCTTTTAAAAGCTTATTACATTGAACCAAAAGCAAAAGAGAAACTCGGAGACCTACTCCCTATGCTCCTTCTGTGCGCAAAATTCTTCTTCTAACTGGCTGACACGTTCTTGTAACTCGGCCTTTTCATTGATGAGTTGATCGACACATTCCTTCCAAGCCATGGCAGCTGGGGGAAGATCATCTCTGGTGACAGTTCCGAAAGAGGTGTGAGAAGAAAATAAATCCTCTCGCACCTTTCTCTTCTTTGCAAATTCTATCTCTGGCAGCTTCTGGACTTCTCTTTCTCTACTTTGAGGGTTAAAAACTTGTTTCTCCAAGCGGCTTTCAATTTCCGATCCTCATCCAAAGCGGCCTTCAACTGATCTACTTCACTCACATCAAACCAATCTGGATCATGAAAAGCCAAAACCATAGGTTCATGAAAAGGAAACGGCATCTTGAGGTCGAGAGCCCTTTCTCGCACCCAATGTAGATAGTCTTCAGAGGCGTCGTCATTGGGGAACCCTAAAGCAGTCGTCCCTTCCTTATTGATGTATCTCCACACATAAATTATGACAGTATTCAAGTCTGGATCTTCTCCTTCCTTGAGAAAGATCCCTTCTAGCAGAGCTTGGTCAGGTACTTCGGTCATGGGATGCCCAAATTGTATGCGGGTTAAGGCGGGATTGTAACTTATGCATCCTTCTCTCCTAATAAGCGGTATGTTGATGAATCCTCCGACGCTGGGAGTCATACATATACCTCAATAAGTAGGGTCATACCATACAATATCTGAGTGAGTAAGGGCCATAATTATCTCGGACCAACGGGGGTGTTTCTACCTCATCCCAAATAGACGGATGCCTAGTTAGGCGAGCAATGAACCATGAATACAGCAAAGCGGTACAACAAACGATATGTCCTCCTCCTTCAGCATTCTTCGAGTGGATGGAATAATATGTGTCAGCTAACAAAGTAGGGACTGGGTTCTTGAGTATAAACAGTTTAATCGCATTCATATCAACAAAATCATCAATATTTGGGAACCAGAAAATCCCATAGACCAACAAAGCAAAGGTAGCTTCCAAGATAAGGACCTCTTTTCTTTCAGCATGGTAACAAACTTTCTCGATCAAGAAATCAGCTGGGAATCCAAGGACTCCTTCCTTGGTGGTTAAGTGCACTTGAACATCTGCTAGGCTAAGATGAGTAGCGTTGGCAATTTCTTGGTGGCTGGGTACGTCTTCCTGGCCGGTGAATATGGGTTGGGCCGTCACAGGTATCTTCAAGAAATCAGAGTACTCTTCCAGGGTTGGCATCAGCTGGTAATCTGGAAAAGTAAAACAGTGGTACAACGGATCATAAAACTGAACAAGGGTCTCCAACATCCCTTCTTTCATCTTAAGCTCGAGGAACCGGAAGACTTCCTCATATTCTGTTGCGAAAGCGTGACGGTTCTTGATGAGATCTGCTAGTTCTCTTAAGCTTTCAATGTTAGGACTCTGAAAAGTGTACTCCAATGCTTTTCTCTTGAAGTCCATGGTTACAATACCTGTGAAATAAAATTGAGTTTCTTGAAGTGAATAAAGAAAGAATGCAATGCAAGATGAATAGGACTTCATGGGATCCCAACTGTCTATAAACATTGCGGTAAAAGAAAAACGTTTTATTAATTTTGAAACGGATTACAAATAATTGCTTTTAAAAGTCCCAAATAAATAGTTAAATAAAAGCTAATGAAAGCCCTAAAGAAGTTTTGAATTTCGCTGCTTGAGCTCCTCTTCCAACTGGGTCTTCTCACGGATAAGGTTGTCCACAATCAGCTTCCAAATAGTACATTCCGGGTCGGAGAAAAATAAATCCTCCATGGCTTTCCTCTTCTTGCAAGGAAGTAACTCTTCATCCTTCAACTGTAGCTGCTTTTGAAGTTCATCCTTTTGTTTCTGAAGTTCATCCATTTCTGCAACCACTACTTGATACTTGTCCTTCCATGACTCTAATTCACGTTGCGACTTCCTCAAGGCAACCTCTAACTTCTCAGCTTCAGACATAAAGACATAAGTGGGCTCTCTCCTCAGAGATATAGGATCTTGACGGGAATAGGGCGATTTCTCTCTCTCTGACCCACTGGAGGTATGGCTCCAAGGACACACAATTAAGTTTCCCAAGGCTTTTCTTCCCTTTCTTGTGCAAATGTTTCCAGGCAGCCAAAATCTTGTCTCGGAGTTCCTTGTCATCCCTAAAGAAATTGCTTTCCACTTGAACACTCTTAAGCGGTTCCTTCAACGGATATTCCAACTGTCGACGAGCTAAAAATGGGTTGTAACTGATCCCTCCGTTAAAGCTAAGTAATGGTACATTAGCAAAATCACCACAACCATCAATAATTAAAGTCCCATCATACGCTCGGTTGTACCAAACAATGTCTGAGTGGGTCAATGCCATAACTTTCGGAGACCAAAGCCCTCCATCGAGTTTCAAAAAAGAACTAGACCTCGGCAAGTGCGAAATAAACCACTTATAGAGTAAGGGCATACAACAGGTGATCATTCCTCCACCATAGAAGTTTCGGAGATGCACAGAATGATAAGCATTGCCCAATAGCGTTGGTACTGGGTTGTTCTTCAAGAAGATCTTAATCGCATTAAGGTCGACGAACCCTTCAAAACTTGGGAACAGGAACACTCCATAAATAAGTAAGGCGAAGATTGCCTCGAATGGAGTCTTGTTCGTATAATCAGCATAAAATATAGCTTTACTGATTAAGAACTTCGTAGTCTAGCCGAAGGTACCACCCTTACTAATTAAGTTTCTCCTGACGTCGGATACTTTTAGATAAAGAGCTTTAGCAATATCTCTTTCCTCGGGGTCCTTCTCCAAGAAAGGGAAAGGAGATTCTTCTAGGATAGGTAGACCAACCAAAAAGGAATACTCTTCCAATGTAGGTAATAGTTGGAAGTCTGAGAACGTAAAATAGTGGTATAGCGGATCATAAAATTGCAATAAAGTGGAGAGAAGTCCTTCGTCTACTTGGCGACTCAATAAAGATATCAGCTTCCCATATTTGCTCTTGAACTTCTCTTGGTCTTCAATCAAGGTTACCAACTCCTTTAGGTCGTCCAATTTGGGACTTTTAAAAGTGTATTTCAAAGTGTGTCTTTTGTTGGGATCCATAGCGCCCTACAATGTTCACAAACAAAAGTAAATCCCATGAAGTCCAATGCGGTATGATGTTTTATGAATGCAACAAACACAAGTAAGCACATAAGGACACATATGTAAACAAACAAAAAGGTCCTAGGTTTGCATAGAGCATGGAGCCAAAGGGTATACCCATTCCCAAAGGACACAGACTAAAGGTTGATTGTACCTGCAGAACAAGGTTCTAATAAGGTCCCCAAAGTCATTAGCCCATCTTTCGGATATTATCAACTTCCCAAGTACTCGGTGGTTAATAATATTCTCAAGAGAACTTCTTTTGAGTGTAGCATCGCGTAGCGCTATTTCGGGGGGTACCTCCTCATAGCCCCGCACTACATCCTAATAAAGGCCAAAGTGGGGTTAAGGTAACTACGGTCCTCAATATCATAGGCTCCAACATCGAATATAGTGCATGTTTTCACGATTAATGACTCGTTCAACAATACAACTTTCAAGAGAGCCTCAATTGAGCGTGATTTTCAAGTCAGCTTGGTCGGGATTCCACCCCCTATAAGCCTCATTGAACACATCACTATCCTATCTTAATTTCACTTAAGTCCGGGTGTAGGACTTTGTCTCACCACTCAAGGGTATCAACCCAAAAGCAATAAACAAACAAGTAAACAAATATACAAATAACAAATATAAAGCAATAAACAAGTATAAACAAGATAAGGAAACCCACTGAGGTGTCCCCAATGAAGTCACCATTTCTGTCGCGGTGAAATTTGGATACCAAACTATTGACTAGTTTGAATCTTTAATTCATTTTGCAACCGAACTTTGATTTGTCCAAAGAAAGGGATAAAGATCTAAATACCCACAATGAAATGCAAATGCAAGCTAGAGAGGTATAGGTTCGGAGGTTGTTTAAACTTAGGGAAGGTGCTAGCATCCTAAGTTTCTGTAGTACTCTATAAGAACCTCTTGTTTTATGTTTGTTTATTGCTATGGTTTATCTGCTTAAAGGTTAAAAGACCTAGGGGTTTATTTCTAAGTATACTCGATAAGATATCGCATCTTATACCTACATATCCTTACGGGAGTGGAATCAGAGTATCTGTAGTTCCCCTAAAGGGTTTGAGGAGTTCTTTGACTGTGGTCAAAGTTCCTACAAGATAATGTAGTTTATTGATTGATTTTAGGAGAAAAGACGAGTTGTCATTTTAAGGGAGATTCAACTGCCACAAATTGTAGGAAAATAGTATTTGCATCGTCTTAAGAGAAGGGCTCAAGTACTCGGATTTTGATCGACGAGTACGCCTCTATCTCTCTTAAGGCAAAGTCCCTACATATTGATTGTATTGATGTGGGGTGGAGATTCTATCTCGCTTAAGATGATTAACATTTATTTCTCTATTGTGTTTGAATATTTCTTGAATTGAGTTGTGTTTGTTTGTATCTAAGTTGTAAAAGATAACGGTCCTTCCTATGGGGTAGGATCTAACTTAGAAAGATCAACTTGAATGGGATCAAGGATCAAGTGGGAGTATGATGCAAATGATGTGCACTACACACAAGCGTTGAATCATGTGTAGGTTTTTCCTTTGGACGAAATGCGATGCGAGAAACCTAAATTGCTATAATGTTAAATTGCGAAAAAAGTAAAGCCATACACACGCATGAAAGCGCTAAGGTGTGTGGGAGTGAATGTGAGTGTGTGAACGGACCGGAGCAAGGCGTAAGCGTGCACGACTGATCGAGTTTTACGAATATCGATTAATTTTAGACGAAACTGATTTTAATAAGTGATCGATCTTTATATGATTTATTAGATATAAGTTAATATACTAAATGGTTTTAAATTTTTATCTCAAAAAGAATTATTCATAAAAAGCCAAGGTTATTTTTAAGAGTTAATTATTGATTATGAAAAAGGTTGTTCTTATTATTCTAAAACAAGATTGGTTTTATTACTAATAATTAGATAAATGGCAATTAAAAGTTTTTGGGTGAATAACCATACTATTTGAATAAAATTCTATTGAGTTGATTAAAAAACATGGATTAATTTTATTAAGAAAAATCAGCTTTACTAAGACAAAAAAAGTGATTAAACTGGTTTATTAAACAAATAACCCATTAAAGGTGAATTAATAATTAAATTAGAAAGACTAGGATTAATTAATTAAAAAATGTTTATTATAAAAGATATTATTAGTTATTATTTTAAAAACTAGGTTAATTTAATATTAAGGTTAAAAAAATAGATTATAATTTAAAAGAAAGAGTTAACCGTTAATTAGAATTAAAATGCAGATCTAGTGTTATGCGATGCGTTGGTTTACCATGGGCGTGCAGTGTGGTCCGTGTGATCAGAAAAAAGGTGAATCATGTGGTGATAACAGTGAGGGACCACGGTACTACCGTGGTCGTGCAGGCATATGGTTTATTAATTTACAGCATAATGGAAACGGAACATAAACACACGGAAGACAAAACACGACGGCGGAAAACCCTAGCAGAGCTACTTGCTCTTCGGTTTTCAACGATCCAACTCTCTCTCTCTCTCGATCGTTCGCTATGTGATACCTGAAACAAAGATCAAAATATCAAATATTCATGACAAAGCGGTGCGGAGTTTTTTTTTACCAACGATGAATCAGCATATGAAGCGCGATTCCGGCGGTGTGGATCTTCGAGAGCTTCGGCGAAAGCAGATGAGTTCCCCTCTTTCTTTGATTCGATTTCTTTAGGGGTTTTCTTTTACGGTGGTTTCGAGTTCTCTCCCCAAAAAATCCCCTTTCCTTCGATTTGAAACTTCTCTTATATAGGCAAGTCATGCTTTAGGATCTTTAAAACATGGTTGAATTTCTGATTGCTTGTTATTTAAAACCTTCCATTCTGGTGTCGATTGAGTTTCAAAAACCTTCCTTATGTATCGATTGAGTTTAATGCTGTTGATGGAGGATCAATTTCTGCGATTTGATTTGGGGAATCCTTAGTTGATGCTGAGGAATCTGAATAGGATCTTTTTAACATAGGGTATATTCTTCTATCAATTTACTAATCCATGAATTGTGATCTGGCAGGTGTAGATAGCGGGAGATATTGGGTAGTACGACTGTTATGACCTGTTTTGGTGGGAGTTTTGAGAAGCCACACTCAAGTTCACTCAAGTTCTTTGGTTCAGGGAGATAGTCTAATGTAAGTGATTTCTTTATTGTCTTTTATACTTGTGACTTTATGTTGTCAATTGCTTTCCTTCTCTCCACTTTCAAATTTGTCGGGACTTAAATTCTCATTCATTCCGCAGCTTGGTTAACAACTCCATAATGATAGTAGTTTACATAATCAGGGCTTGATGGGTTTGGGAAGTAACGACTACATGATTTGATTCGCATTAGTTCACACGACTATCTCCAACTTGACGGTTCCTTCACACACAAGTGCGTATGGTTTTCTTGGTAGTGTCTTAATCTATTGACTTGATGAATGTAACTTAAGACTTATGGACTTTCCATCATATATACTTCTAAACTTCCCGTCTTTGTTTCAGCTCAGGTACAACAACACTCTTCTTTGTCACTCTTTTTGAGTCAACTTGGGAGGCTTGATGTTTTATGTTGAAGGTAATAACTTCAGGAATAGGCATTGGTAGCAGCTGACATGCGCTTTACTTTGAACATAATTGGTGAGTGTACTTTCTCTTCAATTTGAGCATACTTTGGTTGGAGGGCTGTTATTGAATTTTGTTCTTGTACAAATGTGTTGCTCTGATATAGGATGTGCGATACCATCGGCTGGAGACCTTTTGTTAACAATGATGCAATATTCAATTGCCGCGGCCTTAATGCAAACTGGCGCCCAATGGCACTTTTATCAGGATGTTCTTTTTGAAGTTATTTGGACAGCCTCCGCAACAGTTTCGCCGACCAACTGCTAGCAGGTTGCGGATGAAGTTTTGACAGTGCAATGGAGAATGTTGGGACCAATAAAGAATCAAAGTCGTGTTGCCTTAACTCGAGACGCCTCACATCGGTTCTGCGTCTAAGCGACACCCTAGTTGTAGCTTCCTTTGGTGCCTTGTAACTCGGCTAGTCTCTTATTGTACTTGGGATTAAAGAGACAGTTACTTGTAACAAAACTTAATTGTAACAGAATTTGAAGTTTGAAACCAATCCCAATTGTTTAAGACTTCACTGAAACACCATTTTTAATTTACAGTTCAACATTCATGCTAACTTGGGAAACAACTCTTGCAAGAACCCACGTATTTTTGAGTTGCCTTCAGGGTCTTCTTTGAAAGCCTCTAAGTCCTATGGTAATTAAATGAATACTGCGAATACATATAACTTGGGGTCCGCGCGAATTATGCATCAGCCCCAAAAAGATGCAAGGTCTTGTAATAGCACTTGTAGTTTGTTTTGAACAACCACAAAAACCAGTAAATGAAGGGGACGTATGCTTAATATATTTGACTTTAATATTTGCAAATTACCCTTTAATAACCATGGATAAAGTCGGGGACCTTAAAGTTAAATAACTTGATCTCAAATGACGATAAATTAAAATTCAAACCCATGGATTGTACTTGAATGACTCTTGCACACTTATGTTTTATCACGAAATACTAATATGCCCAAAAACTTGATCCGTGATTCTTGCCCATGTCGTATTAAATTTCAACAAAATCGAACTCCTTTCATAAACGATGACTTAACTTTATTAAAATGACATTGTAATCCTGGTATGCAAATTAAACTTTAAAGAAACTTTGAAGATAAGGCCATCCCCTGCGATGCTACTCCTCATGAACCAAGGCAAAACCTCAAATGTATATGCCCAATATCGAGAATAACTTAAACCTCTAAGACAAACAATGAAACTCTCTAAGAAGCTTTGAGGAGATGACAGTAGAATAATCCCAGGATCTCTATAATCCAACGACCGCACCTTATGGTATTTGACTGTAATGACATATGCTTGGTATTACTGCACCTGCACAAACTGGTTAGCCACAATAGACATGTACACAAAAGTAAAAAGATAAAACAAAAAAAACACACAAAGAGGTGGGATCTTAAGGGTCCAAAATTAGGGTGCTACAAACAGAACCAGGACCTCCTTTGGTGTTCAACAACTACCCTTCTGCACAAGAGTAATTTTCTCCAAGCACACTACTTAGATAACCAAATGCCACTGTTTGGTTACTCAGCATCTTTCAGAGCTATAGAAGGTCTTCTGATCCACCAAGAAAACTTGTACACCAAGCAACTTGATCTTCACCTCCTTCATGTTCCATAGCACGACAACCAAGACTTGGACCTGTAACATCTACTCCTTCTCACAGCTCCTGCAAACTGAAGTTTCTGCTCGATGTCGCAACATCTGATTAGACATCCTGCTGGTGCATTCAGTCCTTCATTATGCCATTTAGAAGAACCTCATCAAGAGTTCCATGTTCACATAGACTTGATTACTGATAGCAAGTTTGAGTAGACATCCTGTATTATGCATTAGCTACCTTTGAAGTGCATTTGCTCCAGAAAACTCCTCTTTAGAAAAACCAAACATGCCAAGGATTGATTCTTCAGAGAAGAAGGATCACAAAAACTCTTTACAAAAGGAATTCCGCTTTCCTTAAGTAGAGACTTCTTCATAAAGTCAGAGATAACTGCCACTTATCCTTGACCTCCAAGATGAGCATGGTCACATGACCCTATGTACTTAGATCAGAAATAAACTGACCCAAGCATTGCTATCACCAGCACCATATTCTAGACAAGTTTCTTGCCAGGAAACTTTCTAGGTGAATATCAGATGCTTCTAGTAGAGACTAGAACGCACCTGCAACACTCCAATAAATTAATCCAAGAGAAAATGTCTTCATCTGCACTTCCACCAGCACTACATCATAGTCTTAGTTTCTTGCCAGGAAACTTACTAGAATAACGTCAGTTCCTACCACACAAGTGTATGGTACCAAGATCATCATCTATATCTCCTTTGATCTAGTGATTCTCTTCTTGAATCAACAGAATTCTGCACACTGTCTGCTGATGGAATGTTTCAACATCTGGTAGAACATCAGATCCTCAAACAGATCAAGGGCTTGATACTTGTGCTACAACTGATGAGACAACTTGATCATTAAATAGGGATAATCCATTAAATATTTGAGACTATATCAAATAGCAATGAATCTTAAATCCTTATAATAAATCCTTCTCTGAACTTCATGGATAATCAATTAAATACGTGTGTAGTCCATAAATAGAAATTGATCTTAAATCCATACAACTTCAGGAATACCAAGGCTGAAACATCAAGGCTGACACCCTTGACTCAACCTGCCTATGACTTCCTCTTGCTAATAGAGCCCTTGCAGAGCATGAATGGTGAAAATAAATCACCTCCCATTATACCATCTATCAGCACCAGAGATCTTCAGAAATCCATTTACAGCATGAGCACCAGACTATCTTCCTGAAAGAGCTCTTCTCTTTAAATTGACTTCAAGGTACATGATAAAACCAATCTTCCAAGTATGAAGTCAGCAATGACATATATCAATAGAAAACTCTCTTCATTTCATTGCTCCCGATGTTGGTTTGACTATAGCTTTTAGAAGTGTTGATATCAGAGTTCATTCATCAGAAAAATATGCAGCGGAACCACCAAAAGAACATCTTCAACATGCCATAAATAAGATGTCAAAACACCTTATAGAACATCATACAGAAGAAGAAGTCACTCCTTCTTGAGTGTTGCACCCCAAAATTTGCCCAACCGTTTCTTAATTTGGCTTATGTTTCGTCTCATTTGCATTTGCATCTGCATACCGCATATTGTGCATTTTTGCAGCTGGATTGATTCTATCGGGATTACAGCCCTTTCTATCGTGTTTCAGACAATTCAAACCGTTTCGGATATGGAGATTTTATTGTGGAATTTGCGCTCGGCCTAGTGATTCAGTCTACGCTATTGGTTTCAGTGGTATTTCGGTATCCAGTTTTGTTACCGTTTATTTTGTCGCATTTTTGCATTTTATGTTCGCTGATTTAATTTTTATAGATTTAATTTCTTATTTTGGCATAGTTTTTAGATTTTAAATAGATTTAATTTCTATTTTCTAGAGGTTTTTAGAATATTATTAGGTTTTATAATAGTTTTTAGATTTATTTCTCTATTTTGGATTTTAGATTTAGTTTTTAATAGATTAAATAGTTTTTTTCTATTTTTATTAGTTTATTAGAATTTTTAATTGTTTTTTTAGAATGTATTAGTTTTTATTATTTCTTTTAGATTTTAAATAGATTTAATAGCCTAGGTTTAATATTTCTAGGATTTAATTAGAATTTTTGTTATTCAGATTTTTAGGGTTAATTAGTCATTATTTTTGTTAATTTGATTTTAACACGTTGATTTAACTTTTAATATCACCAGCATTTGTTAATTGTTTAATATCATCATTTAATATCAACATTTAATCATTTACTGTTATTAGTTAATTTAATTAGTCACTTGCATTTAATTCGATTTCTTTTAATCCATCATTAATTGTTTAGTCAGCACTTGCATTTATTTGATCCAGCTTTTAATCATTAATCTTTATCATTAATTGACAGTTTAACTAATTATTGAGTCAGCTAATCAAGTTTTTGCAGGTCTAATCCGTGACACTTGTCAGAAGGCTATAAATAACCTCTCTCTTATCACTAATGCTGGCACACGTCCCAAGAAAAACACCAATCCCACCCTCACCGGAGAAATCAGACGGATCAAAACCCTCACCGGAATCTTCATAGCCTCCACCAGACATTCACCATGTTCTTCATGTTCATAACATTTTTCCAGATTTCTTCACAAGTTCATAACCAAACTCATCATGTTCATCACCTTTGCATAGATTTTCCGGAAGATCTTCGTTCATATACAAACTTTCATCATCAACATCATACTTTTTTTCCAGATCTAATCACAATCTTCATCCATATTCATCACCTTCAATGTTTTTTCCAGATTTCCTCAAGAACATTTATTATGTTCATGGTATATTCATCACCTTCGTGTAACTTCATCATGTTCATCAAATTCTTTTCCAGAAACACTCAAACACATTCAAACAACCTTAACGTTCATCCATTTCTTCAGATTCATATGAACATTCAACCATTTTTTCCAGAAAATTCATCTCAACCTAGATTTGAAGCTTCATCTTACATGAACAACTTTGAATCATCTCAAACTTTCATCATCTACAAAAATAACAAACAGTTTTCCTAGATCTACAAATCTCAATAGTGAAACCGTAAAACTCAAATCAATTCATCATAGATCAACACGAATAAAACTTCCATAACTGTGAAACTTCATCTGAACCGCAACAACATCAACCTCCATAATCCTCAACATCACAAACTTTCATAGCCGGATCTTCAACAGTTTTCCAATCTCACAAAATAACATGCAAGCCACAAATCCACCATTTTCTTTGTGAACCTGCACCTTCAAACTCGTAGATCTCCAGATCATTATCAGGGACGAAACACACTCACCTACATCATCCATCAAGCCAACCTTCGCCATGAACGAAGTTCCAAATCAACGACAAAAATCTAACAGAGTTCACACAACAGAATCACCTGGATTGCTGGTTTTGTTTGTTTCTTTTTGTAGGTGATGTTTGAAGGAAATAGGTTGAGAGTGGAGATAGGTCGGAGATAACGGCGATGTTGAGAAGAGAAGAAGTTAGGTGAACGAGGGAGGGCGGCGAAGCTAGGGTTTGGGGTGGAGGCGGATGGGATGTTGAAGAAGAAAAAGGGATTTAGGTTTTGGCAAATGAAGGAAGAAGATGGAGCTTCACATTTGCTCAGTCGGGTTAGTGGGCCTTGAGGCCCAGCTACCTCTTTCGGATCTGCCCCCTTTTATTCATGACTGCACACCCTTTTTTTTATGTTGTTTGTGATGTTGGGCCAAGCCCAACCGTGACCTGCTTGCTGCACCCCATATTCGTTGATGCACCCCTCCCTTTTGGCTTGCTGTTTCTATTTGTGGATTTGGGCTGAAAGCCCAGCTGTGTGGTTCTTGGACTGCACCCCTTTTTGCTGGTTTATACCCCCTGTTGCCATTGCTTCTTGTTGTTTATTAATTTTGTAATGCGTAACAAATTGTGTATAATTTTTGTATATTGTTTTTAGAATAATTTGTTAATATTGTATACTATTTTATTTTAGGAAATTCATAGTTTTGTATTACATTTCTTTTAGAATTAATATTATATTTTACATGTATATATTATAAATATAGTTTTATATTCTATTCATTTCTTTTGATATTTCATTTGGGATTTATTTGTCTATTAGGAACTTTATTTCATTTTTGGAGTTGATTTCTTTATTTCCATTTTGTTATTGGATTTTCTTGTTATCTCACTTTCTGTTTTTGTAGGTCGATGACGAGACCTCCGTAGTGCGTTATAAATCAAAATGTTGATGAATAATGTAGGATCCGAGACCGCTTTTCTCTCTCCTCATCTTTTCTTCTTCTTCTTCTGATTTTATTCTGCTTTTCTGTTGTGCTGTCAGTGTGACATGATTCAATTGGAGAATGATTCTCAATATCATTTCTCTATCTTGTCTTTGACATGGATATCAATGAGCTACCTCTTGGGGTTTGACTTCTTTTATAAGTCGAATTATGATGGTTCAGCGTCATATTGGTTCTGGTTTAAAATGTCATCATCAAGGATCAAAAGAGGAAAGCTTGGAAATGGAGCTTGCACGCAAAAAGTCAAGGGTCAACGGAACCACTCCGTTCGGTAACACTGCTTTTATTTCTTCTCTTTCATCTCTTTTATTCAACCGTCGAGTGTTGTGAGTATTCGTTTAGATACGTGGAAAATGATAAGTGGGGGGCTTCCTCTCACTCGTCTAGAGTGTTTAGTGTACACCCTTTGGGTGATATACGACGCATTCGCTCCTACGTCTTAAGACTTGGCGTGTGCGTCCTGTTCCAAACCTTTTTCTCTCGCATCTTGGTAATTGAGACTTCCCCTTTTCTCTCGCATTCTGGCGATTGAGCTCCCTTCTCTTGCCCCCGTGCAATCGAGACTATTTTCCGTAGTTGGATGAACTACAACTGCTCTGATTTCTTGTACTAGACGAGAATATGTAGGCATAGGATGCGATATCCTAGCGAGCACACTGACAACTAACTTCTCCGTTCTCACGCTTCCGTGCGATTGAGACTTTCCCGCTGACGACTAATTTTTCCCTTCCTCTTGCCTTAGCGCAATTGAGACCAGACCGTAGTTCTAGAACCCGTAGGTTCCCGTACCTTTAAGCTAACGACATACTACGTCCATTCTATCGCAAACAGGTAATGCCTAAGTCTCCAATGGTCGAGCAGCATACACCTAACTGCTAGAATGTGTACGCTAGTATCGTCAATCTTTTCTCTCACCCCCGTGTGATCGAGAACACCCCGGTTACCCGTAGTTAGCCTGAACTACGTTTTACTCTGATGTCTAATGCCAGATGAAAATACGTAGGCACAAGACGCGATGTCTTGGCGAGCAATCTCCCCTGTAGTTTCTCGAACTACGTTGACTCTGACTTTCCCATTGCACGAGGGAATACGTAGGCATAGAGCAACGATGTTCTATCGAGTCAGTTCTTTCCGTTTAGCTTTAGCAGCCATATATAGATTGTTTTTCACCCATAGACTAGACTACCAAATCATGGATCCCTTCAAGTACGACGGACGTGAGGGGTGCTCATACCTTCCCCTTGCGTAACCGACTCCCGAATCCATACATGGTTGTGAGGACCTTGTCTTTCCCTTTCCGTCAGGTTTTTCCGATCGTTTCCTTTCCCTTTCCTTGGGATAAATAATGAAATTGGAGACTTTTATGTTTTTTCCGCCGGTTGTTTTTCGCAGTAGCGACAGTTGGCGACTCTGCTAGGGACAAGAACATCCCCTATGCGAGTCCATCCTAGCGCTTGTTTGTTTTGGTTTGTGGGTGTGTATATTTGTGTGTTGTATTTTGTATATTGTTGTATTTACATTTTCCGCACTATATTATTATCTGTTGCTGTTGTGTTGTTGGGTGATTGTTCCTCTGAGAGATAAGCCAAAACCCAAGCTTGAGTACTCACCTAGCATTAGTAGTGGAGAGTAGTGGTGGATGTGCTTGCTTTGCTCGTACTAGTTCACCATGAAATTCGCGCTCGGACGAGATGTTGTCTTTCATGTTTTATAAATGGTCAAGTATGTAAATTATGCCAATAGGCAGTTATGATGGTGTCAGTATCAGATAATAACTCTTGTGTTATATGATTATAGACAAATATGATATAGGGCATTGCATACATCCATTCAAATCTTCTTCGACTAAAACACATCAAAATATTTTCCAGTTGGTTTTGGATTATCAACACAAACTTCTTCCCAAAAGAAAAACTTTGCGTCTTGAAAAAGCAACACTTTAACACTTCTGAAGGACATCTGAAGATACTCAGAACCCAAACCTTAAGCCTACTACTTAATAGTTATATTAAGCACTTTAGCCAAACAACTCTTGCAACTAGTTTTGTCAAGCAATTAAGCCAAACAACTCTTGGTTAACTAGTTTTGTCAAGCACTTTAGACAACAACTCTTCTTGATAACAAACTTAGATGTTGGAACACATCCTGGAACATCTTGTTCCACATGTTGCCTAAAATACATCTTATTCATATGATATTTTACATATTGCAGCAAATCCAAAAGGAATAACAATCTCCCCCTTTGGAAAATTTTGGGTTAAACAACTAAAATATGTGTTCTTTATGAAGAAACACAATTACAACATCATATCACCCAATAGAATCAACATAACAAACAACAGCAGTAGAAGTAACACAAAAGTCAGGTGATTACTACACATCAAGAAATTGGTGATTGCTACACATCAAGAGATAAACTTCATATCATTACTCCCCCTTTTTACCACAATTTGACAAAGGCTTGGAAAAACATCACGCTTCAGAGTTCAAAAAAGCATCCAACCTAAATCAGCATTCAAAGGGCAACATCACAAATCAGTAGCATGAAGTCAAAAAACACATGTTGTTATACAAACTAGTCAATGCACAAAAGCAGTCAGTCATGTACTTAGAATGTTAGACATTCATGAATACATATTTAGTAATTGAGACAAAATCAGCATCAGAAACTACTAACACACACTTGAGGTCCAGATGTATGTGCTTCAACATGTGAGCACACGCAAAACTAGAATAATTAGTACCTAATACACCATGTAAAACCATTCACACTAGAGTTAGCAACAAAAATTAGCTCCCCACCTCAGTTAGTACCAATCATTCTAGTCAGTACTAAGCACATCAAGATGTATCAGGTCTGCAAAAAATCCTCATACATCTGGAAGTTAATAGTCAAGCCAGTATATATAGTCAGTACAGATAGTAGTCAACACATACTATCCTATACACAAAGAAGCTATAGCAACTACAATAGGTTGAGGTGAAGCAACTTCAACACTTCTCCGCACACACCAAATCAGATATATCAACTGGTATACATATGTTGGATGCAATGTTTGAGACATTTTTCCTAACTTATTATAGATCTCAGTAACTCATGAAGAATATCATCCTCCTCGGTCTCCTTAATCTTTCTAGAATAATAAGCTTCTGTATTAAATATTGTCTTTAACAATTGATTATTAGTAGAAGCTATATAAGCCCATTATACACCATTATAAGCTCCTTGACCAGCTTATCATAACTAGGACCATTATCAATAAAAATCTTCATTAGCTCACTAGCTTCCATGATTTCTTTGCAATCAAGGGTTTCTTCTCCTAAATTCCCTCCGGCATCAATATTTCTTTAAAGAGCATACTTCCACTTCTGAAAAATTGTTTTAGGATAGAATGTCATTTATTCCATGTGAGTAGAGTAGATATCCCCATGAGTTCTCTTCCCTCCAACCTTTCTCCTTAAGGTGGACACAATGTCTCGAACCTTTGCTTCAACATTTGTCTTAAAATCCCATATTTGAACAAGCTTTCTATCCACTTTAGACTTAACCAGAGCAACTTGTTCATTCTTCCTCTGAGTTTAAAACTCAATCACCAACATGTCAAACATATTGTCTAATACATCCTGGTTGATGTTAGGGACCAAATTGATACTAATTTGTATATTTTTTATCGGTCCCTTTTTAACTTTTTCTTACTAAAGTCACACATTTTTATCACAATTTAGTACGTGTTCAATTTTAGTCGTATTATTTTATTTAGAATAGATGTTTCACTTTTTCTCTAGTTTTGTAGAATTTTTGTCAAGGAATGTTCGATTGCATGAGAAGTTTCTGAAGCAACACTTAAAGATACAAGTTTGGGAAAGGAAGTGCCGGGGATGGAAAGCAAAGCAAGGAATCAGCAGGCTAAGCAGTTCGCGCTGCGACCACCCTGCGCGCCGCGAACTGAGTGAATTCAGCCACTTGCAAATTTTATGACACTTGTCATACCTTGGAAGAAAAATATACTTTTTGTAGGGTGGCGCCACAGAGCTATTAATGACACTTTTTCCCTTGCATGTGGGACACAATCATTATACTTTTTAACTTAGTATCTCCTAGGTTGGGATAATATCTTGGAGAGATTTTTTGGGAGATTGTTCTCTTGTTCTTAGAGTTTTGCATGCAAGAAGTTGTTCTTGGAGAATTTTCCATGGAATCAATGAAGATGATGAGTAGCTAAATTCCATCTTGGCAAGGTTGAGGTAGTAGTTATCTCTTGTTATTTATGTAATATTCGTATCCTTGCATGTAACAAACTTCATCTTTGATAAGGAATAATATTTTTGCTCTTTACACTACAAAATTAGGATTGAATTATTGTTGAGAAAGATAGTTTGATTCTTGAACTAAAATATTTTTCCAAGTAGAGAATAAATTGTAGAGATAGATTTATTCACTACTTTTTCTATTGTGTTAAGCATTCAAGATTATTATATAAATAGTTAGATGGAGAGATCGTCTAAGGATTTATATAGTAACTATCACAATTTTATTTAGACATAAATATTATTGAGAGGACACTTGAATATTATCATTGGAGTTTGAATGTATGCATTTGATATTAAGAACACATAGATAACAAGGATAATGAAACTCAATCTTGACAAGGCTTCTAAACTTTATTCTAAAACCAATTTTATTGTCCTATTTTTATTATAAGTAGAAAGAACAATTTATTCATCAACAAACAATTTGAATATCTTTGAACTTACAACAATTGAAATTATAGAACGGCGGTAGTAACACCAATCTCTGTGGATACGATATAAAAATATTTGCCGGAAATATACTTTTCAACAAATTGGCGCTGTTGCCGGGGATTGGTGTCGATATTACATGCATTGCAATAATTCATTGTTATAAGTTCTTATTTTTATTTCTATTTTTATCACTCTTGTGTTTCACTTGGTTTGCTAGTTTTGTAGATTCTAGTGCATGCGAGAAAAAGCCACCGAGGAGCAATTTCAATTCGACCCCGAAATTGAAAGAACAATCCGAAGGCTTAATAGCAAGACACGAAGGAGAAAGAAACTAGTCGACAAAAGGAACCGGAGAGAAGAAGTAACAAAGTCTGCACTTGCTCAAATTGAAGAGGAAGTTGTAGAAACCGTTGAAGGAAGTATGGGTGACGACACTCGTACCGAAATGTCTGCTAATAGTCCAAGGCGGACAGCTCAATTTGCTCGAGGCGGAAGGAATACGGAGATGAAGACCGGAATCCTTCAACTTCTTTATGCAAATCCATTCACCGGAATGGATCATGAAGATCCGTACAACCATCTCATCAAATTTTATGAGATTGCAGGTTCAACGGGAGTAGATGAAGCGAGTGAAGAAAATTTATTCAAGAGAATGTTTCCACACTCATTGGTGGGAAAAGCAAAAGAATGGTACCTTGATCAACCAACAAGAGTGATGACGGATTAGAATTTGTTGGAAGAAAGATTTCTAGAGAGGTATTACCCTCAATCCCGATTCATGGAAGCTAAAATGGCTATTTCGGTGTTCACACAAGGAAGTAATGAGTCTCTAAACGAGGCTTGGGAGAGATTCAAATCCGAGTTAAGGAAATGCAAAGGTCACGGTTTTGATGATCTCACACAAATTTACATTTTTATCAACGGACTCCAAACATCACAAAAGACACTCTTGGATGCTACCGCGGGTGGTTCTCGCATGTCAAAGAATGCGGAGGAAGCAAAGACCATCATTGGTCAAATGGCACTCAACGATCGACAAAGTCAACATGACCATAGTCCTTCACAAAGGAAAGCGGGGGTTCTTGAGTTGAATACAAATGATGCCATCCTTGCTCAAAATAAGCTACTTTTTCAACAAGTAGAATTGTTCACTCAACAAATGTCCAAGCTTCCGCAACAATTGAAGGAGATTCATGGAACACAAGTTAGACATCAAGTGGCAAGTTGTGAACTTTGTCAAGGAGATCATCCAACCGGATTTTGTCCCCAGTTTCAAGAGGAAGTAAGCTATGTCAACAATCAAGGTCAAGGTTACCAAAGATATCCCCCACAACACAACAACACTTTTCAAAGGAACAACCAAGGCTACCAACAATCAAGATTCAACAACCAAAATTTTCAGCAAGAAAATCCATATCAAAGTCCAAACACACAAGTCCAACAATCACAAGGCGGAAGTTCCAAGTTAGAAGATACGCTTGCACAATTCATACAAGCTTCCATGGCAAGTCAAAAAAGCAATGAAGCAGCAATCAAAAACTTGGAGACTCAAGTAGGCCAACTTGCAAAACAATTGGCAGAACAACAAGCAAGTCCATCGTTCTCCGCCAACACTCAAACTAATCCAAGGGAGCATTGTAAAGCAATATTCACAAGAAGCAGTACAGTGGAGGATGATACAAATATCACAGCTGGAGACCAAGAGGAGAAAGTGTTGGAAGCTCAAAATGATGAGGAATTTTTTTTGTCTCAGGTCACGCCACATCAGCCCTTCGCGCCGCGAACTGAGCACGATCAGAATTCTAAAGGTGGTGTTCAGAAGGAGTCAAAAATGAAAAACAAAAAAAGGGGGGACAAAGGCATGAGTCATGTTCCAGTTCAACACCTACCTTATCCGCATGCACCATCAAGGAAGGACAATGCTAGGCAATATGCACGGTTTAAGGATATACTCAAGCAACTTCAAATTAGTATTCCATTTACCGAAGCGTTAGAACAAATGCCAAAGTATAAAAAGTTCTTGAAAGGTATTCTCACAAAAAAGAAGAGGTATACTGAAGATGAAACAGTTTTACTTGATGCACGGTGCAGCGCTATAATTCAAAAAAACATCCCAAGGAAGGAGTCTGATCCGGGCCGAGTAGTTTTACCGGTGACCATTGGTGATACGTACATGGGAAATGGTTTGGTTGATCTAGGGTCCAGCATCAATCTAATTCCCTTATCTATTGTCAAAAGGTTAGGGAACATTGAGATGAAGTCTACAAGAATGACTCTCCAACTAGCCGACAAGTCTACCAATTCACCATGCGGAGTTGCTCAAGATATGCTAGTCAAGGTAGACAAGTTCTTCTTTCCGGTGGATTTTGTGGTAGTAGACATGGATGAGGATCGTGATGTTCCTTTAATTCTCGGAAGGCCATTCATGAAGACAGCCCGGATGGTGATTGACATTGATGATGGTCTCATGAAAGTGAGAGTGCAAGATGAAGAAGTAACTTTTAATCTTTTTGAAGCCATGAAGCATCCTAAAGACAAGCACGATTCCTTCCAAATCGATGTAACCGAAAAGGAGGAAAAAGAAGTTGCAACAAATTTGTGTGAATTAGAGTCTTGTGGAGAGATGACATCTCATGAAGAGAATATTGAGGAGTTGGATGAGAAGAAGAAAGTGGAAGAATCAAAGTTAGAATTGAAAATGCTACCTCCACATTTGAAAACCCCCAAGGTTCCCGCCACCCTTAAACCTCATTTTTCACTCTTTACTTATGCTAATTGGTCTGAGGGCAGACCATCTTTTATGGAGGGGGCAGGAAGCAGTAGCCACGCTCCAGGCACGAACCAAGATGCACAGATGGAAGATGTTTTAGGAACCGCGGAAGGTGGTGAAGATGATGAAGAAGAGTGAAGATCTTATGTGGTAGTATTTATATATTTTTTTTAATGTTATTTTAGCTTTGTTATTTTAATTTCGTTTTTGCATTATGTACTTTGGTGGCTCTAGTTTCATCATTATACTTGTTGTTGGATGCATTTCTACTTTGTGAATGTTAAATTGTGTGCTTTTCAAAACCTTTTTGGTATACCCCACTGTTTTAAAATTTTAATCATCCTTATTCTTGAGTAAGTTGAAGGAACCAAAAGGATTGCGGCGAGCTAGTTGGAAAAATTTGAGTGGTGATGATAAGAACCGGCTGTCGACACTTCAAGGTACACTTTACTTTTGCTTTTAGACTTTAGATGAATAATTTAATGGTGTGTTACAAAATTTTTAGCATAAAATTCCTTGAGATACATGTTATATTGAATCAAATTAGGACTTAACCAATTGTGAGGTACCCTTTCATTGTACACTAAAATGCGGGAGACCGACAATTTCTTTTCAACTAATTCTTATCATGCTAAATCATGCATTAATCTAATTTTTGAGAAAATTTTTGTGAAAAGTATAGAGGCAATTTTTGTTATTGAGAAAAACCACTCGGCCAAAGAAATCAAAAACCTTGTGAGGAGTGATCCGTAGTAAACCCCCTTTGAGCCTAAATTAGGATCCATCCGAAATATAAATTTAAATACCATTGATCATATGGTAAAGAAATGGATCCTAAATTCTTTTGTTTCAAGTGAACCTAAACCAAAGTTGCTCACATAATGAATTTTGCCTATGTCTAAGTGGAGAGTTGACTGCATCAGTTATGGGCAAAATGAGAAAGTTGGGGAGAAAACATCACCATAAAAATAGTAGAGCTAACAAAAAGAAAAATGAAAAGAAAGCTCATGGTGGTGTGTTATCAAAAAGAAAAGAAAAAGAAAAAATGAAAGTGAAGATTGTTGAAAGAAATGAAATACTCCCTTAGAATAGGCAATCTTTAATTAAATTATTGTGACCATGTCTTCTCTCTAACCCGAGCCACAATGAAACCCTCAAAAGACCTCTTTATTCTCAAAATTTTTCATGATTTAGTGTATGTTGTGATAAACGCATGATTTGAGTCGATGTTGATTGGATTGTTCGGATGAGTGGAAGAAAACCCTTATGATTATTCATCATCACTATGATGTGTGTGTAGTTTTGATTCAATTTTGACATGTATTGCTTGGAATTTCTTGGTAGGATTTTGTAGCCAATCATTATTTTTATTTATGTTTTGTCTAAATATTGAAAGTGGGTGTAGCATAAGAGGTGTTGTATGCTTTTGAACCATTTGAATTCCATCTTCTAATACTAGTTCATGCCTTGCTTTCGTAAATTGGTTTTCTTTATTTGACTTTTGTTTAGGGACAAACAAAATGATAAGTTGGGGAGAGTTGTTAGGGACCAAATTGATACTAATTTGTATATTTTTTATCGGTCCCTTTTTAACTTTTTCTTACTAAAGTCACACATTTTTATCACAATTTAGTACGCGTTCAATTTTAGTCGTATTATTTTATTTAGAATAGATGTTTCACTTTTTCTCTAGTTTTGTAGAATTTTTGTCAAGGAATGTTCGATTGCATGAGAAGTTTCTGAAGCAACACTTAAAGATACAAGTTTAGGAAAGGAAGTACCGGGGATGGAAAGCAAAGCAAGGAATCAGCAGGCTAAGCAGTTCGCGCTGCGACCACCCTGCGCGCCGCGAACTGAGTGAATTCAGCCACTTGCAAATTTTATGACACTTGTCATACCTTGGAAGAAAAATATACTTTTTGTAGGGTGGCGCCCCAGAGCTATTAATGACACTTTTTCCCTTGCATGTGGGACACAATCATTATACTTTTTAACTTAGTATCTCCTAGGTTGGGATAATATCTTGGAGAGATTTTTTGGGAGATTGTTCTCTTGTTCTTAGAGTTTTGCATGCAAGAAGTTGTTCTTGGAGAATTTTCCATGGAATCAATGAAGATGATGAGTAGCTAAATTCCATCTTGGCAAGGTTGAGGTAGTAGTTATCTCTTGTTATTTATGTAATATTCGTATCCTTGCATGTAACAAACTTCATCTTTGATAAGGAATAATATTTTTGCTCTTTACACTACAAAATTAGGATTGAATTATTGTTGAGAAAGATAGTTTGATTCTTGAACTAAAATATTTTTCCAAGTAGAGAATAAATTGTAGAGATAGATTTATTCACTACTTTTTCTATTGTGTTAAGCATTCAAGATTATTATATAAATAGTTAGATGGAGAGATCGTCTAAGAATTTATATAGTAACTATCACAATTTTATTTAGACATAAATATTATTGAGAGGACACTTGAATATTATCATTGGAGTTTGAATGCATGCATTTGATATTAAGAACACATAGATAACAAGGATAATGAAACTCAATCTTGACAAGGCTTCTAAACTTTATTCTAAAACCAATTTTATTGTCCTATTTTTATTATAAGTAGAAAGAACAATTTATTCATCAACAAACAATTTGAATATCTTTGAACTTACAACAATTGAAATTATAGAACGGCGGTAGTAACACCAATCTTTGTGGATACGATATAAAAATATTTGCCGGAAATATACTTTTCAACAGTTGACATATTCATTACCACTTTTGGTGATATCTTTGAGCATTTGGCTACTCTACAATAGTTGAGTGCAACTAATTCCAACATGAATACCTTGTAAATTAAAGGAGTAGCCCCTTATTTGCTCAACTTGAACATCATACTAGTAGGCAATACCTTATACCATGCTCAACTCAAAATCAGATTGCATTTGGTGAACAACATGTTCCACCATGTTGTTTGATGACAAGTCATCAACATACATGAGAGTTATCTCAAGATTCCCATTGTATTTCATAATGACCTCCTCCAACAGTTAAACATCCTCTTCAAATGTGAAATCTTCTTTGGACAACATCCTATCAAGGGCTAAATACTTCCACTTCAGCACAGTATCCTCACAAGGAGTGACACGTCACAAAGATCATCGTCCTTAGTAACACCTTTATTGACTGGTTTAGAACTGTCATGAACTTCTTTATTCATTTGGATAAAGTCATTAACAAAATTATCAATGTTGTTACTCACATTGTTCTCCATGTTTTTCCTCATCATGTTGGCAAATGGAAGGTCTTTAACTTCCACATTCAAGCACATATTGAGAGAGGCGCTATACACATCCATATGAAAGATATTGAACGACAATATTTGTATAAATTTGATGGCTCCAAAATGGTCAATAGAATCAAAAGATTCAGTATCATACAGACTTCCATCTTCTTCAGTAGGTAGCAGAGTGTTTCCTGATTTGCAAGTAATAATTTTTTCCATATAAAGACCACTGGGATCAAAAACTTCATCATTAAGAGGAGTCATATCATCTATAGATTGTGTGCACTTGATAAACAATCCATACACCTTGCTATTAGAAGCACAAACTATAAGTAATCTTTTATCATTAGTTATCACATTATCACACAAAATCTTCATATCTTCTACTACATGCTTAATGTCAATAACACCTCCACCACTAGTTATAGCAGTACCAACCTCAACATCATCATAAAAATACTCATCACCCTCCTTAACTATTTGAGATTCTATTAACATATCATACAGGATGCCTGACACATCTTTATCATCATCTTGATTTCCCATATTATTTTTCTGGGTCTCCTCACCAAAAGCCTTGAGATGATGATTTCTTAATGGCCCGTGAAAAAGTGGGACATCAATCACAATTCCACCAATAATCAGAACAGACTTATTAACAACTGGAATGTCATGGAGAGCAATATCTGGAAGATATTTCTTGATATACAATCTATAATTGGACTTCAAGACATTGAGAGTAACATCAATTCCAGTTTTACCAAACATACTATCATGTTTTTGGTTAATCAAGACTCCAGTCATATGAGAAGGAATTCCATAATCCTTATTCTTCTTCAAAACCATTCTTAGTTGTTCAATATTGGGAGGAACTCATGTAACACCCTAAACCCTGTCGCAACTGCAAAAAACACTGGCGAAAACAAACAGAAGATTCGTCATCGAACACTATTTATCCCAAGGGAGGGAAAGGGAACGATCGAAGAAAACCTAAAAGAACTGGAAAAGACAAGGTCATCACAACCAAATCTTGGGTTCGGGAGTCAGTTACACAATGGGAAGGTATGAGCACCCCTCACGTCCGTTGTACTCAACGGGATCCATGCTTGTTGTCTAATCAAAGGGTGAGTTATCTAAAATCTAATACTAAATAGAAACGGGAAAGGGAAAAGAAAAAAGGAGACTCGATAGGACATCGTCGCCCTATGCCTACGTATTCTTTCGTGCAATGGGAAAGTCAAAGTCAACGTAGTTCGAGAAACTACAGGTGATAGGGGGAAGGTTGCTCACCAAGACATCACCGTCTTGTACCAACGTATCCTCATCTGGTATGAGAAATCAGAGAAAACGTAGTTCGGATAACGAAACCACAGGTTGGTTAAGTGTTTTTTATGAGCAACGTTAAGCTCCCATTCCAGCAGTTAGGGTCGATGCCTATTTACGGTAGAACGGAAAAATAACACACCCTTTCTGAAAATAAGTTTGAAGAACAAATCCCGAAGGATGAAAAGGTTTGAAGTTTGTTTATGAGTTTTAGAGAAGTGAATTGATTAGTTTGAGATTCACGTTGCACTAAAGACTATGATATAGGAACGAATGCATCGCATATCACCTCCATATGGGACGTACACTAAACACTCTAGACAAACGAGAGGAGACCATTCACTCGTCATTTCCCATATGCTTAAGGCTCGTGGCGCACAACATTCATCATCTTTATTAAGTGTGTTAGAATTATTTTGAGATGAGAAGAAAGAAATATGCACGAAAGGTCTAAGGGAAACTCGGCCCTAACGTTGTCATCCAAAGTGACCCTAAGATCGAGATGCCAAAAGGAAATTCTATCCTAATTTTAGCTTGTAAAAGATGGACCTAAGGTTGAGGTTAAAAGGGACTAGTCTACTTGTTATCATGCATGGATTACACTCCTAATGTCTATCCTATTCCAATCTTAATTAGAAATTAAGTTGGACTAGAAATCCTAAGGGAGCATACAAAAGCAAGGCAAAAACAACAGCTACAACAGCGTTTCCTGCATAAAACAATAATAAAATCTAGCAAGGCAACACAACAGCATTTAACAGCTACTAATTCAGCATAAAAGCAGGTGTAAAAGGCAGGCAACAAGCAAGCATTACATAGACAACATGCAAATTCAGAATAAAACAGTTGTAGAAAACAGAGCAGCAAGCATGCTTCAACACAATCAATATGAGCAAGAACCAATCATGAACAAGTATCATGCAAGGATGGACATGCATCAACAATTAAACACAAATGTTTAACAAGATTGTATCATCAAGAATCAACAAGAACAACATGCTTTGCACGTCAATTCAACAAAACAAACTATCATGCGACAAACAGAATCAGAAGCAAATACACACATGTATCACAAGTCCAGCAAGATAATCATCAACAATTATCAATTAACATGATACAAACAAGCAAAGCAAATGATCATCACATCAAGCAAACATCATGAACATGTTAAGCATTCAAACGGAAACCAAAAGTCACACGTCGAAGAATCCAAATCAAACAATCAAGAATGATGAAATAGGTTAAAAACAGTCCACACAAATGCATCATATCAATCCATGAAGGTTAGAGGTGGAAAGAAATTAAAACATGCTTGAAAACAACCAAAAATCACATTCTGGTCCAGTGTTAATCGATTAACCATTTGCAGTGCAAATTTGGTTAACCGATTAACCACTCAAAAATGTCCAAAATTACACTAGTTAATTGATTAACCAATTTTGTACAACAACTAGTTAATCGATTAACACTGCACCAGAACCAGAAAAACAACAGTTCAAAAGCACTTTCAGCAATTAATCCAATGTACAATCATCCAAATGATCATATAATCAAATATGCACGAATTTAACACCAAAAATCAGTGATCAAACATTAATCAAACTTAATCAAGCATTGAGATCACAAATCACATAAATCAAAATCACCAAAATCAATTAAAATTGAAGATCTACATTGTGATTATCTAAATCAGCTCAAAACAGAAATGAATCTAGAATTAACTAACCTTCAAAGCTGAGATTTGCTTTGATAATTGTTGATTTACTGCAAAATGATAGATCCAAGCTAGAAACCCAAGAAAAATTCAAGATCAAAGAGATTTCTTGCAAGAGAAGTAAAGAATGAGCAAAATAAGCCAAAGTTGATCCAAGAATCAATTAAAAGCTTGCTTCCAAAATCATATCCAAATCCAAACGAAAATTAAATGATGAATTGAAGATGATGGAGGTTTAGCTCTAGAATTCAAGGATTTCAATGAAGAATCAAATAATTCAAGTGAAAGAGCTCTAGTGGAGTTTTGGAGTGTAGAAAAGTTGAGAGAATTTGAGAGCAATGTGTAGAGAGATTAGAAAAATGATGGTTATTGTGAGAGGTTTGGAACAAATTCACTTAAATAAGCTCTTCCTTAGGAGTATAATTATGGTTATGAGTGAGGGTTTGAAAATTGGAATGGGATTAAGAATGGAAAATTGGAGGGGTTTTGAAAGTTAGCCAAAATTTAGAGTGATTATCGATCCTTCTTCTGATGTAAAAACCAATTCACAAGTGATCAAAATAGACCCCAAAAGTGACAACATTGAAAATGCACGTATCTGGAAAAAATTTCCTTTGGTTAATCGATTAACCATTTGCTAGTTCAAATTGGTTAATCGGTTAACCACTCACAATTTTTGAAAAATGCGCCTTTTGGAGGGAAACTTGCATATTCGTCTGTTTTCACCCGTTTTGAGCCCCGTTAAGCCTCTGAAACTTGCCTTTTGATATTATAACTGTGAAAATGCCTGAGATAGCCTGTGACCTGTCTCCTGTACTGAAAATAACCTACTAAATAAAACAAAATCGGCCACCCGATTGCTGCGCAAAATAAATGTCGACGCCTTTGACGCTCGTTGTTTAAACTCTTGCAATAAAAGGAAATCTTGAGCCATAGAAACATCTTGATCCCATGTCTTGAGAACCAATGTCATGATATGAAAAAATGCAAAATGCAGAGAAACACAAACCAATTGATCAAGAACCAATGAGGCAAATTTTGAGGTGCTACAACTGCCCCTATTTAATCGACTTGAATATGAAAGGGTGATAGCAATGACTTTCAAACATTCAAGGTGCACGGAGATTGAATACCAAGAGAACCCGAAAATTTGCAAACTACGAGGATGAAAATAGCTGATACCAACCAAAAGTTGGGATGCGACTCGCAGAAACTCTAAGATGAATAGAGAATACCAACCAAAAGTTGGGATAAAAACCATCAGATACCAACCAAGAGTTGGGATAGAACGAAATACATACAGGAAGTAAAATCAACGGACTTACGACCTGAAGAGAAGATGACTCTGTTGGGGAAGAATAAAAGCCTAAACAGACAACTCTATGGGGAATAAATATCAACCAAATATACCAACAAAAAGTTGGGATAACAACAACAGGCACCAATCAAAAGTTGGGATAAAGGCTACTAACCAAAAGTTAGGATCACCGAAGCACCAACCAAAGGCGACCTTATGGGGATAAAATATCAACCAAGAATACCAACCAAAAGTTGAGATAAAAAAAAGCTACCAGCCAAAAGTTAGAATCACCGGAACACTGAACGAAGACGATCATGTGGGAAAAATACCAACCAAAAGTCAGGGTAGAGGAAAGTTTACCAAGAAAATGGTGACTTCACTGGGGAGGGTACCAACCAAAAGTTGGGATGAAACCAAGATTACCAACCAAAAGTTGGAATGAAAGCAAAGGCTACCAACCAAAAGTTGGAATAACCCACAAATTACCAACCAAAAGTTGGAATACAAACAAAGAATACCAACCAAAAGTTGGAATAAAGGCTACTAACCAAAAGTTAGGATCGCCGAAACACCACACAAATCTGATTCCATAAAGGAAGTCTACCAACCAAAAGTTGGGATGACGACTTCGAGGGGAGAATACCAAAAAGTTGGGATAAAGCTGGAGACTGCCAACCAAAAGTTGGAATGATTGACAGAATGGGTACTAACCAAAAGTTAAAATAACCACATGGGATACCAACCAAAAGTTGGGATACAACCCAAAAGATACCAACCAAAAGTTGGGATAACAACGAGTACTAACCAAAAGTTAGGATAACCGAGACGCAGAACAAAGGCAAATTCTAGATGAAAGATATCAACCAAAAGTTAGGATAAAAGGCTACTAACCAAAAGTTAGGATCACCACCAGGGACACCAACCAAGAATTGGGATGCAACCCACAAAAGATACCAACTAAAAGTTGGGATAACCAAAGGATTACCAACCAAAAGTTGGGATAACATCCAAGATAAACACGAAGTAAAATCGATCGACTTACAACCTGAAAAGAATACTCTGCTAGGGAAAAGAGAGGTTTAAACAAACGAATCTGCCAGGAATATCAGGTAAGATGAACACATCCATCAATGATTTCTGCTGAGGATACAACAACACAAAATCTCCTGAATTATACCATTATCTACTAGAGAAACGACTGGCAACAAGGATACCAAACCTGACTTATGTTTCAGATGCATATGTTTGAATATGGCGTAATGCCCTATACGAAATGGAAATGTTACGCATTTGGGAGGATGCTATGCAAAAATGAAAATGCAAAAGAGCACCACCGGGAGAAGTGCTGAGAAAATCAACAAACAAACTCTGCTGAGAAAGACACACCAAACGACCTTCCTAAATAAAACTCTTCGGGGAAAAACAAAACTCCACCCAGTGGGGAATTATGAATAACACCTGCTAAGAAATCCACCCTGCTGGTGTTGCACCCTAATTTTTGACCTTAAGATCCCACCTCCTTGCATTTTTTTTCTCTTACATGTTATTTTTATACTTTTGTGTACATGCTTATTGCGGCCAACAAATTTGTGCAGATGCAGTGACTTCAGGTGGAGATAACATTCACCTCCTTAATTTAACACTTCAAGACGTGATCCAACGAATGGGGTTCAGGTCAAGAAGTCATGATTATTAAAGATAATAAAATGGTCCAAATGACTTTAGGCATTGATTTAAGCTCATGACAGATTGGTTTCAAACTAGGCTCGTTAAGATGGAAAGAGCTTTCCATGTTCAAGTGCAAATATTATACCAACGACCAAGGTGATCAAGTTCATGGGATTTAAAGGTTTCGGGCATTAATATCAGTTACCAGGTTCAAACTCACGAGGGATGAATTTGTAAGTGTCTTTCGTAAAGGGCACGATACGAATAAAGTAATGAGTTGGGCAAAGTGTCTCTAGCTTTTGAGAGCATCACTACTCATGGTTGGATTATTTAACTAGGTGGAAGTCCCTCAATTTAAGTTCATGTTTCGCCGTGGTACATTTATGGGTGCGTAAGAAATGAAGAATAATTGAAGATGACGCTGGGAGAATTTACTACCCAAGACTCATTAAAAGTCAAGTTTGATACTTTTAATTTTTTTTCCAAGCTATTTGTGATCTGCTCAAAAGAAAGGAAATGAAGTTTCTTACGAATTAAAACCAACCATAAGAAGGTAACCGCTTCAACTATTATTTGTTTAGAGTTCTTCAAATACACACGTGATATTGTGCACGTTAACTAAAAATTATACTGGCACTGCACCAAATGAAAGCAAACATATACACTTAAGTCACAGATAAAGCTACTACATTAATACTAGTGTGTCTCTCGCACTTCACCAACAGCTCACAATCCTTGGGAGATCTTAGCATGAATATTCCTCGGAAAGATCATAACTGCACCACCCGAAGAAGCCGCTAAACTCCATGTTGTGATCCCATCTTCACTATGCCAAAAGGGGAAAGTGACAACAACCTGTCACTGACAAATCAAAGCTCAAATACGGCATGGAAGAATCAAAATGCGTCCGACAACGTCGCAACTGCATAAGAGTCAAAACAAAAGGTTAATAGAAGTTTTTAACATGAGTCGTTAGCAGAAGTTATTTTCATTAATCAAGTATCAGTTAAGCAAGGCCTACAACGTGAAAAAACGGGGCCAGTAGTATTTCTTCATGGCAGTTTTCTTAATCACAACAACACTTACGAGTGCTTTGGCAAGGAAATCCAAGTCTCTAAGTTTGTTCCATTCTCGCAACAGTAATGTGATGGTGATTGGACTTACCAAAGCATACACATGCCTTGAACTAAGCCTGTGGCAGGAGAAAGTCTGTCGGTTCCAACCTTTCGAACTAAGTCAAACAAGAACAAACATTATGCAAGGCGACTACAACAAATATGTACCTTTCAAATTCGCCATGAACAATGGCAGAAATAGGTGCTGGGGGGTCGGCAAGATTCCTCTTTGACGACAATTCAAGGTGGTAAGTTGAAACCGTGTTGTCTTCGCGCACAGCCGAGGGAGCGTCATCATCCGGTTTTGTTTCCACAATTTGCCCAAGCAGCATCTAACTCTTGGATTTATAGCATCAACAACTTTTGTTTTGACTTCAACCTCAACATCAGCGGTAACGCCGCAACCTATGCCCCATTGTCGGCATCTACAACCTGCTTGAGATAAAACCATGAGAATCGCAGGAAACGCCTGTAATATTAATGAGTAATAGTAAAAGAAGGTCATTGATCACCTTTGGGAGGACAAGCCAGGCAAGTTATACAGACCACCACAACAATTCCCAAGTTCCTTTCCAAAACTGTAGCCAGCAAAGCATTGGTGTACGAATTGGCCAACGTGATAACAATCATCACCTTAAGATTTCTTTCCGAAACAGCCACCGACCTGTCCCTGTAAAAAAGGAATTTTCATTAAATGTATTCAAGGAGTTGCATACATGATTTCACGAAAACAGAAACAATTTCGAAACTTGCCATAACAATGTTCATATAAATTTGGTATTGTTTTAATATTAATATCATGGATTGAAGACTATAAGAAGGGGATTCGAGATGAAAAGAACAGAGACAGCCACTCTCAGAAACTCACAGCAAAACCCCAAAATTCCATAGATCCAAATCAAACTCGCGAATTTGTGAAGAGGAAAATAGGGAACTTATCTTTTTTACCACCGTTTCCACCGCGAATAGCCTTCATCACCGTCAACACCCTCGACCTTCGTCATTCGCAAACCTCGCCCCTTTCCGCAAACACCGCCGGAAAACCTCCATTTTCCACCACCACTGAAACCTGCAACAATCCATTTCAACCATGAGTTATCTTTGCTAACGCTTAATTTTTTTTCTTGTTTGATTTGTGCAGAAGAAAATAAACGAGGAGGAAGGAGAGGGAGAGGACTTATCTCTTTCTTTAAGTTTCGTCGCGAATCGCCATAATCCACTATGAGATGTAGAAGAATGGTAAAAAAAAATTGAAGAGAAGAACAATGGCGGAAATGTAAAGGGAAACGCGAAGAAGCGATCGCGGAGAGGAGAAGAAAGGGGGCTGCGGCGGAAGGAAGAAGATTGGAATCTCCAATCTAGGGTTTTTTTTTCTTTCTTTTTAATTTTGTGATGTAATCATGTATATAATCACCCACAGTAATATAGTGCACCCTCACGATCACACCGTCACACACGCATGCACCCCTCGTTATGCGCTCGCACCGTATCCTCCATCAACCCTCTTAATTCCCTTAATTTTCTTTTAAACCGTCAACCCCATTTAACCATTTAATTAAGTACTTTTTGATTTAACTAATGATTAATCAACAACTTTTATGAAAATAAACTAATAAATTTTGTTTAGTTAACCGTTAAATTAAGCTTTATCATAGTAATTAAGAAAAACTTTTAATTTAATAAAATCTATTTATCAACAATCTTTTTTAGTGGAAACTTTTTCTTAAATAATCTAACTTTTATAAATTAATCTACAATAACGGCTTTTTATTTAATCTAATAAACCTTTTTATAAATAATAATATATCAATTTGTTTAACCTTTTATATTTAAATTAGTTAATATTAATAAAACCTTTTTAATAATAACTCAAGGGCTACTCGATAAGAACTTTTTTAAATTAATTAACTTGCACCTATTTAATAAAAAAAAACTTTTTCTCTATTTAAATAAAACCCTTTCTTCAACCCTTTATCTAAAACCTTTTTAATTCTAATTAGCAATTAAATTAATTCATAACCAATTTATTTAATAAGTAACTTAGAAATATTTTCTATCCAACTTAATTAATCTTTTATTTCACTAATTATTCACACTTTTATCTAAAATTAATTAATTCAACATTTCCCTTGAAATCAATTCATTTATAATTTATTCATCTAATACAATCTCCCCATAAAATTAACCTCACTAAATCAATTCAACCACCTTCTTCAAATCAAAACCCTAAAATAAATCAACATCTAATCGTGCACGCTTGCGCCTCGCTTTGGTCCGTCCACATAGTCGCAATTCACACTTTCACACACTTAGCGCTTTCATGCGTGTGTATGGCTTTATTTTTTTCGCAATTTATTTTCTCGCAATTGCATTCCGTCCAAAGGAAAAATCCACACATAAGTCAACACTTGTGTGTAGTACATCTCATTTGCATCATTCTCCCATTTGATCCTTGATCCCATTCAAGTCGATCTCTAGGATAGATCCTACCCCATAGGAAGGACCTTTCCCCTACAACATAGAAATAAACACAATACAAACATATTCAAACACAATAGAGAAAAGATGCCAAATCATCTTAAGCGAGATAGAATCTCCACCCCACAACAATACAATCAACATGTAGGGACTTTGCCTTAAGAGAGATAAAGGTGTACCTCGTTGATCCCTATCCGAGTACGTAAGTCCTTTTCTTAAGACGATGCAAAGACTATTTTCCTACAACTTGTGGCGGTTAATCTACCTTAAAATGAAGACACATCTCTTCTCCAAAAATCAATCAATCAACTACCCTAAACCCGTAGGAACTTTGACGACAGTCAAAGAACTCCTCAAACCCTTTAGAGGAACTACAAATACTCTGATTCCACTCCCGTAAGGATATGTAGGCATAAAATGCGATATCTTATCGAGTATACTTAGAAATAAACCTTTAGGTTCTTTAAACCTTAAGAAGATAAACCATAGCAATAAACAAACACAAAATAAGAGGTTCCTGTAGAGTACTACAGAAACTTAGGATGCTAGTACCTTCCCTAAGTTTAACCAACCCCCGAACCTAAAACTCTCTTGCTTGCATTTGCATTGCATTGTGGGAATTTCGACCTTTATCCCTTCCTTTGGACAAATCAAAGTTCGTTTGTAAAATGAATTAAAGATTCAAACTAATCAATAGTTTGGTATCCAAATTTCACCGCGATAGAAATGGCGACTTCACTGGGGAACTCTCAGTGAGTTTCCCTAACTTGCTTTTATGTTTTATATATTTGCTAATATTTGCTTAATTGTATATTTGTCTGTTTATTGCTTTTGGGTTGATGCTCTTGAGTGGTGAGACAAAGTCCTACACCCGGACTTGAGAGAAATTAAGATAGGCTGGTGATATATTTGATGAGGCTTATAGGGAGTGAGTCCCGACTAAGTTGATTCGAGAATCCCGCTTAGTTGAGACCCTTTTGAAAATAGTTCGGTTGAACGAGTTTAGTCGTGAAAACTTTTACTATTCTCAATTGGAGTTCATGATACTAAGGACCGTAGTTACCTTTAACCCCACTTTGGCCTTTATTAGGATGTAGTGTGAGGCTATGAGGGAGTAAGTCCCGAAATAGTGCTACGCGATGCTACACTCAAAAGAAGTTCTCTTGAGAATATTATTAATCCTCGAGTTAGTTGGGAAATTGATAATATCCGAAAGATGGACTAATGACTGTGGGAACCTCTTTAGAACCTTGTTCTGCAGGTACAATCCACCTTTAGTCCACACCCTTGGGAATGGGTATACCTTTGGCTCCAGGCTCGTTGCAAACCTAAGGTCTTCTTTGTTTGTTTACCTGTGTGTCCTTATGTGCTTACTTGTGTTTGTTGCATCCATAGAGCATCATACTACATTAGGTTTCATGGGATTCTTAGTTTATTTATAAACATTATAGAAACCAATAGGGATTATAAAAGAAAATTTTGAAATATTCTTTTAAGAGTCCTAACTTGGATGACCTAAGGAAGTAGGAGTTCAAATTGAAGAAAACTCAAAAGACAAATACGAGAGACTTCCCTTATCATGGAGGATTATTAGAAATTCAGAAGGCTCTCATCAATATTGAAGATCCAAGGATTCATTTCTCACCTTCCAACAAGAACAAAAGAAGAGATGGAGGATTTATTTTCCTCTATCAAACTAAATCTTTAGATGTCGATCATCAACAAAATTCATATTCAAGAAGATCCAAGTGGAAGAACAAATCAACAAGCATGATGAAGGATTTCCTTAGGGCTTTTACTAGCTTTTATTTAGCTATTATGTTGGGACTCTTATAAAAATATTCATTTATCAAAAAATAACAAATGAATTTTCTTTGGCATTCTGTAACGTTTATAAGAACTTAAGTTCCATGAAACCTTTCATTTCTGCATTTTTGCATTAGCACTTAGCATTTTGCATATGCATGTGTCTCTCCTCTTTTGTGGCTCATCCGGTCTTCTTTGCCTTGTCAGCTGACATCTCGACCATCTGACCAAGCTTGAAGTATTACTAAGGGATAGTAAGGAGAACGAAGGTATGGATTCTATGACTGGCTTCAGAATGGTGACTAAACCGTTATTCAATCTTCCCTCTGATGACAATGTTCAACAAGTGGATGTTCCTACTCAACCTCAACCTTTGCAAGACAACCTGGTTGTTTAAGCTTCCCAACCTCTACAACTTGTACCTAATCTTCAGAATGTTCGTACTAAGATGAAGGTGGATGTAATGGAGAAAGAATTTCGTGGTTTCAAAGAACAATTGAAAATGATGAAGGGAGTTGAGGCATCTGATCTGGATGCTCATGACTTATGTTTAGTTCCAGGCGTAATTATTCCTCCGAAATTCAAGATGCCTGTCTTCGAAGTTTACAAGGGCGTTAGTTGTCCAAGATACCATTTGACGATGTTTTGTCGAAAGATGTCTGCTCATGTTGACAATGATGAACTGATGATTCACTGCTTCCAAGAAAGCTTATCTGGGGCGTCCTTGATGTGGTATATGAAGCTACAAAGGAATCACATTCAGTCTTGGAGAAACTTAGCTGATGCTTTCATGAAGCAATACCATTATAATTTGGACGTGGCTCCAGACAGTGATCAACTAGAAGGAATGAGTAAGAATGATGATGAATCTTTCAGGGAATAAGCTCAGCGATGGAAAGAGTTGGCAGCCCAGGTTCGTCCACCACTTCCAGAGAAAGATTTAACCAAGATATTTCTAACAACACTGTCGGGCTCTTATTATGTTAGGATGGTAGGCGTTGTACCATCAGATTTCTCCAAAATTATAGAAGCTGGAGTAAACATCGAGAATGCATTCAAAAGTGGGAGAATTCAGGATAACTTGAATGGCCAAGCTAATACAGAAATTTCAGTTGATGATTCCCTAGAGGAAAGAAGTGTTGATGTTAACGCAGTTCGGGATTCCTCTCAGCTCCTGTCAGATCCAGTTCCAGTACCTTACCCTCAACATCAATATGAAGCGACTGCTCGGTGCAAGCAGCGACTACCTCACAAGCGAAGAATGATATCTTCATATCAGCATCAGAATCGACAGGTTCGAAGACGGTTTCAGAATCAGAAGGCACCTCTGAGTACCCCGAAAGAAGAAATTTGTTGGTTTGATCTTATCCCAATGACTTACAGTCAGCTATGGTCTTATTTCATCAAAAACTCGATGATGACACCCAGAAAGACTAGAATCATGAAGTCTCACCCACCGTGGTTCAACTTGAACGCCAGCTGTGAATTTCATGATGGGGTGATGGGGCATTCGATTGAAGAATGCAAAGTTTTTCAAGAGAAAGTCCAAGAAATGATAGATGATGAAGTGTTGACTTTCAAAGGAGGAATCCCGGTCGTGAATGGAACCCCGTTACGCTGATATAAGTGAAAACTCTAGAAGATACTGAGAAGGGCTCATCAGCTATTTACTTCGTTTGCTTATGTGTTTTATTTCTTTGATTAAAAGCATAATTGGCATGTAAGAACATGTTACTTTGAATAAGTAATCCAATAAGTGTTCGTCTTGAAGAAATCCATTCGTTTCACTCTTAAAATGTTTTTCATAATTTTATAACGCCAGCTTTACCCAATTTTTCTCACTTTGGTGAATAATTGGAGGGAGGATGACGAAGTAAAACGCAAGTTCTCTTGATGTATGCTTTTGAATAAAAAACCTACTGATGATGTAAGGCATTCTTTTCAAACCTCCTAAACACCAAAGACATAAGGAAGTTAAATCCTTTTTAACCCTTTCCAACCTCATTTTAAGCCTGGGGCAGGAAATTTTCAGTCAGCTCGATTGAACACTTAAAACCTTTCAAAATAGTGAACATATTTCAAAATGGGTGGGTGCAAATATACTTTGACCCTTATTTCCTTTGTTTCACAAACCTTGAACTAAGCCCTGATATAACCTTCAAAGCCCTAATTGAAGTAAGGTTACTTCGAAAGCATACTCGATGAGATAACGTTTCCTGACTCCTATGAGCTACGCTCAATCTTTGTTGGCTTTATAAAAAATAAATCTATACCCTAACTAGTGGTTTCGACCACAAGTTACTGCGATATCTCTTTTCAAAACTTCAAGACAAACGTGTGTTGCATTAACAGTTTCGAAGTTAACATTTCTGACTTGCTAACATTGTTTGATGTCTTAAGAAAATTACACATCAGAATTAAGTTTGTTATATTGGATTTTGAAGACTGTGTTGACCTAGGGCAAGTTATTTCCAAGTGGTTATTCTGTGCAAGTTTGACTTCCTAAGGGGCTACTTTTTGGAGACTCATACCGTCAATCAGAGCCAGTTACGTCGAGATTCAGTGAATCTCTCTAAAGAGTTTGAAAACAATGGGATGCCATGTTTTCTGTAAAATCCTCTTAGAACAACTCCTTCTCATGACCATTTGACTTGGGGCATCTGAGAAACGAAGATTGTCTTATTCATTCACAACACCTGTTGTTCAAATGGTGACTATTACGCAGTTCATCAAGACAGAATCACCTTATTCTTACAACATTCTTCCTCATGTCCCCGATAAATTTTATTTGGTCATGACAATTCTTCGACGAAGCTTTTTGATGCAGAATTCTCAGTGATCTGTTTGACTTCGCCTCCTCAACGAAGTGGGTGTAATTGTTAATCCTCAGTGAATCTTCTTAAACTTCACCTTCCCAGTGAAGTGGATGTTACTGTACTCCCTAATGGACCTTCTACAAACGTCGATCTTCTCCAGCATGAGTCTCTCTAGTAAAGCGGATATTTATTTTATCCATGAAGTTTCTACAGTTATGAGTTGGATCCACCCCTAGCGGATCTTTATCCTCATCTTCAACAGGATAATCTTTCAGACTTATCAAGAGTTTACATCCCAAATAGATTGATCTCTATTTCCCAAAAGAGAAGATTTGGAGCCCTGAAGCAGGAGTGTGATCCCATATTTGGTTCCCCGTTTATCCCCAGTGGTACTTCTATCTTCGAAGATTGGTCGAGATGTTTATCCCGAGATGTTTATTTCATCTCCAGTCGCCTCTTTCTGTTTTTTTTGTCAGCCTAAGCATACGCATAGCATACAAGTAGACATCATGGCATGTGCATTTGTTTGCATTCTTTGGGTTCCTTTTATTATGTCGCCTTGACTGTAGTTATCCCTAGGTGTTTGGGTGTGTCTTTTCCCTCTGAATAGCGTTGTCAGCCCTAGGCAGAAAAGAGAGCAATATTTCTAATTCCCCATGAAGTTCGATCCTCGTGGAAGACGGTTATTTTAGTACATTCCCATTTGAGTTCATACCTCAATGTTCGAGTCTTGCTTGACCGTTTCTCTTCGGTTATTTCCCGAAGTGAACTTAGGTCCTTGGCAATCACATTATGGATATCTCTGACTTTTGAATATGGATAAAAAGTGCATTTATTTTTTCCTCAAGAAATAATTTATGAAGATAAGTGTTAAAGACGGACGTTTCTCCGACAACATTCTCAATAATTTACATCTGGACTGCAAGCACTCTCTTTATTTGAGCAACTCGTTTTGACCAAGATCTTATTCAAAACGACAAATGACAGTCCCCTCAAGACAGTTTGCCCATCCCCAGTGATTATCGACTTGGTAAAGAAAAAAGCTTACATATATTTCTCTTTATTTGAGAATTCGCACTTTTTTACAACTACGATAAGGATGCTCCTCAGGAATGTATTCCCCAGCGAATTCATCACACAAGTTTACTTCCATCAAGCGACATCTCCCCAGGGAAGTCGAAGACGTTTATCATATTAGTCTCTTTATTTAAGAAGACATACTTTACAATTCAACCGGCTCACATCTCTCCCGAAGATCCCCGGTGAAGCTTTACAACTACATCTACAATTAGATTTACAAATTACATCTACAACAACAGAATACATTACAGATTACATCAACAACAATTACATCTACAAGTTCTACAACGAACTGCATCTACATTGACAACAACAATTTACATTTACAGTCTACAATGACATCTACAATCTACAAAATTTACAACCCCCCTGTGAAGATGCTCTCACGAGTTTTCACCATTACGGGAAGAGACTGAGACCAGCTCGTGGCATCCAGACCATGACACTCGGGGAGGTTTATTACAAGAGACTAAGACCAGCTCGTGGCATCCAGACCATGACGCTCGGGGAGGTTTATTACAAGAGACTGAGACCAGCTCATGGCATCCAGACCATGACGCTCGGGGAGGTTTATTCAAACATATTTCATTTCCTAGCTAATCTCGGCAGTAGATTACCAGTAGACCTCGGCAGTAGGTATTTCAATTTCACTTCCTGGCTAATCTCGACAGTAGATTACCAGTAGACCTCGGCAGTAGGTATTTCAATTTCATTTCCTGGCTAATCTCGGCAGTAGATTACCAGTAGACCTCGGTAGTAGGTATTTCAATTTCTTTTCCTGGTTAATCTCGGCAGTAGATTCCCAGAAAACCTTGGCAGTAGATATCTCGTTTATTTCCTGGCTAATCTCTGCAGTAGATTTCCAGAAGACTTCGTCAGAAGTATATCTCCAGCAAACTTCAACACAGAATCTCGGCAGCAGATTCCTTAAAAGTTTTTTTACAGCACATACTTTGGCAAAAGTATTCTCGAAAAAGTTACAAGTCTCGGCAATAAACTTCTCCAACTGATATCTCGAAATCATTACATTTGACCCATACGGCCGGTTCTTCAAGTGGATTTTCTCGGAATTTCTTCACAACAAATTTATAGATACCTCGAGATTGTCAATCTTTCCCCGTGGAGTCTCGTGTCGTTGAGCCTGACCTTCCCGCGTGTCGCGTCTAGTTGTTCCCTTGTGACATCATTTCCTCACAGGACCCGTCTGTCTTGCATTTTCATATCATTGCATATCATTTGCATTCGGTGGCTTCTTATGGCCAAAAATTCGTGCAATGTTTATTATTAAGTCCCTCTTATCTCGTCGAGACGGAGATTCCAATCTCCACATCTCCAGATAGAAGTAACTTAAATAGGGCATCTGATGCACCCTAATTTTTGACCTTAAGATCCCACCTCCTTGCATTTTTTTTTCTCTTACATGTTATCTTTATACTTTTGTGTACATGCTTATTGCGGCCAACAAATTTGTGCAGATGCAGTGACTTCAGGTGGAGATAACATTCACCTCCTTAATTTAACACTTCAAGACGTGATTCAACAAATGGGGTTCAGGTCAAGAAGTCATGATTATTAAAGATAATAAAATGGTCCAAATGACTTCAGGCATTGATTTAAGCTCATGACAGGATTGGTTTCAAACTAGGCTCGTTAAGATGGAAAGAGCTTTCCATGTTCAAGTGCAAATATTATACCAATGACCAAGGTGATCAAGTTCATGGGATTTAAAGGTTTCGGGCATTAATATCAGTTACCAGGTTCAAACTCACGAGGGATGAATTTGTAAGTGTCTTTCGTAAAGGGCACGATACGAATGAAGTAATGAGTTGGGCAAAGTGTCTCTAGCTTTTGAGAGCATCACTACTCATGGTTGGATTATTTAACTAGGTGGAAGTCCCTCAATTTAAGTTCATGTTTCGCCGTGGTACATTTATGGGTGCGTAAGAAATGAAGAATAATTGAAGATGACGCTGGGAGAATTTACTACCCGAGACTCATTAAAAGTCAAGTTTGATACTTTTAATTTTTTCCAAGCTATTTGTGATCTGCTCAAAAGAAAGGAAATGGAGTTTCTTACGAATTAAAACCAACCATAAGAAGGCAACCGCTTCAACTATTATTTGTTTAGAGTTCTTCAAATACACACGTGATATTGTGCACGTTAACTAAAAATTATACTGGCACTGCACCAAATGAAAGCAAACATATACACTTAAGTTACAGATAAAGCTACTACATTAATACTAGTGTGTCTCTCGCACTTCACCAACAGCTCACAATCCTTGGAACATCTTAGCATGACTATTCCTCGGAAAGATTATAACTGCACCACCCGAAGAAGCCACTAAACTCCATGCCGTGATCCCGTCTTCACTATGCAAAAAGGGGAAAGTGACAACAACCTGTCACTGACAAATCAAAGATCAAATACGACATGGAAGAATCAAAATGCGTCCGACAACGTCGCAACTGCATAAGAGTCAAAACAAAAGGTTAATAGAAGTTTTTAACAGGAGTCGTTAGCAGAAGTTATTTTCATTAATCAAGTATCAGTTAAACAAGGCCTACAACGTGAAAAAACGGGGCCAGTAGTATTTCTTCATGACTGTTTTCTTAATCACAACAACACTTACGAGTGCTTTGGCAAGGAAATCCAAGTCTCTAAGTTTGTTCCGTTCTCGCAGCAGTAATGTGATGGTGATTGGACTTACCAAAGCATACACATGCCTTGAACTAAGCCTGTGGCAGGAGAAAGTCTGTCGGTTCCAACCTTTCGAACTAAGTCAAACAAGAACAAACATTATGCAAGGCGACTACAACAAATATGTACCTTTCAAATTCGCCATGAACAATGGCAGAAATAGGTGCTGGGGGGTCGACAAGATTCCTCTTTGACGATAATTCAAGGTGGTAAGTTGAAACCGTGTTGTCTTCGCGCACAGTCGAGGGAGCGTCATCATCCGATTTTGTTTCCACAATATGCCCAAGCAGCATCTAACTCTTGGATTTATAGCATCAACAACTTTCATTTTGACTTCAACCTCAACGTCAGTGGTAATGCCGCAGCCTATGCCCCATTGTCGGCATCTACAACCTACTTGAGATAAAACCATGAGAATCGCAGGAAACGTCTGTAATATTAATGAGTAATATTAAAAGAAGGTCATTGATCACCTTTGGGAGGACAAGCCAGGCAAGTTATACAGACCACCACAGCAATTCCCAAGTTCCTTTCCAAAACTGTAGCCAACAAAGCATTGGTGTATGAATTGGCCAACGAGATAACAATCATCACCTTAAGATTTCTTTCCGAAACAGCCACCGACCTGTCCCTGTAAAAAAGGAATTTTCATTAAATGTATTCAAGGAGTTGCATACATGATTTCACGAAAACAGAAACAATTTCGAAACTTGCCAAAACAATGTTCATACAAATTTGGTATTATTTTAATATTAATATCATGGATTGAAGACTATAAGAAGGGGATTCAAGATGAAAAGAACAGAGACAACCACTCTCAGAAACTCACAGCAAAACCCTAAAATTCCATAGATCCAAATCAAACTCGCGAATTTGTGAAGAGGAAAATAGGGAACTTATCTTTTTTACCACCATTTCCGCCGCGAATAGCCTTCATCACCGTCAACACCCTCGACCTTCGTCATTTGCAAACCTCGCCCCTTTCCGCAAACACCGCCGGAAAACCTCCATTCGCCACCATCACTGAAACCTGCAACAATCCATTTCAACCATGAGTTATCTTTGCTAACACTTAATTTTTTTCTTGTTTGATTTGTGCAGAAGAAAATAAACGAGGAGGAAGGAGAGGGAGAGGACTTATATCTTTCTTTAAGCTTTTCCGCGAATCACCATAACCCACCGTGAGATGTAGAAGAATGGTAAAAAAAAATTGAAGAGAAGAACAATGACGGAAATGTAAAGGGAAACGCGAAGAAGCGATCGCGGAGAGGAGAAGAAAGGGGGCTGCGGCGGAAGGAAGAAGATTGGAATCTCCAATCTAGGGTTTTTTTTTCTTTCTGTTTAATTTTGTGATGTAATCATGTATATAATCACCCACAGTAATATGGTGTACCCTCACGATCACACCGTCACACACACATGCACACGGTACACCCCTCGTTATGCGCTCACACCGTATCCTCCATCAACCCTCTTAATTCCCTTAATTTTCTTTTAAATCGTCAACCCCATTTAACCATGTAATTAAGTACTTTTTGATTTAACTAATGATTAATCAACAACTTTTATGAAAATAAACTAATAAATTTTGTTTAGTTAACCGTTAAATTAAGCTTTATCATAGTAATTAAGAAAAAAATTTAATTTAATAAAATCTATTTATCAACAATCTTTTTTGGTGGAAACTTTTTCTTAAATAATCTAACCTTTATAAATTAATCTACAATAACGGCTTTTTATTTAATCTAATAAACCTTTTTATAAATAATAGTATATCAATTTGTTTAACCTTTTATATTTAAATTAGTTAATATTAATAAAACCTTTTTAATAATAACTCAAGGGCTACTCGATAAGAACTTTTTTAAATTAATTAACTTGCACCTATTTAATAAAAAAAAAACTTTTTCTCTATTTAAATAAAACCCTTTCTTCAACCCTTTATCTAAAACCTTTTTACTTCTAATTAGCAATTAAATTAATTCATAACCAATTTATTTAATAAGTAACTTAGAAATATTTTCTATCCAACTTAATTAATCTTTTATTTCACTAATTATTCACACTTTTATCTAAAATTAATTAATTCAACATTTCCCTTGAAATCAATTCATTTATAATTTATTCATCTAATACAATCTCCCCATAAAATTAACCTCACTAAATCAATTCAACCACCTTCTTCAAATCAATCCCCTAAAATAAATCAACATTTAATCGTGCACGCTTGCGCCTCGCTTTGGTCCGTCCACATAGTCGCAATTCACACTTTCACACACTTAGCGCTTTCATGCGTGTGTATGGCTTTATTTTTTTCGCAATTTATTTTTTCGCAATTACATTCCGTCCAAAGGAAAAACCCACACATAAGTCAACACTTGTGTGTAGTACATCTCATTTGCATCATTCTCCCATTTGATCCTTGATCCCATTCAAGTCGATCTCTAGGATAGATCCTACCCCATAGGAAGGACCTTTCCCCTACAACATAGAAATAAACACAATACAAACATATTCAAACACAATAGAGAAAAGATGCCAAATCATCTTAAGCGAGATAGAATCTCCACCCCACAACAATACAATCAACATGTAGGGACTTTGCCTTAAGAGAGATAAAGGTGTACCTCGTTGATCCCTATCCGAGTACGTAAGTCTTTTTCTTAAGACGATGCAAAGACTATTTTCCTACAACTTGTGGCGGTTAAATCTCCCTTAAAATGAAGACACGTCTCTTCTCCTAAAATCAATCAATCAACTACCCTAAACCCGTAGGAACTTTGACCACAGTCAAAGAACTCCTCAAACCCTTTAGAGGAACTACAAATACTCTGATTCCACTCCCGTGAGGATATGTAGGCATAAGATGCGATATCTTATCGAGTATACTTAGAAATAAACCTTTAGGTTCTTTAAACCTTAAGCAGATAAACCATAGCAATAAATAAACACAAAACAAGAGGTTCCTGTAGAGTACTACAGAAACTTAGGATGCTAGTACCTTCCCTAAGTTTAACCAACCCCCGAACCTAAAACTCTCTAGCTTGCATTTGCATTGCATTGTGGGAATTTCGATCTTTATCCCTTCCTTTGGACAAATCAAAGTTCGATTGCAAAATGAATTAAAGATTCAAACTAATCAATAGTTTGGTATCCAAATTTCACCGCGACAGCTGGGGATAAATAAACTCTGTTAAACATTCCACTCTGCTGGGAATATAAGAGTAACACCTGTTGAAAAATCTTCCTTGTCGGGGATGTGATAGTAACCTCTACTTAAAACTCCACTCTAAAGGGAAATGAAAGTAACATCCGCTAGGAGATCATCCCAAAATCCTGACTCTGAAAGATGCCAATGATCATTGGACTTTGTTGGAGATATCAACCTGCTGTTGATTTACCTGTCGAGGGAATCAACACCAAACTCTGCCTGGGGAGAGAAGTCAAAGAATATCGACCCTGTTGGGGAATAACACTGAGTTTATCCTTCCGCTGAGAAAATTCCCTTCTTGCTCTGCTGAGGATTAGTGTATGTCGCTGCTGGTGAAAGTACTTCTGATCTGACAACAGGATTCTGTAGAAAGAGATGAAATCTCTGTTGTGGGAAAACAAAGATTCTTCTGCTGAACAAATGCCTGACTGCATATCAACACCATTCTATCTGATGTAGACGCCCTTGAACACTCACTAGGAGTACAAATCAAATATGGATGGGAAATATAATCTTCTGGACTCCTACTAGGGGAGGAATGATTCACCATATGCTACTGTTAGAACTTCACCGTTGGGGAGAAAATTTCTACTGGGGATAGGATCACACCATCCTACAAACAAAAAGAAATAATAGGATGCTCTAAATGCGAAATGGCTACCTCAGTTATCATTCATGACGCCTACCGTTCAAATAAATTCATCGTTTTCAGTATGCTCTGCAAAGCCTTATGTTTTCACCTGTGATGTTTATAAAAAATATCAGACGTTTTTGCAAATAAAACAGTAAAAAGTAAAAACAGGAATGAAAAGCTATTTGAGTGAAATGAATACATTATTGATTGAAATGCTTGTCAATAGGCAAGTTACAATTTGGATGAAATTCCTAAAAAGTGGTAATTGTGCAAAAGTGAAAAGAAATATACAAATGTCGACAATGTGGGTTCAGATAACCACCCTGTGTCGATTCAACTATGATCTGTAAGTCTTCAACACTCGCAAATGCTTCGTCTTGTAAAAAGACTGACTGAATTGATTCCTTTCCTTCGGGATAACCATGTATCAAGATGAACTCACATATTGAACGTAGATCACAGTCGTTTGCTTTCAAATCCCTAACTTTTTCCTGGATCGCCCTTTTGGGTTTTCAATCCAACGGAATACCCATTTTTGCCAAAGTTGCCCTTTCGGGTTTTCAACTTTGCAGGTTTAGTCTATTTCTTTCTTTTATCCCTAATTTTTGCCCAAACCTTTTCTTTTTATGGTTCACCAGGATGCCCCATTTTTTCCTGAACTTTTTTTTCTGTCCAACGGGTCTATTTTAAGCAAAGTATTTTTTGAATACGTCTACATTCACAAGGGACATAAAATCTTTGCCATCCATAGTAGATAGTAATAAGGCTCCACTAGAGAAAACCTTCCTTACTACATATGGACCTTTATAGTTTGGAATCCATTTGCCCCTGTTATTTGTCTAAGGAGGAAGGATCCTTTTCAAAACCAAATCACCTATCTGGAAGCACCGAGGACGCACTTTCTGATCAAAGACCTTCTTCATCCTGCTTTGGTACAATCGACCATGAGAAATGGCGACTGATATCTTCTTGTCGATAAGATTCAACTGATTCAACCTGGCTTGCACCCATTCAGCTTCATCAAGCTTCACATCAGTCAACAATCTCAAAGAAGGAATCTCAACTTCCAATGGTATGACTGCTTCCGTACCATACACTAGTGAGAAAGAAGTTGCCCCGGTTGATGTACACACTGAATTACGATAATCGCGTAGAGCAAAAGGCAACATCCTATGCCAATATTTGTAGGTTACAACCATATTCTGCACGATCTTTTTGATATTCTTATTTGCTGCCTCAACAACGTCATTCATCTTCAGACGGTATGAAGAAGAATTATGATGTTCAATCTTGAAATTCTGGCACAGTTCCTTCACCATCTTGTTGTTCAAATTTGAACCATTATCAGTAATTATTTGCTCTAGGATTCCATAACGACAAATGATGTCCTTCTTTATGAATCGGGCGACCACCTGCTTCGTGACATTAGCAAAGGAGGCTGCTTCTACCCACTTCGTAAAGTAATCAATAGCAACCAGGATAAAACAATGTCCATTAGAAGCAGTTGGCTCAATATTTCCAATCATATCAATGCCCCACATAACAAAGGGCCAAGGAGATGTCAACATGTTCAGAGGGGTCGGTGGCACATGCACCTTATCCGCATAAATCTGGAATTTATGGCATTTTCTAGCGTATTTGAAGCAATCAGATTCCATAGTCATCCAATAATACCCAACTCTCAATAATTTTATGACCATTAAATGTCCACCGGAAGGAGTACCAAAGGAACCCTCATGGACTTCTTCCATCAACAGGCTTGCTTCGTGTTTTTCAAGACAACACAACAAGACCATGTCGAAGTTTCTCCTATAAAACACATCATCCTTGTTCAAGTAAAAGTTATCGGGTAGCCTCCTCAGAGTCTTCTTATCCTTGCTAGATGCCTCAGATTGAAGGTGTGAAAAATACACAAGAAAGGGGGGTTTGAATTGGGTATTTGGTTACTTAAAACTTTTGACATCTTCTTCTGTGTTGTTTCTAGATGTAGCAATGCGGAAGCATAAATGATAAACTAAACAATTAAAGAACACAAGATATATCCTGGTTCACTTGAGCAACTCTCAAGTTAATCCAGTCCACCCTTCCAAGGTGATTTCGCCTTTCTCACTGCAAGGACTTAATCCACTATAACCAAACAGATTACAGTTGCACAAGCTAACTGCAAGTGACTAACAACTTGACAATGACACGTTCAGGGATCCCCAAGGATATAACGTTCATTGACACCTTAATAGAATCCGATCACTAAAGATCTCCTATTAGGATTTCCACAAATGACTACTGTCACTTGTCATCTCAAGTATACAGATCTTCACAAGATCACTTGAGGAACCACTAATTCTAAAATAGAATATTGTGTTGCCGGAGATTACATAAGTGCTTCTCAAATAAGCAGATTACTCCTAATTAAGTTCCTAGCAAGTAATGAGCAACAACTCCTTGCTTTCTAATATAAAAACTAAATCTAATAATAACTCTCTAGGAGATTATTAAAACATAGCTTTTATATTACTTAAGAGCTTTTCTTCATGGCAACAGTAGCACAACAGCGCAAGTAGCAAATACGAGCAACAACTCCAGCCACTTAGTAACCACTTCAGCTCACCAAGCAACATTTGAATAATCAAATGATTCTGCCTTTATAGTGCTTCCAAGAATGACGTTGTGAGGATAGAAAAGTCCTTTCTATTTCCAACGGTCATATTTCAACGGATAGATAAGCACATGTTGGATGACATCACTTTCTTGTCCTTTTCTTGCAACGGTAATATTTCATTTAACAGCTTGGACAAATTTGCTTCTGGCTTGGTTCTTCTGATGATGTTACAGATGAGTAGTTCATAAACTACTTTGGAATTGATAGCGCAGTAAACATCAGATTCTGACTTCAGAACTTTGTTCATCAGAGTTGATAGCAACAACTCATCTGATTGAACACGTCTTGTCAGGTGAAGCTTCATAATCTTTCTTCTTCAGAGTCTTTTGCACTTGGTCTTCAGAGCCTTCAGCCTTCAGAACTTCAAGTCATTAGAGTCTTCAGCACAAACTTCTTCAGATGATTATATCTTCAGAGTCTTGACCTTCAGAACATGTCTTCAGAGTCTTGACACACTTGGTCTTCAAAGCCTTCAGCCTTCAGAACTTCAAGTTATCAGATTCTTCAGCACTTCAGTTCTTCAGAGGGCTCACTCTTCAGAGACGCTCGTTAGCTTCCAGATCAGATGCACAACTTAGATCAGAATCCACAGATACATTGCAACTGCAATATCCAACATCCTTGATTCTTTACTGAACATGATCAGATGCAGAAACAAACTTGCTTCTTTACTGAGCTTCATTTGCTTTTAGATCAGATGCACTACTTCAGATCATAAACCACAAGAGCATTGCAACTGCAATATACAGCATCCTTGGTTCTTTACTGATGGTGATCAGACACATAAGCAAACTAGCTTCTCCCAGGCGCTTCATGATGTCACACATAGTAATTCCATATATTACTAGTTGTACACGTTGCTTTTGATTGTTTGATCTAATATATTTAATTTAATATGATCTGCACATAACAAACATTAAACCATAAAATGGTTCTTTCACAAATACTCAATTGTTATCATCAAAACATAGAGATAATCCTGTAGAGACAAATCTTGCTCTTACACAGATGGGTACTCCTGAGTCTTGAGAAAGTGCTTGATATCAAAATACCAAGGCTTTCAGTCTGATGCCTTTTCAACAACAATAATGAAAACAGGTCTGTCAAGACGCATAATGGTGATGACGGGAGCTTCATTCCAGAAATTCACTTTGTACATTGACGCCAACATGGCCAATGCGTCCGCCATCTAATTCTTAGCCCTAGGCACATGATGGAACTCAACTCTGTCAAAGAAGGGTAGCAGTCTTCTAGCATAATTCTTGTATAGCACCAAGTTGACCTGATGAGTTTCCCATTCTCCTTTAATCTGATTAACGACTAGCGCTGAATCGACATATACATCTAGATTCTTGATCCTCAGATCAATGACCTCTTCCAAACCCATAATGCACACTTCATATTCTGCTTCATTATTGGTGAAAGAGAACGTTAATCAGGCAGTGAATGGTATATGAGAATCGTGAGGAGTTGTAATGATTTCTCTGATTTCGTTGCCATATGAGTTAACAACATCGTCAAAAACCAACTTCCACTGAGATCCAATCTCAGGACCCTCGTCAGGCAAAGGCTCATGACAGTCCTTCATCTTCAGAAACATAACGTCTTCATCTGAAAATTCAAACTTCATCGATTGATAATCCTCAATTGGCCATTCAGCAAGATATTCTGATAGAACACTTCCCTTAATGGCTTTTTGGAAATACTGGATATCATACTCTGTTAAAACCATTTACCATCTGGAAATCCTTCCCGGGAGTGCTTGCTTTTCAAACATGTACTTGATCAGATCCATCTTCGATATCAATAGGGTTGTGTCGTTTAACATATATTATCTTAAACGCTTAGTCACCCAAGTGAGTGCATAACACATTTTTTCCAGCATCGAGTACCTCGACTCGCAATCAGTGAATTTCTCACTCTGGTAGTAGATAGCGTGCTCTTTTCTACCTGTCTCGCCTTGTTGACCGAGCACACATCCCATTGAATTACCAAGAACCATAAGATACATGATCAGAGGTCTCCCTACTACTAGAGGCATGAGTATTAGAGGTTCCTGCAAATACTCTTTTATTTTTTCAAACGCCTTCTGGAAATTTTTGTTCCACTTGACCGCTTGATCTTTTCTTAACAGTTTGAATATTGGTTCGCAGGTGACTGTAAGGTGAGAGATGAACCTTGCAATGTAGTTCAACCTCCCTAGGAAACCACAAACCTCTTTTTCCGTTCTTGGCTCAGGCATTTCTTGTATAGCTTTTATTTTGGCATGATCTACCTCAATACCCCTTTCACTGATAATGAACCCCAGTAGCTTTCAAGATCTCACCCCGAAGGTGCACTTATTAGGATTCAACCTCAGCTTGAATTTCCTCAATCTTTCAAATAACTTCAGAAGATTGACCAGATTCAGAATAAAAAACCAAGATTCAGAAAAATTGAAAAAAGGAGGAAGGAAGAAACCATGACTTTCTTCTTGTTTTCGTTTCCACATCCTCACTTCCTCCATCTCCCTTCCCTTGCCAGAAAATAATAACTGACCACCATCTTTAACCCCCGATCTCCATTCTTCTCCGAACCATTCTCCTTCCTCACTTTTCTTCCCTCCACCCTTGTCTTTCTTCCACCATTAAGACAACTTCAAACCTTATCTCTTGGAATCACCACCACTGGTGCATCATGCTTCTCCCCTTCTTTCCTTCCACTAACCGCTGTTTTTCCAACCTAACTTTCCCCTTTTCCTCTTAAATCACCATCCCAACACCGTGCTACAACCTCCTTTGACCTCCATCATCACAAATCATTACTCAACGATTGAATACAACACGAAACCACCAGCCTGCGAAAATTGAAAAATCAAGTCTCAGTTCTCTCTTTGAAAACAGAAACCCATCTTCACCATCATAGCATCTCATTTTGAATTTGTTCAAAATTTCACAATAGTGTAACAACACAGTTTCTTTCGATCTTGATTCATCAAGTCTGTTTCAACGATTTCGAACTCACGAAGTTGATGCTTTGTTATGTGTGGAATGTTGTGTATGGTTGTTTCATATACATGATGAGTTTTATTCAAGGTTCAAATCCGATACGGTTCTTGTCGCAACAACTTCAACAACATTTTCGATTCACCTCTGATCCAGTCTCGTACCAACTCAGCAGCTGTTCTCAATATCTTCACCACAGTGAATCGTCACGAACCATGTGTAGCAGCGTTTCTCGACTGAGTACACTAAGGTCGAACTTTCGTTAAGGTCAAGTAGTATTTAAATTTGAGTAGCATTTCATTAATTTTGTTTGACCCGTTGATTACATTCAATTAAGATTAGTCATCTTCATTATGTTGTTATGGTTAGGATGTATTGAGATGTATTGATTCAAATTTCGCAGTTACTTTCTTTTTTTTTCTTTTCAAATCTGATGAATGCTTTTGGTGTGTACGTTGCGTGTGTCTTTCTAGTTTGCCTTGTTTGTTATTTTTATCAATGTGTATATTTTGGTTATCAATTAAGACCTGATTCCATATGCTTGTGCTGAGCTTAGATGCCATGCTTTGAAAAATTCATCGTTATTTAATTTACATGTTTGGTTGCATATGTTGTTCTGACTTGATGTTAATATTTCCTCGCATTGATCGAGTTGTTGTGCCACACTATTATTTTGATTCAACTATATTTCGAAGTGTTTGTTTTCGATTTCACAAACTGCTGATTTTGTTTATCTGTAATTATGTTCCCAAGCTGTGCGGTTTTACGAATGTCGCAATGAAAGTTCTGTTGGTGCAAAGGTGAATAAATGATGAACAGAGGAAATATTCTATTAAAGAAAATGACGGCTACACAACTCACTAAAAACATTACAATGATTGCAACCCTATTTATAAGCTAAAACTAGGGTTACTAGAATAAGATAAAATACTAAAATACCCTCTAACAAACTCTTAGGGGCTAATTAATAGTACAACTAAATATGAATTACTTCTAATACCATCCCTTAATTCATATTCCATCAAAACTTGTAACACCTATTCCATCCCTTAGTATGAGAAATTGATCAGTCTTGATAGCTTTCGTCAGAGCATCTGCCAACTGTTTTTGAGTGCTGCAGTGTACAACTTCTAACATTCCACTCTGAACTTGATGTCTCAGAAAATGATACTTGGTCTCAATATGCTTGATTCTCCCATGCAACACTGGGTTTCTGGAAAGATTGATTGCAGACTTGTTGTCAATCATCAGCTTCAGAGGTTTGTTTATTTTAATCTTCAGATCCTATAACAGATTCAGAATCCACATAGCTTGGCATGCAGTAACAGCACCTGCAATATATTCAGCTTCGCAGGTTGATAACGCCACAACAGGTTGCTTCTTGGAACACCAAGAAATGGTACCTCCCAAAAATTTGAACAAGTATCCAGAAGTACTTCTTCTGTCAACTCTCTCTCCACACCAACCAGAATCTGAATAACTCAGAAGTTCTAATTCATACTTGAGCTGATGCAAAAGGATACCTTTCTCAGAATATCTGAACTCCATCCTTAGAAAGTATGTCATTTTTCCTAGATTAGTCATTTCGAATTCATTCATCAGAACTTTCTTGAACTTGGCTATCTCCTATTCAGAACTTCCAGTCAGTAGTATGTCATCAACATATAAACACACCAGAGTCATATTGCCTTCAGAAGTATGATGAACATAAACACCATACTCCATCTCACATTTCTGAAAGCCTTGCTTCTTGAAAAATGAATCAATCTTCTGATTCCAAGCTCTGGGCGCTTGTTTCAATCCATATAGAGCTTTGTATAATATGTACACCATCCCTTCCTGATTCTTTTTCACAAATCCAGGAGGTTGTGACACGTAAACTTCTTCTTCTAATGGACCATTCAGAAATGCAGATTTTACATCTAAATGCATCAGAGGCCAATTCTTGTTAGCAGCTATTGTAATCACCATTCTGATTGTTTCATGTCTTGCTACAGGTGCAAACACTTCAGAATAATCCAGCCCAGGTTTTTGTAGAAATCCTCTGGCTACCAACCTTGCTTTATGTTTGCCAATTGAACCATCTGGCTTTAACTTCTTCTTAAAAACCCATCTGAAGCTGATGGCTTTCTTGTCTTTTGGAAGTTCTGTCAGCTTCCAAGTCTTATTTCTCTCTATAGCATCAAGTTCTTCTTTCATGGCCTTCAGCCAGAGCTTCTGCTTAAGAGCTTCTTCTGTACTTATGGGTTCAGAGTCTACTATCATGGAACACTGAATAACTTCTCCTTCAGAGTCTACTTCAGTGTCTCGCAGCATATCAAATTCTGCATATCTTCTGGGGACGTTTATTATTCTTTGTGGTCTCTAAACTTGTTCAGATTTTTGAGCTTCAGAGTTTCTAGCTTCAGATGATTGACTTCCTCCAGAGCTTTGACCATCTTCAGAGTCTGGCATATTTCCAGAGTCTGAATTGCCACCAGAATCTGGATTACCATCAGAGTCTGGATCATTAGAGTCACCTTCATCTTTCGAGTCTTCTCCAGAGTCTGAATCACTATCAGAGTCAGAGTCAACGTCATAGTTTACTAACTTCAGAGATTCTTAACTCTGACCTTTCTTCAGAAGATCTAACATCAGAATCAGATTGAGACTTATCCTAATTCCAAACTTCCGATTCCTTCACATCTCTGCTGAATTCAATTTTATTGGTTTTTGGACAATAGAGCTTGTATGCACCTGTATTGTGGTACCCTATCAGAATCATCACTTTGCTTCTATCATCCAGCTTCTGTCTTCTGGCTTCTGGAACATGTTTATAGCAAACAGAACCAAACACCTTCCGATGACTAACACTTTGCTTATCTCCAGTCCACTTCTGTATTGAAACTATTTCCTTCAACTTCTTCATAGGACATCGGTTGAGTACATATGTTGTAGTGGCAACAGCTTCTCCCCATAGCTTCTGAGGAAGCTTCTTCTCCTTTAGCATGCTTCTCACCATATCAAGCAAAATGCAGTTTCTTCTTTCAGCAAGACCATTGTGTTGAGGCGTATAAGGAGCAGTAACCTCATGCTCAATTCCATTCTCCTCACAGAACTTCTGGAACTCTTTGGAGTTATACTCACCTCCACCGCCAGTTCTAAGAATCTTCAACTTCTGACCACTCTGATTCTCAGCCTTCATTCTGAACTTCTTGAATTTATCAAACACCTCATGTTTAAACTTAATAAGGGATACCCATGTCATTCTTGTGAATTCATCAACAAACAACACAAAGTATTTATTCCCTCCAATCGATGTTACTGGAAATGGACCACACACATCAGAATGTACAACTCCCAAGGCATGTTTTGCTCTTGGAGCAGCTTCTGACGCAAATGGCAATCGTGGTTGTTTTCCTTCCATGCAAACTTTGCATGACTTTTTAGGCTTCTTAATTGCAGAAATTCCATGTACCAACTTCTTTGAATTCAGATGTTTTAAGCTTCTAAAATTCAAATGACCGAATCTTCTGTGCCACAGCTCACTCTCCTTCTCAGCACTTGTTGCACTAAGACATTATGAGTCTGCAGTTCTGACATTCACCTTGAATGTCCTATTTCTTCCCTGTTCTGACTCCATAATCAACTTCTGATTGCAGTCATACAGCTTCAGAAGATTGTCCTTCATGGTAACTGAAAAACCTTTCTCAATTAATTGTCCCACACTCATCAGATTGCTTCTGATGCCAGGTACATACCACACGTTCTGAATCAATGCTGTTTTCCCATTGTTCAGAATCACTCTGACATTTCCCATACCTTCTGCGTTAAGATATTTGTCATCAGAACATCTGATCTTTGTTCTCTTTTCAGAGTCAAAGTCAACCAGCCATTTCTTGTTTCCAGTAAGATGATTTGAACAACCATTGTCCATATACCACCAGTCTATCAGATCCATATCATCAGATTCAGAGCCCATCAATAGCACAGATTCGTCATCAAAACTTCTGACTATATTTGCTTCTTCTGATTTTCTCTCCTTGTTTGACCAACAACCTCTAGCTAAGTGACCAAACTTCTTACAACAGTAACATTGGATTTTCTTCTTGTCATACTTCTCTTTTCCCTTCCGAGCATTCTTTTGTCTATCTGAGGTTGAGCTTTCTGACTTATGACCACCATCCGATCTTCTCCTGGCTTCTAAATGCTTCTAATACCTCCTATCAGAAGTTACTTTCAGAGCCTGCTGCTCTACTTCCTTTTCAGAAGTTCTCTCAGTCAAACACAACTCTTGCGCTTCTAGACTGCTCTGCAGCTCTTCAATTCTCATGGTGCTCAGATATTTGGAATGTTCTATTGCTACCACAATGTAATCAAATTGAGAGGTAAGGGATCTCAATACTTTTTCCATGATTGCTTCTTCAGAAAGAGTTTCTCCACACACCTTCATCTCATTAGTGATCAGAATCATTCTGGAGATGTATTCAAAGACTTTCTCATTATTCTTCATGTTGAGATTCTCATATTGCTTTCTCAAGGACTGAAGCTTCACCTTCTTCATTGATGCGTCACCACCATAACATCTCACCAGTGTGTCCCATGCAGCCTTTGTTGTCGTTGCATCTGCAATCTTCTCAAACACATTTACATCCACACATTGATGAATGAAGAACAATGCTTTCTGATCCTTCTTCCTTACTTCCTTCTGCACGTTTTTCTGTTCATCCGTCGCATCTACTGCTACCGGAACATAACCATCAGTGACAAGATCTAGAACATCTTGAGCACCAAACAGTACACGCATTTGGATCATCCAACGATTCTAGTTTTTACCGTCAAATACTGGAAGTTTGGTGTTCATGTTGCCGTTTCCGTTCATCTTCTACCTTGCACAGTACACTCAGATTTCTCACACATTGTTTCCCAACCCACAGAATTAAAATTCTGATCAGATTTTGTTCAAGATTCGACACGAATCTAAGAAACAAAATCAAACACACAAGGTCTCACGTTCACTCGTGTTTCCCGTGTTTCCCAATGAATCCGAACCGGAGCTCTAGATACCAATTGTTGGTGCAAAGGTGAATAAATGATGAACAGAGGAAATATTCTATTAAAGAGAATGACGGCTACACAACTCACTAAAAACATTACAATGATTGCAACCCTATTTATAAGCTAAAACTAGGGTTACTAGAATAAGATAAAATACTAAAATACCCTATAACAAACTTAGGGACTAATTAATAGTACAACTAAATATGAATTACTTCTAATAAATTCATTATTTGAATAGTTCTGAAATATTGTGGATGCTACTAACTTTCGACGTTTGAATTTTATGAGGGGTATGTATGGTAATGTTAATTTAGTTTGTTTATTGACCGGTATGTTTTGTTTTGCGTTGCAATAGTGTAGCTGTGTGTTTAGAGACTGTTTTAAGGTGAAAACGTGAAGCTAGTAATATACTAGTTGCAAGTAAATGCATTGGTCTTTTCCATGACAACACGTTCCCCTACCTAATTAATTAGTTGACCGTAGCAGCTTTTAGCTTTTCATTATCTTGTGGCTGCTATCACCTTATCTGTTGGTATGTGATTAGGGTTAGAAGGCCTTAAGTCTTCTGGGTCACCATAATGTGGGCCCTGGCCCGCGTGGATTTGTGGCCCTTTTGGGCTTTGTTGATCACTGATAGTGATTCGTTTTGGGTTTATAGCTATGTTAGAAAAGTGGTGGATTGATTAATGTTAGAACAAGAAGAAAGCATGATTTTTCTTAATCAAGTATTTGCTCCATAATTAATTAATTTATTATTTCTAAATTATGAAATTACTATTTAACTATTTTTATGTGTTCATTATTATTAGAATAATTGATGATTAATCTAGTGTTAGTTACATATTTAAAATAGATAATTTCGTTTTTGCTTTAACATTAAGTTTTAAATATCCTAATTCAATTTATCTTTCAACACCTAATTGATTTTTATTTAATGAAATATTAATTAATTATTTTTTAATATAAGATAACTAATATATTTTTCTAATTATATAATGAAAGTGGTGGATTTTTGGAGTCTAGCACTTTTTGGATCGTTAAACGATCGCTCTCGAGGCGCACGCTTTGGGTTGTGATTGTTTCGATCTTTCATTTTTAAAATACGCAATTCATTTAAAATACCTAACACGTATAGTCAAAATACCCTAACCAAATTCAAATATTTTTCTTAATTAAATTAGAAAAGAACTGAGTTCTTTGGATCTCGCACTCCTTGGATTCTTGAGTGACCGCTCTTAAGGCGCACACCTGAGTCGTGGGTTGCTTGACCTTTCGTTTCTAAAACACTTGCCCTAATTATTTGGACAAAGGTGTTCATTGTCCAACAAACATGATTTTATAATTAATTAAATGAAAAAGGTTTCGTTGGGATCTAGTATTCCAATAATGTCCTGATTAATTAGTTGTAAGACTGATGTCTCGTTTATCGAATAATCGTCATCCTCTCTTAAAATACTTGACCAATCAAACCTCATTTTCTCGCTCCCGTGCGATCAAAACCCTAAAACCTATTCAAATTAAACTCTTTCTTCTCAATCAAATCTCTAATACACTTTAATCTATTCAAACAACTTTTCGCAAAAAATATTGTTTAGTCCCTTCTTCTGCGCATATAAACTCGTGCTTTAGCCTCCCATAGCGAGCATACAAGCCAACGTTTAGCAGTTAAAATACGACCTAAATACTCGTTCATAAAATACATAAACCAATCAACCGCGGTCGTCCGAACTACGATTGCTCTAACTTCCTCATTGCATAGTGAGGGTACGTAGGCATAGGATTGCGAGATCCTAGCAAACTATATTTTTTTCTTTTATCCTCAAACCTTTTCCCGTAGTTCACAAACTAAGACACTATGAATTTCCCGTTGCACGAGGGAATATGTAGGCACAAGGGTCCCAATCCTTGCCGAACACCCTAATAAAAACCATTCATTTTCTCCTTAGAAACTACATCTTTTACTCATTATTCCCTTAGAAGAAAACAAACAAACCTAACTAACTCTTTTCTCGAATCTAATAAAGAGGTTTTCGTTGAGTACAGTGGACGTAGAAGGTGCTAATACCTTCTCTCTTGTGTAATCGACTCCCGAACCTAGAATTTGGTTGCGATGACTATTTTCTTATCCTCTAAAGGTTTTATCGATATTTTCCTATTCCTTCCTTAGAATGAATAAAGTTCGATGGCGACTCTGTTTGAACATTTTTCCGTGTCCATTGCGAGGATTGTATTTTTCAAGGTACGACAACCACATGAATGGTTACATTTCTTTGTTCCTCCCATTGACGGGGCGTTTAAGGATATGTTATTCCATAACTACTATAGTTATCCTAGGTTGCTCGGTATAGTGAGGAAGTGTCCCACCGGAGACGGTGGGTCTGATTGACACCCCTGACAGATTATTTTCACCTCTTCGACCTCACTCTCTCTTATGGTCGTTCTACTTATGGATATTATGTGATTGTTTCAAAATGTCTTCAGAAAGTTGCTTAGGAAACTGTTAATATCATGTTCGGTGGGAAAACCTCTAGATATAGCGTGTTCAAAGTTCATCATCAAGTGGGAAGTAAAGTGAAAATGTTGGAGGATATTTTCCAAATACGGCACCAAATTATTTGTAGAGACCTTTTCCTTCAAGTTTTCTTTAAGGCGATGATATTGTTGACGAACTCTAGTATGACAATCCTTTGTAATAGGCTCGATAGTGAGTAGTGTACTTACAACCGTTCCAACAATCATGTCAGTATGACAATCCTTTGTAATAGGCTCGATAGTGAATATTATACTTACAACCGTTCCAACAATCATATTAGTATGACAATCCTTTATAATAGGGTCAATAGTGAATAGTGTACTTACAACCATTCCAACAATCATGTCAGTGACGGTTGAAAGTATAGATTTTATAGTTTTAAAGTGGTGTGCAGCTGAGTATGGATTATTCTCTCGCCTATATATCCGATTTCTAAAATTTAGTTGCCTCAAGAATTTCTTTTAGAGATTAATATTTTAAAAGACATATGTTAGAGGATTATGTAAGTTCTTGCCATTTCACAGTCTACACGAGTTGGTGAGTCATGAATCATGATCTTGTATCTCTCTAAGACGTGTCGATCTCCTGTCTTATTTCTTGGGACTTGGGTGATGTGATTTCCTACCGATTAGACCTTGACATTAAAACATCTTATTTATTACAAATCTTAAATACATTATTCTGGCATTTAGAATGTTACATAAAATAGATTTTTTTATTGAACTTTTAATATTTAATTCCTACCTTTATCGATGTTGGCCTAAGAGACTATATAAGCTAGTACCTTTTTACAGTTATATAGAAATGATCAAAGCCACCCACTAGATGGCTTGTATCTAAGAATTATCTTTAATATTATGCCTACTTTGTTCAAACAATTGAAACTAAAGGCTTGTTTCCTCCATAATTAAACAATAGTTTCCATCAATTAGGAAAGATATAAAAAGTTAATGATAAGGTAACCACAATCAAACAAACCGACGTCAGAAAAGCTAGTTCATGAATAGCTAAAATATCTGTTGCTTGTGTGAGTAAAACACAAACACCTTTACAACTTAACAGTAGTAGGTGATGCAAATCTAATTACTTAATCACATAATTATAATTACTATTGTACGCAGATGATATCCTATTTATATTAAGAAAAATTCAAAGGAAACCGTTCATAACTTTGTAACCGATTGATTACAGATTATATAAAAGTTCAAATTCAGATGCTTAATTACAAATTATCAACAAGTTCAGAGATATTACAACTTTTTTAAGACTTATAGAGTAAATATACTAGTTAGCTCTAAATTACATCAAACATAATCTTCTCCACCTTTGTCATTAATCTTCACACCATTCCCCTTTCCATTCCCACAAACAAAGTCCAAGTTATAAAGCACAGGAATCATAGCAACAGAACACAAGAAAACCAACACAGGTCCAAAGATCCAAAGCAAAAGAGGAAAAGCCGAGTAGAAAAGCCTATTACCAACCGTGCTCAAAACAATTCCTTTATCCAAAAGCTCAGTCAAATATTCAGGTGTAACAACAAAATACGACATGACATTTTGTGGTGTGCAAATGAGGATGCTCACCTGGTTGAAAAACCTAATGGACAAAGTGTGACAGAAAAATGAGAACAAGAATATTGTTAAAAGTGTCACGTATTTAAGTGCTACCATAAATTCGCTATGAGCTCCATATATGGCATCGTTCAGAGGCTTCTTCACGCTGTATGTGCTGCTTATTACTGCTGCTAAACCAGCCGAGAGAAGAATGGAGGTTGTAGCCATAAGTGTTGATCCCATTATTAGATTTCGAAGTGTTTGAACTGCTAGGATGTTCTTCTTTTCAATATCCTAAATGAACAAAGATAGGGTTTAAAATTTGTCACAGTTTAACCATGGTTAAATATAATCTTATAAAATATTCATAACGACGTGTTTAATGAAATATTAATTGCAGTCTAATACATATCGAAAAAACTTAAAACCACTTTTTCTTTTTTTATGCTAACATGATATTAAAATATCCTTATGCTCTACCCTCAAACACACGTTCATATATATATGCCCTAATTATTTCATTAAAATTAATTTTTGTAAAAAGTGCTCCTCCACTAAGTTAGCATAAAGATAAACCATTATGGATTATGACCTGAAACATGAATGACAGATTTCTTTTAGCTAAGATTGCAATTTATAAATCAAAACTTAGGACCACGAAAACAAAGTGAAGACGTAACCATTGTTTTTAATGGATCTACTAAACCACTTTTATAAAAAAGAAAAATTAGTGAAGTGATGGGGCCATGTTTAGCAAATGACCATGCATTTTCATAAAAGAATTCCAAAACCTACACCAACCAATTGCATGAAGATTCTCTCAAATATTCATTGTTGTATGTATGTAATTTCAAGATTCCAAACTTATAAACATCGATCATACCAAAAGCAAGGGCCCTAAAATCCATTTAGCTAAAGCAATATCTTCCATGTTTATTGTTAGTTTAACTTTATATTTTCAATTCTGTTGATTCTCAAGTCATGTTAAGCATGTGCAAAATGTATTCATAGTGTTTTTGATACTTTGATTTGGTGGCATTCTCATGGTCATAGGAGAGATGGACACATAGATGTACTCCTAGTCTACTTCTGACTAAAGATATTCTTTTAAGAAAAAAAAACAAAGAGGGTTAAAATATTTTTAGAAATATATTAAACTTAAATATCAGACCATATATCATAAATAAATAAATCATTTTAGCCTATTACCTATTACATCGTTCTACTTAAATAAATATAAGTAATATTTATTATTATTATTATTATTATTATTATTATTATTATTATTATTATTATTATTATTATTATTATTATTATTATTATTTATTCAATTATTTAAATATTACTATAATATTTTAGATTTGTATTTTTAAATTAAATTATAACTTTATTATATTTTCAATAATTTAAATTGATTAATTTAATTATTTATTAATTTTTAACATAACATGTATTATGAGCTGATCAAATACTTAATAAGAAGACTCATTTGATGTTTTAAAAAAAGACCAATGACTACTTAATATATATATATATATATATATATATATATATATATATATATATATATATATATATATATATATATATATATATATATATATATATATATATATATATATATATATATATATATATATATATATATATATATATATATATATATATATATATATATATATATATATATATATATATATATATATATATATATATATATATATATATATATATATATATATATATATATATATATATATATATATATATATATTTCATGTTTTTTAACTGGAAAAAAATACACCAACAGTTTTAATTATAAGAATATAAGACAACTAAACTGTTTGAACCAAGATTGCATTCAGCCTATATTAAAATATTAGGTTAAATAGTTAATATGCAATTTAATCTCATTGATTTAGTGACTCACCACTCACCAGTCTATTTAAATATGTTAGATTAATCATTTAAATACAATTATACGCCTTTAGTACTTATAAAAGACTCAAATTTTGAATCTTAAAACCATATCAAACTTGAGGTTAGTGAATGTAATTCGGCCTAATTATTTAAGTAATGGACCGTGTGTGTTAAATGTATAACTCACGGCAAAATATTCGTCGACTAATAAATGTGTATTTTTTTTGAAATACTTCTACTTTAGAATTGAAAAACAATTGATTAGGAATAAAGCGAATATTTTCTTACAAAATATTTTAATCACAAGCCTCGAGAAATAGTTATTTGAGTATAAGTAAATTATATTCATAAGTAACTCAATATTCCAGTAATTATTAAACAAGAAAAACAATCGCTTGAGTTTAATAATGGATTAAAATCAATATTAAGATAAGAAAATATTTCAATTACAAATATTGATCGGAATACTGCTTCAAATAAATTAAAATTTAAAAAAAAAAAAAACTAGAATGATACAGAGAAGATTAACATGCATAATCTCTAATAATCTATACAAATTAAATACTCCAAATAGTGAAAAATATATCATATCAAGTTCTAGAATTATAATTATCAAGAATATATTATTTTGTTAATGTAATATTGAGGATAATATATGAAAAAAGTGTTTGTGTCTGTGTATATATATGTATACCTTGAGCATGGCAGGGACCCAAGATCGTCTTCCATGAGTATTGATTCCAATGATGGTGGAAGAAGGTTGAGTTCGAACCTTATGCCATAACCAAACATGATAACCTATTATTACCATAAACCCTAATGGTACAAGCAACATATCCAAATAATATTTTCTCCATTCCATCTTCTCAACACAAATCACAAGTTTAAAGGGAAATATATCTTGTGTATGCAAAAGTTTCACAAAGAATACAATGTTTTAGTTTTGGACTAAGATGATGCGTTTATAAAGGAAAACCACGTGAGTGGGGGAAAATTTTGTATCATAGGCATGATCTAGAAATGAAATCTTTATATGACAATATGTGTGCCACATATTTATTATTCATTTTTTATCTACATGTAATTTAAATATTTGAATGCTTAGGTATTAGTATAATAATGTATGTGAGTGGAATTGTGAAATGGAAAAACATGCTGGCATATGCATAATGACTGTGGTTACGCACTAATGGAGATCTCAACTTGTTGATATTTGTTTAGTGTCACAATTTTTCTTTTACCGGCAAAATAAAAGATATATTAATCTAAAAATTATAGAATTTTTTTTTATCACCAACGTTATATTCAAAAAGAGATTGAGGGTCCCTAATCCAACAAAGTTACAAACAACATTCAGCATCATAGTTGATACCACAAAAGACTAAATAATAGCTTAAACTACCAACCCTTACAAGAAATTAAGTCTTTTTCATCATTCATAATAATGACACTTAACCGTATTCTTAAGAGATAAATCTAACCTCCTCCATGAGAAAAATACGACTCTTTGAAAAAAATTTCTTGGAACTACCACAAAATCATCAAAAATCACCTGATTCCTAGTCCACCAAAGACACCAACAATATTGAAAGTTTACCAAAGCAAAAGAGGAAAAGCCGAGTAGAAAGTTTACCATTAGTCGATGCTAGCAAATGTTCAACAATATTGAAAATGGGTAGAGAAACAATGTCCAACCAAGACTCAATCTCTTGTCAAACTAATCTAGATTTAGGACATGTTAAAATTACATGATCAATATCTTCTTCAGCATGAAAACAAAACATGCATACCTTTTCGTGCGGATTTGAAATCACCCCTCTATTTACTAGGATTGACCGCATTGGTAAACAATTTAGCAATAATCTCCATCCAAAGATTTTAACCTTTAATGGAATCCTATATTTCCATAACACGTCCAAAGTCATCTTTGATTTTGAATCCAGCACTAAAAATTATGCAGCCCGTGATAGTTGATCACGCTAAACGACTTGAATAAACCTCAAGGCCAGCAAACAGAACCCTTCACACCATGGATAGGCTTTTGTTCTTCCAATAACAACTTTAATTCGCTCCAGCCCTCATCCAAAACTCCTTCTTGTTTGGTATATTGTTCATCTAATTCCCAACAACATTTTCTCCCACCCACTTGCCGCAATTATTAACCACAACAAACTTGCAAATCGACGCCTCATACAAGTCTAGAAATAAACTCTTCAAAGGAGATGCACCTAACCATTTTGAATGCCAAAGAGAGGTGTGTTAAGTGCAAATTTTGACTTACATCTTTCTTTGTATTTTTTAACTCATTTCTCATGTTTTAATGAAATTAATTCTTGTTCTTGTATGATTCTTCAACATATTGCAAATACCTTTGGATTCTTTGATGTGTGTGTTATTGTGCATGATTTAGGCATAATTAATGATTAAGACACAAATAATTGGGCAAGAAAGTCAAAGAAATGAAGAAGGATCAACATGTTCGCTGTGTGAACAACAATGATGTGAAGGAGAATGCTCGTTGTGCGAGGTCTTGGCGAAGACCCAGAGAACCAACCCAGATAAGAGGCAGTAGGAAAAGGATCCAATGTTTGCTGGGCGAAGCTGTAGGGAAGTAGTTTGTTGTGCAAAGAAGTGCTCGCACGACGAACTCAGATATTTTCCAAGAGAGGTTTAACTGTTCTTGAGGCACTTAAAGTGCCCAAAAGAGGTCTTCGTTGGGTGAAGAAGGTGTTCGCTAGGCGAACAAGACAAATTTTTAGTTTACTATATATGTATTTTTTCTCACTTTTTAAAAAAATAACTTTTGTAGAACTTTTATAACACATATTAGAATTTTATATCTCTTCATTCCAAGTATATTCTAGAGAGAGAAACACAAACCCTAAGGGGGAGAAGATAAGAGCTTCGATTTCTTGTTGATTTTGGATGTAATCTTTTGATACCTTATGTATTTCATATAATCTATGTGTTGTGAACTAGTTTTGATTCAATATTGATGTTGTCTTTGGTTTCTTATTTATGGGTCTTGACAAAACCTTTTTCAAATCTTAGATCCTTGATATTCATTTATCAATGAGCAAACTTTTGACATAGTCTTGTAAGTTGATATTCACTTGTATCTTTTATTATTGATTAGCCAAATTATTGTTACTAGTTCCTAATTATTAAAAATCATTATTCAAGTATATTTTTCAGTTATTTTTCTAAGTCAAACTTTGTAACCAGTTCAAGCTAAGTCCAAGTCCATTCATCAAAAACCCTAAACACGCTACATATTGAAATTGATAAAAATAAAGATCGAAATAATAATAATAATAATAATAATAATAATAATAATAATAATAATAATAATAATAATAATAATAATAATAATAATAATAATTTGGGGCGGAAAAACGGGTCAGGCACATTGGACATGTTCGTTTTGTCCGCACTTTAGTGCGAGGCGGACCAAGGGTTTAGGCCCTCACCCTCTAATGTGTTCATTCCGCCCTGTTTTCCTTGCGGACTTTTGCGGACACGCGCATTTACATAAATTTTTACGTTTTTAGGCTTTAAAGGTGCAATGCCCACGGGCTTTCCCCGCCCCGCCCTTACACTTTTGTGGAGTGGGCATAGATTTTAGGCCCACACCCTCAACATTGACTGCCCCGTTTTTTGCGGGCTTTTGCTGGACGGACCTAAACAGGGCGAGCATGCCCGTTTGTCACCCCTAATAAGAATCAAACATTTCCAAAAAAAAGTGTGTTCAGATACATTTGAAAAATAGAATTACATACAAAATTGAACCAAGTACATAGTTCTTACATTTGCAATACTTTAGAAACCCTAAAAACTAAATCAAGTCAAATCTAAAAAATAAAACAATTCCTAATCTAATCAATTAATTTAATTCTAAACCTAATTTCTAACTTATAAATAACTTAAGAATAACCAAAAGAAGGGGACGTGAAAAAAGAGATTAAAACCCTAAATTGTTGTATACTCACAACCAGAACACCACAAAGCTCTAATTAAAGTAATTAGGGTTTCACATTGAAACCCTAATCGACTTGAGAATTAGCCTCCATCCAACCGGACCTTGCACCAAAAACAGAATAAGAACAAGAGTTAGAAGGAGAAGCATAAAAGAATCAAAGGAAGAAAGGGGAATTCATAACAAAAGCAAAAGATTTTACCTTGTAATCGAAAAAGCCCTCCTTCCTATAGGTTGGTACCTTCATTTTTTAACTAGAATATGCGTTGCTTGTTTATGCTCTTGATTCTTGAGGTTTTTCTACATAAGTTAAATTTATGTTTAAATTTATAAATTGAAGTTTGATATTTGTAAAAGGGAGTTTGGTTTCAAGGATAGTTGAATGGAGCAGTTGTTCTTGCTTGCTGGGGGAATTTTTAGAGTTTCATATCCAAATTAGGGTTAGGGTTCATAGCCATTATGGTTAGGGTTCGGATCTTGATGCTTGGTTTTGGTGGTTTCAACGGTGGAGCAATGCTCAGGGTGGACGGATTTATGGATTGGTATGGTTATTGTTTGATTCTGGGTAGGTTTATGTTGGTTCTGGGCGAGTTAGGGTTAGGGCAAATGGTAGAAGATGAATCTCCATCGTGTTCATGATGAACACGATGAAAGTGGTGGACAGTGGTCCATGGTGGTTTCCGGAAAGGTGGTTTCTGGGAAGTAGGGCATGGTGCTCGTGACGAACATGATGAAGGTGGCGGAGGCCACGACAGTCAAGGTGTGTTTTGGGTGGTCAAAGTAATGACAAGAGAGATATGTGAGAGAGAGCAAGAGAAGAAAGAGAGGGGAGGAAAGAAATGGGAGCATTTTTGAATAAAAATGCTTTAAATACTCCCTTCAAACGCAGTGTCATGTCACCATCACGTGACCTCTGATGGCCACGTGATTGGATGACTTTGACATATCCAATGCTACACATTTAGTGTGTACTCTTTGTTGACTCTTATATGGTCTGTTAGTTCCAACTATTTTGACTAGTATGTCCATCCTACACTCCCTATGAGATCTACCCTGAACACCTTAGATCAATCCAACGTGGGATGTCCAGAGTCAACATTTTTTACTCTTCCACACCCTGCTTCTCAGCATCCAGTCCTTAATGGGCCTCTTTTTTTTCTTTCTTTTCCACAACCCTTTGTTTACTTGGTCCAAAGAATTTCAACTAAAAATACACCCCTGGTCTTGTTTTATTTTATTTCATGTTTTTATTTAATTTTGTATTTCTATTTTTATTTCATTTAATTTAGGACTAGGTTTAATTAGTTTAATTATGATAATTAGGTTAATAATTAAATAATTTATAAAAAATAAATAAAATGCTTCTTTTTAAAATCTAATGACATTATAATTTATTTAGTTTAAGTTTATTATTGAAAAATATAAAAATATATCATTTTATTAAGTTATGATTTTATTTTAGGATATTTAGACACAAGACAAAGGAAATAAACCTAAAATAATAAAAATATTCAAAACCTATAAAAGTAATTATGTATATATATATATATATATCATATTTTATATTTTATGAATCAAATTAAAAACATATTTTTATCAATTAAACTGATTGACTGGTGTTACGCCTTATGAATCAACAAATCAATTTAAAATCAATTCGAACTCACCAAAATATCATTTTCTCCACCCTTGTGCATCGAGACTTTTTTCAAACAAACGTTTTTCCGCCCCCGTTGCGTTGAGATATTTTCAAAATTAAAAAAATTAACAAACACACAATATTTTTCTAGACAAACTACGGTACTATGATCCCTCATTATGCTTGAGGGTACGTAGGCACAGAGTTGTGACACTCTAGCAAGTAGAATAATAAAAACTCTTTTTTGATCTCTTGTGTAACTAAGTCCTTACTTATCAAGTGATAAAATAATCTTCTTTAAATAAATGAAATAAAACATTAAGCAAAAATAGGTAACATTAGGCGAGCATCCCTTAGGTAAACATTAACCTTAGAACTAGAGAATGATCTCATTGGGTATACAATGGAGGTGAGGGTGGTTAATATCTTCCCCTCACTTAATCGACTCCCGAACCCTAGTGTATCACCCTTATATTTTAATTTTTATCATTATTTCTTTGTTCTTTAGGAACGAATAAAGGATGATGGCAACTCTGTAATTTTCCAGCCGCAACACCTATAGTTTTGTTTTTAAATGTGTTTATTGAGTTTCTTCACCGTTCTTAAATAAATCTTTATCGTCCATTTACTGAGTATCAATGCTCAAGATACTACCATTAGTGATTCACGCAAAACCTATAACTTAGATGAATTTCCAACTTAGACGAACTTCATCTTCTACCTCCAAACATCATCTTCCATTTACAACATTATATTTCGCCACTAAACCAAGCTCAAAAACATCATTTCTTCCATAAGCAAAACTCAAAAACATAATTTCTTTCATTAACAAATTTCATAACTCCATCGCCTCTTCTCCAACTTGAATGAGACAAGGAAAACATGGATTCAAGTTAGCAATGTTAGTTATTGTTCTTCTTCTTGTTCTTTTTGTTGTTGTTGTTGTTGTTGTTGTTGTTGTTTTTCTTATTGTTATTTTTTTTGTTCTTGTTTCTTCTTGTTGTTGTTGTTGCTATTATTGTTGTTTTTGTTGTTGTTATTGTTGTTGTTTTTGTTGTTCTTGTTGTAGTTCTTTTTGTTCTTCTTTTTTTTCTTCTTGTTGTTGTTGGTGTTATTGTTGTTCTACTGCTGTATTTTTTATATATTAAAAGATATATAACAACGGTTGTCTAAAGTAAATGTTGTGATAGGTTGATACATATAACAATGATTGTTTAAAGTAACCGTTGTGATAGGTTGCACGTTACTTGAATTTTAGTCACAGTCGTACAACCGTGGTAGAAACTATCATACATACAATCATATCTTACCTCACAACGGTTGGTCGGACGTGGTTGTATTCATTTTGCAACCGTTACGAAAGGTGTTTTCCGTAGTAGTGAGGGTGTGATTTGATATGGAAGCGGCTACGACTTGTGAAAGAGGCGCCTTAGGAATTCCCTCCTCTTTTTCGCGATCTTGAAACTCTAAGATCGGTTTGTCTTCCACTCTTTTCTTTATTTATGTTAGTTTGAGATAACTTTGAAGTGGTCGTGAAGTAGTTCTCCATCAATAGCATCCACGACGGAGATCTCGAGTGATTTTGAATTAGAGGATTCCAAGATGCTCTTAGATATGAGATTTGAAGTTACTTCCTCCATCTCAATCTTACTATTACAAATATCGAGGCTTTAGAGATCGTATTGTCGAAATTCACAAAGATCAAGAGAAACCGTCTAATTATAGCAAACAGTAACTTTCGAACTGAACAATCTTAAAATACTAGAATATGGGTTGGATGATCTCAAAGTGGTAATTATCCCCTTTCTTTATTGAGTCCATCGTACGACCAAGAACAAAAATATATCAACATAATCTGGAAATCAGTTTGCAAATTATAAAAAAAATTATATGAACTAGACATTTATAATATAATAATATGTTATAATTTGTATTTATCGATTCTGTTAAATCTTTCGATTGGTATTAGAGCCCAATTAAATATATTTTGTGGCCATTATTGAACGAATCAATCCTAAATCACATGAATTGATATAAATGTCATATAAATTTCTTACTCTATGAACTTAACTCTGCATATATAAATTTTCAACAAATTGAATAAGTCGTCCATGCTAATTTCAAATCTGATTAAGTCTTCAATTAAATATAGAATAATCTATTTTGAAAGAGTCTAATAATTCTTTAGCAATATTTTCTTCTTCTTTTATATGAGAATGAAGTGTTATTTCAATTCAAAACAATGATTTTTTTTAATTGAGAGATTATGTGAAAACAATGTCAAAAATTTTAATTTCATGCTAAACCTAATTGTTTACTAACTCTATTTTTAGTAGGGGTGCCAAAATGGATGGATTAAAATAATTCATTAGTCCATTAACAATCCACTAAAATTTTCTTAAAATTATCCAATCCAATCCATCCATTAAGAATAAAATCCATTAACATATTTTTAATGGATGGATATCCATCAAATTTTTTTTATTTCGAAAAATTAAACGTATTTTTTTATTTTTAAAAATCGATTTTATTTTATTTTCGAAAAATTCATTTTTTTTTAATTTAAAAAAATTGTTTTTTAATATATTTGTGAAAAAAATTAATTTTTTTGTTTAAAAAAATCATTTTTTGTATTTTCAAGAAAAAATTTTGATATTTTAATTTTTGAAAAATATCAATTTTTTTCCAAAAAAAAAGTCGGTTTTTTTTATTTAAAAAATGGTTTTTTGTTTTGAAAAAAAATCGTTTTTTTTTTTCGAAAAATCGGTTTATTTTTAGAAAAAAAAATCGATTTTTTTCGAAAAACAAATCAGTTTTATATTTTGGAAAAAAAAACCAATTTTTTCGAAAAAAAATTAGATATTTTTTGGAAAAATTCCGATTTTTTATTGGAAAAAGATCAATTCTTTTCTTTTAAAAATCTATTTTAATTATTTTTTTAAAAATCTATTTTTATTTATTTTTTAAAAAACAAATATAACGAAAATAAAAATAATCCATTGAATCTATAAAATATGTTGAATAGATTGCATCCATCCATGCATATAAATGGATGTATTTAATCCAATCCATTAACTTATTTTTTATGTGGTGGATGGATTGGATGAATTTTTTGATGAATGAATTGGATGAATTTTGTCTTAATGAATTCAATTATCATATCTAATTTTTTATTTGAGAAATTGTCATGGAAATTTGCTTTGTTGCTGTATCATAAATCTTTTAAAATCATGATCTCAACAATTTGGAAATTATTAGACTCATTCAGAAAACTTATCAATTCTAAAAACTTGCAACTGTTTTATGAATATGGTACAAGTTTTTTTTTCTCTATTATGTGTTGTGGCTACAATTCCATAAGAGGAATGGAAACTCAATACATAGAAGAGATGGTCAACTACAGTTATTTGCAAACTAAATAATAGTACAACACACGCTTTAGATACCCAATCATACGTACAAAGTCTTTAAAATTTTTTATATCTAATTACTATTCTTAGACCTATGTAGATATAATATGACCTATAACTTAAAACTAATTAGTAAAATCACTAATCATAGACTTATGCATATCAGTAACTCTTATGATATTTTAGATTAGTGAGAGTTTATCAATAACATTTTCATATGTTGGATCATTCTTTATAACATATTACTTTTAACTTAGATATCTTACTCTAAATTCATCATTCTTTATATAAAGTTGTGAGTTTTAACATGTATAATTTGTCTTCTTCATCAGATACAATTTTTGCCGCGTTAGAATTTACTTCCTTTCGATTGATTAGTGTTTTGACCATTAGTGGTATCACTATTAGAAATACACAGATTACCTGCGGAATATAATCCGCAGCAATACCTGCGATTTCACCTGCGCCAGTATATTTGAAACATTATCTCCTACGAAAAATACGGTAGCAGCAAATTTCGTAGGAATTCCTGAGACTTTAGCTGCGATACTAGACTTAAAAATAAAATATAGTTATTCCTGCGGATTTATCTGCGACGAATTTCCGCAGGATATAGTTATTTATTGAAACCACAAAATTTTCTGGCAGGAATTGCTGCGAAGTTTGCTGCGGAATTTCCTGTAAATGTTTCTGCAATTTTTACGGCGAATTGTTTATTTACTTTTAGTTTTTATTATATTTTTACGATTAATAAATAAAATTATAAATCACATATTGATTCCAAAAATATGTTGTTGAGATATTTTTTAATTTTATATTAAATCTTATTTTCTCTTAAGAAAGTTTTATAGTATTAATTGAGTTTTTTTAGTTATTTCTTAAAGGAAATTTATTTATTTAATATTTTTTTATTGTTGTAAAAATTAGAAAAATCAAAAATATAAGTTTATGATATAATTGTAAAATATAAGTTTATTTATTTAATAATTTTTTATTGTTGTAAAAATTAGAAAAATAAAAAATATAAGTTTATGATATAATTGTAAAAATATAAGTTTATATATTTAATTATATTTTTACTATTATTAAATAAAATTATAAAATATAATTGACATATTGATTTTTTAGATTTATATATATATAATATAAAAACAAACCTATTTTAAAATAATTTTCACAACAATTTTTTTTTTGCTTTATTGAATAATAATAGTTTTTGTTTAAATTTTGTCAAAAATTATTTTTTATTTATTTTTTTAATTTATTTTCTTTAAGATAATTTTAGTACATATTATTTTTATTTAAGACATTTTTTAAGTTTTCATAGTAGTTGCAAATTTCTTTGAAAAAATATTTATAAAATTAGAATGATATTTTTAATCTCTATTTGTTTTATTTTATTAATTATTTTTAATGTGAATTGTGAAATTTTTAATTGTGAATTGTAAAAAATAAATTTAACTATAATTTAACTATAAATTTTAGTTTTTTTAAAATTTTAATTTCAATCTTCTTTATACCATATACTTAATAACTCGCCAAAAAAAATCAAATACAAAAAGTTTTTCAGGTCATTCACCAAGTACCCTCAATCCTTTCCCTTCGTTCAATGAAATCAAATACAGAAAATTTCTCCACTCTCACTACCACAGCTTTGCAACTCTCCATAAATAATGGACACGACGAAAAAGAACAACAAGCTTCCAGATCTAGTAAAAGCACCCGTTCACCAGCCCAAATTCTCCACCCTTGGAACTAGTACATTATGTTGGTTCTGCTCCATAAAACTAAGTATGTTATGCTCCTTATACCGGCTTGAAAATCGAGGTGCACTGGAGGAAAGTATTTGAAACCTGGAACTTTGGCTCAACTACGGGGTAACAGAGCTTTAGGTTTTGGATAAGTTGTTATTAGGGTTTGCAGTGATATTGGGAAAAAAGGAGATGCCAATTTGATTTCAAAGATGGATGTTCTTGAGGGCAAGGTGTTTGATGAAAGTCCTGTGATGCTATCCCCTGTGAATTTGGTTAAAAGTAGTTTGGTCGGGACACCAAAAACTCCCAGAATTAAAGAGTGGCAGTCGGAATCCAGGCTTGAGTCTCTCCCCACCGAATTGTTGATTAGTAACAGTTTAGTAAGCCTTATGCTGCAGTAATGCTGGTCAAATAAGGAAGAGCTTGTCAATTAAGCCTCGTAGCAGTGGCTACTTTATCTCTCTGAGTAAGATTTGTTTTACGAATTTTTTTCACCTATTAGATACACTGGGTTGCAGTGTACAAATAATACTAAATTATTTTGTTTAAATTTTGAGACAGGGTGTTTATGCTATGTTGTGTAAGTTTATGCAGTTATTGTAATTTACTAATTATTATCAATAAATTATTGTTAAGATAGCGTGAGATTTATCAATGATTTATCAAAATTCTTTGTCCCAATATTTCATGTGCTTATGGAAACAAAATCTTGTGTACCGGAGAACCCCAGCATATAATGCAATGAGGCTATACTTCACCACAATCAGTGCTTTGATATTTGGTAGTGTATTTTGGGATGTTGGTTCAAAAAGGTAATATTTCCTAGTTTTCATTTATTGTAAAGGAGTTATTTCATGAATGTAACTTTAAATCAAATAAAAAAGGGTAAGCGGCTTTATTCAGTTTGACTGACACAATAATTATCAATGATATTATGTAGAGCATTAACTCAAGAGCTGTTTGTGCTTATGGGAGCTCTTTATTCTGCTTGCTTGTTTCTTGGTGTAAACAATGCTTCTTCTGTACAGCCGATTGTTTCAATAGAAGGACAATATTTTATAGAGAGAAAGCAGCAGGAATGTACTCTCCATTACCATATGCAGCAGCCCAGGTAGGTCTCATTACAACACTTAAAATTATCACATGGCTAATTTTTCAGCTAAATTATTTACTTATAATGATTGTTTAATCTGACTTTCAGGGGCTTATAGAAATCCCATACATTGCTGTTCAGACATTGGTGTTTGGCTTGATAGCATATTTTATGGTCAACTTTGAGAATATTGTGGATAAAATATTAACTTTCCATATATTCATATATTGGTTGTTTTATATGTTTGGAGATTTCACTTCTAATGTATAATTGTAATTATTGCAGGAAAGTTTTTTCTCTATCTATTTTTCATGTTCCTAACCTTTACCTACTTCACCTTTTATGGAATGATGGCGGTTGGTTTTACAGCTTCACAACAGCTAGCTGCTGTTAGTTCTTCAGCTTTTTACTCCCTGTGAAATCTTCTTTCCGGTTTTCTTATCCCAAAAGCGGTGAGTAATGCTATACTGAGAAATTTTTGAAGTTTCATTCTTTTTAAATCTTTCAAGTTACTGAGATGCCTTACATTTAGAAAGTTGCTTTCCAAACTCAAATAAATTAGTCATTAATTTAACAGTGTCATAATAATATTGTAGTTCAAACAGTATATTTTACAATTGGAGTGTGTAGTGTTATTTTCACAGATGGAGTCTAAAATCCAATTAATTTTCCTGACTAGTTAAACCACCAAAATTTTCTTTTCTATCGACTTCTAAAAACTAATATTGTGACAATGATTATGGATGTTTCAGAATATTTCGGGTTGGTGGATTTGGTTCTATTATATCTGCCATGTTCAATGGACATTACGCGGTATTATAACATCTCAGTTTGGTGATGTGGAAACAAAGATTGTGGGACCAGGATTCAAAGGCACTGTGAAAGAGTATATATCTGCAACTCTTGGATATGATCAGAAAATGAACGGAATATCGTCTGTAGGTCTTTCAGTGATAGTCCTTCTTGCATTCAATATCCTATTCTTTGGTAATTTTGCTACATCTGTTAAAGTTTTTAATTTCCAGAAGAGATAAAAGATATGAATTATTAGGTTTCCACATCATAGTAGTAGATGATTTATGCATTGGATAAGATTTTGGGAGCCTGGGAATCAATTTTGGGGTTACTACAAATTATGTTACCAGCCCAGAGAGCGAAAAGAGTTCAACTCTTTCCAAAGTTTCTCAGGCTGTTGAAGAAACTGCAGCGGAGCAGAACTCAAGGTTGTACCAACAAGGGTACATCTTTTACACCCAAATCTCCAATCCTTCATCTCAAGAGATCCTTCTCTGCAAAATATGTAGCCTCTGTTGGAACTGAATCATCACTGTCTCCAGCAGTTCAAACCTTCTAGAAGTGGCTCTAGGAAGAAGATGTCATCACTGCCAAGACCCCTGTGAAAGCTAGTATGGTCACATAAGGTCTTGGATTGGTTGCACTCAGAGACATTTCTAGGAATGATGTTATTTTGCAGGTTCAAAAAAGGATGTGGATAAATCCAGATGCAGTTCCAGCTTCAAGGATTGGGAGAGTGTGCAGTGAGTTGAAGCCATGGTTGTATGTTATACTCTTTCTCATAAGAGAGAGGTCAAGGGAAGATTCTGTTTGGAAGCACTACTTTGGTATTCTGCCACAGGAAACTGATTCTACTATATATTGGTGGGTTTCTTTTCTTTTCTTTGGTTTGGTTTGGTTTGGCTTGGTTTGTTACTAGTATAAGCTTAATGTGAATATGGATTCTCTTCATATGGTTGATTCAGTTGGTAATTGGTTATTCCAGTGCAGGTCAGAAGAAGAGCTCAAAGAGCTTTAAGGTTTGTTAGTCCCGCAATTTTCGTGAATAATACGGTTCTTTTATAGATTCAGATAAGATAAGTATTATGAAACTGAAATTTGAATGAATGTATTTGATTAGGTACTCAACTTTTGAAAACAACAGTGTCTGTGAAAGAATATGTGAAGAATGAATGTTTGAAACTAGAACAAGAAATCATTCTCCCTAATAAGCGGCTTTTTCCCGATCCTGTGACGTTGGATGACTTCTTTTGGGCATTTGGAATGCTCAGATCAAGGGCGTTTTCTCGCCTTCGCAATGAAAATCTGGTTATAGTTCCAATGGCAGACTTGGTCAGAACCTTTTCATTTTCTCTTTTTCTGTCAATATCCTTCAACAGAAAAGAAAAATGACATTTTGAAAATTGGATTTCTGGATCAAATTAACCAGTGTCAGAGTTACTACAGAGGATCATGCTTATGAAGTTAAAGGAGCAGCTGGTCTTTTCTCTTGGGATTACCTATTTTCCTTAAAAAGCCCCCTTTCTGTCAAGGCCGGAGAACAGGTGAACTTTCTTTTATGGTCGCGTTGATAACCGAGCAGATGATAACATAACTTTTGATCATAATATTGTTTACACATAATAATGGAAGCAACTTTTACGCAGGTATATATCCAATATGATTTGAACAAAAGCAATGCAGAGTTGGCTCTAGACTACGGTTTCATTGAACCGAATGAAAGTCGACATGCATACACTTTGACACTGGAGAGATTCGAGTCAGACCCTTTTTTTGATGACAAACTAGACGTTGCTGAGGCCAATGGTTTTGCTCAGACAACATACTTTGACATCTTCTATAATCGCACTCTTCCACCTGGATTGCTTCCATATCTGAGACTAGTTGCGCTAGGAGGTACCGACGCTTTCTTATTGGAATCACTGTTCAGAGACACCATATGGGGTCATCTTGAGTTGTCTGTCAGCCGTGACAATGAAAAGCTACTATGCAAAGCGGTTCGAGACGCCTGCAAATCTGCCATTGCCGGTTATCATACAACCACTGAACAGGTATGACAAATACAATTAAAGTAACCTCGTTACATTTTCCAATAGTACAGGGTGTTTAAATTGTGAAAACTTTGAAGCTGAACTGATTGATATTAACTGATAAACAAATACTGAACAGCTATGCCATCTGAAGGTAATGAATACCCAGTGGTGCATACTTCTCCAAACTACAATTTAGGTTTCATGCCCCCAATGTTGGAAACACAGTCAGCACAAATTGATAATTTCGAGTCTCAGGCACGCGATATTTCTCGGCTTCCAAGCTTTGTTGTGAGCCCCTCTGACCTATTTTTGTCATTTCTTTTGTTTACTGTTTAATTTACTAAGCATTTTTTTTCTTACCAAGTTATATTTAACAATAATGATATTATTTATTTAAATTATTGATATATTATTTAGAGACTTTAGAAGTTTTGATATTTTACATAAACTTGATTTTGCAGGATTTAGAGGATGGAGAATTGGTGAGAATACTTCCGAAATGTAGTCACGTTTATCATTTAGAATGCATTGACAAGTGGCTACAACAATGATCGTGTCCTATTTGTAGAACTTACATTCTTCAATAGTTTTGTATTTCTTGTCAAATCTCTTTTTTGTGTGTTTCAAGAGAGTAGCTATAATTACAAGCTTTATCTTTATTGTATGGTAGCGTAAACTCTGTTTTTGACCACATAAAATTTGTAACAGGGTGAAATATAAGAATTGTTATTTAATTGAATTTTGCAAATAAGTTATGGTTTAAACTTTTATATAAATAAAACATTTTTAATAATATAACTCTATAAGTATTGTTATTGACTTTATAGTTATGTTTGGTTGCTTTAAAAATTTGAATGTGATTAGTGTTGCATTGTCTTATTCAAATTAGATATTTGTTTTTATATTATTATATTTAACAATAATTATAATATTCTAATATAAATTAAACAAAATTAAAAACATGAGAGAGAAGTTACCTGTGCCTTTACCTGCAGATTTCAATTTTGCTGCGACTTTTCCTGCGAAAATTTCATTTACATGCATTGTTATCTGCAAACTTATCTAGATTACCTGCGTTCTTATCTGCGAATTTATCTAGTTTACCTGCGACCTTTTCCTGTGACATTTTCCTGCGACTTCACCTGCTATGTTAATTACCCACGAAAGTTTTAGCTGGGAATAAAAAATAGCAGGAAGAATCGCAGGTAATACGTTTTCTGCGGAAAGTTTGTCAAAATCCGTTTTCCAGTAATGATTCTAATACTAAAATCAATATTTTTTAATAATTTATTTATTGTCATCCAAGTGGGAGATTGTTAGATTAATTTAATTAATCAAATATGAATTGACATAATTAATTATTTATTAATTAATTATATTATGGTTTATTGTTATTAAACAATAAATAGATGAATTGTTTACTTGAATTTTGTGGCTGAATGAGTCGTTTATTGGTTGAACCATTCAGTTAAGCCCAATGAGAGGTCTTTGCCCTCAGCCGTTTAGTTATTTAAAGGTCTCTCCATTAAATAATTAACATACTTCAAAAACACTAAACGACAATGAGAATAATAATTCTTTCATATTCACACTACCGACAACAGTCTTTTCAATTTTATAAGGTGCACCGTTTTTAATAATATTAATTATTTTTATAAATATAATAATATGTTATAATTTATATTTATCTGATAAATCCTTCGTAAAAATGAATCTAAAGTTGATAAAGACTAAGATTCGTTGCTTATAGGAGTAAAAAAGATTAAGATTCATTTCATCCACAAAATAAAATGAGACAAGGAAAGTATACTACTTTGATCCATAAAAGTTAGATCTTTATGCATCGATGACGATTCATATGTTTCAAAAAGAAAAGGTAATACTGTAATTAAGTCTTTATTTGAAAACACACACTGTGTCCACAAAATCTAGAAGTTGCTTTTGTTGGACTGTTCCCATCATTTGACAAAACACTGTGTCCATAAAGGCTAATTTAAGTATTTATTTGAAAACAACTTCTACATGCAACAAACTAACAACACTATTTTTATGTAAGATTAATTCAGTTTTTTTTTTAAACAGAAAGTTCGATAATTAGAGTATTAAGATTATTCTAACTCATACCCAAAAGAAATTTTCCACCAACAAGAAAGATAAACAAAACAATAGATTTGACATTGAAATAAAAAATATCTTCTATAATCGATTATTTTCAAATTAAAAATTTGATGAATCAAACAATGTTATTCAAATCAAACTTCGTTAAAATAGCATCATTTCTAAATTTTTAAAGACCTCAAACAACCGTCAATCAAATAATATCAATAGTTTCTTATTAAAAAAGTTTTTAAAAAAAAGCTTCAATTTAAGAAAAACGTTTAGGTCCTAAAGAGCTTCAATTTAAGAAAAACTTTTAAGAAGGACCAAAAACTCTTAAAGTGAAGCCAATCCACAATCAATTTGTTCTCAAATTATTTTTGACATCAGTTGAAGAACAAGTGATTATTGTTCTTCATCATCAAGGCGCATCACAGAATCAGCTTCAGTTGATATAAAGTTGATTTAAATATTAAGAAATTATGAATTCAACTTCTATATGCGAATATAGAAGATCTTTTTAATAGGTGATTTATAAATGCTCTTTGAGTTTTGTGATTTTGGATTTCAATTTATCTAAACTTTAAATTAAAAAAACTAGTATTACTATTTATTACCTTTTCTTTTAGGTAAAGTTAACTTGTGTGGGAGAGACCAAAATTGAGAATTGAATGTAAAAAATTTATTTTAGATATTGTACATTGAGTTAATTAAATTTTTATAGTTTAATTAAAAATTTTATAGTTTTTTTAGTACACTTTTCATTTATAGGTTTTTAAACATTTGTCATTATAGTACAAGTTAGTATGACATTTTTTTAATAAAAGTTATTCTGATAAACTTAGATATGTTGTGTGATCTTAAGGTTTTAGATTCCCAACTGTTTTGACATGGTTTTGTATTGTTAGTCAATTATTTCTTATCTTGTTATATTATAAAAAGAGACAAAATAGTTAAATCAATTAGTAATTGTGCAAAAATATATGACGGAGATTGAATCCGCGATATTTTATTTTTTAGAGTAAAATTATGGTCATTAATATATTTTAAAAAATCAAATACAAATTTTTTTCTCAATATAATATTAATGTTTATTTCAATTCAATCATAAATTTCGAATAACTTTCTTTTTTCCTATATCATATAAGAAATAAAAATATTCAAATATTGTCTTTTTTATAGAGGTGGTAAAATGAGCATATTCATCATGTTTAGTCTTGTCACTTTTAAGTCAGTTGAAAAATGGAACAAGATGAATCGAGTCAACTTGGGTAGTCAAATTTAAAATCTCGCTTTCGCTCCGTTTATTGACAAACAAGAGAGTTAGTGGGTTGATATATCAAAGAAAATCTTTTTAATATGGAACCAGGAAGAGGAAATGAGATCGTAGCGTGATCTTTTAGTATAGTGATGAGTGTTTCTATACGGCGGAGCGCGATGGACCTTCATGGTAAGTGATCGGTGGATTTCACTTGTGTTTTCAAACGCTATTTGTTGTTAATTTCGCAATGTTTTTATCTGTTTTCAAAACTCTAGTTGTTATTATCTGAATTACTCGTAGTTGTGTGTCTTCAAGTCTTATTTTTAAGTTTATATTACTTTTGCCGCTGGTGCGTTTGATTTGGTTTCTTTTAGTGTGTTTTTGGCAGGAATGGATAGCACGACAGTCGCACCGCTTTCGGAGGCAAAGAAAAGTCGGAAAAGGGAAGTCAGAGCTACAACACGGGTACCCGTGTTGCACAACACGGCCCGTGTCATGGAGGACAAGGTTGGCAGACACGGGTAGACCAAAGCAGAAGAAAAGGAGACTCAGACTTACAACACGGGTGCCCGTGTCATGCAACACGGCCCGTGTTGCAGCCCTTGGAGATGAGACACGCCCTGAAGAAGTCAGCAGCCTGACACGGCCACCCGTGTTGCACAACACGGCCTGTGTCAGGGCCACTGAGAGTGAAATTTTTGTGTTTTCTGATTTTTTGCTGTCAGACCTATTTCGAAGGGCATTTGAGACATTTCGCGATGTAATTTGAATTTAGATATAAGAGTCACTTTTTAGAAAGGAGGAGACACTTTTGAACTGATATTAGGATTGACAACTGAGAGGAGAGTTCGGCTGAAAAACAAAGGATCGATCAAAAGCGGAAGCAATTGATGATCCAAGGATTTCAACTCGCATTGTAATGATCTTCTCCTTTTCATTTCTAATTGCTTTTATGTTTACAAAGAACATGAGCAGCTAAACCCCAAGTTGTTAGGGGGTGGTCCTAAGTTGCGATGTAATGACTTTTGTTTGATGATTCTATGAGAACTATGTTATTACCTTTATATATTTTATTTTGCATTAATCTTAATCGTATTCATATTGGAAAGTAGAATTCGAATTGTGCTTAGGCTTTAGTCTGGAAAGTCAACCTAACACTTTTGCAAAATAGTATCACGGTCGATATTGCTTAGGAATGAGGATATCCTGTATCACGTATTTTATGGTCGGAACTATTGCTTGATGCTTTTCATGGACAATGAGGAATTAGTGTACAGGAAACTCATCAAAGGGTTTTCATTAAGGAATTAAGAAAACTAAATTGGCCAACTGATGAATTAAGGTTAATAACTAGTATAGCAGAATAATCATACAGGGTCTTTACTCGCATCGTCTCCACTCCCCTAACATTGTTCTTAGATTGATTCATAAGTCCTTATTTACTTGTTATATTACTCTGCTACCAAACAAACCACTAGACCTTTTGTTCATTTGAATCCTAAAAATTCCGTTAATTACTACGCAGTCCTCGAGATCGATACTTGGGACTTTTCCCTTATTACTACAATTGGTAAAAATAGTACACTTGCTATTTTCCCGATCAGTAAGCACTCTGACGCTCAAGTTGGTGATATATTTGAGAAACAATTTAGAGTGAAAGTAAAAAAAGATACTTGAAACTGGTACGTGTGGAGCTTATATAAGGTGAATTGTTAAACCACTCCCATTTAACCCAGTGCATTGTGTGAATCATCATTCGATTAGATCTGACAGTGAGATATAAGTCGGAGGTCGGGATCATGTGCCTTGTGTATGACTAAGGTCTCACTTACTTCTACTTATTGCATGTGTCTTTCGTAATAGACCTCGTGATTGGGCCTTTTCCCTGGACCTGTTTTAGGTCATAAAAAGTTTTCCCATAAGCACTAGTTACTCCTTGTTGAAGCAAGGATTGTGTGGTTCAGGCTACCCTTTATTGTCCATCGGGCTTTCTTGTTGATCTTCCATAGAAGGAAGTGGAAAAGTTTTTAAGGGTGATTCGATCGCATTGGGAACATGTGCATTGAATTCTCTTGAGTGTGGTTACAGGTGAGACGATGATGATGATCCTTTTTTCTAGAGCACTTGAGTGTTTGAGTAGATCGAGGTGAGATCTTGACCATTGATGGTAAGGTTTTCCTTGTTGGTGCTATGCAATGTTGATCGTGTGATAGTTGTACCGGGAATATGTAAGGGACTAAAGGGAAAGTTTCCCCTTTTTGGAAACTCTTAAGGTCTTGTGAATTCTTCGCTTTTCTGCAGTTGTTTCTAGTTTCAACTAACACTTTTTGCATATCATTGTCCAGATGTATTTACGGTCTCCTTCTAGTGGATTTTTATTTCGTAATATATCAAGATCACTTCTTTAGAAGTAATGAATAATTCTTTTTCTCTTATATATTTGATTATCATTTGCTATGATTTTTTGGGAAGATGGTTGTGGTAGACTTGACGGAAGGAGTTGTAGCTAGAGATGGAAGGATAGTTGGTAGCCTCGATCTCAGAGAGGTTGCTAGGGGTTTAGATTTTTTTGTTTTACCTATGATGAATCCAAATATTGTGGATGACTTCAAGCATGAACACAAATCCCATACTTACATTAGAATGCATCGTCGCATTTTTGGTGGTGACCCCATAGACAGTGAAGCAATATGGTGGTTGAAATCTCAGTTATGTGCTTATAGTATGATCATTCTTTTTTGTATGTTGGAAGTAACCTTGTGATGGACTGACACGCTCTACAAGTGAGGATGGTATGGATCATACTTTCACCTGAGTGGGTTCTCCTTCAGACAAGGCATTCTATTTTCAAAAAGATTAGAGGATAAGCATCAAATTTAAGTTGTGGGTTATCTCTCTTCATGAATGCATGTTTTCCCTAATATGCTACTATCTTCCTTTCAATGACTTTGATGTGGGAATTCTTTTCAGAGTTTCCCCCTCGCAATTGCATTTGGTTAGTTAGGCCTACGTCAAAGACTTTCATACTAGTGTGAGTATAAAAAAAGTGAAGTGACCTTGGCGTTCTTTCTCTACTTCTTCAACGTTCAACGTTGGTTGGTCAACTTAGCCCGGGTAAAGACTTACTTTCTCTTAACTGTCATACCCTAATTTTTGACCCTAAGATTCTGTTTTGCATCATTTGCATAACATAGCATGCACTTCATCTTGCATAATGTCTGAAATGTCAGTCAGAATAAATTTGTTGGATTTACAGACAAACCGGTCTAAATTTATTTCAAAATCTGACCAAACTTTGTATTATTCCAATATGTTTATTTCGCGCTGATTATTTTGGTTTGTTCATTTTATTTTTTCGAACATTTTTCTGCCCGACTTTTTATTTTGTTTTTGAATCATTTTTATTTAAATAATTATTTAATTTATTTAGATTTAATTAAATATTTAATTTAATTTTTTATTTTTATTTAATTAATTTTATTTTTTAATATTTTCTTTTTAAAAAAATACAAAAACATAATTTTTAATTCTTGTATCATCATAAAGAAAAGCACAAAAACATGATTTTTAATTCTTTTTATTCTTGTCTTATTATAAAAAACACAAAAAACATAATTTTTAATTCTTTTTATTCTTGTCTTATAAAAAACACAAAAACATGAATTTTAATTCCTTTTATTTTTGTTTTATTATAAAAAACAAAACAAAAAATCGTGTTAATTGTTATTATCATTCTTGTCTATTTTTTAGTCCTATATATATATATATATATATATATATATATATATATATATATATATATATATATATATATATATATATATATATATATATATATATATATATATATATATATATATATATATATATATATATATATATATATATATATATATATATATATATATATATGAATTAGAAAAAACAAACAATCACACAAAAAAGAAAAAAAAGCATTCATACCTCATCTTCCTCACACCCAAACTGCAAAAAATTTCATAAACCATGACGTGACATTGAGAGAAAGAGACAGAGAGGGCAGCGACGTGAGGGAAAAGGCCATTTGAGGGAGGTAAAATTGAAAACTCACCCTTTATTTTGAAAAGCTGATGTTGTGTTGTATTTATGTTAATTTTATATTTGTCTTTGTAGTATTGTTTTTAATGTCATGTTGTAGTGTTTTATGTATATTTTTTGTTGTAGTTTTATTAAGTTTGTAATTTAAGTATGTGTCATGTCATTTAGCTAGTCTATATTTGTTCATAAATTAATCTATAATATTTTGTGTTAAATTTATAATTGCTTATGTATTACTAATGTGTGTTATTTGAGTTTATGACTTGTGTGTTGCTATGCAATTTTTCTATTTGTTGTTTGGATATTACATATTTGTTTCCTGTGCGTAAATCTATTTGTATTTGCAGTTTTTTTTTGTATGTGCATTTACGTGCTAATTGTTTTAATTGTACCAATGTGAATAATTGATTTAATTTTTTAGACTTCATTAGTTTATCTTTTAAAATAAATAGTGCTAAGTTGTTGTTCTTTAAACTCCCATGTTTCCTTTCGTTTGTAACAAATGTGCGGGTGGTTAAAGTGCATGTGTACATGAGTTAACAGCATGTCAAGTGAAAATAAGGAAAGTATTTGTATAAGTATTTTTAATGTATTTATATTGTATTACATGGTGTGTTTGCTCAAACATTGATTCTTTTTTTTAATAATATTTTATTTTCCTTCTTTTTGTTTTTAATTGATTTTTCATAATCTAGAAAATTAAAAACATTTTTCTTGGCTATTTGTTAATTGTTACATTTTAAAATTATTTTCTCTAATTAGTTTCTCTTTAATTTAATTCATATAATATTTCAAAAGTACCAAAAATATTTTAATTATTTATTTTCGTTTTTTAGTTATTTAGTTATTTGTTGAATATTAAAAAATATATAAAAATATGTTGTAATTATTAGTTAATATAAATATTAATATTTAAATTAATTAATAATCTATTGTTACATGTCCAATGGAAGGATTTTGTTCTTGACTTCATAGTCATGAACGTCTTATCCATTTGCGTCATTTTCCCCTGCTCGATCCCTGATTCCTTTCAGGTTGATCAGCTTAGGATATACTTCTTATATCTTAGGATAAATTTCCTTTAAGTTTTGAACTTTAGACAACTCGGTTAAATCCCTTATTCTCCCACAAGAGAATTAGACATTAGTCATCTTTGTAGTCGAGATATAATTCTCCTACCCCATGACATAATCGAGAAAGATGTAGAATCTTTTCCGCTTGAGAGAGGTATGTGGCATACTTGTCGATTATAGATCCGAGTTAGACCCCTTCTCTCAATGTGAAGCAAAGACCGTCTTCCACATGTTTGTGGTGGTTTAAGTTGAGTACTCTCCTTAAGATGAGGACTTGTCTCTTCTCCTAAAACCAATCAACCTTTTCCTTTTACACATGTTTACCCTTAGTGAGGGGAACTACAAATTCTATGATTCCATTCACGTCAGAATATGTAGGCACGAGATGCGATGTCTTGGCGAGCATACTTAGAAATAACACCTTAGGTCTCCCTTTTACCTTTTCACCCTATAGCAGACAAAATAAAAAATAACACAATAAAACAAGAGGTTCCTGTAGAGTACTACAAATACTTAGGATGCTAGCACCTTCTCTAGATATAACAACCCCTGAATCTTAGATTCTCTTTTGCTTTGTTTTTACATTGCATGTTTATGGGTTATTCGTTCTTTTCCCCTTCCCACGAATAAATTAAAAATCGATGGTGAATAATAATTTGCGATTCAAGTTAACCAATAGCTTGATATCAAATTCTCACTGTGACAGAAATGGCGACTTCACTGGGGATAGTCTGAAGGTTCCCCCTAACTTATTTATTTATGTTATTATTGTATATATATATATATATATATATATATATATATATATATATATATATATATATATATATATATATATATATATATATATATATCTGTGTGTGTGTGTGTGTGTGTGTGTGTGTGTGTGTTTATTTGTGTATATATATTCCTGCTTTGGGTTGTTACCTTTGTGTGGTGAGATAAGTCCTACACCCGGACTTGAGTGCACTTATGATAGGAAGGTGATATATTCAAGGAGGCTTATAAGGAGTTGATTCCCGACCAAGCTGATTTGAGAAGTCACCACTCAGTTGAGACCCTCTTGAGAATAGTATTGTTGCACGAGTATTCGTGAAAACACTTACTATTTGCGACCTAGGAGCCCGTGACATTGAGAACCTTTAGTTACCCTTAACCCAACTTGACTATCTTAAGACATAGTGTGATGACTATGAGGGAGTGGTCCCAAAATAGTTGATACGCGATACTGCACTCAAAAGAGGTTCTCTTGAGAATATTATTAACTACTGAGTATTTGGTAAATTGATAATATCCGAAAGATGGACTGATGTCTTCGAGGACTTTTAGAACCTTTGTTCTGCAGGTACAATAAACCCTTAGTCCACACCATTTGGGATGGATAGACCATTACTCCAGGCTCGTTGATTTTCAAACCTAAGTCTTTGCCTGTTTGAATGTATATGTGTATATGTGGATCTGTATATACTTGTGTGTGAGCATACATGCACTCATAAACATCATGTTCATAAAAGTTTCGTGGAATTCAAAGCTTTTGTTTACAAACATCATAGGTTTTACCATGTATATGTGTATATATGGATCTGTGTATACTTTTCAGTTATCAAAAGTATTGCCCATTTTGTGGTGTTTGCAAACATAACTTTTGAGTTCCTTGAAATTCAGTTGCATTGGTGCATTTGCATCTGTCATTAGCATTGTATTATTTGCATCCCAGGTTCTCACTCTTGCTTCTTCCTCCATTGAAGGACAAGCTAATCTATCACTATGATACTTGGGCCAATCAAACAAAGAAGATGAAGAACATTGAGCAAGAAAGAGTTTGCCGACCATCCCAAAGAATCTACCATGATGGTTTATGTATGACCATTTTTGTCTGTTTCATCAAGGGGCGCCCGACCATGATATTGAACACTGTTTTGCTTTCAAGGATGAAGTACAAAAGTTAGTGCAAAGCGGTATTTTGTCTTTTGAAGATTCTAGATCCAGTGTCTCAACAAGTCTGTCACCCAAGTATGGAAATGTTGTGGAAGGATATCTTAGAGAATACTGTATCTCTGATGTGAATTCAATAAGAGGATATTTGGTGGATATGCACGTCAATTTGTGTAGGCTTACCCACTATGAGCATAATCATGTTTCTTGAAAAATTTGTTCAAAGAATCCTCGTGGATGTTCTATGGTGAAGAGGGATCTCCAAGATATGTTGGATCAGAAACTGCTTCATATCGCTAAAGAAAGGGTGAATGTCATAATTCTGCATTTTAATATGCCAGAGCCAATGGTGATTACTTTCAACAGTAAAAAGTATCTCATGTGCCTTGTGGATACGATGCTACCATGCTAGAAGGTGGTAAGAAAGTTCCTGTTGATGTTGCTCCTTTTGCTCATATCATTCTGAATTGTCAATCACAGTTTTGTCAGAGAACACATCAGAGTCATGATCAAAAGAAGTTTGACCCAATCCTAATGACTTATAGTCAATTGTGGTCCTATTTTATCTGAGACTCGGTAATGGCACCCACAAAGACCAGAGCCATGAAATCTCACCCTTTTTGGTTCAATCCATATACTAGTTGTGCATTTCATGATGAAGCAATGAGGCATTCGATTGAAGAGTGTAAGGTTTTCGAAGAAAAAGTCCAAGAGATAATCGATGATGAGGTGTTGACTTTCAAGGGAGGAAGCCCAGTTGTGAATGGAACACCTTAATGCTGATGGATATGAAGACCCAATAGAGTCCTTTCAAGTCGGTGAAATCAGAAGGAAAACTCATTCCCAAGATCATCAGGTTGTTTGTTTGTTTGCTTGTATTTGTTATTATTTCTTTGATTATAAAAGCATCATTTGCATGTAAGAACGTGTTTGTTTTGAATTATTAATGCAATAAATATATTTGTCTTGAAGAAATCCATTTTTATTCACCCATAAAATGATTTTCAGGCTTTTTCATGCCAACATTACCCATTCTCTTGTTTTTATAGAGAATTTGGAGGAGGAGGATGAAATTAAAAATGCAAGATCTTGTTGTATGCTTTTGATAAAATCATGTCGATGATGTAAGACATTGTTTCAAATCCCTAAACACTGGAGATATAAGGAAGATAATCCCTCTTTAACCCCTTTGAGCCTTGAAGTAGAAGTTTCCTTCATAAAAAACCCCTCAATTTTTACCTGGGGCAGGATAGTTTCCAGTTAAACTGATCGAGCACCCAGACTCTCAAAAAGGAGGAGTGAACATTCGAGAATCGATTTTATCTATTCCTCACATATTAGGAGGCTGGAAGTCAAAAACCCACAATGATTATCCCTCGGCTATCTAAAGGGTGAGACAATCATAATCCTTTCAAAAGGGTCAAAGTAACTTAAAGTCACACGACTTGTTCATAAATAAAAAAAAATGAAAAAGAAAAAGCCCACTAAGCCAGAACCTATGAAGGAGGATTAGGAAAAATTAAGACATCCCGCTGAACTTCAAAGTCAAATCCAAAGACTCTGTCCAGACAAAAGTTAGGGAATAAAAATAAAATAATAATAAAAGGAAACACGAAAAGCAAAAACAAAGGATCACCAAGAAAAATTCTCAATAAATAACAAAGTCGTGTGATCAAACACCAAAAGCAAAAAGGTGAGTGACTGCCATGTCCAAAGCTTTAGTGGTTTCTCAACCATATCAAAACTCCTCATGAGAGATGAATGCTCATGTTAGGTTAACTGAAGGTAGGATTGGAGAACATCACGAAGAATGGGTGGGCACAAATAAACTTTAAGCCTTATATCCTTTGTTTCTTAAGCCGTGAACCAAACCATGATACAACCCTCAAAAGACCTAATTGAAGCAGGATTTATTTTGAAAGAGTACTCGACGAGATAACATTTCCTGACTCCTATGAGCTAAGTTCAAAAGTTGTGTTGGCTTTGTAAAATTAATTAATTTCCTATCCTAACTAGTGATTTGGTCACAAGTTATTGTGATCTTTTCAATAAATAAAAAAATTTCAAGACAAGCATGTGTGTTGCATTAGTAGTTTCAGAATTAACATTTTTTTCTTGCTAACATTGCTTGACATCATAGAAGCTTGCATACGAACAACAATGATGAGCTAAAACTTTTGAGACTTGGAACTCTGTTGAAAATGGTGAATAATTTCAAATAGATGATCATATCCAGAGGCATGTTGCCTAAAGACTCTGCTGACCAGGGAGAAGTTTGTTTCCCAGTTACTGCTTTCACAATCTAACCATCCCTAAAAGGGCGAGTTTAAGGACTCAGTTATACAGAACAAAGTCAATCTAGGGGAAGCTACATCGAGATTCAATAAATGTCTCCCAGAGTTTGAAGACATTGGTACATTTTAGATGTCAAGTTTTCTGTAAAATCCTCTTGAGATGACTTATAAACCATGTGATCTGGGGCATTTAGAATTGAAGATTATTTTATCCATTCACAACAACTGTTGTTCGAAATGGAGACCACGCAGTTCATCAATGCAGAACTACTTTGTTCTCATAATATCATTCACCCAATAAGTCTCTACTTCAGGTGGTCATGAAAATTCCCCAATGAATCTCTACTTCAAGCAATTATGGCAGAATTGGTGCAAGAATTTCCCAGTTGGTAACCTAAGCATACGCTAGTGAATTTCCTTGGCTTTAACCTTCCTAGTGAAGTGGATGTTATTTCACTCCTCAGTGAAGTTCGTACAACTTCAATCTTCATCAACGAAGTGAATGTTTATTTCATCCCCGTGAAGTCTTAAATCTGACATCTTCAACTTACAATGTTGATCCGAGCTTCCCCATTGAAGTGGATATTTATTGTATCCCTTGTGAGGCCTCAACTCTGGCATCTCCAGTTATAACTTCCTTCTAGACTACTTCAGCTTGTAGTGGATATTTATTTTATCCCCATAAAGTCTCTCTAATAATGAGTTTGATCCATTCCCAATGGATCTTTCTCATCCCCAACAGAGTCGCAGGGTTCATCTTGACAGTTCCTTAAGTGAAGTCATGATGATCATCCTCAAGTGGAGTACTCTCTTTTCTCAAGAGAAGTTGGAAGCCTTGAAGCAGGAATGTGATTCCATATGTGGCTTCCCATTCATCCTTAGTGATGTTTCTATCTTGTGAAGTTTGGCCGAGTATCTGTGTCGAAATGTTTATTTCATCTCTGGTTTACTTCTCTTTGTCTATTTGGTCAGCATAAGCATAGCATGACATACATTCATTTATATAGATACATGGCGTATGTGCATTTTGCATTTTGTGATGTTTGTTTGTTCTTTCACTTTGGTCGTGTTTATCCTCTAGTGATTGGGTTTGTCTTCTCCCTCCAAGTAGAGTCGTCAGCCCTAACCAGAAAGAGCATATCCTTTCTAATTCCTCACTGAGTTCGATTCTCATGGAATATGGTTGCTTTAGTGTTATTTTCCATTTTCGGATAAAGATAAACCCCAGTTGAGTTCATTCCTCAATAGGTAGAGTCTTGCTTGACTGTTTCTCTTCAGTTATTTCCTGAATTGAACTTTGGTCCCTGACAATCACAATTTTGAGTCTCTCTAGGCTTTTGAACCTGGATTGAGCGTGCATTTATTTTGCACTTTTTCCCCGAGAAGAATCTATTTGAGGATTACCATTGAAGACAAAATATTTCCTCAGCGGCAGTGTTACAACATTTTCTCAGTAATTTATACCCAGACAACAAGTGGCAGCTCTTTATTTGAGCAACTTGTTTCGTTCTTAGGTTTTCTATTTGGATGACAAATGGCAGTCTCCTCAAGACAGTTTGTCTATCCCCAATGAGTTTATCAACATCATCAACTTATCCTCCATCAAATGGCATATCTCTGGAAATCCATCAGAGAAGTTTAGTGAAGACTTTATAAGTGCTTCTCTTTATTTGAGAATTCCTGATACAAGGACTTTATTTGCTTCAATGCAACTTCAAACTACAACAATGCTGCTCATCAGTGATGTTCTCTCCAGTGAGTCTACTATTCAATTTTCTTCCATCAAATGGAATCTCTTTGAGAAGTTTGATGAAGATTCAAATGATCTTTCTCTTTATTTGAGAAGACATATTTTACAAATCAACCGACTTGCATCTCTTTTAGATCACCGACGATGTTTTCTAATCTCTAGTAAATTATGGATCCCCGTTGAAGTCATGATCTCTAGTAAAATTTCAATCCCCCGTGAAGATACTCTCCCATAAGTATTTACCTTTCCAAGAAGAGATTGATACCCGTTCATGGCATACAACCTTGAAGCGAGGGGGGTTTTATTTTATCCTTTTCAAAGAATAAACTAAGACCCGTTCATGGCATACAATTTTGAAGCGAGTGGAGGTTTATTTTACCATTTTCAAGTGGAATACTTGATCAAAGAAGAAACTGAGACTCGTTCATGGCATACAACCTTAAAGCAAGGGGAGGTTTATTTTACCCTTTTCAAGTGGAATACTTGATTAAAGAAGAAACTGAGACCAGTCTGTGGCTTACAACCCGAGACGATGGGAGGTTTATTTTACAATTTTCAAGTGAAAGACTTGATTAAAGAAGCAACTGAGAACCGTTCATGGCATACAACCTTGAAGCGTGGGGAGGTTTATCTTACCATTTTCAAGTGAAAGACTTTGATCAAAGAAGAAACTGAGACTCGTTCATGGCATACAACCTTGAAGCGTTGGAGAAGTTTATTTACCTTTTTAGTTGAATCATTTAGTTAAAGAAGAAGTTGAATCATATTTTGATCATGGAAGTTTATTTCAGGTTATTACCTTTGCTTAGACTATCATGTACCTGATAGTAGGTAATATATGTTCCTTTATTTCAACTGGATACATTTGCTTAGGCTACCATCTATTAGTAGTAGGTTTTCATTCCTTTCAAATTTCTTGCATGTTGTTTAGGCTACCATATCCTTGGTAGTATGCAATACACACATTTGTTCTATTAGGGGATACCATGTGATTTTCAGTTAGTAGTCTCTTCCCCAATGGAGTTAAGTCTCTTCCCCAGTGGAGTTTGAGTTTCACCCCAGTGGAATTGAATTTTTCCTCGTGAAGTCTTGGTTTGCTAAGTTGTTCCTCATCGGTTCTTCCATTCTTTAACTGTGTTTCAACATTTCCATATACAGTTATCCCCTGTGGCATCATTCCCCGCAGGATCTCTGTCTTACGTTCTTTTTATATCATATCATAAGCATTTTGTGGCATCTTAGGGCCAAAATTTGTGCATGTTTGTATTTAAGTCTCTCATATCACGTTGAGACGAAGATTTCAATCTCAATATCTCCGGATAGAAGAAACTTAAACAGGGGCATCCGTCATACTCTAATTTTTTACCCTAAGATTCTGTTTTGCATCATTTGCATAACATAGCATGCATTTCATCTTGCATAGTGTCCAAAATGTCAGTCAGAATAAATTTGTTGGATTTACAGACAAACCGGTCTAAATTTATTTCAAAATCCGACCAAACTCTGTATTTTTCCAATATGTTTATTTCGCGCTGATTATTTTGGTTTTTTATTTTATTTTTTTGAGCACTTTTCTGCCCGACTTTTTATTTCGTTTTTGAATCATTTAATTTATTTAGATTTAATTAGATATTTAATTTAAATTTAATTTTTTATTAATTAATTTTATTTTTAATTTATTTATTAATATTTTCTTTTAAAAAAAACACAAAAACATTATTTTTAATTCTTTTTATTCTTGTATTATCATAAAAAAACACAAAAACATAATATTTAATTCTTTTTATTCTGGTCTTATTATAAAAAACACAAAAAAAACATAATTTTTAATTCTTTTTATTCTTGTCTTATTATAAAAAACACAAAAATATGATTTTTTTAATTCCTTTTATTCTTGTCTTATCATATAAAACAAAACAAAAAACATTGTGTTAATTGTTATTATCATTCTTGTCTATTTTCTAGTCTCATATATATATGGATTAGAAAAAACAAGCAATCACACAAAAAAGAAAAAAAAACACTCATACCTCATCTTCCTCACACCCAAACTGCAAAGTTTTTCATAAACCATGACGTGACATTGAGAGAAAGAGACAAACATGGCAGCGACGTGAGGAAAAATGCCATTTGAAGGAGGTAAAATTGAAAACTCACCATTTATTTTGAAAAGCTAATGTTGTGTTGTATTTATGTTAATTTTATATTTGCCTTTGTAGTATTGTATATAATGGCATGTTGTAGTGTTTTGTGTATATTTGTTGTTGTAGTTTTATTAAGTTTGTAAGTTAAGTATGCGTCATGTCATTTAGCTAGTCTATGTTTGTTCATAAATTAAGCTATAGTATTTTGTGTTAAATTTATAATTGCTTATGTGTTACTAATATGTGTTATTTGAGTTTATGACTTGTGTGTTGCTATGTAAATTCTGTATTTGTTGTTTGGACATTACATATTTGTTTCATGTGCGTAAATCTATTTGTATTTGTAGTTTTTTTGTTGTATGTGCATTTACGTGCAAATTATTTTAATTGTACCAATGTGAATAATTCATTTAATTTTTTAGACTTCATTAGTTTATCTTTTAAAATAAATAGTGCTAAGTTGTTGTCTTTTAGACTCTCATATTTCCTTTCGTTTGTAGCAAATGTGTGGATGGTTAAAGTGCATGTGTATATGAGTTAACAACATGTCAAGTGATAATAAGAAAAGTATTTGTACAAATATTTTGAATGTATTTATGTTGTATTACATGGTGTGGTTGTTCAAACATTGACTCTTTTTTTTTAATAATATTTTATTTTTCTTCTTTTCGTTTTTAATTGATTTTTAATAATCTAGAAAATTAAAAACATTTTTCTTGGCTATTTGTTAATTGTTACATTTTGAAATTATTTTCTCTAATTAGTTTCTCTTTAATTTAATTCATATAATATTTCAAAAGTACCAAAAATATTTTAATTATTTATTTTTCGTTTTTTAGTTATTTAGTTATTTGTTGAATATTAAAAAAAATATAAAAATATATTATAATTATTAGTTAATATAAATATTAATATTTAAATTAATTAATAATTTATTGTTACACGTCCAAGGGAAGGATTTTGTTCTTGACTTCATAGTCATGAACGTCTTATCCATTTGCATCATTTTTCCTGCTTGATCCCTGATTCCTTTCAGGTTGATCAACTTAGGATATACTTCTTATATCTTAGGATAGATTCCCTTTAAGTTTTCAACTTTAGACAACTCAGTTAAATCCCCTATTCTCCCACAAGAGAATTAGACATTAATCATCTTTGTAGTCGAGATATAATTCTCCTACCCCATGACATAATCGAGAAAGATGTAGAATCTTTTCCGCTTGAGAGAGGTATGTGGCATACTCGTCGATTATAGATCCGAGTTGGATCCCTTCTCTCAATGCGAAGCAAAGACAGTTTTCTACATGTTTGTGGTGGTTTAAGTTGAGTATTATCCTTAAGATGAGGACTTGTCTCTTCTTCTAAAACCAATCAACCTTTTCTTTTTACACTTGTTTACCCTTACTGAGGGGAACTACGAATGCTCTGATTCCATTCATGTCAGGATACGTAGGCACGAATCTTAGATTCTCTTTTGCTTTGTTTTTGCATTGCGTGTTTATGGGTTATTCGCTCTTTTCCCCTTTCCTCGGATAAATTAAAGGCCGGTGGTGAATAATGATTTGCTATTCAAGTTAACTAATAGCTTGACATCCAATTCTCACTGCAACATTAAGCAAGGCTAGAATATGTTCGAAGTCTATTATGATAGTGTGAACAATTTCAAAAATCAGTATCTCTTGGTCACTCATCTCTCTAAGGTTACTTATGCTAATATATGTGACATCCAATTTGATGCACCTTCAAAATGTTCGAAGACTTTTCCAAAATTCTAGCATCAAAATCAATTCCTGGATAGGGCCAAAACTTATGTTCATCTTCCTGGAGATTTTTCCCAAATTTGAAGAGGGGACTAATGGCTTTCTGGGAAATCATGGGTTTTACTGACAGTATCGCGTCTTTTGAGTCGACGTCGAGACAATAGAATAAGTGCTACATAGGGACGCACTTTCAAATGGAGGTTGTCACCAAAGAGGATATGTGTCATATTTTTTCAGTGGGTTGTGTAGGAGGTTTCTTCTGTTCTATTTTCGTTTTATTATGGATCTCTCCCTGATATTTTTGTTTTCTGCTTGTAGATAATATGATGTGAGTAAAAAAGATGGTCTAGATGAATAAGACACCTAGATTCATACATTTTTCTTTGGATGTCATCGCACTTCTGGTCCTGGGTGGAGTCCAAACTACGGGTAGCAATGTTGACTCGATCTCTTTTATCCTTCCTAATTCTACTTAGACAAACCCTTGAGTCCTTTTGATTATATTGCACTGAGGAGAACCCTACCACTGTCATTGGGTGAGACCAGCGGGACCATTTTCAAGGGTGTGTCTCCAAAACTTCCTTTGCAGGGGAGTCGTCCAATAAAATACCTCAAAGAGTTTATCCGGGCTCAAGAAGATCGATTCTTGGGGAAGGTTATCAACATCCCTGAGCTCCCTATCATTGTTGCTTTTGGATCGCCCCGGTCCTCACACAATTAGGGAACTTCAATCTTCTTCTTTTTTGAAGAAGAAGACTATGTCTAATAGTAGCATAAGTTTAAAGTCGTTCCTTAAGAAGAGATGGGAGAGATTCTGTATCACATGCGCATAGCTTCGACGTTCATGGAATTTGGGGCCACCGAAAAGGAAGATGTCTGATTTTCCATCTTCAAAAATAGAAATAGGTGCTCGAGAAGCATGTTGGCCCCCTTACTATCGAGAGAGGTCGGCTTCTGGAGGAGCTCGTTAGGACAGAAAACCTATTTAAAGATATGGAAAATGAGATTAAATCCTTTAGTTACCCTTACTTGTTGTCCAAGAGGATGTATTTGTTGGCTGAAGAAATAAAGCAAAAGGACATTGCCATGGCATTTGTCTATATAATGTTATATAACGATGAGGTTGTCCTTGGTGATGCGACTATAGCATATTTTCTTTTTAAGGAGGTAAAGGAATTAGATTTTTCTTTGAATAAATCCAGGGAAGGTCAGAAGAAGGCTTAGGATGACCTTTGACAGATGCGTCTCAAAAATATTGAATAGTTCAAAAAGTATGTGAAGTTGGTGGAACATTGTTATTCGACTCTACAGACCTCCTTTGAAAATGCTTTTAGGTAGGTGGAACTTTTCCATCTCGAGGTGCAAATATCAAGGGAATAGATTCATCCAAAGAAATGATAGTAAACAGGAGGCCGATGAATGCTGGTGATGAGCCAGACTCCTTGTCCTTTTTTGTTAGGGTGCTCTGGTCCAGTGTAATGTGTATCATTGAATGAATGTTTAATACCTTTTTTTGTCTCATATCTTATACTCAAGGTTCATTTGGGTCCCTTAACTTTAAAAAAGACCATTTTAGTCCCTCAATGTTTCAAATTGTATCAAGTTAATCATTTCCATCCAAATGGAAGTAACGACGTAAGTTTTTGATGATGTGACAAATGATGTGTAAGATTAAACTTTTGTGATTGATTTAGCAGCGAAAAAATTGATTACTAAATGAGATTTTTTGGATTTTTTAGATATTCTTGATTTTTTGGGTTTTCTTGAAAGAGAAAATTAAGCAAAATATTCAAAGATAACTTTTTTGGTTTTTCTTAAAAAAAAAGACCCATTTTTTGGGTTTTCAAAAAATAATATGTGCTGATAAAGAAAACTAGTCACAACTAGAGAATGATTTTATGCGGATGTGGAAATCTTGTTACTGCGTCTTAAAAGAAAATTCGGCTACATAATTCAAACATGTTTTTTGAAATATTCATTGCAATGGAAATACACAGGAATTGTCTCTAAGCTCCATATTGTTGAAAATACAACACATTACAAAACTATGTTAATTGTAAAGGGGATTTAGAATTCATGTCAAACGAGATCGACCATTAATGCAATAAAATATGTAAAACGCTTAATTTATTTTCATATTATGTTTTCTATGCTTTCAAAATAAAAATAAAAAGACCCATTTTTTTAGTTTTCCAAAACAATGAAATTTGTGTTAATAAAATCATTTTTTTAAAAATTATTATTGATGACTAACTGCTCTAAATTTTGTGATTGTTCTTGATTGTTCTTGTAGTTCACCTTGTTCACCATGTTTAAAGAGAGTACAATTATACATATCTTGTAACGCCATATTTCGAGGAGGTAATACGCGGAGAAGAAGAATAGTGTGAAGAAGATTTTATTCGTGAGATAGAGAGACAGAGTGCATCAAAATATTTAAGGGAGAGAAAGAGAGTTGAAATAGAGTTAAAAGAGAGATGTTGGAAGAATGAAATATATATGAGTGGTTCATAGTGTGAAGCATGTGTTTGCACCAGTGAAGTTGCTATAGTACCACCAAACACAACTTCTATAATTTTTTTTAGTTTTTTTTATTCGATTATGACTTCAAAATGTAATTGGGATTTTCTGGGTTTGGGGATTTTATGGATTTCAGAAAGAAGATGAAGAACAATAATAAAAACATAATCTATTTTAGTGACTGATTTTACGTTACAAAATTGGTCTAAGCCATGTGGCATTCCACGTTAGTGCCACAAAGTCTTATGGATTGACTTTGACTAACAAGTTGATGAAAATAACTAATGTGATCCAGTTTGCAGAGTTAAGAGATCAAAGTTGTTTTCTTAAAAGTTAAGGGACCATACTAGACCCTGGGTAAAAGATAACGGATGAAAAAGGGTATTAAGCCTTGAATGAATGACCATGTATCGTTATTTAATTATTGTTATTTGTTTTCTTACTGATTTTATACCTGCTAAGTGTGTTACTCAAGTCCCGAGTTGGTTTGTCTATGATTTTGCTTTTGTCTAAGGTTTTGCTACGAAGTTTTACTAGACGACCCTGAGTAACGTGTTCGCTCAAGGGTCTGTTCCTCTTCCCTGTCTCCAAGGTTATATTTGGTTCGACATTGATGTGTTAAGGACGCATCTCTTATATTCTAGAGTGTCTAACTACCGAGAAGGGTTTTATATTGGATCACCACTTTGTGTTGTGGTTTGTTATCTTTGTTTGTGTGACTTTGTTGTTGGATTTTGATTGCGTTAGTTGTATACATGTACTGTTTATGACAACACCCTTTAGTGGTGCCTATACTTTTGAGATCATAGAAGAGGATAATATAGTGAAAATTTTATTCATTTCTTTGGAGAACATTACATAATAGCGTAAAATAGGTATTACATGCATGAAATAAAATACTTAACTAAGTGATTATGTAACTATCTATTGGTCTTCGGGCCTCTTAGTAGGGTTTAGCATTGTCGACTTTGTACTGCACTTGTTGGTATCTTATGCAACCACCAAATTAGAATGGTTTATATCATATCTGACGAAATCACCAACCCCTTTTCTTGGTGGTTGATCACCATCTCTTTCAAGTGTGCGTTGAAGCAAGTCATGTTAACCCTCATCACAATTTTTTTTTACCTTTTCCATCCTGGTCACACTACAAGGCCTTGTGTGTCCTCCAGACTCCAGATAATCAATTCATATCGTCATTTATTTATCATAAATTTTGTGTTATTTCATCTTTAGGTGGACTATAAAATCCATAACATCTAGTGTCGCAACAAGGGTCTACCTAGGATGCAGATGTAGACACTCTTAAACAAGACCACCAGGAAGTGCATGTCAATTATCCTAGTATCTCTCCCTTTTCTAAAGGTGACCATTATCTTGATACAATCTCATGGGCGCGTAATTGTTCCATTAAAGGCTTACAAGTTGGATCCTTCATACATTAACAACTTCTCTCTCTTTAGCCCGAGTTTCTCAAAAATATCTACATATAGTATGTCTCACGAACTTCTACTATTGATGAGGATTGTTGACACATTAAATTTAACCATAGTTATAGTTATTACCAAAAGGAATATTTTGTTTGGTATTTCGCCCACCTTATCACTATCGCAAAACTCAAGGATATGCCATTTTAGTTTTCCATCACATGCCAATCGTCTTCCTTTACTAACCACCATCAACTATGTGATTCATCTCTTTGTTTTTCCTTTAGACTAGTTTTTTTTTAATCTAGGAATACCTCTTGTGATGCAATATACTAGAACTTTCCCTTCTAGTCTTCCTCCCCTTCATCGATGTTGTCTTTCTCTCCCTTACTTCTGATTACATCCACAATGGTCTTCTTAGGGGATCCCTTTAAACTTCAATGGGATCAATTTATCCTTGGAAATCATCATGCCTTTTATACTCTTTCTTCATTATGCAGTCATTTCATGGTTATCCTCCATATTATATCTGGTAAGCCTCTCTTGATCAATTCTTAGATTAATTCTTAGATTGTGTCTTTCAAGTGAAAGCAATCCTAAATGACGTGATTATGGGTCTTGTGAATTGGCAGAAATTTGTTATGTTCATCATAGATGATTCCTTCACCCAATATGAGTTTTTGATCCCGACTTCTTAGAATTTGATGTTTGTACATTGTCTTAAGTTATTTTCTCATGAAGTGTTTAAAGGAGTGTATGATAAGAATTTTTCCCCATGCCATTGGTCTTCGTCCTCCTGATGGCGATTGTGGCCCCTTTTTGATACCCACCATTTCCTGGGTTCCCTGACCATCAGCCTTTCTATATATCTTCAGCCAAAATTTCTTCTTTGTAGTTGAAGTAGGGTTAAGTCGATTCTCGGAGGAACTAAATTTAAAGGAGTGGAGCAGAAGGAGACATAACTAATGTGAGTGCACTATCCTCTTAGATATATTTTGAATGATGTTAAAACTATGACACTTAGTATTTTGTGTATATTTGATCTTATTGTCTATGTCTAGATGCACATCATCATAATAGGACATTTAAAATCAGATTAGATAAACCATTACAAGTAAAAACTATAATTTCTCATGAAAAACAAGTTTATGAGTCGATACGTTAAGTATATGAGTGAGTACATATTGTAGGATTTTAAAAACAAAATTTGTGCCTTCTATGTAGCACTCCATAGGAGGCTTGAGTCAATACATAATGCATATGTAGTGACTCACCCGTGTTATGTAGCAGTTTATGCTGAAGTGTGTTTGCAAACAATTAGTTTTACCTCACTTGTATTGAAAATAGGAGGCTTGAGTCAATACATACTACGTATGTAGTGGCTCATTGGTGTTATGTAGCAACTCATGCTAAAGTGTTTTTGCAAACAACTAGTTCTGCCTCATTTGTATTGATACATAGAGTCTATGTAGCAGCTCTCAGGCTCTATGGATTGACTCATACAAATTTAGAGTAAATACATCCTGTTTGGAGTCAATACATGTATTGACTCAAACTTTTCAAAACTTGTCAATTTTGCTAAAAATCTATTTTGTTTGTTATTTCGTTTACACACACACATATAAATAAGCATTCATGCATCATTTCTATTTTCTTAAACCAACAACACACAAAGAATTCTCTCATCATCTTCAACCTTTTATCTTCATACATGCAACAACTACACATTATCATTTCTGTTGAGTATCATCTAGATTGGATTGATAAGGTCCAATTTTAGATTATTTTAATACAATTGGGTTGAGTATTCTTTGGGGGTGTCATTGATAAAATCGATTAGGGTTATTCATCCATGATCAAGGATTGATTTGGGGGAGTTTAAAAAGTATTTCCAATTTGGATTCATCCAAGTGAAAACTTTGAAGAAAGGAGTTTCTATCAAAGGAGTAGCGGTAACCGAAGGATCAATTGAAAGGCTTTGGAAAATACTTCACAACGAGGATTCAGCCGAGTGAAAGGTTTGAAGAATGGGGTTCTGTCAAAGGAGTGGTGGTAACAGGAGGATTAAATTGGAAATCTTGGTTCACTTGATCTTGCTTAAGATCAAGGGAAGAGAAGAAGTTAGAATCAACATCAAACATAGGGTTTGGGGGTTTGGGTTGCTACATTTTCTCTTGTATACAACTCTTGCAAAGGTTAATTACATATTGATCGGTCACCATTTGTGTTATACTTTACATCATTTAAGCATCAATAACTCAGGTGAACTGTATGAATTGGAACGTATTTCTTAAGCACTTGTGTTTGTTTTTGTTATGTCTAAGTGTGTCATGAATTATGAGTTTCTTGAGGATATTTTACATTTTTGGTATGTTAGCAGGTCAAATACAGGTTTGGGAGCTCAGAGGATCAAGAATTAGACGTAAAACCGGGCCATAATGAGAAGGCAGAGAACAAAGGAGTAAAATTGGCAAAACCACTGACCATACGCGTAATTCCCCATGCATTATGCGTATTGCCTAGCCCTACCCATATGTTAGTCATGTTCTTAATCTGGCCCAAATGAATTATGAAACTACCGAAAAGAAGTTTTTGATTGTTGCTTATATTTTTTATAAATGCAGGTCCTATTTGCTTGGGTCTAAAATTATTGTTTACGCTGACTATGCTACTTTAAAGTATTTGTTTTCCAAGCAAGAATCAAAGCCTAGACTGTTGAGGTGGATACTCCTTCTACAGGAATTTGATCTTAAAATCAAAGATAAAAAATGTTGTAAGAATACAGTTACTGATCACTTATCCTGCATGTCCCCTATTGAAGAAACAGAAGACGAACACCCAATTCAGGATACATTTTCTGATGAGCGGATCTTGGCTATTACTGGTGTTCCATGGTTTGCAGACTATGCAAACTTCTTTGTGGGTGGGGCTATACCTGATGATTTTGATTATAACAAAAAGAAGGAAATAAATTACATGATTGCAGGTTGTATCTGTGGGATGACCCATTCCTATACAAAAGAGGAGTGGATGGGGTGATAAGAAAATGTGTACCTGAAAAAGAACAAAGAGATATACTGAAAGCTTGTCATGAATCTGAGTATGGAGGACACTTTAGTGGAGACAGGACTGCAGCAAAAGTCCTCCAGTCAGGGTTGTATTGGCCTACTTTATTCAAAGACACTTGTCACATAGTCCGAGAATGTGACAGATGTCAAAGGACAGGTAACATCTCCAGAAAGAATCAAATGCCTCAGAATGTCATGCTAGAGGTTGAGTTGTTTGATGTATGGGTGATAGATTTCATGGGACCTTTTCCACCATCCTTCGGGAAGAATTATATCCTGGTTGTTGTGGATTATGTGTCAAAGTGGGTCGAAGTTGTAGCATTGCCCACAAATGATGCCAAAGTGGTAGTGAACTTCCTTAAAAACTACATTTTCTCTAGATTTGGGGTACCAAGAGCCATAATCAGTGACGAAGGTACCCATTTTCTAAATAAGTTGATGGAGAATCTGTTGTGGAAGTAAAATGTGAAGCATAAGATTTCCACCCTCTATCACCCTCAGACGAGTGGATAGGTTGAAGTATCTAACAGGCAGATAAAGCAGATTTTAGAAAAGACTGTTAGTGCTTCTCGGAAAGACTAGTCGGTGAAGCTGGATGACGCACTGTGGGCGTATAGAACGTCGTTCAAAACCCTAATAGGTATGTCTCCTTATCAATTAGTTTATGGTAAAGCATGTCATTTGGTGCTCAAGCTCGAGCACAAAGCTTTTTGGGCTTCCATGTTCCTGAACTGTGATCTTTTAAAAGCTGGTGAATCTTGAATCCTTCAACTCCATGAGTTAGAAAAATTTAGGAATCAGGCTTATGAGAATGTCAAAGCTTATAAGGAACAAACGAAAAAATGACATGATCAAAAGATCCAGAAGAAGGAATCTTGGGAAGGACAATTGGTGTTGCTTTCCAATTCCAAGTTGAAGTTGTTCCCTGGAAAGTTAAAGTCTCGGAGGTTCGGACCATTTATGGTTCACAAAGTGTTCCCTCGTGGAGCAATAGAGCTGAAGAATGAGAAAAACGGGGATACTTTCAAGGTCAATGGACAGAGATTGAAACCTTACTACCAAGGTCAAAGAGGAGGCCCGGTAGAAGAGGATCGTCTAGCATAATAATGTGGTAACCTGTCGAGTCATGCGATATTAAACAAAGCGTTTCTTGGGAGACAACCCAAGCGTGTTTCAAAATTATTCTTATTTTTGATTTTATAGTTTTTATTTATTTTGTACTGTTATTTCAGTTGTTAAATGCATTTTATTTGAGTCTGGTGCATCAGAGGAACCCTAAGTGCTGAGAAATAACAGAAAATTTTGAAAAAATTGCATCTCTCTGGTGATATGTGTAATGCACTAGTTGTTACACGTAACACCATGCAAAAAAAAAAGGGCTCTTCTGGTGGATTGAGTAGGTTACGCGTAAGCCAGCTCTTAGGAGATCTGGCAATACGCCTAATCAGCCACATATGTGTAGGTTACACGTATTGACCCAGCCATATGTGATTTGTTACGCATTATGGTAATTTTCACATAAAAACGCTTTGTACCATACGCGTAACGCTCCTTCATTACGCGTAAGGCTCTGTATCATACGGGTAACTCATTTTTCAGTTTGCTTAAATGTTTTTTTTTTGTACATTTGTGTCATTTTCTGCTTTCTCTGTTACACGAACTTGTTCGTATTACTTTTTCTTTGCAGAATTTTTCCTTTTGTTTTCCAGTTTTTTCTATAGATTCAACGAGTATGTCTCAATCACCAAATGAAGGCCAACTTTTCCTGTTTGATAAACATGCTAAACATCACAGACAGTTAGCCACACGAAAAGTTATCAAGGAAAAAGCATGGGTTCTCAAGGATAACAAATTACCAGAGGTCTCCAATGTACTTAAAACGCAAAAAAATGTTCATCTGAATAACAACATTCAAGTTGTGGCAAAGGAATTGGTTATGGAATTCTATGCAAATGTGTATCGAGTACCAAATGGGAGCAGTGAAGCTGATGTTACAAAGTTCGAATCTTGGGTCCATGGGAAAGTAGTTCCGTATGATTGGAAAACTGTAAACAGGGTTCTGAAATGAAAATTCTATGAATCTCATTGTCCCTTATTTATGATGAAATATTTTGACAAGAATAGATGGCCGTATAAAAAGATGAAGAGTTTTTTAGTGAGACCAGGTAAGGATTGGCACCCTACATCAAAGCCATCCCCATCGAAGATACTGGTAGTGGATTTAGCCCTAACTCCCAAAGCTTGGGATTACTTCATTCACCATATTCTGGATACGAATCGTAGTGGTTCATACTTGATCACTGAACAGGCTCTGGCTCTATACTTATTTCTCAAAAACAAGCGGTTGAATATTAGGGGAATCATTTCGGCGAACTTGGATGAGATATCTCAATCACCGAAGAAGTCACTGGGACACCCGACGGTGACCTATCTGTTATGTAAGAAGGTTGGAGTGACTGATTTGGGTGGTAGTATGATGTTGAGATCTGTACGCTCGTTGGATCATACTTAGCTGAAGGATCATTCTGTTTCAGGAGAGAAGCCCCGACCACAAAGGCGCCCGCAGGACCATGAGGCAGGTACCAACTCTCCTCCGCGTCAGGATCCACCTCAGGCGACTCTTTCTGTTACTGATGAGGAGTCATAGGATTACAGGATTCAGGTGTCACAGTTCTGTCTAATGCAGGATGTTTACGTACACTTGGGCGTATCGGGCCGTTATTTGACTCATCAGACCGATATATGGACAAAGGCTCAGTGTTTTAGATACAGATTTATAAGAGACCCACCGGCCCCTAATTTTGGCCGATACACTTATCCTAGCTGGGAGCACCCAATTCAGCTAGGGGGCAAGAACGGCAACAGCAGACCCCTATCAAGCCATCACCTCAACAGCAGCAGCAGACCACTCAGGGGTATTTTGAGACTATGACCCCATTCACCAGACTTATGCATGACGGCCGGATTAATTTGGCTTCACTCATCGATTTTGATGCTGATATGAAGGATGGAGATGGTGGTGATGGAGCACATACCTGATTTTTTTTTAGCTTTGTTTTCTTTCATTGTATTTTCCATTTATTTTATTTTTATTATAGTGTGTCCCTTTCATTGTACTTTTTCGTGTTTTTTGTTATGTACTTTGATTTTTATTTCGTGTGTTTGTAATTGTCTGTTGTGGGTTTTGATATTTTAATGAATCTTGTTTTGTTTTTCCATTCATACAGTAACTTGTTCCTTTGTTGAGTAAATGATGATTACTGGCTTTAGTGGATGATACTGATCAATTGCACCATGTGCTTGAAAGTCCTCTGCTTAAGTCACCATGATTGATTGATACTTCTATATATGATTGGACGCACTGTACTGGAGTGATATTGATGGTGGAACAATGCTGAAATAACCAAGAGTGAAAGGCATTCAACAAAGATGCATTATGGAAGCTACCAACTTTACCCGTCATGGTGAGTTCAGAAAAAGTCAAACACATATTCCATCATGAGAGTATATCAGGTATGTCTTTATCAATCATGGTTTACGTATATTCTTTATGACTATTAGCTGTAGGACAACACACACTGAGGCACTTTGTTTTGTTTATCACCTTGAGCCTTTCAAGCCATCCCGTTTATTATATTATTATTATCCTTCGTTCACCTCGTTTGAGACTGAATCCCTTTGTTTGGTTTTATACTCACATTATTTACCTAAGGCCACATCTCTTTCCCTACCCTGTTCAGAGTCTTTGTTATTATTTTGGAATATGTGTTCATTCTAAGTTTGAGGTTGTTGTTGGGATAGCAACATTTAAGTTTGGGGTAGATACGCAAGGTGAGTGCAATATAAAAAGAAAAGAGAGATAAAAACAAAAGCAAAAAGAAGGTGAAATAAAATGAAAAAATTTGAAAAAGAAACCCCGAAAAGAAAAAAAAATCTCTTTTTCTCTCACCAGATTGGACTCTAAAGATCCCAGTAAAAGCATCATTGAATGAACATAGTGAAAAGAATGATCTCATGTAAACTCTATGAATTGGAACATATTTCTTAAGCATTTACGTTTGTTTTTGTTATGTCTAAGTGTGTCATGAATTATGAGTTTCTCGAGGATATTTTACGCTTTTGGTATGTTAGCAGGTCAAATAAAGGTTTGGGAGCTCAAAAGATCGAGAATTGGACGCAAAACGGAGCCAGAACAAGAAGGCAGAGAGCAAAGGAGAAAAATTGGCAAAACCACTGCCCATACGCGTAATGCCCCATGCATTACGCGTATTACCTAGCCGTGGTACACGATGTCGCAACTGCGAAAAACACCCGGCAAAAAAATAGAAGAGTCGCCACCGAATGTTATTTATCCCAAAGAGAGGGAAAGGAAACGATCTAAGAAAACCTGAAGAACGAGAAAAGACAAGGTTATAGCAACCAAATCTTGGGTTCGAGAGTCAGTTACGCAAGGGGAAGGTATGAGCACCCCTCACGTCCGTTGTACTCAACGGGATCCATGCTTGTTGTCTAATAAAATGGTGTGTTTATCTATAAGCTACTGCTAAATGGAAATAAGAACAAAGAAAAAAGAAAGAGACTCAATAGGACATCACCGCCCTATGCCTATGTATTCCCTCGTGCAATGGAAAAGTTAGAGTCAACGTAGTTCGGAAAACTATGGGTGATAGGGGGAAAGGTTGCTCACCAATGCATCGTCGTCTTGTGCCTACGTATCCTCATATGGTATGAGAAATCATAGAAAACGTAGTTCGGGTAACTATGAAACCACAGATCGGTTAAGTGTTTTTTATGAGCGACGTTAAGTTCACATTCCAGCAGTTAGGGTCGATGCCTGTTTGCGGTAGAATGGAAAAGTAACTTACTCTTTCTGAAAATGAGTTTGAAACAACAAATCCCGAAGGATAAAAAGGTTTAAAGTTTTTTTGTGAGTTTTAGAGAAGTGAATTAATTGGATTTGAGATTCACATTGTACAAAAGACTATGATATAGAAGTAAATGCATTGCATATCGCCCACGGGGCGTACGCTAAACACTCTAGACAAGCGAGAGGAGACCCCTCCTTCAGGGAAAGAAGGATATACCAAGTATGATTAGACTTTGCTGGTAAGGACGGAGGAAATCTAATGGAAGGTGATATTTTCTGGGTACCAATGGGGATGTTGGTATGAGGTGCCAATAGATTGGACTTTTGGAGGTTGTTATTAGGGATTAGGCTTTGGGTTATCTGTTCGGTTTCACAAGGCTCCATGTTATGCTATGATAGATGATATGCAATGATTATGCAATGGTTATGAACGCTTGATCAGTGCATTTTAATGCACATTCTCTTATGTTTGTATTTAGGCATTTCCTTAGTTTGTTTTGTTTATTTTACTGTTTTATTATGTTTTTATAATTAAGTCTTTATTTGTTGTTAATATATTGTTGCAGCTTATTTTCAGCTTTAGCGGTTATTTGATATTTGTCCACTGTTCGGATCAAAAGATGGAGCTACGAGAATCAGATTCATGTGTTCTACTAGGCGTTGGAAATTTAAGACAAGGAGCTACAACTTTCATGTTTTACGTAGAAGCTGACTCGGAGTGTAGCAGGCTCGAATAATTCATTGAAGTTAGGACCTGAATTCTGCCTTTAGGAATACTTAGTTTTGGGTCGAATTTTTTATGTTTTTCCGACCCAGTTGGGTTAGAACCAGATTTTGTGATGCTTCCCTATACCTAGTAGCAGCCGTGCGACTGTTCAGGACCTTCTTTTCACTAATTTTACTTTTGGCTTTTATACGATTTGAATGGAGAACTAATTCCCGAAGGCAAATCCTACTGCTTACAGGTTCAATCGCTTTGAGGTTATTCTAATACCAATTTAAATTCGATTCCTTTAAATACTTTTCTATGAAGTCATTTGCTTAATTTGATTGTAATTGTTTGCTTAACTTAATTGTAATTATTTGCTTAATTCGATTGTTGTTCATAGGATAGAATTGATTAAATTCGATTGAATGCATGTTCCTAAATTTAATTGAGTGTTATCGTTTGTTTAATTCGTTAACTCGTCATATTTTTAACCGTTTGCTTAATTTGGTAAACAGGAACACAATTCATTTGATTTTGACAAGCGCTTGTCTAATTATATCATAATTGAATAGGATCGAAGCTTCTTAGGGGTTGGTGTTATAATAGTCGATGATAAGTCGAAACCCGAATCAGTAGGATTAGCCGTTTTAGCTTAATTGATAATCACTTATTTTAATCACTTTTTCTCTTATTTTATAAATCAAAACTTAAAAACCCCATAAACTTTTACTTTAGTTGGTTAATTCAATATAAGAATCCTTGAGATATGACTCGAGTCATTGTCGCTTTACTACTTTTTAAAAATACTCGTTTTTGATCCGTGCACGACAGCGGATCACGGTTCAACCGATGGTTTCGAGGTAGGTCAGGTATGGCTGACGTTGGAAAGCGTTTTGTCTGGATACAAGATTTCTGATTGAAAGGTTAGGGACTAGTTAACATGACTTCTCGACATTTATCTTGAACTCGAAGGTTGACAAAACCTGCTTGAGTAGCTCTGAAAATATGGAGAGGTGACTCTGGTTAACCGTCTTCTAGAAAGGATAACCCTTCGTGCTCTTGCAGCGTCCTGTTTCAAAACGAGCCTTTGAAGTAACTTTGCCCCTGTCTGATTGATCCCTGAGATTTTGCGTTTTCGCTTCATCGTCCTCCCTCCAAGAGTTTAAGCAAGAAAGTTGGTATTGCAATGCACAAAAATATTATATGAGTGAACCCGAATGGATTACTTCAAGAAAAACATACTCATTGCATTAAGATCATCATTCAAAAACAAACAAGTTTTTACATGCAAACAGAGCATTAACAAACAATGAAAAATACAAATGAAAAATGTAGTAAAGAAATTAAAAATGCCATGGCTGAGGAGGCACAACTCCGTCTAGACTGATTGCTTCGGATGATGTCTTCATAGCCTTAAATGCTTACTTGATAGGCTTCATGCGCAGACCGTCTACAGTAAATGTAATGACCTCTGAGTCAACCAGATCTTGCACCTTGTGCTTAAACATGTTGCAATTTTCAATGAATTCCCTTGTGTCCCTGAATGGTACTCGCACCTAGCATTAATGTCATAATCTGGAGAGAGGAGATTTGGAACAGGCGTAACTTCTCTCAGTTGAATCAAGAATGGTTAACCGTCTTCTAGAAAGGATAACCCTTCGTGCTCTTGCAGCGTCCTGTTTCAAAACGAGCCTTTGAAGTAACTTTGCCCCTGTCTGATTGATCCCTGAGATTTTGCGTTTTCGCTTCATCGTTCTCCCTCCAAGAGTTTAAGCAAGAAAGTTGGTATTGCAATGCAAAAAAATATTATATGAGTGAACCCGAATGGATTACTTCAAGCAAAATATATTCATTGCATTAAGATCATCATGCAAAAACAAACAAGTTTTTACATGCAAATAGAGCATAACAAACAATGAAAAATACAAATGAAAAATGTAGTAAAGAAATTAAAAATGCCATGGCTGAGGAGGCACAACTCCGTCTGGACTGATTGCTTGGATGATGTCTTCATAGCCTTAAATGCTTACTCGATAGGCTTCATGCGCAGACCGTCTGCAGTAAATGTAATGACCTCTGAGTGAACTAGATCTTGCACCTTGTGCTTAAACATGTTGCAATTTTCAATGAATTCCCTTGCGTCCCTGAATGGTACTCGCACCTAGCATTCATGTCATAATCTGGAGAGAGGAGATTTGGAACAGGCGTAACTTCTCTCAGTTGAATCAAGAATCCCTGAAGCAGGCGAGCAAGCAGCTGACCATGAGGAACAGAAATGAAATCAAACCTTCTCTCGGGCCTTCTCGATCTTTGTTGTTTCTTCTGGGAGCTAGTCTGTTGTTGATACAAATTAGGGCATTCCTCTCGTTCCATAACTTTCATCCTTAGAGTTAGCCCAAGAACAGGAAATAGTTGTGGACGTGGAGATTTTGAAACCAAAGTTTATAAGATACGCCCCTAACCTGATGCAACTTCAGGGGGAAAAACAGGAATATTCGCTTCTTTCGTAGCACCTGGAATAAGACCACCTTGTACGCTCATACCGCCCCGCATGAACGCAACTGCCTTTGAATCGATTAAGTCATGAACTTGGTGCTTAAAGGTCTTGCATTTCTCCATATTATGCCCTGGTGCCCTAGAATGGAAATCACAATGGGCACTTGCATCATAGCCTGGTGGTGGCTTACCAGCAAATGGAGCCAGATTCCGAAGTTCAACCAATTGAAGTTGAAGCAAACGTTTCAACAACTAAGTATAAGTCATAAGGAGTTGACCAAATATTCTTTCAGGCTGCTTCGGCCTCTGTGCGTACCTTCAAATCTTAGGATCATCTTGGGAAACAGGAAACAACTGCTAACGGGGAAATTTTGGAACCCCGGGTCGTGCAAAAGATCTACGAGGCACATTACGCTCTAGGAGAGATTCAACAGGCAAGGGTAGAACGGCCATTTTTGATGCGGCTTCAGGAATAGGATTGTCTTTCTTTCTTAGCATGTTTCTCATGACTTCCATAATCAGGTCCATCTGAGACTTTAGTTGATGGACTTCCTCTCTCAGCGTTTTCTGATCCTGAGACAAATCTTGCATGTCCACCATGAATTGTCCCATATGGCTTTGTACTTCCCTCAACTCTGCTTGAACTTACTCCATAGTCAACTTCTAGCTTCTTTGAAAAATTAAGTATCAAATTCTGAAGAAAACCATATTAGAATAACAAAAGACCAGCCTCAGACACCTGGCGTGCAAATGAATATGAAAATGCAATGCAAACATGTTTATATATCATTATCAATCGAAAATAAACAAGTTTTAGAAATAAGTTTGCACTTTAATAGAAAAGAAACTACACATGCAAAGAAATGACATGATATAAAAGATTTCCAACTGCGGGGAATTGGGCTTTCTAATCTTGATTCGCTACTGAGCTAGCCATCTTCAGAATTGCTCGTCGAAGTCATTCTGATACTCGTCTGAACATATGCTCTTGGTGAATTCTTCCATAACATGGACTGATGAATCCACATGACTGGATGAAGGAGGATTGTTGATCTGAATACCCTGAGGTGTGAATGAGAACATATTGGAGTCAAGCAGAGTCTGAATCTTGCTCTTAAGCACCTTACAGTCTTCGGTTGAATGCCTCTGTAGCATGGTAGTCACAACGGGCGTTGACATCAAAATCTGGTGGGTATGGAGGAATCATTGGATTTATCTCCTTCGGTACTATCAGCCCTCCTTTGATCAAGATACAAACTTCAATAGCTTTGCATCGTATGCCACTCAACAATTTAATGAAATTCGTAACAATATGTCATTTAATCATGGTGTTTCTCAAACTGGTATCAACAACATGATATGGTTTCAAAATGATAATCATTATCACTACCAACAGTTTTACAAGGAAATGTGTAATTTTATGGATTATTAGTATGGTGACCAAGATGGGGCATGGTTTCGGGGATTTTGACTAGAACCTAGAGGTGGTCATCAGCATCAAAGGGTTCGTGGTGGTCGTGGCCATTAGTTGCGCTTCATTTTGGACCTAGCTTCTTTTGCATGCATTTTTGCTTTCATGGTTTATATTTTTTATTATGTTATTCTATTTTGACTCATACAAATTTGGAGTTAATACATCATGTTCTGAGTCAATACATGTATTGACGTAAACTTTTCAAAACTTGTAACTTTTGCTAAAAATTTGTTTTGTTTGTTATTTCTTTTACACAAACACACACAGACGCGCGCACGTAAACACACACACACACATACACAAACACACAAACACACACACACACACACACAACACACACACATACATACACGCATACACACACAAACACACACACACACACAAACACACATACACAAACACACACACATACACACACAAATAAGCATTGATGCATCATTTCTATTTTTTCTTTAACCAAGAACACACAAAGAATTTTCTTATCATCTTCAACCTTTTCTCTTCATATATTCAACAACTACACATAATCATTTTCATTGAATGTCATCTAGATTAGATTGATAAGGTCTAATTTAGGATTGTTGTAATCAAATTGGGAGTTTCCTTGATCAAACCGGTTAGGGTTTCTCTCTCTCTCTCTCTCTCTCTCTCTCTCTCTCTCTCTCTCTCTCTCTCTCTCTCTCTCTCTCTCTCTCTCTCTCTCTCTCTCTCTCTCTCTCTCTCTCTCTCTCTCTCTCTCTCTCTCTCTCTCTCTCTCTCTCTCTCTCTCTCTCTCTCTCACACACACACACACACACACACACACACACACACACACACACACACACACACACACACACACACACACACACACACACACACACACTCACACACACACACACTTAATGAGCAATTTGATTATTTGAAAATTATGGTTGTGTTGAAGTATCTTAAACTATTTTTATTAGGTAATTGCAATCTAAACAATTGCAATTGGATTTTCATAATATCAACACAAAGGGAATTAAGCTTGGTATTGATTAAACACCAAGTGTTTGATAAATTGTTTGCACACTAAGTGTTTGATAAATTATCTTAATTAATTTTCATTTTCTATTTTATTGGAAATCGTTTATCATTGTGTGATTTTGTTCAAACGTATTTGGTAAAACATATTGATCAAGTGTTGATTGTTGTGGAACCTGGGGTGGAGCCACAGTGTTGGGCGGTTAATCGAGCGAAATTCAATGCTACCATGGCTTTCACGAGATCAATCGAGTGTCTAAATAGAAAGAAAAACAATTGTTTCTAAATTTCGAGAGAAAAACAATCATTTCTCATCAAGATTCGAGGGAATTAAGTGTCGATTCTCACATATGGTACAAATATTCCATTATGGAACCAAGAATATGGAATGAGATTGTAGCAGGAGGTGCCGTGGTGAGTGCTTCCAATACGACGAAGTGAAACGAACCTACAATGTTAGCACTTCGACGTCTAACTCAATAAGATATTTGAGATGCAATTTAGAGTGAAAAAAATACTAAAAACTAGCGCATGTGGAACTTATATAGGGTGAACTGTTAAATCGCTTCCATATAACTTGACGCATAATGAGGATCGTCATTTGATTAAATCTAATATAACGAGATAGTCAGAAGTCAGAGTCGGGTGCTGTGTATTTGAATGAGATCATACTTCCATACTGGCGGACCTAGTGATTGAGTTTTTGTCGATGAATAACTGTCGACAACATATTTCATCCACAAAATAAATGAGACAAGGATAGGATTCTACTTTGATATGCGTCGATGACGATTGATATGTTTAAAGAAAAAGTAACACTGTAAGTTGCTTTTGTAGGACTATTCCCATCCTATGACAAAACGCTGTCTATAAAGGCTAATTTTAAGTCTTTATATGAAAACTACTACTACATGCAACAAAATTAATACTATTTATTACCTTTTCTTTTAAGTAATGTTAATTTCTATTTCAAGGATCCAAGTTAAAAACTAGATGTAAAACTTTATATTAGAAATTATGTATTAATTTAATTAAAATTTTATGATTAATATTTTATGATCTTTTTAAATATAAAATTTTTATTTATAGATTTTTTAATATGTACCCTTAAAACATAATTGTCATAATGCTTTCTTTTAATAAATATTATGCCAATTAAGTTAAATATGTTTTATGTGAATTTAATGCTTTAGATTCCTAACTTTTTTGGCATGGTTTTGATTTCTTATGCAATTATTTCACTCAAAATATATCTATGTCTTGTCACATTAAAAGGAAAAGAAATAGTTAAAATCATTTCACTTAGTTGTTGTAGAAGAACATGGGAAGATTAAAATTAGAACGTGTATTTAAATCTGTGATATTTTATTATTTAAATTTAAAAGATAAAATTATTGTCATCAATTAAAAAAATCAAAATAACTTTTATTTTGCCATTATAGAATCAATACTAATTTCAATTCTACCATAAATTCAAAAGACCTTCCTCTTTTACTTATATAATATAAGAAATAAAAATGTTGGCCTTTTTCATTGGATGGCAAGATGATGTTGGAAATTCACCTCCCATGAAGAATTTTCTTCAATCTTGATCTCAAGATTGATGAACAAACCCACTATATGATAATTATGGTAATAACAAGTAATTATTAAGAACAACAAAAGAGAAGAAGAATAACAAACAAGAAAGAGAAGAATGAGAGAAGAAGTATTTGGAGAGAATGTGTTACCCACAACTGTGGGATTTCTTATTGAACTTTCACTTGCTAACTGCAACTGTGAAATCTGTTCTGTTGTGATGTAGAATACAAAGCAAGACACCCTATTTATAGTTTTAGGTTTACACTAGCCCAAAACATAAAAGGCCCAAAATATTATAAATCAAATCTAATCATATGATATCAAATCTAATCATATGATATCTAATCATATCATATCAAATTAATCATATGATATCAAATCTAATCATATGATATCAAATATAATCATATCAAATCACAATGAATTATATTTAACACACCACCTAATTCATTGTGTCTAAACTGTCTACATTCATCATGGCCCTTAGTCTTCTGAAGGCTTCGACCTGCACTCCCTTCGTCATGATATTTGCAATCTGATTCTCAGTTCTGCAGTGTTCCAACTTCATCTTCCCTTCTGCTACCTGCTCTCGAAGATAATGGAACCTCATTTCGATGTGCTTGCTTCGACCATGAGCTATTGGATTCTTCGCCAAGTTGATAGCTGACATGCTGTCTATCTTCATGGTAATTGCTCCATGATTCTTCCCTGTGATTTCTTCGACCAAGTTCACCATCCAAGTTGCTTGACATGCACAAAGGGAAGCAGCTATATATTCTGCTTCGCATGATGATAATGCCACCACTGGTTCCTTTCTCGAATTCCAAGCAACTGGTGCACCACCTAACATAAACACATATCCAGCTGTGGATTTTCGAACCTCAGCATCACTACACCAACTGGAGTCTGTGTATCCCACTAACTTGCATTTTTTTCCTTCATCAGCTGCTGGAAACAAAATGCCATAGTCGAGAGTTCCTTTCAGATACCTCAGTATCCTCTTCGCCGCTGCTAGGTGTGATACCTTTGGTTTCTGCATGAATCTACTTATCATACCAACACTGTATGCTAAGTCAGGCCTTGTGTGGCAAAGGTATCTAAGTGACCCAATAAGTCTTCTGTATTGGGTTGGGTCGACATCATCTTCATCTGAATCCTTCGATAGTTGCAATCTGGGCTCAGCTGCATTGACTGGTTTGATGGACTCTAACTCTTCAATTATTGCTTTCATCCACTTCGAATCTTTCAATGCCTCAGCTGCATTGACTGGTTCGACATCTGCGTAGAAAGCATAACGTACCAGCTCACCCTCTTCATCGACTACATCATCTGATTTGATTACACATTCTTGCAACCTTGCAGGCATGTGTCTAGTTCGTCGAGGTCTGCTTGAACCTGCTTCATCTGCAACTGGTTCCTGTCGAACTTCTATTTCGACTTCAGTGGCTGCAGTTGCTAAACACTTGTGCTCCATCACATTGAGTCCAATCTTGAAGGTCCTATTCTGAGACATTGGAGCCTTCAAGATTAGTCTACCGCCTACGTCGAGGACTCTCATCATCTTGTCTTCGACAACTACCTTGTAGTTCTTTTCGACAAGTTGCCCTATACTGAGCAAATTACTCTTCATGCCTGGTATGTACAACACATTGGAAATTGTTGACCTTTTGCCATCTTTCCTCATAATCAGAACATCACCAACACCTTCAGCTGCTAGAGTGTTGTCATTTGCAAACTTCACCGTATTCTTCAACGAGGGCTTCATGTTGACAAACCAATCTTTCCTTCCAGTCATGTGTGATGAGCATCCTGAGTCCAAGTACCACTGATCTTGGAATCTTTCTTCATCGTTTGTTGTGACCATTAGCAACGTTTCTTCTTCTTCATGTTTCGCCAGCTTTGCATCAGTCTCTTGATTTCTCTTCTTTTCTGGACAATCACTAACATAATGACCATACTTCTGGCAATTGAAATATTGAATGTGGCTTTTGTCTGTCTTTCGATCACCACCTCTTCCTTTTCCTGCAGCACCACCTCTTTGGTTGCCTTGGTTCCAAGGTTTCTTTTGATTTGACTGGTTTCCTCCTTTGTTGCCATTCCAGCTACCTTTACTTTTTCTCTCCTTTTCCGTCTGTGCCTGCAAAGCCATATCTTTCGACTTTCCTGCAGCTCTCTCAGCCATCCTCTGTTCATGAGACTCAAGAGTCCCTTGAAGCTCTTCCTTCGTCAACACTGACAGATCTTTCGACTCTTCTATTGCAACTACCACGTGGTCGAATTTTGGAGTCAACGATCTCAAAATCTTTGAGACAACTGCTTTTGTCGTCAGTGTTTCTCCACATACTTTGATTTGATTCACCAACCTTGTAACTCTGGTGAAGAAATCTGTAATGCTTTCGTTGTCTTCCATCTGAAGCAACTCATAGGTTCTCTTGTGAGTTTGTAACCTCACCTCTTTCACCTTCTCTACGCCTCCAAACGAATTTCCAAGAATCTCCCATGCTTCTTTTGCTGAATCAACATCACTAACCTTTTCAAAGTTATCAGGATCGACACACTGATGAATTATAAAGAGTGCTTTATAATCCTTCTTCTTCAATTCTTTGTGCGCAGCCTTTTCCGCCTCCGTTGCGTTCTCTCCAAGCGATGTTACTCCATCTTTCACAAGATCCCAAAGATCTTGATAACAGAAGATCACCTTAATCTGCTTGCACCAATTCTCATAATTGTCTTTCTTGAGAATTGGCAGGGTCGCCGGAAAATTTCTGTTCGGATAGTTCATCGCCATCACTATCTTCCTTCTTTGAATCTCTTAACCGGAGCTCTAGATACCAGATGTTGGAAATTCATCTGACACCCTATGAAGAATTCCCTTCAATCTTGATCTCAAGATTGATGAACAAACCCACTATATGATAATGATGGTAATAACAAGTAATTATTAAGAACAACAAAAGAGAAGAAGAATAACAAACAAGAAAGAGAAGAATGAGAGAAGAAGTATTTGGAAAGAATGTGTTACCCACAACTGTGAGATTTTTTATTGAACTTTCACTTGCTAACTGCAACTGTGAAATCTGTTCTGTTGTGATATAGAATACAAAGCAAGGCACCCTATTTATAGTTTTAGGTTTACACTAGCCCAAAACATAAAAGGCCCAAAATATTCTAAATCAAATCTAATCATATGATATCAAATCTAATCATATGATATCAAATATAATCATATCAAATCACAATGAATTATATTTAACACTGTTTATGTTTAAATCTGTCAAAAGATAAAATAAATTGAACTAAATCAACTAAAGAAATTGTACTTAAAATCTTACTTTTACTCTTTTTTTTGACGAACTAGCATGTTGACGGGTTGATCTACAAGCATAATATGTTTTAACATTTTTTTAATTAAAAATTAAATGTAAATATTTAGAATTTTGATAAAACTTAAAATGTATAAGAAAAAATAATTAGTAGATTTTCTATGTTGGCAAATTCAAATTTTTATATATATTTGCAGTGATGAAGTGATGAAGAGCATGTAAAATCACAGTAGATGTAAACAAACTAATATAATTAATAGTAAAATATAATCCTTTAATTAATAAAAATGATATGCTTACGGAGGATTAAACAAGTTTTAAAATTAGACAAATCTTCCAATATAAATAAACTGAATAATATTAAATAAATTTCAAAATAAATCTAGTAAAAAAATCTATATAAAACATATTTTATGTTTAAATTTAGTGCTCATCCCCACCTTGCTTTAATGGCTATATTTGGCATGATATTTTTTAAGTTTAGAGTTTTTAATTTACAAGTTCATATGATAAAAAGAAATTGTTGATAACGGTCTTTTCATCACAAGTTTATAATTGATTTTATTAATTTATAACTTATTTTGTAGAAATTAAATAATATTTTAACTTTTAACTTATCATTTTTTTTCACTTTTACCTTTATTATTTTAGATAAAATTCGCTTTTACCCTTTATAGTTTATTTAAATTTAAAATTAAATAATTATGTATTAAATACAAACAATTATGTCATTTTACATTTATCAGCTATTTGAACCGTTAATTTACCAAACACTTTAATTAGCTTATTAGTTATCAATCATCATCCATCAGCTATAAATTATAAAATATCAGTCATCAACCATCAGCCTCAAATTATAAATTATCAATTAACTTATCAGTCAACTACTATTTTTATCAAAAAAAGTCTAAAATAACAAATTAAATTAGTCGATTTGTGGATCTAAATTGTTACATCACCCTTACTCTTTTTTTTTAAGAAATGCTTGTTCATTTATAATGTATTCAATGTTAAATTTCTTTTCTAGCTTTATTATTATAAGCGAAGCTATTATAAAATCAATTTGATTATATTACCAGGGTTAGCATATGAACCGTTATAAAATTAAACTCAAATATAATTTGAAATTCGATTCGATAATTAAATCGTTAAACTTAGTTCATGAATCAAATGAGTTAAATATAATTAAAAAAAATAAGTTTGTTAACTAAATAAGTTAAATTTAAATTATGTATAATTCGACTCGTTAGATTCACGAATCAATTTGATTATATATGAGAATAGTTAAATTAGTTCTAAGAGTAGATTTAAAGACTTAGATTAGTTAAATTAGTTCTAAGAGTTAAATTAGTTCTAAGAGTTAAATTAGTTATATGAGAAGAGTTAAATTAGTCCTCTATTTTCTCTTAATTTAACGGTTTTAATTAATCATTTATATTTTCAAGTGAGTAAAATATTTTAAAAAAAATTTATACAAATAAAATTAATGTCATATACAAAAAATTTGACTTAAATACACTTTTAGTCCTTCTATTTTGAGTTGTACATCACAAGCACCTTTCAACCTTTGCTGCACCTTCTTCTCTTTTCACCACAAGCACTCTATTTGATGAACACAAATATTGAAACTAAAAATTAATAAACTTTGGACAAAATCGAATTAACATATTACTTTCATCACTCGCTTCTGCTATACTCTTTGAGATAGAAAAATGGATTTTATGGGCGAATTCGATAAATGTTTAATTCGAACGTTTGTAGTTTGTAATGGAAATTTTGAAAATTTTCTTTTTTTTTACCGCAATAAAGACACATGTACTGCAATTTTAGAATTTCTAGAAAAAATATACCGAAAATTGTAAAGTTTTCGGTTGAGATCAGGAGTGTTTTGCCTGAAATTATGAAATTTCTGGGAAATACCACAAAATTTCAGAAATTTTAAAATTACTGGTATGTGTCACATGATTTTAAAAAAACATAGATTTTCAGTATTTTCCACAGAAATTTGTTCAATTTTTTGCTGCATAACTAATTCGATAAAAAAAACTATCTGATATAATATATTCATATAATAAAAAGTGTGCTACATACAAGATTACAAAACAAATTAGGATGACTTTCTAACTTCATCTTTCTAATGCCTAATATGTCCTACATTTGCTGATTCTCATACTTTTGCATCTTCAATACAGTTATGTCTCCAACGGTCAGTGATGGGAGGCAATGGACTATCAGGTTTCAGCTTTACCTGAACCTAAAGACTAATATTGACATAACCAACAGCAACCATTGTATGTCTGCTCGTACATAGGTGGAGTTAAGGTAAAGGAAAAAAGATAATGTTAAGTCTCTTTGATAGGGAGACAAATATGACATTGTATCTACAAACAATAGAGTAACTCATATCAGGAATTGTCATCCAATATAGCAACACCCAAGTGTTCTACTCGTAACGCATTCCTAACTGTAGCGACCCTATCATATAACAAATTGAAAAACAATTGAGGGTGTTGATGAACTTAAGTATCTAACTGCGTCTGAATCAAAGGCCATGACTCTTCGCCCCATCCAAGTAAAGTTGTAATGGCCCAATAACCACAATTTCCATCATTACCCACATCAACAATGTCATCAATGTATGGATGTAAGAAATTAAGAAACTGATACAAGTAAAGATTCCTTGAAGATGTAGTGGACGGTTGACTTTGACCTGGCATACTTGACGGTTGACTTCCAGTTGGTTTCGTGCATGATCTCTTTGTAGTCTGACTCCCTTGCGAGCCCTCACCATACTTCCGCTTTGAAGGATCACAATGCACATCTCTCTCTCCACCCTTTTTACTCCTTTTATTCCCCCTCTTTGATTTGTACTTCACCGACGGTAGACACATAGAAGTTGTCGATAGATTTGTTAGTTCCCGAACCTTTTTCTTCAACATCCTCTGGCCTACAATATTCGAAGTACTGAAATATGTCTTCAACTCTTCACACTCGGCTTCTAAATCCAATTGTGTATCATTTTCTTCACGACTGACATCATGCTCTTCAATGTGCAATTTCTTCCAAAAAAATATGAATTGGTTCTAAAGGAACATGATTACCTTGTATTTGGAAACTGGAAAGTTGACACGCACACGGTAACCCATGTGTTGTTCTAATGAAACAACCACAAACATTTTGGCTTGCACCAATAAATTTTACCATTTCTATTTCTTTTCCAATGTGTTGTATACATTGTTTTGAAACAAAAATGTCCAAGTTGGTATAGAATAGAGTGTTATACCGATGCTCAATATTGACAATACTTTTTTGAAATGAGACCCTGATTGAACCTAGCCACAACTTTAACATGGTGTTCACAGCATCCCAACTTCGATATAAATCTCTTCGGTTTGTAGTCAACATGTTTTTTAGTCTCTAATGAGCAGACTCCGCCCTAAAAACCCTAATTAAAAATATATGTTAAATTCTGTTTTGTAATGTAATAACATTAAAATGACGTTTGTGTACTTGTTCATTGTTGTGTTCCCTAAATGAGTGACTTTGTTAGTCCAAGCAACAACAAACTTTTCTTTATAAGGTGTCAACCATGTTTCACTCACATACTTAACAAATAAAGAAATATCAACACAAACAGTCTTAAAGTGGTTCAAGTGTGCGACAAACTTTGTTTATCTATTAGCATACATGATGTTGTTCCATAAATCCATGACATGTTCTTGTCTTTCTGATTTAACATGTTCTTTACATTTCATACTAACATTTTTTAAAATATGGAATGAACACAACAGATGAGTTAAATTTGGAAACACAATTTTCATGACATTCATCAAAGCAAGTTCTCGGTCCGTCACCACAAGCTTCTGTAGCAAATTCTCGTAAGAGAATAACTCTTTGAGCTTCTCCAGTGTCCATTTGAAGTTCTCCTCCATTTCATGTTTCAAATAGGCAAAATCTATCGAAAATGTCAATTTTATTGACGTAACACCAATAATCTCAAGCAGTGTTAGCTGGTACTTGTATGATCACGATGCACATAATCAAAATCTGATAAATCAAAATATGTCCAAAAGATATCAAAATTCAACATCTGGCCATTACATATTTGTCTTGTATGTACAACTAAAAATCAACAAAAAATAAAATATATTTAACAGCTTCACTGAATCAGGACGTATCCAAAAGATATCAGCAACATCATTTGAGTCTTCCTTATTTCTAGTCCAACACATGTATTTTCTCTATGAATAAGACTCAACAACATTTGCATTTTCGTCAATGAACCTCTCTTGCTCGCATTGTATGTAGCTATAGCTTTATACACCTAGGTAACACTGGTGAGATTTTATGCAACTGTCTTTTAAAGCAGTAACTATGTATCATGGAGTCATGTTGTACTTCGTCATGTCATTTACACTTTGTCTTTCATGAACTTTTAGCCTACCCAATATTTTATGGCCTTCTAAATCCTAAGATAGTTTATGATTATGCAACTCACGTCTAATTATCACCTTCCAACTATTACTACTCAACGTAGTTCTCAGTCTAAAAGAACATTTCACTTTCATACTATAAATACCTTTTGAGGATTTATTACTTTCAAATGCATTCTTTCTTTTATAATTTTCTCCTCTCTTACAACCCATAATCAATTTCTCTTTCTCACCTCGCTTTCCATTTGCAGTATCAGAATGAACAATCACAACAATAATATCATGTTGTTTTTCAATATTATGTGTCTGTGCTAATACTTCAGATCGGGATTCAAATATCTATCATTTATATCATATAAAAAGTATATTATCAATATCGTATAGAGGCGGAAAAATATTTAAATTAAACTTGTTATATAGAAAATATATTACGTAAAGTGACGAAGAACTGCATAAAATCCGTACACAAATTTGTAGAAGACCTGTCGGCTTCTCGATCACACAAATAAAACATTTTTCAGTTTGCTGCACTGCTACTAGAAATTTGGAGTACATGCAAAATTTTCGATATGCTAAAAACTTTGAAATTTATGATATTTTGAAAAATGTTAAATTTGAGGAAGTTTTAAGTTTTTTCCAGCAAATTTTAACAATTTTTGATATAGATTTAAAATTTTCTAAAAAAATACCAGAATTTTTAAATTTTTCAATACTTCTTCATCAAAAAATTTCTAAAGTCGGATAAAAATACAAAAAAAAAAAAAGTACGTACCATAAAATATGTTTGTACAACTAGAAATTTTGTTTTTGAGATGTTAATAAGAGGGAAAAAATTTTACAAAACGTAAACTTTGGTTAATAAATAATAGCAACGACGATTTTGAAATTTTAAAATCATGGGGGATCAAAAAATATAAGTGTGTGAGTGGCAGGTTAACACCAAAGACATATTGAAGCTACCTCTCACTTTTTACTAAAGAGAAAAATATAATGAAATGAAGAATAATTAGTATTATAAATAATATTAGTAATTATATTATATTTTCTTTTCTTTTATTTATTTTATAAAAAAACAAAAATATTTTATTGAGACTAAATAACGAGTACAAATGAGTTACAAAGAAAGAAGTTATGCGTAAATAAATATAATGGTTGGAATGATGAGTGCGTACTATAAGAACGGTATTTATTATCATTTATAAAAACTGTCGAATCAGAGACAACTTCTCAAATATTGTGCTTATGTTATTATGTTAATTAAATATACAAATCATGCAGACTTTCAAAACATTTCATTGAAAAATGAAAGATTTTTTAAAATATTTGTCTTCATAATAACAATGTAATTTCCCCCAAACCACTAACTGTCAATTACAAATAATTACTTATTATTGTCGTCTAAGATGTAGACCAGTGATATGAAATTGGACTAAAGAAGTACTATTACAAAGAGAGTATAGAGTTCAATTCATGCCTTACACAAAATTTCCCCCAAACCACTAACTTTTGACCATATAAATAATTACTCATTACTTGTTATTCAAAAACAATATTTTGAATGTTATAACAATCTGATTCGCACATTCAAAATTTGCCTGAGACAGACAATCTGTACTGAAAAGAGTAGTTATTACCTCCTTGAGTATTGACTAAGTCGGTTCTTCACAGATTGGATCGGGTTTGAACCCAAACCAATAAACAGGTAATTTCCCACAACATGGGTGATGGCTAAAAAGAATATAACAAAGATTTAGAAGAAATGATGGCATATAGAATTACAGTTACAGCTCAAACTAATTCTGCCCTATGATAAATATGAAACTAGCAAAAATTTATGTAGCACACAAAACACAGCTCCCAGCCCCATCTATGATCAACACATTTCACTTACAGCAGAGATTTTCTGCCAAGTGGAGCCGATTTTCCCTTACTTGTTAAAGAATAATCCCTTCCTCCTTCCCCTCTTTCTGGCCCCTGCCTGCAGAATAAAGTAAAAAAACTTTAATATACTATACTGCCCACTCACTGGAACAATACTTGGCATAAAAAATAGATTACTAATTATTCATAGCATAATCATATGCCAATGAAATACAAGGTCCAAATGGAAAAATATATAGTATATACCCATGACGTTAATATTAATCGGCAGCACATTAAGTAAAGGAGAAGATTTTTATACCCTTCGGATAAATAATCTCAATGTGAGCACAATGGTGTCTCTAGCACTGCAAAAGAAGCAACATAAATAATCAGACCAGAATCAGAAATAGCCCTATTAGACAAACCCATTTAATACTTCAGAGATTAGAGAATAATAACTCCACGTGCATCAATAGCAAATAGTATAAGTTTGGCAGATATATATACGGATGTGTTGATCCAAAAGAAATACAACCTCAAATTTATTCAACTATTATAAAGAATTCTAAGCCATTTGTTTGTAGCAAAAAAACAAACTTCATCATATGCAAGTTTGGCAAATATAAATACGTGATGATCCTAAAGAAATACAACCTCAAATTTATTTCAATATTATAAAGAATTCATAGCCATTTGTTTGTAGCAAAAAACAAACTTCATCATATACAAGGTAAACATATTTTTGCCTCTATTATCCATAACAAAAGCAAGAACCAAAGAACTTCGGATGACAGCGATTACAAAAATAAATAAAGGACGCAAGTACAAAAGAAAAACATTAATCTCCGGCTCATGATATTTTTTTATTACATTTAAATTTAAAAGATGTAACCACAAACAAGAAGGCAGAGGAGAAAGGCATTCAGACTACTAAAAATGAGGACTACGGCCCTCAGCTCTCTACCCCACAGATTGCATGGGAGAGCCAAGCTAAGACGTTTTAATGTTTAGAAAGGTGATCAGCTTAGGCTTAATAACTGTTAGGAAAATAATTTATTTTCATATTTAATTATTTACGTCTATTGTTATTTATTTTCTTTTATTCTCCATTAAAGAGAGAATTAAGTATTTTTATTGTATTCTCATTATATAAACCAGCTTTTGACTGAAGAATAAAATTACAATAACTTTTATTTATTTCTTCCAATATGGTATCGAGAGCTCTGGGTTAGGATTACCGTAAAGCTTCCAATATGGTATTCTGTTCGACCCGCTTTTTTACCCGATCCGATTCACATACTAGTTTAATCTCTTATGGGGAATAACAAAGGTGGCAGCCACGGCAACGGAGGTGGCCGCGGAAACGGCGGTGGTCGCAGAGATGGTGAACGAGAGGAACTGTCAGTGGTCACAAACAGTGGCAATAATGACGGCAATAATGAAGACATTAACATTGTTTTCGGTAGTAATAACGACAACAATGAAAACAGGAACATTGTCTTTGGTGATAGTTATTCCAACATAGGCGGTAATGATCAAGAGGGTTCCTCATACTCCCTCAAGGTCAATATCCCTAAACTGAATGGAAATAACTATAATGAATGGGCTTAAACCGTTCGGTTGGTGTTGGATAGCGAAGGGAAACTTGGTTACTTAACAGAAACAGTAGCTGAACCGACATCAGGAGATCCTCGTTACAAACAATGGAAATCTAAAAACTCTTTGATTATTGCGTGGCTAGAGAGCTCCATGGAAACCGGAATAGGTAAGCCTTACACGTTTTTGCTTTCCGCAAGAGATGTGTGGGAAGCTGTTAAGGAAACATACTCTGATATTCAAAACTCCTCCCAAATTTTTGGTTTAAAATCAAAGTTATGGCATGCGAAATAAGGTGACAGGAGTGTAACTATTTATTACAATGAGCTGTTAACACTGTGGCAAGAGTTTGATCTTTGTTATGACGACAATTGGAGGTGTACAGAAGACAGTGTTTTGTTTCTCAAGAGGCAAGAAAATGATTGTGTATTCATGTTTCTCGCTGGGCTCAATAACGACCTTGATGAGGCAAGAGGTAGAGTTTTAAAAAAAATAGCATTGTCAACTCTTCGTGAAACTTTTGTGGAAATAAGAAGGGAGGAGGCACGACAAGGAATTATTATGGGCAAGACACCACGAAGCTCTGAATCTGAAGGTTCAGCTCTGTCTACTAGGAACCTTGACGAGGGAAGAAGGTCAGATAAAGTTCTTTGGTGTGATCACTGCAAGCGCGAATGGCATACACGTGAAACCTGTTGGAAGCTCAAAAACAAACCTCCAAACTGGAAGAAAAAAGGTGGTCGTGCATTTCAGGCTAGTAATTCTGATCAAGGGCAGCAATCCCCTACAACTCAGCTTCCATTTACTACGGAACAACTAGACAAACTCTTCGAGTTTCCAACCCTTTCTTGCTCTATAGCAACAAAAGGTAATTCTGCACTTCTTAGTGTCAGTCCCAGTCATACTTGGATAGTAGATTCAGGTGTCTCTGATAACATGACAGGTGAATCTACTTTGTTCTCTTCATATTGTGCAGATGGCTCTTTTTCATCCATTGCAGGTAAAGGGTCAGTTGTGTTGTCTTCAATATTAACTTTTAAAAATGTCCTTCATGTTCCAAACTTATCGTGTATTTAATGTCCGTCAGTAAATTAGCTCAAGATATAAATTGTCAAACTAATTTTTTCCGATCTCACTGTGTCTTTCAGGATTTGAACTCGGGGAAGATGATTGGCAGTGTTAAGGAGAGTGGAGGACTCTACTACCTTGACATTGGATCTGCATCACAACTACCTTTAACAATAAGTTCCTGCTTTGAGTCTTTTTCTGTTTTGAATAATAAAGATGACAACATTATGGTATGGCATTTAAGATTAGGTCATCCTAGTTTTCGTTATTTAAAACACTTGTTTCCTAAGTTATTTCACAATAAGAATTTTTCTTCGTTTAAATGTGAAGCATGTGAGTTTGCAAAGCATCATCGTTCCCAATTTTCAATACAGCCTTATAAACCATCAAAACCATTTTCTATTATTCACAGTGATGTTTGGGGCTCTAACTGTACTAGTACACTCTCTCAAAAAATAGTTTATCACGTTTATAGATGACCATACAAGAGTATGTTGGGCGTACTTGTTAAAGGGGAAATCAAATGTTTGCCAGCCTGTAAAGAATTTTTTTTCAATGGTGCATAACCAATTTCAAACAAATATCCAAGTTTTTAGAAGGGATAATGGCAAAGAATATTTTAACACTATCCTGGATGATTTTTTTCTAAAAAATGGGACTGTACATCAAAGTTCATGTCCTAATACTCCTCAACAAAATGGAGTGGCCGAAAGGAAAAATAGACATTTATTGAAGGTTGCTAGAGCTTTACTTTTTTCGAATAAAGTACCAAATTATTTGTGGGGCGAAGCTGTTTTAACAGCTGCGTATTTAATTAACAGAATGCCCTCCAAAATTCTCAATTTTCAAACTCCAATTGATGTCTTCAAAGAATGTTTTCCTAGTACTCGTGTTTTAACTGATTTGGCTTTAAAAATTTTTGATTGCACAGCTTTTGTTCATGAACATAAAAATGTTGGAAAACTTTTTTTGAAAAATTTATCTTGGCCTGCACCACAAAATTCCGAGACTTTTACATTTGCCCCAACAGAAAATGGCCATGATTCTGTATCTAATCCTACTCCTGTTATGAGTAAGGAGCCTTGTGAATCCGAGCCTACATTTTCTCTTATAGAAAACAATGAGAATCCTGAAAACGATGATAATGATGATCTAATTGAAATGCCACAAAATAATGAGTCACTTCAAGAAAACAGATTCAAATTAGGAAACAAGGGAAGGTTTTTGTAAAAAAAGCACCATAAACGAAGGGACGAGTCCACATCTCAACACTGCAAGGAATCTGAACTGGGAAATGATCAACCTCCTAACAAAAGGAAAGGTAAGTCTATCTCTGTTTCTGAGAGTCGTATTTTGTATCCTGATATAAATGATCCTGTTGCCATTAGAAAACCTGTCAAATCTTGCACTAAACACCCCATGTCCAATTTTATTTCATATTCAAATGTGTCTTCATCTATGTCTGCCTTCACCTCAAAATTGTCTAGTGTAGAAATTTCAAAAAGTGTGCATGTTGCTCTAGAAATTTCAAAGTGGAGGGAAGTTGTACTTGAGGAGATGAAAGCTCTTGAAAAGAACAGAACTTGGAGTGTTACGTCGTTACCAGATGGCAAGAAGACAGTTAGATGCAAATGGGTGTTTACTGTGAAGTATAATTCAGACGGGTCAATTGAAAGGTACAAGGCTCGCTTGGTTGCTAAAGGCTTCACTCAGACTTATGGTATAGACTACTCAGAGACATTTGCTCCTGTTGCAAAATTGAACACTATAAGAACTCTTTTATCTCTTGCTGCTAACCTGGATTGGCCCCTACATCCGTTAGATGTTAAGAATGTCTTTCTTAATGGTGATCTAGAAGAAGTATATATGGACATTCCTCCTGGTTTTGAAAACAAATTTGGATCAAATGTATGCAAACTAAATAAGTCTTTGTATGGATTAAAGCAGTCTCCCAGAGTTTGGTTTGAAAAATTCACTAAGTCCATGAAGAATCAAGGGTACATTCAAGGACAGGCTGACCACACCTTGTTCACAAAATTCTCCAACGATGGGAAAGTTGTTCTGATTGTTTATGTTGATGATATTGTCCTTACTGGAGACGATACAGTGGAAATGGCAAGGGTAAAAGAGAAATTGGCAGTAGACTTTGAAATCAAGGACTTGGGATTCATGAGATATTTTCTAGGCACGGAGGTTGCTCGGTCAAAGAATGGTATTGTGATTTCACAGCAGAAATACATTCTAGACTTATTGAAAGAAACAGGAATGAGTGGATGTCGTCCTGCAGATACCCCTATGAATCCTAATGCTAAACTTTGGGGAAAAGGTAATGTTCCTGTTGATACTGGAAGATATTAAAGGTTGGTTGGGAAACTGATTTATTTGTCACACACCCGACCTGATATTGCTTTCTCAGTCAGTGTGGTGAGTCAGTTTATGCATTCTCCTTTCGAAGAACATCTTGAGACAGTCTATAGGACACTGAGATATCTAAAGGGAAATCCTAGAAAAGGATTATTTTTTAAGAAGACTAGTGAAAGAAATGTGTCTATCTTTACCGATGATGATTGGGCAGGTTCAGTCACCGATAGAAGATCAATCTCTGGATATTGTACCTATGTTTGGGGTAATCTTGTGACATGGAGGAACAAGAAGCATGGCGTTGTAGCAAGGAGTAGTGCAGAAGCTGAGTATAGAACTATGTCTCAAGGTATTTGTGAAGGATTATGGATCCTTAGAGTCTTAGAAGAACTTAAGATGAAAGTTGAGCTTCCATTGAAATTGTACTCCAACAGTAAAGCTGCTATTGGCATAGCTCATAATCCAGTTCAACATGACAGAACCAAGCATATTGAGATTGATCGACACTTCATAAAGGAGAAGTTAGATGCTGGAATCATATATCTACCTTTCGTGACTTCAAGTCAGCAAACTACGGATATCCTGACCAAAAGTTTGGCAAGACCTACCTTTGAGCATTTGATAGACAAGTTGGGCATGATAGATATCTATGCACCAACTTGAGGGGGGGTGTTGGAAAATATTTTATTTCCATATTTAATTATTTATGTTTATTGTCATTTATTTTCTTTTATTCTCCATTAAAGAGAGAATTAAGTATTTTTATTATATTCTCATTATATAAACCAGCCTTTGACTGAGGAATAAAATTACAATAGTTTTTATCTATTTCTTCCAATAATAACACCGATGCATTAATACTCAAGTACATTAGAACACCGATGCATTGAAGATTTCCTTCCAAAAAAAATGTTATATCCATAAATTAATTTTAGCGCATACAAAAATAAAAGAAAAAAACTTAACTTCCATTTCATATGAACATTTTTAATTTAAAAGGTAGATAATGAAGCACAGCACAACTAGAGAAGGGATCATTATTCTATTCAATGCTGTGCAACTTCATTCCTTTTGTTAGTCAGTTTGTAAAAATGAACAGGTAAGAATACTTACCCACTGACATCTGTTGAGTTGTTCTCTGCTCTTAGCGGATGTTCCGCACCAGTAGAGCCAATTATAATAAATTCTGAAACATGACCATATGGAATTACAACCTGCAGAAGTAAATGCAGAAGAGATTAAAAAAATTCGCTAATCAATAAAGACCAAATCTTCTTTACAGTTCAAAACATACAAACACACATGTTTTCATAAGAAACTGGTTTATCAGACCCCAACACTGGTATTTTCTTTGAATGTCATAACAGATGTGTCCTATATGGATACTTTTTTTGATACTTCATTTCTAATACTTTGTTAAGAACTTTAAAATGACCACTAAAAAAGAATGGAGGGAGTATGTTTTATGCTATTTTTTTATCTATTATAAGTAACTTTAATATATTATAAAAAAATAATCATATAGATAAACTAATGTTCAAAGGCAGAAAGATACAATTCACTTAATGATTCCCAGAATCCGTAACTTTATTTTCCTAAACCAATCCATAACTCCGCCACAGTTCCAACTAGACAAAATCTTAACAAACAATATCAAGGAATAAGACATACAGTGGTCGATGGAGAAAACTTTTCTGTGATTACAACTCCATTTGGTCCACTGCATTTGATACTGTAACCTTCCTTCTTAACGACCAATGTGGCTGGTTCCCATATATCAAGATATCCAGTCTGTAATATCAAGAGAGAGAAGAATATTAAACTGTTGGAAATCTTCATAAAGAAGACTGATAATAAAATAAAAGTTTTATACAGGAAACTTATAACAACTAAGAAAACTACTTTCATTGAATTACCGAAAGGGAAACTTTATATGAAGCATGTCCGCTATAAAAACTCTTCTCTATGTGGCTCTGCATTTCATGATCTGAGAACAAAATAACAAAAGGGAACGACTCAATAAACTATTTAGGAACTCCCAACATTTACAGCCCAAAAATAAAATAATAAGAAGGGAGACCTGAGGAAACCTATATCAAATGGTTAAAACCAAGGAAACCAGTATGACACATCCATGAAAGATAAGTTGGTAACTTGATTGTTTTTCAAGTCTAACTCTTCTCTTTGATTGATATTCAATTCTCCTTATTCATAATATTTTTCTTTCTCATAAACTTTTTAATTAAATTATTTAATTTAGATAACTTCAGCACAACGAATGCATAAAAAATGTTAAAAGACTATATCCCCTTCTTTTGTAAGTGTCTCAACTCTCAAGTACATACCAAGTTAATATGACAACTAATCATTTAAAATTATCTAACAACCTTAATAGGGTACATTCTACTAGAACATATGATACTTATGAATTAGAAAAGGTTCACATAGAATAAGTAAAAACACTGTCTGTTTTTAATATATGCTTTGGTGGGTTAAACGGCACTGATTTCTTTCCTCAAAATAACAATCATGCCCTTTTATATATATTTCCTACTGCAAATGTGACAAGTAATAAAATCATAGTTTCAAATAGACTACCGCAGATACACAAACACCTTCTGATTACTGAAAATCCACTGGAACTGGTAATCCTTAGAGTCTATCTCATAAGTTACATGGAAGGAAACAACTACTACTTCAAAAACATTAATTATGATACAGGAGCTCACCACAAGTGATCTTCTTGTTATCATTTGCAAAAACTTGCACCGGTTCTCCCTACAGTAACAAGTAATGGATGAGATTTTGAGGGGGGGAAAGATAAGCATAATCAGAAAACCAAACTTATTCCAACTCAATTTACAAAGTACACATTTATGAATTGTGTTTTAGCTTTTCCCTTTGCATCTGAAGTAACTGAATAAGCATAGAGCACTATTGCGCAAAGGGCTCAATGCATTGCAGGAAATATTTTTAAGAAATCAAATACAGAACTTTTTTCATGAGAAAAAAAAAAACACAGCATATATAACATCAAAATTATTTAATGTAATTCCAACATAAAAAAGAAAGATTTAAAAATTGAAAAATTAAGTTAGCGAAAAATATGTAAGTATACAACTCTACACCAGCACCCAAAAGTAGGAAAATTGAATGTGCACGTTTCAAAGCACCATATAGGAAGGGCTAAGTGAAACTATATGCGATGTTAAAGACAAACATGGGTTGAGGCTTGATTCATGAGTTAAATCCTCATTGAATCCAGAGTCACATTTCAGCAACATCCTTTTTGGACAAAACAATGGGTTTGCATAGGGAAACAGAGGTTCTTGACAAAGAGAACATCAGTGCAGTGAAACAGAGAGATGTGATTATATGCTGTTTGAGTATGCAAAAGAATTTTCAATCTAGTTAATTATAGTCGCAGATGTTACTGATGCTAGCATTGGTGAAAGATTTTCTTATGGAAGCCGTTGGATAAGGTTAATTTGTATGACCTTACCCTAATATGATGCAATTTGATGTTAAAAATTCACAATAAAAAATTAATAAAGCACTCACAGGACAACGAGAATAAAATACACAGAATATGATGTTGAAAAATAAGTTACTATGAGTAATTTCCAAATCACATAACATTAATCCTTCAAATTCATACCTCTTCAATGAACTACTTGTTTTATAAGCTGGGTTGCATATCAAGGAAAGTTCATAACTAAATAAATGCCGCTTAATAAGAATTCCAAGCATCTTACACATACAGGTAAAAGACTGCCATTATGGTAAGTTCCAAAAAATACCTTGCGCTTCCTGTTATCCAGAGGCTGAACTTCAATGGCAAGTAATGTATCAACATCATCAGCACTGATAAGATAGTTGGGTTGCTTTGCCCCTATATTTTGGACAACGGCCATGGTTGAGTTTATCATATAAGGATGCATGAAAGGAAGGGGAAAAAATACAAATATAAGCATAAAAACACCTTCAATATAATTAAAAGAACCATCTTCCAGATGCCGAATCCACTGGAAGGGACAAAAAAAGAAAATGTTATTTCATTGGAAGAGATGTCTAACATTGATACCATACAGAAAATTTACTCAAAAGAAATAAAGCAAAAAGAAAAAAGTTCCAAATTATACACATAATATGCACCTCAAAATTACAACTAGTGGTGCCATGGATGGAGTATCCACATGCCTGAAGTTCCCTTCCTGGAAAGGCTTCTCCTGAAATTTGAAGGCCCTCAATAGCTGGTAATGGATCGTCATCTGCCGCTGCAGAATGATATGTTTGCTGAAGTTATGTGTTATAGATAAAAAAGAGAAAAATAATAAGAGTTTGAATATTATTGATAAATAACTTGATAGTAACTTGATACAAAATATTTAACACTAATCCCTATATATAGGACACGTAGACTCCATAAATAAATATGGAATCAGAAAACAAATCACAATATTAATAAGCAAAATAAAAAGTAACCCTAAGAGATCATCTAAGATTCTCTAAGATTACAAACTGATCCTAAAAAGTAAACTAAGATACTCTGTCTATCCCACAATGACTGACCTACTTAAATAAATAAAAAATTGTCCCAAAATGAATGACTTTTTCAATTTTGAATACAATGTTAATTACTTAAACTTTTCTCCAATAGTACCCTCTAATTAATATTAGAGGCATCACTTCCAAGTCAATATTCTCTCTTTCATCTATACATTTTTCTTAATGTGTGTGAAATGCTGAAATAGCTCACTCATTTTGGGATTGAGGAAGTATATTATAAGGTATTTCTTTATATTCTAAACAATATTCAGCTTTATTTTGCCAACAGCAAAGCTTCAAATATTTAGTATAGCTTTAAAAGAAAATAAGGGCCCACTTGTTCGAGCTTAAAAATTTATTGTACACTCCAGCTTTGTCTGGAGTTATCGCAAGAAACTGTTACTTTAGCTTCCAAAAAAGGCAGAAGACAACATTTTGAGGATTTTGCCTTTCGGGAAAAAAAAAAAAACTGAATTGTATAATTTCATAACAAAATTAAAAGTGTTCTTGGCATAGAAAAAGCAAATAGACCAAAATTCTAACCTTCGGAAAATGAAGAAGAAGGTTCTTCAAGAACTGGCGGTAGATAAGGAGAATATGATGAGCCAGGATCATCAACAGAGGTAGTATAAGAAGGGTTGCCTGATCCCCAGTTAGCAGGTGTCTCTCTCTCACTATGGTCCCCATCACCCTCCAGATCTTCCACTTCATTGTTGCTGACAGGTTCACGAAATGTGACTTGTTTGTTAGACAACTCTCCATAGTACTCATTCTGACTATCACCCTGAGTAACTACTTGGTGGTTGGGTACATCATGGGCTGAAGAATTCCTGTATAATGAGCAATATATTTGAGCAAACATGACATTGTATAACAGTCCATAAAAAGTCCTATTTTTTTTCATTTCTCTACCACTTCTAGATGAAATATAACAAAGCTCAACATGAGGAACTAATGACATTGCAGATAAATTAAGAGAGAGAAATCATGCCAATTAGCACTTGTTCTTTTATGAAAAGACCCACTAATGGATTAAACCCCTTGTCAATTTGTAATATATAAAAACCAAGAGATAATTTATATTTTGTTTGCAAACTTAAACAACAAGACGGAATATGGTTAATCAATATGACGGAATATGAGAGACCAGTCAGACTTTAGTTGCTATGAAATAAGCTAAAGTAGATAAATATGGTTAATCAATCAAGACGGAATTCATTTCATTTATAACAGAACACCCAAGCAATTACAATTTATAATAACATTCCTACTTAAGCACCAACTGCAATTGAAAGTCAGTATCATTGGAAAGTGAGATTCTTTATAAAAGTTATTGCCAATTTGGAATTTGGATATTACTACTGCTAGGGCATAATTGAAACCATTATATATTGGAACTTGACACTGGTACAGAGGTAACATACACCTTAAATTACTTTATACTATATAAAATATTTTTTGCCATATCTAAGTATTGTTGTTTCTAAATAATCTACATCCAAATAATTTTTTGTCATATCTAAGTATTTTTGTTTCTATCTTTTTTGAAATATTTTCCACTTTGTTTTAATAACGGAGATGAAGGCCCGTTTTCATTTTATTATAGGCCCATTATGTCAACTTTAAACCCAAAGCAGCTCTAAACCATAAAACTGATTCATCTTTTCCATGAAGCATTTGCAGCTTTTTCTCTCTTGCCCACTACCTCCAACCTCACTGACTGTTGTGCCCCTGCTTCTTTTCTTCCTCATGCTTTGTTACTTATTGGATGTTCTTTTTTACTTCTTCATTTTTCCTTTACCTCAGATGGGTTCGAAACAGGAAAAACTAAAAAGAGATCTGTTCGCCAAAATAGTGAAGGATTTCGTCTTTAAAAACCCTTAGTGCTGGAAAAGCAATGCAAAAACATGATATGTTCCATGAAATCCCTACATGAATGCGGCCGCTACTTTTATCTGCCACACGTCAACCAATTAAGGGAGGACACCCTTTCTGGAAAAGCAACTTGGAAGATAATAGAAGAGACTTACTATAAACCCAAAGATGCTGCTCGGATATATGAGGTGAAGGTGAAAACAGTAGTTTCAAAACAGGGATACAACTACAAGACTATTACCGAGTACGCAAATCACCTCAAAAGTTTTGTGGATGGAGTTGGAACTGTTGGAAGTTGTGGGATTTTTGGTAAAAGATGAGAAAAAAATATTATTGGCAGAAGCTTAATATTGACTTGATACAAAAGACTCAATATCAATCACTATTTATAGGGATAGACCTAATCGTAAATTAAGAGCAAATCGTGATGATAATAATAACTAATACAAAATCTGATATTAGATATTCCATTTTGTAGGGATCAAATTTCCCTCTCATCGGCAATTCCATTTTGTCGGGGGCGTTTTGATGCATGAAGACTCGTGTGTACATAACACCTTATTTTTGACAAAAGGAATTAGGCAAATGATTAAAATAAGCTTTGGCATTATTAGACCCGACCCTCTAAGTTGTTTTTTTACCAATGAGAAGAATCGCAAAACGCCCCCAACAAAATGGAATAACCGAGAACAAACCATGATAATAACTAATACAATCCATGGACTTGGAAATAGAAACTCTGGAAAAGAATAATACTTGGAAAATGGTCTATCTACCAAATGGAAAGAAACCAGTAGGATGCAAGTGGGTATGTATTGTAAAATATAGGGTTGATGGATTTATTGAGAGGTTCAAGACAAGGTTGGAAGCCAAAAAATTCACTCAAGCCTATGGAGTGGATTACTTGGAAACATTTGCTCCAATTCAAAAATGAATACATTTAGGGTAATATCTCCCTAGCAGCTAATTGTGGTTGGAACTTACAACAATTTGGTGTTTTATGGGCTAAAACAATCACCAAGAGCGCGGTTTGGAAGGTTTACTAAAGTTATGGTAGGTTGGGGGAAGTAACAATGTTATTAGTGTATGAAAGCAGACACCTAGCCAAGGACTTTGAGAACAAGACTAGAGTTGGACAAAGACCCAAGGCCCATCTAAAATCGTACTATCTAAAGTTTTCTAAACCAAGTTGGACGGGTGAAAGCGGGCTAAACTGGCAATCGGGCCTATTTACAGGTTTGAAACAGACTTGATTGGGCGGGTTCGGTCCAGGTAAGTGTCAATGGTTGCTGTCCAAACCAGATCAAAACTAGACCAGGCCCAACTTAACCCAAGTTCAGTCTCCCTAGCCCACTTGGTCAATCTAATCTAAGTTAGAAAATTCAGAAGAAGATAGTGTAGTTGACAAGGAAATGTCATTGTTGCTGGTTCGGTCCAGGTAAATGTCATTGTTGCTGTCCAAACCCGACCAAAACTAGACCAGGCCCAACTCAACCCAAGTTCATTGACCCTAGCCCACTTAATCAATCAAATCTAAGTTAGGAAATTCAGAAGAAGATAGTGTAGTTAACAAGGAAATGCATCAAAGAGACTTGTATACTTATCAAATACTAGTCCTGATGTTGTCTTTGATGTAAGATTAGTCCGCCAATTCATGCACTGACCATAGGAGATTCACTTACATGTTGTGCTCAAAATTGTGTAATATTTGAAAGAACCCGAAGTAGAGGAATTTTGTTCAAACAAAAAGTATGGGTTTTGAAGCATATAGTGATGTTGACTAGGCAAGGTTGATTGTGAATAGTAGATCAACTACTAAACATTTCACTTTTTGGGGTGGGAGTCTGTTAGACTGCTCATTAAGAATTAAGGAAAATTGACTTTTCAGTTTTGTAGCAATTATGTTTATTTTAGTGACAATTGTTTATATTATTAACAATTTAGTGACAGTTATAATATTATAAGGAGAAGTTACATTTTTATTAATTTTGTAGTTTTATGTTTAGAATAAATAAGGGGAGATGGAGGGGGACTCATTAATTTTGGAATTTAAGTAGAAAGGGGTCGATTTTGGCATTACGGGAAGCGCAGACCCTAGAAGTTCTGTGGTATTATTCTTTAAATTAAAGGGATTTTCCCTATTTCCTTCTGAGTATCAGTTGGTTTCTATCAATTGGAATAAGAGCAGTTCTGAACTGTGGCAAGAAATTCACAGTAGGGGAAAATGGAAATGCCGCAGTTTGACAGCAGCAGTGATGCCTATTGGTGGTTGATTTGCATTGAGGAACACTTTGATGTTGTGGTAACACCGGAGAGTGAGAAGTTGCAAGAGGCAGTGAAAACCATGAGAAATTGTGCTTTCATACGGTGGCAGTGGAGTCGACGACATCTACAAGAGAATTGGTGAATGTTTCATGTTGCACTACTTTGGAATTTTAAGCCAAAGTATATAGACCTTCTATCTATATCTTATGAAGACAAGCCTGAATTGGAATCGAAGTCGTTGACGCCTCACATGTTCAACCTTCAACAAGAAGAATATGACCAAGGAAATCCAGTTCTCATTCAGACAACTGAAGGGGAAAATGAGAAAAAGGAAGAAGACTCGCTACCGCCAACAAAACCTTCAGAGGTTGGCCTGGCAATTAACTCAATGGAAAAGTCGGGGACGATGGCAGAAATCAAAAAGAAGGACCACCTGAGAGGGATGAGGGTCAAGGAAGGAGCAGTGTACAAATGTCGTGCGGATACTGGTCCAGTGCATGTTCGACTATCCATCAATGGCACCGTTGTCATCACACTTAAAAGGAATTCTGCAACAGTGAAAATAAGGCCAGATAAGTTAATACTCATTAGGCCAAAGATTTCAGAAATGGACCAAATAAGTGGCCAATGCCACAATGATTAGGCCAACAGCCACCGTTGCAGAAACCGCCAGATGTTGGCTCACACATGGTGGTTGATGCTATTCTTAAGATAAAGTCTAGGATCAAGAAGTTCCACTATCAGCATTGTCGTCGTCCCAACAACCGATCATAAGTACTAACAACAGCGAACAGATTTGATCCAGGAGGAAGTTATCCTATTTCTTGTACAACTCAATCTTTATGCTTCAAGTTATTGGATCCAGAATGAGGCATGTTTCTACTGTGTATTTCTTTCACCTAGAGGGCAAGGAGAAACTTTAAGGAGGAGTATTGTTAGACCTTTCGTTAAGGAAAACTAATGACATAGCAATAATGTTTTTAAATGGCAATTATTATATTATTAGGAGTGGTTGTTGGAAAATTATTACATTAATAAGGGCAGTTACGATTTACTAATCTTGTGTTTGTGTTTGGAATAAATTGAGAAAGACAGGGGAGGTTTATTATCTTGGAATTTAACTTGAAAAGGGTCATTTAGGCATTAGGGGAGCCTCGAAGTTTTGCGGTACTATTCTGTAATTCAAAGGGATTTTGCCTATTTCCTTTTGTATATCAGATGGTTTCTATCAAATGATATTAGAACAGTTCTGATCCAGTAAGATTCTATAGGTGTGCTAATAGAGTCTTGTGACTTGTAGTAAAAAACAAAATGTGGTATCCAGATATATTGCAGAAGCAGAGTTCAGAGCAATGGCACAAGGAATATGTGAACTACTATGGTTAAAGACCACTGTAGAAGACTTGAGCATAAAGTAGGGTGAACCAGTGAGACTTTATTGTGATAATAAATATGTTGTTCACATAGCCCACAATGTGTACTCCATATATCTCCTCCCAAGGCATCCTTGCAAATCTTCTAATTAAGGGGTTGAACAGCAACAACTTTGAAAGGATTGTTTCTAAGTTAAGAATGGAAAATTGCTAATCACCAGCTCGGAGGGGAGTGTCAAAACCGTGTATATTTTGTTATGTTAGTATATTGAGAATATCCCTCAACTATAGGGATTTGGTTGTGTAGAAGTCTTTATTATATGTCTTAAATTAGCTTTTGCAAGCCTTGTATATATATAACTGGTGTATTCTCAACATAACTATTCAATACAATTCAATTCCACCCTAATTCTTGAGAGCAAAGTGCAAACCACAAGTTTCCCTTTTTAAGAATGTAATTTCATAAACAAAAGGAACTATGTAAACCTAATTATTCATTGACGGCAAGACAATAATATCGTTAAGATAGTGCAAACGCACAACACATTAAGCAACGGATTATAGAGATAAGGCCCTAATTTTAATAATGTTACTTCCCATTTGTTAAGAATAGTGCCTGACACATTGCCTAAAAAGAATAGTTTATTCATTTGAGTCTTAAGGGAAGGGAACAACAATGCATGCATCAGAACCACTTTAACAAAGATTTCATGAAAACAGAACCCACCAATACATTCAGTTCAGAGTAGCAGTCTTCATTTGATCAGGCTCACCTGCTTCCAATAGGTGAATATCTCCCCAAGTCATCAGCATCAACATTTGCTGCCAGCCCACCACCCATGCCGCTTTGGAAGCGATTCATTGCATCCCAACCAGTGCCTGTCTGAGCATCACCGGAGGCCTGAGTCATAACTTGAGAGTACCTATGCTGAGGTACCAGCTCCAGGCTATTTTTATTCTGATAAAAAAAATGCAATACTTAGAATTTTATTTAAGCATAACAATAAAAAATGACAAATTGACAAAGTAAGCCTACTGAAGTTTCCAAAGGTGCACCAATGGAGTTCAATGGTGATTGTGTAGCAACATTTGCATGGTTCATATCTGAACGCCAAGGTGTCAGTTGATACTGTGACTCCTTTAGCTTTGACTGTAACAGGATAATAAAGAACAGATATAACTAATACAACCAATTACTTTAGAAAAACTGTAAATACAAATGGACCACCCCCATGTATCTGCACAGCGTACCTCAGTGCGAAAAAGTTTTTCCTGCAAATGTTTAAACAAAACCTGCCAAAAGCAAAATCACTATGAATAAGATGGGCAAGGTCCTATAATTTGGATGTAAACAGAGGGACAGGTTTCAGTATTACTAATATGACATTTTCTTCGAGAAATATAGATTTTCCAAGTCAAATGGTTGAAGTTGTAGGGATATAGATAAAATAAGAGAAAGAATCAAGTCTTTAGATTTTGATAAATGATAATGGTTGATTATTCAAAAGACTAAATACTGAGTGTATATTATAATAACAGCAGACTCCTAATCATATTCCTATAAGAAAATAAACCATGAAATATAAAGAAATATGGAAGCCAATCCTAAGAAATAATATAAGATTTATAAGATGTTTCCTAATCATATTCCCATCACTATTTTCCTCCCTATCAATTCTATTACCCGCCCCTTGGCTTCTTCATGACTTCCCAATAATAGAATCTTCTCACTCATTCACTCTCTGCCATGTGTCCCATTCTGTTAATTGCAGCCCATTATGATGGATAATATCTATATTTCCAATCCTATCCTCCTGACAACCCCGTGGATCTAACATAAGGTTTGTCAGATGAAAATAAATTTGAAACTTGGTTATAAATTACATTCTAGTACCCTTTTCTTTTTCTTTTAATAAATGTAGATTTAGCACGATTGAGAAAATCAAGAAAAATTTCACCAGCTATTAATATTACTGATCACTACAGTAAAAAAGAGAAGAAAAAAAAAACATTTATTTATCCCAAAACGATTACCTTGAAAAACTAACACCGTGTCTCAACAGCAGCGGAGTGTATTACAAAACCAATTCTTCTATGATGATTCCTTTTTGCATTTCACACAGATTATTTTTCAAAAAGTAACGAAATAATGTTTTCCTCATCTCGAACCTAGTTAGTTATCCTTGCTTACGGTAAGAATATTATAAAATTCGTCTTATAATATATTTTATGTCATTTTAGAGTAGTTTAGAGTATATTGTAGGGTTTTATTTTATACTAATTATTATAAATTGTTCTTGATTTTCCTATTTATTTACGATTAAATCTATGCATCACTCTATATAGAAATTAGAGTTTAGTCTTATTCAATATCAAACATATTTCACTATTATAATATTTCTATTTTTCTCTCCTCCTTTTATCAAAAATCTCATAACTTCAACCTGGTATCTAGAGCTTTGTTCTACTCTCCTTGAATTGACTCATCGCTATTCCAAGTTCCCAAAAGGTTGGCAATATAATACTTTTCTCTTCTTCGGCTGTTTCCTTTCCTACCTCAGTTGCTGCCACAGGCGGTCACCAAAAAAATTGAGTTAACCATCGAATCCACCTCCATTGTGTGCCGAATCTTCTGCTCTAGATTTTCAACTACGGAGTAAGTCACACACGTCTTCTCCGTTTATCGTGTTTCTAGACACACGTCACTGCAACAGTCGGGCATCAGGCAGCTTTTAGGCATGGTTTGCGGTACCTGACTTGATTGCTTCTTTCGTCAGGCCACGGGTACTTAGGTTTCTGTTTTGGTTAAAAACACTATTTTGAACTTCTTTTATTTTACATGTTTTATGTTATGATTTCCAAGAGACTTACCAATTTATTTCCTATTCCATTTTACTACTGGATTATTATATATCTCAATGATAATGGGTCTTTTAAGTCTTGAATTATTCTAATTTATACTCTTCTTTTATTCATATATGTATATAACCATATATTAAAGAAAGAACAAACAGTACAGGAAAATATATTTAAAAGGAGTGGTAGACCTTTTATTTTCAACATTAGAGAGGCAGATGATAGGTTCTAAACAGAGTTATGAATCGCGGCCGCTATTGCCTCTATCCCGGGATTCCCGGCCAGGGAGGCCACCATGCGCGACGGAACACAGGCGCGGATCCCAGTTTTGGATCGCGGGCGCAAACGGGGTGATTTCCAGGAGTGGGTCGCGAGCCGCGTGGAGCTGTTTGGTGGTTTCTTTTTTTCTTGCGCAATTACGATTTTACCCTTAAGTTTTAAAGGCATGAGTACCAATTGACTTTCCATTCCACGATACTTTCTCCTTTTCGTCTTCTCTCAACGTTTTTTGTTTGCCCTAGCATCATCATCTTCAACCGGCGCTCCTCCTCCAGCCACCTCTGATACTTTCTCTTTTTGAAGACGCGTTTTCGATTCTCTTCTCACTTCTTCGATTCTTGATTTGCCCTAGCTTTTCTCACTTCTGTGTTTTCTGTTGAGATTTTTGGATTTCGATTCCCTTGCCCTTCAACTCATCGTCCGCCCTCCTTTCTCCTTACTTGGATTTCACTCAGGTTAGTCTTCTCTATTATTCTTCTCTTTGAAAACTGTGTTCTCTGTTTCTGAAAACGTGTTTGCTATTCTTCTTTGATATTTGATTTTTATAAAACTTTTATGGGTGCTGTGTTATTTGCATAGATTATTCAAATATTTAATCCAAAAAATAGTCAATTCTAAAAAGTCAACAAAAGATATCCCACTATCCGCTATCCCACTTTTGGAGTCGGCCGCTCCGCTCCGCTATCCAGGATTAATAACTCTAGTTCTATATGAATGGTCTGAACCAATTAGGTGGTTATTATGTTACTGGGAAGCAATTATAATATTAAATAAATAGGGAAACTGATGGAAAAGTCCGTGGACAAATAATTGGAATAAGATACTGGTTGGAAAAGACAAGGCTCTCAAATTCTTGGGAGGGAGAGACTGAGTTTCTTGGATAGAAATTGCTTTGCAACGGCATACTATTGCCTTCCTAAATTTCCATGTTATTTCCTAGTGAATTTTATTGTAAAACAACTTACCCTCTGTTCTGAGACTGCGTCTGGAGATTGTTGCAATTAATTATCAATTATGAATATACTTTTTAAGTAAAAACATGAGGCGTCAGAAAGGGGGAAATCAATCCAACTGGATATCAGTTTCTATCAAAAAAGAAGTGCCAGAATGTTGCTGGATAATATTGGTTAACACTGCCGGAGAGCAAGACACTGGCTAGAAAGGGAGAAGGCCAGCCTTTACTGTGCGCATTGGCTTGAAGTTTCAGCTCTCCCATGTGTATTGGTGTGAAGGTTCAACTCTCGCATGAGTATAAAAGAAAGGTGTTTTTAGCCTCAAATAAGAAATACATAGGCTTTCTGACGCAAAACCTGAAAGAAAGAAAAAATACCCCCCTCCCCCAAAAAAAACCTCAATAAAGCACAAAACAGGACAGATAAATTGGGGGGAGGGGGGGTTTCCCAACACAAAAATAGTGGCAGAAAGGGCTTTGATTTTCTGGGAGGCCCGGCTGCATCTCTGCTACTTTAAAATGCTTCAAAAATGTGAAACAAAAGTTAGCCGGTGCCACTCTGCGGTGCTCTTCTGCAACAGTGGCACTATAAGCACTAATGCTGACAACTATGTTTCATTCGGAGTGAGAAAGAGAGGTATGAAAGATATCAAATACATACAAGTGTCATATTTTGAGGTTATACTCGAACTTGAAAGTCCTTATGCAAGAGCAACAGCATTACTTATTTCCCGAAAGGAACGGGCTAAAACTGACCTTGACATTGCTAACAATCGACTGGGCATCAGGAACAGGTGGCTGCAAGGAGTATTCTGCAAGAAGAGGCAGCAATGATGAAACAAATGTTGACCTTTCTTGCTGTGCATCCTGATAAGAAAAAGAAAAGGCAAAAAACTTAAATATTTATTATGAAACACACAGCAAAAGAAGGTACTACCCATGGATATTTGTTGAAAAATATTAAGTTAGAACAGCCAAGTTATCACACAAATTTCAACATATACCACCCAATAACAAGAAGAAACATGTAGGAAAAATAACCTGCAATGCATAGGTAAGACGTATATTTTCTTCAATTATGTCTTGTCGGTATGATAAAGCCTTTGATGCGGCATCTACAAGATCTTGTTGCTGTTGATCAAAGGCCTGGAAACAACATTACAAATATTTTAAACAAGCATAATAAAAAAATTCAAATATAGAGGAAGTGAAACATATAAGGATGTTTAAGGAGAAATATCATGAGGACTTCAAAAATTCCATGCATACCAGACGCATATACGCTATGCGCTTTTCCAAGACATATTTTTCATTGCGTATTTGTGCTTCCTGTCATGGAAAAATCATCAGTCGTCATAATGGATATCAAGACAAATATAATCTAAAGATATGTGCATCACCACTTTAAAAACATAGTTACATCTTTACCTTAGCAGAATAATCTGCTAGATGTTTCCTTAATAGAATGATCTCTTCTTCATGTTCCCGGACCTTAATGGTCAGATCCTAAATAGATACACATATGGCTCCATAAACATCATGTCTGATTTAAGATGAAATATTAGAGCTGAAGTTAGTACCTGCTTCAGCAAAGAATTCGAATTATTTGTTTCAGGCATTGGCATCAAGCCTTGCCGGGGTGAACTGAATCGAGAATCGTTATCTCCTTCTGGTAGATGCCTACGATAAAGACAGGTTTCTTAAATTACACAAATCCTTCTTCAAAACTACCTATATATAAAATGAACAGAATACCACATTATAGCTATAGCATTGTAACTGATATTTGACATCACATACCTGCTTGGAGAGATAGACCTCGTAAATGGTGAAGACAGCTGATAATTTGGCATATTTGGCGGTCCATTTATTTGACTGTTCTCAAAATGGTTACCTGTGTGTATAATTTTAACAACATTGTTGAGCAACTAGTTTACTAGTTAGATCACCGAAAAACGAGGTTCCAGTAGCATTGAGCATACAGAATCAATTACCTGATGATGGAAATGATAGACGAGCTTCATAAGATCCATGACCCGGCTCCTTCCATGGATCAACTGGATGTGATTTTTTCTCCAATGATTCATATAACCGCTGTCAAAACATGTAAGTTAAAACTGAACAACTAGATATTACTAGTTTTCTTTTAAATTAGTTTTTAAGAGCAAATTCTTGTACTACTCTAGGTTGTCAACCCCAGACAACAGCCAACCCCGAAACTGAGATAGTAGTATAGCATGTAGCTGAATGACGCTATTGTAACTCTAATAAATTATATTTATTAAATAATTAATACATTAAAGTGTTAAGAACAAACAATTGTTGACCACGGTTTTCAAATAGTGTCGCTATAGCATAACCAATGGCAAAGCTTTGCTGTTTATATGAGGGGACCAAATACATGTATATATAAATATCGTCACTTTAGTTCCACATTGAGGAGCAATGGTAAAAACTAATTTCTGTTAAACTATTCAGTGTACAAATGAGAAGAGATCCCACAAACATACTAAGCATAGAGAAATTTGAACAAGCCACTATAGTCTCTTTTTTCTTAGGATCAACAAGCCACTATAGTCCATGATCCAATATTGACAATCCTGTAATTATTACCGTTCATTAAATAATTAAAACTAAAAAATAATACTATGTATAGACATATAGATATATTATATTTATTTTCATATGGTTATTATTACTACATATTTTATATTAATATCAGAGTAGTCAATAGCGGCTTATCCCGCTAAAGCGGAGCGGAGGCCAACCGCTATGAGAACGGTCTATGGCGGATGGCGGTCCATGGTGGAGAGCCAAAATCTCGCCATATTGGGTGCCATGCGGCGCCGTTATAGCGGATTATGGCGGAAAAACCCACAATATCAGCCAATGTTTATCATTGCGGCAAGCCCAATAACCGCCATGTATATCCTCCATAGCGGCCATGACGCCACAATTTGATAACACTATATGGGAAGAGCCTTAGCAGTGCAAAACACTATAACGGACACTATAGAGTAAATAGCGGGATACCGGAGCAAAGCAGTTCCCGGCCTGGAGCGGTTTCTGGCCCGCTATCCTTTTCCCTCTCAAAATCCGAAATTACCCCTTAAATTTACAACGTTCTAAGGGTAATTTTGGGTTTTCCAATCTAATTTGAGTTGAGACTCAACCTTAACCTTCCTTCATAGTCGTTTATGCACTTCAAGAGTCACGTGTGCTTTGATTTTATGAATATTTTATGAGTCGAGTTATTTGTTTAATTTTACATTAAATATATGTTTATAATTATTATATGTAATTTGTCCAAAAAATGATCAAATAGAGCGGTCAACCCACTATACACTATCCCGCTATCTACTTTTGAGGTCGGCCACTCCGTGCCGCTATCCGGCATGATTACTCTGATTTTTTTGAGTTAAAACTTAGGAGGTAAAATTATCACTTTTAGCGGAGGCCCGTGATACAGGTACAGCCAATGATTGACCCAAGCAAAACAATAAGTCTGTTACATCATTTCATAAAAACAACCCTATAATATATCTTAACCAACAAAAACTCTAGAATATGTCAACACAAGTCAATGCAGCCGCAGCACCTAAGTCACAACAGTTAACAGCACCGTTTTCATTATTCACCTATTCCCACTGTACACCCTTCTACTGTTTGTCATTCTGCGGTCCTTCTTCCTTTTCTTTTTCCTCCTCCTACCATGGTGAGAAGAAAAGTCCAGGTTTTCAAAAACAAACAACATTTCACTGACATAGTGCACTCCTTCCCCAGAATGGACAGAAATTTTGGGCCGGGAAAGATGCTTTTCAGGCCGCACCATCAGTGTTGTCGATGGCAGATGGAAGTCCATGGCGGAGAGCCAAAATCCCGCCATACCAGCCGCTTTGCAGCGCTGTTATAGCGGATTATGGTGGAAAAACCCGCAATATCGGCCACTATTTACCATTGCAGTGAGCCCAAAAAACGTCATCTATATCCGCTATAGTGGCCATGGCGCCGCTATTTGATAACACTGCGTCCCATGCATGGGCAACGCACCAGGAAGCACAGTGGTAGCAACCTCCCACACTATATTTTCCATTTTGCATATCTAATGCATCTTTTATCAAAAAAAAAAATTATAAATGTCATAAATAATGGAGAGGATAAAATGAATGGGGATATAATACCAAAAACCCAAAGTTTAAAAAAATATTGCTTGATGGAGCAGACATCTTCATTCTGAGATGAATCGAATAACTAAGTTTTTTAATTTGCTTAATGTCATCACTGCAAAATGCTTAGAAATATAGACTTAACTCAAATACAATAATTATTCCAACATTATAACAGTGTATGTCCCTTGCACTAAACTATTGTGGTCAAGATCACACTATTGCCTCGTAGGCCTACAACAGTAAATATCTCAAGGCCACACAGGCCCCAAAAAATCACCATGGCCTATCTTGGGTGACACTTAAGAAATGATAAGGGTTTAGGTGAGCATATCAGACATAACATGAGATTGTAGATGGGTGGATGAAATGTAAAAATGCCTCGCAGTAGATGTTAATTCTTTATCAAAAACCACCTATTGAACTCAAAAAAAAGTTCCATAGAAAAATAGTAAGACCGGCATTTTAAAAATTTTGTGCAGAGAAGACCAACGAAAGCATAGTGAAAAGTGCAGTGTGGACAAAAACGACAAAAATTGGATTGGTGGATGAGTGGACATAAAAGAAAAGATAAGTGAAGAAACAAATGTATGCAAGAGAATATTCGCATTTTTTAGTTAAATAAGGGAAGTACATCACTGAACTGCATATCCACAAAACTAGAATACAATGCCAGCCAGTACATTTTGATGGATTCAGAAGCTTGGCTCCATTGAAGGCTCTTCCCTTCTGTTATTTATGCTCTCTTTTTCAATAAGGAGGTCCGATTACCCTCTAACTATGAAGCACGGACACGCTGAATACGGCCCCGACACTAACACGGTGACACCGATAATAATTTTAAAAAATTAATTAGCTAAACGTAATCACAAGTATCGGTACAGGTGTCCAGCACATACACGGACACAAACGCGCCTATTTTTAAAGGTGTCGGTGCTACATAGCCCTCTAAACCTTTGTAATTATCTTCTCTTTCCTTTTTCGCATACACATGCATACAACCTTGACGCTATTCTCACGTTCCAAACCCCGTTTCCAAATACTAGTAGTCTAAGATTGTCATAGAATGTAGATCATGGACATGTATAGAAAACAAACAATGTCTTTAGTTCTATTAGATATGCTCCAGTTAGCAACTCCTACCTTAGTAGAACAAACTTTCAATTCAAATAATAGAGAATCGTAAAAGAATTGGGCAAAACAACATAGCAATCAAATGTATAAAAATAATTACAAAAAAATCATATTTTAAAATCGAAAATATCAATATAGACATTAAATTGGACATGCACCATTACAGAACTTACATATTTTTCCAGTTCCTGAATTTTACTCAGAAGCTCGGACCTAAGCTGGTTGTTCTCATCTACCTGTCAAAACCAACATATTGCATCCTTATTATCCAATTTAAAACAATATGACATGAAAGAAGCCGCCGTTGGACTAGAAAGTGAACCCACAACTGCAACTGTGTGCAAGGTAAGGTATCATATGATTTTCTATAGCATTTACTTTCACCGAACTATTGCCACATAAGGTATCATATCATATTCAATAAGCCAACATCAATCCAAACAAAGAAAATTTTCAAACTTACAAGCATTAATCATACATCATACAACTTAACCAATCACACTTGAAATAGAACAGCATGTGTTGAAACCAGAGCTATAGTACCTGCTGCTTAATGGTGGCTTCGGCAGCTTCAACAGCCTTCATAACCTGAAACAAGTTATCGTTGTTGTTGTTGTTATCAGATGAATGACCAGGTTGATCACGCAACGGTTGACCGTTCTGGTTAATTCCCAATCCTGAAAATTTCCCGGCCAAATTTTCATCGTAACCATTCTCCATACCCTACTTCTACAATCAATCCACTCCCCTCAAATATCAAAATCAAAACAAAAAAAATCCCAAATCAATCACTAAAAGGGCTCAAAATTTAATCTTCAAAGTACTTCCCAGTAACTCAAAACACTCCCGAGAATAATCCACCATCGATTTCAGCCCTTGCAAACACCAATCAAACTGAAATTAATATATCAACCGATCGATTAAGGAGTTGGAATCGAGGGGGATAAGGTGAGGAAATCGAATTGGAAATAAAGGGGAAGAGGTTGGTGTTGATAAAATTTGAAGAAATGGATGAATTTGAAACCCTAGGTGACAAAAAAAAAGAGAAAAACAGAAAGAAAGAAAAAATGTTTGAGGAAGAGGAAGAGAAGAGTGATGAAAAATGTGAAGAAGAGAGAGTGGTGAGTGTTGTTATGGTCAAGTGCGCGTGGTGTGTTTTTCATTTGTAGGATCGAGTTGGCATTGTCCTCTCTTTAAAAAAATAATAAATAAATATTATATTATATTACTATATATAAATAAATAGATATTATATATTATTATATAAGAAAATAGATTATGAATCTAAAGTGATAGTAGACAATAAATAACCATTATTCATCTCGTCAACTTTAAGTTAATTTTATATTATCAAATCACGATTATGTATTCTGCTAAATTAAATTGAAATTTTTATTTTTAAATTATTTTATGATAGAAAGTTAAATTGAAATTTTTATTTTTAAATTATTTGTATGATAGAAAATTAAATTAAAATTTTTATTTTTTAATTATTTGTAGGATAGAAAATCAAATTGAAATTTTTATTTTTAAATTATTTGTATGATAGAAAAGTGATATATTTTATTAAATTATATTTATATAATATATATATATATATATATATATATATATATATATATATATATATATATATATATATATATATATATATATATATATATATATATATATATATATATAGATTACGTATTATATAAGAAGATAGATTATGCATCAAAATTGATAGGATAAATTAATTTTGAATAATGTTAACTTATGTCCTAAGGGCACAAGTTAAAAAAACATATTTATAAAAAAGTTTGTATTGAAAACATCAATAAAAAATTAAATTTTTTTATTTTTATTAAAAATTATGCATAATTTTTAAAATATTATTTTTGCATTTAATTTTTAATTTATGCCTCTAGAGCACAAGTTAGCATTACCCATTAATTTTATATTTATCAATCAATTATATATATTACGTATTATATAAAAAGATAGATTATGCACCAAAACTGATAGGATAAATTAATTTTGAGTAATGATAACTTATGTCCTGATGGCACAAGTTAAAAAACCTATTTATAGAAAGTTTATATTGAAAATATTAATAAAAAATTAAATTTTTTTATTTTTATTAAAAATTGTGCACAATTTTCAAAATATTATTTTTGCATTTAATTCTTAATTTGTGTCCCTAGAGCACAAGTTGGCATTATCCATTAATTTTATATTATCGATCAATCATTAACAATTATACATTCCACTAAACTTACATTAATTAATTTTATACGATCAAGGAATGAACGAGGGTTATATATCTCGCCAAGTCAAACTGAAAGATTTATTTTTAAATTATTTATATAATATAAGAGTGATATTTATCAAATAAGAGGTTCCAATTCAATGAATTATTGGAAGTATGAAACTCTTCAAAGAATATTAAATTAAATTTAAAAATAAAATTCAATGAATTATGATAGAGCTTCTTCTTCTTATAAGAGCTTTTTTCTAAATTAAGAGCTTCTTCTTAAATATAACATTTTTCTAAATTAAGAGCTTCTTTTTATTTTATATTTTCTATAATGAAAAGAAAATCATATTTACAAGTATATTTACAAACCGAAAAGAATATATTTTTGTATAAAAATATATTTAAAGAACACAAAAGTAAATATTTTTTAAAAAAATTTTTAAGTCAATGTAAGGGTAAGAAAAAGAAATATTTTTTCTTTTAACCGATGATTAACTAATATTATGGTTTTTTTTAAAATATTGCCGTGTTTTTTTGGTAGATAACTATTGTTTTTTTTCATGTTTTAATTCCTTTATTTTTAATTTTTAAATAAATAAAATTCTAATAATTTAGAATTTAGTAAAAAAGAATAGATAAAGTGTAACTAATAAAATTATTTTGAATAATTTTCTTTATAAAACTTTATTAACCATTTGAGAAAAATATTTGTTTATGTGGTTGTAACTTGTAATTCTATATTTCAATGATTTTTTTAAACCACTATTAATAGAAGAAAATTATCATCATAACTCATTAATTATTTTGAGTAAAGTATAATCCACGACTTCATATTTTATTTGTTATTGTTTTGTTTTGATTTTTCATACGAATATTTTGCTTTTGTGTTGATAATTGTTTTTGGATGTCTATGAATAAGTTTTTAAAAGTATGTAGTTGTTACCTTATTTTGTGATATATATATATATATATATATATATATATATATATATATATATATATATATATATATATATATATATATATATATATATATATATATATATATATATATATATATATATATATATATATATATATATATATATATATATATATATATATATATATATATATATATATATATATATATATATATATATATATATATATATATATATATATATATATATATATATATATATATATATATATATATATATATATATATATATATATATATATATATATATATATATATATATATATATATATATATATATATATATATATATATATATATATATATATATATATATATATATATATATATATATATATATATATATATATATATATATATATATATATATATATATATATATATATATATATATATATATATATATATATATATATATATATATATATATATATATATATATATATATATATATATATATATATATATATATATATATATATATATATATATATATATATATATATATATATATATATATATATATATATATATATATATATATATATATATATATATATATATATATATATATATATATATATATATATATATATATATATATATATATATATATATATATATATATATATATATATATATATATATATATATATATATATATATATATATATATATATATATATATATATATATATATATATATATATATATATATATATATATATATATATATATATATAATCGGATTAGAAAGAGATTAACAGTCAGCAACGCGTCCTGAGCTTCTACTTCGTCGGTGTTGGAGAAAAGAAGGGGTGTACATGCAAGGTACTCTGATGTTAAAGTAAGTTTCAGCGGGAGAGAGAAATCAAGTACAGAAAGCGTAGAGAATATAATACTGACCCTCTACTGAAAAATGGTATTTATAATGTGCCTTCAGCGCTAAGCCAACGGCTATTTGCATTGGGTTAGATCATTAGGCCCAATATGAATAATTGTCAAATCTATGTGGCGACCTATTCTCGTAGACTCGGGTAGTTGGATGATGATGTGTCCCTGCGTGGGAAGCACGTGGAAACCGTGGGGGAGACGCGTGAGAGCTCTCTGTGTGATATGATAAATTGGGCCTTCATTGAGCCCTCCTTGATGAGAAGTTGGGTTGGGTTATGTCCGACGGTGGATCAGCCTCTGGCCCAGTCCAGAATAAGAGCCCCCAAGTCATTGCTCTGTAGCGTATGAGTAATGACTTAAGAGTCAACTCTTGTATCGAGGAGAGACTATCCGGTGTGTCAATCGTACTCGAGGCGCTGAGCTCACGAGGCTATTTGGAACCAGGCGTATAAGCCATTAATCGTGCTCGACAATGAGCTTCGTCTGTGGTCGATTACAGGGTCGGTCAAGCATTTATCCTGAGGACAGGTGCTCGTCACACGCATACATGGCTTGCTTTCGTCTCCTCTCGAGGAAGTGTTCCCGACAGCCCAAGGATCGGGCATTACGCTAGACATGTTGGATGGTACGACGGAAGTGAAAATGGCTTACACGTCATTTCCACGAGCCGTGTGAGGGGGCTCGAAGGACATGCATGATGTCATCTTGCACCACGTGTCAGAAGTAACTAATGCCTATGACGGCTACGAGTGGGGGCACTTGAGTGCATATGAGACGTTTCACTTCCCGTGTTAAGGCTTATAAATTGAGGGGAAGCCCGAATCATTTGTACGTTCCCTCGTTCTAGCTCAAGAATTTCTCAATGTTCCTCAAGGTTTCCTCAGTTCTCATAACGTTCGTCTGCCGCCATATATGTCGTCAGGTCCTTGCTCCGCCGTCCAGATTCTTCTTTGCATAAGCAAATCTTCTGTCTTTCTCCAGATTTTGTGCATTTTTCGGCTTTTATGAATTTTTCGGGGAGTTTCTTGAGTCCCCGATGAAGTTTCTGGGAGGCTCATGAAGTTTATAGCGGTTTCTCTAGGGAGCCTTTGAAGTTCCTGGCGGCCTCGTAAAGTTCTCAGAGGAATCATGAAGTTTCCGATGAAGATTTCGGGGACCTCATGAGGATTCTGGGAAAATGCATAAAGTTTCTGATGAAGGTCTCGGGGACCTCATGAGTCTTTAGTGCCCTTGCTAGGTTTGATGTTAAGGAAAGCTTTCTCCACACGGGCACGGGAGCATCACTAGGAAGTCTCCAAACAAGGAGACTTTCCATGTTTGACTCTGGCGGGAACTTGAGCGCTAAGAAACCCCTCTCCCGCAAATGGAGGTTTCACATTTTGCGTCGAGGAGGGTCATCTTCTGAGTACGCGCTTGTTTGTAAGGGCTTTGGTCGAGGACGTTTGTCGGGCATTTCCTCGCCCTTTCACTTGATTTGCGATGGAAGGGTGGATTTGATATTGGTTGTCGAATTCACCATTTTCCTCTGCTTTTCAGGTAAAATGGCCACAAAGCTTAAGGATGTCGTCATGGTCGACAAATAAGTCGAGCTTGATTTGGTTGACGAGGAAGTAGAGGTCGCGAAAGCCGCCATGCAGTTCGCTTGGGTTGGGTAGGATCCTTTCAATATCACTTCTCCCTCGACGACTCGGATGCCTTTACAACTATTGAGGATCTCGCCGAAGGGGCCTCCTTTAACTAGATGATCTACAAGCCCAGAGAGATGCACCAGATATGCTCATCATTCAAAGGAATGTGGTTTCCGATGTACAAGTTTGTGTTATGGGAAGCGGGGATTCGCCTTCCCTTTAGTGACTTCCAAAAGAGGGTGTTCCAGTGGCTAGCTTTGGCGCCCTCGCAGCTTCAGCCCAACGCAATCGCTTTCATGCGGGCGTTCGAGCTTGTGTGCGAACACCTTTGCGTTGGTGCCACGCTCCCCCTGTTCTTCCGCACATTTCACCTTCAGTGACAATCCTTACATGGCCGACACAATTGGGTATCTCTAAAGCAGCCGAGGAAGTTGTTTAAGGCATATCTGGATTCTATCTGTACTTTTAAGGACAGATACTTCGTCGTAAAGCCCATATCAAACATGAGAATGGGTGACAAGTGGAGGCTTTGGAAGCAAATTTCCCCCTTGAGTGGTAGAGGGTCACTTCGACAAGGGGACAGATAGCTATATTGTCAAGCCCGACGATTTGGACTCCGAGGATTGGCTCGCTTATGAGAAGATAGTTGCATTCTCCGAGAGTTTTACTCTTGCTAAGTGCGTCAACAAGGACGGGAGTTTTATTTGTGATGAGTGTGGCGAGATTCACCTGGAGTCTCGGTTGATTAACACCAAGACCCTCCTCGAGTGTGGGTCAGACGAGGAAGCGTTGAGGCTCTTAGGTAGCGGGTGTTTCTAGTATGTTTGTGTGTCCTCTTATTTTCTCTTGTTGTGCTAACATGCTCTCTTCTTTGTTGTAGGCCAGATGTCAAGCCTCTAGGAACGCGTGGTGAAGCTCGCAACGACCAAAGGATCCAAGAAGGTCACTAAGGGTCGCGTTACCCAGGTCCAGCAGATGGCTAAGGCTGACCACCAGCCCGGGGGTTCTTCCTCTCTTAAAGGGAGTCAATTTCCTGTCTTTCAGGATCATTCATCCAAGAAACAATGCCTCAAGGAGTTCTATCTCGTTCACCTTCTGGAGGGCGTTGTTGAGGAAAGGTTTGTGTTTCCTCCCTTCCATCTCCATTAGGGCCTCTTTAGTAGGGACAACTCTCTGATCGTGTCAGCGACGGAGTCCAAGGCGATCATGGGCGTCGACAAAGTGACCCGAAGGAAAGCTTTGTCCAAGGATATGACCACTATGATGAGGATCTTTGAGACGACACTGGTCCTTAATGACGAGACCAGCCTCACCTCCGAGCTAAAAGCGTTACAGGAAGAGAATGCACTCCTTTGGACGGAGAAGAATAAAGCGGACAATGACCTTCTCGACTAGCAATCGAAGTATGAGGTCCAGGTGTGCATCCTCTAAGACATGACCGCGTTGCGGGAAATGCTGAAGAAGGTTGAGGGAGAGATGGATCGGCTTAAGACAGGGGTTGTTGGGTTAGAGGCAGCTGTCAGGCCCACCGGGGACGAAACCGCCGAGGAGAGGGTTTTGGCGACTCGGGCTGATTTGGTCTTCCAAGTTCGAAAGCTCGAGCATGACTGCTTAGGGGTGTAACACGGTGGGAGAAGTGACTTTAAACAATGTTGCGGATAGCAAGAGTCGCCACCGACTTTTATTTTATCCATAAGGAAAGGTTATAAAAGAACAGGAAAGACCTTAGAGAATATTTTGGGTCCGGGGGGTAGGTTATGAAAAGGGAAGGTGTTAGCACCCTTTTCATCCATGGTTATCCATGGGCTCTTAGGTACTTAAGCTCACTTTTGAATTGTTTTGAAAGTGTAGTGTGTGAATAGCAAAAAATTTCAGAATAGTTTAATAATAATCCGTGTATGGATGTGAAAAAAAACTTGTTTGAAAATTTTGTTGGAAATTTGTTTAAGTGTGAAAAAGTTTTGAAGTGAGCAAGTATCTAGGAGTAGCCTACCCTAATGTTTTAAGGTCTTTCTTATTCTTTATCCTTTCCTTAATAAGACTATCCCTACTAAATTGGAGTAGGTAGTCCTTACTTTGGATGTTAAGGGACATGTGAGGGACAATTGGATTTTTGAAGGCCATTGTGGGGTGTAATAAGCAAACTGGAGGGACTATCATCATTTTTCGAAAGGGACTCGATTCGTAAAGGCAACCATAAGGGACTTTGATGATTTTTTCTATTTGAGGGACTTGCTTTATACACCCCACTTAACCATTATTCGTATGCAACTTGAGGGATATCCTTAGGAAGTGAGACGGCGATTAAAATCGACTTACGTGTGTGACGTGTTTATTTTAATTATCTTTATTTAAAAGTGATCTAAATTTATTTTAATATTGCATACATGTTGTTACACTCCCTAATTACTAACCATAATAATAATTAAATAATTAAACAACTTTACATCCAAGAAACAATTATAAAATAATAAGCAAAATAATTAAATAGCAAAGATAAATAAAATATAAATAAGCAATAATAAATAATAGAGGGGGTTAATTCTAAGTTTACTCGGCAAGACATCGCATCTTGTGCCTACGTATCCTTACGGGAGTGGAATCAGAGTAATCGTAGTTCCCCTCAAAAGGGAGGTTAGAGACTTCTTGACTGTGGTCAAGGTCTCACGGGGAATAAACGCATCTTAAGGACACGCTTACGTGAAGTGTAGGAACTCCAAATTTCTACGTTGAAATGTTAAGTTGTAATTAGGGTTAGGTTAGGGATTCCGCGGCGGGAAACCCTAAAATGAGCGCGGCGGCTCTTTGACCTAATGCTAGGGGTAAAATTGTAATTTGGTCCACGGCGAGACATGTATGAAAATTTAGGGTTTGTAAGGTGAAAGGGTTTGAAGTTGAGGACTATTGGCGCGGCGACCAAAAGCTAGACCTAACCTTCGGATGAGTGTAGTGTGATAGAATAATTGATAAATGTGTGAAACAATTGCATCATGCGAACAGGGAATAATGTCCTAATTTAACTATGCAAGCAGAAATTTAAAGGCAGTAATTGGAGCGCGATTGTTAGGATTCGCGAGATTACAACCGAGAGGCAGTTACAGTAATAATAAAAAAAAATAAAACATCACGCAATAGTAGTGACCATGAGCTGCAAAAGATGAACACCGTTAGTAAACAAAGCTAGACAGAAATTGGGCGAGTCAGGAGAAAAAATGCAATATGGAGATTCTTGTTGTTTTTTTAAAAGAAAAGAGATTTGATTAAATTAAGAGATGTTAACATAAAAAGATTTGTTTTAATTTCGAAAAAAAGGTTTTAATCTAATTATCTACAAAAAAAAAAAGATTTGATGTCATTATTTTTTTAACAATATTTTTAGTTATTATTTTAAAAAAGTTCTTAATTTTATTATATGAAAATTTCAAGTTATTTGTTTTAAAAAGGGTTTTTAATTATTATTTTGTAAAAAAACAATTTTTTGTATTAGTTTTAAAAAAGATTTAATAAAATTAATTAACTAATTATAAAAGAAAAAAAAAACAAAAAAACATAAAAGAATAAAAGGGGTTGGGCCGGTCATCACTTCCGGACCCAACCCAGATGGTGAGTAATGAAACAAAATGTTAATTTAGGGTTTGGAAACCCTTGTGAGTAAGCCGCGGCGGCTTCATCCCCATCTTCCTCTCGTCTCTCTTCTTTCATGCTCCGAAGTTGCGCCATAAACTCTTCTTTAACTCAGTAACTCATCTGGAAAAAAAAACGAAAAGTGAGAAACACAGTTTTAAACGATGGTAGCTTACGTTTTACGACCGTGAATCTTCCAATCTGCGATTGAATGGCCGATGATGTTTGGAAACTGAGGCTGGGAGTGTTGGTTGCCCGCCGTTCGTAACGGTGACGGCGATCTTGCTCTGTTTCGATCTCTCTTCCTCGACCGCTAGGGTTTCATGTTCTTCGCCGTTTTCCTCTAGGGCTTTCGCGATCTTCCCCCCTCTCTCACAGGCGGTATTTCTCCTTTTTATATACTCTGATTCTCTTATGGGCTTTTTGGATGTTTGAGACCCAAATTCGAACTTTCGCACTGACATGATGAGGATTGGATTTGATTTACGTTTTTTCTGATACTTTGGGATTATTCCTCTTTAGTTTCGATTCGGTTTAATGCTTGCTGATAGGATCACAAATTTTGATATTGCAATTGATTTGAGATTGATTTGATTTAAACTCTGAATCTAATCTTCCATTATTAGGGAGTACTCTTCATTGACTTACTGATTTTGGATCGTGTGATTGTAGGTGTGGAATAGAAAATGAACTTGGGCCATGGAAGAATTTAGAAGCCCAAAAGGGGGAGGCTCGTGTTTGGGTATGAAGATGCTGGTGATGCCTTTGGTTGCTCGTTCTGAACCATCTGACTTTTCTCTTCTTCTTTTGTCCATGAACTGAACTAATTTTTTCCTTCTTCTTTCAGGAACAGACATTGCCTTATCTGATGCCTCCGAGAAAGTGCTGATGCGGTAATGACGACTTAGCGAGTCTGAACCGTATCGACTTGTTATCGTTGCTTCGATGTTGCTTGTCTTAGTTGTTTATATTTGATTCCTTCGACGTTTTTGGTAGGAAACTAGGGTCAGCCCTTGTCTGTCGCCTTTCCGGCCACTCGAAGCTTAACCCGATGATGAATTGCTCTGAGGGTTGCCCTTTTCTTATCTTTGCAAATGTTGGTTCGAATTATCCTTTGTTGTTCATCCTTACTGTTTGGAAATGCTTGCAGGGGATGGAATACTAGTGTGATGCTATTGCTAATGACATTGCGGTGTTATACCTTTGTATTTGACGTTGATATTTGTTCGCAAATGACATTGTCAATATTGTTCGTAGCTGCAGCTAGTGTTGCTCGCCGTTGGCATTGATGTTTGTTCTGTACTGCAGTGGCATATTCTTCTTGCAAATGCTAGTTGGGGCTTATGCTTGATATACTTGTTGCTTGCACCTGACATGGTTGCTGATGAAGTTGCTTTTTCATGGCCTGTTGCGAGCTTGTGTTGAGATACTCGGTTCTAATGTTGTTTTCGATTTCTCTGGGGCAAAATCTTGAGTTATTGGAAACATACTGATTTTCCTCTTCTTTTTCAGGTGCAAATAAGTCTGGAGGCTGCTGGTCTTATGCCGTCGGCGAGGAGGGTATAACGGTGATGATGACTTGGTAGTCTGAACCACATTGGCGTTGTTGAATGTAGTTGCCTCGCGAAATACGTTGAGCTATTCGAAATAGTTGCCTTAATTCGGTTTTTCGACGTTCGGTAGAGAGTTGATAATGGCTTCGGTCATAGTCCTCTCGGCCGCTCGAGTTTATGCCCGATGATGATTAGAAAAAACTGAGGGTTGAACCTACTTCAATGATTTCTTAATTCTCTTGACCTTCACTTTATGTCTGTTAATAGCATTTTGCAGGGATATCAGTGTTGGCTTTCAAATTCAAAACTCGTCGACGACTCCTCACTTTGATTCTATCATGGCTAACAGGAAACGGTAATACACCTCTTCGCAACAAAGTGATTTTTACTAACATGTCACAAACGTCCTTCTCACTCCTTTAATTCTCTTTGCAGAAAATTCTATCTTAGACCCGGAAGCTGGACGCGAAATAAATCGGGGCGAGGCTTATATGCAAGGAGAGAACGGGAAGCCAGAAAGTAAAGGATATTGTTATGTCATTAAAAATAAGTCTAGAGTAGTGCTCAACCGCGGATGCTCTTAATGAATTGTATTAGTTTCCAATAATACTTGATGTTTTTAGAATTAGAATCAACTTCACAGTTTGAATTTGTAACCCTCTTGAAATAGGAATGAAATTTGGTATGTTTTTGAATAAATTCGGATAAAATTTGGTTTGCAGGTCTTAGTATTTTGCATCCATGTTTGTATTCATAGCATTATCATGTGGCATGTTGTCTGTTCTCTTTTGATGTGCAGGTTAGCTGAGGATTCATGGAGAAGTTCAAATACGAACATGAAGACCTTTAGATACTTTTAGGATTTAGGATAGATGCTTTAATGTAATCCCTTAGGATTTGAGAATTTTAATGTACTTCCTTGTAACAGTACTTTGCATGAAGCAACATCCCCATTCTTGTATGATAGCATTATTTATGAAATAAAATTCTCGAAGTTTTGAATTTATTTATATTCTATTCTTAGTTAAAAAATATAAACAAATGTGAATAAATCCACAAGTATTTAATTCATTAACATAGGCACAAAACATAAATATTTCCAAGTGGTATTTGTGATCCTAATCTCATCATCCGATTAAAATGTTAACCAATTGTTTCATAACCAAACTCATATGGGCACCATGGTCACAACATTTTCAGCATCAACAGCAAAACTAATCGTAATTAAACTCCACTGACCAAATGCCAAATCTCAATATGATCAGAACTGGTGATTGATAAATGCCTCAAAACCATAACGCATCAAATGCCTCAGAATTTTAATAACAGCCCGTCTTCAAGGAATTGGTAGAATTTGTGTAAAATGACCAAAATACCCCTGGGACCAAATCTGCAACACAAAACCCTTGAAGTCTTGGAAGTCCATTTAGCCTGATTAAAGTCAAAACCCTAGTTTTGGATGCACTGCTTAGGAGGTGCATTGTCTGAGGGAATTGTCAACTCTTCTGACCAATTGTGAATTTTGTGAACCTTGTGAACCTTCTTGGAACACCAAGTCTTGTATTGTGAGGGCAAATTTTGGGGTGCAACAGCTGCCCCTGTTCAATTTTCTGAAACCTGAGGGGTTAGATTGGTATATTTGCCAGTCGTAACCTGGAAGGTTGAAGGGGATTGAACACGAAAGCCCAAAAATTTGCACTCACCAGTGCCTGGAGTGATATTGATGGTTGGTTGAACATGATTGAGTGGGCTTAAAGATGCCACTAGGGGAAAGTTCTTCAGCAGTATAATGAGAACTGTCAGGAGTCTGGAGTAATACTGATGTAACAGCGTGTCTTCATGAGGATAGAGCAATCAATAGTGATAACCCTAAAGCAGTCTTGAAGTGATAAATCTGACCTCAGGAGGATAGAGCAATCAATAGCTCTAAAGCAGTCTTGAAATAATAATGTGATATGTCTTCAGGAGGATAGAGCAATCAATAGCTCTGAAGCAGTCTTGAAGTAATAATGTGATATGTCTTCAGGAGGATAGAGCAATCAATAGCTCTAAAGCAGTCTTGAAGTAATGATTTCAGGAGGATAGAGCAACGGATAGCTCTAAAGCAGTCTTGAAATAATAATGTGATATGTCTTCAGGAGGATAGAGCAATCAATAGCTCTAAAGCAGTCTTGAAGTAATGATTTCAGGAGGATAGAGCAACGGATAGCTCTAAAGCAGTCTTGAAATAATAATGTGATATGTCTTCAGGAGGATAGAGCAATCAATAGCTCTGAAGCAGTCTTGAAGTAATAATGTGATATGTCTTCAGGAGGATAGAGCAATCAATAGCTCTAAAGCAGTCTTGAAGTAATGATTTCAGGAGGATAGAGCAACGGATAGCTCTAAAGCAGTCTTGAAATAATAATGTGATATGTCTTCAGGAGGATAGAGCAATCAATAGCTCTAAAGCAGTCTTGAAGTAATGATTTCAGGAGGATAGAGCAACGGATAGCTCTAAAGCAGTCTTGAAGTAGTAATATGACCTCATGAGGATAGAGCAATGAATAGCTCTAAAGCGGTCTTGAAGTAATAGGATGATTTCAGGAGGATAGAGCAATCAGTAACTCTAAAGCAGTCTTGAAGTCATGAGAGGCTATCAGGAGGATAAAATAACCCTGAGGTTACAATAAAGCAGTCCCAAAGTAATAAGAAGCTCATCAGGAGGATAAAGTAACCCTGAGGTTACAATAAAGCAGTCCCAAAGATCATAAGCTTGTTTGTTGGATAATTAACCTGAAAACAAGGTAGCATTCTGTATAACAACATTAGTTTACGCTTTATGTATGCATGTATGACATGATGCACTTAAGTAATGTACTATAGACATATATGTTATGGTATGATGTAAATGATGTATGTATGCTATGACACTGCTGGAAGTGTCTGGATATCCTTGTATAACAACTGCTGGCCAAGGAAAATAAATCCCGATTCGTTGTTGAAGAATATATAACCCTCCGTCTGCTGGGGATAACAAGGTATAGATAACCTCCCGTTGTTGGGGATAACAAGGTATAGATAACCTCCCGTTGTTGGGGATAGTAGGGTATAGATAACCTTCGCTTTCGTTTGATAGTAGGATAAGTATAACATCCCGTCTTCGTTCATCGTGCCCTTATTGGAAAGTAATTTCCCGTATATCCGTATGAGGATAAAAGAGATGGATATAAATTCCAGGGGAGATTAGACTTTGTGAAAATGGATTAGTCCTACTGATGGTTTGTAACTGTCTTGTAAAGATGAACCGGCGAAGCTTCGTTGAAATCCTTCCCTCGTTCGTCCTTAGTAAATACTATTACTGCATTTTCATGCATTTCTGGTAAACATCAATCATATTAAAAGCATACATGCATTTCTGGTAAACATCAATCATATTCAAAGGCATACATACATTCAAACACAACCAATGGACGTTTCGCTTATGTAAATAGGGTAAAAGTAAATCTGGATTCAAAAGATGGAATTTATTTATATCAAAAGTGACCCATACACGGGTAAGTTTGTACAAGGAGACATAAACCCTAGTAAGAGAATTTTGTCATGAAGTTTTACAAAAAGAATCAGCTATGTGGGAAATAATCCTATTGAGTTTCAATTCTACTATTGCCACTCAAGTATCTCATCTTCTTGCTGTTGAGACGGAAACGATTGGATTGAGCTTTATCTGTTTGAGCTTGAGTAAGTAGTACAACTGGTTGCAGTTTCATGAGTGATCCAAACGAGACATAGTCATACGCTTTAATCCCTAACTTTTGCCTGGATTGCCCTTTCAGGTTTTCAATCCACCGGGATACCCTTTTTTGCCCAAGCCGCCTTTTCAGGTTTTCGACTTGCCGGGTGTACATCTTTTTATATATATATCCCTAATTTTTGCCCAAACCCTTTTGGTTTGCCGGGATGCCCTTATTTTTGCCTAGGCCTGTCAACCTAGCGGGTCTCTTTTTATGCATAGTATTTTTTAACTATGTCTGCGTTTACAGGTTGTGGGAAGTCTTCACCATCCATTGTAGTCAGTATCATGGCACCTCCTGAGAACACTGTCTTGACTACAAATGGTCCCTCATATGTTGGAGTCCACTTGCCCCTAGGATCACCCTGTGGTAATATGATACGCTTGATTACCAAGTCACCAGCCTGATATACCTTTGGCTTAACCTTCTTGTTAAAAGCTTTGATCATCCGTTTCTGGTACATCTGGCCATGACAAACTGCTGCTAACCTTTTCTCATCAATCAAATTTATCTGGTCAAGTCGAGTCTGAATCCACTCATCTTCATCCAAGCCTGCATCCTTCATAATTCTCAAGGAGGGGATCTGAACTTCATTAGGCAGAACTGCTTCCATACCATAGACTAAGGAGAATGGGGTTGCCCCTGTTGAAGTACGTATTGTAGTACGATAACCATGCAGAGCAAATGGTAACATCTCGTGCCAATCCTTGTAAGTAACAGTCATCTTCTGTACAATCTTCTTAATGTTCTTATTAGCAGCTTCAACTGCCCCATTCATCTTTGGACGATACGGAGAAGAGTTGTGATGCTTAATCTTGAATTGCATCTTCGAAATCAACAAGGTAGTATGGGTCGACATATACTGTCTTAGTCGGCGAGCAGCCCATGCCAAAGCGCAGCAAGTTTTCTCGAGCAGTGAGTATCTTGTTTCACAGTCGGTAAACTTTTTGCCAAGGTAGTATATTGCCTGCTCTTTTCGACCAGACTCGTCATGTTGCCCCAATACACACCCCATTGAGTTGTCTAATACTGTTAAATACATAATCAAGGGTCTTCCATCAACTGGTGGCATTAAAATTGGAGGTTCTAGCAAATATCTCTTGATTTCATCAAAGGCAGTCTGGCACTCATCATTCCATTCCATCACCTGATCTTTCTTCAACAACTTGAAGATTGGCTCACAGATGGTAGTTAATTGGGAAATAAATCTTGCAATGTAGTTCAATCGTCCCAAGAAACCTCTAACCTCCTTCTCAGTACGGGGAGCTGGCATCTCTCGTATAGCTTTCACTTTTGCAGGATCCACTTCAATACCTTTTCCACTGACAATGAAACCCAGGAGCTTTCCAGATCTAACTCCAAAAGTACACTTGTTTGGATTTAATCTCAACCTGTATTTCTTTAACCTCTCAAACAACTTGCGCAGATGATCAAGATGTTGTTCTTCATTCAGAGACCTGGCTATCATATCATCCACATATACCTCTATCTCATGATGAATCATATCATGAAACAAAGCCACCATGGCACGCTGATATGTTTCCCCTGCATTCTTCAAACCAAATGGCATTACCTTATAGCAAAAGGTGCCCCACTGTGTCACAAATGTAGTCTTCTCCATATCTTCAGGTGCCATCTTGATTTGATTGTAACCAGAGAAACCATCCATAAAAGAGAATACCTTATGTTGAGCAGTGTTGTCTAAATCAGCCCCTATCTGGACCTCTTTTCTGTTTTCTTCAGTTCCCAGATTCACAACTTCGACTGGCTCTTCATGTGGCTGTATAGCTTTCTCTTCTTGTTGTAACAACCTAGCAAGCTCTACAGGTATTTCACAATCGTCCTCGTTTCCGTCTTCAGTTTGATAGATCGGATTCTCGAAATTGTAATTGGCAATAGTAGAACTGTTATCAACTGGATCCAGAGTGGATGAGGATCTGCATTTTAGTGACGTGGGTGTGTGTAAGAACACATAGCTGATAAAGCAAAAATAAAAGAAAAAGAAAGACAAGGAACACAATATTTACGAAAACGCAACGTCCATTGATTTTATTGAATGCAGTATGCAAATGAAATGACAACCCGTAACAAGCACACCATTGTGCCCCGGGTAAGGCACATGGCTTGAAAGTACAAAAACATAACACAGTAATAGTATTTACTCCCGACTAAAGGAGATAGGGATAACATCTTCAGCTTTCCAATTATTGAGTCCAGCACCCACAGTAGGAAAAATCCATGCCTCCAAGTTGTAGTCTTCATCTTGATCTCCCACAGCATTGATAACCCCTTGATTGGTGATACGAACAGCACGAGCACGACGAACAGCCTTCTGGGACTCTGTAGTGAAACCCAAACCAAACTTGTCAGACTTGTATGGAATATCAGGAAGCTGACCCCAAATAGTACAACCACCTTCTTCCACCACAGCTTTTGCATCATTGAGGGAGGCCATTGCCATTGTTGGAGGGTTTCTGATGACCACAGGAACCTTCTTCACAGCAGGAGGAGTCACACAATCCTTAACAGCCCAGGGAACCACTTCAAATGACTGACATGGAGTTTCAATGTATTCACCTTCTACTTCCAGATACTTGAAAGTGTTTACATGGCTGACAAAGTATTATTCCTCTCCAAAGACAGTAACAACTTTTCCATTCACCGGATATCTCAACTTTTGATGTAATGTGGAGGTCACAGCACCTGCCCCATGGATCCAGGGACGACCAAGCAGACATGAGTACGAAGGACGAATATCCATCACATAGAATGTAGCAGTGAACACCTGAGAACCAACCTTGATTGGAAGATCAATTTCCCCATGCACTACTCTTCTAGAACCATCAAAAGCCTTTACCACAATATTACTGGGCTTCAATACCGTATCTTCAGGACTCAGCTTGTTCAGGACTTCCTTAGGCAACACATTCAGAGAGGAACCATTGTCTATCAGCACATGAGACAGGGTAGTGCCCCTGCATTCAATTGAAATATGCAAGGCCCTGTTATGATCCCTCTTGGCAGGGGTCAAGTCAGCATCAGAAAATCCTAACCCGTTGTCATAGGTCAGGTGAGCAACACAATTCTCAAACTGGTCCACAAAAATTGCACTGGGTACATGAGCCACCTTTAGAAACTTGATCAATGACTTGGCATGAGCCTCAGAACATAATAACAGGGAGAGCATAGAAATCTTTGAGGGAGTATGCCCCAGCTGATCAACAATATCATAATCACTCTTGCGAATGATTTTCAATACTTCTTCCATCTGCTTAGAGAGGTCATCAGCAGTTGGCACATCAGTAGATACAGGCTCAATAACAGGACCCTTGCCCCGAGCATCAGTGGTGGAAGTAACAGCAGGGGTAACTGCACTCTTAGAAGCAACTGGAGGAGAGAAGACTCTTCCACTACGAGTGATCTTGCTAGATCCAGCAATATTATCAATGTCAACCGGCATATCAGGTAAAGGCTCCTGCTTGACACCATGGATGTAAACATCAGACCCATAGTGCCAAGGCACAGCTTTGTCAGATGTATAAGGAATAGGACCAGGAGTGGTAATGATCAGAGGAGCTACTCTGGCTTCAGCAACAACTTTCACAGGACCTTCAGCAGTAATCTTGATTGGGCCCTGATGAGTGATTTTAATGGGACCCTTTGAAGTGATTCTTAGTGGTACTTTGTCAACCATGTCAACCTCTTCAATCTTCTTACCCTGAGTCAGATGATCCACCATACTTTCTACAGATGTTGGTCTTCTTTCAAACACTATAGTATATTTTTCCATGAGACGTTGAATCCCATCTCTCAAAATGAAGCAACTATCCGGCTTATAGGTACAATATAGACAATCTCCATGACAACCTGGAAAGATCCCAACTTGTACTAACCTCTTTTTGATAACAGACAATGGTGTGCTCAACTCCATAACTGAATAGACATGCAGATCTTCATCAATATCTTCATCAATGGCGTTGACAGTCTTCTCGTGATTTGGCATTGGAGCTGTAATCACATTTGGAGTACCTGGTGGATCAAACTCAATTTTTCCAGCATCAATCATATCCTGAATTTTGTTCTTCAAGACCCAGCAATTATTAGTATCATGTCCTGGACAGTTTGAATGATATGCACATCGTGCATTGGGATTGTACTTGGGAGAGGTAACATTGGGATTCTGAGGAGCCTCCCTCAGGGTAATAAGTTCAGCCTTCAACAAGTGTTGCAATGCCTGAGCCATTGACATGTTGATCTTCGTGAACTGTCTTCTAGCCCTCTGTTGGTTGCCTTGAGGCTGCTCTGTTGTTGCAGGAGTTGGATTTGAAATATGAACTGCACTAACAGACTGATGCCTTCTGTTACGATCAGGCTGACCATACACCGCATTAGATTCTTTCTTCCCAGTGGGAGGCTTCTTTGCAGCACCTGATGAAGAAGTGCCCACTTGGATCTTACCACTCTTGATATCATTCTCTACTCGCTCTCCTGTCATGATCAACTCAGTGAAGCCAGATGATGAGCTTCCAATGAGATGACTGTAAAACGGACCATTCAGCGTACACATGAACATATCAACCAACTCCCTATCAGTCAAAGGAGGTTGAACTCTTCCAGCTAGGTCTCTCCACTTCTGAGCATACTCCTTAAAGCTTTCTTTGGCACCCATAGACATGCTTTGAAGCTGCATGCGAGTGGGGGCTAAGTCAGCATTGTATTGATACTGCTTGTAGAAAGCTTCAGCAAGGTCATTCCAATCTCTGATGTTGACACTCTCCAACTGATAATACCACTCTAGCTGAGCTCCAGATAAACTTTCTTGAAAGAAATGGATCCACAACTTTTTATCAGCAGTGTGGGGTTGAATTCTTCTGACATAAGACCTCAGATGCAATTTGGGACAAGAGACCCCATCATAGACAACAAATGTAGGAACTTTGAATCCAATGGGTATGACCACCCCAGATATCAAGCTCAAATCCTCAAAATCCAGCCCAGATGATTTCTGTAATTCCATAGCATCCATTCTATCCACCAGCATCTTGAATTTGTCTTCGTTAGGCTCATGGTAGTAGTTAGCCTCAGAATCAGAGTCCCCCATAGTGTTGTGGAGACTGCCTCTCTCCTGCTCAGATTCTTCAGATTCATAGTCTTCAACCTGTTCCTTGGTCCTGACAGGACCTTTGAACCTTCTTCCCATGTTGAGCAACCCAGCAGACCTTCTAGCCTTCTTAGTCTTCTTGGCCAGCAGTGTCTTCAATTCATCCTGCCCCTTGGATAGGTTCAGGATCAGCTCTTGGAACTGTGCATTCTGTGCCTGGAGATCCTTAACTGATTGTTCAAGAGCCATTGCTGAAATAAACAGCGAGAAGATGAGAAACCTGTACACAATTATAAACCTGTGATGCAATGATATGGGAATGCATATGCAATGTTTTCAAGGACCGCAGGATTTAAATTTGCTTAAACAAACAAGAAAGTAACTTTTTATTAGTAATAACTTGTTTTGCCTTTTAGGCTTACAAAAAATGAAAACGAAATAAGTACAAAAGATGGGGTTTTAAGTCTCCCATGGACGCTTCCTCTTTGTGTTGAGGTATGAGTTGAGGTTTCGTTCCTCATGAAGTAGCTTTGTTAGCTCTAGGATCCTTGCTTGGCTTGCTTTGTAATGAGCCTCGAAAGTATCCCTTTTCTCTTTCAGTTGGATCCATGATCTCTGCAAGTCTTCCATATCAGTAGGCATGTCTGGGTGAAGGATGGTATAAGCTGTGTCTCCTTCAGCAACAGGTTCCATGGTAACTGGTAGGATGGCAGTATATGGCATCATGAGTGTCTGAGCACGAAATCGTACCCATCTGAGATAAGCCTCCATAGGAATGGTGTACTTAGGCTCCAGTGTCTTGCTGTCAATCCTGTTTACCTTTCCCCAAGCTCGTATGAATCTCTGACGGTAACCCTGAAGATCGTTGTCGTAGTCAAACACAATGCCCTGAATCAACATGTCATGTGGACCATCGCTCCGGGCGTAACCAAACTGTCGTAAAGCTAGAGATGGGTTGTAGGTGATGCCTCCTCTTATGCCTAGAAGTGGCACATTAGGAAACTCCCCACAACGGTCAATGATGGTGACATTCTCCATAGATCTGGAGCACCAATGGATGTCTGAGTGAGAAAGTGACATGATCCTCTTGGACCATCTGAACCCTTGCTCATTCTTCATTACTGAGCGAGGAAGGTGAGAAATAAACCACCTAGAAAGTAAAGGTATGCAGCACATCAAAGTTCCTCTTGCCCTTGTAGTACGGGTGTGAAGAGAATGTAGGATGTCTCCAAGTAAGGTAGGCACTGGATTGTGACTCAGGAATATGTTGATGGCATGAATGTCTATGAACTGATCAGGATTGGGGAACAACACTAAGCCATAAATCAATAAGGCTAAGATCTCCTCAAAAGCATCGTAGCTCATAGCCTTCAAGAACATTTGAGCTTTATCCACTAATACCTTGGCAAGAATACCTTTAACTCCACTTCTCGTCTCTAGAACAATGTCAGACTTCTTCAGATGTAGAGCTGCAGCAATAACTTCTGGTTTAAGCTCCTTTTCTAAGCCCGTGAATGGCTTCTGATCAAGAACAGGTATACCCAGAAGTTTAGAGAACTCCTCCATGGTTGGAACCAGCTGATAATCAGGAAATGTAAAGCAATGGTGCTTAGGGTCAAAGAACTGAAACAGCACACTCATCATGTCTTCACTGAACCCTGAAGTAACTAGATCCAATAAGTGACCATGTCTCTTGTTGAACTGGGAATGATCAGGCACTAGGGAAACCAACTCCTTGAGCTTAGCAGGTATCCCTACAAAGTTGATCCTGATGGTGTTTCTACGAGCAGAAGCCATGACCTGCAACAAAGAACAAAGATAAATCCTTTGGTCCTTGAAATGGTTAGGGAAAATGATATGCTTATGATGCATGATGATGTCATGATGTCATGCTCAATCACAAACATGTGGCACACACAAACAAGTCACACCATAGCCCTAGGTTTAAAGGCTTGCATGAGGTTCAAAGGCAAGTACCCTCCCCTGAAGTTAGATGGTTCATCCTGTCCTACAAAAGTAACCCGGTTTTAAGGGATCTCAATATCATTGATCCTTCACAAGGGTGGTTGTTCAGAAGGCAACTTACTTGCCAACCAAAACCCTCCAAGTTTAAGATCTCAATGAGCGTAGTATCGAGTGTCAACCAACTTCAGTCTGCACCAAAGCCGGTTACCTCACTACTTTCTAAAGGCCGAGATGAGTTAACTAGGGTTCTAAAAGTCAGTTAGTGCATTGACAACATATGGCAGCCTCAATATTATCCTCAACTTGACTTAAGGAATATAAGCACCAACCAAGAAGTCGCACTAACTATGGCCACCAGATCAACCGTATCGATATACGTCGTACAGTTTCCTTGGTCTATTGCCATTTACCTAAGGTACACTAGATCCGGGTTAGGACCTTTCACACATAAGAGCACCCCAACAATATAATAATAAAGCAAACAAGGCAAACAATTTAAAGTGATCTTAATTCCTAAGGGTACCCCTCTTAAATAGATCCCCAGCAGAGTCGCCAGTTCTGTAACACGGTGGCAGAACTGACTTTAAGCAATGTTGCGGATAGCAAGAGTCGCCACCGACTTTTATTTTATCCATAAGGAAAGGTTATAAAAGAACAGGAAAGACCTTAGAGAATATTTTGGGTCCGGGGGGTAGGTTATGAAAAGGGAAGGTGTTAGCACCCTTTTCATCCATGGTTATCCATGGGCTCTTAGGTACTTAAGCTCACTTTTGAATTGTTTTGAAAGTGTAGTGTGTGAATAGCAAAAAATTTCAGAATAGTTTAATAATAATCCGTGTATGGATGTGAAAAAAAACTTGTTTGAAAATTTTGTTGGAAATTTGTTTAAGTGTGAAAAAGTTTTGAAGTGAGCAAGTATCTAGGAGTAGCCTACCCTAATGTTTTAAGGTCTTTCTTATTCTTTATCCTTTCCTTAATAAGACTATCCCTACTAAATTGGAGTAGGTAGTCCTTACTTTGGATGTTAAGGGACATGTGAGGGACAATTGGATTTTTGAAGGCCATTGTGGGGTGTAATAAGCAAACTGGAGGGACTATCATCATTTTTCGAAAGGGACTCGATTCGTAAAGGCAACCATAAGGGACTTTGATGATTTTTTCTATTTGAGGGACTTGCTTTATACACCCCACTTAACCATTATTCGTATGCAACTTGAGGGATATCCTTAGGAAGTGAGACGGCGATTAAAATCGACTTACGTGTGTGACGTGTTTATTTTAATTATCTTTATTTAAAAGTGATCTAAATTTATTTTAATATTGCATACATGTTGTTACACTCCCTAATTACTAACCAAAATAATAATTAAATAATTAAACAACTTTACATCCAAGAAACAATTATAAAATAATAAGCAAAATAATTAAATAGCAAAGATAAATAAAATATAAATAAGCAATAATAAATAATAGAGGGGGTTAATTCTAAGTTTACTCGGCAAGACATCGCATCTTGTGCCTACGTATCCTTACGGGAGTGGAATCAGAGTAATCGTAGTTCCCCTCAAAAGGGAGGTTAGAGACTTCTTGACTGTGGTCAAGGTCTCACGGGGAATAAACGCATCTTAAGGACACGCTTACGTGGAGTGTAGGAACTCCAAATTTCTACGTTGAAATGTTAAGTTGTAATTAGGGTTAGGTTAGGGATTCCGCGGCGGGAAACCCTAAAATGAGCGCGGCGGCTCTTTGACCTAATGCTAGGGGTAAAATTGTAATTTGGTCCACGGCGAGACATGTATGAAAATTTAGGGTTTGTAAGGTGAAAGGGTTTGAAGTTGAGGACTATTGGCGCGGCGACCAAAAGCTAGACCTAACCTTCGGATGAGTGTAGTGTGATAGAATAATTGATAAATGTGTGAAACAATTGCATCATGCGAACAGGGAATAATGTCCTAATTTAACTATGCAAGCAGAAATTTAAAGGCAGTAATTGGAGCGCGATTGTTAGGATTCGCGAGATTACAACCGAGAGGCAGTTACAGTAATAATAAAAAAAAATAAAACATCACGCAATAGTAGTGACCATGAGCTGCAAAAGATGAACACCGTTAGTAAACAAAGCTAGACAGAAATTGGGCGAGTCAGGAGAAAAAATGCAATATGGAGATTCTTGTTGTTTTTTAAAAGAAAAGAGATTTGATTAAATTAAGAGATGTTAACATAAAAAGATTTATTTTAATTTCGAAAAAAAGGTTTTAATCTAATTATCTACAAAAAAAAAAGATTTGATGTCATTATTTTTTTAACAATATTTTTAGTTATTATTTTAAAAAAGTTCTTAATTTTATTATATGAAAATTTCAAGTTATTTGTTTTAAAAAGGGTTTTTAATTATTATTTTGTAAAAAAACAATTTTTTGTATTAGTTTTAAAAAAGATTTAATAAAATTAATTAACTAATTATAAAAGAAGAAAAAAACAAAAAAACATAAAAGAATAAAAGGGGTTGGGCCGGTCATCACTTCCGGACCCAACCCAGATGGTGAGTAATGAAACAAAATGTTAATTTAGGGTTTGGAAACCCTTGTGAGTAAGCCGCGGCGGCTTCATCCCCATCTTCCTCTCGTCTCTCTTCTTTCATGCTCCGAAGTTGCGCCATAAACTCTTCTTTAACTCAGTAACTCATCTGGAAAAAAAAACGAAAAGTGAGAAACACAGTTTTAAACGATGGTAGCTTACGTTTTACGACCGTGAATCTTCCAATCTGCGATTGAATGGCCGATGATGTTTGGAAACTGAGGCTGGGAGTGTTGGTTGCCCGCCGTTCGTAACGGTGACGGCGATCTTGCTCTGTTTCGATCTCTCTCCCTCGACCGCTAGGGTTTCATGTTCTTCGCCGTTTTCCTCTAGGGCTTTCGCGATCTTCCCCCCTCTCTCACAGGCGGTATTTCTCCTTTTTATATACTCTGATTCTCTTATGGGCTTTTTGGATGTTTGAGACCCAAATTCGAACTTTCGCTCTGACATGATGAGGATTGGATTTGATTTACGTTTTTTCTGATACTTTGGGATTATTCCTCTTTAGTTCCGATTCGGTTTAATGCTTGCTGATAGGATCACAAATTTTGATATTGCAATTGATTTGAGATTGATTTGATTTAAACTCTGAATCTAATCTTCCATTATTAGGGAGTACTCTTCATTGACTTACTGATTTTGGATCGTGTGATTGTAGGTGTGGAATAGAAAATGAACTTGGGCCATGGAAGAATTTAGAAGCCCAAAAGGGGGAGGCTCGTGTTTGGGTATGAAGATGCTGGTGATGCCTTTGGTTGCTCGTTCTGAACCATCTGACTTTTCTCTTCTTCTTTTGTCCATGAACTGAACTAATTTTTTCCTTCTTCTTTCAGGAACAGACATTGCCTTATCTGATGCCTCCGAGAAAGTGCTGATGCGGTAATGACGACTTAGCGAGTCTGAACCGTATCGACTTGTTATCGTTGCTTCGATGTTGCTTGTCTTAGTTGTTTATATTTGATTCCTTCGACGTTTTTGGTAGGAAACTGGGGTCAGCCCTTGTCTGTCGCCTTTCCGGCCACTCGAAGCTTAACCCGATGATGAATTGCTCTGAGGGTTGCCCTTTTCTTATCTTTGCAAATGTTGGTTCGAATTATCCTTTGTTGTTCATCCTTACTGTTTGGAAATGCTTGCAGGGGATGGAATACTAGTGTGATGCTGTTGCTAATGACATTGCGGTGTTATACCTTTGTATTTGACGTTGATATTTGTTCGCAAATGACATTGTCAATATTGTTCGTAGCTGCAGCTAGTGTTGCTCGCCGTTGGCATTGATGTTTGTTCTGTACTGCAGTGGCATATTCTTCTTGCAAATGCTAGTTGGGGCTTATGCTTGATATACTTGTTGCTTGCACCTGACATGGTTGCTGATGAAGTTGCTTTTTCACGGCCTGTTGCGAGCTTGTGTTGAGATACTCGGTTCTAATGTTGTTTTCGATTTCTCTGGGGCAAAATCTTGAGTTATTGGAAACATACTGATTTTCCTCTTCTTTTTCAGGTGCAAATAAGTCTGGAGGCTGCTGGTCTTATGCCGTCGGTGAGGAGGGTATAACGGTGATGATGACTTGGTAGTCTGAACCACATTGGCGTTGTTGAATGTAGTTGCCTCGCGAAATACGTTGAGCTATTCGAAATAGTTGCCTTAATTCGGTTTTTCGACGTTCGGTAGAGAGTTGATAATGGCTTCGGTCATAGTCCTCTCGGCCGCTCGAGTTTATGCCCGATGATGATTAGAAAAAACTGAGGGTTGAACCTACTTCAATGATTTCTTAATTCTCTTGACCTTCACTTTATGTCTGTTAATAGCATTTTGCAGGGATATCAGTGTTGGCTTTCAAATTCAAAACTCGTCGACGACTCCTCACTTTGATTCTATCATGGCTAACAGGAAACGGTAATACACCTCTTCGCAACAAAGTGATTTTTACTGACATGTCACAAACGTCCTTCTCACTCCTTTAATTCTCTTTGCAGAAAATTCTATCTTAGACCCGGAAGCTGGACGCGAAATAAATCGGGGCGAGGCTTATATGCAAGGAGAGAACGGGAAGCCAGAAAGTAAAGGATATTGTTATGTCATTAAAAATAAGTCTAGAGTAGTGCTCAACCGCGGATGCTCTTAATGAATTGTATTAGTTTCCAATAATACTTGATGTTTTTAGAATTAGAATCAACTTCACAGTTTGAATTTGTAACCCTCTTGAAATAGGAATGAAATTTGGTATGTTTTTGAATAAATTCGGATAAAATTTGGTTTGCAGGTCTTAGTATTTTGCATCCATGTTTGTATTCATAGCATTATCATGTGGCATGTTGTCTGTTCTCTTTTGATGTGCAGGTTAGCTGAGGATTCATGGAGAAGTTCAAATACGAACATGAAGACCTTTAGATACTTTTAGGATTTAGGATAGATGCTTTAATGTAATCCCTTAGGATTTGAGAATTTTAATGTACTTCCTTGTAACAGTACTTTGCATGAAGCAACATCCCCATTCTTGTATGATAGCATTATTTATGAAATAAAATTCTCGAAGTTTTGAATTTATTTATATTCTATTCTTAGTTAAAAAATATAAACAAATGTGAATAAATCCACAAGTATTTAATTCATTAACATAGGCACAAAACATAAATATTTCCAAGTGGTATTTGTGATCCTAATCTCATCATCCGATTAAAATGTTAACCAATTGTTTCATAACCAAACTCATATGGGCACCATGGTCACAACATTTTCAGCATCAACAGCAAAACTAATCGTAATTAAACTCCACTGACCAAATGCCAAATCTCAATATGATCAGAACTGGTGATTGATAAATGCCTCAAAACCATAACGCATCAAATGCCTCAGAATTTTAATAACAGCCCGTCTTCAAGGAATTGGTAGAATTTGTGTAAAATGACCAAAATACCCCTGGGACCAAATCTGCAACACAAAACCCTTGAAGTCTTGGAAGTCCATTTAGCCTGATTAAAGTCAAAACCCTAGTTTTGGATGCACTGCTTAGGAGGTGCATTGTCTGAGGGAATTGTCAACTCTTCTGACCAATTGTGAATTTTGTGAACCTTGTGAACCTTCTTGGAACACCAAGTCTTGTATTGTGAGGGCAAATTTTGGGGTGCAACAAGGGGCTCTCGAGGTAGGGTTCAACAATGTTTTGGATTAGCTTTAAATTGTGAATCATGAGGTTCAACTCGTCCTCGAGGGGATTAGATCTTTCCATCAAGTGGTCGACAGTCGAGTGATCGCTCTGACTGTGGAAGGTGAAAGTGATGACCAAACCGGGGGGAGACCCAGCCGGAGGAGGAGGCAGATGCTTAGTTTTCTTTTTAGTTGTTTGGCCATATTTTAATTTTTGTCTTTGCTCGGCCTGCGCGTGTTATTTTGTAATCTGGTTTGCTTGGCCTGTGTGTCGTGGCATTTAATACTTGAACAATGGGCTTTACTCATAATTTGTAATATGTAGTTTCTTTCAACGTTGGCCTTTTTTCATTTTATGTGTGCTATTTATTGGGTAATTATTTTCGTCGTTGGTGTGTGTACAATATTGTGTTTACTTGTTTGTGAATTGAGGCCTTTGCTCAACGTAATTGATCCTCGATCGTGTAGAGAATTGGTCGAGTGGCTGGAGTTGGGTTCTGACCATCGGCGAAGCTAAGAGCTCGGTCGAGGTCTTAGCTCCGTGGTATGAAATTTCCATGGCGAGCTAGGCGTTCTGCCTAATTGATACAACAATAGTGGAGCTCGGTTGAGGTGTCCCCGTCAGATCAAAAGTCTGTTTGCACACACAAGAGCAGACTCTTGTCTTTTTGTTTCAAGTTTATGAGTCGCACTTGTACCTTAACACGCTCATATGGTCGGGATGTACTTTGTCATGGTCGAACCAAGTGCACTGACGACAATGTTTAACTGTAATACTGTTTGAGCTTTTCAATGTTCAATGGTCGAGCAAATTTCTCCCCGTGTAGGTTTTCGAGGTAGTAGGCCCTGTTGCCTGTCTTCGCGCATACACGATAGGGGTCTTCCCAATTGGCAATGAGCTTGCTCTTGCGTGAGTCTTTTTGGTTCCTTCACAGGACTAGACTGCTTATTTGGAATTCGCGCTTAATGACTTTGTTGTCATGTCGCAAAGTTATCTTTTGTTTGAGCGAGACTTCATGGAAGGATGCCCCCGGTCGAATTTCTTCGACTAGGTCGAGCTCCTCCCTTAGTGCCATGTCGTTCATCTCCTCGTTGAAGGGAAATTCGGTCTTCTTAGAGGGTTCTCTTATTCTACCAAAATTACTTCCTCAGTTCGGTATCTTAGTCAGAAGGGGATCTTCCCAGTGGTCGAGTGTGGGGTCGTCCTGTAGACCCAGAGCACGTTGTGTAAATCCTTAACCCATCTTTTTTTGGCTTCGCCTGGTCTTCGTTTCAGGCCTCGTAGGATCACTTTGTTCGCGGCTTCCACCTGCCTGTTTGTCTTCGGGTGTTCGACATATGTGAAACGTTGCTTTGTACCGAGCTCGATGATGAAATCTTGGAAGCTTTTGTCAGTGAACTGTGTCCCATTGTCGGTGACGATTTCTTGTGACACGCTGAACCGAGCAAGTATGTTCCTTTTGCAGAAGTAGAGTATGTTATGTGTTGTGATCTTGGCAAGGGGCTCGGCCTCTATCCACTTTGTGAAATAGTCAACACCGAATATTAAGTACTTGTTCTAGTACAACCCTATAGTGAAGGGCTTGAGGATATCCATCCCTCGCCACGCGAAAGGCCATGGGGACGATAACATTTTGAGCTCGTTCGGAGGTTCCAGATGCATGTCCTCGTGGCGTTAGCACTTATCTCACTTCTTGACATGCTACTTTGTGTCTTGCTGCATGGTAGGCCAATAGTACCCTGTGCGCAGAGCCTTACGGACGAGGGATCGTCTGCCGAGGTGCTGGACGTTGATCCCCTTGTAGATCTTCTTGAGTATGTGAGGGATCTTGGATTCCTCGACACATTTAAGGAGAAGGATGAAGAATCCCTGCCTGTACAATTTGTCCTTGATTAACACGTAAGAGCATGCTCAACGCCTGACCATGATGGCTTCCTTAGAGTCGTTAGACAGCTCCCTCGTACCGAGGTACAAGTATACTGGGTTCATCTAGAAGTTGTTGTCGTCGATGGCATTTACGTCGATGGTCGATGTAGGTTTCTCGATACTTGGCCGAGAAAGTACCTCTTGGATAACAGACTTGTTTCCGCCCTTCTTTTTTCGTACTCACGAGCTTCGACAGGATGTTCGCTCGGGTATTATGCTCGCGGGGAACATGCGTCACCTCCATGGAGTCGAACTTTTTCATCCTCTCTTTTACCAGGGCTAAGTATTCGAAGAGGTCTTCATTTTTAGCCTGGTACTCCCTCACACCTGAGAGGCGATGAGTTGGGAGTCGATAAATATCTTCACCTCCTTCGTGCCAAGGTCCTCGGCGAGGCACATCCCCGCGAGGAAGGCCTCGTATTCGGCTTGGTGAGGGAGACCTAGATCAAGATGCCTTCTTTGTTCTCAAGGATGATGCCCACTCCACTTCCTATTGAGTTGGATGCCCCATCGACATAGATGGTCCACTTGTGGCCTTCGTGCGTCAGAGAGGTTGTGGCGGTCATTTCCGCGACGAAGTTGGCTAGAACTTGAGCCATGAGAGCCTTCCTGCTCTTGTAATGGACGTCAAACTCAGAGAGCTCGAGTGACCATTTGAGCATCCTACCTGCCATGTCGGGACAGTCGAGTAGCTGTTTGACACACTGGTCCGTTCTGACCATGATCGTGTGGGCCAAGTAGTGTCGCAACCTTCTGGCCGCATTGATGAGGTCCAGAGCGACCTTCTCAATTTGTTGGTACCTGAGATCGGGGCCCTATAGGACTTTTCTGGTGAAGTAAATTAGTTTTTGTCCCTCGGGGGTTTCACAAATGAGAGTCGTACTGAAGACCTTAGTCGCGACGGCGAGGTACAAGTATAGAGTCTCCCCGACTTCAGGTCGCGATAAGACTGGGGGTTGTAAAAGGACTTGTTTGAGGTGGAGAAGAGATTGCCCGCACTCCTCGGTCCACTCGAACGTGGCCTCCTTGCACAGAAGCTTGAAAATTGGGAGTGTACGTTAAACATACTTGGCAACGATTCGAGACAGTAAGGCGAGCATCTCGTATAGGGATTGGATTGATTTCTTCGAGTTCAACATTGGGAACTCGGAGAAAGCCCTGCATTTTTCGGGGTTCACCTTGAATCCTCACTCTGTTAAATAGAAGCCGAGGAATTTGCCTGCTCAAACACCGAAGGTGCACTTCTCCGAGTTGAATCTCATTCTGCATCTTCTCTTTGTGTCGAATACTTTCCTGAGATGAGCAGTATGGTCTATATCTTCTCGTGATTTCACAATCATGTCGTCTGTTTAGACCTTGAGCATGTCTCTGATTTTGCTCTGGAAGACCTTGTTCATCATCCGTTGGTAAGTCGCACCAGCGCTTTTCAGACCGAAGGGCATTATGTTGTAATAATAATATCCCGACTCGGTCATGAAAGTCGTGTATTTCTTGTTGGCGCCATGAGGATTTGGTTGTATCCCGTGTATGCGTCCATGAACGACAATAACTTAAAACGTGTAGAATTATCGACCAGTTTGTCGATGTTAGGCAATGGATATGCATCTTTGGGGCATGCCCGGTGGAGATCGGTATAATCAATATACATTCTCCATTTCCACTATATTTTTCAACTAATACAATGTTAGACAACCAGGTTGTGTACTGGGCTTCAGAAATAAAATTTACCTCTATGAGGTCTTTTACAGCTCTTTCAGCACCATATGCTTTCTCGAGAGACTGCATATGCCTATGGTGAGCTGGTGGCAGGATACAATGGGGTCGAGCTCGGGCATCTTTACAGCGCTCCATGCGAATAGGTCAACATTCTCTTTGAGGCAGGCTTTCAGTTGCTTCATCGCCAAGTCGAGGAGCCTCGTGCCGATCTTCACCCTCTTGTCGGGGTCGTCAACAAGAGTGATGAGCTCGAAGTTGTTGCACCCCAAAATTTGCCCAACCTTTTTCTTTGGCTGGCTTTTGTTTCATTGCATTGTTCTAGCATATTGCATTGCATAGCATTTTGCATTTACAGGGGATCAAGAGATGTGTGTGCAACCAGAGGAAGCTGCCAAGAGTTCTAATCCTAACCAAGAGTTTATATTCAAGTCAATAGGGGGGTCATCATCATCAGAGATAAGTCAAAGCCCTTTGGATAAGCAGATAAGTGTGTGTGGTTCACCTCCTATATAGGAGGCCATGTGAAGGTCATCTAAGGATCACAAGCCCATGATTATGGAGGGAGATGGCCATTTAAGCTCATTGGAGGCCTTGAGGGTCATTGTGGAGTTCATTCAAGTGTTTATACCAAGTGTGAAGAGTTACAGTTGAAGATGGTGCAATTAGGGTTTTCATCTGGTTAACCCCGAGTCAACTGTGAAATTGAAGGAGATTAAGACTCAATTCCAAGTCTTTATGGTCATGGAATGTTGTTTTAAGATACATGGGATATCATTTCAAGATCAATTCATCAAGAAACAAGAGTGTGAGGAGTTACTAAATTAGGGTTCTCAGTGTAAAATCCCATGTTCAATGCCTAACTTCAAGACCACCTATCTCAAGATACAAGTCTCATCTCAACTTTTGACCAACATGAAACTTGTAGAGCATGTTTTTATCTTTCTTTTGAGTACTAGAAGTCCTTGATTGGATTTATAGAACTCAAGTTATGATGCAGACAAGTTACAGGTCCTCATATGAATGTGATTTTGGTCAACAAAAGTCAACCAACTTCCAAGCCATTTTGGACCTAGAAGGATGTTTTTCCTCAACTTTTGACCAACACGAAACTTGTAGAGAATGTTCTTAGCTTTCTTTTGAGTACTAGAAGTCCTTGATTGGATTTATAGAAATCAAGTTATGATGCAGACAAGTTACAGGTCCTCAGATGACTGTGATTTTGGTCAACAAAAGTCAACCAACTTCCAAGCCATTTTTGACCTAGAAGGATGTTTCTCCTCAACTTTTGATGAACATGAAAGTTGTTCCTCATGATCCTATATTTCCAAAGAGTACTAGAAGTCCTTCATATGATTTGTAGAACTCAAGTTATGAGGTTTGCAAGGCAGGGGTATTTTGGGAAAGCAGGATTACAAGTCATTTTTATTATAGGTCCATTTCACCACTTTGCACACTTCAAATGAAAATCTTTCCAACATCAAACTTTCTCCAAATGGGGTCATTTTCCCAACCAAACATCAAGGCATCAAAGGTTTGGCTTGGATTGAAGAATCCCTAATGCAATTTCCATGAAAAAGGGCTTAAAAGGGAATAATCAAATTTAATTCATTTGAAAACATTTTGTACCAACCTTGTGCATATTTTGAGTGCCAAACACATTTGAAACACAATTCCATCTTTGGATTTGGTATTTGAGTGCATTTTGGTGGCTATTTTCATGGTTTCTTCAAGATTAAGTAACATACCAAAAACATGCCATAAGACCAAACCAAAAAGCCATTCTCAGCCCTTGGATCGGTCTACACCTCATGTAAGCTAACTGAGCACATTTTACAGCCTAGCATGTCCATTTTCGTGTACCTTTTGGAAGCTTCCATAGTGAAAATTTTGAAATTCAATTGGGCTTAAAGAGCATTCATTTGGGCCTTCTTTTGATCTGAATCCAACATACATAAACTCAGGATTGTGTACATATCTGATAACAAGAAAACGCATCGATTATATCGCTAGATTTCATTGACGTTTTATCGCGCATTCACCGTTTTAACACTCGATTCTCGAGTTTTTCTTACTATTTTGCAGGTACATCGTTATGTGAAGCCAAATCATGAATTAAGAGAAAAGGAACAAAAGAGACCACAAGGAGATGAAGAAATGCAGAAGCCTGCAAAAAGACTGCATAATTTGTTGCAGCCACGATCGTTACAAGGGTGTCACGACCGTGACACCCCAAATTGGGCCATCACGACCGTAAGAGAGTGGTCACGACCGTGACACTTAAAATCCTCAAATTACGAACGTGAAGACCTTGTCACGCCCGTGACAAGGATAAAACTTGGTTTTGACTCAGACTACGTCAAGGCACCACTTGAAGACCACTTCTCCTCTTATTTCTCCTCAAGGCAGCACGTGAAGACCACTTCTCCCATTTTTGTTGCCACGTTCCAGCATTTCCTCAACAACTTCAGCAAGGCCCATGCAACAAAGAACCAAGAATCCAGCCCATTAAAGACTCTATAAATAGTACAAGCTCTGTGAACTCAAGGACAGACTTCATTATCCAAAATTCCTGCGGAAGCTCTGCCGAACTACCTTACGAACCAGCATTTCCATTCCAGCATTATTTTATTTTCTGTCTCGTTTTATTTGTATCCAAACCAACCGCATAACAATTTCCAACATCAGGAAATTGTTATACATTTATTTGTTCTAAACCTTCAGCATTCGTTTATTTTTAATTTCCGCCTACTCCAAGCTTTCCGGTCTGTGGAAGAAGGAGTCTGCTCAAATATTTGTTAATCAGGTTTTTCAATTTATTGCAATTTAATTTAATTATAATGTCTATTTATTTTTCTGCCATGAGTAAGTTATTATTTAATTCTCTGTCTGGTTCAACCTCGATGAGTAGCTAAACACCTTAGGGCGGTATGTAGTTATAACAAACTTAACCGGTAAAATATAACCATAGGCTGAAAATAATTAATCACTTAACATTCTGGCTGATACTTTTTAATTGAAATAGACCTTTTCGTTACGAGAGTAAGAAAAGGGTATTAGGTTGGGTCAAGACCACGAGAGTGTGAGATTTTAACCAGATAGCTAAAGTTAGGCATTTAAATTAAACACAGCGAGATCGCTTTAAGATAAATTAGAATTATTTAGTTTCCAAAAATTACCTCTAAACACTTATGGGCTAGCGAGAGCAGGCATATGGCTTTAGGGATAAGATCTGATATAAGACCACGAGAGTGTGAGTTGAGGGTATTTAAACTAGTAATCTCTACCGAATAGATTAAGTGAACATCTCTATAAGCCTAGGTTAGGTCGACCCACCTAAGTTAGTGTAATTACATACCGACCGCCTTAGTATTACTTTATTAAAAACTTAAATTTAATTCCGCCTTTAATAGTCTTAAACACCAACAACAATCGTGACAACCATTCGCCTTAGCTAAACTAGAAGTTCATCTAGCACTAAGTAACAATAGAATCCCTGTGGATCGATAATCTTAAATATTACTTCGATAGGCTGTGCACTTGCAGTAAGATACCGCTAGACGCATAAGTAGACACGTCTTTAGCCCATCAAGTTTTTGGCGCCGTTGTCGGGGATTCCTTAATTTAGTTACTAGTGCATTTAGGTAGCATTGTCTAGACTAAGGTATCAACTATTTAATTTAATCTAATCTCCGAGTGTATGCCAAGTACTCGCTCTAAAAGCGAAGACTTGCAACCTCTAATCCCTGAATCGGAACACTTCTTACACGTAAGAAGACGTATATTCGATTTCGAAAATAATTCCAATATTCCAGATCTTCAATTAGATCCGCCTAAACCAGTCATAAAATCAGAAGACGCAGGGATGGCTGAAGAACAAACTCATCCACTCAAGTATTATGCTAATCCTTCGCAAGGTGAACCGCATTCAAGCATTGCAGCGCCGACTATCAACCGAAATGATTTCGAACTAAAACCTTCGTTGATATCAGCCGTGCAACAAAATCAATTCGCCGGAAATCCTACTGAGGATCCGAATCTTCATCTTTCGATCTTTGTGCAATATGCAGATACCGTAAAAGCCAATGGAGTTACCCAAGAAGCTATTAGACTACGTTTATTTCCTTTTTCACTTCGAGACAGAGCAAGAGCTTGGCTTCAATCTCTGCCTTCGAACTCAGTAACTACGTGGGCAGAACTTAAGAAAGTTTTCTTGAATAGGTATTTTCCACCTAGCAAGACAGCTATGCTGAGAGCTCAGATCAACGGATTTAAGCAAAGAGAAAGTGAATCATTATTCGAAGCTTGGGAACGCTATAAGGATCTACTTAGACTTTGTCCACATCATGGATTAATAGACTGGATGGTCATCCATACCTTCTATAATGGACTCTTGTACAATACAAGAATGACAATTGACGCTGCCGCGGGTGGTGCATTGATGGACAAAGAATATAGAGATGCCTATGCACTTATCGAAAGTATGGCTCAAAATCATTACCTTTGGGGAAGCGAGAGAGTCGCAACTGAGAAACCAACAAAGGGAGGTATGTACGAAGTAAGTAGCATGGACCAAGTCAATGCGAAGTTTGACCAACTAAGCCAAAAGATCGATAACTTGACCATAACACCTGCAGCCACCGTGGCTGCAGTAACACCTAACTGTGAGTTATGTGGAGTCCCAGGACACGAAGTTTCTGATTGTCAACTATTGACAGGAACTCCCACTGATCAAGTGAATTATGCTCAAGGAAACCCTTACTCAAACACATACAACCCAGGTTGGAAGAATCATCCGAACTTCTCCTATAAGAATAACAATGCTTATTACGCACCAGGTCAAACACCAGCTACATCACCAGGATATCAAAAGACTGCTCCTAATATCCCTAGAAAATCGAACCTTGAATTGATGATGGAGAACTTTATAGCTAACCAATCTCAAACGAACAAGGACTTCTTAAACCAAAACATTCACACTAGTGAGCAGATTAAACAATTAGTGAGCAAAGTAGATGCATTAGCTACACATAACAAAATGCTTGAAACTCAGATTTCACAAGTAGCTCAACAACAAGCACCTACTGCTGCACCAGCTGGAGTATTCCCTGGACAACCTCAACCTAATCCGAAAGGACATGCTAACGTTGTAATATTAAGAAGTGGCAAGGAACTTGACGGACCTACCGATCCAAGACTTGACAATCCAGCCATGTACCAAAAACCGGATAAACCGACTGAAGTGGTGAATGATCCAGAAGAAAAGGAAGATGAAAGTCGAGAGGTAGTGGAGAAAGAACAACCTTATGTGCCTCCACCACCCTATAAACCACCAATTCCGTACCCTCAAAGATTAATAAGTTCCAAGACGACGGATCAATTTAAGAAATTTGTCGAACTTCTGAAACAGTTGAATATTACTATTCCGTTTACAGAAGCAATTACCCAAATACCCTCGTATGCTAAGTTTTTAAAAGAAATCTTATCCAATAAGAAAAAGATAGAGGATAACTGAACAGTTACACTTACTGCCGAGTGTAGCGCCATAATTCAGAATAACATGCCTCCTAAGCTAAAAGATCCAGGAAGTTTTTCTATACCCTGTGTAATAGGAAAATTCGTCATTGACAAAGCTCTATGCGATTTAGGAGCCAGTATCAGTGTTATGCCCTTAACTATTTGCAAAATGCTAGACATGGGAGACCTAAGACTAACTAAAATGTCTGTTCAACTAGCCGATCGCTCTGTTAAATATCCTGTAGGCATACTAGAAAACGTCCCAGTACGTATAGGACAATTCTATATTCCTACTGATTTTATAATCATGGACATCTCTGAAGACTCCACTACACCTATCATACTAGGAAGACCATTCTTAGCTACCGCCGGAGCTATAATAGACGTAAAAAGAGGAAAGCTAACCTTTGAAGTAGGTGAAGAGAAAGTTGAATTTGTTTTAACACAATTCTTACAATCACCAGCTATAGAGGATACATGCTATCTATTGGACGTAATTGACGAATGTGTAAGAGAAATGGAACTGAAAGAGATCACTTATTCTGAAATAATGAAAATTCAAATCCCTCCGATTTTCGAAGATGATAATTGGCAAAAATCGTATCAGGATGATAGTCTAAAGCGAAAGTTTAGCACTTACACCGGATCCCATGCCAAGTAAAGATAAACCTACATTAGGATTAAAAACTTTACCTCATAACCTAAGGTACGAATTCTTAGACGTTGAATGTAAAAGACCAGTTATAGTAAATTCCAGTTTAGGAACTATAGAAACAAAGAAACTTTTAGATGTCTTGAAGAAATATCCAACTGCATTAGGATATAACATCTCTGATCTCAAAGGAATATGTCCTTCAGTTTGCATGCATCGTATTCTGCTAGAAGAAGATTGCAGAACCTCCAGAGAATCTCAAAGAAGAATTAACCCAACCCTTAGCACTGTAGTAAAAGAAGAAGTTAAGAAATTATTAGATGTCGGGATAATATACCCAATCTCTGATAGTGAATGGGTTAGTCCAATACATGTAGTGCCAAAGAAAGGAGGTATCACTGTTGTGAAAAACGCTCAAGGCGAATCGATATCGCAAAGAGTAGTGACGGGATATAGAGTGTGCATAGATTATCGTAAACTAAACAAAGCCACTCGAAAAGATCATTTCCCACTACCTTTCATAGATCAAATGTTAGAACGATTAGCCAAGCATTCTTACTTCTGTTATCTTGATGGTTACTCGGGATTTTTCCAAATCCCTATCCATCCTGACGATCAAGAGAAGACTATATTCACATGTCCTTATGGAACGTTCGCTTATAGGCGAATGCCCTTTGGATTATGCAACGCTCCTGCAACCTTTCAAAGATGTATGATGTCAATCTTCGCAGATTTTATAGACAACATCATGGAAGTGTTCATGGACGACTTCTCTGTATGCGGGCAAAGTTTTGAAGGATGCTTATCGAACTTAGAAATGGTGTTAGAAAGATGTGTAAAAGTAAATCTCGTGCTTAACTGGGAGAAATGTCATTTTATGGTCAACGAAGGAATAGTATTAGGTCATGTAATATCCGACAAGGGAATTGAAGTTGATAAAGCTAAGATTGAAGTAATAAAAGATCTTCAACCCCCTAAAACCGTTCGAGAAATACGAAGCTTTTTAGGACACGCCGGTTTTTACCGACGATTCATCAAAGATTTCTCGAAAATCACTAAACCTCTTACTGGTTTATTAATGAAAGACGCTGAGTTCATATTCAATGAAGATTGTCTTAAAGCATTCGAAACTCTAAAAACAGCCCTCATCACCGCACCAATCATGCAACCCCCTGACTGGAGATTACCTTTTGAAATCATGTGCGATGCGAGTGACTATGCTGTAGGCGCAGTCCTGGGCCAGAGAAAGGAAAAGAAACTCCATGCGATTTACTATGCCAGTAGAACCTTGGATTCTGCCCAGATGAACTACGCCACTACAGAAAAAGAATTGCTAGCAGTTGTCTTCGCGCTTGACAAATTCCGCTCTTACCTAGTTGGAGCGAAAATAATCATTTACACAGACCATGCTGCTATCCGATATCTATTAACTAAGAAAGATGCTAAACCAAGACTCTTAAGATGGATTTTACTCTTACAAGAGTTTGATCTAGAAATAAAAGACAAGAAAGGTACTGAGAACGTCGTAGCGGACCATTTATCTAGAATAGAAGGTATTAAACCCGAACAAGTGCCGACTAACGATGATTTTCCGTATGAACAGCTGATAGCACAAATAGGAAGCGACCTAGCCCAGTTAGATATAAATGAACCAGAACCCGTGGAAACAATATAGACAACTGTAGGACTGCCATGGTACGCTGACATTGTCAACTACCTAGCCGCAAGAGCTCTTCCACCCGATCTAACCTATCAGCAGAAAAAGAAATTCTTTCATAATCTGAAACATTACTATTGGGATGAACCATTATTGTTCAAAAGAGGACCAGATGGAATCTTTCGCCGATGTATTCCCGAAGAAGAAATAGAAGATGTCAGTGCTCAATGCCATTCATCTCCTTATGGTGGACATGCAAGCACTTCCAAGACTTGTGCAAAAATCTTGCAAGCCGGCTTATTCTGGCCTAATCTATGGAAGGATGTCCACATCGCCGTTATAAATTGCGACCGGTGTCAACGCACTGGCAATATTTCAATAAGAGATGAAATGCCCCAAAAGGGAATTTTAGAAGTAGAAATCTTCGACGTCTGGGGAATAGATTTCATGGGACCATTCCCATCGTCTTTCGGTAATAATTACATACTCGTAGCTGTTGATTATGTCTCGAAATGGATTGAAGCCATAGCTTCTCCTACAAACGATACACGAGTAGTAATAAAGCTTTTCAAAAATATAATCTTTCCCAGATTTGGTGTGCCTCGACTCGTCATAAGTGACGGTGGCTCGCACTTCATTTCAAAAATCCTTGACAAATTACTATCTAAATATGGAGTACGACACCGTGTGGCTACGCCATATCACCCACAAACAAGTGGACAGGTCGAAGTCTCAAACAGAGAGATTAAACAAATCTTAGAAAAGACTGTCGCCATATCTCGGAAAGATTGGTCATCTAAACTTAATGAAGCTCTATAGGCTTATAGGACCGCTTACAAGACACCCATAGGTACTACACCTTTCAAACTAGTTTATGGAAAATCTTGTCACCTCCCAGTAGAACTAGAACACAAAGCTTATTGGGCGATCAGAACTCTCAATATAAACTATAATGCTGCAGGAGAAAAGCGAATCCTAGACATTAACGAATTAGAAGAATTAAGGTTAGATGCATATGAGAATGCTAAGATATATAAAGAAAGAACCAAGCGATGGCATGATAAACGCCTATCTAGGAAAGAATTCAGTGTGGGAGACGTTGTACTCCTCTTTAATTCAAGACTTAGGCTCTTTCCTGGAAAATTAAAGTCTAGATGGTCAGGACCCTTTGATATAACTAAAGTATTCCCGAGTGGAGCAATAGAAATTAAGGGTAAGAATAGTGAACCATTCACAGTAAACGGACAACGTTTAAAACACTATCATAAAGTTGAAAATAGAGATTATGCGAATAATCTAAAGCTTTTAGAATTGTCCACTAAGTCCCCTGATTAATCTAAACCAAAGCATTACGTCAGACTTTTGACAATAAAAACAACGCTTAGTGGGAGGCAACCCATTTACTTATTTACTTATTTTTAGCTATTCTTTTCTTTTAGCACGTTGTTATTTATCGTTTTTACTATTTGTTTAAATTGTTTTGTCAGTGTTATTTTACATTACTATTATCGCCATTACATTATGCATTTCATTTTCTTATTTTTATCTTAAATCACTTTTTACAGATTTTCTAAAGTCTTTTCCACTGATTTGTTTTCCCCATATTTGCACTGACCATGGCTAACCAACCAATTAACTATATGGAAACCAAATTTAGAGGTAGGAACCAAAGAATGAAGTTTGAAGAGTTATCACAGAGGCAAATGGATTTGACCCTGTACCCAGATGATAAGACTATGGAAACCCTAGGTATACATGATAGTGTCATGTACTTGTTCAACCGACTCGGATGGGAGAATGCATTGATCCAACATAAGTTTGCGACTTACCGCGAGCTTACCCTTGAGTTCCTTAGCTCCTTACTTTACCTACCTGAGCGCGGTTTTGGATTTAGGAAAGGATTTATTAGTTTCCGCCTATTTGAAATAGAATACGACTTTAACCATAAAGAACTAGCCGACTTGTTAGGATTCCCTAGTGGACCATTTGCTTTTACTACCACACAGGTAGAATTGATGGATGTGGAGCTAGATTTCTTTTGGGGACTCTAACCGGAAACTACCACCCTGAACCAAATAACATGAATAATGATGAGATCCATAATCCTGCTCTCCGTTACTTCCACAAATTCCTTGCCCACACCTTCTTTGGAAAAGAAGAAAACATTACCGGAGTTTCTAAAGATGAAGTATTTATTATGTCATGTTTCACTAATGGACAGTCTGTTAATGGTGTACCTTTCATGATGCAAACCTTCACCCGCATCCAAGAAGAACCTGAATTACCTATATTAGTAGGAGGTCTTGTAACCATGATTGCTGATGCCATAGGACTTAGGTACCAACTGGACAGGTGCAACCGTCTAAGAACAATCCGCCCTATGAATCTTAAATTCTGCTTCAATAGACATATCATAAGGAATTTAGGACGCCCACCTTTTGAGTACCTAATCCGGAACGAAGTAGTAACCCTGTTCACATTGCCTAATCATGCTAGAGTAAGTGTTCACAATAAGGATAACTGGCTTTATGAGTTAAACCCACCTGATTATCCAGCTACTCCTGAAACACCTCAGTCTCATAGGATAACAGATGATATAATGACCGCTATTGAAACTGATCCTGAGACACCTCCTGGTTACCATGACATTGACCCAACTGACAAAGTACATGAAACCCCTGGAGTGAATCAAGGAGATTATGCTAACAACTTACAAAACATCATGAACACTCTCAATGCCTACCAAACTGACATTAATCTATTCAAAGAAGACATTAAGAGCATGCGATTGGACATTATAGGATTGACTGACATGGCCTGCGAACAGTTCTATCATTTGGACTCCGCCATCGAAGACCTGAAGAAACGCTTTTGAAAATGCTATAAGTGATTTAGTTTATTTTTTCTCATTATTTTCGTTTCTAGTTAGATTTATCTTTCGCAACAATTTCATACCGCAATTTCCGTTTTTGTAATTTCATTTTCAATTAATTTATGCAATGCACCTTTAATTTCAATTATTTCTCCATTTTTAGCAACTTACATATTTTTTCTATATACTGTTATGCCTGCATTATTTCATGTATACAATCTTTCATGCAAGTTCGTATAATACTGTGTTGCAAATTATATACAATATGGTGTGTATTTAATATAAGTGTTACTAAAGAAAATAAATTATTACTAATTTATGAATCACGTGAGAAAATGTTTCTTTCTGGGAATTATTCAGCAAAGCATGCCCTCATGGTCGTCACACCTATCTTACGATCGTGACGTGCTCATTTAGCGTGTCACGACCGTCACGCCCCTTTCACGACCGTGACGATCCCTATTACAGGAATCGTGAGAAACATAACTGTTTCTCATCGTGCCCCTTCTTCTTCTTCCTCCATAACCTACCAAAAAACTACCCATTCCTTCCATAACCGCCGTATCCTCCCCATTACCCCCATTAACCCCCCATTATCATCAATCATCTCATTAACACTCTCCCTTATTTAACCCGAACCTCTATCTCCCTCATTCTACCATTTCTCTCACAAAACCTCACAAAAACCTTCTTCCCTCACTCTTCACTCTTGCATGCTATGGATTCCATCACTTTTAGAGAAGGTGAAGTTGGAGTAACCCAGAGAGACCGTTTCATCCGATTCCAAAACCGCGGTGTGCAACCTACCCGCTACATTGCCACTGACTGTCTGCGGGAACTCGGAATGTTGGCCAGCGTTCAAAGCCTACTGCAAAAGGTCGGTCTGTGGGATCTCTGCCGTCAACCTCAGCCCACTTTCGAACTTCTGACGCTGGAGTTCTTAAGCTCTTACAATTACATCACCCCTCCCGGTTCTCAGAGTCAGCTCACCGGCATCGCAACATTCTGATTGCACGGCCAAGAGTTCAACCTCCCACAAACCAGGATAGCCGAGCTGTTAGGCTTCGATCACGGAACTGAAGCCCACCGTCACGTGCCCGATAATTTTAGTGAACAAGCTTTCACTCTATGGCACGACTTAACCAACACCCGTGCATCCACCTTCCAGAGCCTCAACGCCACACACATCCACAACCCGGCAATCCGCTATTTTCACCGGGTCATCTGCAACACAATCTTCGCTAGAGAAAGCAACCATAAGCTCAACTCCAAGGAGCTTCTGTTCTTATACTGCGCTCTTCATGACGAGCCGATCAACGCTGCCTCTTTCATGCTTCATCACATCCAGGCCATTGCACAGCGAGGCTCCTCCCCGTTCTTCATAGGCGGCATTATCACCGCCCTCGCCATTCAGTTGGGGCTTGGTGACGCGCTCGTTAATCAGCCTCACCTAGCCGCCGAATTCCTGACCAAGAGCTACTGCAGGTCCGCCCACCTGATCGCGCAGCGAGAGGATGGCAGGTATAGCCCTGTTGTCAATGGCACCATTTTCCACCACATCATTCTACCGTCCCGCAGCCGCATCGATCCATCCAACCGAGCCAACTGGCTCTTTGTTTTACCTGCTGCTGCCGATCACGTCCCGGTTCATGATGATCAGGCAGACGCTCCAGCGGACGAGATGCAGGATGCTATGGATGCAGCTGAGCCTGTCCAGGATATCCCAGAGACATCTATCCGACAGCCCCCTGCTCCCGCAGTTACACTTGAGGAAGTCCTCCTGGCGATTCATCAGCAGAACCAGATGAACTCCGCACTGGAGCGAAGGCAGAAGGCGCAATATGATGCTTTACTCGGCAATATTGCTGCAAACCAGGAGGCCACTAATGAGCGGTTTGGAGAACTTTTCATCGAGCTAGAAGCGCTCCGCATTAGCATTACTGCTACCTCCGGCACCGGTTCTGATCCTGACGCGACTCCCTCCAGACGCCGCTCTCGCACCAGAGGCCGAGCCCGCGGTCCTCAGCAGCCATAGTTTACCTTTATGTTTGTTTTTCGTTTTAGTCTTGTACTGTATTTGTACCGCATTTATATCACAACATTGAGGACAATGTCTGATATAGTGTGGGAGAGGTACCTTTCATTTCCGCACTTTTCCATTTCGTTGTACTTTCAATTCCGTTGTATTTCTTTTAGCAAATTAATGAAATGAGCAAATCTTTGCGCTATTTTCTTTAATTTCGAGCTTTCCCCGATTATTAAGCTATACCAGAAAAATCTTTAATTATTCGCATTACCCGACTTACCTACGGAATCGTAACTAGGAAGCCGAGAACGATTAAACAAGACCAATACAATCTTGACATCTTTGACTCCCTGCTTAAGCAATTCCATCCCGATCACCATTGCGAGTACACCTTTAGTTTCAGTTCAAAAGTAACCCCCAGTAGTTTATACTAGCAGTCAGCACCGTCTGAACACAAACCACGTGGGGAGCTGATGAATATAAGCGTTTGATGCCTAATCAATAATGATCCTTCATATCTCGATGCAAAATGAAAAGAAATTGCACCAAAGTACACGGTCGCAGATAAGAAACGAGAAATATGAGAAGGAATCCGTTTCGAGTTGGTTCAGAGGTACTGGTTCTGAACTCGGTAGGGCGTGCTACGACTCGATCCCCCACAACCTCCAAATCGGATAAAACATGAAGGGTTACCACACTCGTGTACCAGACCCCGTGCTCAAAAAGGATCAAAATCGCTAACCGGCTACTCCACTACGTGCGTGCTAAGGCAAAGGGCTTAATGTGACTGCGCTAGAACGAAACCGGGCGAAATAAGATCGAAAAACTCTATGTGAAATCGTAATGTGATTGCCAATTGTTTCGTTTAACGGGAAGTCGACGACATAGCTTGTTGCTTGTGTCATTAGTGTATCGGTAGTGTTCTATCAAAGTACCGGAGTATCCGACAAAACGATCCACCGTACGGTTTGTTATGAGTATGCGTGAGTAAATTCGTGTCCGCCGATTTTCAACCGACTATTTGCTTGAGGACAAGCAAAGGTTTAAGTTTGGGGAAGTTTGATAACAAGAAAACGCATCGATTATATCGCTAGATTTCATTGACGTTTTATCGCGCATTCACCGTTTTAACACTCGATTCTCGAGTTTTTCTTACTATTTTGCAGGTACATCGTTATGTGAAGCCAAATCATGAATTAAGAGAAAAGGAACAAAAGAGACCACAAGGAGATGAAGAAATGCAGAAGCCTGCAAAAAGACTGCATAATTTGTTGCAGCCACGATCGTTACAAGGGTGTCACGACCGTGACACCCCAAATTGGGCCATCACGACCGTAAGAGAGTGGTCACGACCGTGACACTTAAAATCCTCAAATTACGAACGTGAAGACCTTGTCACGCCCGTGACAAGGATAAAACTTGGTTTTGACTCAGACTACGTCAAGGCACCACTTGAAGACCACTTCTCCTCTTATTTCTCCTCAAGGCAGCACGTGAAGACCACTTCTCCCATTTTTGTTGCCACGTTCCAGCATTTCCTCAACAACTTCAGCAAGGCCCATGCAACAAAGAACCAAGAATCTAGCCCATTAAAGACTCTATAAATAGTACAAGCTCTGTGAACTCAAGGACAGACTTCATTATCCAAAATTCCTGCGGAAGCTCTGCCGAACTACCTTACGAACCAGCATTTCCATTCCAGCATTATTTTATTTTCTGTCTCGTTTTATTTGTATCCAAACCAACCGCATAACAATTTCCAACATCAGGAAATTGTTATACATTTATTTGTTCTAAACCTTCAGCATTCGTTTATTTTTAATTTCCGCCTACTCCAAGCTTTCCGGTCTGTGGAAGAAGGAGTCTGCTCAAATATTTGTTAATCAGGTTTTTCAATTTATTGCAATTTAATTTAATTATAATGTCTATTTATTTTTCTGCCATGAGTAAGTTATTATTTAATTCTCTGTCTGGTTCAACCTCAATGAGTAGCTAAACACCTTAGGGCGGTATGTAGTTATAACAAACTTAACCGGTAAAATATAACCATAGGCTGAAAATAATTAATCACTTAACATTCTGGCTGATACTTTTTAATTGAAATAGACCTTTTCGTTACGAGAGTAAGAAAAGGGTATTAGGTTGGGTCAAGACCACGAGAGTGTGAGATTTTAACCAGATAGCTAAAGTTAGGCATTTAAATTAAACACAGCGAGAGCGCTTTAAGATAAATTAGAATTATTTAGTTTCCAAAAATTACCTCTAAACACTTATGGGCTAGCGAGAGCAGGCATAGGGCTTTAGGGATAAGATCTGATATAAGACCACGAGAGTGTGAGTTGAGGGTATTTAAACTAGTAATCTCTACCGAATAGATTAAGTGAACATCTCTATAAGCCTAGGTTAGGTCGACCCACCTAAGTTAGTGTAATTACATACCGACCGCCTTAGTATTACTTTATTAAAAACTTAAATTTAATTCCGCCTTTAATAGTCTTAAACACCAACAACAATCGTGACAACCATTCGCCTTAGCTAAACTAGAAGTTCATCTAGCACTAAGTAACAATAGAATCCCTGTGGATCGATAATCTTAAATATTACTTCGATAGGCTGTGCACTTGCAGTAAGATACCGCTAGACGCATAAGTAGACACGTCTTTAGCCCATCAATATCCTCAAAAGTGGTTTTGCTGAGCTGGTGAGCAAGAACAGATTGAGAAAAAAAGAGGAAAAAGTGAAATTTTGTTTTTGCATTTCATTGAGTTTCAATCAAAATAAAACATCTAAAAACCTTCGTTGAGCTTCCTATAACGTTTCTGGATAGTTTCTTTCAAGCTTTGCTTAAGAACCAAGCTCTGAGGAAGCTTATTTTTAGGTTTCTTTCTTTTCAAAATATCTCTCTGTTCAAGCTTTTTTATCACGCCATTTTTATATATTTGTGATCCTTGCATATCATAGATGGTTTCTGGGTTGATTTGCTGGCTGTTTGTGAACTTTTTCATTTGAGCTCATTTTCTTTTTATTTTCGTTTTGGTTTTTTAAAAGCACTTTTACTGAAAACTAATGGTGTATTCTTGTTCCTCTTGAAAAATAGATCAGTTTTCACTTTTATTTCATTGATTTTGGTAGTGTTTAGCCATGCATGTGTTTTTGTGAATCGTTCGTGGTGGCCGAATCCAAGGTTGAAGATGACCGGAGACGTTTTCCGGCCACCGTCTGGTTTTGTGTGTGTGTTGGGAGATGATGATGCGCTGGCTCGTTCATGTGCGTTGGATTCTGTTTGTTTTTAATCTCACAGCTTACATTAAGACCTACGGTGCACTTTAAGTGACTAGCCATACACAAGCATATTTAATTTCAGCTTTTCATTTTATTTTTGGCCTGGGACACATGTTGGTTTTTATGCCTTTGGATGTGCATACTACTTTATCTGATGGCCTTTATTGAGTCCCACCATGCGCTATGGTTGACCGTGTCCCATAGGATTCTCACGTTTTTATTTCTTTTTTCATTTTTGTTGGGTTGGGTGTGCTATTGGCACCCCCCCCCTCTTGTTGGGCCTTTGCATTGCAACGCTTCTGGGTTGCTACTGGCACCCCCAGCCCCTTTGTTTTTCTTTTTATTTATTTTTTGTCTTTTATTTTATTTCTGTTTAGCTTTAATTTATTTTAAAATACTTCCAAGTATGATAAAATCCCAAAAAAATATGTTTTAGAATCTTTGAGATGTCCTTTTATTTTTAGAAATTTTTATTTTATTTTATGATTTATTTTTCAATTAAAAATGGTATTTAACTTTGGAAGTGTTTTATGTAACTTAAATCTTGACATGCATTGTTCTTTATTTTATTTCTCTCATTTCCTTTTGATCCAATGAATAAGATTCAATCATCATATTAATGATGAGTTGAAGAATTTTTGAGGACCATTTTGCCCCTGATTGGTTGATTTTTGAGTTGACTTTTGATGCCTTTCAGTTGACCCTAATTAATCCTCCTTCACAATGGAGCACCCTTGTGAATCAATTTCTATGGTGATGCTGCGAAGTGATCTTGATTGCAATCTTTTGGCCTCTGGTTGCCAACACATTTATGAGCCTCTTGCATTTTATTTGATAATTTTTGAATCATTTTCCTATTTTTAGAGAAACTTGCAAGTCAAGTTACCCTAAAAGAAGGTTCATACATACATCTTGACCTAGTTTGACTTGGATATGACATTTTTGGATCTTGTGAGCTATCAATGCCTATTGTTTCATGTTGTTAACATGTTAAGGAGGATGCTTGCTCATTTTTAGGTCATTACATTGTATTTTGCTTGTTCATTTGGTTGTTGATTTTTGAGTTGCCAATTAGGGTTTCATTGTGAAACAAGTTTGCTTTCCTTTGGGAATTTGTTTGCATTTCCTTGTGGCTTACTTGTTTTTTTCTTTTGAGAACTTTTACTTCAATCCCGTTGCTTTACAAGGACTTTGGAACACCATTTAGGTTTGTATAAGTTCCCTTCTGTGGAGGTATTTGAAGCATGAATTGAATGGTGAACCATGAGGACATTTTTGTTGCATCTTTTGCACAAATCATGATGATGCCTTGGTTGAATGATGTTTGGGGAATGCCTTGCTGTTTTATACGCTTGTTCTATCCCCTCTTTGAATTAGGGTTCATTTCCTTTCTCTTTTATGTTGTTTTGCTTTGTGGCATTGTGGTTGATGTTGTTTGGTTTAGGTCATTTTATCCCACTTTTGATGCTCTTGTGTGTTTCTCTTGATGCATTTCTTGTTCCTTTTATCTCTTGCATTTTTCATATGAGTGCTTAAGGTTGATATAAGCTTGTGGTGGTCTTTACCCCACATAATTTCCTCCCTCATTTGCATTCCATGTTTGTATCCTTGCATGTTTATGTTTGTTCCTCTGTTGTTTCTTTCCCTTAGGACCTCTGATCTCTCTTGTTCAAGAGATATTATAATAGACATTAGGATCTTAACCATGTATGATAACATTAGGTAGCATTTCTTTTATCTCAACCTTAGGATCACCATTGAATGACAACTTTAGGTATGTGTTAGTCCCCCTATAGTTTGTCCCTTCTCTTCTCAACTTCATAACAATCATAAAATACTTAATAAAGATAATGGATGTTGTGCCATGAGCCTTATACTTGGGAAATGGTGATTGAGGGGCCACCTTTCAATTGCCTAGAGTGTTTAGTATACGTCCTTAGGGCGATATGTGACGCATTCGATCCTAGGTTATAGACTTTGGTACAACATGCATTATAAACATTCCAATTTAAAACACTTCTTCTCTAAAAAACACAAAAACACTTCAAACCTTTTTCATCCTTCGGGATCTTAATAAGGAAAACATTTTTATAAACAAGAGTGTTGTTAACTCTTAGTTCTACCACAAACAGTAACGCCTAAGTCTCCAATGGTCGAGCTGCATACACCAACTGCTAGAACTACTTGTTAACCCTACTCGGGTCTAAAAAACAGTTGAACAAACATGTGTTCCCTTTTAGCCCGAACTACGTTTGCTCTGATCTTTCATACCAGATGAAAGTACGTAGGCACAAGACGTGATGTCTTGGCGAGAAACCTCCCCCCCCCCTTTTCACCCGTAGTTAGCCGAACTACGTTGACTCTGACTTCTCATTCCAGATGAGATACGTAGGCCCAAAGCATCGTTGCTTTGCCGAGTCACTTGTTTTCCTTTTGTCCTCAAGCCTGTAGCTAGATAGTTTCAATCACCCTTTTAAATAGACCACAAGCATGGATCCCGTCGAGTACGATGGACGTGAAGGGTGCTAATACCTTCCCCTTGCGTAACCGACTCCCGAACCCGAGATTTGGTTGCGATGACCGATCTTATCCCTTTTTTTCATTAGGTTTTCTCCGAGTGTTTCCTTTCCCTCTCTTGGGATAAATAACGCACGGTGGCGACTCTTCTGTCATTGTCGGCCTCGATTTTCGTAGTAGCGACAACTTGCGACTCTGCTGGGGACAGAAATATCCCCTATGCTAGTCAATCATAGCGTTTGTTTGTTTATTTTTAGGTGTGTACATATGTGCTTTATCTTTATTTTCTTTCCGTATGATTCATTTTTGTTGTGTTGTGGGGAGGGAAGTTCTGATGAGTGATAAGCCAGACCCAAGCTTGAGTATGAACCTATCTTTAGTAGTGGAGATTAGTGGGGGGCCTGTTTTCTTAGCAGATACAGTTCCCCATGAAATTCACGCTCGGACGAGATTCTCTTTGATGATTTTCCTTCAGATCCTTGGGATCGGTTAGGATTTTGGATTTGAGAATTGTCGACTCTGGGAACCGATCATTTGTGAGTCAGCTAAGTGAGGCCTCTTCGTAAGATGATGATGCTAAACTAGAAATGGTGAACACATCATCATTTCTCAAAAGTCTATGACGCTGATAAACGCATAGGATGTCATACCTTGTCAGTAGATAGGTCCATACCTGTGAGCGGGATTGGGTTGTGCAGGTAACCTTGACTGTCAGATTACCCGGTTTTCTCCACAATTTGAATCTGTGTTCTGAGTATCAGTGGGTCCTACTGTCGGTACTTTGTTCTTACTAAGGCGGAGCACCGGTTCTTCTTGATCAACAACACAGTGGTCTTGATCCCTTGTTTGTTTCATTTGCATTTCACATTTCTGTTTTCGCATTTGCATCTCATTTTTGCATATTCGATAATATCATCAAACTTCCTCTTAACTGACCCCATTGAGAGTTTGTTGAATCCTTCGCCGTATATGACTGCCGTAACCCGAAATTTAACCTCCATTTTTTTATTTTTGCATAAGCATGTGCATTCGCATCGCCGACATACGCATTAGCATTTTTTCTCTGTGGTTTTGTTGCAAGAATATTTAGGTTTTTCGAAGCTCGATTAATCACATCCTCACAAAGTCATCACATCACTAATACAACCAAAATACAAGGGTTTCCATGCATATTCATCAAAGCAAAGAGTCAAAAATTGGAACCATGGCCATAACACCTTGTTTAAAAGCAAATTAGGCATTTTTTTAGCTGTGTTAACCAAATAACCATATATGGTTAACCGATTAACATTTGAGTTTTGGCAAATTCTGTTGCATTTTCATGACAACAACTTTTCCTCCACTTCTTTTGGGGTCTACTTGATTCTAGAGTCATGTGGAATATTCTACACACTTCAAGACACTTCAAGAATCCATTTGCATTTACTACAATACATCATATCCAATCAAAACCACCATGCACATTTGCTTCCTAACACGCAAAACATTGGATTTTGGATTTGCACTGGGATTGATCCACTAAGTCAATCTCCGACTCAATGAGTTAGATGTAACTAACTCTAAAGCAAACTCCAAACCTAGCAACTCCAAACCTCAACTCTATATAAAGAAACCTTGGCATTTTTGCATGGGGCTTAACCATTTTTCACTCTTCACTCTCAATTTTCACTTTTCTCTCTCACATTCTCTCTGAATTTTCTCACATTCATCTTTAACTTCTTCCCCAAACCATACACAAAAGCTTAATTTTCACCATTAGAGCGTAACAATCTTCACCTCGAAATTGTTATTCTCTTAAGCTAAACTTCCATTTCATTGCATTTTTACTTGGATTTATAGTAGTTTCTTCTCCAATTCAAGTAATCATCACAAATTTCTCGGTGCAAATCGATACTTATCTCATTTTTATCGACTTCGCTATGATTTGATCTCAAGCTTGGAATTCTCTTGTTTTCTTTGCTTATTATCACCATATTTCACTTGCAACGATCACCAAGGCAATCCTCCGCCTTGTAGGTTGGTAATTCGCATTCGATTTACTGTTTTTGATCATTTTTGCGTGTTCGTAGTGTAGATTTGATAGTTTGTTGGTGTGAGTTAATCATTTAATTGTTTGATTCTTTATCTTGATGGGTTAATTGATTTCAATTGATGCTTAATTTTTTATTTTATACTCGATTTTCGTGCACAAATGTTTGCGTTAACATGAGAGTGATTGGATAAGTGATTAACTGCTGGAAGTGGTTTTGGAAACTATATTTTCTGCCATTGTCCCAGTGTTAATCGGTTAACCATATATGGTTAACCGATTAACCATATATGGTTAACTGATTAACACTGTGACAGAATGTCGTTTTTGTGTGTTTTCATGCTTGTTTGGTTTTCTTTCCCCATTTAACTTCCATGGCTTGATGTGCTTGATACTTGTGAATGTTTTATGAGCTGTTTAACCTCTGTTCAAAGCATGTATGCAAACCTTGATGCACGATTTATCGATTATGTAATTGTTTGCAATCTAAACATTATATGATCATGATCATTTTTGCACACTTTTGTTCACATGATAGCATGATTGGTGATGCATGCTAATTGATGTTTATTACTGCCTTGCAATTCATTCTTTATTGCATTAAGCTTGTTCTTTATTGAGAAAATTTAATTTTGTATAATCATTACTCCACACGTTGTCTTTAAGGATCTTTCGATGCGTGTGAAAGATTGTTTGCTCGTTCATTCCCTTTGTGATCGATTGATCGAAACCTTGTTTTGATTAGTTGATTTTACCTCTTTCTTCTCTTTAGGAACTTTTAGAGCCTTGTTCTCTTGGTCCCCTGTTGAGCCGAAAGCTAGCATGACGTTAGAGCACTGTACAAGTTCGCGTCATTAATCTATCGGTTTCAATTTCCGCACTATACTTTGATGCTAGAGAAGGAATGAGAGTGGAAAATTCCTACACTCGCTCTAATTATTTTGGGTAGGAGACAAATGACCCTGTGCCTGGAATAGTCGTCTCTATCTCCTTACTGTAGTGTCTTCCAATTCCCAGTCGAGTCGATCCTTGATCACTTGCATTCTAATCATTGTCTCTTGGATTAACTTCTTCCTTTCGATTCAACACCTTTTTCTTTTGGCCAGTCACTATTCCTTGATTCCCTATAAGATTTGTAATCATCCATTTCTTGGGCTAATCAACCGTTATTTGGTTAAAACCAATTATTTTCTTCCCCAACAAAGTCGCACATTCTTTTCTTTGGCTAAACACAATCTGGTTGTTAAATACCAAATCCCTAACAGAGTTCGCAACCTTCTTCTGGTTCCTCTCCCTTTTCATTGATTAATCACTGTCTGTCAGTTAAAAAACCAATTGCTCCTTTTTCTCAATTAAGCACAACCTGTCTGTTAATATACTGAGTTCCTCTTGGGTTAATCACCTTCACTTGGTTCATCACTCGTCCTTTGGTTAATCACAACCCGCCATTAAAACCAATCTCTCTTTAGTTAATCATTGTCTCTTGGTTAATCACTCATTTTTTTGGTTAATCATATTCCGTCTGTTAAAACACCAAATTCCCCCGCGGTTAGCAACCTTTCTTTTGTTCAAACACTCGCACATTTGGGTTAGTGACCTTCTTTTGGTTCAAATACCCTTTCTTCGGTCAAATACTGCTTGTTCAGTCAAAGTAACGAATCTCTTTGGGTCACAACCTTCGTTTGGTTCCACTTTTGTCCTTTGGGTAATAACCTTCACTTGGTTCCACACTCGTCCTTTCGGTTAACCATTGTTTATCAGTTAACACACCGAGCTCTCCTGAGAGTCAACCACCTTCTCTTTGTTCGTTACTCTCCTTCTGGGGCATCACAGTCCGTCTATTGACACCAATCTTTTGCTTTCCCCACAAAGTCTTATTCTTATCTTTCTTTGGTTAATCACTACCTACCAGTTAATATAGCGAATCCCCTGTGGATCTTCCAATACCTCTATTTTTGTCCTTTATTCTACTGGTTTCGACACCATTCTTTTGTTTTCTCCCTAGTGAAGTCACCACCATTCTTCTGTGTACCTCATCAAAGGCTTCATTTGCCTTTCTTTCTTAGTTTTGACATTATTCTTTTTCATTCCCCAATAGGGACTTGTTACCTCCCTTTGGTCTTGGTTTCGACACCATTTCTATTTCATGTTCCTTATCCGTCATTGTTCTCCGAACTACGTGGGCTCTGAATTCCTCATTTCACTATGAGGATACGTAGGCACGAGATTGCAAAATCTTGGCGAGCCACCTTCTTTCACTATCTCCTTTCTCTTTCCTTGTTCCATGAAATACGGAGCTCTGAATTCCTCATGGCACTATGAGGATACGTAGGCACGAGGGCCCCAATCCTCCATGAGCACTTCTTTCTCTCTTCCTTCTTCTCTCTTTCTCTTTCTTTCTTTTTCTCTCTTTTCTTTCCCTTTTTTATCTAGTAGCTTTTAGATAGATAACTCATCTAAGCCTAGAAGTAAGCAAAACGGTTCCCGTCGAGTACAGCAGATGCGTGAGGTGCTAGTACATTTCTCTCGCATAACCAACCCCCTTACCTATTTCTCTTCCCTTTGGGTTTTATCGATATTTTCCCTGTCCTTTGGGACTAAATAAAGTTCGGTGGCGACTCTGTTGTATATTTGAGTGTGCAATTCACTCAAGTATAATCCTGCTAGCTTCAGCTGGCGACTCTATTGGGAGTCCTTGCATTTGCAAGTTAGGGTCTCGCCTAATTTTGTTTGCTTTCTTGTTTGTTTGGGTGTTTATCTTTATGTTTTACCTGCTTTATCTTTATTTATTGCATTCCTTTACTGCTTTAAATATTCATATGCTGGATATTCTGGATATTTACTATATTCTGTTGTTGTTGGGATGGATAGATGTTACTTGAGAGGTAAGCCCATTACACAAGCTTAAGTATATACACAAGATAGAATATGGATAGTCGTGACGCCTGTGTTTTGCGTGTTGGGTTGTCACGAGAGCCACATCCCAGACCGTGATTCACTTGAGAATACCTTCTGTCGCACCCTAATTTTTGACCTCAAGATGCCACCTCTTTTTGTGCATTTTTCTATTATTTGACTTTATTTTAATATTTATGTTTTTTGCGACTATTATTACTAATATTATATTTATTTCTATCATATTTATTATTATTATGTTATATATTTTATTACTAACATTACTTTCACTCTTGAGCTATTATTGGACCATTACACCGAAGACATCTTTGGATGCGCTTTCCGATTACATCTCGATCAAGATTTGGTATCTTATAAGTCAAGGTTGTTAGTTTTCTCTCTATCAAAATCATCATTTGAAAGTGAAGAACAATTTGGATTTAAGGCATGAAGACCGTTCATTTGGGCTTTAGATTCGGCATCTGCAATTTAATCAAGTGGTGCTATGGGATATGGTGTTAAGACCCCGGTTTTCCGTTATTTTGGTTCTTATTCTTTGTAGATCCAACTTGGATATCAATGTGTTTACAAGCCCATAGGAGACAAAAAACATTTGGAGATAAGGATGGCAGGATTCACAATCCAAAGTATTAATAAACAAAACAAGAAATCTCTGCTGCTATTAAGTAGAACATGTCATGGGATTGATAACAATGCTTCGGGTTCCAGCTCTGTCAAAATACCAGTGGGATTTAAATAGATCAATATTAACAGCTCATTTCAAATCAAATTACAAAACAAGTTCAGGATAATTACAAAACAAGTTCAGGATAATTACAATACAAGTTCATGGTCATCACGAGACAAATTCATGATTATTAAGACTCCAGATGGACCAATTACTACAACAGTATAAGTGCTATGCCACAACAGAAGTTCAACCCGCCTTGACCGCAATTTCCATCGGTTCTTAAAGGTGTCATTAAATAGATGGAATGCAGAATTTCATCTCTGATATCATTGTACATCTTCCCAGCGTTGAGGCCTCATTTCGGTCGGAAAGATTCATATCTGTGCAGTATGTCAAGATGTATTGTATACTCATAGGTCAACGGCATAGCATACTCCCGCCTACAACAAATATACCCGAGGCATATGCACACGGCTCTACTGAAGAACAAGATTTTATGCAGAACCTGGCACTATTTTTCACTTCATTTTAAAAGGATCATATCCGCATCCTAGAGTCCACTCAAGAGAACATATCAACTTTGCTGTCAGGCATTGAATATCTTATCGACATTTCACATGATTGACAATATTGAGATTCTTTAGTGTTTGAACTGCTGGAATTCCACAGCGTCTGAGCTGTGTGAGTCACACCGAAGTTTGGATAATCCTACAGCCTCTGCAAACTTAATGGGACTTCAGGTAGCAGGAATGCTTCCTGGTATGGTCGATGGGCATGTTTCTCCCCTTCTTCAACGCCGACAACTTTATTTTGGTTCCATGTCAAAGTAGAGAATGCTAATGATCTGTCGAGTGGCTAAACCTGAAAAAACAGATGCTGAGGAAATTAAGTAAACAACTCAGTGGTGAGGATTGGACATAGAACATTTTGAACACACTCTTCTGAGCAATTGGATCTGTAACTAATTCCATGATTGAAGAACAAAAAACAATAGCCAGAACTTATCACAGGGAATTAGCAAGAAATCTTCACAATTTCATTCGTGGTAAAACCAATATGGTTGGTAAAAGAACAACCATTCAAGTTAAGGATACCGTAACCAAATCAAAAGAGATTTCTTAAGTCGCAGCCAACGGATCAGATATCGGCAGTAAGCTCCGTCGTATCCCGTTTCTCTAAAGCAGCAGGTCGCTCCCAAAAGTGAATTTACTAACTACATAGCCAGAAGTTAGGTACCTGTCAAAGTCAGAAGAAGCTTCAGAGAGTCAGCGTGCTTTAGGTGAGGCAACTTCCGATGCTGACCTGCACAACAGTAAACATGAAAAAGTGAAAGCTGAGTTGATCTTTTCTCTAACTCAATAACAATGCCTATATTAAGCCTTATTGGAACTAGTGATAGTTTACCGAATGGAGACCATCTTGTGCAGATGTATCATGTCCAAACACAAGCTATTCAAAAGTGAGGATTCAATTTATCACAATGTTTGCCTCCACCGCATGTTCAATCAAGAACTTCTGAAATGTTGTAAATTTATCTTCAGATGGTCATAGTTTATCAGAAATTTCGGTATCAGATACTGAGATCAAGCCAAGTGATTTACCTTCTCATAATGGTTTTGAACTTGTCCACGCTGCTCCACCACCAACACACAGTATACTGCTGAACAGTTGGCAACTTGTCACTCCTTAAATTTAGCCCTTGACATGCCCCTGGAATGACTGATCCTGATAGGACATCCATGTCAATTAATAATCAAGTGCAGTCTCGTAATACGCCGCAGGTCTCCAATTCGTAGTTTTGTACCCCTTCAGCGTCCATCTTAACAAGCTTGCGGTTCCCCTGCAAAATCCACAGCCACCTCTGGAAATCGAGTCTCAAGATGTATTGCAAGTTCTGCTCGTGAGATAAAACCTGCCATTATTCACTCTGGAGAACAAACTGTTTCTCGATCAAATGCAGTACCAAATGTTTCACCATAAATTAAGGTTTATCAAACGAAACGTGGTACATTCGGTCTCCACTGGTAGTTCTACGACATAGATATCCATTTCTACTGGTTTGCCTTCTAACCAAAAGGTTCGTTCAAATGTCACCTCTGTGAAAGAACGAAAAGAGTTTCTGATCCTGGCTCCACACCAAAAGAGAAGGTGAAAGAAGCCGGAGCTTCTACGTTAATTATTCAGAGCCAGATAGATAACAAACAAAATAAAGTGGGGCTAGATTTAGATAAAGTGAAAGCATACCTAGCGTGAAAGTTTTGAAGCACAAAGCAATGTCACAAAATCCAGGAGGTTGGGAAGAGCAAGGAAGTGTTAAGAATTCAATTCTTATCCTCAAATCCCTTCTCTTTTGGGTACTTAAGCTTTGGTGATTCTTCTGAACAGACCATTGCAACAAAAGAATTATCTTATTGATGAAGGAACTGCTACACCTCAGAAGAACCCTGGTAGCTTTCCCAATCCTCACGACATTACCAATCCTGGATATATGAACATTGATCACTATCAGTTGGAAATGCGTAAAACCGTGCACAGGCCACGTTGAAGTCAGATATCAGCAAACGTCTGCGATTCACGTATCAGATGCAAGCTTGTTTCTTTTCTGGACCGCTTAATTCTTCCCCGGCCCAAAACAGATTGTTATCCACACCTGCAAAACACAAATCTCGAACTAGTAAATCCTTTGAAGAATATACCGTTGGAATATCCAATCTAAATCCAAGACATTGAACCTGGACGGATAAATATTTAATGAATTTATACAGAATCAGAGATTGTTTTCTTTCACTTAACATGCATTTAAAGAGATTGGGGCGAAAGAGGAAAGTTTCCAATTTGGGTCTACACCAAAACAGAAGATCCAATCGGGCTTTCAAAGCGTATTAAATCAATTTTCAAAACAATTGATTCTCAAAAGCCTATAAAGAGGAGACCTAAGAGACGAGAAGGAATCGATTGGAATCGCCACAAAAAACCTATTTTCGTAAACCTAATAGATTGAAAAAAGAAAACTTATCTCTCCTGTTGATGAAGCCATCGCACACCGCCGCAAATCCATTCCTTCACCGCAAACGACACCATCACAAAGCTTTGGTAAAATTCCATTCTTGATAAAGTTATTGAGATTGCTTTGATCGTTTATTAATGTTGCAGGTTGAAGGAAATGACGAGAAGGAGGCCAATCGCGAGAGAAGAGAGTAAAGATGAGAAGGTTGGGGCCCAATTTGGGGACGAAAAGGGGGGGGGGCTAGGGTTCTTCCTTTTTTCATTTCGTTTCTTTTTTCTTTTGTTTGCAATTTCATCACAAACACACCCCATCTGAACCTCACGGCATACCCTCCTATCACGCGCCTCACTGAATCCAATAACCCTCCGTTAACCTAGTCATTAACCCCTTTATCTACTGTTAAACCGCTAATCTCTTTTTAATTAAACCTAATCATCACTCTTTTAAATTAATTAATTAACTAATGATCTTTTCTCTAATCAGTTTTTTTTATAAAAAAATAACTAAAACCTTTTTAACCATTTTAATTAATCACTATATTTAAAACTTTATTTTATTTAAAATAATTTGGTAACCTTTTATTAGATAAGGATATATTAATTTATAAAATAATAAAAACCATTTTCATAATTTACTTAACTAATACTTATTTATTAATGATAACAAACTACTTTATTCTAATAAAATTTGTTAATTTGGACCTTTAATCATAATTTGAACTTTCAATATTAGAAAGTCCCTTAAATAACTTATTTTATGGTGACAACTTTTTTAGAATAATAAACAATTTCTTTTAGTTTAACTATTTATCTTGAATTAATTTACACCATAATTGGACTTTTTTTTTAGCAAACTATTAATTTATAAAATAATATAAAACCTATCTTCATAATTTATCTAGACAACTTTTTTATAAAAATCTAAACAATTCCACTTTAAAATTTACCTTTGTAGATTCTTTTTTAACTAGATTAATAACTTAAGTTTAATCTCACTAAAATAATTAAATTTCCTCTTAAAATCAACCTAACTAAAATCAGCTTCTCGTCTAAAAAAAAGCAATCCGCTTAAAATCAATCAACATCGTAAATCCAATTCAATCGTGCACCTTACACATTCACAATTCACTCACCTACACCTTAGCGCTTTCATGCGTGTGTATGGCTTTACTTTCTGCAATTTATCTTCCGCAATTTAATATTATCGCAATTTATCTTTCTCGCATCGCATTCCGTCCAAAGGAAAAACCTACACATGAGTCAACACTTGTGTGTAGTGCACATCATTTGCATCATTCTCCCCTATGATCCTTGATCCCATTCAAGTCGATCTTTTAGGACAGATCCTACCTCATAGGAGGACCTTTGTCTTTACTTTACAACCTAGATACAAACAAACACAACTCAATTCAAACATTCAAACATTAGAGAATGAGATGTTAATCATCTTAAGCGAGATAGAATCTCCACCCCACAACAATACAATCAATACCGTAGGGACTTTGCCTTAAGAGAGATAAAGGCATATTCGTCGATCAATATCCGAGTACTTGAGCCCTTCTCTTAAGACGATGCAAAGACTATTTTCCTACAATTTGTGGCGGTTAAATCTCCCTTAAAATGATAACTCGTCTTTTCTCCTAAAACAAATCAAAACAACTACCCTAAACCCGTAGGAACTTTGACCACAGTCAAAGAACTCCTCAAACCCTTTAGGAGAACTACAGATACTCTGATTCCACTCCCGTAAGGATATGTAGGCATAAGATGCGATATCTTATCGAGTATACTTAGAAATAAACCCCTAGGTCTTTTAACCTTTAAGCATACAAACCTTAGCAAATAAACAAACATAAAACAAGAGGTTCCTGTAGAGTACTACAGAAACTTAGAATGCTAGCACCTTCCCTAAGTTTAACCGACCCCCGAACCTAAAACTCTCTAAACCTTGCATTTGCATTGCATTGTGGGAATTTCGATCTTTATCCCTTCCTTTGGACAAATCAAAGTTCGGTTGCAAAATGAATTAAAGATTCAAACTAATCAATAGTTTGGTATCCAAATTTCACCGCGACAGAAATGGCGACTTCACTGGGGACTCCTCAGTGGGTTTCCCTATCTTATTTCTACTTGTTTATTGCTTTATATTTGTTATTTGTATAATTGTTTACTTGTTTGTTTATTACTTTTGGGTTGATACTCTTGAGTGGTGAGACAAAGTCCTACACCCGGACTTTAGTGAACTTAAGATAGGATAGTGATATGTTCAAAGAGGCTTATAGGGGGTGGAATCCCGACCAAGTTGACTTGAAAATCACGCTCAATTGAGACCCTCTCGAAAGTTGTATTGTTGAACGAGTTATTAATCGTGAAAACATGCATTATATTCAATGTTGGAGCCTATGATATTAAGGACCGTAGTTACCTTAACCCCACTTTGGCCTTTATTAGGATGTAGTGCGGGGCTATGAGGGGGTACCCCCCGAAATAGTGCTACGTGATGCTACACTCAAAAGAAGTTCTCTTGAGAATATTATTAACCACCGAGTACTTGGGAAGTTGATAATATCTGAAAGATGGGCTAATGACTTTGGGAACCTTATTAGAACCTTGTTCTGCAGGTACAATCAATCTTTAGTCCGTGTCCTTTGGGAATGGTTATACCCTTTGACTCCATGCTCGTTGCAAACCTAGGGTCCCCTTTGTGTTGTTTACCTTTGTGCATCTATGTGCTTACTTGTGCTTGTTGCATTCATAAAACATCATACCGCATTGGACTTCATGGGATTTACTTTTGTTTATGAACATTGTAGGGCACTATGGATCCCAATAGAAGACACACTTTGAAATACACTTTTAAAAGTCCCAAATTGGATGACCTAAAGGAGTTGGTGACCTTGATTGAAGACCAAGGGAAGTTCAAGAGCAAGTATGGGAAGCTGATATCTTTATTAAGTCGCCAAGTAGACGAAGGATTTCTTTCCACTTTATTGCAGTTTTATGATCCGCTTTATCACTATTTTACGTTCTCAGACTTTCAGCTATTGCCTACATTAGAAGAATACTCCTTTTTGGTTGGTCTACCTATTTTAGAAGAATATCCCTTCCCTTTCTTGGAAAAGGACCCCGAGGAAAGAGATATTGCTAAGGCTCTTTATCTAAAGGTATCTGATGTCAAAGGAAACTTAATTAGTAAAGGTGGTATCTTTGGTTTGACTACGAAGTTCCTAATCAGTAAAGCTATGTTTTATGCTGATTATATGAATAAGACTTCATTTGAGGCAATCTTCGCCTTACTTATTTATGGAGTGTTCTTGTTCCCAAGTTTTGAAGGGTTCGTCGACCTTAATGCGATTAAGATCTTTTTGAAGAACAACCCAGAACCAACTCTATTGGGTAATACCTATCACTCTATACATCTCCGAAATCTTTATGGTGGAGGAATGATTACTTGTTGTGTACCCTTACTCTACAAGTGGTTTATTTCGCACTTGCCGCGGTCTAATTCCTTTTTGAAACTCAATGGAGGGCTTTGGTCTCCGAAAGTTATGGCATTGACCCACTCAGACATTGTGTGGTATAACCGAGTGTATGATGGGACTTTAATTATTGATGGTTGTGGTGACTTTGATAATATGTTGTTACTCAGTTTTAATGGAGGGATCAGTTACAATCCAGTCTTAGCTCGTCGACAGTTGGGATTCCCGTTGAAGGAACCACCTAAGAGTGTTCAAGTGGAGAGCATTTTCTTTAGGGATGACAAGGAACTTCGAGACAAGATTCTAGCCGCCTAGAAATATTTGCATAAGCAGGGGAAGAAAAGCCTTGGGAAACTTAATTGTGTGTCTTTGGAGCCCTACCTTCAGTGGGTCCGAGAGAGAGAGCAATCAAGTTGAAGATGCCCTATCCTCGTCAAGATCCTATACCTCCGAGAAGGGAGTCCACTTATGTCTTTATGTACGAAGCTGAGAAGTTAGAGGTTGCTTTGAGGAAGTCGCAACGTGAGTTAGAGTCATGGAATAACAAGTATCAAGTAGGGGTTGCAGAGAAGGATGAACTTCAGAAACAGCTACAGTTGAAGGATGAAGAATTACTTCCTTGCAAGAAGAGGAGAGTCATGGAGGATTTATTTTTCTCCGACCCACAATGTACTATTTGGAAGTTGATTGTGGACAACCTTATCCGTGAGAAGACCCAGTTGGAAGAAGAGCTCAAGCAGCGAAATTCAAAACTTCTTTAGGGCTTTCATTAGCTTTTATTTAGCTATTTATTTGGGACTTTTAGAAGCAATTATTTGTAATCCGTTTCAAATTTAATAAAATGTTTTTCTTTTACCGCAATGTTTATAAATAGTTGGGATCCCATGAAGTCCTATTCATCTTGCATTGCATTCTTTCTTTATTCACTTCAAGAAACTCAATTTTATTTCACAGGTATTGTAACCATGGACTTCAAGAGAGAAGCATTGGAGTACACTTTTCAGAGTCCTAACATTGAAAGCTTAAGAGAGCTAGCAGATCTCATCGAGAACCGTCATGCTTTTGCAACAGAATATGGAGAAGTCTTCCGTTTCCTCGAGCTCAAGATGAAAGAAGGGCTGTTGGAGACTCTTGTTCAATTTTATGATCTGTTGTATCATTGTTTCACTTTTCCGGATTACCAGTTGATGCCGACCTTGAAGGAATATTCTGATTTCTTGAAGATACCTGTGACAGCCCGACCCATATTCACCGGCCAAGAAGACATACCCAGCCACCAAGAAATTGCAAATGCTACTCACCTTAGCCTAGCAGATGTTCATGCGCACTTAACCACCAAGGAAGGAGTCCTTGGATTCTCAGCTGATTTCTTGATTGGAAAAGTTCGTTACCATTCCGAAAGAAAAAAGGTCCTTATCTTGGAAGCTACCTTTGCTTTGTTGGTCAATGGGATTTTCTGGTTCTCAAAGATTGACGATTTTGTTGACATGGATGCGATTAAGCTGTTCATCCTTAAGAATCCCGTTCCTGCCTTGCTAGCCGACACGTACCATTCAATACACTCGAAGAATGCTGAAGGAGGAGGACGTATTGTTTGTTGTACCGCTCTTCTATATTCATGGTTTATTACTCGTCTAACTCAGTACCCGTCTATTTGGGATGAGGTAGAAACACCTCATTGGTCAGAGATAGTTATGGTCGTTACTCACTCTGACATTGTGTGGTATGACCCCACTTATGGAGGTATATGTATGATTCCCAGCATCAGAGGATTCACCAACATACCGCTTATTGGGAGAGAAGGATGCATAAGTTACAACCCTGCTTTGGCTCGCCTCCAATTTGGGCATCCCATGATCGAAATATCTGACCAAGCTCTGTTGGAAGGGATCTTTCTCAAGGAAGGAGAAGATCCAGACCTGAAGATCGTCATAATTTATGCATGGAGATACATCAATAAGGAAGGAAAGACCGCTTTAGGATACCCCAATTGTGCTGTCTCTGAAGAATACCTACATTGGGTGCGAGAAAGAGCTCTCGACCTCAAGATGCCATTTTCTTTTCATGAACCTATGGTATTGGCTTTTCATGATCCTGATTGGTTTGATGTGAGTGAAGTAAATCAGTTGAAGGCTGCCTTGGATGAGGCTCAGAAACTGAAGGCCGCTTGGATGAACAAGTTTTTCACACTCAAGGTAGAGAAAGAGAAGTCCCAGAAGCCGCCAGAGATAGAATTTGCAAAGAAGAGAAAGGCGCGAGAGGATTTATTTTCTTCTCACACCTCTTCCGGAACTGTCGCTAGAGATGATCTTTCCCCAGTTGCTGTGGCTTGGAAGGAATGTGTCGATCGACTCATCAACGAGAAGGCCGAGCTACAAGAACGCGTCATCCAGTTAGAAGAAGAACTTCGCGCACAGAAGGAGCATAAGGAGTAGATCTCCGAGTTCTCTTTTGCTTTTGGTTCAATGTAATAAGCTCTTAAAAGAGTAATTTGCTTTGTAATGCCTCTTTAATATCAAAATATAAGTTTTATCCAACGTTATAATACCGAAAACAATTTGAGTTTCTTGAAGTTTCATCCTGCATTCTGCATAGCATCTAGCATTTTAGCATGTGCATGTGTCTCTTCTTCGTTGCGCCCTCATCCGTCTTTCTGTCTTTGTCTCGCCAGCCGACGTCTCGACCATTTGACCAAGATTGAAGTACTATTGAAGGATAGTAAGAATAAAAAAGATATGGATCACATGACTGGCTTCATAGTAAGGACTAATCCGACATTTGACAGTTCTTCCGACGACTTTGCTCAACAAATGTATGTTTCTGTGCAACCTCAGCCTGTGCAAGACAACCTGTTTGTTGACCCTCAGAATACTCATACTGAGAGGGAAATTGACGATTCTAGATTTATAGCAATGGAGAAAGAACTTCGTGATCTCAAAGAACAAGTGAAAATGATGAAAGGAGTTAATTCATCTGGCCTCGACGCTCATGACTTATGTTTATTTCCAGGAGTAATTATCCCTCCAAAGTTCAAGATGCCTGTCTTCGAGGTTTACAAGGGTACTAGTTGTCCAAGATACCATTTAACGATGTTTTGTCGAAAGATGACTATCTATATTGACAACGACAAACTGATGATTCATTGCTTTCAAGAAAGCTTATGTGGGGCTTCCTTAATATGGTATATGAAGCTACAAAATAGCCACATTCAGTCTTGGGAAGACTTAGTCATTGCTTTTATGAAGCAATACAATTACAATTTGGGTATAGCTCCAAATAATAAGGATGACAGTGGACCTTCCAGGAAGTGTATAATTCCCGCATCTTACCCTCAGCAACAGTCTGCAACTCCTGCTCAGCGCGAACAACAACCACTTCCCAAGCGGAAGTTGGCCTCTCCAGATCGACCGCAACATCGACGATTCCGGAAACGGTTTCGCAATCAGAAGGTAGCTTTGGATATTCTGAGAAAAGGAATTCGTCAGTTTGACCCCATCCCTATGAAGTATGTTGACCTTTTTCCAGCATTAATCCAGAAAGGTCATATCCAGACAAGAGTTTCACCTAAGGTACCCAAGAAAATTCCGTACTGGTACAAAGCTGACAAATTTTGCCCATACCACCAAGGTGCTCTGGGGCACGACATTGAGAGCTGTTACGGTTTGAAGGCAGACGTCCAAAGGTTGGTTAAGAGTGGAAACTTATCCTTCAGAGGTTCTAATCCTAATCTCAACATAGTCCGTCCTTCGTAGCGTCAGAAAGTATGTCAGACGATTCAACGAGCCTCTCCAGTCCAAGGCTTAATAAAATTCAAGAGAGTGACTTGTTTGGATTTTCACTTTTCTTGTTTTTGTGTTTTTCGTTTCTTTGATTAAAAGCGTGTTTGGCATGTAAGAACTTGTTATTTTGAATAATTAATGCAGTAGAATGTTTGTCTTGAAGAAACCCATTCTTTCGCTCGTAAAATATTTTTCATAATTTATAACGCCTACTATATCCAATTTTCTTTTCACTTTGGTGAATAATTGGAAGAAGGATGATGAAGTAAAACGCAGGACCTCTCGTTGTATGCTTTTGGATAACAACCCTACTAATGATGTAAGACATTGTTTCAACTTCCTAAAAACACCAGAAATATTTAAACTTCCTTGAACATAGATGAAGATTTTGTTTCTTTTCCCAAACCTAACCCTCATTATAACCTGGGGAAGGGTATAAAAAAAACACCTTTCAAAATTTGGGTGGGCATAAATATACCTTAACCTTTCATTCCTTTGTTTTACAAATCAGAAACTAAACCCAGATACAACCCTCAAAAGTCCTAATTGAAGTAAGGTTTAGTTCGAAAGCCTACGTGAAGGGATATCGTTTCCTGACTCCTATGAGCCATGCTCAATTTTGTTGGTATTATAAAATTAATTTATATCCTAACCAGTGATTTCGGTCACTAGTTATTGGGATACCTTTTTTTTCAAAATCTCAAGACAAACGTATGTTGCATTGATAAATTCATAATTAACATTTCTGACTTGCTAATCTTGTTTGATATCTTAGAAAGATTACACATAAGCATCAATAATATGTTATTCTATTGGAACTTGAAGACTTTGCTGACCTGGGGCAAGTTTGTTTCCAAGTGGTTTGTTCTAATACAAATTTTTGAAGACTCAGATGTACCGTCAATCAGGGTCAGTTACATCAAGATTCAGCAAATCTCTCTAAGAGTTTGAAAACAATGGGACGCCATGTTTTCTGTAAAATCCTCTTTGAAAACTCTTGATTCTCGTAAACCATATGACTTGGGGCATTTGAGGATTGATTTGACAACTACCATTACGCAACTCATCAAAACTCTCCAACACAAATACCAGTGAACGTTCGTAAACTTCACATTTCCAAAGAAGTAGGTATTATTCGACTCCTCAGTGGATCTTTTACAACACCTGTCTTCTCCAACGAAGCGGATGTTTATTTCATCCCCATCTAAAGCTCAACTCTGACGAGGATAATTATTTTATCCCCTGTAAAACTTCAGTTTGGGTATTTCCGTCTACAATTCCAGTAAGAACCTCCCCAACGAAATGGATATTTATTTTATCCATGAAGATCCTTTTCCTTATCTTCAACAGGACAACCTTTCAGACTTATCAAGATGTTACATCCCCAAGTGGATTAATCTCTATTCCCCAGTAGAAGTTTTGAAGCCCTGAAGTAGGATTGTAATCCCATATTTGGTTCTCCGTCTATCCCCAGTGGTGCTTCTATCTTTGAAGATTGGTCGGATGTTTTCTTCGAGATGTTCTTTTCATTTCCGCTTGCCTTTGTTCGTTTGTTTTGTCAGCATACGCATAGCATATAGATAGATAGCATGGCATGTGCATCTCTTTGTGTTTGCTTTATTCTATTGCTTTGGCCGTGGTTATCCCCAGGCATTTGGGTGTGTCTTCTCCTTTCAAGTAGAGTTGTCAGCCCTAAGCAGAAAAAGCAAAATATTTCAACTTTCCCCATGAAGATCAATCCTCGTGGAAGACGGTTGTTCCAGTACATCCCATTTGAGTTCATACCTCAATGGTCGAGTCTTGCTTGACAGTTTCTCTTCAGTTATTCCCTGTATTGAACTTTGGCTTGTAGCAACCACATGAGGGACATCTCCAACTCTTGAACATGGACTAAGGTGCATTTATTTTGCACTCTATTACCCAAGAAGAATATTCATGAAGACAAACATTTCTCCGACAATAGTATCCCGAGTTGTTTTTTTTCTCAACCATCTACATTTGGACTACAAACATCTCTTTATTTGAGCAACTCGTTTTGACTAAGATCTTATTCAAAACGACGAGCGACAGTTTCTACAAGACAGTTCATTTACCCTCGGTAAGGTTCTTCAACATCATCAACTTGTCAAATGGCATCGCGTCGTAAATCCATTAGAAAAGTCCGCCAAAGACATTACAAAACACTTCTCTTTATTTGAGAATTCCCACTACAAATATTTCTCTTCAGTTGAGAATCTACAATGATATATGCTTCTACAGCTACAACAAAGGTACTCCCCAGGAATATTTTCCCCAGTGAGTTCGTTGCACAAGATTAATTCCATCAAGTGACATCTCCCCAGAGAAGTCGAGGAAATTCATTACAGTCAGTCTCTCTTTATTTGAGAGGACATGTTTCACAAATCAACCGGCTCGCATCTCTCCTGAAGATCCCCGGTGAAGTTTTACAACCTCCAATACATTACAAATTACAATCTACAAAGTTCTACAATTTACAACACATTATGGCTCACAACCAAGAAGTTCTACATCTATATTGATAGTTACATCTACAACATCTACAACAACATCTACAACAACATCTACAACGACATCTACAATCTACAGCTGAGACCCGTTCATGGATTCCAGACCATGAGGCGTGGGGAGGTGATTTTTCAGAAGCCAAGACCCGTTCGTGGATTCCAAATCATGAGGCGTGGGGAGGTGATTTTTTCTCAGAAGCCAAGACCCGTTCATGGTACCCAGACCATGAGGCGTGGGGAGGTGATTTTTTCGAGCTGAGACCCGTTCATGGTACCCAGACCATGAGGCGTGGGGAGATGTTTTTTTTCCATAACTGAGACCCGTTCGTGGATTCCAAATCATGAGGCGTGGGGAGGAGACTTGCAGAAACTAAGACCCGTTCATGGTACCCAGACCATGAGGCGTGGGGAGGATATTACATTTTACTGTTCCCATTTGGTTTTCAAAAAGATAATAATAAAAAAGAGAGCAAAGAAGAAAAAGAAAACAAAACAACTGAATTTTTGATTCGATCAGAAGTTTCACTTTGGTTATTACCGTCGTCCGGATTGCTCCATATTGGTAATAAGTTATCCCTCGATTACAAGTTCCTCACAGATTTTTAAATCGCCATACCTTGGGGCACATATGCTACTGTTATACTTTGGAGATTCCCCATTGGTGGTTGTTTCCTGTCCCCGCAGAGTCCCATTTCGTCGAGCCTATTCTTCCCGTATGTCGTGTCTAGTTGTTCCCATGTGATGTTTTTTCCTCACAGGACCCGTGTCTCGCATTCTCATATCACTTCCTATCATCTGCATTCGGTGGCTCCTTAGGGCCAAAATATTCGTGCAATGTTTGTATTTAAGTCCCTCATATCTCGTCGAGACGAAGATTTCAATCTCCATATCTCTGAATAGAAGTAAATTAAATAGGGGCATCTGTCGCACTCTAATTTTTGACCTCAAGATGCCACCTCTTTTTGCGCATTTTTCTATTATTTGACTTTATTTTAATATTTATGTTTTTTGCGACTATTATTACTAATATTATATTTATTTCTATCATATTTATTATTATTGTGTTATATATTTTATTACTAACATTACTTTCACTCTTGAGCATTATTGGACCATTACACCGAAGACATCTTTGGATGCGCTTTCCGATTACATCTCGATCAAGATTTGGTATCTTATAAGTCAAGGTTGTTAGTTATCTCTCTATCAAAATCATCATTTGAAAGTGAAGAAGAATTTGGATTTAAGGCATGAAGACCGTTCATTTGGGCTTTAGATTCGGCATCTGCAATTTAATCAAGTGGTGCTATGGGATATGGTGTCAAGACCCTGATTTTCCGTTATTTTGGTTCTTATTCTTTGTAGATCCAACTTGGATATCAATGTGTTTACAAGCCCATAGGAGACAGAAAACATTTGGAGATAAGGATGGCAGGATTCACAATCCAAAGTATTAATAAACAAAATAAGACAACTCTGCTGCTATTAAGTAGAACATGTTATGGGATTGATAACAATGCTTCGGGTTCCAGCTCTGTCAAAATACCAGTGGGATTTAAATAGATCAATATTAACAGCTCATTTCAAATCAAATTACAAAACAAGTTCAGGATAATTACAAAACAAGTTCAGGATAATTACAAGACAAGTTCATGGTCATCACGAGACAAATTCATGATTATTAAGACTCCAGATGGACCAATTACTACAACAGTAGAAGTGCTATGCCACAACAGAAGTTCAACCCGCCTCGACCGTAATTTCCACCGGTTCTTGAAGGTGTTATTAAATAGATGGAATGCAGAATTTCATCTCTGATATCATTGTACAACTTCCCAGTGTTGAGGCCTCATTTTGGTCAGAAAGATTCATATCTGTGCAGTATGTCAAGATGTATGATATACTCATAGGTCAACGGCAGAGCATACTCCCGCCTACAATAAGTATACCCGAGGCATATGTACATGGCTCTACTGAAGAACAAGATTTTATGCAGAACCTGACACTATTCTTCACTTCATTTTATAAGGATCATATCTGCATCCTAGAATCCACTCAAGAGAACATATCAGCTTTGCTGTCGGGCCATGAATATTTTATCGGCATTTCACATGATTGACAATACTGAGATTCTCTTGTGTTTGAACTGCTGGAATTCCACAGCGTCTGAGCTGTGTGAGCCACACCGAAGTTTGGATAATCCTGCAGCCTCTGCAAACTTAATGGGACTTCAGGTAGCAGGAATGCTTCCTGGTATGGTCGATGGGCATGTTTCTCCCATTCTTCAATGCCTAAAACTTTATTTTGGTTCCATGTCAAAGTTGAGAATGCTAATGATCTACCGAGTGACTAAACCTGAAAAAACAGATGCTGAGGAAATTAAGTAAACAACTCAGTTGTGAGAATTGGACATAAAACATTTTGAACACACTCTGTTGAGCAATTGGATATGTAACTAATTCCATGATTGAAGAATAAAAAACAACAGCCAGAACTTATCACAGGGAATTAGCAAGAAATCTTCACAATTTCATTCGTGGTAAAACCAATATGGTTGGTAAAAGAACAACCATTCAAGTTAAAGATACCGTAACCAAATCAAAAGAGATTTCTCAAGTCGCAGCCAACGGATTAGATATCGGCAGTAAGCTCCGACGCATCCCGTTTCTCTAAAGCAGCAGGTCACTCCCAAAAGTGAATTTACCAACTACATATCCAGAAGTTAGGTACCTGTCAAAGTCAGAAGAAGCTTCAGAGAGTCAGCGTGCTTTAGGCGAGGCAACTTCTGATGCTGACCTGTACAACAGTAAACATGAAAAAGTGAAAGCTGAGTTGATCTTTTCTCTAACTCAATAACAATGCCTATATTAAGCCTTATCGAAACTAGTGATAGTTTACCGGATGGAGACCATCTTGTGCAGATGTATCATGTCCAAACACAAGCTATTCAACAGTGCGGATTCAATTTATCACAATGTTTGCCTCCACCACAAGTTCAATCAAGAACTTCTGAAATGTTGTGAATTTATCTTCAGATGGTCATAGTTTATCAGAAATTTCGGTATCAGATACTGAGATCAAGCCAAGTGATTTACCTTCTCATAATGGTTTTGAACATGTCCACGCTGCTCCACCACCAACACACAGTATACTGCTGAACAGTTGGCAACTTGTCACTCCTTAAATTTAGCCCTTGACATGCCCCTGGAATGACTGATCCTGATAGGACATCCATGTTAATTAATAATCAAGTGCAGTCTCGTAATACGACGCAGGTCTCCAATTCGTAGTTCTGTACCCCTTCAGCGTCCATCTCAACAAGCTTGCGGTTCCCCTGCAAAATCCACAGCCACCTCTGGAAATCCAGTCTCAAGATGTATTACAAGTTCTGCTCGTGAGATAAAACCTGCCATTATTCACTCTGGAGCACAAACTGTTTCTCGATCAAATTCAGTACCAAATGTTTCACCATAAATTAAGGTTTATCAAACGAAATGTGGTACATTCGGTCCCCACTGGTATTTCTACGGCAAAGACATCCATTTCTACTGGTTTGCCTTCTAACCAAAAGGTTCGTTCAAATGTTACCTCTGTGAAAGAACGAAAAGAGTTTTTGATCCTGGATCCACACCAAAAGAGAAGGTGAAAGAAGCCGGAGCTTCTACGTTAATTATTCAGAGCCAGATAGATAACAAACAGAATAAAGTGGGGCTAGATTTAGATAAAGCGAAAGCATACCTAGCGTGAAAGTTTTGAAGCACAAAGCAATGTCACAAAATCCAGGAGGTTGGGAAGAGCAAGGAAGTGTTAAGAATTCAATTCTTATCCTCAAATCCCTTCTCTTTTGGGCACTTAAGCTTTGGTGATTCTTCTGAACAGACCATTGCAACAAAAGAATTATCCTATTGATGAAGGAACTGCTACACCTCAGAAGAACCCTGGTAGCTTTCCCAATCCTCACGACATTACCAATCCTGGATATATGAACATTGATCACTATCAGTTGGAAATGCGTAAAACCGTGCACAGGCCACGTTGAAGTCAGATATCAGCAAACGTCTGCGATTCACGTATTAGATGCAAGCTTGTTTCTTTTCTGGACCGCTTAATTCTTCCCCGGCCCAAAACAGATTGTTATCCACACCTGTAAAACGCAAATCTCGAACTAGTAAATCCTTTGAAGAATATACCGTTGGAATATCCAATCTAAATCCAAGACATTGAACCTGGACAGATAAATATTTAACGAATTGATACAGAATCAGAGATTGTTTTCTTTCACTTAACAGGCATTTAACGAGATTGGGGCGAAAGAGGAAAGTTTCCAATTTGGGTCTACACCAAAACAGAAGATCCAATCGGGCTTTCAAAGCGTATTAAATCAGTTTTCAAAACAATTGATTCTCAAAAGCCTATAAAGAGGAGACCTAAGAGACGAGAAGGGATCGATTGGGATCGCTACAAAAAACCTATTTCCGTAAACCTAATAGATTGAAAAAAGAAAAGTTATCTCTCCTATTGACGAAGCTATCGCACACCGCCGCGAATCCATTCCATCACCGCAAACGACACTGTCACGAAGCTTCGGTAAAATTCCATTCTTGATAAAGTTATTGAGATTGCTTTGATCATTTGTTAATGTTGCAGGTTGAAGGAAATGGCGAGAAGGAGGCCAATCGTGAGAGAAGAGAGGAAAGATGAGAAGGCTGGGACCCGATTTTGGGACGAAAAGGGGGGGGGGGGCTAGGGTTCTTCCTTTTTTCATTTCGTTTCTTTTTTCTTTTGTTTGCAATTTCATCACAAACACACCCCATCTGAACCTCACGGCATACCCTCCTATCACGCGCCTCACTGAATCCAATAACCCTCCGTTAACCTAGTCATTAACCCCTTTATCTACTGTTAAACCGCTAATCTCTTTTTAATTAAACCTAATCATCACTCTTTTAAATTAATTAATTAACTAATGATCTTTTCTCTAATCATTTTTTTTTATAAAAAAACAACTAAGACCTTTTTAACCATTTTAATTAATCACTATATTTAAAACTTTATTTTATTTAAAATAATTTGGTAACCTTTTATTAGATAATGATATATTAATTTATAAAATAATAAAAACCATTTTCATAATTTACTTAACTAATACTTATTTATTAATGATAACAAACTATTTTATTCTAATAAAATTTGTTAATTTGGACCTTTAATCATGATTTTAACTTTCAATATTAGAAAGTCCCTTAAATAACTTATTTTATGGTGACAACTTTTTTAGAATAATAAACAATTTCTTTTAGTTTAACTATTTATCTTGAATTAATTTACACCATAATTGGACTCTTTTTTTAGCAAACTATTAATTTATAAAATAATATAAAACCTATCTTCATAATTTATCTAGACAACTTTTTTATAAAAATCTAAACAATTCCTCTTTAAAATTTACCTTTGTAGATTCTTTTTTTAACTAGATTAATAACTTAAGTTTAATCTCACTAAAATAATTCTATTTCCTCTTAAAATCAACCTAACTAAAATCAGCTTCTCGTCTAAAAAAAAGCAATCCGCTTAAAATCAATCAACATCGTAAATCAAATTCAATCGTGCACCTTACACATTCACAATTCACCCACCTACACCTTAGCGCTTTCATGCGTGTGTATGGCTTTACTTTCTGCAATTTATCTTCCGCAATTTAATAATATCGCAATTTATTTTTCTCGCATCGCATTCCGTCCAAAGGAAAAACCTACACATGAGTCAACACTTATGTCTAGTGCACATCATTTGCATCATTCTCCCCTATGATCCTTGATCCCATTCAAGTCGATCTTTTAGGACAGATCCTACCCCATAGGAGGACCTTTGTCTTTACTTTACAACCTAGATACAAACAAATACAACTCAATTCAAACATTCAAACATTAGAGAATGAGATGTTAATCATCTTAAGCGAGATAGAATCTCCACCCCACAACAATACAATCAATACCGTAGGGACTTTGCCTTAAGAGAGATAGAGGCATATTCGTCGATCAATATCCGAGTACTTGAGCCCTTCTCTTAAGACGATGCGAAGACTATTTTCCTACAATTTGTGGCGGTTAAATCTCCCTTAAAATGACAAATCGTCTTTTCTCCTAAAAAAAATCAAAACAACTACCCTAAACCCGTAGGAACTTTGACCACAATCAAAGAACTCCTCAAGCCCTTTAGGGGAACTACAGATACTCTAATTCCACTCCCGTAAGGATATGTAGGCATAAGATGCAATATCTTATAGAGTATACTTAGAAATAAACCCCTAGGTCTTTTAACCTTTAAGCATATAAACCTTAGCAAATAAACAAACATAAAACAAGAGGTTCCTGTAGAGTACTACAGAAACTTAGGATGCTAGCACCTTCCCTAAGTTTAACCGACCCCCAAACTTAAAACTCTCTAAACTTTGCATTTGCATTGCATTATGGGAATTTCGATCTTTATCCCTTCCTTTGGACAAATCAAAGTTCGGTTGCAAAATAAATTAAAGATTCAAACTAATCAATAGTTTGGTTTCCAAATTTCACCGCGACACCTTCGTCCTGCGAGAATTCGTTACGGCAAGGGATTTTCACTTAAGTCCAATGGTTTGGGAGACCTTCTATGGCCCACCTTTTAGAATACTAGATCACACCTGTGAGAGGGATTTTGGGTTTTTGCAGGAAATCAAGACTCTTCATACCTTTTGTTCTCTCACGCACATCAAATCTTTGCATTGACATGGAATTATATATGCAGATATTCAGATTATGCAGAATTAATAATTCATATTATGCTTGGCTTCTTGATTCTTGTGTCGTATACCATTTCATCATAACAATTAATTTTTGCATGTGCATTTCCAGGTCATTCGAGAGCTTATTCTTTGTTGGCATAATCATAGAGGATGAGTGCTGGTTGCATGGGTATCTTTAGCTACAAGTTTGTGGAGCCAAAGCTAAAGACTTTGAGAGATTTGGCATCCTGTCTGGTTGAAGATAACAAAGGTGTTTTCAGAGATGATTATGGAAACTTTTTTTACCATCCTCAACATTAAAGTTAATATTATTGCCATTCATATACTTGTTTAGTTCTACGACCCGCCACTAAGGTGCTTCACGTTTCAAGATTATCAGTTAACACCTACACTTGAGGAGTACTCTCATATCTTGGGGGTTGAGATCCGGAGTCAGGTTCCTTCCGTCTACACCAACAATTATTCAAAGTTTCCTCTTATTGCTGGAGCTCTTTGCATTAGTAAGAAGGATGTGGAATGAAGGAAAATTGCGATCTAAACGCAGCGGAAAACAAAAATTTCCTTTAGTGATCCTTACGAATGAGCATGGTCAGTGATAGAATCGTTACCTCTTTGTGGCGATTCAGATCTTTGATGCAGCGATCACAAGCGTTGATGAAGTGCAACGCCTCTACTCAGTCCACACGAACAGCTTCCGGTCACAGTGCTAGCTGCTTACGAACGGAATTATTTGAGTGAGAAAAGAGAATCAAAAACGAAATTGCATCAAGTGAAAGCTTCATCACAAGGGTTCCTTTTATAGACTCTCTTGTGGGCTGCGGGCTAAAAACCCAATTCACATGATCCATAATAATATTATATATTATTATAATAACTATTATTATAATAAATATATTTATTTTATTATTATTTTATAACCATTATAAAATAACAATAATTATTATTATATTATCCGAATTTCTATTTTTCACTTAAGTGCACCGTACCTTACGGTGTTCCTTTGATTTCTCTATCTCTCATCAAACTGTCCTTATGTGTGTGACCCTGTAGGATTTCGTAACGTTGGTAATTATATTAAATTATATATTTAACATAATAAACAGTAAGCGGTATCTAGCAACACATCACTGCTACCCAAGTCACGAAAATGTCATGTGATCTGACAAAACCTTTTTCGTGATAATATATGTTTGTACAATTACCCTTTTGCCCCTATGTCTATATTGAACACAAGGCATACACTGTGTCATCCTTGTCCAGTTCAATATTGGGCCCTTAGACATTTCTCCTGTTATGCAGGATTGGCAAATTCCATCTAGGACACTCATGTCCCTCAGCATGCTTCGTGGAGTGCCCATCAACTGTCTTTATGATCATCCAGTTACGGATAATGTTTGATCAGCAATAAAGCACCCGACTCTACATCTAGGGTCCATAGTGGTTTCAGGTCGAAGGGTGGTAATACACCATTATCACCATGAGAATAACTTATGACACTTTGCATAACATACTATGTAGTATTCTCATAGCGGGTCAATCCGGTATAAATATTACTCCTAATATTTATACCTATGTCAAGACTTGATAACTCTTTATCCATGATCCATGAGATGTGATCATCAGTCTATCTTCATAATAGTCTCAATGCTTTTAATGTTATCCCACTTTGCAATAAAGCTTGACTACGGATATTTTAAGAATAATGTCTTTATGTTTAATGGGATCTCATGATTAAGTCACACTTAACATTTCATTAAACAAACTAACTATTCTAGGGACTTTATTATTCTGAAAGACAAACATAATAAAGAAATGCCTTTTATTATTAAACGAATAATCCGATACAAGTACCAAAAAGTATTGGCCTCTAGGGCTTACACCAACAATTATTCAAAGTTTCCTCTTATTGCTGGAGCTCTTTGCATTAGTAAGAAGGATGTGGAAGACAATCTCAAGACTAAAGGAAAGGGTATTCGAGGGTTTGCTTTAAAGTTTCTGGTAGACAAGGTTGTTTCTTTTGCTGAAGCTGGAAGCTGAAAGGCTTTTAACGACGTGTTTTCTTTACTAATATATGGGATCGTTTTGTTTCCGAACATGGAGGATTTCTTAGATCAAGCTGCCATCAATATCTTCTTGTCCAAGAACCCTGTTCCTACGCTCCTTGCTGATACTTATTATTCTATTCATTTGAGGAATGAAAAGAAGAAAGGAACTATTGTATGTTGTGCTCCTAAGTTGTACCGTCGGTTCATGTCTCATCTTCTGCAGAAAGGTCCCTTCGTTGAGAATAATGGAAATCTCAAATGGTCTTAGAGGATCATGTCTCTTACTGCTGATGACATCTCTTGGTATTCTTGAGTTTACGACAACACCATAATCATTCTTCATTGTGATAAATTCTCCAATGTACCTCTCTTGGGTACAAAGGGTGGAATTAACTACAATATGAGACTTGCCTTCCGTCAATTAGGGTATCCTATGCTTAACAAGCCATATCCTAAGATAATGGAAGAGTTCGTCTTTCATGAAGGGGTTGATGACATGGGGTTGCTAAAGAGGTTTAGTGCTTCCTGGGCACAAATTCATCATGAAGGAATAGATGAGTTGGGTAAGAAGAACTGCATAGCAAAATAAGCCTACATGCATCGGGTTAAGGAATGAGTCTAAGTGATTTTGTTGTCATTTCCTTCTGAGCCTTCTATGAATGCCAAGCATCCTGAACTTACAATTGTTCCTCCATCTGAAGTTGGTCAACTCAAGCAGACTATTGAGATGTTGAACAGGTAAAATGTTGATCTTCGTTTCAACCTTGATAGAGTCACATTCGAGAAGGAAATCTTACAAATTGAACTTTGCCAGAAGAGGGAGCTCATGCTCAAAGAGGTGGAGGTTGAACATAAAAAGCGGAAGAAAATATGTAATGCTTTAAAGAGTACTTACGATGGACTAGCCTTAAAGAAGAGACAGCTCGCCGACACTCAGTATCAAGCTTATAAAGATGAGTTAAGCTACAGGGAGCAACTTGGAGAACTTCAAGGGAAGCTATCAAAGTACAAGATAAAGCTGCAGAGTGAACAAGACCGTGTTGACCAGCTGGTGAAAGACTTTTCTCAACATTAAGCCGAGCTCGACAAAGCCTTTAGTGATATTCAGAAGCTGCAAGATCAAGCACATTAGAATTGAAAGGAAACTAGTTAATCCAACTTGGAGAGTACTCATTGGGAGTGCCAGAGCCACCATCTGCAAGTCCTCTTAGATCAGAAATAGGCATTTCTACAGGATCTTCTTCAAGGGCCTGATAATTCTTTGTTGCATAACCTCATGAAGGATGTGAAATATTAGAATAAGAAACATGACCGTCTAGCTAGATATTCCGAGCACACGCTAGAAGACTTGCCAAAGTTGTTGAAGGAAGCATATGCTAATGTGCTGCCCCACAAGACTCCTAGGGTTGTTTTTCATTTCTTATTTGTTTGTAGGTGGTTTTTGATAGGATTCATGTTGATCTTATTGTAGCCCAAAAGGCAGATATTTGAGTTGTATTTGACTTGTACTTCTCTACCTAATTGATTAAATGAAGAGTTTTTCTTTCCAGTTTTATCTTTGTGCCTTTACTTATATGCTTTATGATTATTGCTAACAAAGATAAAAGCTCACGAATTCCTGGAATTAAAACTTTATTTTTTCCATAAATTTCATTCATTCATGCATACATATGCACGTCCCTCGTCCAGAAAATAAAATGCCTGCACTGTCTGTCTCCACCTTGTAGCAAGACGACGACTCGACATGGCTTTCACTCGCTCAAGCAAATCCAAGTGTGGATTGATTTCTGTGACCCGCCAATTATGAGATAGTGAGATTCTCGTGAGCCGTGCTTGATTCCACTTTCAAATTTCTAATATTTATCCTATAATGCTTAAAAGGAAGGGGAAGAAACATAAATTAACCATGCGTGCAAGTGTTATCCCTACAAATGCAAAGAGATCTAGAACCGGGGGTTGGTTATACTAAGGGAAGCTATTAACACTCTAAGTATCTATAGTACTCTATAGGAACCTTTTGTATACTTTGTACTATCAATCATTTCATTAGTTTACTGTCGATTGAGAAAGTTTTAACCTATGGGTGAGAACAAGACTATGAGATGTTTTGGGAATTTTTGTTTTATGAAAGGTATGGGGACCTAAAGGGTTTTATTTAAAGGTGTGCTTGCTAAGATCTCACAATCTTATGTCTACATATCCTCAAAAGGAAATTGAAAAATCAGAGTGTTCGTAGTTCCACCTAACTATGGGTGGAATTTGTATCTTGTCCAAAGCCCAACATGTAAAGCTAAAAGGGTATATATGTATCTTGTTCAAAGCCCAAGATATAAAGCTAAAAGGTTTGTTGGTTTGAAAGAAAAGACAAATTGTCATTCTTAAGGGAGATATCCCACCTATTCATCACAAACATTTGAGAATGATATCATAAGGGAAGAATCTTTGAACTTGGATGTTAAAGAATACTAAGCAATGCCACATCTTCCTTTATGAGTATTTGCATGTTAAGAGAAGGACCTTAACTTGGATACAGTATCAACAAGTGTGTCACTTACATCACTTAGATGAAAGAAAAGTTTTTGACCATGATAAGAGAAGGACTCCAACTTGGATTTTGAATCAACAAGTGTTCCACTTACATCACTTATATGGAAACAAAAGTTTTTAATGTTTGATTTTGAATTGTGGTGTATAGAAGAGATATCTTCCTGCAGAGATGACTCAGTGTCTCATCTCTGGGGGAGAAGTTGAATTATTTGAGTATCTTGTTCAAAGCCTAAGATGTGAATCTGAAGGTTTATTTGTATCTTATTCAAAGCCCAAGATGTGAAGCTAAAAAGTTTGTTATAGCCTGAGAGGAGGCTGACCTAGCCGAGCAGAGTTTTGAATTGATGGTATCTTGTATGAATTTGACTTCATCCAAAGGGAACTAGGGTTTGACCTAAGTTGTAGTTGAGGGAACCCTATTGTTGAACCAAGTCTAGACTAAGGATTAGGTGTTATAAATGTCAAGAGAAACTTAATATTAATAAGTATATGATAAGTCTTTAACAAGTATAGATATGAATTGAAAGTGAAGGGTCTTACACTCTTATAGAGGCCCATGTCTAAGCATGGTTGAATTGAAAAAGTGTTAGGTCTTACACTCTAATAGAGGCCCAAAGGTTTTTTTTTGGAATTTGAATGCCACTATGGCTTTGTTTGATGAAAGTTGAAGAGAGTTTTGGAAGATTGAATGTTTTGAGAAATTGAAGAAATTTTTGAGATAATGGTAGAGACTTACACTTTAATAGAGGCCCGAAGAGTTTTGAAAATTTAATGGGTCTTACACTTAAACAGAGACCCAAAAGTTTTGAAAATGTAATGGGTCTTACACTCTAACAGAGGCCCAAAAAGGTTTTTAAAATGTAATGGGTCTTACACTCTAACAGAGACCCAAAAGTTTTTTAAAAATATAATGCGTTTTACACTCTAACAAAGGCCCAAAAAGGTTTTAAAAATGTAATGGATCTTACACTCTAATAGAGGCCCAAAAGTTTTGAAAATTTATTGGGTCTTACACTCTAACAAAGGCCCAAAAAGGTTTTAAAAATGTAATGGGTCTTACACTCTAACAGAGGCCCAAAGGTTTAAAAATGTGATGAGTCTTACACTCTAACAGAGGCCCAAAGGTTTTTAAAATGTAATGGGTCTTACACTCTAATAGAGGCCCAAAGGTTTGAAAAGGTGTGTGAATATGCATCAAACTAAGAGATATATTCATCATGCTAAGAGTTTATGAAGGAAATACTTGAACATGTGAGCAAAGATTTAATCCATGAGAGCAATTACAGAGAAATTCAAGCAAGTATATGCATTCAAAATAAATCGAGGATTCAATGAACATAGTAAGGGTAACAGCCAAGCATACTTGAACAAAAAGGACATGTTCATGACAACGTGTGGATGAAGGTGTAAACATACAAGAGATGTCATATGAGAATACTTAAAGATGACAAGTTTAAAGTTTAAACATCATGTGAATAAGTTAAGACATTACTTGAACATTTGAGCATGGATACAAGTTGAGCATTTTAAGGAAAGTTGGTAACAACTAAACATGGATATTTAGGGTTCAAACATAGTCATAAGTAAGTAAGAATATTACAGAGGTTTAGGCATACAAGTGTGTGTTCATAGTCATTTTCAAGACAAATTCAAGTCTATAAGGATACACAAACATGGTGAAATCAATCACAAAGGAAAACATGCATATCATGGTCATGTAATCATGGAAAGAACATCATATGTTCAACAAAATAGTTGTGCAGAGGCTCATGGTATGAACAAGGCTTAACACACACTTTTAAACATGTGAACATGTATTAACAATGCATAAAATTTAAGCAAAAACACAATGTACAAGTTTATTAAGCCATGCAACGTTTCTATAAGGTGTGTAGGGTTCACATAAGTTAGCATGTACAAGAGAAATCAATAAATCATTCAATAGAATCAAGATGAAATAAAGGAAATCCTAAAATAACCACAAACTTTGAACATACATAAATACATCAAAAATAATTATTTTTAGAAGTTTCTTTTCACAAATAGAAAATAGACATTATCATGAACAATTTGAAAAAATAATGGGTTCAAAATGATTAAAAATGAGAGAGTTATGGACATTTGAATTTTCAAGGAAAAGTAAGAAAATAAAGTGATAAAAATGATGGGAAGGGTCTCCATGGGTGTTGAACCCATGACATCTCGCTTGCAGCATAAAACCAAGACCAACCAGCCAACGTACGCAGCTTGAAAGGAAAGGGAATCACAACAATATATGTTAGAAACACTTGAAATTCAGAAAATATAAAAAAAGAACTGGGGCGAGGGGGATTCGAACCCCAGTTCTGGTGGTGACAAGGTACATAGGGCGCGCAGGTTTAACCACTAGGCGGTGATACATTTGTTGTATCACCTCCATCTATTAATTCAAATACCTAACAATGACCTAAATGTCTGAATCAAGAGGGCGCCCATGGCTGGCTTGCCTAAGAAATTCAGGTTTCTTACCATTTGCAAAAGGCATTGTATCTTTCCCATTTCTCCGTGAAAATGGATGAAATAAAGATCGAACTTCCTTAAAATTTTATGAGGAATCCAATGGTGGTGTTCGTTTTGGCTAAAAGTTATTCTATTTTAAAACCCGACAGTGGTTCCTAAAACGTCATGTTTTTTCCAGTTCTATGCTACAGTTATACACATTCAATAATAGCATCACAAAATGGTTCAAACACAACATAAATGACATATTGAACATGTTTAAACTCAATGCACATCAAAACAATACATATTTTGCAAAGTTCAAGTTCTTATGCACTTACCTCTTGGAGCTCAACTTGTCAACCTTCAAGATACTTGTGATAGAAGCAAACCAATGCCTTGGACACCTCAAATGTACCTTAGAGAAACTTCTTGGATGTTTGGAATAAGAGGAAAACTTCTAGAACATAAACTAGCTCCTTCTTGCAAAAATTGGCAAAAGTGACCAAAATGGAACTTTGGTCAAATGGAGTTACAATTGAGAAACTATTGTTTGGACAACTTAGAGAAGTTATTTAGAGTGTATTTGAAGTGTTGGATGATTTTGAAATGAACAGAATCAAGATATGACTTTAAAAATGTAGAAAAGTCAAAATATGAGGTTTTGACAGTTGACTTTTAGATTCTTGTGTTTGGAGAGGAAGATGAAGGTTTGAACACCTTTAAGGGATGATTTGTGATGTATTTGGATGGTTATTTGAATGGTTTAAGCTCTGGTTTTGAAAATTCGAATCTCACTCTTTGGAAATTTAAAATTTTGAAGTGAAATGGGAAGAATGAGAAAACAAGTCTTGTGATTGTTTTGGTGTGTTTTAAATGATCAAATATGGTCTTTATTTATAGGGGAGCAAGTTTGTTTTGGAGGAATAATGATGGTTGAAGGATGAGTTCATTGTTCAATGGTTTTGGTAATGCATCATTACTTCTTATCCAAGATACATTATCTTCTTCCACCAGCCTACCTTTGCTTTTGACCAATTCCACATTCTGCAGATGGTTTTATTGTTGTTTAAGAGAGCATATTGACTGGTGAGAGTGAGTTATTTGATAATGCATTATTCCACATAAATGCACCTTGAATTCAAGGCTTTCTTCCATTTTCAAAGAGAATCTTCATGATCAAATGACTCTATCTTGTAGGTTCAGCATGCCTAACAAAGATTTATATTAAATTGAGTGCACATTAGTCTTATGTAATCACTCCAAGTTGGACTCAAAATCGTGTGGTACAAGAAAATGCCAAATTTGTCGTGCAAAAACAGTTTCATCAAGGCCTATTGTGCAATTCATATTTACTAGCTCAAGTAAGGGTTTTTTATGCTCTTGAACATTTTGGAAAGCTGAGATGTTGCTCTTTAATTTTGATGTTTGAGGTCTGTCCAAAATTTTCTAAGTGTCAAGGTTCAAAAAAGTCTTGAAACCCTGACTTCATGGCCTTGTATCTCAAAATCTATGCATTTTTTAGGAATCCACCCTAAATTATAAATTTGTAGCATGTAACAAGCTCTTCAATTTAATCTTTGGATCAAAGAAAACAATTGCTTGGTTTGGAAGTTATGCCTTTGCAAAGTTTGCACCATATTAGATTTTTTCCATAACTTGGAAAAAATTTCATTTCTTCATGGCTGCCCTCTTTACAAGTAACCTTACTTTTCTTGATTTTTATTGATCAATCATGATTTAAATCATATATTAACATCATTCTTGACTTGAAGAAACCATGGTTGACCAAAAACTTCAAAAGTCAAACTTGATTTTGGGCACATTTGACTTTTGTATCAAATGAACTTTGATTTTGTGATCTCTTATTGAAATCAAACTTGTGGCATATTTGAACACTATGGATGGACTCAAAGGGTGTTTTTTAGTGTCTTGAATCATGTCCCCAAGTTTGAGATCATGTCTTGGTCAAAAGTCAAAGATACAAATGACTTTTCATCAAAACCCTAGTTTGTGGTCCAAATGAATTTGATTCCTTGCCTTGCTTATGAATCAATTTTTTTGGACCAATCTAATAATATGAATGGACTAATATGATGCATTTTAGGTATTTTAGACACATCTTAAGGTATTGGATCATGCCCAGATGAAAATTTTCACTTTGGATGCTTAGATCAACCAAAAGCCTAATGGGTGCACCAAATTAACTTGGGGCTTGATTCACTTGAAATGATGTAGACTTGTACTTGATTCTTGATAGAGGAGATCCTTTAATCTTCATTGGATGAATAAAGGACTTGGTAAGTTGAAGATCATGCCTATTCTTGATTGATCTTTTACTTGGATCTCTTTTGAGGCTTGAAACCCTAATTCAAAAATCAAATGAAACAAACAACAATCTTTGTATTTCCAAATGGGTTAGTGATGCATAAAAATATACACACATATGATGCTAATGAAATGAAAATGATATGGGATCTTAGGATGAAAATTTGGGGTATGACATCAAGGTCATGGCTGATATTGAATAAGAGAATGATGCCTATAAGGAAACCCTGGCTCAATTCCAAGGTCGAATGGATCAATTCCAGACCAACATGGATGTTATCATGGAGTTCCTTCACGCTCAGAAAGACGTTGTTGTTGCTACTTTTGTTGTTGCAACTGTCACTAATGCAACTGTTATCACTCCTGTGGTGATTTCTCCTCCTGTTGTTACTTCTTGTCCTGTTGTTGTTGAGGTACCGATTGAGACTGTTATTCAGCCTATTGTCAACCTACCAAGTGCTCAATCTGGTCCGAGTAGGATACATATTGCTTTTCCTTGGGGAATGCTTCCGAATTTCACTACCCAGATTGCCAGTGGTAGTGCCTTTGTTCCGTATCAACCTGGTGTTGTGCCCATGCCCAATGAGAATTCTGCTACTTACCCATGGGGCATGCCTACTCTGCTTCCACCTCCTGTGGTGAACTATGATGATCATGAAATTCCTTAGGCGCAGATTCACCAAACTCTTGGGTTGACTGATTTTAAGACCCTTGATAAAGATAAGCATGTGTATAGAGGTCCTCCGATTCATGTCCCGATTTTGTCTCAACCTGCTCAAACTGTTGTTCAGAATGTTCATTCTGGAGTGCATTACCTAGGGGCATCCTCTGCTGCTATGGTACCTCTGTCTGGTTATCCATATTGTTTTCAGATGGGTCATAATTCTGGTCAGATGGTTAATTTTAGGCTGGTATATTCGTCTCAGTTCACTTTTCCTCAGATGCTTGCTCCAGCTGCATCACAACTTTCAAATCCACAGACTCTTGTCAGATCTGCTAATCATAAGCTGTTAGATGAAAGGATTATAGCTATCGAAGGGTATTCTGCTTTTGGCATGGAATCCAAAGACTTGTGTTTGGTTCCTAATGTTGTGCTTCCACAAAAATTCAAGACTCTAGAGCTTCCAAAGTACAAAGGGTTGAGTTGTCCTCGCAGTCATGTGACCATGTACTATAGGAAGATGACATCCTACATTGATAGTGATGAATTGCTAGTGCATTGCTTCTAAGATAGCTTGTCTGGAGCTTCTTTGGATTAGTATATAGGTTTAAAGTGTAGCAAGATTTGCTCATGGAGAGACTTATCATAAGTGTTCTTAAAACAATACAAGTATAATCTCGATTTGACTCCTACCAGATTGTAATTATAGAATTAGTCTCAGCGTATAACTGAAACTTTTAAGGAATAAGCGTAAAGATGGCGAGAAATGGCCTCTAGTGTACAACCTACTCTTTCTGACACTGAGTTGATTGATATCTATATGGGAACTTTGCAAGGGTTGTACTATGAGAAAATGATGGGTAGTTCTTATTCAAACTTTGCTGATATCATTACTATGAAAGGATTGAGAATGGTTTGTAAATTGGTATGATCGCTGGTTCTGCTGATCAATAACCAATCAAGAAACCTCAAAACAGTTATTCGAAGAAGAAGGAAGATGAAGCAAATGTTGTGATGGAAAAAGCCTCTCCTCAGTATCAAGTTCCCATGGCTCTCAAGCCGTATTATCCTTATCCTTATGTCGTTGTTGCCCAGTATCAACAACCACAATATCAGCATCATCTTCAACCACAAGTTCGGAATTCTCAGAATCAACAACAATCGGAACATCAAAAATCTCAACAAAACAACAAAAATAAACAATATTAGAACAGATAAAACAGCAACAATCAGAACAACCGCAAGCGTCCGAATTTTGACAACATTCTTGTGCCGTATACAGAGTTGTTTCCTTATCTGATTTATTGAGAGGCAATTGTCCCCAAAGAGATTGCGAGTGTCCTAATATACAAACTAATCCCTTGCCTACTCATGGTGAACCTATGGTTAATATGGTTGAGGATGATCAAGGGGGAGAGATGATTAGAGATGTCGACGAAGTGAAAACACCGATGACTATTGTATTTAAGAAATTGAAGGAGCAAGGGTTATTGAAAGGTCTCCATGGGAAGTGCCAGATCGGTAATGATAATCCTAATCAGTGCCGAAGGTTGAAGGGTTGGGTTCAGATCTTGATGAACTAAGGTGTGATTCAGTTTTCTAGATCAAAGTCTGTGGAAGAGATAGCTACCATCGAGCTGTTCACGATCATATATAGAAAGATTCTTGCAGAAGCTCCTAAGAAGAAAATACAACCTATCACTGTTTGTGCGCCAAAGTCGTCCCCGTATCAAAGTTCAAAAGAGGTACCTTAGAAGTATGGTTCCACCGTGTTTTCTAGGGGTCGAGAAATTTATTTTTCAAAATCCTAAATTGTGAACATAACTGCTACCAGAGGGATGACTCGTAGCGGACGAGTGTTTGCTCCAAAGGTCACTTCTAAGCCAGTGTAAGTTCCAATTATTGTTCCTCCCAAAGAAAAATCTACTCCAACAACCCTTGTTGTGCAACAAGAGGCATCTACCGCTACATCAGTGCCAGTCATTCCGTCTATGGATGATGCAAAGAGTAAAGAGGCAATTGATGATCAAGAGTTTATCAAGCTGATCAAGAAGAGCAGTTTTAAGATTGTGGATCAGCTGGGGCAAACTCCTTCGAGGATTTCAATCTTGTCTTTGCTCACGAGCTTGCCTGTGCACAGGTCGACTTTGTTAAAAGTTTTGAATGCTGCTCATGTAATGCATGATATTCCCGTAGAACAGTTTGATGATGTGGTAGCAAACATAACTACAAGTGGGTATTTGGGTTTCAATGAATCAGATTTGCCTCCTGAAGGAACTGCCCATAACAGAGCATTACACATATCAGTAACTTGTATGGACTCCTTGTTATCTCGTGCTCTTATGGATACCGGTTCTTCTATTAACATGATCCTAAGGGGACATTGAGTCAACTACTGTTAGAAAAGAGCGAGATGAGGCCGGGGGCTTTAATTGTCAGAGCTTTTAATGGTTCTAGAAGGCAAGTTAGGCGAAATGGATCTACCCATTAAGACCAGACCATATTTGTTTACCATTACTTTCTAAGTTATGGATATCAACCCTGCATACAATTGCTTATTAGGTTGACCCTGGATTCATGCTACAGGAGCAGTTACTTCCACACTGCATCAGAATTTGAAATTCATGTTCGACGACCAATTGGTAATCGTTTGTGGTGAAGAGGATTTGCTAGTAAGCGAATTATCATCCTTTAGATATGTGGAGATTGATGAAGGCATAGATGAGGTGCCGTTGCAATGTCTTGAATTCAAAGATGTTAGCTCTGCTTATGTCAATCCAAGTAGATCACCGAAAGTGACCATGTTATCTGTTAAGAGTGCTAGAGAGACTATTGAGAAAGTTGTTTTTTCTAGCCGGGGGAAAATCTTGAGTGTGGTAGAGAAACATGATCGTTTTGGACTGGGTTATTGTCTCAGGCATATCTTGATAATACCGGGCAAAGATATCAATATACTCTTGAACTTGACCAACTCGGAGTGTACATGCTTAGCGAGGGATGCCCCAGCCTTGACTTCTTTTCTGACATCATCAGTACCAAGGTTGATAACTTCCAGTGCTCTTTGTGTGGCTAAATCTCTTTCTGCTCATGCTTAAGGAGCCTTACTAGTTCAACCGGTAATTCACAATCTTCCTCGCCATCTTCTTCAGCTTGGTTAATTAGAATCCCAGAATTATAATGGACGTTTTCCATGTTGTTATCAATGCATTTATTTGTTCTGCATGTTTATGAATTTATTTAGAATGAGCAATTTTGAAAGGTAAAAAATAAAAGAAACTTTTTCCATTTGCTATTTGTGAAAAAGTAAAAGAAAGAAAGAAAAGAGAGCATGATTTGAATGTAAAAAGACTTTTATTTATTGCTCGCATAATATTTCAAAAGTGTGAAGCCCTTACAAGCTATCCACTCATCTCAGGCGAGGACGAGGGATTAAGAAAGCAAAATGCCTGGACATTTTCTATTTTGTTCGTCCATCGGGATACTCATTTTTACCTAAGTCTCCCTTTCGGGTTTTCGACTTAGCGGGCTATTATTTTATTTTTTTTGCTTTATCCCTAACTTTTGCATGGACATTTCTTTTTTTGGTCCATCGGGACACTCATTTTTGCCTAGATTGTCCTTGCGGATGTCAATTTTGCAGACTCTTTATTCATCATTTTTTTCAGGCATAACATTTTTTGATTGCATCGGAGTTCACGGGTAGTGGCAACTCCTCCTCATCCATGGTGGTGAAGATCAGGGCTCCGCCTGAGAAGGCCTTCTTGACAACAAAAGGTCCTTCGTAATTGGGATTCCACTTGCCTCGTGGATCCGATTGAACAAAAGAATACCTCTTGAGCACGAGTTCTCCTGCGTGGAATGCTCGAGGGAGAACTTTCTTATCAAAAGCTCACTTGAGGCGTCTCTGATACAATTGACCATGGCAAACGGTTGTCTGACGCTTCTCTTCGATAAGATTCAACTAGTTGTATTTGGATTAGACCCATTCAGCTTTATCGATATCTGCTTTATTTACTCGCACTTTATTTATCACATTTATTTACCATGTCTATTTACGCTTCCATGTCCAGATAAATCTTAGAGGTTAGGATGTGACGATCATAGTTAAAGTGGTATTCCATATAGCTGTCGATAGAATCACTTAGGGGTTATTCTGACTTTTAATACATATTTTTTGCACTTAAAATCTATTGGGTAAGATCGAAAGCCATCCAACCTTTAGATAAACTTGGTTAGTCTTAACTGTTCAAAAGAAGCGAAAGCGCTTAGTCCAGTTAAGTAGGGATCTTTAATGCTTTAGAAAAACTATTTTAAAACTATTTTCGGACGCGTTTATAGATTTAAAGTCCGGTTCACAAGAACCTCTTTTTGTTAGAAATTCCAGGTCAAAATACTTTTAACTAAGTTAGAAGCTATATTTCTTAAAAATAGGTTTAATCACTCTAACGCAATACGCGCCTTTTTATAAGTGACAATAATAGGGATCGATTAGGGGATAAACTCGGTTCTAAATACGTGAAAGCGATAGTTCCAATTAAACTAGTTCTTTTCATGAGTAGAAAACATTACTCCATAAGACATCCTATTTATACGCATTTGGAATACTACCTAGTTATGTGAATTACATCCAAGCCTGTTGTTTTAATATTAAATTTATTCTGTATTTTACTTTTACTTTGCATAATCCAACTCCCAATTGATTTCCCTTAGATAAACACCGTAACAATAGTGATCGATAGATTGACATTTGGTCTTTGTGGGATCGATAATCTTTTATATTACTCTGACGCTATTTGTGCACTTGCGAAGCACATCATCAAGTTTTTTGGCGCCGTTGTCGGAGACCAATTACGTCAATATTCCGTACCCTGTTGTTACACCTTCTAGACTAAGGTTATACTTACTGGTCAATGCGAAGAACTCACAGCACCGGTAATTTTATAGATCCTTTAGAGGAACCTGAACATTACACTCGCGCACGTCTCTTATTTCGTATAATTAAGAAGGCTATGGAAGAAGACCGTAACCAAAGACCCCTTAAGGATTTTGCCCAGCCATCCAATGACGAACCTAGTTCTAGTATTGTGAACCCTAATATCCCTGCTCACAATTTCGAACTAAAACCCTCCCTATTACAATTAGTACAACAAAACCAATTCGCGGGTCTCCCTACTGAGAATCTGAATCAACATTTAAAAACCTTTATCCAATTAGCTAACACTTTTAAAACCAATGGTGCTACTCCTGAGGCGATTCGTCTAAGACTATTCCCTTTTTCCCTTAGAGACAAAGCCCTTACTTGGTTAGATTCCCTTCCAGCCAATTCTATAACAACCTGGGAAGACCTTAGGAGAGTTTCCTCGCTAGATATTTTCCCCCGAGCAAAACAGCTGTTCTTAGAAACCAAATAACCAGATTCACTCAAAACCAAGGTGAATCACTCTTCGAGGCTTGGGAAAGATATAAAGACCTGTTGAGAATATGTCTACACCATGGCCTGGAATCATGGCTAATCATTCACACCTTCTATAATGGACTTCACTATAACACTAAGATGACCATCGACGCCGCCGTAGGTGGCGCTCTGATGAATAAACATTACCCTGAAGCTTGCGCTCTCATCGAGGATATGGCTCAAAACCATTGCTAATGAGGGATAGAGCAAACAACAGTGGAGAAGAAGGAAGCCCAAGGAGGAATACATGAGATAGGTTCTATAGACATGATGCAAGCCAAAATGGACGCTTTGGCCCTTAAGGTCGAACATATGTACGCAAACTCAGTTACTGCAGCAGCAGTCTCAACGGAATGTGAATTATGTGGAGCCAAAGGACACCAATCAGCAGAGTGCAATCTGTTGAATGAAACTCATTCAGGAGAGGTCAACTATACCCAAGGGAACCCAGTTTCAAACACTTACAACCCTGGGTGAAAGAATCATCCAAACTTTTCCTACAAAAATAATAACCCTATCCAAAACCCTGCACCTCCGAGACCATCCGGTTTTCAAGCTCAAAGACAAAAGCCGCCTATGCAAGTTGTGCAACCTAAGCCGAACCTTGAGAAAATCATGGAAATTTTCATTACGGCTCAAACCCAGCAAAACAAAAAATTCCTAAGCTAGAACATTCATGTAAATGAACTAATTACCCAGTTAGGAACTAAGGTAGACCAAATAGTCACCCATAATAAGATGCTTGAAACCCAAATCTCTCAGATAGCTCTAAAACAAGCCCCCAAAACTACACCCGGAGGGCAATTCCCTGGACAACCTCAACAAAACCCCCGAGGGCAAGCCAATGCAATTACATTACGAAGTGGGACCGCTTACGATGAACCAGTTAACCCGACATTGAGCGAACCCAAGACTTTTAAGGAAAGCATGGTACCCACGAACGAAGTAGAGGAACCAGTAGGATCTGAAAAACAAAAAAACCAAGATAAAGAAAAAACTTTAGAAAAAACTAACGAACCACCTCCGCCATACAAACCTCATATACCCTATCCACAAAGATTAAAACAAACCAATATCAATAACCAATATCAGAAATTCGTTAAAGTCATAGAGAAACCTCATATGGAGACCCCTTTCACATAAGCCATCACCCAGATACCATCATACACAAAATTCTTCAAAGACATCCTTACCAATAAACGTAGACTTGACGATCCAAAACCTTTGGAATGAAATTCCATTTCCAAAAATAAACTTGCCAAAAAGGAGAAAGATCCTGGAAATTTCTCCATACCTTATATTTTGGGGAGTCATGTCATCAATAAAGCTTTTCTAGACTTAGGAGCTAGTGTAAGCCTAATGCCTCTGGAAGTCTTTGAAAGGTTAAAACTAGGAGAATTACAGCCTACAAAGATGTCCCTTCAGTTAGCAGATAGATCCGTCAAGTATCCTGTTGGCATATTGGAGGACGTCCCTGTTAGGATCGGTCAACTATTCATCCCGACTGATTTCATTGTCATGGACATTAAAGAATATGATGAAATCCCAATCCTCCTAGGCAGGCCATTCTTATCAACTGCGTGTTAGCTCCTAAATTTGACGCCTCAGCTAGAAAGAAGGTATCCAAGACAAAAGGGTGGAGAATAACTTGAATGCAAGGAAATGGTCGAAAGAAGCAAAAAGAAAGCTAAGTCGAAGAACTCACCCAGAGGCCAAGGGTTCGACCGCCTGCTGATACGAATGGTGTGTCGAAGTATTTGAAATTTGAATGTTGGAGGGAATGATTTCGCTTGTGGAAATTGATGGAGACACGTGTCACCGTATGAATAATGGATCCATGCATTTGAGACAAGTGGCGGAAGGAGATTATGGTGGAAGTTATGAGAGGTTATTTTTTTTGTTACTATAAATAGAGTGTCTTAGACATATCCAAAGTGTGTTGTAATTTACTATTGTACAAATTACTCTTGAAACTATTCCAAGTATCCGAGTGTAGAGAAAGCGAGTATTATAAGAGAATGTACGTGATGTAAACACACCATCTTTTAACTTAATGAAATTTACTTGTTTTTACTTTAAGTTTTACAAAGTCTTTGATTGCCTTTATTGTATTTACCCCTTTTCCTCCTTACCTTATTTCTCTTCTTCCTATGCAATTCTTTTCTCTTCGTCCTCAATCTAAATTCACCTTTACCAACAAACTTTCTTCTCTTTTATTAGAAGCCTTACTTTACCTTTAAATTAACCCGTAGTCGAATAGATGTTCTTTTAGGATTCTGTTTATCCCAACCCTATTAGAGTGTGGAACTTGAATAAATTCTTAAAACTAAAAATAATTCTTTTAGCACATGTCCTAGGATCAATCTGATCGATCCTATGAGTCACCAAAGTTAGATTTGGAAGATCAGCGGTTGTTTTCCGATTTTCGAGGGAAACAACACGGGAGCCATAATACATGTCAAGAGAGGGAAGTTGACTTTTGAGGTAGGTGATGAAAAGATAGAATTCTTTCTATCGAAGTTTCTTATGGCACCAGTATTAGGAGATGCATGTTATGTCATAGACATCATTGATGAATGCGTTAGGGAGCTAGAATTAAAAGAAACCATCACACTGCCTTCAACCTTCTACACGAAAGTTTATCCCATACCCCGATCCAATACCATGCCCTAAGAAGCCAGCTTTAGAACTGAAGGAACTACCCGAGAATCTAAGATACGAGTTCCTGGACGAGGAAATGAATCGTCCAGTTATAGTCAGTGCTACCTTAAACCAGGTAGAAACAGATCAACTCTTATATGTTTTACGTAAATATCCCTCAGCCTTAGGATATAACATCTCTTATCTAAAAGGTATAAGTCCATTTGTGTGCATGCACCAGATCTCACTCGAGGAAGACTCAAAACACTCTAGAGAATATCAGAGAAGGATAAACCCTATAATGAGTGATGTTGTAAAAAAGGAAGTTCTCAAGTTACTAGAAGCAGGTATAATTTATCAAATCTCAGATAGTAAGTGGGTGAGCCTTGTGCATGTAGTACCTAAAAAGGGAGGCATCACAATCATGCAGAACGAGAAAGGAGAACATGTAGCAAAACGGATAAAAAGAGGATGGCATATATGCATAGATTATAAGAAACTAAACAAAGCTACTAGAAAAGACCATTTCCCCTGCCATTTATAGATCAAATGATGGAACGTTTAGCCATACACTCCTATTTTTTCTATCTTGATGGGTATTCGGGATTTTTCCAAATCCCTATCCATTCAGAAGATCAAGAAAAAACTACCTTTACATGCCCTTATGGAACCTTCGCCTATAGACGAATGCCTTTCGGCCCCTATAATGCACCAACAACCTTCCAGCGTTGCATGATGATAATCTTCACTGATTACCTAGATGGGATTATGGAAGTGTTCATGGATGATTTCTCGGTATGCGGATTTGATTTCAAAAATTGTCTCGCTAACTTTGAGAAAATCCTGAAAAGATGTGTTGATGTTAACCTGGTGTTGAACTGGGAGAAATGTCACTTTATGGTCACCGAAGGTATAGTTTTAGGACATGTAGTCTCTGAAAGAGGTATTGAAGTAGATAGAGCCAAGATAGAAGTGATAGAAAATCTAAAATCCCCTAACACCGTTAGAGAAGTCCGAAGTTTTCTTGGACATGTTGGTTTCTACCAGAATTTTATCAAAGACTTATCTAAGATAACCAAACCTTTAACCGGCCTCCTAATGAAAGATATTGAATTTAACTTTGACGAAAAATGCCTTGAGGCATTCAACTTTTTAAAACAAGCGTTGATCTTGGCACCCATTATCCAACCTCCAGATTGGGCCTAACCTTTCAAAATCATGTGCGACGCTAGCGATTACGCTGTAGGAGCTGTTCTAGGGCAAATAAAGGACAAGAAATTACACGTTATTTACTATGCTAGTAGAACCCTAGATGCTGCTAAGCTTAACTACACAACCACTGAGAAAGAACTCCTTGCCGTAGTTTTTGCTATGGACAAATTTCGATCCTATCTGGTAGGAGCTAAAATTATAGTTTATACAGATCACGCTGCCATTCGTTACTTATTAAACAAGAAGGATGTCAAACCTAGGTTACTTCGATGGATCCTTTTATTACAAGAGTTTGATCTAGATATTCGAGACAAGAAAGGCACGGAAAATGTAGTTGTCAATCATCTTTCTAGGCTTGAGTACCTGAAACCAGATCCACTCCCTATAAACGATGATTTTACCTATGACAGGTTAATAGCTAGGATAACAAACATATAAGAGAATAACCTAGATCCTTATAGGACCCCTGAGAAATCTCTGACAGTAAGCGGCGTACCTTGTGTTGCACCCCAAAATTTGCCCAACCTTTTCTTAACTGGGTTTATGTTTCATTTCATTTCTTTCTAGCATCTGCATTGCATAACATGTTGCATTGAATAGGGGATCAAGAGATTGTGCATATCAAGAGGAGTCTACTCAGTTGTTGAGCCTAAGCAAGGGGGTTTTACTCAAATTTGGATGGTAATCAAGTCATCAGGAAATGGACATTGGTCTGATGAAAGAAAGGATGAATGTATGTGGGTCAGCTCCTAACATGGAGGCCAGTTAAAGATCATCAGAGAATGGTGAAGCATGGTGTTGAGAGAGCTCATTGAGTGCCTTGAGGGTCATTGTGGAGATCATCCAAGTGTTTGTGCTAAGTGTGAAAGGTTACAGTTGAAGTTGTTACAATTAGGGTTTTCATCTGACAGATCCTCAATCAGCTGTGCAATTGAAGGAGATTAAAACTCAATTCAAAGTCTCTATGGTCATGGGATGTTGTGTTAAGACATATGAGACATCATTTCAAGTTCAATTCATCAAGGGTTAAGTGTGTGAGAAGTTACTAAATTAGGGTTCTCAGGGTAAAATCCCCTATTTAGTGCCTGACTTCAAGAACACCTACCTCAAGATACAAGTTTCATCTCAACTTTTGACCAACATGGAACTTGTAGATCATGTTCTTAGCTTTAATTTGAGTACTAGAAGTCCTTGATTGGATTTATAGAACTCAAGTTATGACCCAGACAAGTTACAGGTCATTAGAGGGATGTGATTTTGGTCAACAAAAGTCAACCAACTTCCAAGCCATTTTTGACCTATAAGGATGTTTCTCCTCAACTTTTGGCCAACATGAAAGTTGTAGGTATTGATCTTAGATTTCCAAATTGTACTAGAAATCTTTCATCTGATTAGTAGAACTCAAGTTATGAGGTTTACAAGTTAGGGGTATTTTGGGAAAGTAAGATTACAGGTCATAAAATTATAGGTCCATTTCACCAACTTGCACACTTCAAATGAATATTTTTCCAACATAAAAATTGCTCCAAATGGTGTTATTTGCTTAGTCAAGCATTGATAAGTTAAAGGATTGGCTTGGTTTGAGGTTTTGATATTTGAATTTTCATGGAAAAAGGATTAAAAGGACAAAATGGTAAATATGGCATTTTTGATCATTTTAGGGCAAATAGGTGCACATTTTGATTGGAAAACACATTCTAAAATCAATGGCGATTTCAGAATTTTGGTTTGAGGTGTTTTTGTGAGCCATTTCCAAGCTTGCTTCAAGCATAAGTTATACATCCAATTCCAACCATTAAGAATAAAGCAAGGGCTGAATCATAGCCATTCACATTCCAAATGATCCCAACAAGCATTTTGAGCAAATTTGGAGCCAAAAAAGAGGGAAATTCGTGCACTTGAGAAAGCAAAAAAACCAATTCCCATGGATTTTGGAATGGGCTTTAGAGGCTGAGATTGGGCTTAATCTTGATTGAGATCCGTTGTATATAACATTTCTGGCATGAACAAACTCTCAAAAGTGCAAATTGGAGGCAAATTCATCAAGTTCATCTTTCAAAAAGTGTGGAAAATTCAAATTTCGAATTTGGAGGTTGAGGCTGTTTCAGGAGAAATTATGAATTGAGAAAGCTTCCTTGAGGTTCAGTGAACGATTCTGGACAATTACTTGCAAACTTGAGCTCCATTTGAAGGCTCAATGGAAGTTCTCCACTAGGTAACTGAAATTCAACTTTGCACTCTCGTTAAGCATCAATTCACTGCCATTTTTGCATATTTGAGACGTAGAATCAATGTAGATCATTAATATGTAAAACGAACTGGCATTGGTTGTGATTGTTGGATGATGCTAAAAAATGTTTGGATCTGGTTTGTTAAATTTATCTGGTGACTTGTTTTAGTTTTTGTTGATTTGTGATCTACATAACATGTAGATGAAGTTTGGATCCATTTGGTTGAGTTTTATGAACATTGGAAATTTGTGCATCTTGGTTGTTGTTTACTTTTTGAGTTTATTATGGGGAATTAGTGGAAACTATGGTTAGATTCATGTTCCTTGCGATTTGTAGATGAATTTTTATCTAAGATTTGTCCAAAACGGTGAGGTTTTCGGAGGTGTGTGTTGTTGGTGATGAACCGCAGCGGCCGGAGCTTTGGTAGGGATGACCGGAGCTCCCATCCGGCCACCGCGTGTGGACCCCCTTTGTTGATGAAGATGATGCTGACGTGGCGTGTGGTGGATCTCTTGATCGTTTTATTTTTGATCATGCGCTTGATAATAAGATGTGTGTGTTCTGCGTTTGGACTTGTATGCATGGGATTGTCTCCCAAATTCATTTAATGACGTGGCAATTGTTGTAAGCTGTTAAATTAGAATACTTTTGATCATGTGCATTTGGTTGAGATTCCACCATGTATGTGTGTTGACTTGGATGCATGTGATTACTCAGTTTTTTTTTTATTTCGTTGGGCCTTGTTTTCTCATTGCTGTTCACGCCCCCTGCTGGGCCCAATCCATGGTTTGTGCTTGATTTAATTGCTATTCATACCGTTTGTTTAGTCATTTTAATTTCTTTTGCATTTAAATTCTGTTTTGTTGTCTGTTTGATTTTAATTCATTTTAAATACTTCCAAACATCCAAAAATTCCCCAAAAATATTTTCTAGATACCTTGAGATGTCTACTTTTTTAAAGAAATTTTTATTTTATTTTTTCATTTTATTTTCAATTAAGAAAGGAATTAAATGTTGGAAGTGTTTTAAATGGATTAGATTATGACTTTGTTTGTTTTTGGTTTTGTTTTTGCACTTTCTTTTGGATCCAATGATTGAAAATCATTCCTCATGTTCATCAAGAGTTGAGTGATTTTTGAGGATCATTTTGCCCCTGGTTTGTTGACTTTTGGGTTTACTTTTGTGGCTTTTCTTTTTGCCTCTGTTTCTCCCATTTCAAAGTGGTACCTCCTAATGAATCTTTTCTTTTGAGGGTGCTTTGAGGGGATATTTGCCTTGTGCTTGTGGCCTCTATTTGCCAACTTGTGTAGCTTCTTTGTGCATTTTATTTGATTTTTTTAGCCCTTTTCCTATTTTTGAAGTGACTTACAAGTTAGGTCATCTCATAGGACAGCTCACACAAGTGCTTGACCTAGTTTGGATTGGAAATGACTTTTATGGATCCAATAAGCTCTAAACTATTCTTGTTTCACATTCTAGACATGTTGAGCTTGCTGTATGTTCATTTTTAGGTCAAAATTATGTTCATATCTTGTTGCTTGATGCCTTTCTTTTTGTGCTTACAACTTGAATGAGATACATGCTTGCTTCCTTCATGCTTTTGCTTGCATTTCTTTTTATCTTGCTTTGATATTGATTGTGGGATCTCTCCTCTTCATCTCCTTTCTGTCCAATGACCTTGGAGTGTCATTTAAGGTGACTTGGTCCCTCCTTTGGAGGTATTTGAAGCATTCCTAAAATGATGAATCCTTGAGGACACTTTTGGTGTTTCTTCTTGTTTGATAAGTGATGCTTATGGTTGAGTACCTATTATGGGGTCCTTGCTGCCCTCATTTGGTCTCCCATCCTCACATGGCTTTGATGTTTGGTTTACCTTTCATTTGGTTTGATTTTATTGGTGTGGTTGATGTTGCTTAACTTAGGTCATTTCATCCCGCTTTTTGGTGCATCTTTGTGTAGTTTACTTGTGTTTGTTTAATGTTCTTCTTGTGCACTTCTCTTTCTTCTCTTTTCTTGCATTTCCATATGCATGCTTGGTTGAGATGAGCTTGTGGTGACTACAGCCCCATACTATTTTCCTCCCACTATCATTCTATGTGTTGCATTTTGTTTGCATTCTCATTTGCATATGCATTTCTTATTCTTCTTCTTCTTCTTCTTCTTTTGCTTTTCTTTGCCATGTTCCCCATAAGTTCTCTAACCTATTGAGGTTATGATAGACATTAGGTGCCTAAATATGCATGATAACATTAGGTAGTTCCCTTTTGAATCCCAACTCTAAGTCCACTTTGCATGATAACTTTTAGGATTGATTAGTCTCCCATTAGTGTTCCTTCTTCTCTTCTCATCTTCAAACATTCTTTAAACACTTAATAAAGAATGACAAGTGTAGCACGCTATGAGCCTTAAGCTACTTGAGAAATGGTAATTGAGGGGCCTCCTCTCAAGGAACTAGAGTGTTTAGTGTACACCCTTTGGGTGATATACAATGCATTCGCTCTTAGGTCATAGTCTCTAGTGCGACATGAGTTGCAAATCAAATTCAAAACACTTCTTCTCTATAAAACACAAAAACACTTCAAACTCTTTTTCACCCTTTGGGGTTCTTAATCAGGAAAATCTTTTCACAAAAAGAGTGTCGTTAACTCTTAGTTCTACCGCAAACGGTAACACCTAAGTCTCCAATGGTCGAGCTGCATACACCAACTGCTAGAACTATCTGTTAACCCTACTCGGGCCTAAAAAACTGTTGAACCAACCTGTGGTCCTTTGAGCCCGAACTACGTTTTCTCTGATCTTTCGTACCAGACGAAAGTACGTAGGCACGAGACGCGACGTCTCGGCGAGCAACCTTCCCCCTTCTCAGCCATAGTTAGGCGAACTACGTTGACTCTAACTTTCCTATTGCACGAGGGAGTACGTAGGCACAGAGCGGCGATGCTCTGCCGAGTCAGGTTCTCTTTTCTTTTCCTTTTGTCCTTAAGCCTTTAGCTAGATAGTTTCAATACACCCTTTTAGATAGACAATAATGCGTGGATCCCGTCGAGTACGACGGACGTGAGGGGTGCTAATACCTTCCCCTTGCGTAACCGACTCCCGAATCCAGACATGGTTGCGATGACCTTGTCTTTCTGTTTTCTTTAGGTTTTTGCGATCATTTCCTTTCCCTCTCTTTCGGATAAATAACAAAAGTGGCGACTCTTCTATTTTTCCGCCGGTTGTGTTTCGTAGTTGCGACAGCTAGCGACTTTGCTGGGGATCGAACCCAGAGTCTCTGGTTCCCTATGCGAGTTAATCCTAGCGCTTATGTATTTATTTTTGGGTATTTTATATATGTGCTTTATTTACTTTCCCGCATTTATTTTCCGCATCATATATCATTACTGTTGTGCTGTGGGTGGGAAGTTTCATTGAGTGATAAGTCGAACCTGGGCTTGAGTGTACACCTAGATTTAGTAGTGGAGATTAGTGGTGGGTGTGCTTGCTTTGCTCGTACTAGCTCACCACGAAATTCACGCTCGAACGAGGTTCTCTTAGACAACTTTATTTCTGGCCCTTTGGGCTCGAGGGAATTTTGGATTTGAGGGTTGTCGACTCTGGGAACTGATAATTTGTGAGTCAGCTAAGTGAGGCCTCTTCAGAAGACGACGATGCCAAACCAGAAATGGTGAACGTATCATCATTTCTTGAAAGTATGTGACGCTGACAAACGCATAGGATGCCATACCGTATCAGTGAATAGGTTCATACCTGTTGTCACACCCTAATTTTTGACCTTAAGATTCCACCCCCTTGTTTTTTTCATCTTTATACTTTCGTGTACATGTTTATTATGACTAACCGGTTTGCACAGATGCAGTTTCTCAACTACAGATCCTCAAAATCAAGCACCATTAATACGCAACCTGTGAACTCTGATTTAAAAAAGGGTCGTGAACATTTAAGGCTCCCCCCTTTTTTGCTCCTTAATTAAAGAGAGTCGTGTTATCCCAAGGCGGTTAACGAAGAGATGGTTGGGTTTGTTCGCATCATTACTAAAAGGTTGTGTAATGAGGTTTGCTTATCTTTTGTACAAGAGCCCATATTGGTCATCAATGGACTTATTATAGTAGGATTTCGCCAAGTCCCTATGCACTTCAGCCATATTCATCATTGAAGTTTTTTCAAGACGTTTCCTTTATAGGCAAAGGCTTATGGATTGAATTTCTAAGAATAGGTATTGTGGACCAAATATTTGAAGTTGAATTCGAAGTGTTATTCTAAACGTTTCTTTTGTGCAAACTCGTCCGAGATGGATCAAAGCTCTTAACGGTTCTATTCATCAAAGGTTAATGCATGTTAAGTTTGAAGGAATTCATTTTTGAGCGCTTAGTTAAAAGAGGCAATAACTGAGGTTACACTTTTCAAATGCCTTGAAGTCAAACGTCATTATGATATTTCATCCAAGACTTCTCACAAATTTCAAACTCAACCAACAGTTGTCAAAACACTTTATCATATTACATCCAAATTTATTTCCATTATTAAGAGTACATACATGATGCTACCAAGGTCACAATAATTGGTAATTACATTACTTTTTATTTCAAGAAGTAGGGAGATTGAACTTTATGGTACTTAAGGAATTTGATTTTATTTAACTGCATATGCTCTCTACCATCCGCGTGACCTAAGTGAGGGTAATATGAACTCTATGGACACCACATCCTAGCTTCCGCTCTCTTGGCTTTGGCTTGCAACTCTGGCATATGGGTATGACGCTCAAAAATGGAGTCTGAATTAAAGCAATAATAAAGAAGAGTTAGATCAGAGTGGAGATTAGAGACGCATCAAGGAAGATGGTTATGGACTCACCTCTCTTGTATTAAACATCAGTGACACCTCGCTGCAGTAACGGTCCTACTGGGTCACGTACCCAAGCTTTGAAGCAGCGAGAATCCATCTTTTCTTCTTTCCTGCAACAGAAACAACGAGGGATTATTGTTCAGTTGCAAGCAACAGACACTATTATGACGGTTACCATCCAATGCTATGACCACTAGCCGGGGATCCCTGACCGTGGCAGCCTACCATATTTATAACCTTCTCGATGCCACCAATGATCAAACCTTCCAACTTTTGATCCTGAAACAAAGAAAAGCAACCATAAGTGAGGGATTGCATTCTATTTAGGAAACACTTTCAGTATCCAAGACGGTTAAACTGTTCAGAGCACATCCAAAGATATTGAACAAGGAGGCAAGCTAAGCAGTAGACAGGACCTTCGTGCCCCGCTTCTGAAGAAAGTCGCGACACGAGTCATGTTCTTGTAGGGTATCCCTGCCAAAATGCATTAGCACGACAAAGGGCGAGACCAGATAAGCTGCAGGTGCTTACCGAGACTGCTGGAAATGAGTTTTCGAAACAAGATTGCCTAAGAACTTTACCTCCATTTATGACATTGCTGTTCCGCTCTGTATCACTCTCCGATTTAGAGAAATGAACTCTCCCGCATTCCAAACCTGCCAACAGAATTAGATAAAGTTAATAATGCAACAATATAATCTCCACGACAAAGGTGCGATTCAAATATCGAAGGCAATGTTCAAAGAATACTTTATTTGGCATGAAATATGGCCATATTGAAACAACAGATGTTTGTGAAACTTGACAAAGTCTTGAAGGCAGGAGTTCACACAAAAAGAAAACCTCCGATCAGAACTTCTGCACAACAATATGAAAGCACAAGAGTTAAGTATATGCAAGCTAAGGAAGAAATGTCTAAACCGTAAAATTAAGGAACTCATGTAAGGCTAACCTATAATGACATTTCGAACTACGAGAGCTGCGACATGACAAACACGTTGCGACAATCTTCACTTTGTCACAACTCCGTCCCGGAACGAGGTGCAAATGTATCAGAGCACCATCCATCAAGTCCACCCTCGTTGCGCCTATTTCAAATTTATCATAAGAGAACATTACGGTTTGTTACACCTTATTATTCAAGACATGTTATTTCACACGCCTTACCGACAGTTGAACCATTCTAATTGCGTTGTGGAAGCCCTGCAAGCATAGAAACCACCATTTGGATGTAGCTTATAAGGTGGATTTCATCGCCGTCCAGCTAGAACTGCTACATGATTTCTCCCTGCAAGAAACTTCAAACAATCATTGCATCAGATTTTCTAATTACAGCCAACACAAGATATGTCATAGTATACCGTATGCACATGAATAGAGGATCTCGAAGCTCACAGACATTGAGACGTGTTAAAACTCGGCCAGTTTAATCACAACCCAACAATCCATCAGGCTTTACTACCTGCACTGAAGACAGAGTGAGACATTTTTCAACAGAAGTGGAAACAGAATTAGTAAATTTTGAGACAAGTTCCAAACAACATTAAAACAAGATAATCCTGAAATAGGAAAATCTCATTGTCAGATCAACAATGGTTTTGGAAAGAATCGGAGTAGTTATTAAGATGCAATCGCACATAATTGAGCAGGAAACAGGTTCTCGACATATTCACTACATCGTTGATTAGTTTCCAAAGCAAGAACCGACATCATGATGTTGAGCATTCACTCACATATATGAGAATTCAACACACAAAGCTTATAAAAAGAAGACATCCACAGAGCCAGAGGGAGGGGGGGCCATTCTCAGAAACACAATCGGCACATATAAATCCCAAATAAAAGACCCTAACACTTTCAGAGCAGAGAGAAGAATTTCAGAACTTATCTTTTGCCATTAGCTCCACCCTCGAGGCCCTCAAACCCTCATATTAGCCGTTGTCGCTTCACCGTCACGCCGAAAATCTCCACCGAAGAAACCTGCTCACATCTTCGCCTTCAAAACACCGTCCGCCTCTACGAGGACGATCCAAATACTCGTCGCCACCATATGCCATCGCGATCCCGAACCTTCGCCGTCCAGAACTTGTGGTAATCCATTTATTTGTGTCAAAGTTATCGAAGCTCTTGATGTGTTGTTTAGTGTTTCAGGTTTGAAAGAGAAGAAGATGGAGAATCGTAGTAGAAGAGGAAGAAGGTGAACGACCAGAGAAGAAGAAGGCGGTCAACGATGAATGAGAGAGGGAGAGAAAGGGAAAAGCGATGTCGGCGTATCAAAGGGAGAAGAGGATTTCGTTTCAGTAGTTTTAGGGTTTGCTGTTAATTTTGGGTTTCTGTTGTAATCCTTAATCACCTGCACGCATGCACACGACAGTTACGATACATCCTCGCACATGGCCCTCTGATCTCCAACGGATCAGATTGGGCGGTCTACATAGTGCGTTCCACCATAAACCCGCACGCCGCACCACACTTAATTAATCTCTTAATCTCCCAATTATTTACTAAACCATCCGTTAACCACTCATTAAACCCACTAGTCCTTTTATTTAAATAATAATTAACCCTTTTGTTTAATTAACTTTTTAAACCTCTGTTATTATAATAACTATTCAAAAACTTTTTTTTCTAAAGTAACTCAATTTTAATAAATAACAAACCTTTTTAACAATTTAATTTAAAAACAATTTTATATAATGAGAAAACTACTTTCATAATTTAATTAATTTATATTCAATTGTTAAACTAAAATATGATAATATAAGAAAATCCTTTTTTTATAATTTTTAAAGGTATGTTCACTTGTTAGATATGATAACCTTTTATAATAACTAAAACCAATTTATTTAATAGATATTTGTCTATTTAAAATAATTTTTATCTAAAATCACTTAATTAATTCGATTTTACTAATAAAAAACCTCATCCTATCTTAAAAATCAATCATCATTTAGAACCTAACTAATTCACACCCAAAACTCTTATTAAAACCAATATAATCAATATACCCCTTTTTTATAAAATCAATTCCCCCCTTTAAAAAACAATTTTCTCTTAAAATCAATTCATCTAATGTAATTTACTTAAAATCAATCCTACAGCTTAAATCAACATTGTAATGCAATCAATCGTGCACGCTTACGCCTCTCTCCGTTCACACACCTCACTTGCACTCACTTAGTGCTTTCATGCGTCCGTGTATGAATTTATTTATTCGCCTTTACTTTCTACAATTTATCGTTTACCACATTTACTTTATCGCATTGCATTCCGTCCAAAGGAAGAACTTGCACGTAATGTAAAACTTGCGCGTATGCATATCATTTGCATCATATCCCCCATGGATCCTTGATCCCATTCAAGTCGATCTTCTAAGTTAGATCCTACTCCATAAGGAGGACCTTTTATCTTTTACAACTTAGATACAAACAAATCAACTCAATACAACTATTCAAACACAATAGAGAATAAAATGTTAATCATCTTAAGCGAGATAAAACCCCTACCCCATAACAATTCAATCAATTCGTAGGGACTTTTCCTTAAGAGAGATAGTGGCATACTTGTCGATTAAATTCCGAGTGCTTGAGCCCTTCTCTTAAGACAATGCAAAAACTATTTTCCTACAAAGTTGTGGTGGTTCAATCAGAGTAATCTCCCTTAAAATGACAACTCATCTTTTCTCCTAAAATCAATCAATCAACTACCTTATCCCGTAGGAACTTTGACCACAATTAAAGAACTCCTCAAACCCTTTAGGGGAACTACATATACTCTGATTCCACTCCCGTAAGGATATGTAGGCATAAGATGCGATATCTTATCGAGTATACTTAGAAATAAACCCCTAGGTCTTTATACCTTAAGCAGATAAACCTTATCAATAAAACAAACATAAAACAAGAGGTTCCTGTAGAGTACTACAGAAACTAAGGATGCTAGCACCTTCCCTAAGTTTAACCAACCCCCGAACCTATAACTCTCTAGCTTGCATTTGCATTGTATTGTGGGTATTTTGATCTTTTTCCCTTCCTTTGGACAAATCAAAGTTCGGTTACAAATGAATAAGATTTAAGCTCATCAATAGCTTGGTATCCAAATTTCACCGCGACATCTGTGAGTGGGACTGGGGTTATGCAGGAAACTTTTACCTTCATATTACCCGGTTTTCTCTGCAGTTTGAATCTGGATTATTGGTATCAGTTGGTTTCTATCGGAGAAATGATATGTTCTTGCTGAAGCAGAACTCAGATATTCCTCAGTCTACATCATAGCAGTCTTGATCCCTTGTGTGTGCATTAGCATTTTGCATTTAGTATTGTTTGCATTTGCATTTCATTTTTGCATATCCATCTTCAGCCAGATCAGGGAGCTTACCCATCTTTTGTCTACTTCGTCAGTTGGTTTTCCCGACATTCGTATTGGATTTGAGTTAGCTTCTGGAAGGATCATGAACTCAGGAGAGCAGAACTTGGTTGTTACGAGGGCAGAGTTTGAATTGATGAAGAATCAGTTGAGTCAGCTCGTGGAAGCCATGTTAGCTATGACTAGAGGAGAGGTCGGTACTCAGAAGACTCCAGTGAAAAATGATGCCCAAGCTCATCCTGTGCCGGTTCCTGTTGAAGAGCATCCCATTGCTAGAGATAGAGATTCTTCTTCTCTCCAGGACACAGAATATCAGAGTTTCACTTTCTCTGTGCCAGATTCTCAGAGGACTGTTCCAAAGGTTAATGTTGAAGACCCGAAGACTGTTGAGTTTATGGGAAAATGTCAGCTGTTGGAAGAAAAGCTTGAGGCCCTGATGAGTCAGAATACTCTTAATTTGAATGCTTCGAGCATGTGTTTGGTGTTAGGTCTTGTGATGTCGTCGAAGTTCAAAATGCCAAATTTTGAGAAGTTCAAAGGAGATAGTTGTTCGAAGCAGCATCTGGTAATGTTTTGTAGGAAAATGACTTCACGTGTTCACAATGACCAGCTTATAATTCACTGCTTCCAGGATAGTCTGAGTGGAGCATCATTGAGTTGGTATATGCAGCTGAAGAGTGGTTGTATTCGATCATGGTCAGATTTAGCCAATGCCTTTGTGAAGCAGTACGACTACAATCTCAATATGGCTCCTAGTTGAATGCAGTTACAAGAATTATCTCAGGCGGAGAATGAATCTTTTAGAGGGTATGTGCAGAGATGGAGAGAATTCGCTGCTCGTGTTCAACCACCGCTTCAGGATAGATAACTGGTTGGCATCTTCTTGGGTACCTTGAAAGGCCATTACTTTGACAAGTTGATCAGCGGTGGGATGTCAAACTTTGCTGACTTGGTGATAATGGGTGAACGTGTTGAGAGTGGACTCAAGAATGGGAAGATTAGAGACATTCCTTTCATCTCGGTTAAGGAGAATGAGTCAGTTGTGAGTTTTCAAGAAGAATGGGAGAAAAGAAGTGATCTTATTTCAGAATCTTCGATATCTCAGGTTCAGTCTTCAGAAGTTTCAAGTGTTCTAAGCCAACAATCATACTGTCGTCAGCCGCGTCAGCATGCTCGACGAAGACCAAGGAAACCCGAAAGACAGTTTACTCAGCTATCGGTGTCGTACGGTCAGTTGTTTCCAGATTTGGTCAAAAGTGGGCTGATAGTGCCGAAAGAGACTAATCCAATGATCCCGCCGTACCCTCCTAGTTTGGATGTCAATACTCGTTGTGAGTACCATGTTGGGGCACAGAGGCATTCAACAGATGATTGTAAGGTGCTCAGGAGCCAAGTTCAGACTCTGTTAGACTCTAACAAGTTTTCCATCACGCCTCAGGGTATTATTCAGATTAATGATTCCCCTTCATCCCGCCTTGAGGGCACAATAGTTCTTGTTATGGAAGGTTCCTTTGGGAGTATGTGTTCTGAAGAGTTTCAAACTGAGGGGTCAGTTGAATATGAGGGAAGTTGCTAGAAGGTTTCCTGTGCCGACGGCCGCATCTGTTTTCTTTGCTTACGTGATTAGCTTCTGTCCATTATTTGTTTGTTGACCATCACCAGGTTTGTTGGCTGAGGTTATTGTATTCGTACTCATTTGTGCTTATATGTTGTTTTTGTTGGTTTTGCATATTTGTGTGAGGTGTCTATCTCTGTGCTTATGGCTTGGTTTTCTCTTTGTCTTGTTGTGAATGTGTGTTTGCTTTCTGCATGGCATTCATGCATAACAGGTACCTCAGAACCGTGGGTCTTATTTCCTGTTCTCCACCAGTTTGTTGCAGGTTATACAATTAGATCACAGGAATTCCCACAAAGTTATGGAGCAAGTACAAGCAGAGCTGAGAGAAGTCAGGATCCAGATGGGTCAATTTATTGCAGACATGCAAGCGTTGCGCTTGGATTAGAATGCGCTCATAGAGGAAAACCAGCAGTTGAAAACTCAAGTGGGTTTAATCATGGAAGTGATAAGAAACGTGCTTAGGAAAGCAGGTGATCAAATGCCTGAAGCTGCAACAAAGATGCTTGTTCCACTTCTATCTGTGGAGCCTATCCCAGAGCGTGATGTGTGTCAAAAGTCTGCTGTACAACAGGAGGTTCCGAAGTTCCCGTATCATCAGCTGTGTACCGTTCCTCAGGAGAATCCCAGGATCAAAAGATATGGTCAAAGGACAAAATCTCAAGATAGAATCTTCGATCAGATCTCCATGGATTATGCTCAGTTGGTGCAACTCTTGCTCACTTCAGCTGGTTAAGCCTCGAACTTTGGATCCACTTACTGGCCAACCACCACCGGGCTTTGATGTCAATGCTTATTGTGATTTCCACTCTGGCGGATAAGGGCACGATATTGCGAACTGTAAAGCTTTTAAGCATACGGTTCAGGACCTGATTGATTCAAAGACAATTGAATTCACGCCAAGCGGCATGAAGGTATCAGGCAAAGTAATTTCCTATCATGGAAAAGGGATGGAGGATCCTATTTCTGAAGCTGCAGTAGGTCAAGAGTATATCCTACAATCTTTGGTGTCAGAATCCCCTGCCCACAGTTGTTGCCTGTTCCTGGATCAAGCTTAAGGATGAAAGCACCTGAACAAAAAGAGTCCCTGATAATTCAGACTCAGCCTCCGAGTGTTTCAACTGTTCAAGGTCAACGACCTACCCAGTCTTTACAACAGACATCAATGTCTCTCCATAATCAACAGCTTCACAGTTATAGCTCGAGTTTGCGCGTCAGGCAAAGACCAAAGAAGCCAGAAAGGCAGTTCTCTGGGTTGCCCATGACGTACAGTCAGATGCTGCCAAATCTGATCAGAGGGGGATTATTAGTGCCAAAGAAGATCGATGTGGTGATCCCTCCATATCTTCCAGGTTTAGATGTCAATGCCCGCTATGAGTACCATGATGGGGCGCCGGGACATTCAACCGACAACTGCAAAGTGCTTAAAAGCCAGATTCAGAATCTGCTGGACTCTGATATGTTCTCGGTCACACCTCGGGGGCATCCAGATCAACAAGTCCTGCCATGTGGGTTCAGCAGTTCGCATCATGAAAGAATTCATCGACGACAAAGGTTCAGAAGAGCGTCAGAATGGTTTCAAAAAGCAACTTTGAATATGGCTGGTTCAGCAGCAAATCAGTGTGAAAGCCCAGTTCCCAGAAGCTGACAATTTTTGTTTTATCTTGTTATTTCTTTCTGTTTGTAATTTCCTTCCTGTTTAAAGTGTAATCTCATTTGTAAAACTTGTTGTTTCCGTTAATTGATATTAATGAAATGAATATGCATGTTTTGATTTAATCCATTCTTGTTCACTAATTGTTTTTTACAGATGTTATACGCTTGTTTAAGCGGAGTCTAGGGAGGATGGCGAAGTTTAAAGACGCGCAAGCTTCTGATTGTATGCTTTTGAACAAAGAACATGTTGATAATGTACAGGCATTGTTTCAAATTCCCAAACACCGGAGATATAAGGATGATAATCCCTTGTCAACCCCTTTGAGCCTAGTAGTAGGAGTTTCTTTCTGAAAATGAAAAACCCTAAATCTTAACCCGAGGCAGGGTAGGTATCAACTAATTTGACCGAACATCCTAATTGCAATATGAGTGTTCCCGTTTGAGGTTAAATCACACCTGTATAGGTCGTACCTAAAGAACCACAATGGTTAAACCTTACCGATAAGGAGTGAAACAGTCACGTTATTCCCCCAAAGAGTCAGACAAGCCAGTGTCACATGATTTATTCGAAAAGAAAAAGAAAAGAAAGAAGAAAAAAGAACAAAGCCCGCTAAGTCGAATCTTGAAAACAGACGACTTAGGCAAAAATTAGGACATCCCGCTGGACCTTGAAATCAAAAGAAGCTCGAAAGAGCCAGTCCTGGCAAAAGTTAGGGAACTATGGAAAAATGAATGATGATGAAAAACAAGTCGTGTGATTCAGGCACCTAAAAGACGAAAAAGCGAGTGACTGTCACTTCGAAAGTGTGGTTTCCCGAACCGTCACTCCTGTCATTTAACCTCTGAGAGGTGAGTGCTAGTGTCGAATTAGCTGAATATAGGATTGGAGAACATCACGAAGAATGGGTGGGTTAAAATAAACTTTGAGCCTTTATCCTTTTCTTGTAAACCGTGAACCTGACCAAGTTACAACCTGAAAAAGTCCTAATTGAAGCAGGTTTGTTTCGAAATCATACTTCGGTAAAGATCGCATCGAAGCTGACTCCTAAATGGATTCCTCTTACAATGTTGTACTAATATTGACATGTTGATATTTGATTTCACACACTTTATGTCACAATATTTCTCCAGTGAACAAATTGGAATGTCAAAATTGTCATATGCGTTGCATTTAATATATCTTTTATGCAGGACAAATGGTTTTACTTGCGAGTAAGCGTTTGACAGCAGGAAATTTTCCACAATGGAAAGATTGATCAGGATAGAATGCAGATTGCCTGAATACTCCGTCGAACTGGGGCAAGTTATATCAAATGATCATGGCATGGGAGTCAGCCATCCAGAGGTCAGTTAATCTGAGGTAGTCAAGTCATTGCAGACTGGGGCACGCCACCCCAAAAAGCGCAGAAGCTATTCCTTATCCGTGGGGCAATTAATGTCAAACACCTTTTCGAGGTTCAAGATGCTTAGGTAGTGCATATCAAACCATCAGGGTATGAGATTTCAGATTTCCTTTTGAGGAATATCCCCCATAGAGATCCCATGAGCTGGGGCAAATTGGAAGTGTAGGAATTGTTCCTTTCCATGTCTTCAGAGCTGTTCAGGCAGGTTCAGTCAACATTCGAGTGCAATACGAATGTCGGGGAGTCATGTTACTATCCCTTGACCTTCAGCCAATAAACCTTTGAGTTCAGACAGGGTATTTTCTCCAGCATCAGTCGTACCTGATCCTTTGCAAATCCAATTCCCTTTGGTACGCTGGAAGACTTCGTCTGTTTTCTCCAGCAAAAGTCCAATCATCATTGGCACGTGTAAGCTATCTCCAATAAAGTCCAATCGTACTTGGCACCTTCTGGTTATCCTCAGCGGAGTTGGCTTCACCTTTCCAGCATTTATTTTGCTGGAATATTCTGTTGTCTCCAGCTTTCTCCGGCAGCCCGTGCCTGCATTTTGCATCTTTGCATATATCATCATATTTGCATGTCATCCTCAAACTCATAGCATTTCCATTTCGTATGGAGTATTACGCTATATTCAAACATATGCATATGCATTCGAAGCATAAGCCAGTTTATGTCAGCTTTCTGTGGCCGCTTGAATCACTTCGCAGTCAATACAGGGGCATTTATCCGGCAGCTTTGTTCAAACAGCTTAACGGTTTATTCGAATTTCAGATCATACAAAGGTTATAATTTTGTCCATCAGTCCTCTGATGATGACATTCCCAAGCAGATTTTCTTTCCGTCAGTTCCTATCGACGATGTGTTTCCCCAGCAGGTTTCTTCTCGTCTATCATTAGATGGTGCGAGCTTTGGATATAATTTTTCTCTCGTCTATCATTAGATGATGCGAGCTTTGGATATGATTTTTCTCTCTGTCTATCATTAGACGATGTGAGTTTTGGATATGGTTTTCTCTCAGTCTATCTTTAGACGATGGGAGGTTTCAAGGCGATCTTTCAGATATGGTTTTCTTTCTGTTTATTGGTTGAGATGACATTCCAAGAGGGGTTTCTCCAGGATGTCGATTCTTATTGATGTCGGAGCTCTTTGAAGAATGTTAGGATGTCCTAGTTGTTGATTCTTATTGACGACATGGCTCTTTGAAGGTGGTTTTCTTTCTGTTAGTGCTTATTGATGATGTGGCCCCTTTGAAGATATTTTTTCCATCAATCCCTATAGGTGAGAAAGATTCTGAATTTTGATGGGTGGTTTTGAGGTTCATTGACAGGTTTATTGTTCCTCTCCGTCTATCATTAGACGATGCGAGATTTGGATTTGTTGTTCCTCTCGTCTATCATTAGAAAATGCGAGATTTGGATTTGTTGTCCCTCTCGTCTATCATTAGACGATGCGAGATTTAGGTTTATTGTTCCTCTTGTCTATCACTAAACGATATGAGTTTTGGGTATGGTTTTTCTTCTTGTCTATCATTAGATGATGTGAACCTTCGGGATTGTTTTTCTTCCTGTCTAGCAGTAGACGATGTGAATGGATCGAGTGCATGTCGATCCGGCTTTAGACGACGTGAATAGATCAAGTGCATGTTGATCTGGTTTTGGACCATGGAAAGGATTAAGTGCATGTTGATCCGGTCCATGGGTTCAATGTCTGTGGCGTTACACAGATGACTAGCAGCGATGTCAGGTGTTCTTTATCGGATGATCAGTCAGCCGGTTGCCGTTGCAACTGTTTGTGTTCAATTTTTCTGAATATTTGTTCTCCAATCAGAGTGTTGCAGTTTATTTCTGCGATTGAAAAATTTCCGGGTTCTTTGGTATTCAACCGTCTTTTACATTGATTGTTTGAAAGCCGTTCGCTTTTCATCCATTCAGGTCCAAGCTGTTTGAATAGGGGCAGCTGTTGCACCCTAAAATTTGCCCAACCTTTTCTTAACTGGGTTTGTGTTTCATTTCATTTCTTTCTAGCATCTGCATTGCATAACATGTTGCGTTGAACAGGGGATCAAGAGATTATGCATATCAAGAGGAGTCTACTCAGTTGTTGAGCCTAAGCAAGGGGGTTTTACTCAAGTTTGGATGGTAATCAAGTCATCAGGAAATGGACATTGGTCTGATGAAAGAAAGGATGAATGTATGTGGGTCAACTCCTAACTTGAAGGCCAGTTTAAGATCATCAGAGAATGGTGAAGCATGGTGTTGAGAGAGCTCATTGAGTGCCTTGAGGGTCATTGTGGAGCTCATCCAAGTGTTTGTGCTAAGTGTGAAAGGTTACAATTGGAGTTGTTACAATTAGGGTTTTCATCTGACAAATCCTCAATCAGCTGTGCAATTGAAGGAGATTAAAACTTAATTCAAAGTCTCTATGGTCATGGGATGTTGTGTTAAGACATATGAGACATCATTTCAATTTCAATTCATCAAGGGTTAAGTGTGTGAGAAGTTACTAAATTAGGGTTCTCAGGGTAAAATCCCCTATTTAGTGCCTGACTTCAAGACCACCTACCTCATGATACAAGTTTCATCTCAACTTTTGACCAACATGTAACTTGTAGAGAATGTTCTTAGCTTTAATTTGAGTACTAGAAGTTCTTGATTGGATTTATAGAACTCAAGTAATGATCCAGACAAGTTACGAGTCATCAGAGGGATGTGATTTTGGTCAACAAAAGTCAACCAACTTCCAAGCCATTTTTGACCTAGAAGTATGTTTCTCCTCAACTTTTGGCCAACATGAAAGTTGTAGGTCTTGATCTTAGATTTCCAAATTATACTAGAAGTCTTTCATCTGATTTGTAGAACTTAAGTTATGAGGTTTACAAGTTAGGGGTATTTTGGGAAAGTAAGATTACAGGTCATAAAATTATAGGTCCATTTCACCAACTTGCACACTTCAAATGAATATTTTTCCAACATCAAACTTGCTCCAAATGGTGTTATTTGCTTAGTCAAGCATTGAGAAGTTAAGGAATTGGCTTGGTTTGAGGTTTTGATATTTGAATTTTCATGGAAAAAGGATTAAAATGACAAAATGGTAAATATGGCATTTTTGATCATTTTAGGGCAAATAAGTGCACATTTTGATTGAAAAATACATTCTAAAATCAATGGCAATTTCAGAATTTTGGTTTGAGGTGTTTTTGTGAGCCATTTCCAAGCTTGCTTCAAGCATAAGTTACACATCCAATTCCAACCATTAAGATCAAAGCATGGGCTGAATCATAGCCATTCACATTCCAAATGATCCCAACAAGCATTTTGAGCAAATTTGGAGCCAAAAAAGAGGGAAATTCGTGCACTTGAGAAAGCAAAAAAACCAATTCCCATGGATTTTGAAATGGGCTTTAGAGGCTGAGATTGGGCTTAATCTTGATTGAGATCCATTGTATATAACATTTCTGGCATGAACAAACTCTCAGAAGAGCAAATTGGAGGCAAATTCATCTTTCAAAAAGTGTGGAAAATTCAAATTTTGAATTTGGAGGTTGAGGCTGTTTCAGGAGAAATTGTGAATTGAGAAAGCTTCCTTGAGGTTCAGTGAACGATTCTGGACAATTACTTGCAAGTTTGAGCTCCATTTGAAGGCTCGGTGGAAGTTCTCCACTAGGTAACTGAAATTCAACTTTGCACTCTCGTTAAGCATCAATTCACTGCCATTTTTGCATATTTGAGACGTAGAATCAATGTAGATCATTAATATGTAAAACAAACTGGCATTGGTTGTGATTGTTGGATGATGCTAAAAAATGTTTGGATCTGGTTTGTTGAATTTATGTGGTGATTTGTTTTAGTTTTTGTTGATTTGTGATCTACATAACATGTAGATGAAGTTTGGATCCATTTGGTTGAGTTTTATGAACATTGAAAATTTGTGCATCTTGGTTGTTGTTTACTTTTTGAGTTTATTATGGGGAATTAGTGGAAACTATGGTTAGATTCATGTTCCTTGTGATTTGTAGATGAATTTTCATCTAAGATTTGTCCAAAACGGTAAGGTTTTCGGAGGTGTGTGTTGTTGGTGATGAACCGCGGTGGTCGGAGCTTTGGTAGGGATGACCGGAGCTCCCAGTCGGCCACCGCGCGCGGACCCCGTTGTTGATGAAGATGACGCTGACGTGGCCTGTGGTGGATCGCTTGATCGTTTTATTTTTTTTTCATGCGCTTGATAATAAGATGTATGTGTTCTGGATTTGGACTTGTATGCATGGGATTGTCTCCCAAATTCATTTAATGACGTGGAAATTGTTGTGAGCTGTTGAATTAGAATACTTTTGATCATGTGCATTTGGTTGAGATTCCACCATGTATGTGTGTGACTTGGATGCATGTGATTACTCAATTTTTTTAATTTCGTTGGGCCTTGTTTTCTCATTGCTGTTCGCGCCCCCTGCTGGGCCCAATCCATGGTTTGTGCTTGATTTAATTGCTATTCATACCGTTTGTTTAGTCATTTTAATTTCTTTTGCATTTAAATTCGGTTTTGTTGTCTGTTTGATTTTAATTCATTTTAAATACTTCCAAACATCCAAAAATTCCCCAAAAATATTTTCTAGACACCTTGAGATGTCTATTTTTTTAAAGAAATTTTTATTTTATTTTCAATTAAGAAAGGAATTAAATGTTGGAAGTGTTTTAAATGGATTAGATTATGACTTTGTTTGTTTTCGGTTTTGTTTTTACACTTTCTTTTGGATCCAATGATTGAAAATCATTCCTCATGTTCATCATGAGTTGAGTGATTTTTGAGGACCATTTTGCCCCTGGTTTGTTGACTTTTGGGTTGACTTTTGTGGCTTTTCTTTTTGCCTTTGTTTCTCCCATTTCAAAGTGGTACCTCCTAATGAATCTTTTCTTTTGAGGGTGCTTTGAGGGGATATTTGCCTTGTGCTTGTGGCCTCTGTTTTCCAACTTGTGTAGCTTCTTTGTGCATTTTATTTGATTTTTTTTAGCCCTTTTCCTATTTTTGAAGTGACTTACAAGTTAAGTCATCTCATAGGACAACTCACACAAGTGCTTGACCTAGTTTGGATTGGAAATGACTTTTATGGATCCAATAAGCTCTCAACTCTTCTTGTTTCACATTCTAGACATGTTGAGCTTGATGTATGTTCATTTTTAGGTCAAAATTATGTTCATGGCTTGTTGCTTGATGCCTTTCTTTTTGTGCTTACAACTTGAGTGTGATACATGCTTGCTTCCTTCATGCTTTTGCTTGCATTTCTTTTTATCTTACTTTGATATTGATTGTGGGCTCTCTCCTCTTCATCTCCTTTCTGTCCAATGACCTTGGAGTTTCATTTAAGGTGGCTTGGTCCCTCCTTTGGAGGTATTTGAAGCATACCTAAAATGATGAATCCTTGAGGACACTTTTGGTGTTTCTTCTTGTTTGATAAGTGATGCTTATGGTTGAGTACCTATTATGGGGTCCTTGCTGCCCTCATTTGGTCTCCCATCCTCACTTGGCTTTGATGTTTGGTTTACGTTTCATTTTGTTTGATTTTATTGGTGTGGTTGATGTTGCTTGACTTAGGTCATTTCATCCCACTTTTTGGTGCATCTTTGTGTAGTTTACTTGTGTTTGTTTAATGTTCTTCTTGTGCACTTATCTTTCTTCTCTTTTCTTGGATTTCCATATGCATGCTTGGTTGAGATGAGCTTGTGGTGGCTACAGCCCCACACTATTTTCCTCCCACTATCATTCTATGTGTTGCATTTTGTTTGCATTCTCATTTGCATATGCATTTCTTCTTCTTCTTCTTCTTCTTTTACTTTTCTTTGCCATGTTCCCCATAAGTTCTCTAACCTATTGGGGTTATGATAGACATTAGGTGCCTAACTATGCATGATAACATTAGGTAGTTCCCTTTTGAATCCCAACTCTAAGTCCACTTTGCATGATAACTTTTAGGATTGATTAGTCTCCCATTAGTGTTCCTTCTTCTCTTCTCATCTTCAAACATTCTTAAAATACTTAATAAAGAATGACAAGTGTAGCACGCTATGAGCCTTAAGCTACTTGAGAAATGGTAATTGAGGGGCCTCCTCCCAAGGACCTAGAGTGTTTAGTGTACACCTTTTGGGTGATATACAACGCATTCGCTCTTAGGTCATAGTCTCTAGTGCGACATGAGTTGCAAATCAAATTCAAAACACTTCTTCTCTAAAAAACACAAAAACACTTCAAACTCTTTTTCACCCTTTGGGGTTCTTAATCAGGAAAATCTTTTCACAAAAAGAGTGTCGTTAACTCTTAGTTCTACCGCAAACGGTAACGCCTAAGTCTCCAATGGTCGAGCTGAATACACCAACTGCTAGAACTATCTGTTAACCCTACTCGGACCTAAAAAACTGTTGAACCAACCTGTGGTCCTTTGAGCCCGAACTACGTTTGCTCTTATATTTCGTACCAGACGAAAGTATGTAGGCACGAGACGCGACGTCTCGGCGATCAACCTCCCCCCTTCTCAGCTGTAGTTAGGCGAACTACGTTGACTCTGACTTTCCCATTGCACGAGGGAGTACGTAGGCACAGAGCGGCGACGCTCTGCCGAGTCAGTTTCTCTTTTCTTTTTCTTTTGCCCTTAAGCCTTTAGCTAGATAGTTTCAATACACCCTTTTAGATAGACAACAATGCGTAGATTCCGTCGAGTACGATGGACGTGAGGGGTGTTAATACCTTCCCCTTACGTTACGGACTCCCGAATCCAGACATGGTTGTGATGACCTTGTCTTTCCTTTTTCTTTAAGTTTTCCCTCTCTTTGAGATAAATAACGAAAGTGGCGACTCTTCTGTTTTTCCGCCAGTTGTTTTTCGCAGTTGCGACACCTTGACACGCAGACTTTGTAAATTACCTAGCTACTGACATCATACCCCCTGACTTTGACTACCAGCTGAGGAAGAAGTTCTTTAACGATATAAGACACTTCTATTGGGACGAGCCGCTCCTTTTCAAAAGAGGCACATACGGTATTTTTCGCCGTTGCATCCCAGAAGAAGAGGTAAGAAATATTATAGAATACTGCCATTTTGCACCCTATGGAGGACACTCTAGCACCTCCAAAACACATGTCAAGATTGTTAGAGTCGGCCTGTTTTGGCCCACAATATGGCGTGACGTGCACGCCTATATTGTTAAGTGTGACAGGTGCCAACGCACAGGGAACATCTTTCAGCGTGATGAAATGCCCTTAAGAAATATTCAGGAAGTAGAAATCTTTGATGTTTGGGGCATTGATTTTATGGGACCATTTCCGTCTTCATTAGGAAACAAATATATCTTAGTAGCAGTTGACTACGTGTCTAAATGGATTGAAGCCATAGCCTCACCTACCAACAACACACGTGTAGTGATAAAGTTGTTTAAGAATTACATATTTCCTAGATTCGGAACACCCCGTCTTGTTATCAGCAATGGTGGATCGCATTTCATATCAAGAATTTTTGAAAAACTTTTAAGAAAATGTGGAGTTAAGCATAGGATAACGACGCCTTACCATCCGCAGACTAGTGGCCAGGTATAGGTATCCAATAGAGAGATTAAACAGATCTTAGAAAAAATGGTCTCTATATCAAGAAAAGATTGGTCTCAAAAGCTGCAAGATGCGCTATGGGCCTATAAAACCGCCTTCAAAACCCATATTGGAACAACTCCTTACCAATTGGTCTATGGAAAGTCCTGTCATCTACCCTTCGAATTAGAACACAAGGCCTGTTAGGCCATAAAGACCCTAAACTTTGACTATTTGATCATTGGAGAAATCCGCGTCCTTGATATTCATAAACTAGAAGAACTTCGCCAATCTGCCTACGAAAACGCCATCATATATAAAGAAAGAACCAAGGCCTGGCATGACAAGAAGATCGTGAAGAAATATTTCCATATAGGAGACCCTTTTCTCCTATTCAATTCCAGATTGCGACTCTTTCCTGGCAAGCTTTGTTCGAGGTGGACATGACCTTTTACAGTTACTAAAATCCTAAAATCAGGAGCAGTTGAGATCCAGAACCAGTCAAGTATCCCATTCATTGTAAACGGGCAGAGACTAAAATACTACGAAGGAGGTGACATTCCCAATGATTACTCCAGCCACGCCTTGATTGATCCACCACTGCCTACTTCAACCACATAGGTTTTACTCGTCAAGCTAACAACGTTAAACAAGCACTGCCTGGGAGGCAACCCACGGGTTTCTTTATTTTTCTTTTACTTATCTTTTATTTTATTTTCTTTTAATTATTATTATTGTATTATGTGTCAACTAACTGTTTATGATGTTTGCACTTTCAGGTCTTGTTCTATAAATTTTATTTGCAGGATGCAGCCTCTTGACGACATGCACGTCACCTTTAGGGACGACGAGCAGAGACAGCGGTACTTAGTCCTTCAGCAACGTCCTATGGCACCAACCCGGTACCCAGATCAGGCCTGCATGGAAGCTTTAGGTATTGAACCTAGCATACGGTTTCTCTGTCTTCAGCTCCAGTGGGATGCATATGCTGATGAGCTACACCATACCTACAGGCACCTTACTCTGGAGTTCCTTAGTTCGTTCCGCCATGAGCCATACGTTGGTCAGGACTGAATGACCACATTCATACTTTTCGGGACGGAGTATGCCTTTACCATTAAGGGGTTCGCACGACTTGCTTGGTTTCCAGACCACCCCTGATGTTATACCTGGTCTGTCGATGGGTTATTTTTTGAGTCGAGACATCGACCAATTCTGGAGTGACATTACAGGTGGAGGAAGCCTCGACCCATCCACTTAGCTATCTCCAGTCATCCACAACCCAACTTTGAGGTACTTTCAGATGGTCCTAGCCCACACTTTCCTCGGAAAGGCTGACTCTGATATTCATTTAGTGAGGAAGAGATCTTCTTCTTGTTTTGTACAAACCAGTCACGCCCGGTGGCATATGGGTAATTTTTGCTGAATAATCTTGAGGGCACAACTAGATTCTCTGAAGGGATTATTCATGTAGGAGGCACCGTCACTCAGATAGCCACAACATTAGGACTTACCAGCCAGCTGCTGCACCTGACTCCATATTGCAGATACACCTTACTGGACGTTGATTTCTGCCTAGACAGAGGGTTGATGAGGAGAGCATCCTTTCAACCTGACTATTTCAAACTCCTGATCAACCACCAGACAGTCCACTACTTTACATTTCCTGGTCCTGCTATGACCAGTGTCCATGATCCTTCTAATTGGAGTTATGCCTTGGAGGATTATGGAGAGACGATTGATGAGTCATGCTCACCACCTTCAGCAGAGTACCATCCTTCACCTCCCTCTCTGAGGACGACAATGTCATCTAATAGTCATTCATTACGGAGGACTGACTTATACACTCAGATAGCAGAGTTGCGTATGGAGATAGCTAGGATCCAGCAAACAGTTGTTGACCTCACTTTGTAGGTACATGTATCAGACATGACTCATGTGATGGAAGCCGACACTTTATACCAGGAGATCTCATACTTTCACCGAGAGTTACACTCGCTCTGACATCCTGACCATACAGAAGAACACCCTACTCCGTGATGACACTGTTTTATTATTTTTATCGTTTGATTTATTTCCATTTTCCTTTACAGACTTATCTATATTTCGTATGCTCACGTTTCTTCTTTCATAACATTGACTATACCCTTTATATATATATATATATATATATATATATATATATATATATATATATATATATATATATATATATATATATATATATATATATATATATATATATATATATATATATATATATATATATATATATATATATATATATATATATATATATATATATATATATATATATATATATATATATATATATATATATATATATATATATATATATATATATATATATATATATATATATATATATATATATATATATATATATATATATATATATATGTGTGTGTGTGTGTGTGTGTGTGTGTGTGTGTGTGTGTGTGTGTGTGTGTGTGTGTGTGTGCGCGTGTGTGTGATGATTATTATTTCTTTATTTTGTGTATTTTTATTTATTTTGTTTATTTTATGTCAAAATAAATAAAGAAAAAAATATATGTAAGTGTGCTACGACAGGTAACTTTTGCTGCCTACACACCCAAAAATAAAGAGGAGCACAAGAGCCCAAGCAAGAGGAGCAAGATCTGGCCCACAATCATCTTGTGAGGATGGCGCCCACCATATAGTCCATGGCGCCCACCATAAGGTCTGGACTAGATGCGAGGAAGAACCTCCATAACCACCATTTTTACACTTTCAAACCTTCAAACCTCCATTTTTACCCATCCGAAAATCTCCCTCAAGCCCCAAAAAGTTCCAAACTTTATCATCCACTCACCAACCCATTAACCATTCCAAGTCCCATTTCCACTTCTCTACACCAAAATCCATCAAAACTCCATTTTTACCAAATTCCCAAAAACTACCCATTTCACTCATCTTCCATCCCAAAGGTACATCCATGGAACACGACATTTACGTTCTTCGTTAAGAAAAGCCCGGAGAAAGACAACGGAAAATTCTCGGCAAATTGCAGAGCCGGGAAATTGTTTTGACACGGTACATAGACGAAAACTGTCTGTATTCTCTTGGCATTTACCATAGTGTTTTTCATATGTTAGACATTTTATGACTGCACTAAATTTTTGCTAGGCATGATCCTACCTTCAAAAGGCTGACCAGGGAACTCTTGAGTTCCCTGATTTATGTAGTTAGACCGACACTGCTAGTACCGTCGGCACGATATAGTTTAGAATGTTTAATGTTGAATACGCATTCAATATCGACGAACTAGCAGAAAGGTTGGGATTGCCTTTTGGCGAGGATGCTATTTGTGAAGCACCCTTGGATTCTGATTGGTCAGTGGAGGCATTTTCTTTTTGGCACAGGTTGTCAAACTTTACGATTACATCTTTTGAAGGAATAATTGCCTCCCGGATCCATAACCCAGCCATCCGTGTATTTCGTTACATGTTGACCTGTACTATTTTTGGTCGGGAGAATCCAAATAAAGTGAATGCAAAAGAACTACTATTTTTGCAAGGGTGCCTCACAAACAGGAAATTTAATGTAGTTCCTTTTATGATTGCCCATATGACTGCCGCAATCAAGGGCACAGGACCCATCATCTTCAGAGGATTGATTACGTCTATCGCAAAGGCTCTTAATCTCGATATTGAGTTAGCCACCTTAGCACCCCTTCCTCCTCGCACAATTAATTTAAAATTCTCAAAAGACATGAAATTGTGCAAGGTAAGGAAGGAAGGGGTCTTTGAGCTCATGATCCATGAGAAGGTTATCCCATCTATCGTTTTGCCTTGCACTAGACATATGGATGTGCGTATCGCGAGAAACTGGACCTATGATTTGGATGCTCCACCTGTTACGGGTCCATTACCTCCAAATATTCCTGTTAGTGACGGTGATGCCACCGATGATGAGTATGACCGGAGAGAGCAGTCTCTCGATCATCCTATGCCGCCTCACCATGTACCACCCACACGCAGAAAACTGTCTTCCTCTTACTATTCTGCAAGTACCACTCCCGGTTTTTATATTTTTGAGCAGATGTGGAGAGACCATTTAGAAAGAGAGGAAAGACGTGATAACTTGCTCACTACCATACAACAGCAATTAACTGAAAATATGAGATTTATGCAAGAGTCTCAACAGCAGATGAGCCAATCCATGCAAAGCATAATGCAATCACAGGCTGCTCTGACCACTAGATTTGACGAGTTCGATACGTCTCAGAGTGATCATCGTCGCAGTAGATCTCGCCGTCCTAGGTACTCACCGCACGCTGGCGACAGTATCAGCAGCATGCCTTAGGACCTTCAGGTAACTCGTCCCTATCTTATTTCGAAACATTAGGGACAATGTTCGATTTAAGTGTGGGAGGAGACTTTATTTATTTTCTCGCACTTTCATTTTCTTTCTTTTTATCACTTTCTAGTTTAATTCTAGTTTATTTCCCTTTCATTTTTCTTTTTCGTTTTTTAGAATACACATGTGCTTAACGAGTCATTTGCAGTATACCCTTATTCCCTCATTTCTTAACCTCACCAAAAAATTTTTTTGACAAAGAGTGTACTATCCTGAAATTTTTTAGGCTTTGAGGCAAGTTCGAGTTAGGATGCGAATGATTTAGAAAAACCCTTTTTGAAACATCGATATCATTGTAACACCTTAGGCTTCACGAATGTAGAAATCGACCCCGATACCCTACGCACCATGGCCTTAATAATAATGTTCATAGTAAGTCCTTAGTAGTTTATCCTAGCAGTCAGCTAAGGCTAAAGCGTGATCTAAGTGAAGAACCAATGAATATAAGTGAATGATCTGCATGTTCAAAAAAAATTGCAACTCGGGTATAGGTAACCTTCACAAGGTCATTTAACCCAAAAAGTTGTAAAAATTTCAAAAAAAATAAAAGTAAAACAAAATAAAATATCTTCCCATTGATAGTTGGTTCAGAGGTGTCTGGTGTTGAACTTAGTAGGGTGGGTTACAATCTGATCCCCCACAACTACAATAGGGTCAAAAAAAGGGGTTACACCAATTTTTATACCAGAGCCTCATGCTTGAGATCAGAATCACTAACCGGTCACTTCACTATGAGCATGTATGGATAACGGGCTTAATGTGATTGCGCTTGAATGAAAAGGACCCAAAAGGAGATTTAAAAGTAGGTCTAGGTACAGTGGGGTAGTATGGATTGGTTTATGTAAGAACGAAGCCTATGTCCGTGTTTACGGAGAAGTGTCATTTCGATACCCATGGTTCACTAAGTTAATACCTATCGCTTCATCCCAGCTTGAACTTAGAAGCCCTTTTTGCCCAGATCACTTGTGGATATCACCCTATTTTCTGTCATGATGTTTTGCTTGAGGACAAGCAAAGGCTTTAGTGTGGGAGAATTTGATAGACCTAAAATGTACTGTTTATTTGACTCGATTTGCACATGTTATTTAGGATTTTATTTATGTTTTCTTATGTTATGCCTCTGCTTTGTTTCTTTTTCAGGATTTTGTTTTTTCAGAGCTCCTCAAGAAGAAATGAAGAAAAACGAGCAAAAAGACCAGCTTTTTAGGAATTGTACACATGGCACTCACCATGGCGGGCGCCATAACTTGGATAAAAGACCAACTTTTGACAACTGCCACATCTCCCACTTCTTTCTACTCTAGCTCACATGGCGGGGGCCATGAGGGTATAGTCGACGCCATCCTTGCATTTCATTTTCCCTCCCAAAAGAAGTTGGGGGCATTCTAGTCTTTCCTTGTATTTTCCTAGCACTATAAATAGAAGAGTTCTTCCTCATTTCTAAGCATCCAAGCTTAGTTACAAAACTCAAGCCATAAATTTCCATCTATTGTGAACTGATAAACTTCTCACGTTGAGTGGTTATCACATTGTCTAATCGAGTCTGTAATCGGGTTTGGAGCACTTTGGTAGAAGTTAATCCTGTCGCCATTTTATTTTCAGTCTTTTATTTCAAGTTGTACCAGATTTAAAACCTCCCGATTGGAGCAGGTTTCTATTTATTTTTCCGCATTTATTTCTTACACTTTATTTACTCGCACTTTATTTATTGCACTTTATTTACTCGCACTTTATTTATTGCACTTTATTTATTCGCACTTTATTTATTGCACTTTATCTACTCGCATTTTATTTATCGTATTTATTTACCATGTCTATTTACGCTTCCATGTCGGGCTAAATCTTAGAGGTTAGGATGTGACGATCATAGTTAAAGTGGTATTCCATATAGCTATCAATATAATCACTTAGGGGTTATTCTGACTTTTAATACATGTTTTCTGCACTTAAAATCTGTTGGGTAAGATCGAAAGTCGTCCAACCTTTAGATAAACTTGGTTAGTCTTAACTGTTCAAAGGAAGCGAAAGCGCTTAGTCCAGTTAAGTAGGGATCTTTAATTCTTTAGAAAAAAGATTTTAAAACTATTTTCGGACGCGTATATGGATTTAAAGTCCGGCTCGCAAGAACCTCTTTTTGTTAGAAATTCCAGGTCAAAATACTTTTCAACTAAGTTAAGAAGATATATTTCTTAAAAATAGGTTTAATCACTCTAACGCAATGCACGCCTTTTTATAAGTGACAATAAGAGGGATCGATTAGGGGATAAACTCGATTCTGAATACGCGAAAACGACATTTCCCGTTAAATTAGTTCTTTTCATGAGTAGAAAACATTACCCCATAAGACATCCTATTTATACGCATTTGGAATACTACCCAGCTGTGCGAATTACATCCAAGCCTATTGTTTTAATATTAAATTTATTCTCGAACTTTACTTTTACTTTACACAATCCAACTCCCAATTGATTTGCCTCAGATAAACACCGTAACAATAGTGGTCGATAGATTAAACTGGTTTAAATCGCCTGAAACGCGAGCAAAGCGGTTGTAATCCTGATAATCCACTCTGGCTGACAAAATGCACAGTATGTGATAAATGATATGCAAATGCAAATGGAATAAAACATAAGCCAAATACAAGAAAATGGGTTGGTCAAATTTTGGGGTACAACAGCTGCCCCTATTCAAACGACTTGGACCTGAAGAGATAAAAAGCAATCGCTTTCAGACATTCTAGGTAAAAGGCAGTTGAATACAAAAGAACTCAGAAATTTTCCAACCGCAAAAAGAAACAGTAACCGAATAAACTCTGTTGGGGAAAGACAAAGATAAGATGGATGCATCCATCGAAGATCACAATCTGCTAGGGTCTGGATACCGCACATGCGAGAGAAAATTTTATAATCCGCCAGGGTCTGGATACCACATGGGTAAGATAAACCACCAGTCGGGGTCTGGATACCACACAGGCTTTGGAAACAAACAGTGTTAGCTAGGGTCAGGATATCGCTCGAGCTTAAAGGGATAAAATGATGTTAACCGAAGTCTGGATACCACACGGGTTAAAAGAAACATCATGGTCTGCCGGGGTCTGGATACCACACAGTCTCAGGAGTCAAAAACTGTAAGCTAGGGTCTGGATACCGCTCGAGCTTAGAAGGATAAAATGATGTTAACCGGGGTCTGGATACCACACGGGTTAAAGGAAACATCATGGTTTGCTGGGGTCTGGATACCACATAGTCTCAGGAGTCAAACACTGTAAGCTAGGGTCTGGATACCGCTCGAGCTTATAAGGATAAAATGATGTTAACCGAGGTCTGGATACCACACGGGTTAAAGGAAACATCAGGGTCTGTTGGGGTCTGGATACCACACGGGCAAAACAAATCACTGGCGGGGGTCTGAATACCGCACGGGCTAAAGAGATGAGCCGGTGGAAGTCGGGGTCTAGATACCACATGGGCTTGAGCCAATAAAACCGGTGGAAGCTGGGGTCTGGATACCACAAGGGCTTGCTGGAACAAACATCAAATGGGGTCTGGATACCACACACGTTGATGGAGCAATCACTAGCCAGGGTCTAGACACCAAACATGCTAGAGAAATAAACCGGTGTTAGCCGGGGTCTGGATACCACACGGGCTAAAGAAATAAATCGGTGTTAGCCGGGGTCTGGATACCACACGGGCTAAAGAAATAAACTGGTGTTAGCTGGGGTCTGGATACCACACGGGCTAAAGAAATAAACTGGTGTTAGCCGGGATCTGAACACCACACGAGCTAACTTGAAATAACTGGAGGAAGCCGGGGTCTGGATACCACACGGGCTTGAAATAACCGGAGGAAGCCGAGGTCTGGATACCACACGAGCTTACTGAAATAACCGGAGGAAACCGGGGTATGGATACCACACGAGCTTGAAATAACCGGAGGAAGACGGGGTCTGGATACCACACGGACTTGAAATAACCGGAGGAAGCCGGGGTCTGGATACCACACGGGCTTACTGAAATAACCGGAGGAAGTCGGGGTCTGGGTACCAGCGGGCTTACTGAAATAACCGGAGGAAGCCGGGGTCTGGATACCACACGGGCTTACTGAAATAACCGGACGAAGCCAGGGTCTGAATATCACACGGGCTTGAAATAACCGGAGGAAGCCGGGGTCTGGATACCACACAGGCTAACTTGAAATAACCGGTGGAAGCCGGGGTCTGGATACCACACGGGCTTACTGAAATAACCGGAGGAAGTCGGGGTCTGGATACCACACGGGCTTGAAATAACCGGAGGAAGCCGGGGCCTGGATACCACACAGGCTAACTTGAAATAACCGGTGAAAGTCAGGGTCTGGATACCACACGAGCTTATTGAAATAACCGGAGGAAGCCAGGGTCTGGATACCACACAGGCTTACTGAAACAACCGGAGGAAGCCAGGGTCTGGATACCCCACATGCTTGAGAAAACATCATAATTTTTCGGGGTCTGGATACCGCACAGGCAAATAGATAAACCAGTGGAAGCTAGGGTCTAGATACCGCACGGGCTTAAGAAAACATCATAATCTGCCGGGGTCTAGATACCGCACAGGAAAAAAGATAAACTGGTGGAATGAACATATCCGTCAATAACTCTCGACGGGGTCTGGATACCACACAGGCTCGAGAGAAAACACCGTTGTCTGTTGGAGATACAACTTGAAACAAGAGGTAACAACCTGGATTATGTTTCGAATGCATATGTTTAAATATGGCGTAATGCTCCATACAAAATGGAAATGCTACGCGTTTGAGAGGATGTTATGCACGATGCAAATGCAAAGGAACCACTATAGCAAAATAAATGCTAAAGAGAGGAAACCAAACTCCGCTGGGAATGACTGGGTGCGCCAAGCACGATTAGACTTATGATGGGGGAAACGAGCCCTGGATGGCCATCTGGAAAAGAAATCCCTTGGGAAAAACTGCCCTGCTGCGAATAAAATCCACTCCACTGGGGATCACAAAATCAACTCTGCTGAGGAAAGCGGCCCTGGATGGCCTACTAGAACAAAATTATTCTGGGGGAACAAAAGACTTGGCGGGGAGAACAAATCCACTCTACTGGGGAAATCAACCCTGAATGGCCTTTCAAAATATGACTCTACCGGGGAATAAAGCAAACTGTTGGGAATTACTCCACTCTGCCGGAGATTTGAATCCGCTCTGCTAAGATTTGAATTCGTTCTGCTAGGGGTAATGAATAAGATTTATTGGGGAGCTATCCCAAACTTTCTCTGTTGAGGATTGGGAATAATAATTCTCCGGGTCAATCCCATTCTGTGGGGAAGAAAACATTCCATTGACTTCGCTGGGGGTCTGCAGGGGATGAAAATTAATTGGGGAAATATCCCGAAGGAAACTCACTCTGACGAATACCAATGACCAACTAGATTCTGCTACGAACAACAACTTTGTTGGGGAGCATGCAATGAGGGAATCATCATCTACCTCTGCTCGGGGAAAATGAGAATAAAACTCAACAATAACAACCTCTTCTTAGGGATATTAGATTCATTAACGTTGACCTCTGCTTAGGGAATTGAGTCTTAGACTCTATGGGGAAACAACACTGAACTTACCCCACTGCCGAGGAAAACACTTCCATATCTTCCTATCAAGGGATAGATGCACAATACTACTGGGGAACCTCAGTTTCAACCTGTTGGGGATAAGTGCAATTTCAAACTGATGCGGATAAGTTCACAATATCACTTGTGAGATACTTCTGATCTAACATCATCACCCTAGGGGGGACAGAGGCATGGCAGTTTCACTGGGGATAACCGGATGTGCCAAGTATAATTGGCCTTTGGGTTTTCTGTGAAGGGTCAGGTACAACTGACGTTGGGCAATATCTTGTCTGGATACAGGGTCGGAAAATGACTTGTCTGGATACAAGGTTTAAAGGTCTTGTTTAGATACAAGGTTTATGAGTGGCTTGTCTAGATACAAGGCTTAATGATGGCTTGTCTGGATACAAGGCTTAATGATGGCTTGTTTGTATACAAGGCTTATGGTTACTTATCTGGATACAAGGTTTGAAAATGAATTGTCTGGATACAAGGTTCGAAAATGACTTGTCTGGATACAAGGTTTATGAAAATGTCTTGTCTGGATACAAGGTTTGAAAATGACTTGTCTGGATACAAGGTTTATGAAAATATCTTGTCTGGATACAAGGTTTGAAAATGAATTGTCTGGATACAAGGTTTGAAAATGACTTGTCTGGATACAAGGTTTGAAAATGACTTGTCTGGATACAAGGTTCGAAAATGACTTGTCTGGATACAAGGTTTGAAAATGACTTGTTTGGATACAATGTTTGAAAATGCCTTGTCTGGATACAAGGTTTATGGTTGACGGGTCAGGGGATGGTTAACATGACTTCCCAACATTCGTCTTGAACTTGAAGGTTGACGAAACATGTTTGAATAGCTTTGAGTAGCTCTAAAGGTATGGAGAAGAATTGTTCCCTTGCTTCTAATTTTGCCCCAGCCTGTGGGATTTCTGTAGAAATCTTTCTCGAAAGGGAATTTGAAATCTCTATACCTTGATGGTTTGATATGAACTGCCTTAGCATCTTGAACCTCGAAGAGGTGCTTCACATTAATTGCTTTCTGGATGACTTTGCCCCTGATTGGCTGATTTGGAGAAGTGCCTCTAACTTCGAGAGATTTATTGAACCTCAACTTGATTGCCCAAGACTAACGGACCTTAGGAAATAACGCCTTTGACTGGCCTTCAAGAGATTTGATGAATCTCGACCTGGTTACCCCAAATTAACTAAATCTTGGAATGGCTGACTCCCATGATATGATCATTTAATATGATTTGCCCCTGCTCCATGGAGTACTCAGGCGTTCTGCATCTTATCTCGATCACACTTTCCACTGTAGAAACTCTCCTGATGTCAAGTGCTTACTCGCAAGTAAAACAATTCGTTTTGCAAATGATAATATTAATGCAATGCATATGACAGTTTTGAAATCCAAGTCTGTTCACTGGAAAAAAAAGAGTTGTGACATTTAGTGAATGAATCACTTATGTCAACATTAATACCGAAATGGTAAGAGAATCCTTTTAGGAGTCAATTTCAACGCGATCTTTACCGAAGTATGCTTTCGAAACAAACCTGCTTCAATTAAGTCTTTTGACGGTTGTAACGTGGTCAGGTTCACGGTTTGAAAGAAAGGATATAAGGCTCAAAGTTCTGTTTTAACCAACCCACTCTCCTTGATGTTCTTCAATCCTATATTCATCTAATTCGACATAAGCGCCCACCTTTCAAAGGTTAGAATGACAGGAGTGATGGTTCAGGAAACCACAAGTTCTTTGGAGTGACAGTCACTGGCTTCTCGTCTTTGGTGTCTGGCGTCACACGACTTGTTTTTCGTCATTTTTCGATTTCCCTATTTAGCCTGGACTAACTCTTCTGAGTAGATTTTTTGGTTTCGAAGTCCAGCGGGATGCCCTAATTTTTTCCTAAGCCACTTGTTTTCAAGTTATTGACTTAGCGAACTTCTTTTTTTTCTTTTTTTCTTTTTGGAACAAATCGTGTGACATTGGCTTGTCTGACTTGTTTGAAAGGGTTATGACCGTCTCACTCCTTAGTCGGCGAGGGATAACCAATGTGGTTTTTTAGGTATGACCTTTACAGGTGTGATTGATCCTCGAACGAGAATACCCCCTTTGCAATTTGGATGCTCGGTCAAATTAACTGACACCTACCCTACCCCAAGTTAAGATTGCAGGTTTTTTCGTTTTCAGAAAGAAACTCCTACTACTAGGCTCAAAGGGGTTGATAAGGGGTTATCTTACTTATATCTCCGGTGTTTAGGGATTTGAAACAATTCATGTACATCATCAGCAGAGGTTTTATTCAAAAGCATACAATTGGAACTTTTCGTCTTTCAACTTCGTCATCCTCCCTCGGATTCCACTTAAACAAGCGTTATACATCAATAAAAAGCATTGAGTGAACACGAATGGATTTAATCAAAACATGCATATTCATTTCATTATCATTATTAATTGAAAACAAACATGTTTTACAAATGAAACTTGCACTTAAACAGAAAAGAAACTACAAATGCAAAGAAATGACATGATAAAAAGATTGCCAGCTTTTGGGAGCTGGGCTTTCAAATCTGGATTTGCTGCTGGATCAGCTATCTTCAAAATTGCTCGTCGAAGTCAGTCCGATACTATTCTGTATATCTTCTCTTGGTGAATTCCTCCATAACATGAAATGATGAACCCACATGACTGGATGATGGAGGATTGTTGATCTGAATACTCTGAGGCGTGACTGAGAACATGTTGGAGTCAAGCAGATTCTGAATTTTACTCTTAAGCACCTTGCAGTCTTCGGTTGAATGCCTTTGTGCCCCATCATGATACTAACAGCGAGCGTTGACATCAAAACTTAGCGGATATGGAGGAATCACTGGATTAATCTCCTTCGGTGCTATCAACCCAACTTTGATCAGATCTGGCAACATCTGACTGTACGACATCGGCAGCTGAGTGAAATGCTTCTCTGGCTTCCTTGGTCTTTGTCGAGCATGCTGACACGGCTGATGACGGTATGACCGTTGACTCTGGAGGGGAACAAATATCTGATACACAGACCCAACAGATTGCTGATTCTGAACAGTCAAAATGTCTGAAGACTGAATATGAGGTATCAGGGACTCCTTTCGTTCAGGTACTTTCATCCTCAGGCTTGGCCCAGAAACAGGCAATAGCTCTGGGCACGGAGATTCCGAAACCATAAATTGTAAGACACACTCCTGACATGATGCTGTTGCACCCCAAAATTTGCCCTCACAATACAAGACTTTGTGTTCTAAGAAGGTTCACAAGGTTCACAAGTCCCACAGTGCTTTCAATACCTTTCATGAGGTTCATGAAGTCCATAGGTTGCTTCTTGGAGGTTCACAAGGTTCACAAGATTCACAATGTTTACAAAGCTTTCCTAAGGGTCATGAGGTCTACAAAGCCACTTCATGATGTTCACAAGGTTCACAAGCTTCACAATACCTCCCATGAGTATCACAAGATATCTTATGAAGATTCACAAGGTTCACAAAGTTCACAATTGGTCAGAAGAGTTGACAATTCCCTCAGACAATGCACCTCCTAAGCAGTGCATCCAAAACTAGGGTTTTGACTTTAATCAGGCTAAATGGACTTCCAAGACTTCAAGTGAGCTTCATAACATCTTATATGTGTATAAGAACCCCCATGTCAAGTTTCAAGACTTTTCTCAAAAGTTTGCTCAGTCAGATGATCAGATAAGTCAAAAGCAGTCAATGCAGTTAAAAAGTCAAACTGAGGTCAACTGTGGTCAAACCAAAGTCAAACTTCATGATTTTTTTGCCAACATCAAAGAGAGATTTGATTCCAGGGGTATTTTGGTCATTTTACACAAATTCTACCAATTCCTTGAAGATGGGCTGTTATTAAAATTCTGAGGCGTTTGATACATTTATCTATCACCAGGTCTGATCATATCAAGATCTTGGCATTTGGTCAGTAGAATTTAATTACGAGTAGTGTTACTGTTGATGCTGAAACTGTTGTGATTACGGTGCCCATATGTGTTGGTTATGAAGTGGTTTGGTTAACATTTTAATCGGATGAGATTAGAATTACAAATATCACTTGGGAGTGTTTATGTTTTATGACTATGTTAATGAATTTAAATGCTTGTGGATTTATTCACAATTGTTTATATTTTTTTTAACTAGGAATAAAATATAAATAAATTCAAAGTGTTGAGAATTTTATTTCATAAAGATTGCATTATACAAAAGGGAGATTGTTTCACATTTTTTGCTGTTACAAGGAATTACATTAAACCTAAAAATCCTAAGTCCTAAAAATGATAAGTGTCTTCATGTTGACCCTTGAGCTTCGCCGCAAATCTCGACTAACCTGCACATCAAAGCAAAACAAACAATATAGAAAAAAAGGTTAGGAGTTTTTTCGACACTCTCAGAACAATGTCATCATCGAGTGCCGGGAGTGGCACAACCGAAGCTGCGTCCTACCCCCGTTACCGATCCGCGCCGTGTGCGTCAGATCAGGTAATACATGTTCTTATCCATATGGGATATCCGGGAGATAGAAAAAATAAATGAAGTGAAACTGATTCGTTTCGCCGCGATTGGATTTCCAAACTGATATGAGAGTATGGCAGCATAGTCAAGCGGGATTCAGACCCGGATGCCGGCAGGTCTAAATCACTTGGTGCTCATTTTTTTCCAAACCTGAAATTCCACAACAGCATCAGCACAAATTGATGACAGAAACTCAGAAACAAGATAGCTCATAAGCTGCCATGAGTAAATGGAAATTCAAATTGAAAATGCACAACCAAAAGCAGCATCAGTTCTGCAACACATAGGCAAGTTCATGAAGAACCCAGTTCAAACAGAACAAGTAGAGTGAAATGAAGCCAAGGCTGCATCAAATCGCAACAAGCTGCACAAAATTGGAGCAGACAACTCAATCCCTAAAACAGCTCAGGTTCATAAAAAAGAAGAAGAACCAGCCATATCAGAAAGCAAATCAGAGTCATCATGAATGACTGAAAACCAACAATCAAGTCAGTTCATAAAACCATAACAGAAAGCAAGATAGGTTCAATATCATCACGCATCAGCACAGAGTAAACACCGACCAAATGTGCAGGCCACATTGGAAAAGCAAAGCACCAAACAGGGGCTCAGTTATGAACATCATCGCCCCAACAAACAAAGTCACCAAAAACAAGTTATCAAAACCATACTCGGTCCATAAAACAAACAAATACATGGCTCAGTTCATCGATATCATAGCCAATCATCATCACCAATTCAATCAGAAGCAGCAATATGATCAGAAGCTAGGACGTAGTATCTTGCTCCATCAGGCTCAGAACAAGGTCATCATTGCCGTATACCTTCCTCAGCAGCGTTTGACGCGATCGAAACCATAGTACCCATCCTGAAAAAAGAAGAGGAAAAATAAGTGAATTCTAGCTGATAACCAAACTGAACGAAACAAGTCCATCAAAACCAAACCAGTTCAGATATCAGAATCCAAAGCAATGTCCAAATGAAATCAAAACAGATCAGTTCAGGTTATCAAACAAATCGAATAGGGTCAAGTGACGTTCAATCAAGGAATTCTGAAAAGAGAAAGATCCGAATATCATCAGAAAAATGAAAACCCAATTCGATCTAATCAAGGAAACGAAGAAACTGGATATCCACAAATCAAGACAAAGCCGTTCAGTTATCAAAATCAAATGAAAATCTGGGCAAATCTATAACCAAGAATAGGGAATCCTGAAAAAGGAAAGTTCAGATCAAATGAGATCAAATATATCAGAAAAAACGAAGTCCAATCTCACCAAAATCCCAATCAAATCTGTAAAGAGGAAACAGGATATATCAGTATCAGAAAAATCCAGGAAGTTGCAAAATCCAATCCGAATCACAAATTCGAAATCGAGATATATCAGAATGCAAATCAAAACGAACTGAAAATCCTGAGTTTGAAAAGGGAAAGAATCCCAAGTGGATTCAATCAAATAATTCTGAAATCAAATCAAATCAATTTGTATCAGAAATCACAAAAATAAAACGCAAATCCAACAACATCCAAGGCCCAAAAAGAGAAGATATAAAGGGACGATCTCACCTCAGAGAAAACCCTGACGGACCAATCGCGAACAAACCCTAGGCGGCGCAAACAAGGAGAACAGCCGAGACTCAGAGGAACCAATATCCTCGTCATCGTCTTCGTAAGAAAGAGGAACGAAGATCGCAAACCCTAGTGACCGCGCGATTGAAGAGAAGAAGAGGAACAACGAAACCCTCGCGCAAAGCTCCCGTGATCACCGCGACTGCCTTCACCGACGGCGGGTAATCAAAGGCGATCACCGTCTGGCCTCAGACAAGGAGTCATCACCGACCATTGAAACCTCAGAGATTCACCGTAAAATCATCATCGTTCAAAAACGTAAGCGACGAGTGCATCGCCTTTCACATTTGACGGTTTAAGTTTGTGTGTTTTCAGGTTTTTAGGGAACCAGATCGCAGCAAAACGAAGCAAAGGAGATGAAGAGAGTGGATCGGCGCCATTCGAAAGGAGATTGGGGGTCTCAAACCCTAAGTCTCAATATTGCTGATTGCCACGATTGGGGTTGGGTCCGGGTTGATCACCGGCCCAATTCCTCTTTATTCTTTTTTTTATTTATTATTTTACAATTTTTTCTTATTATATTTTAATTTTATTATTTTTAAATCTTATTAGGATATTTATTTAAAAATAAAATAAAATAAAGCTTTTAATTAAATTAAACTTTTTTCTTTTTTTTATAATAATAAATAAAGACCTTTTTTTTATTTTTAAAATAAATAACTTAAAATCTCTTTGTTTAAAATAAAAATTAAAACTTTTTCTTAATACAAATTAAAACCTTTTTTTAAGGTTAAAATTAAAGTATTTTTTAAAAACTAACATTGTTCTTTCTTTTATAAATTAAATTAAAATCTTTTTTTTTTAAAACAATAAAAACTCTAAATTTGCATCTTTTTCTGCACTATCTCATTATCCATTGTATTTATGCCTAACCCTACTAGCAGCCTCTTGTTTTCTGTTGTTCAACTGATTGTTTTAAATTCGTTTATCATTGATTAAATTTTTCATCATCATATTGTATCTGCTCCTATCATGTAACCTCGCGAACTTAACAATCGCGCTTTGAGTTCCGTCTTTTAAATTCCTGCTTGTATGGCTTTAATTTCTGTAGTTAATTCTCTGTTTGTATGATCTTAAACTTCACCATTATTTCTGTCACATTACACACATCCGAAGGTTAGGCCTAACCGTTTGGCCGCCGCGCCAATAGTCCATAAACCTTCAAAACCCTAAAAGACTCTTTTGATCACAATTGCTTCCACCGGGTTGGGTCCGGAGGTAATGACCGGTCCAACCCTTTTATTTTTTTTACTTTCTTTATCAAATTTTTAAAAATATTTAAGTTGGTTCATTTTCTATAATATAAAAATTAAAAACATTTTCTTATAATATTAAAATAAAATAAATTTTTTTTTTAAAATATTAAAATAAAAAAAAACATTTTAAAATATTAAAATTAAAACAATTGTTTATTCATATTTGTTTTTTTTAGTTGATTATATTAAAAAATTGTTAATTTCTTATTATTATAATATTTGGATTAATTTTGTTTATTCCTATTTACTAACCCATTTATATTCTAATCATGCTTATTATTTTGTTAAATATCGCTTACTAACCCCCTTTATTATTTATTATTGCTTATTTATATTTTATTTATCTTTGCTATTTAATTATTTTGCTTATTATTTTGTAATTGTTTCTTGGATGTAAAGTTGTTTAATTATTTAATTATTATTATGGTTAGTAATTAGGAAGTGTAACAACATGTATGTAATATTAAAATAAATTTAGATCACTTTTAAATAAAGATAATTAAAATAAACACGTCACACACGTAAGTCGATTTTAATCGCCGTCTCACTTCCTAAGGATATCCCTCAAGTTGCCTACGAATAATGGTTAAGTGGGGTGTATAAAGCAAGTCCCTCAAATGGAAAAATCATCAAAGTCCCTTATGGTTGCCTTTACGAATCGAGTCCCTTTCGAAAAATGATGATAGTCCCTCCAGTTTGCTTATTACACCCCACCATGGCCTTCAAAAATCCAATTGTCCCTCACATGTCCCTTAACATCCAAAGTAAGGACTACCTACTCCATTATAGTAGGGATAGTCTTACTAAAGGAAAGAATAAAGAATAAGAAAGACCTTTAAACATTAGGGTAGGTTACTCCTAGGTGCTTGCTCACTTCAAAACTGTTTCACACTTAAACAAATTTTCAACAAGTTTTCAAACAAGTTCTTAACACATCCTTACATGGATTATTTATTAACTATTCTGAAAATTTTCTATTCACACACTACACTTTCAAAACAATTCAAAAGTGAGCTTAAGTACCTAAGAGCCCATGGATAACCATGGATGAAAAGGGTGCTAACACCTTCCCTTTTCATAACCTACCCCCCGGACCCAAAATATTCTCTAAGGTCTTTCCTGTTCTTTTATAACCTTTCCTTATGGATAAAATAAAAGTCGGTGGCGACTCTTGCTATCCACAACATTGTTTAAAGTCAGTTCTCCCACCGTGTTACAGATGCGACTTCAGGGGAAAGAATAGGGACATCCACCTCTTTTGCATTGAATGGCGTAAGACCACTTGGTACGCTCACGCTGCCCCGCACGAAGTCAACTGCCTTTGAATCAATTAAGTCCTGAACTTGGTGCTTAAAAGCTTTGCAGTTCTCGACATTATGCCCCGGTGCCCCAGAATGGAAATCACAATGGGCACTTGCATCGTAGCCTGATGGTGGCTCACCAGTAAGTGGAGCCAGAGTCTGAAGTTCAACCAATCGAAGTTGAAGCAAGAGTTGCAACAACTGAGCATAAGTCATAGGGATCTGGTCGAAGATTCTGTCGGGCTGCTTCGGCCTCTGAGTACGCCTCATACTCTTAGAAAATCATCTCGGGAAACAGGAGGTATCTGCTGACGGGTAAATCCTGGAAGCTCAGGTCGTGAAAAAGATCTTCGAGGCACATCGCGCTCTAGGAGAGATTCCACAGGCATGGGTAGAACAACCATTTCTGTTGCGGCTTCAGGCATAGGATTACCTTCCTTTCTTAGCACATTTCTCATCACTTCTGTGATCAGGCCCATCTGAGTCTTCAGTTGATGAACCTCCTCCTTAAGCATCTTTTGATCCAGACACAAGGCTCGCATGTCCACTATGCATTATCCCATTTGTCCTCGGACTTCCCTTAACTCTGCTTGAATCTGTTCCATAGTCAACTTTTGTCTTTTCTACAAGTTGATGCCTGAAATTCTGAAGAAAAACCAGATCAGGATAACAACCCAGCCTCGGACACCTGTTATGCAAATTCCATGTAATGCAATATGAAATGCAACAAACATAGGATCAAGGTCACACATCTTGCGAGACAACACAACGAGATATCTCTCGCCACGGGTGGGTAATCTATTGGTTTATAAGAGGGTATCCCAAAGGCTTTTTAACAAAGTCCTATACACTAATCCTCAAAAGTTTTCCATCATAACGACGATTCATAAGACGGTAATTCCTTCAAAGGATGAACATAGAGTTAAGTTTTAGTAAACCTTCGGAATAAGGTTCTACAATAGTTCCTCAGAGTCACAGACTCCCAGGTTGGAAATAAAGACGCCATTACGAGTACATGTAAGACATAATCATTCCAAAGGGGTCTCATCTGAGCGGTGGATTTCAAGTTAACTCAACGAGTCCTAAGTCTCGCAAATCAGAAAGAAATCACCTCCTAATTTTAGTGTATACTAGAAAGCTCGGGTAGAAAGCTTTTATCCTCATAAACCATCCCAACAAAATCCAACAGGTAAAGGAACACAACACAATAAAACAAATAAAAACATAAATGCGACAAATAAACTAGGTTTGGCTTACTAGGCGTTATCCCCAGCAGAGTTGCCAGTTGTCGCTACTCGAAAAAATGCAATGACGGGGAGGCAAAAAAGATAGACAGAAGAGTCGCCACCAAACTTTATTTATCCCATGAGGGGAAAGGAAAATATCGAGAAAACCTTAAGAAAGTATGGATAAGATGGTCTCGCGACCAAGAACGGGTTCGGAAGCTAGTTATGCAAGGGGAAGGTATTAGCACCCCTCGCATCCATCGTACTCGATGGGAACCATTTGTTTGTCGACGTGTGAAAGTATTTACTAAAAGGTTATTGCTTTCTATGAGTGTTCCTATGGAAAGAGATTTAGAAATAGGGAAAGGAGGATAACGGGGAAGAAAAGACTCGGTAGGAATTCGCAGTCCTATGCCTACGTATTCTCAACAGATATGAGAAAGTCAGAGTCGACGTAGTTCGGGAAACTACGGGTAATGAGGGGAATGTGCTCGCCAAGACATCGTTGTCTTGTGCCTACGTATTCTCATCTGGCATGAGAAATCAGAGCAAACGTAGTTCAGGCTAACTACGGGGGAGGTTGAAAAAAGTGAGCTCGCCAAGACATCGTCGTCTTGTGCCTACATATTCTCATCTAGTATGAGAAATCAGAGCAAACGTAGTTTGGGATAAGGGTAACCGATGTTTTTATGGATGATACTATCGTGTGCATTCGAGCAGTTTAGGTGTATTGTTGCTCGCTCGTTTGGAGACTTAGGCGTTACCTGTTTGCGGTAGAACAGACGTAACATATCCTTTTTGAAAGAGAGAGTTTTCGCCTATCCAGGCAAGATGTCATATTTGGTTTGTGGAGTTGTTTTTTAGGGGTGAAATAGGTCCTCGGATAATAACCCCTTGCAGGTAGTACCCAATTCTTTATCTCAAAGTTTTTGTTATGAAAATGGTGTGGCGAACGTAGCGTCTTCATATTGAAAGACGAGTATTAAGACCACACACACTACAGTGAGTATCCTGACACTCAGAGAGGAAGAAGTCTACACTTAATCCTCTCTCTTTAATTCAACATAAAGATAACTTCATTCTCTTATTAAAGTGTTTTTGGTGTTGAACGGTAAGTGCTTTTGTGACTGTAAACCCTACGATAAATGTCAAGCACTCGGGATAGGAGAAGGCCTACGCCTAACCACTCCACGACCATTCAAGTTTTTGTTGTGAAAAAGTTTGAAAATGCACTCGGCATGAGACCGAGGTTTTTAGGGAAAAAGGGTGGCGTGAATACGAGCATCTTCATATTGAAAGACGAGTATCGAGACCACACACACTACAGTGAGTATCCTGACACTCGGAGAGGAAAAAGTCTACACTCAATCCTCTCTATTTAATTCAATACAAAGATAAACTCATTCTCTATTGAAGAGATTTTGAAAATGCACTCGGTACAAGACCGAGGTTTTAGGAGAAAAAGGTGTGGGGGATACAAGCGTCTTCATATTGAAAGACGAGTATCGAGACCGCACACACTACAGTGAGTATCCCAACGCTTGGAGAGGAAGAAGTCTACACTCAATCCTCTCTCTTTAATTCAATACAAAGAGAAATTTATCCTTTATTTCAGATGGTTTGACAGCGTTAGCGAATCGAATCGGGAGACAATGTGACGCTAAACCGTCGTAGCTCGACTTATGAGGGAAGTCGAACTATAGGAGGTCGCGTGAATTGATATCCGTGCTATGGAAAAGATAAAGAAATGATATTGAGGATCATTCTCTAATTGAATCGTGTTGCACGGGCCAAAATAATGAGATCTCGTCTTAATCGCAAACATAATGTCAATTAATCGAAGGTAGCCTATCGCGATCCCAAAGTAAAGAAAATGACTCAAATAGTCATCTTCCCTAGATTTAAAATCGGGAAGGCTATCGACTTCGAAAATCTGACGCTTACGGATACAAGACTTCATCGATCCAAAACAGTCAAAATAAAATAAAAAAGAAGAAGAAATGAGGAGAGAAAAGAAATGGTCTCGGATCCAACATTATTCATCAATAGTTTGAGGGGTTGTATACTGTCACACCCTAAATTTTGTCCCACATGATTCATAGGCATTAATTCATTGGCATTCATTCATCTGTATCTCTTTATTTTAATTAATTTTTTATGACCATAGAGTTTTATCTTCATGCATAAGTCAAATCGATGGTCAAGGATTGAGGGTTTATCCGATTGTATTATATATTGACCAATGCATGCATTTATGTCATGCACCATTAGAGGTCAATGAAGTAGAAACTTTAATGGTTCATTTGGTTTATTTTGATTCACTTTGGTATGCTTATAAGCTAAAAACCATTTGATCTTAATTTCTTTAAAATGGATTATTATTTAGCCAATTTAAGCCTTGCATGATTCTTCATCATGATCCATGAATTTCTCACATCCCTTCATGCATGTATTACATTATTAATAAGTGTCTCAATGGTACACATTCATTTTTTTGCCTTTTGTTATCCAATTGGTCTCATATTCATAACGTTATGAGATTTAATTGATTTCAAATGGCATACATACATTCATAATATTTTGCATTAGTTCATTTGGTTTCAAATCTTTGACTTTCTTCATATAGTGGATTCTTTTTTCTAAGCTTTAAAACTTAAAATTAGGATCCAAGTAAAACAAAGGTTCATGTCTACTTTTTTCTATAATGTTGCAAAGTGACATTCTTACATTGATTTTACACTTGAGTAACCAAGCATAAACCTAGAAGATTTTGAACCTAGACACCATGATACATTACAAGCGTTTGCAAATAAAAAAAAGAGTCATAATTTGCTAAATGTGCAACATCCAAGCATTCCATTAATTTCTCCATTTGATTTATATTTTCTTCATCACCAAGACATCTCCAAACTTTTCTATCTTCAACATAAAACATGCCATACACCATGTAACAAATACTCCATCAAATACATATAACACAAACAACAAAAATCAGTGAATTTCAAAATTCAAAATGAGAGGGAAATGAAATAATTTTGTTGCAGTAAAATAATAAGTAAATACAAAAAGTTTTGGTCACCACAAGACAAGGTTCAATAGTGCAGAAAGTACAACAGGATAATATTCACTAAAATGGAAAAACACACACCAAACTCCTTTGATTCCTCTGCACTATTACACATTCATCAACACCATCAAATTAAAATCATAATTCTCCCCATATAAATTCATCAGCAAACATAAACAAAGGGAGAAGCACGAACATTCAAACATACTGCACACTAAAAAACCTAGCCATAGTTTTCTAACACACATCACAAAGAAAAACAACAACCATTACAATATATTGAGTCAAAAATCATATATACAAAAATAACTTAACATCCACAATGAAAAACACAACAAATACATCTCCATACACTTACAATTCAAAAAACCAAAGCTAACCACACAAAACCAAAACCAGTACTAACAGAAGTTCAAAGCAAATCTTGAATCAGAACACCTTCTAAACACTACAGAAGAAAGGACGAACATTAAAGACGTTTACCTGAGACGTTTTTTTTCACGAATTTCTTTTGAGGTAGAAATCTTATTTCCTTGTATTGATGGCTTAAATGTTATAGTTTTTGCTTCCTTCATGTTTATACCCATGTTAAACATTGTTGAGAAATAAAGACATGATTTTTTGTGTGCTAGTCTCTTTGATTTCCATGTCAGTTATCTCTATTTGCTTCATCAATGCTTGGCATGTACGATTTTGTCTTGGTTAGATCTAAAATCAAGAGGTTTGGTTTTTGTTTTTTCAACGTGATGTGTGTGGTTCGGTTAGTTTTGTAAGTAGTCCGCTTTTTGTTACATTTTTTTTATTGTTGCTCTGCAAAGGAGAAAAGAGGGTTCGACCATGGGAGAATATAGAGAGCAACAAAACCGATTTGAGAGAGAGAGATTTAGATTTGAAATGGTTTGGTCATCATGGTTTACACTTATTTCTGTTTTGCTTCATGGTCAATGGTTTTTTTATGTTTTCATATAGAGAGAAATATATGATCGTACTCTTTGACGGATATCAGAAACGACTTTGTATGATTTTTTTCTTAGGGTTACTTTACCCTCTTTGTTTTAGAACAAAATTGAACCGGGTTGGGAGGGATTCGAACCGCCCCATGACCAAAGCCCAACTATGTTGCTTCCCCTGGGCTTCATGCTTTTGCCCCTCCATCCATTATCCACATCCCCGTTTGGCACATTGTCATGTTTTTTTTACTAGTCTTTTTTTTTTTTTCGTTCTAACAATTTTCTTTCATTATTATTTATAAAACAAATTTTATTTTTATAACTCTTTTTTTATTTATTTTTAGTAATATATTAAAAAAAAATTAACTTTTTATATAACCTTTTTTATTATTCACTTATTTATTTTCTTTTTATAGATACGCTAAAAAAATAAAAGGAGAGAAATCATTGGGTCGGGTCTAGTTTGTTCTAACGTTTATACCCTATTGTTTATGTGCACACTTGTTTCTACTTTTATTATTGTTGTTTATTTATTTATTTTTGTAGCTAGTCAATTATTTGTTTACTTACTTAATTAATTAGTTAAGTTGATTATATTTTTAATTATTTGTCTGCTTTTTTCTAAGTGGACTTATCTAACTGTTTGTTTAGTTTGTTAATATCTATCCATGTCCGTACCCTAACATGTGTAAATAATCACACTCATTTCACACTAACTTCACTAACACTTCTAATCAATTTTAAAATAATTTCAAACCATTTTCCATTAATCACTTTTAATTTAACTTCAAACCTTTTTCATAATTAAGTTGAAAGAAAAAAATTACATGGGTGAAAGGTCCAGATGTAGTCCCGAATGTTAGGCCCAAGTTGGAAGAGCTTGCAAGCCATAAGCATCTGTATTCCCTTTAAAACACTAGTAAATATTATAAACCTTTTCATAATTAAATCGAAAGAAAAATATTACCTAAGTGAAAGGTCTAGACATAGTCCTGAGTATTAGACCCAAGTTGTGAGAGCTACCAAGTCATAAATACTCGTCTTTCAAACCCAAAAAAATCAAACGCATTCAAATCTTTTTGCCTTTTGGCATAACTTTCAAACTTTTTAAAAAATGAAAGACATTTTGTTTTAAGATAATGCAAATTAATGCTTCATCCACAATCATTGAGTTGAGATAAATGGCGTTTTCCCGTGAATGTTGATACCTAGAAATCCATTCAATGTGATGCAAACATCCGCTCCTCATTTGTTTTAGGTAAAATAATGTTTTTCCGTCAATTAATACAAGATAGCTTTCACTAAAACTAACCAATAAAGAAACATTGTATACCCATAACTATCTAAGCCTTGAGTTTTTTATTGCACCCGGAGATATGTATGAGCGAGGTTTAAAGTCTCGCCAGGCACCCTAATAAAAAATAAACCTTTTTGTCCTATTATTTTCCCTTTTAATAACTCGAGAAGCTTAACATTTTAAGTTAACACTAATGTGCACAACTCATTGAGTACAACAGACGTGAGGAGTGCTAATACCTTCCCTTTGCGTAATCAACTCTCGAACCCTGATTTGGTTGCGATGACCATAATCATTGTGTTTCTTTTTAGGTTTTATTGATTTTCCCCTTTCTTTTTTAGGAATAAATAAAGTTTGGTGTCAACTCTGTTAAGTCCATCCCACGAGCGTGCAATTTCACTTCGCGAGGTCGTATTCTTATTTTTCGAGGTATGACAGATGGCGACTCTGCTGGGAAACTTTGTCATCCCTAAGTCAATCAAGCCTAGTTTATATTTGTTGTGTGTGCTTAAGTTTGTTTACTTGTGTGGCTTTTTTTTTATCTTATTGTTTTTTATCTTCATTATTATATTGTTATTATTGGTTTTCTTGGATGGTGGTACTTGGATGTTTTGATTGCAAACCTCGAGGGAAAAATTTTCTACCCGAGTCTTGAGTAAAAACTAAAGATAGGACGAGGTTGAGTAGTGTGGGTCCGTGAGATGAATTTCTCGTTAGATCGATACGAGAACCTCACTTAAAGTAGATCCTTTTGAGAATGTTGACGTTTGAAAAGTAAGTTGCCATAGGCATCAACGTTTTCATGTGGAACCATGACTCTAAGGACCATTTATAGAACCTTAACCCTTTGGCCAACTAGGGATGATAGTTGCGTAGTGTGGGTTCCCGAGATGAATTTCTCGTAGGAATGATATGATAACCTCACTCAAAGTAGGTTCATTAGATGGAGTTGACGCTCGAAAAGTAAGTTGTCGTAGGTGGCAGACGATCTTGTGGATCCATGACTCTTAGAACCTTGTCTAGAACCCTTGTTGTAAATGGTTTCATAGTGTGGGTCCGCGAGATGAATTTCTCATTGGGTCGATACAAGGACCTGACCTAAAGTAGATTCATTGGATGGAGTTGACATCCAACAAGTTAGTTATCGTAGGAAGAAAACAGTCTCGTGGATCCATGACTTTGGAAACTTTTTGTAACCTTAGATCATACCCGGTGAAAACCCAGTTCTATATGTAGCAATTATATTTTTCTGTACCTCGAACCTTTGAACCTATACCTAAAAAAATGCATCACATTCATCCACATGCATTGCATCTACATAATAAAAATCTAGCTCTTAGTTGTCTCACATTTGTTTCAGGAATTCGAGATCTTCACAAGCTTTTGAAAATGACTACAAAAATAAGAAATACTTTTTCACTCAAGTACAAGGAACCTAAGCTCGACAGTTTGAAAGGATTGATCTTTGATTTGATTGCAATTAAGCGTGGTGACTTCAAAAAAATCACGGGAAGATTTTAGCCTTCTGACTAAAAAGGTATATTATAGGGTTATCAACACTTTGGCCTAACACAATGATCCGCCTCTATGTTATTTCACATTTTCTGATTCCAACTAGCTCCAACCTTAGAAGAAGTTGAGAGAATTGTGGGTCGAAAATTGAAGGATTTCAATCCATTTCCAAAGCTTGAGGAAGAAGTGAATCTAAGGAGAATAATTTTAGCTCTAAGCATCGAGGTCCAAGATGTGCTAGCCAATAGGGCCAAGAAAGGGGATTTCAAAGGGTTTACCATGAGGTTTTTATAAGAACTAGCTCTGAAGTTCAAGAAAGTAGGGAATTGGAAATCATTCTATACTGTTTTAGCTCTTTTGATCCATGGAATTATACTCTTCCCAAATATTGATAATTTTGTGGATCATGTAGTTGTGGAAGTATTCCTCTCAGGAAATCCAGTGCCTTTTCTCTTAGTTGACATTTATCATGATCTACACGCCTGACATGAGAAGAGGGGTAAAACTTTATTATGTCGTGCTCCTTTACTTTATGCTTGGTTTATGTAGCACACGCCTGAAGAAGGTCCATTCGTTTCAAAAGGACTTAAATATCCTCAAAGACTAGCTTATCTTACTACAAGTGCCATCAAATGGTATATTAGAGATTGGGAAACCCTAGACATCATAGTTAGCTGTGAAGAATTTCCTATTGTGTCGTAGTTGGGAACTAAGGGGTGTATCAATTACAACCCTATGTTAATTACATCCATTTGTACTCTATGACATTAAAGTAAGCAATCCTGATGTGAGAACAGTTTGAAAAGCTTGGCAGAAGATTGTTAGGAAGGGTAAAGATCTTGGGAAAAGAAATATTATTGTCAAAGAACCCTACACTCAATGGGTGAAAGAGAGAGTTGAAGTAATCAATTTACCATTCAACTTTGATGCTTCAACTTTCCCTTAGGTTCCTGATCCAGATCCAGATCCAATACTACTTGAATATGTTGAAAAGGTCAATGCTAATATTAAGGAGCTTGAATTGAAAAACTCTGAGTTGCAAATTAAGCTTGACCAAACTACTTTGGATAATGAAAATATGAAGTATGAACATAAAGAGAAAGCCAAATAACATGAAGATAGCTTCTGAAAGTTGTCAGATTCTGAGATTCAGATGGAGATTCTTTACTTCTGATATAACAGTTTAAGTAAAAAGTTTTCCAAAAACTTTTATAATACTTAAATTTTCATAAAGGTGAAACTCATCTAGTGGAATTGAAATATTTGCTGGATAAGAACCTTTGGGTAATGATGTTTTCTCTTTTAGTACTTGCTATTACTATTCCCTGTCTTGTGAAATATCATTGTGTCATTTTTTTGACAAGATTCTTTTTCTTGTGAGATTCTTGTTCAGTTCTTTTTTGCTCTTCTTCTTCTTCTTCTTCTTCTTATTCCTCTTCTTCTTTTCTTTTTATTTGTGTGCTGATCAAACCAAACCTGAGATGAGTTCTTCAGTTAATTCTCCTTTGAATCAGCTAGTTGTCATCAATGAAAAATTTGTGGATTTTGATGAGTTGCTTCAGATTGGTTTCAACTTCTGGAAGACACTTTTTGAACAAGGTTGGAATGGCTACTTTAAGATGCTCTGTGGTTTCACTTATCCAAGTCTTGTCAAAGAGTTTTGGATTAATGCCTCCATTATTGAGCTGAATTTTGAGTATGTCATTCTTTCTAGGGCAACTGGTGTTTCTATTATAGTAACCTCTAAAGCGATTGCAAATATGATCAATTGTGAGGATATTGGAGAAATCCCAGGAACTCTTGTTTGGGAATACTATCTTACTACTTGACGTATCTTTGTAGATCCATCTAATACATCAGCGATCTCAAATCTTCTTCCTGATGATGTTGTTTAGAGTCAGATTCTGAATTTAAACTTACTGCCTAAGGATAAGGATTTAGACTAAGTGGACTCTATTGAAAAAGATCTGCTTCTACTTCTCAATTCAAATTTGAAGATTGATCTTCCTCAAGTTATGTTTGACCATATGAAAAGGTATATTTCTTCTTTTCAAGAGGGAAAAACCTTCTCCATTCCTTTTGGACGAGTTATTTCAGAGATACTTGTTCAACAGGGGTTAACATAAGTTCTGAGGCTGGTTCTTCCAAGATTTGTTGAGACAAGTTTGAAGCTATCTATGAAAGATTCTGATGTTAGATTTCGGCATAGTTATGCTTTGTATTTTTCTTGAAATCTATGTATTAAGCTGCTTATTAATAAATTCAGTGTTTATTCATGCTTGTGTTCAGTTTTAAACTATTGAATATTAATTATGTGGTGTTCAATGGAATACTTTAAGTAATAGGAGAAATAAATCAATGTATGTAACTTATTTCATTAATTAAAAGGAAGCTATTACAAGACAATTGGATTTCCTAGTTTGTTGGATTGTCCCTAAGGAATTATCTAGGATCATCTGACATTTCTAGATTATCTAAGAAATCTTTCCATTCTTCCTTAGCAAATTCCAAAGCCTCCTTTTTCAGTTTGTTTATGCGTCTGGATTCAGAAGATCTTCTTCTTCTGTGTGTTTTCACAAAGGATGCTGAAGAGGATAACACTTTTGAAGTTGTTTGCTTTCTTGCAGATTCTTCAGATACTGCTTTGCCTTAGTATGCTTGAGTTGTTGCATTCAGTAGTGTTGCCTTCTTAAAATCTCTCTTTGGATCCAAGATTTGCTTCTGCTTATACATCTTGGTGTTTTAGAGATTAAGTGATGATGGAAGAAAGCTTACTAGAGTCCTTTTTATAGGTGTGCTACTTACATTGTCTTGAGTTTAATATTATTTAGGTACTAATTAAATCTTATATGTACTCTAATAATGACTCTTGGAAATGTGATCTAGCAGTCTAGCCTATTAAGATTCTCTGAATAACTATGAGTTTATGTTTGATCTATTTTAGCTGTCGTTTCCATGTCAGTTTCACTTTATTATTGTACTTTCAGAAAATCTAAAGAAAAATTAATGGAATGTACTTGATATTCAACTGGTGGATTACAAAAATATTTTAAATAAAAAAAGAGAACAAGATGATTCTAGTAGAGATCCCTAGCTAGAGCATCTCATGCCCAACAGTTTCCACTGTTGCCATAGTCCACCTTTTCATCTTCATAATCAATCACCTCTTCCTCTTTTATGACTGGGAGTGAGCGGTAGAACTGCTTGTTGACATTCCATGGATCTCCGCCATATGCGTGCTACCATTCTTGAATAAATACAAATTTTTTCTCTCAATTACTGTCATTCGTGTTTTTCTCTGTTTTTTCTTTGTGATGCAAAATATCATTTGTTTGTTAGTGGTGAAATTTTGAACTTGAAAATAATTTTTAAAACATATTGAAAAAACACAAATTGCTTTGACATATGTGAGGATTACAAAGGAATCATTTATTTTCCCAAAAGTCTAAAGGTTGCAAAAGCACTCCTAGATCACCATAACAATGATCTTCATGGAGCACAACCTATCAATCCTCTAAAATGACCCCGTGGTTAAATAAAACTATCAAGCTTGGTGAATTATCCTCTGACAACATCCATCACAGATACTTGGTTGAGTTGTTGGTGTTGAGGAATTAGAACCTCCATAAATAGCACCTACAAACTCCCAGTTTACATTATGTTAGCATTTTCATATCATGATCATTCATATATTATGCATCAATGCAAATTAAAATCATGCATATTCGAAGTATAATTTGCGCTCATTTTGCATTGATCCCGGTTTCTTTGGTTGATTCTATGTCCTTTTACCTCAAAAGTCCAATTTGTGATTTTGCGTCCTTAAACCATAGTTTGGTTTTCACAGACATAAAAGTTCAACCTCGTCTGGAAAACTCTGTTTAAAGCCTGTATATAGTAATGATGCCTTTGGTCAAGTCCAATATCATCTAGAAAACTCCATTTGAAGCCGATATACATTTTACAAATGCCTTCGGTTAAGCCTAGTTTCGTTTGGAAAACTCCATTTGAAGCCGGTATATATTTTATTGATGCCTTTGGTCAAGTCCATTATTATCTAGCAAACTCCATTTGAAGCCAATATATATTTTACTGATGTCTGCGGTCAAGTCCAGTATGATCTTGCAAACTCTGTTTGAAGCCAGTATATATTTTACTGATGCTTGCGGTTAAGTCCAGTCTCACCTGGAATTAATTTTAAAGTCTATCGTCGTTTGACATTCTGTCATTTTTAAAGTCAAGCACTGTCTAACATTTTGTTATTTTTAAAATCAAGCACCGCCTAACATTCTGTCATTTTTAAAATCCAACACCGTCTGACATTCTGTCATTTTTAAAGTCCAGCACCGTATGGAATTTTGTCATTTCTTTTCCCCAACAATTTATTATCCCTAGTGAGTCTTAATCCATTTGTATTTACCATTTTCATGTGGATCACCAATATCATATTTTCATCATTCTCCACAGGTCTGCTTACCATCCATCATCAAAAAATCATCCTAGGGTTAATTTCATTTCACATCATATCCCCAAAAAACCAAAAAAAAAGTCCTTCAGCTCATAGCATAACATGTCATTCCATCTAGGGGGAAAATTCTGGTCACTTGTATTTAAATACCCTTTACCTGGATTCCATGAGGACTATCGTCACTCATGTCATCCAGTAAAGCTATTTAAATATGGACAACTGTCAGACCCTAAATTTTGCCTCACCTGATTCATAGGCATCCATTCATTGACATTCATTCATCTACATCTCTTTATTTAAATTAACTTCTTATGACCATAAAGTTTTATCTTCATGCATAAGTCAAAATCATTGGTCAAGGATTGAGGGCTTATCTGATTGTATTATTGTTTATATGTACCAATTCATGCATTCATGTCATGCAGCACCATAGGTCACTGAAGTAGAAACTTTAATGGTTCATCTGGTTTATTTTGATTCACTTTGGTCTGCTTATAAGCTAAAAACCATTTGATCTTAAGTTCTTGAAAAAAGGATGATTATTCAGCCAATTTAAACCATGCATGAATTTTTGTCATGATCCATGCATTTTGTTAGAACAAGATTTGTTAATGGCATATTCTCTTTTAGTTTTGATGATAACAAAGTATTAAAAGAATAATGGTTTATTTGATGTGTGTTTTATTTATGCAGGTTCTCATCATTGTACATAAATAATCAGAATTTGTATTACATGAACACACTTGAGAGTTGCTTCATTGCTAGCTTCTGGTGGCAGAGTATAAAGAACAATTGCTAGTGAGGCTTAGTGCAAACTCTGAACTGAAAGCCTTAGCATTCAGACGAGTTACTACATTTGGTAATTGTATATTAGCATCTGGTACCATTCAGGGTTGGTGATTAAGTTGTGATTGTCCGTACTATAGAAAGCAAGCTATATTATCTTATTAGCTTTTCAGCTAGAGCCTATAAGATTGCAAGGCTCAACAAATGTTGGCATGCTCTACGGATATCTGCTCTCAACGACTCTATCAGTATAAAATCTCTTGAAGGCTCAAAGGTTAAATGTGCTACACACGGGATTCAGAATCTGTTGTGCATCCATCTTCAACGTCTCTTATACTATGGAGTAAAGGAAAAGACACTTGATCAAGTTACCTCTTCAATTGCTAGTTTCTGCAAAGGCTACAAATATGGATGAAGATTCAAGTTTGAATCTTAACAAGGATTCTTCAGATGAAGGAGTAGCAAGATCAAGCAATTATCAACTCTATTGTAATATGCAGATTTTCTATTGTAGGTTGTAATTGTAAAAGCCTTAAGATTTCTTATCATTGAATATATTAGAAATATTAAGAGCTTTAGGTCTTTGTTATGGTGACTTCCCATACCTCTGATACTTGTATCATATACACCTTATTCTCTATTCTGCTGAGCCTTCAGTAGTTTAGATCAAAGTCTCATGTTATGTACTCTAGCAGAAGTCTTGTCTCATTAGAATTCAAGCAAAAAGTCTTGAGCCAAAATGCTTAAGACACGTAAGTCTCATTCCTTAAGTGCTTGAGTTGTGAAAGTCTGATTCAGCTAGTCTAATTGAGCAAGGGGAAGTCTCCGTCTGAAGGCCGTGAGCAAGGGAAGTCTCGATCTGGATGGCCAGAAGAGCAGTTGGCTCAGCCAGAGGATGTGAGCAAGATGTCTTAGACATATGCTTTAAGCAAGGGGAAGTCTCAACCTGAAGATCTTTGGATAATGCGGCTCGGTCAGAAGGTGTGAGCAATAGAAGTCTTGAGTATATGCTCTAAGTAAGGAAAGTCTCAGATAGTTGGTCTAAGTAGTTGCAAAAGACTTATGCAGCAACATAAGTTATTGTAATCATGAAGTGGTTATAATGAAATTCTCTTGTGAGACAAGGGGACTGAACTACTCTCAGTTAAGGGAGGAACCATGATAAATCTGTTGTGTCTTATGCTTTTATTTTATTTACTTCTTTTATATCTGCTGCCAATGAATTAAACCAGAATCTGAATATGAGTTCTGATTCTAAAACTCTAATCAGAAGTTAAATTAAAAGAAAACATGAAACACGATTTAACCCTCCCCCTTCTTGTGTATTTTTCACACCTTCACATTTCTCACATCCCTTCATGCATGCATTACATTATTAATAAGTGTCTCAATGGCACACTTTTATTTTTTGGCTTTTGTTATTCAATTGGTGTCATGTTCATCATGTTATGAGATTTAATTGATTTCAAATGGCATACATACGTTCATAATATTTTGCATTAGTTCATTTGGTTTCAAATCTTTGACCTTCTTCATATAATGGTTTCTTTTTTCTAAGCTTTAAAACTTAAAATTAGGATCAAGTAAAACAAAGGTTCATGTCTATTTTTTTCTATAATATTGCATAGTGGAATTTTTACATTGATTTTACACGTGAGTAACGAAGCATAAACCTAGAAAATTTTGAGCCTACACATCATGGTACATTACAAAGCTTTTACAAATAAAAAGAGAGCCATAATTTTCTAAGTGTGCAACATCCAAGCATTCCCTAAATTGCTCCATTTGATTCAACTTTTTTTCATCACCAAGACATCTCCAAAATTTTCCATCTTCGACATAAAGCATGTCATACACCATGTAACAAATCATCCATCAAATACCTATAACACAAACAACAAAAATAAGCAAATTTTAAAATTCAAAATGAGAGGGAAATGAAATGATTTTGCTACAGTAGAATAATAAGTAAATACAACAACTTTTGGTCACCACAAGATAAAGGTTCAGCAGTGCAGAAAGTACAACATGATAATATTCACTAAAATGGAAAACACACACCAAACTCCTTTGATTCCTTTGCACTATTCCACATTCATCAACAACATCAGATTAAAACTATAGTTCTCCCCATATAAATTCATCAGCAAACATGAACAAAGGGAGAAACACGGACATCCAAACATATTGCACACTAAAAAACCTAGCCATAGTTTTCTAACACACATTACAAAGAAAAACCACAACCATTACAATGCATTGAATAAAAAATCACACACACAAAGAAAACCTAACAGCCATAACAAAAAACACAACAAATCCATCTTCATACACTTACAATTCGAAAAATCAAAGCTAGCAACACAAAACAAAAACCAGTATTAACAGAAGTTCAGAGAAAACTTTGAATTTGAACAAACACCTTCTAAACACTACAGAGGAGAGGACAAACGTTAAATATGTGTACCTGAGACATTTTTTTTTACGAATTTATATTGAGGTAGAAATCATGTTTCCTTTTATTGATGGTTTAACTGCTATAGTTTGGCTTCCTTCATGTTTGTACTTCTGTTAAACATTGTTGAGAGATAAAGACATGATTTTTTTTGTGATAGTTTATTTGATTTCCACATCAGTTATCTCTATTTGCTTCATCAATGCTTGTCACGTGCAATTATGTCTTGGTTAGATCTGAATCAAGATGTTTGGTTTTTGTTTTTTTCAATGTGATGTGCACGGTTTGGTTAGTTTTATGAGTGATCCATTTTTTGTGACATTTTTTTCAATTATTGTTCTGCAAAGGAAAAGAGAGGGTTCGGCCACGGGAGAAATAGAAGAGTAACAAAACCAATTTGAGAGAGAGATTTCAGATTTGGAATGGTTTAGTCATTATGGTTTACGCTTGTTTCCGTTTTGCTTCATGGTTAATGTTTTTTTTTACGTTCTCATAGAGAAAGAAAGATGGGATCGTGCTCTTTGAGGGATATAAGAAATGACTGTGGTGTAAGATTTTGTCTTAAGGTTTCTTTATCCTCTTTGTTTTAGAAAAAAACCAAATCGGGTTAGGAGGGATCTGATCCGCTCCATGACCAACGCCCAACTAGCAGCTTCCCCTGAGCTTCATGCTTTTGCCCCCATCCATTATCCACACCCTCATTTAGTCTATTATCATATTTTTTTATTAGTCTTTTAGTTTTTTTTTTCTTTCTAACAAATTTCTTTTATCATTATTTAGAAAAACAAATTTTACTTTTGTAACTCTTTTTTTTATTTATTTTTAGTAATATATTAAAAATAAATAAATAAATTTTTATATAACCTTTTTATTATTCACTTATTTATTTTATTTTTATGAATATGTTTAAAAAAAAGAGAGAAATCATTGGGTCGGGTCTAGTTTGTCCTAACGTTTATACCTTCTTGTTTATGTTCACCCTTGTTTCTACTTTCTTTACTATTATTTATTTATTTATTTTCGTAGTTAGTGAATTATTTGTTTATTTAATTAATTGATTAGTTAAGTTGATTATAGTTGTAATTATTTATCCACTTTTTACTAAGTAAACTTATCTGACTATTTGTTTAGTCGATTAATATCTATCCATGTCCGTACTCTAACATGTGTAAATAATTGCACTCATTTCACACTAACTTCACTAACACTTCTAATCAATTTCAAAATAATTTCAAACCATTTTTCATTAAAAGCCCAAGTTGTAAGAGCTTGCAAGCTATAAGCATTCGTCTTCCCTTCAAAATACTTGTAAATATTCAAACCCTTTACATAATTAAAGTGAAAGAAAAAGATTATGTGGGTGAAATATCTAGACGTAGTTCTGAATATTAGACACAAGTTATAAGATTTTGTAAGTCATAAATACTCGTACATTCAAATCTTTTTGCTTCTTGGCACAACTTTCAAACTTTTTCAAAAACGAAAGACCAATCTTGTATCTTTATTAAAAAAAGATCAAATCGTTGTGTGAACTATAAACTATTATATTATATATATTTAAATAAAAGATCAATCTTGTATCTTTATTAAAAAATAATATGGATAAACAACTATCCACAATTCGGTTGGGCTAGTCCGGCTAAATATTGGACTTTTAATAGGTTAGGCTTAAAATTCTGAATAAATAACATGCTCTAATTTTTTTGTCCTAGCTTAGAATATTTTACGGGCTTTGGGCCGACCTATTTGGTTCGGCCCATTTTTCTGGCTCTAGTTGTGTCTAGAGATGGAAAAACGAACTACCCAATCGCTTCAGGCCGGCCATGATGGGTTCAAGCCTTTAGCGGGTATGACGTAAAAGCCATAAATTTAAACGAGCTACAATTTAGTTGTTCAAACCCGACTCTTTATGAATTATAGTTATTCGGGTTGATCTGAGATATTTAATAATGATTTATTAATTTAAAAATATTTAAATACACTTTTAAATCTCTATTTTTGATTTTTTTTTAATTTTGTAGTTCCTTTAAAAATAATTAGGTTTAGTTTTTTTTGTCCCCTACATTTAAAAATAAAATAAAAAATTACTATTATTATTAATATTTATTCTATTTGACATGACAAAATCTGATTCTTCCAGTGTGTGCTAACAATAAAATGTTGTATGTGACTAACGACGAGGTGTCAACATAGTAGACATTTGTCACCCTAAGAAATGAGTGTGGGACGAGGCGGACTCGACAAACACTACTCTCTAAAACTTAAAAGGCAAAACAAACTTGCAAAATTCATATTCGCCTTATTAATACTCACGTCCGGAAGAAAAAAAATAGGATGGATAGGGTGTGGGTCTAAATCTTATGCTCGCACAATAAAAAAAATACAGGCAAAACGAACATGTTGACTATATCGAGTTTGTTTTATTACATGTTATAATTTGTATCACAATTCATAACTTAATACTATTTTTTATATATAGTTGATAAATATTTGATCACAAATGTGCAATGTAGAAGGAATTACAGACAGAAGCACTTCTAACTCCCCTAAAATTTAGATCGAAGAAATGATAAGTCCGCCTTAGCTCGAGAGCAAGAAAAGAAGGAGGGAGGGACTACTTAGACTACTTAATCGATAAAGCCCGGCACGATTACTGGATCGAAAGAAAGGTATACGTAACACTAACCCAATCCAGATGAAACAACTCTTATCGGAACCCAGCTTCTCTTTTTTAGCGAATAAAGATTGAAGTAGCTCTTACACTTACTATATTTTAAATCTTTCTTATTTTTCATATGAAAGAAGGAGAAAGGGGGCTGCTACTGCAACCAAGCACGCATACACATATATGTATTGTTATGTCCATGTTCCTTTTGAGTATGGTCTACTCTACCAATTATTAATATTTATGTAAACGTTTCCTTTTATAATAACAACTTGTCATCTAACTCCCTACTTCATGTAAAACATTCTGAAATCTTCTTTTTGATATTATGATTATTAATAAGAAACTATAAGTGAAGTGAATGTTCCACAGATTATCTTCGTGATCGGTGAATTCTAAATCTTTTATAATCCGCATATCATTCTTCTTCTTCATCTTGATTCTCCTTTTGAGTATAAAAAGAGTGAAAATCAAACAAATGCTGAACTGCTCAAAGAAGACTGGAGTCTATTGTTGAGGATGGAAGAAGAATGCATCGAGGAGCTCTTCATGCAAATATTGAAGTTTGATTCAGTGATTACAAAAAAAGGCATAATATTGAAGTTGAAAATGAAATCTTACATCTATTCCTCTAATAAACAATTAGTGAAAACTCTCATAAAACTATGTGATTATATTTGGAAAGATGTATACCAGGAAAAAGAAACTATCATCAAATTAAAAAAGAACTTTACAACAAGCAGTACAGCTTGGTATGAAAACTGAATACTTTTAGCTAAACTCAATTATTTGCCATCGTTAAAAGATTTTCCTCATATCATTGACATCGTCACTAGGCTTGGCATCCCTCAGCTTGAAAACATTCTCAATCACTGAGAGTTCTGTTGCTGTGGTGTCTGAACCACAAAAAGCTGTCCAATCATTTACTGTCATGCCAGCACCTATTACTTCACTACCGCGATTAACAGTCCCAGCAACCAAAGGAACTTGAAGAAGTGTAGAAAGTTCACCCAAGTCTTCGATCGAAGTATGCGGGTGGACCTGCATTCAATGTATGATCAAAAGATATAGAACATTCGTTCAAATTGAAACGTTCAAGAGGACGTGAATTGTACTTACCAAACCACCTTTGTTGGAGAAAGCACAGTAACTTCCCACAAGAACATTACTGGCAACTGTCTGCCTAAAAACTTCTACTCCAAGAACATCAGCAAGAACCTCCTCAGTTTCCTGATCAACAATTTCACAGTAAATACTAGACCAAGAGAATAGCACACAGAGAAGCTATAATCTATAATAATACAATACCCTGTCGAGATCAGTGTGCGTGAGGGCTACATAGTCATTACATGCTATACAATTTCCCAAGGCAGATAATTTTTCTTCTATACGCTGAACACGAACTTGATCCGGTAGACTGTTTTTCAAATGTTGAAGTTCTTCAATTGTAGCCATGAAAAAAAATATCAAAGTCAGTCCAACATCAAAATTGGTGCTTAGTTTTATGTCAATAGCAAAGATGAAACAATGTGAAGAAAAAATCATTAAATACACACGGCTAACAGTTCAATATCATCATTCAAAAGCAAAGTTCCTTTGAACGAGAACGAGTCACAGTTCTATATCATCATTCAAAAGCAAAGCAATGTTCTGAGTTCCTAATCTATGAGGCCATTATGCACCAAATTCGAAGACTAAAACACAAGTTTGCAATCACTCTCACTCCCACGACAAAACCTAGCAATCGTTAACTAACAGAACCTCACAGTATCTGGTTTTTTCAGTTTTTTCTCAACCAGTCACCAAAAATATTTTACCTAGGTGTTTCGCCAATTACAATGCCACAAAAGTTGAGGTATATCGCATGACGTAAAATAGCACTAATCAATACTACAAACAATAGCATAATATCAGGAATCACCTTGGTCTGTGGTGGTATGAGGCAATAGAAGCCCATTCTTGTTTCCTGCAAACCAATAGTAAGTTAAATTAGACAATAGTTTAAAATCTAGTAATTCATAAAACAATAAACATAAGAAACTAATATAACCATCTTTTTATCGTTTTACTAAAGGAAGAATATATCTAACAGATCTATACACTATTCAAGTAACCAAGAAAGAAAAAACTCTTTACCAACACAAAGACGGCCAACAATACGAGTTCCACCAATGGAAGTTTTGATCACAGGGATAACATCTGATAACTCAGCTTCAAATGTACTACATCAAATCAAACCACAAGATTATTGTAATGGCAATTCTGGTCTATTTTGAAACCAAGAAAAGAACTTAATCTAAAGCAAAGTAAAACCTGTAGAAACTTTCAGAGGCTCCAATGGCAACCAAACAATAGGCATTAGTAAGTTTTGAGAAGACGCCAACTTCACAAGAATTCTCGAATCGGAGTCCTGCGTAAAACCATTGTCACCAAGTCTATCACGAAGCAATTATATATTGATTTTGAAATAACGAGATATGTAAATGTTTTATCACTTACTAGTTGCCATAAAGATTGGGAAGAGAAATCTTTGATGAAATAAACCAAGTTTAATATCTAAAATCTTTGATGTGAAAACAAATAAAGGGTGTTAATATTGATTAATAGTAAAAAGATGAATTATTATGATAAGTAAAAGAAAGGAATTCTTGGTTTGTGATTTATTATACCTAGTAAAGTGAAAATGTAACAGAGCTAAGAGCATTGATGAACATGGATAAGGGTTATTATTTATTACGGAAGAAAGAAGAGGAAATGGACGTATCGGTTACCAGGAAGCAGGAGCGAAGAGGAAGCGGTGGATGGAGGGACGCAACGATCAAAAACCCTACGAAAGTGTTAACCAACCGAATACCGAATTTTTTCAATTTCAGTAACTTTAAAAAGATTAAAATTAATGCTCAATTATGCAACTATACAATTTTTTTTTATTTTTTTTTTTAGAATTTACAATTTTACGTATTTTTTTATGTGTTGATATGTTTTTTTTAGGTAAAAAACAGAGGCAAATCACAAAAAGAAAAATTTACATAGTAATTAAATAAGGATAGTGATATTATCGGATCAGAAAATGATTAGCAGTCAGCAATACATCGTAAATTTCTTAATTCGTCGGTGGTGGAGAAGAGGAGGGAGTGTACCTGCAAGGTACTCCGATGACAAAGTAAGAGACGGAGTAGAAAAAACAAGTACAGATAAAGTATGTAGAGAATTGAATATCTGACCATCTGGTAAAAGAGAGTATTTATAATGTGCCTCTAGTGTTGGGTCAACAATTACTTTGCACTGAGTTGGATTGCTAGGCCCAATACAAGTAACTGTCAAGGTTTACATGGCGTACGGAAGACTAGCACGTGGTCTTCGCCCTGGGTCAACTGCCCCATGACCTTCGGGAGGTGGGTAGTTTCCTGATGACGTGTCCCCGCGTGGGGAGCACGTGGAGACCGTGGCGGAGACGTTTGAGAGCTCCCCGTATACGTTGATGGATTGTGCCTTCAATGGGTCCTCCCCAATGGGGAGCCGGGTTGGGTCGTACCCGACGGTGGGCCAGCCTCTGGCCCAATCTAGAACAGAAGCCCCCTAAGTCGTTGCTCCGAAGTAGAAGAGCAGTGATTTAGGAGTCAGTTAAAACGTTGAGGACCTGCCTAGAGGAGTGTCGTGCGTGTTCGAAACACTAGACTCAGGGACAAAGCGTGTGGCCAAGGTAAGGAGCTTGCTCGAGCGGACAGGAGCTCGCGGGGAGGCCTGTCCGTCATACGTAGTCCTAGCTCTTTTCATGTTCCCCTGGGGATATGTCCCCGGTGGGTGATGTGGCTGACGATGTGACGAAAGCGAACGGGAAATGAGCAGCTCTTGTCTCGATCAGGAGAGGGAGTTGAAAGGACGTGCACAATGTCTTCTAGGGCCACGTGTCAAGAGCAATGAATGCCTAGGGCGGCTACGAGTAGGGGCACTTGAGTGTCTAGTGATGCTTCATTTTCCGTGCTAGGGTTATAAATAGAGGAAGCTTGCTTCATTTGCACGTTCCCCTTCACTTCACTCAAGAAATTTTCCCAAGTCTCTCAAAGCTCTCTTCGCTCTCTGAAGAACGCCAGTCGTCACTGCCGCCGTCAATCTTTCTCCGTCTTCCAAAATCTTCATTCATCAAGTAAGTCTTCGGTCTTATCTTCAGATTTTATGAATTTTCCGGCAATTTTATGCATTTTTCAGCAGTTACTCTAGGGAGCTCATGAAGTTCCCAGGGGATGTGTGAAGATTCCAGCAGCATTCATGAAGTTTCCGGCGAACTCATGAAGTTTTCGACGCTCCTATGAAGTTTTCGATGAAGTCGTCGGGAAGCTCATGAGGATTCTGAGAAACTCTATGATGTTTCCAATGAATGTCTCGGGGACCTACGATGGAGGTCCCGGGGAGATTTTCTTCTCTTGACTGTGTGAACATCGCGGGGAAACCTCGTGTCGGGGAGGTTCTAGGAGGTTCCCCGTGTTCCACTTGAGAAAGCTCACACGTCGAGGAGCCTTTCTGTCGGGAAGAGAGGCTCATCGTCTTACGCTGGGGAGATGCCCCTTGCGGACAAGCCTTTCTGTCGAGAAGGGAGGCTCGTTGTCTCGTGTCGGGAAGATTCTCCTCGCAGACAAGCCTTTCTGTCGAGGAGGAAGGCTCGTTGTTTTGCTTCGGGGAGAATTTATCAAGCGACTCCTCGCCCCTCTCTTCTCTCTTTCACTTGATTTGCAGTGGAATGATGGATTTGATCTTAGACGTTGAATTCATCGTTTTCCTCTATTTTTCAGGTAAAATAGCCACGAGGATTGAGGGTGTTATCGTGATCGATGATGGATCCGAGTCCGACACCCCGGTCAAGCAAATTGGAGCAGAGCGAGCTCGCACACCCGAAGATTAGGACGGGAAGGAGCCCATAGGCATTTTGTTGCACTTCACCGTCGACGACATTTATGTGTTCGCCACTGTCGAGGACCGCGTTGTGTGCTCTCCCCCAAATTGGATGGTCTATAAGCCCAAAGAGAAGCACCGCATCTGCTCGTATTTCAAGGGGATGAGGTTCCATATTTATGAGTTCGTGTTTCGGGAAGCGGGGCTTTGTCTGCCCTTCAGTGACTTTCAAAAAGGAGTGTTTCAGTGGCTGCATCTGTCGCCTTTACAGCTCCATCCCAACGCAATCGCGTTCGTACGAGCATTCGAACTTGTGTTGTAACACCCTTCTACCCAACAAACATTCATACCAATTAAAATAATATACACGAGTACATCACCACAAGGGTGCCACATTTCGTCATAAAACTTCATAATAACGTTCTACTCCATACCACGAGTTTTGTCTTGATAAATTCAATCAAATACTACACAGCGGAAAAATCAAAATTTTAACATAATTTGTAACTTAAAAAGAACATCTTAAAAATAAGAAACTCATAGCCTCCTGATGTCAACAAGGAATTAAAACATAAAGGTTCGACCCAAACGTCCCGACCCGATGTTACATATCAGAGCAAGACCCTCTAATCAACGAAAACACGCACCAAGAGAGCTAATCATAATCACCTGCACGTTACCCACGTGAAGGCAACATTCCAATAGGCAGGGTGAGTAATCACAAATCATTATACAAGATATAAGGAAAATATATAGTAGTCACGAATATCATCGTTGTTTCATTCCCCACATCATCTTACCATCAACTCACAATCATCTCTAAAACATCAATCAATTTACAACATCATCTACACGTCATTTATTCAATCATTATGCAACGCCACATAGTAAGGAATACAGCAACATAGACTTATGCATGTGGTACCAATTCATCATGTTGATGGACACTAGGTCATCACCCTCCAAAGATCCCCACCAATAGAATCGATTCTACATAAGAACCGAAACACATCACAACACACATCAATCCACACAATGAGATTAAAGCCAACACTGGACCGAAGTCCTAACATCATCATTGGACCGAAATCCTAATATGCTATGAATGCATTATGCAAAATGTCATGATCAATCATCACCACGGTTCGTCAAAGTTGCGTCACCATTCATGAAAATTCATCAAAACATCATAGTATTACATCATTATCATGCGACAAAATTCTTCAATTTACATCACAAATCATTAGGTTATAGTTATCAAAACACATCACATCAAGTACTCAAGGCATACGGACAACAAGACACAAGATAACACAAAAAGAATAATATAAAAACATCTGCTCCTGCTCGCTTGGCGCTCGCCCGACAAAGCAGCTCACGCACCTGGGTTTCTCCCGGCGAAGCACGGGCGAAACCCCTCCCCCATAAAATTTCCAGTAGCATTGTTATTTCACCCTTTCACTCGGTGAGGACCAAGCGAACACACTTCGCCTGGAAAAATAGCTCCTCACCCGACGATTTTCTGCAAACAGCAACCTGATGTGCGTGTTCAGCATACGAAAACCCTTTCCACCATTTTTCACATGCCCATTTTCCATCAAGCAGTGCATCACATATTTTTACAGGTTTAATACCATTCATATGTACATTCTCAATCAATTATCAACACCCAATTCATCACCTCACAACATCAACATATTCATACAATTTCATCATGGTTTCAATAATCAACACATAACACACAAAAACCTACATCTACCTTAAACCCTATATCAAATATAATAACCCGGATCGCCCTTTGTACCTCGAACTCTTAGCAATGGACTTTTATCTCTGTGTTCTACGGATGACTTCTTGGTTCTTTGTGCCTTAACTTTTCTTTCTCAGTTCTTTCTAACTTTTCACGATCACACAGGAGTGAACTTCTCCACTCTCTCTTTTTCTTTTTGTCACTCTTACCCCTTGGACCCCTATTATGATTTTCCCATCTTACCCTTACTTAGTCCACCCAACATTACCATCTTACCCTCAAAATCTCTACATAACCAATTATGCACTAATTTTAAATACCAAAAATATTCTGATTATTATTATCATGTAATTCCACATAATCAATTATGCACTAATTTATTATTATAACTCTAAATAATTTCCAACTAGATTATTTAAATTATAATAAGAGTCTCATTAGTCATTAGCCCAACACTACCCTTAATCCCACAAAGCATCATATAATTCATCAAAATTCACCATAACTTACTAATAATTAATAAATAATTAAATACGAAACTTGGGGTGTTACATGTGTGCCGACACCTTTTTATTGGAGCCATGATCCCCTTATGTTTTTCGTACTTTTCATTTGCAACGACAAACTTTCCAAGACTGGCACAACTGGGTGTCCTTGAAGCAGCCGAGAAAGCTGTTTCAAGCCTATATGGATTATGTCTGTTCCTTTAAAGACAGATACTTTGTTGTGAAGCATGTGACGCATGTGGCTGTCGACTCCTTATATGACCTCGTGGTCAAAGAGGAGGACGGGCAGCGAGAGGAGACGTTGGAGTCGAAGTTTCCCCTCGAGTGGGAGGAGGAGCACTTCAAACAGGGCACAAATAGTTACATTGTCAAGCATGTCGACTTGGATGCCGAAAATTGACTTTCTTATGAAAAAATATTTGAGTTTGTCTCCGGTTTTGTTCCTGCCAAATGCGTCAGCAAGGATGACATTTTTATTCTGGATGAGCGCGAGTAGGTTCGTCGTGAGCTACGATTGATTAATACCAAGGCCCTCCTTGAATGCGGGTCCGAAGAGGCGGCCTTGAGATTCCTAGGTAGTGGGCGGTTTCTTCTTTTCCTCTTGTTTGTTTTCCTTTGTCATATTGACTTACCTTCCTTTTTCTCTATTGCAGGTCAGATGTCGAACATCCAAGAGCGCGTGATGAAGCTCTTCGCGACCAAGGGCGTGAAAAAGGTCGCTAAGGGAAGAGTCTCTCAGATCCAGCAGATGTCGAGGCCCGACCAACCAGCTGACGGTTCCTCCTCTCTGCAATGCAGCCAGTCTCTTCCTCTCAACCTCGTACTTGTCAGCCATTATGAGGGCGAGCCTGGGGAGAAGTTCGTGATGCCTCCTTGCTACCTTAATCAGGCTTACTTCCACAGGGACAATTCTCCGATTGTGGCTGAGGCAAAGAGTAAGGCGATCATGGGGCTCGACAGGGTGGCTAGGAGGAAAGCTTTGTCAGAAGACATGGTTTTTATGGTGAGGATCTTTGAGATGGCCTTGGTCCTTAATGATGAAACCAACCCTAAGTCCAAGCTTAAAAACTGCAGGTCGAGAACGCTACCCTTTGGGAGGAGAAAAATAAAGCGGAGAGCGACCTCCTTGAAGCTCGGACGAGGCACGAATACCATGTGCGCCTCCTCTAAGAGATGGTCGCGATGCGAGAAACGCTGAAAGAGGTCGAGGGAGAAAGGGATCGACTCCATACCAAATTCTCTAAATTGGAGACTGCTGCCAAACCTGCCGAGGACGAAACATACAAGAAGAAGACTCTCGCCTTTCGTAGTGCCCTAGTCACCCGGATCCGGGAACTCGAGTAGGATTTCTTAGGAGGTCTTGAGGTGGGGTTTAGTGGTGCTTTGGAGCAGCTCCAGGTTGTGAACCCTGAGGTCTAACTTTCCCTCGAGGGGATTGGCCCGTACCACTAGGTGATGGATGGTCGGGTGGTCGCCCCCGAGATGCCCAACGATGAAGGTGGTCAGAGCGACGGAGGGCCCCGACCTGACGAGAAAGCTTATGTTTAGTTCTTTTTAGCTATTTGGCCTGCGTGCCATTTGAATTCTTGTTTAGTTCAGCCTGCATGCCGCAGTTTTGACTTGACTTTGCCCGACCTGTGTGCCATGGGCTTTGATTTATAACATTTGAACAATGGGCTTTTCCCGTCCTAATGCATGGTGTTTTATCATCTGATATATTCGCATTCTGTGTGTGTTGTTGTATGTTAAATATACAATTTCTTTGTATTTATGTATTTTTGCTAAGTGATTAGGGCTTTTGCTCGATGTAGTTGATCCTCATCCGTGCAGAGGATTGGCCGAGTGGTCGGAGTTGGGTTCCGACCGTCGATAAAGCTATGAGCTCGATCGATGTCTTTGCTCTGAGGCGTGAACTTCCCACCGCGAGCTGGGTGTTCTGCCTAATTGGTACGGTGACGGTGGATCTCGATTGAGGTGTCCCCATCGGATCGAGAGTTCGCTCGCACACACAAGAGCAGACTCTCATCTTTTTGTCTCGAGTTTAGGAGTTGCGCTTGTACCCTATTGCGCTCCTGTGGTCGCAACGGGAGTATGTCACGGGCAGTGTTCAACTATAATATTGTTTAGCTTTTCAGTTTTCCATGGTCAAGTAAGTTCATCCCCGTGTAGGTTTTCAAGGCAGAAGGCCTCGTTTTCTGTTCTTGCACGGACGCGATAAGGGCCTTGCCAATTCACGGGGAGTTTGCCCTCTATTTACTGTGAATTTTGGTAAACAACCGCCAGTCTATCAATTTAGGGTAAAATTGAGTAACTTGCAGGATTGACCATACTAAATCCTAGGACATGTGTTAAGTATGCAAAAGATCCTAATCTGAACTCCACGTTGGACTATGAAATCTTTGTAAAGTAAAAGTAACTTGAAGATTAAAGGCAGTATCTAAAAGAAAGCAAGTAATGCATCGAAGATTAAAGGTAATAACGTAAAAGCTTTAAAAAGTAAATGACTTCGAAATAAAGGCAATAATGTACTATGCAAAAGATTATAATCTGAACTCCGCGTTCGACTATGAAGTCTTCAAAAGTAAATGCAGTAATTGTAAATAACTTTGAAAATAAAGGTGCAAAAGATTCTAATCTGAACTCCATGTTCGACCATAAAATCTTTGTAAGGTAATTGACTTTAACATAAAAAGCTTGAAATAAGTGCATAATGTTTAAATTTGCGTGAAAAGTAAATGAAAGCAAGTTTGCATAAAGACTTGGAAAAAAGGGCAGTTTAAATGTAAAAAATGAAGATTAAAGTGCAGAATGAGTAAAAATGCATAAATGGCAAAGGCAAGTAAATTGCAATAATGAAAAGGAGTTGGTGTTGCATCAAGTACATTCTAGCTAACTCGTTTCTCTACACGCGGGTATTTTGGAGTGACTAGTACAAGATGAATGAACACCCTTATTACATAAAAATGACAACTATTTATAATGCTAGCAAGTAACTACTAGATGACGGTTATGGCTTCACAACGTGTCTTTTTGACGCTTTTTTACAACTTCAACTGCTCCCACGTTCGTTCACCCACTATCAATTTGAACTTAAACACTAAGAATTCCCTCCAGCTTTGATGGTAACTGCCTTGCATTTTCCTTAACATGATCCTGGTCGATAGCTTCTCCAACACTTAGCATTTTTTCCAGAAACTTTGTCCACCTTTCTTTGACTCATATTTCCTCATAGTTGTGTCGAAACCTTCACATGTTTTTAGAATGACATTCTGACTTAAGATAATTCTGAATTCTACTAGTGTCGAAAATGAGAGCTAACAAATTGCCCCCAAGAAATGTCCTTTCGCAAGTCTTGGTAGGAAGGTCATTTTTTCCAACCGTTTCGACGCGTGTGAATTTGCATGGCATTGACTGAACAATCCACTACTTGTTTAGTGGTTAACTGTTCACTTTCTTTTATCCCACGCTTATGACATCATGCCATCATGATAAATCCTTAAACGTCTTTTCAGCCGTATTTATCATTACTTTGTCTTGAAAACGTATGTTTTGCAATCTGACCATAACTGCCAACACTCATCATTTCTAAAAAAAAAACACGCGTCCCACTATCTGATTAACTTCAACAGTGGATTTAAACCTTTCGAGATTCCTAAACGCCTATAAATACCTTCCTTCACCATTTCCTGAACTTTTTACACTTTCTAGAATCTCAAGCATCCTGTCTCTTTCTTCAGTTTTCTTTACCAAACTTAGAGAAAAAACCATTTTCTTTCACTTCTTTCAACAATGGCATCTTCCCAATCCAATGTTCAGGAAAAGAAAACCCAGAAGGGTCGAGTTACTCAGTTCAAGCAAACTGTCCCTCCTTTTGCAAACATTCCTGGCCCTCAACTAGTGGAAAATCGCCACTGTGTTCCAGAACCTACCACTGAAACGGCACAGAGCATCTACCAATCTTAGGTAATGATCCCTTTAATCATTTCAGGTAAAACCTACACACTTTCTGGTCCTTTAGCTCAGGTTGGCACTTCTGACGAGAGACTGAGTGAGTTTCTGCCTTCTTACTGGAGATCTAGGCCGTTAGGGCAAAAAAGCTTTCCCAGACTAGCCACTACTGTAACACCCATTTTTAATTATTTGGTTTTTCCGTATTATTTGTTTTTCGGTGCATGGTGTGTGGAAATTGTTTGAGGAATTGAGTTCCATAATATTAGAAAAATATGATGAATAATAATAATAATATGAGGATTAATAGTGTTGATACTATTATTATTAATATTAATGTTATTATTGTCATATTTAAAAATATTATTGGAAGAGTTTGGAAATTAAAGAAATTGTGGAAATAATATTTATTTGAGATATTAATATTAAATTTGATTTTTGGAATGAAGGGAAATGAGAATATTATTATTGGGATTAAGAATAAATAAAAATTGAAATTTTTGGAATTAAGAAAATGGGAGAAATACTATTAGTTGGAGGAAAAGAAAATAAAAGGTGTAATATATTTGGAACTAAGGGCATGTTAGGAATATTGGGAAAAGAAGGAAGAGAAGAACACGCTTAGAAGCACAGTTGTGAGAAGAGAAGGACGAACAAGAGCAAGCTTGAGCAGAAGAGAGTTTGGGCTATCAATTCATGTGGATTCTTGAAGTTCTTCAGCATCAAAGCTGCATGTTGAGGTAAGGGGGGGGGGGGGGGGGGGGGAGAATTTAACGGTTAATTGGCATCGCATGAAAATTGGTAGAAAAGGGGGAAAATCCATAACCCCCATAGAATATTGATAATCGATGTTGGTTTCATGTTATTGTTGCTGTGATGATGTTGTTAGAATGTGTTTAATTGTTTGCATGTGGCTGTGTTCAATTGTTTGAGTGTTTTGGGGTTTCCGGGTAAATTCGGAGTTAATGCCGGAAGTTGATAAAATGAGCAGATACGACAAATTTTCGGATAGAATCGGGAATAGACCCCATAACTAAGTTATAGTATGTTGTTGGTTGTGAGTTTCGATTTAATCGGGCGAATCGGTGTGGGTGATGATTCTGCTGCGCAAAATTTTTCTGATTCTGCAGGTGTTCGCCAGCCTTCGCTAGGCGAATGAGGGGCGAGCCTTCGCCAGGCGAACTAGCCAGCGAGTGCTGGCAGAAGCTTCTGTCTGGCTTTGCCAGAGGTTTCTCCAGGTGAATGGCAGCGAGTGTTCGCTGCGGGGCTTCGCCAGGCGAATGTGCTAGCGAGCCCGACAACAGTTTGTGTTCCTACTGCTGTTCTGTTGGCTTCCCTTGTGGTTTTTGACCCTTGTTGGTCATGTTTGATGTTGGGCGTGATCGTGAGTCGTGGTGAGTGTATGTGTGGTGTAGGAGGTGAATTCCTTGATATTCCCTTAATTTGGGTGATTGCGTCGGTGTATGTTATGATTCATGTATGTGGTGATATAAGGGCGCTGAGTGCGATCGAATTGATGTGCTGTGATGATAGCTGGGTGCTGTGAGTGTGTTGAGGGTTATAAGGGCCGTGTGGCTGGCGTTTATCGCATTTGAAATAATCGGTGGGTTATGTGTTAAGTTTAGATAAGTATGGATGTGTATGTGATATGTATGCACTATGTGCTAGGTGTGGTGATGTGTTGTGAGATTGATGTGGATCCGTAGGATCGATACGCTTGTTATGCATTGCGTTTATACGCTGTGGTATGAGGATTGGATCAGTAGGATTATTACGCCTTGTGCGCGTGGTATTGATGTGTTGCGTGAGATATGTAGATCAGTAGGATCGTTGCGCCTTGAGTGCGTTGTGGTGATATGTTGTGATGAGAGGATCTGTAGGATCGATACGCTTTATATGCGTCGTATTTATGTGTTGTTGTGATGATTGGGTCAGTAGGACCGGTATGCCTTAGGTGCATGATGTGTGATATGTTGTGTGGTGAGTTGATCGGTAGGATCAATGCACTTTGTGTGCTTGTGTATGTATGCATATTATGATGTGATGGACCAGTGGGGTCGTGTGCACTGTGTGTGCTGTGTGTTTATGCATAGTGTCTTGCATAGCATGTGGACGTGAGACCTGTGTGGCTCACGTGCTCCAAATGGGGAGCGTGGACGTGAGACCTGTGTGGCTCACGTGCTCCAAGTGGGGAGCGTGTGGACGTGAGGTTTTGATGTATTCACGTGCTCCAAGTGGGGAGCATGGACGTGTTGTGTGATACACACACGTGCTCCAAGTGGGGAGCGTGGACGCAGTGTATGATTCACTGGCATGCTCTAGTGGGGAGCGTGGACGGGATTTGGATCGTTGCTCGGATGGAGTGTATGCGACCACCTGTGTCCCAAGTGGGGGACGTTGATGATTTGATTATATGGGCTCAGGAGGAGCGTGGTAGGGATAGATCGTTGCTCGGTGGAGTGTATGCAATCTATCCTGAGTTGAGTCAGTACCGCATAATTGTTGAGTCGAATGCATGTGTTGCATTGTGGTTGTGCGTGTTGTAATTGTAAATGAGGGGACAATAGGTCCAGATGTGTTGCATTTGTGGTATGCATAGTGTATGGGTATGGAACAGTAGGCCTAGATATGTTGTATGGGAAATAATGATTTAATGTTTTCTGCCTTTTATTTCATGTATCTTTATACCATTATTATTTGATCGTGATTCTCACCCCTTTGCTGTTGTTGTGGTCTGTGCTTCTTCGGAAGTACAGACAATCCAGGTGTTTAGCTAGCTTTGATTGTGGCGCCGTTGTAGGACTGCTCTAATACGTAACACCGGTGCATTTTGTGAGTCTTATTGTTTATTGTTGATATGTGTGCCCCTGTGGCGTATCTGATTTATGCGAGACATGTGATGATGTTTGATGATTATGTTGTATATTTTTGGGCAGATGACCGATGGTTGTATATATGACGATGTTGATGACATGGATGATGTATATATGTTGTTATGTGTTGTGACAGACTTCTTTTTCTGCTGAATTTTATTGAAATCAGTTTTTAAAATGATTTGTGAAATTCTGATATGAATTATGGCATCCCGTTTGGGAGAGGAACTCTGATATGTTTTTATTTTAATTGTTTTATTTTGTTTTGGGGAACAGGGTGTTACAAGTTGGTATCAGAGCAGGTCGGTCCATCCGACCAAGTTGTCTTGTATTGTGGTCTAATACCATGTACGCGGCATGTGTGAGAAACACTGTCAGTACATGTTGTTGTCTAGCTTTCTTGGCAGAAGTGGAATGATTCCAGTGGGGGAGAAGCTTGTGTTTCTCCGGAATGCTACAAGTGTGGAGTTGTGGCTCAGTGTGTCGAGGAACGCTCCTATAGTTTGGTAAAGATGGTTTATACCCCATCATGATTCTCGGCTGTCTATTGGCAAATTGAGGAACTGATCACCCTTAATCTCTTGTTGATAGTAGTTGGGATTGTGTTTGATGGAATGGGCGTGTCTTGCAAGCTTAGGTGACGTGAGCAGGGAATTGTCTTGAGTTAAGCTAAGTGCTTAAGGGATTACTTGGAGGAGTCGTTGTAAGACGTGTTGAGGTGTCTATGTTGACGAAAATTTTGAATGCTAAGGAAAGTGAGAAAATTGGGATTTGTCAGTTAAGGGTGATTGTCTGGAAGTTTCCTGAGGAGGTAAGTGACTTACTACCGGAATGTGAAGTGAAGCGTGCACAATGACCCTGTTCTTGGGACTAGTCTGATATTAGTGACTCCATATTGTGTGTCTGCGTTGGGATCGGGGAAGTTGAAGAGTCAACTTGAAGACCTGCTGGAAGAGAGGTTCTTTTGTTTAAGTGTGTTACCGTTGGGTGCACCAATTTTGTTGGTTAGAAAGGCATGAGGTTTTGTGAAACTTTGGGTGAACTATGGATAAGGGATCGAGGTGACTATCAAGGATAAATATTCGCTTCCAAGAGTTGATAATTTGATGGACCAATTGGTTGGAGGATGTGAGTTCTGTGGTCACGTAATCTCAAGTAAAAGTTATTGTGGTTGATATGTCGAAGATCGAAGTTGTATCACATTGGGAGACTCTAGGGTCTGTTTTAAGATTGGAAGTAATTGGGTTTTAAAATATTTAAAGATTGAAAGTGTGTTGGATGGCCTTCTAGGTATGAAATTGTTGTTGTACGTTGAATTGCGAGATCGCAGCTTTTTATGGAATCGAAATCAGACACTCGGAAGTCAGGAAATGGTCGAAAATAGGATTTTGGACTGTCATGTTCGCCAGGTCCTTCGCCTAGCGAGCATGCTAGCGAACGGCTCCACGCTCGCTACGGTGTTCGCCTAGCGAAGGGGGCCTGGGCAGAAAATGTTGTTCTGGTATTTTTGTCGTAACAGGAGAACCGTAACTCGGAATGACGCACGGTTCAAAGTGTTGGAAAGCTATTACAATGCTCTATGTGATGGTGAGGTAATGACACAGAGTTGAGTTTTATTGATGAAACATGGTTGGATGTTGTAGTGGGTGCAGAAGGCACGGTTCATGTTTTCGCCATAACTCACAACTTGTTTGTTCGTTTGGCATGAGATTTTCCTTACTTAATTGAGTGAGGCAATGATGGTGTTGACCGGTGATATTTTCATACATTCTAAGAGTATAGAGGATCATGTTGAATATCGAGAACTTGAGTTATCATTGTTGGAGAATAAGCAGCTATATACCACTTGAGAAGAGTTCGAAGGGTTTTGGGAGAGCTGTCCGCAACTCGTGTGTTGATTTTTGCCGAGCCCGAAGGGACTATTTGTTGTGTTTTGTGACGTTTTGTTGATATGATTGGGGAAATATGTTAAAGGTACCTTGAAGTACATGAGAGGAATCATCCGACCGGTGATTTAGAGTTGGTTGCGGTTGTGGTTGTGCCTGAGTTGGAGGCTTCAATCGTTTTGGCTGAGATTTGAAATATTTAGTGACCCTAAGAGCTTATAGTGTTTGCTTGAGTTGGAAGGGTTGAGTATGAGGGATAGGAAATAATTAGGACTTCTGAAGAATTACCGCTTTGAGTTGAATTACCGTTCGAGTAAAGTGAACGGGGTAGCTACTGCGATAAGTTGGAATATTTGCATAATACCTATATTGATGGTGAAAAGAGATAGAACTGATTGAGCAATTTGGTAATATGAGTTTAGTGAGTGAAGAGACTTCATATGGAGTTAAGCTTGTATTGTTAGAACTGGCTAGTTGTATTCTTGAGGAGAATCGAGAAAGTCAGAAATCTGGGTTGAGTAGGTGGATTAGTTGAATTTGAGGAACCAGAATCAAAGAGTTGATTGACGGATTTGTGGGAATAGTACCATGATGTGTTATGGTAGAGTTTGTGTTCCAGATGATGCTGAGTAGAGTAGGAGTACTCTCGAAGAATACATTGAGGTAGATGGAGTATCCATCCCGGCGCTATGGAGAAGTAACCGAATTTGAGTAAATTGTTTTGATAACCATAGATGAAGAGAGGTGTGGTGGAGGTTGAATATACTGGATGGAATTGTCGATAGTCGAAGATTGAACGTCAGAGACCGTTGAGTTTGACGCGGCCGCTGAATATTCCAGAGAGGAAAATTGGGTAGTATTTTGGTGAATTTGGGTGTTGAGATTTACAAAGAATTAGAAAGATATAATTTTAATTTGGGTTATTGTGAGTCGATTGACTATTCTATGTTGAGGATTTATGTGATGCATATTGAGAAAGTGGTGAAGTTGTATGAGATACAGTTGAATATTGTGTCGGATGGAAATTGGAGGTTTATATTAAGAATTTGGAGAGAGTTTGTGTGTTGTATCAAGGTGGATCGTGGGATGGTTAATTACCGCTGATTAAGTCGCCTACAGTATCAGTTACCACTCTAGTATCAGAATGGCGCTGTATGGGGCCTTGTGAGATAGGAACTGTGGGACTCTCTTGAGTTGGAATGAATCGAGCGGGAGTGTTATACTCAGATCTGAGAATTGTGCATGAGACGGATGAACCGATCAAGAGGATCTAAGAAAAGATGTGTTTTGAGAGTTATGATAGTAGTTGGTTTTGGCCGAGCTTTGGAGTCTCGGAAGCACGCTCTGTGTTTTGTTTGTCTGTATCAGAGTGGCGCAGCGGAAGCGTGGGAAAAGTAGCATGTTAGACTACTTTGCCGCTATCGCTTATGGATGGCATGATGTGTTTCATGTGTTTTCATTGAGGGAGTATCTTGAATCAGATGAATGATGTGCAAGTGAGAAATAATTTGATGGTCGAGGCATTGCTAGTTCGGAATTGATGAACGAGAAGCAACTCCGGGGGAAAGAGAAACCTTTGGTGGGAGTGACTTGGAGAGGTGCTGCAAGAGGCAGTGTGACCTGGGAATTGGAAAGCAGGATGCGGGAAGCGTATCCAGAGCTGTTTCCATCAGGTATTTTCGGGGACGAAAATAATTAAAGTGGGGGAGAGTTGTAACACCCATTTTTAATTATTTGGTTTTTTCTTATTATTTGTTTTTCGGTGCATGGTGTGTGGAAATTGTTTGAGGAATTGAGTTCCATAATATTAGAAAAATATGATTAATAATAATAATAATATGATGATTAATAGTGTTGATACTATTATTATTAATATTAATGTTATTATTGTCATATTTAAAAATATTATTGGAAGAGTTTGGAAATTAAAGAAATTGTGGAAATAATATTTATTTAAGATATTAATATTAAATTTGATTTTTGGAATGAAGGGAAATGAGAATATTATTATTGGGATTAAGAATAAATAAAAATTAGAATTTTTGGAATTAAGAAAATGGGAGAAATACTATTAGTTGGAGGAAAAGAAAATAAAAGGTGTAATATATTTGGAACTAAGGGCTTGTTTGGAATATTGGAAAAAGAAGGAAGAGAAAAACACGCTTAGAAGCACGGTTGTGAGAAGAGAAGGACGAACAAGAGCAAGCTTGAGCAGAAGAGAGTTTGGGCTATCAATTCATGTGGATTCTTGAAGTTCTTCAGCATCAAAGCTGCATGTTGAGGTAAGGGGGGGGGGGATTTAACGGTTAATTGACATCGCATGAAAATTGATAGAAAAGGGGGAAAATCCCTAACCCCCATAGAATATTGATAATCGATGTTGGTTTCATGTTATTGTTGCTGTGATGATGTTGTTAGAATGTGTTTAATTGTTTGCATGTGGTTGTGTTCAATTGTTTGAGTGTTTTGGGGTTTCCAGGTAAATTCGGGGTTAATGCCGGAAGTTGATAAATTGAGCAGATACGACAATTTGTCGGATAGAATCGGGAATAAACCACGTAACTAAGTTGTAGTATGTTGTTGGTTGTGAGTTTCGATTTAATCGGACGAATTGGTGTGAGTGATGATTCTGCTGCGCAAAATTTTTCTGATTCTACAGGTGCTCGCCAGCCTTCGCTGGGCGAATGAGGGGCGAGCCTTCGCCAGGCTTCGCCAGGCGAACTAGCCAGTGAGTGCTGGCAGAAGCTTCTGTCTGGCTTCACCAGAGGTTTCGCCAGGCGAATGGCAGCGAGTGTTCGCTGCGGGGCTTCGCCAGGCGAATGTGCCAGCGAGCCCGACAGTAGTTTGTGTTCCTACTGCTGTTCTGTTGGCTTCCCTTGTGGTTTTTGACCCTTGTTGGTCATGTTTGATGTTGGGTATGATCGTGAGTCGTGGTGAGTGTATGTGTGGTGTAGGAGGTGAATTCCTTGATATTCCCTTAATTTGGGTGATTGCGTCGGTGTATGTTATGATTCATGTATGTGGTGATATAAGGGCGCTGAGTGCGATCAGATTGATGTGCTGTGATGATAGCTGGGTGCTGAGAGTGTGTTGAGGGTTATAAGGGTTGTGTGGCCAGCGTTTATCGCATTTGAAATAATCGGTGGGTTATGTGTTAAGTTTAGATAAGTATGGATGTGTATGTGATATGTATGCACTATGTGCTAGGTGTGCTGATGTGTTGTGAGATGGATGTGGATCTGTAGGATCGATACGCTTGTTATGCGTTGCGTTTATATGTTGTGGTATAAGGATTGGATCAGTAGGATTATTACGCCTTGTGCCCGTGGTATTGATGTGTTGCGTGAGATATGTGGATCAGTAGGATCGTTGCGCCTTGAGTGCGTTGTGGTGATATGTTATGATGAGAGGATCCGTAGGATCGATACGCTTTATATGCGTCGTGTTTATATGTTGTTTTGATGATTGGGTCAGTAGGACCGATATGCCTTAGGTGCATGATGTGTGATATGTTGTGTGGTGAGTTGATCGGTAGGATCGATGCACTTTGTGTGCTTGTGTATGTATGCATATTATGATGCGATGGACCAGTGGGGTCGTGTGCACTGTGTGTGCTGTGTGTTTATGCATAGTGTCTTGCATAGCATGTGGACGTGAGACCTGTGTGGCTCACGTGCTCCAAATGGGGAGCATGGACGTGAGACCTGTGTGTCTCACATGCTCCAAGTGGGGAGCGTGTGGACGTGAGGTTTTGATGTACTCACGTGCTCCAAGTGGGGAGCGTGGACGTGTTGTATGATACACACACGTGCTCCAAGTGGGGAGCGTGGATGCAGTGTATGATTCACTGGCGTTCTCTAGTGGGGAGCGTGGACGGGATTTGGATCGTTGCTCGGATGGAGTGTATGCGACCACCCGTGTCCCAAGTGGGGGAAGTTGATGATTTGATTATATGGGCTCAGGAGGAGCGTGGTAGGGATAGATCGTTGCTCGGTGGAGTGTATGCGATCTATCATGAGTTGAGTCGGTACCGCATAATTGTTGAGTCGAGTGCATGTATTGCATTGTGGTTGTGCGTGTTGTAATTGTAAATGAGGGTACAGTAGGTCCAGATGTGTTGCATTTGTGGTATGCATAGTGTGTTGGTATGGAACAGTAGGCCCAAATATGTTGTATGGGAAATAATGATTTAATGTTTTCTGCCTTTTATTTCATGTATCTTTATACCATTATTATTTGATCGTGATTCTCACCCCTTTGCTGTTGTTGTGGTCTGTGCTTCTTCGGAAGTACAGACAATCCAGGTGTTTAGCTAGTTTGGATTGTGGCGCCGTTGTAGGACTGCTCTGATACGTAACACCAGGGCGTTTTGGGAGTCTTATTGTTTATTGTTGATATGTGTGCCCCTGTGGCGTATCTGATTTGTGCGAGACATGTGATGATGTTTGATGATTATGTTGTATATTTTTGGGCAGATGACCGATGGTTGTATATATGACGATGTTGATGACATGGATGATGTATATATGTTGTTATGTGTTGTGACAGACTTCTTTTTCCGCTGAATTTTATTGAAATCAGTTTTTAAAATGATTTGTGAAATTCTGATGTGAACTGTGGCATCCCGTTTGGGAGAGGAACTCTGATATGTGTTTATTTTAATTGTTTTATTTTGTTTTGGGGAACGAGGTGTTACAACTACTGCTGATGAAGAACCCTCATTGCCTAAGATTGACCTAAATTACCTTACTGATGGTACTAGTCTAGTGAGAGCTGTCAGTCCCCGTAAAGACTTCGATCTTTGGATGGCGAAGTTGGAGAAGGTTAAAGCTGATCACTGGAAATCCATAGGGATTTATGACCTCTTGATGCTGTCGAAGACTAACATACCATATTGTCTGAACTTGCTGGCAGCATCATTGTACTTCTGGGATAATACTCACTACACCTTTCATCTGCCATGTGGGATGGTTACGCCAACCCTCTTCGACATCGCCGCTATTACAGGCCTTCGTCCCGATGGTGTCTCTTACCAACCTGACATAGACGCTGAAGACTATATAAATATCTCTAACTCCAAACTTACTTACATTCATTTCATCAAACACCACTTCAACCAAAATCAAGAAGACGTTTCTGACGAAGAGCATATAGCGTTTCTCGCTGTATGGCTATCGAGATACGTGTTTTGCATAAAATCTTTGCAAGTAGCTAAAAAAATACTTGCCTCTTGCTAACCAGCTTCATCACAACAAAGGAGTCTGCTTGAGTGAGCTCATTTTGGGGAACCTTTATGAGTCTCTTAGTGAAGGAGCTTCTCGACTGAAGCATATGGAGCCCCATGGTTCTGTATATTTGAGTGGTCCTCTTTGGCTGCTTCAGTTGTGGCTTAACGCAACTTTTGAAGCTAGCCTTCCTAGGAAAGGCCTAGTTGATGAGACCTCTGCTGAGATCATAGGGAGGAGCATCGAAGGATCCTGTCTGATCCAGTTGAATCCTACTGATGATGGCGAAACTATTAGAGAAGCATTCACCAGTTATATCATGATGTTTGCTAAGCGTCATGAGTTTACTCCTAGTATGACACCCTTTGCTGAAAGAAAATATGACCCCATGTGGTTTAAGAGGCCATTTCCCAATTCTCATGGGGATTTTGACAATGAATCTATTGCTATATGGGAAGCCTTTTTAATTCCCAGATTTATTATCAACAGGCTCAACTTGAGAAGAGGTCTAGCAGCCCTGATTACATATCAACCCAACCTCGTTTCTCGCCAGTTTGGGTTGGCCCAGAGTTTTCTTAGGTGTTTATATGAGAAGAAGGGCCAAGTTATCCTTCACATTGCTAGTTTCGACGAAGAAACAGTTGCCGCTATCTTCGTTGACTTGAGTAAAAAGAAAGGAGTTCTTTCGCCTGTGTTCTTTGAGCCTTCTTTTCTATGTACTTCCTCATTCCACCACTGGTGGTCGAAACATTACAATGAATATTTTCTTAATGTGACCACCTTTTCTTCATTACTTGACCAAGCTTTCCTTGATGTGCAGGACAAGACGAAGAAGAGTAAGCTCGCTCATATCCAAGAAATTCAAGCTTTTCAGAAATACTTTGAAACTGTCTATCGACCAGATGATCTTAGTCGAACCATTCATGAGGCTGCCGTTACTTTAAAAAGAAACTTTCTGCAAAAACTAGATCAATTAAAAATTCCTTCCAACGTTCTCCGTGAGAAACTACAACTAAGTGACTTGATTATTAAGTATATAACACTAATACTCACTAACTTGGACTTTAGCTACAACTTGAATTATATCACAATATCAACGACTTTTTGATAATTCATTTAAAAAAATATGTGCAAAATTTATAATTAATTTTTTAAATAGTATAAATTGTATATTATAACGCTCTCGTTTTTATTTATGAGATATAAAAAATTTAAATTTAACTAACCGAAGAAATGTATATCATTTACATGAATGGTACATTTTATCATCTTCTTAAAAGATTAATATAAAAAAAAATGTAACAAAAGTGGGAAATAGTTATAGTAGCATAATATAATTATTTTTTTATTTTTATGTTAATATATTAAAAATAAATTAAATTAATTAAGTATCAAATAATTTCCAATGTGTTATACATACCAGGCATGAAAAGTAAGCTGCTCAGTATAGGACAACTTATCAAAAAGAACCACAAGGTAACTGTCGAAGATAAGATGATGAGAGTTCTCAATGCAGGTGGTAGGTTGATCTTGAAGGCTCCAATGTCTCAGAATAGGACCTTTAAGATTGAACTCAATGTGATGGAACACAAGTACCTAACAACAACAACCAACAAAGATGAATGGTTATGGTATTTTCGACTAGGCCATCTCAACTTCAATGACATCAGAGAGCTAAAGAGAAGAAATATGGCTTCAGGATTACCTGAAATCGACATTTCAAGTGAAGTCTGTGAAGAGTGTGTTTAGTCGAAACAACACAAGAATAGCTTCAGCAAGGATATATGAAAGAGGTCGAAGGCAATTTTGGAAGTCATATACTCTGATGTACATGGTCCAATTCAGGTGGATTCGATTGCAGGGAACAGATACTTTGTCATGTTCATATATGATTACAGTCGAAATCTATGAACTTACCTGATCAAGAAGAAAAGTAAAGTGATTGAGGTATTTTCCATATTTAAATTTATGGTCGAAAGACAGAGTGGTCGAAAGTTGAAAATTCTGAGGACTGATGGTGGTGGAGAGTATGTGTCGAAAGAGTTTGATGTATTATGTGAAAAATAAGGGATTGTGCATGAGGTGCTGTCACCTTACACTTCACATAAAAATGGAATTGCATAAAGAAATAACAGAACCATCATGAAAATGGTGAAAAGTATGTTAAATGGAAAGTATCTACCCAAAGAATTATGGGGAGAAGCGGTTTCGACAACAACATACATTTTAAATAGATGTCCGAAAAAGAAGCTTGAAGGAATCACACCAGAAGAATGTTGGTCTTGTGTCAAGCCTAGCCTCAGTCACTTGAAGTTGTTTGGATCTATAAAACTTTGACATGTGCCAGATCAGTTGAAAAGGAATCTTGGTGACAAGTCGAATCAGATGTTCTTGATATAATATCATTCGACTGGAGGTTACAAGCTGTTCGACCCAGTGAATAAGCAGGTAGTGATTAACAGGGACGTGATCATAGATGAGCTTAAAGAATGAGATTGGACTAAGAATGTCAAGAAGGATTCAGTGAGAATATCTTATGAAGAACCAGCCACTGAATTCTAAAGAGAAGTTTGACAAGAAGAAGTCAGAGGTGAAACATGCCCAAGTAGACCTCAACGAACAAGACACATGCCTGCAAGGTTGCAAGAATGTGTGATTACATTAGAGGATGTGGTCGATTAAGAAGGTGAGCTGGTACACCATGCTTTCTATGCAAATGTCGAACCGGTCAATATAGCCGAGGCATTGAATGATCTAAAGTGGGTGAAAGCTATGAATGAGGAGTTAGAGTCCATCGAAGTCAACAACACTTGCTCACTTGTCAAAGCAGTAAGATGAAGATGATGTCGACCCAACCTAATACAGAAGACTTATTGGGTCACTTCAATACCTTTTTCGCACAAGGCTTGTCTTAACATACAGTGTGGGTATGGTAAGTAGATTCATGCAGAAGCCAAAGGTATCACACCTAGCAGTGACAAAGAGGATACTAAGATATCTGAAAAGAACTCTCGACTACGACATTTTTTTCCTACATCTGATGAAGGAAAAGAATGCAAGTTAATGGAATACACTAACTCAAGTTGGTTTAGTGATGCTGAGGATAGAAAATATATAGCTGGATATTTATTTATGCTAGGTGGTGCACCAGTTGCTTGGAGTTCGAGAAAGGAGCCAAGTAGTGGCATTGTCATCATGCGAAGCAGAATACATAGTTGCTTCTCTTTGTGCATGTCAAACAACCTATATGGTGAACTTGGTCGAAGAGATTACATCGAAGAGTCATGGAGCAATTACCATGAAGATCGACAACATGTCAGCTATCAACCTGGCGAAGAATCTAATAGCACACGATCAAAACAAGCACATTGAAATGAGGTTCCATTATTTTCGAGAACAGGTAGCAAAAGGGAAGATGAACTTGGAACACAGCAAGACTGGGAATCAGATTGCAGACATCATGACGAAGGGAATGCCATTCAAAGTGTTCAAGAAGCTAAGGTCTATGATGAATAGTTTAGACACAATGAATTAGGTGGTGTGTTAAACATGTAATTCATTGTTTTAGAAAGATTAGATTTGATTTAGAAATATCATATTTGAATATTATATACTTTTGGGCTTTTATAGTTTGGGCTTTAACTTGAGATGCAAGTTAACCTAAATTTATAAATAGGGAGGAACCCTTTTCATTGTAATCATCAAGTTTGATAATCACAGTTTTGCAGTTGTAAAGTGATAATAAAATTCCACAGTTGTGGGCAGAGAGTTACTTTGCAGTTTATACTCATCTTCTTTAAACGTGTTCTTGTTTTTTTGTTCATTGTCATTACATAACAATATTGAGATCAAAATTGAGAAGAATTCACCATAGACCGTGGTTGAATTCCAACAATATAAGTATTTTATTTTTTAGAAAAAAAATGATCATGTATTTTTTTATTTTATTTAATAAAACTGTTTGATTCAATCCTATTCGCAGTTGAAATTTGGTGTAAGTCTTTTAAACTTATGTGCTTGTTAAGTAGAAGCTTTTTTCATCCACATACACTTGTACCGCCGTTGACACTTTGTGAGAGACACACCACATACTCACCCAAAACCTTAAGGTGATAGATGTATGAATTTAGATGAATTTATATATATATATATATATATATATATATATATATATATATATATATATATATATATATATATATATATATATATATATATATATATATATATATATATATATATATATATATATATGTGTGTGTGTGTGTGTGTGTGTGTGTGTGTGTGTGTGTGTGTGTGTGTGTGTGTGTGTGTGTGTGTGTGTGTGTGTGTGTGTAGATATATATGGCTCAGATTCATTCTCATGTTCTCAGATAAAAATGACATTCTTATATGATACGTTCATTTTATATGTGTGTGTGTGTTTGTGTGTGTGTGCGTGTGTATATATATATATATATATATATATATATATATATATATATATATATATATATATATATATATATATATATATATATATATATATATATATAATTAATTTGTTGAAGTTTTATATGTTATGTATTATTTCTGGATTTCAATAATAAAATTATATTGTATTGTTTTAAAAAATATTTTTTTTTATAAAGATGTGTTTAAGCCTTTCTAAAAGTGTGGTGAGTCGGACCAATTTAGACGTCCGAAGTCAAAACGATATGTCAAATTTTAATTTTAATTTTATAATTTGATTTACTAATTTATTTACAATTTTTTTTTTAATAATTTACTATTTTATTTATAGTTTGTTTTATAGGGGTGGCAAAGCGGACGGTCCGCCTTGTTTAGGCTCGCCCTATTTAAGTCTGTTCAAAAGCGGGGTGGAGCAGGGCAATTTAGGCATCCGAGGTTAAAAGTCAAACCCACCCCGTTTATTAATGAGTTGACCCGTCATTTTTTTTACATTTTGATTTACTACATAATTTACAAAATTGTTAATCATCACCAAAAAGACCGACAAATTTTAACAATGCATAGTAAAACTTTAACAAGTCTTAATGTAAATGCCATATTCTTCAACGTAAACAAAAAACGTAACTATAATACCAAAAACTTAAAACAAACACATTAAAATCCGAAAATAGTCCTTTTAGTTCAAAAGATCACTTACTTAAGAACATCTAGGGACACATCAGGAAAATAAACTGGCACAAAGTAAAAAAAGACAACTAAGTAGATTTATCAATATTTAATAATAGAAGCATCTCAAAAATAAAACAATCGAAGAAAAATCAAAACTTCATTATTTAAAAATTATCAATACAAATAATAAGCACTTAGTTAAACATTTTAGTGTCAAAAAATAAATAAAATAAGAACTCAAATAGAATAAAATATAAATAAAAACGTTATTCTCATAATGAGAAACAAACCCCTATGTGCAAAACTTACCTTATAACTTTAGAACCCGACTCCAATGACAACGAGTAATAGAAAATATAAAATAATGTATTCTTTATGTTTTGCAATAAATTTTTTTCCTACTTTGAATGAAAATAAAGAAAGAAGCAAAGACCGATTAATTTCTTCAAAATGAAGTGTTTGTGGTTATGTGAAAAATAAACATTAGGGTTTGCAGAAATGAGCGTTGTTTTAAAAGTATGTATACTACAAACCACCTTAATATTGTTTTAATTTCAAATAAAAAAAATAAATGTTTTGACAAAAAGTTCGTGGGCAAAACCCACCCTGCCCCGCCCTCGGATCGTTTTAAAAGTGGGTTAAGCGGGGCGAGCCAACATAAGACGTCGAGTTAAAAATCTCGCCCCATTCCGCCAAAAATGGTAGGTTAAACGGGTGGCCCGACGGGCCTAACCCGTTTTGCCACCCTTAGTTTTACTACTTTATTTAAAAACTTTTAGATCATTGGCTATTATAATCCATATTTAATAATGGAAGCATCTCAAAAATAAATTCTAAAACTTTCGTTCTTCCTCGTCCTCCTTTCACACGACCTGCCTAAAAACAACAAACATCAATTCAGAACTGGAAATGTTAAGTGAGGAAAGCGTTACCCAGGATGGCGATGCCGATGGTTCCTCTGGTGGTGGTTTGTCATACGAATAATACGTGGGTTTGAAGGTGTTGCCGGTGACGGATTCGCGAAGAGGGTGGTAGTTGAAGTTCGCAGCAGATGACGTCTGGCGGCGGAAATGGCGATTTCCGGTGATGGATTCGCGGGGTTTTGCGGCGATTGCTGGAGCTTAGAAGATAAGTATTTACTTTTTCTGATTTACGAAATTCAGGGTTTTGAATTTTGGGGTCGTGAAATTGGGGTTTTTTGTGAGCCGTGGATTGTTGTCCCCTTCATCTCTGTGTATCCTCCTTTTATAGTTGATTGAAATGAGACACAATATCAATGAAAATCATTTCTTTTCCTTTTCGGTTTGAATTTTCCCGAGACAGGTTGGAACTGTTTTGGAAACAATCAAGATTCTTGCCAATTCAGGATTAATTTGTCTGAGGTATGATTCATACAGTTTTGGAAGGAATCTGCACCGATGTTGGTTGTTTATGATTGTGAAATAATTAACGACTATTACTCTGTGTTTTGCAGGTTTCGAATTTCCTTTATGACTCGTGACATTTGCATCAGCCATACTTTGGTAAAATGAAAGCTGTAATAATGTCAAGGTTGTCTCTGTTGGAGAAACATGAATCACAGTACCTCATCTAAATACCCTGTGCAATAAGTGCCATGGATTTCGTTCTTGATGCACAAACTTGGCTAACAGTAGTGAGTACTATCGATTTTGATAGTATAACTTTGAGATCAGGTTTGCACTCTTTTTAAATTGATACATTTATGCCTCTGTTTCTGTGGTGCTTGATAATGTATTTTGATCCTTGGACAATGTTCTCTGCAGGTAGGGTTCGTAAATATGTTTATTTCTTGCTGCTGCAGCAAGATTGCGCTTTGATTTTTTTTGGCCTGGAATTGGTGTCACGGTCACGGTGCAATACCCCACATACATCTGCTAAGCACTGGCCTTCATTCAAATTAAGTAAATTGGAGTGTCTGTTGTCAAAATGCTGATCAAGATGTTTCTCTTTGCAGAAGGGTTTCTTACGGTATCCACATTGCCACTCATTTGTCTATATGAGATTTATGATGTTCTTGATCTCTATATATATCATTGTCAGGGTGAAGTCTGCACCTTCTTGAGATATTATCTTTCTCTAGAGCAATGTATTCGATGAACATCACCATGCTCCTGATTCAGAATTCTTGCAGTATCTGAACCTACATAACCAGTATCAGTGCGGGAGGGGTGAGGATAAAGAAACCCTTGTAAGAAGCAAGAAGATGAAGAAACGATGAAACCGAACAAGAATCCTATTCATTCCTCTTGTGGATTTTCTTGTTCGCTTGTAACAGCTAAGTAACTTGATTTCTAAGCTGTGTGCTTTCTTCTTCCTCAATCTTATAAATATGCTCTGATTTCTATAATCTTCGCAGGGATTTTCGAGAATGTCGCAAGATTGAATCGAATCCGAGGTACAACAGAGGCAACTTTGGTTTGTGGCAGGATGAACAAGATGGGTTACCTCGTGTTGCTGAGAACGAACTTGTTATTCAGCGTTATTATTCATCGCACAAAACTTAGCAGCCATAGCAGAGCAGTCCGGGAAAGTAAGGTTGGCTTTAGACAGTGAACCCTCCATGTGTCTCATTTTCTACGAAATTCTCTTTGAAAGATCTGAATCTTTGGTAGCTTTCTTTCGGTATGCCAGTTGTGTTTGATGAGGATTCTCGCCGTTTGATGCGTGTGTACATCTCTGTGAGGCTTGTTTTACCTTGAAACTAAAATTTTTTCCTCACCAATCTAAATGTGTGCCATTTATTTGTTTTGTTGCAGGTTGAAATGTCGTATCTGTTTTCAACTCGAGATACAGCTAGGTCCCCCTTATTGACTACTCAAAGTCTAAGCAGGTGTCTTCCCAAAACTGTTCTGGTTTACCCAGCTTGCTTCCTCAAATGTTTGGTTACTCATGTCATTGTGATCATAGAGAATAAGGAAAAAAGGATAATCGTTCCTCATCGATACCTTTGTTATTTTGCGGTAATACTCTGTTGAATTTTCTGCCTGCACGCCTCTGAGGTGTAGAGCAGCCTAGCCATATCACAAATGTAGTGGTACCGAATGCGTACGCGCGACGAATCCTCCTGTGGCATTTGGATTCCTCCTGCGTTCAAAAGGTAATGACCTGTGCCATTATAGTGTTTGGTTTCAATTTGGAAGGGAACAAAAACTAGTCTCATGGTTTTCCGCTTGGCTGCAGGGGTATCGTATGCTGTGCTTTGCCGTGAGGAGTTCGAGTGCTGATGTTACTACTGCTGTTTGCATTTTTCTCATGTATGCTTGATGCAGGTGGCTGATTCCGTCTTACTAGAAGAAAAAATGGCAGCATATCCTGGGTAATCATGTCTCACGATGTTAAACTTGTTCTCGAATTTGTAACCGCATAACTGTTTAATGATTCTCTTCTGCTTTTGTCTCAGATCAACGGAGAGGAGCAACTCAATTGCGTAAGTGGCTTCTCGGTCAATTCATGTTCAACAAAACTTGTGTTGCAATATCGACTAGAATGTGCCTCAATTGGGTCAATTTATTCTAACATCGAAATCAAATCAATGGTATACATGGAGCTTTGTATGTAATTTCTTGTTCCTGCTCAAAAATCTTTCTTAATTTAATTTGCAGAGGGATACGTATGCCGACAACCAAGTGACGGATGATAAAAGCTTAGGCCGGTGTTTGTGAGAGACTTGATGAAGGAAGAAAAGGTCATGGCAAGCGATGAGCTCGACTGATGTAGCAAGAGTACTGTGGCCGGCACTTGTATTATTATTATAGTTTCCCATAGCTGGAGCAGTTAGCAAATTGTGATCACAAAATCTATAATTGCTAATGTATAATAAATAAGCATTCTCCTATTGATATTCTCAATGCAGTGTTTAATGTGGCTGATGAATATGAGCATCTTGTTTAAGGTCCAACGCCACTTTTTGGCGGTATAACCGAGTGACATTACCCTCCAAACTCTAATGTTTGGCTTGTTGGAAAAAGTTATGCAAACCAACACAGGATTCTAATCAAAACTTATATATGGAGGAAAACATATAAAACCAAGGACGTGTGGATCAACACTCCTTAATCCCTTACGTCTTCAAATACGGCAGCTTTCTCTTGATGATTGTAAAGCGTGTTAGTGATAGGAGGTGATTCATGAAAAAGAGGGCCTTGAACCAATTATATCCTTATCTCAAGACAATAAATGAATATCAAGCATTGCGAATCCAACAGAGTCCCGACTTGGCTTCAAACTATCATTCCCCGAGTCATCAATCCATACCCAATTTTTGATACTCAGAACCCCATAAATGTAACCTGCGATCTCACTTGCCATACCATCCATAATTGGCCTTGAATGACTAAACTCAACACTTAATGAGAGAAATCATCTGATCTATGCTTGAACTTGTCACCTGCGTAAAACTGATTAGTCGTAATAAATATATGCAAAAAAAAAAAATAAAAAAAAGCAGGGAAATAAGCATAAGGAGGAGGAATCTTATGGTAAAAAATTAGGGTGCAACAGATGCCCCTATTTAAGTTACTCCTATTCGGAGATATGGAGATCGAAATCTTCGTCTCGACGAGATATGAGGGACTTAAATACAAACACTGCACGAATTTTTGGCTACAACTAAGTGACTTGATTATTAAGTATATAACCCTAATACTCACTAACTTGGACTTTAGCTACAACTTGAATTATATCACAATATCAACAACTTTTTGATAATTCATTTAAAAAAATATGTGTAAAATTTATAATTAATTTTTTAAATAGTATAAATTGTATATTATAACGCTCTCGTTTTTATTTATAAGATATAAAAAATTTAAATTTAACTAACCGAAGAAATGTATATCATTTACATGAATGGTACATTTTATCATCTTCTTAAAAGATTAATATAAAAAAAAAATGTAACAAAAGTGTAAAATAGTTATAGTAGCATAATATAATTATTTTTTTATTTTTATGTCAATATATTAAAAATAAATTAAATAAATTAAGTATCAAATATTTATTTAATGTATAATGTTTATAATAAAATATAATTAATTATTATAATTATTTTATTCAATATATATAAAAAATGAATAATGTGTTTGTTAAAGTTTATAATGGATAAATTCAAGAAAGAATTGTGTGAAAAAAAAGAGAACATGAAAGAAGAATTGGATCCAAACTCATACAGAAATTAAAACAACTATATGAATCCAATTTGATCTTTGCTACCCCTCATAATATCTTCAAAGTCAATAAAAATGTCATTGAAAACAAACACAATAGTGCCTACAACTTAACATATGTATTGAGTCATTCCATGGTCTTTCTTTCACCCTCCCAAATACTACTAAACATTATCTCCAGCCATGGAAGCTGCCTATCCTTCTCAATCAACCATCACCACCCATGTCATCGCTGTACCATACCCCGGCAGAGGCCACGTCAACCCAATGATGAACCTCAGCAAATTGCTAGTCTCCAACAACCCCAACATCCTCGTTACCTTCGTCGTCACCGAAGAATGGCTCGGCTTCATCGCCTCCGAATCTAAGCCAAACAATATCCGATTCGCTACCATTCCAAACGTTATTCCCTCCGAAGAGGGTCGAGCCAATGACTTCCTTAACTTCCTCCAAGCTGTTAACACCAAAATGGAAGAACCATTTGAACGGCTACTCGACCAGCTTGAGCCACCACCCACGGTGATTATCTACGACAGCTTTCTGTTCTGGGTTGTGCGCGTTTCCAATCGGAGAAATATTCCAGTTGCGTCGTTTTGGCCAATGTCGGCGTCGTTTTTTCTTGTGCTTAAACATTATCATCTTTTGGAGCAAAATGGTGATTATCCAGTAAACTCAGGTCAGTTATTTTTCTATTTTGTCTTTTTCTTTCCCATCACTTACTTTTCAATTTACCACTTTGAAAAAATTGTGTGTGAAAATTATAGTCAAAATTACAGTTATTTCAACTACACAGTTGTTAAACGGCATTATATTCTCTCTGAATATTTTTAAGTGAATTGTGTCTTGTTAAAATTGTGGCGACAGAAAATTGTGATAAACGTGTGGATTACATTCCTGGAAACTCATTCATTCGTCTACTAGACTTACCACTCAATGATGCCAGCTTTCGTAGTCGTCGATTATTACAGTTAGCTTTGAATAACATACCATGGATAAAGAAAGCACAGTATCTATTATTCCCTTCAATATATGAACTTGAACCTCGAGCTATTGATGTTTTAAGACAAGAATTTTCTATACCAGTTTACACAATTGGCCCTACGATACCTTATTTTCGTCACAACCAAATTACCTCTGTAAGCACTGACCGTGATTATATAAATTGGCTAGACAATCAACCATTTGGTTCTGTTCTATATGTCTCACAAGGGAGTTTTCTTTCGGTTTCAAGTGAACAAATTGACGAAATTGCGAATGGTTTACACCAAAGTGGTGTTAGATTCTTGTGGGTGATGCGTGAAGAAAGTTCTAAATGGAAAAATATTTGTGGTGATAAAGGATTTGTTTTGCCATGGTGTGACCAATTGAGAGTATTGATGCATAGTGCTATAGGTGGTTTTTGGTCACATTGTGGGTGGAATTCAACTAGAGAAGGTTTGTTTTGTGGTGTTCCTTTTCTTACCTTTCCAATCATGATGGACCAACCTATGAACAGTAAGTGTATTGTTGAGGATTGGAAAGTTGGGTGGAGGGTGGAGAAGAAAGTTAAAGAGGATGTTTTGATAAGAAGAGATGAAATTGCTAAACTTGTTAAAAGATTTATGGATTTAGATGATGATGAAGGGAAGGGTACGAGGAAAAGAGCAAGAGAGCTTCAAAAAATATGCCAATGTGCAGTTGCAAGTGGAGGGTCATTAGAAAATAATATGAAAGAATTTCTTGGTCATATCTTACATGGAGCCTAACTATAAAGTAAAATATTTTGTATCATTTTAATATTCACTTTCTTTTTGATGAAAAAATTAATCCTCCTTTGTGTATCTTCTATAATGCTAGGTAATCGAATATTTCCTTCTTCGAAATTTAGATTACATATTCTTAATGTTGTGTTTCGTTTTGAAAGTCAATGTAAAATTGAGATATTTTTATATTAGTTTATGGTATAAATAATTTTAGCCATATGTTAAATCCATTGAGCTTATGTAAGGGATACTATACTTTGATTCAAGCATAGCACAGTTTTAATATAAGCCGGAACTTTAACCATGATCAAATATAAAGAAATGCTTAATGAGTGATCTAGCAACAACTTGAGTGTTCTATTTCCTTTTATCTCTCACACATCTTTTTCCAATCACACTTTTGGGTTATCTATGGTCTTCACATTCTTCACCTTTTTATGTGTTATTTTCACACCATTTGAAAAATGCATCACACAATATTGAAAACCACCTTCACATTTTTATTATGAGCAGCACATAGTCTTTAACCAAAAGTATGTTTAAGAGGTTACATCTACCTTTACTTTACTTTACTTTACTTTTACATGTGGTTTCTGATTGAAAATACTCATGAAAAAGTGTTAAACCAAAGATGCAAATGATATATCTTTATATGCTCTCTTAAGGCCATTTTTATCATCGCTTTTTATGGTTTAGCACTGCAAAACTTTATCCTTTCCTTCTCTTTTAAATCTCAATTATTTCTTTCTCTTTTGTTTTTCAATCTTCTATTTTATGTATATTAAAATCGGCCACTGCCACTGTTCTTTTCTCACCTCTCTCACCTTCGATGATGTGTCAATCCTTTGTTAAGAGTTTTAATTTTTATTTTATAACAACTGTATTTTTTTTATTAAGGTAACTCGATCAACACCTTTCTCCCTTTTTAACTACTACTAATCTTTTTATTCAAAATTTTGAATTTTAAAGTGAAACATTGGTTATGTATTGGAAAAGAAAATTAACTATGGAATACAATCTTACTAAAGAGAGAAAATATAAAATACATTTATTTAAGTTTGATTTGTGGTTATTTATTACCTCTTGATTTTGATTGTTGAATTATGGTTTTTGAAAAATAAAGTAAAATTGTAGAGACCCCTCAACATGAATTATGGTAAAGTTAAAAGTGCTATTATTATTATTATTATTATTATTATTATTATTATTATTATTATTATTATTATTATTATTATTATTATTATTATTATTATTATTATTATTATTATTATTATGTAGCGTTAATGTATAATTTAAAGTTAAAGTCAATTTAAATTATTTTGACTTTCTTGCATCGATCGATGTGTAATCATATTTGTGATTTTTTTAATTAATTTTGCTATGTGTTTCAATTTTAAGATTGGAGTTTAAGATTTTAGACTAAATCTTTTTATTTATGTGTTTAATTATTTAGTGATAGTCCGAAAACATTTATCGGCTTATCTCTATCCATTTTACACTTTTTTAGTGGGTTTTAGTCGAAGCTGACTGTTCAATTGAAAAATAGTTTGTTTTAGTATGCAGACCATTCAATTGAACAAATAATTCTACTTAAAGATATTTCCAATCAATAATTCTACATAACTTAAAAAAATTTCCAACCAATTATTCCAAATATTAAATATAGTAAGAAATAAATTTGTATAACATAGGAATCCCAATTGTTCTTAAACATATTAAATAAAAGAAATAGATTCTTACAACATAATTTAGAGGTGCATTTTCTGATGGATGTAATTGTAGACATATTTAATTAAATAAATATATATTTGTTTGACTTCAACTTGACATTTTTTTAGATTAGATATTTTTGAGCTTTTATAGTTTGACCTTTAGCTTGAGTTGCAAGTTAACCTAAACCTATAAATAGGGAGGAACGATTTTCATTGTATTCATCAAGGTTGATAATTACGGTTTTGCAATTGTAAAATGATAATAAAATTTCACAGTCGTGGGCAGAGAGTTACTCTGCAGTTCATACTCATTTTCTTTAAATGTGTTCTTGTTGTTTTGTTCATTGTAATTACATAAAAATCTTGAGATCAAGATTGAGAAGAATTAACCATAGGTCGTGGTTGAATTTTAACATTTGGTATCTAGAGTTCCGGTTTTGATTCAAGGGAAGAACAACTGTGATGGCGATGAATCACCTGAACGGTCACTTTCCAACAAATCTTCCAATTCTCAAGAAAGATAATAATGAGAATTGGTGCAACCAAATTAAGGTAGTTTTCTGTTACCAAGATCTTTGGGATCTTGTGAAGAAGGGATTATCACCGCTTGCAGAAACTGCGACAAATCAGGAGAAAATAACATATAAAGAATTGAAGAAGAAAGATTATAAAGCTCTCTTTATAATTCATCAATGTGTTGATCCAGATAACTTTGAAAAGGTTAGTGATGTAGAATCAACAAAAGAAACTTGGGAGGTTCTTGAAAAATCGTTTGGAGGCGCAGAGAAGGTGAAAGATGTGAGGTTACAAACTCACAAAAGGACTTATGAATTGCTTCAGATGGAAGAAAATGAAAGTATAACAGATTTCTTCACCAGAGTTACAAAGCTGGTGAATCAAATCAAGGTATGTGGAGAAATGTTGACTTCAAGATCACTTGTGTCAAAGATCTTGAGGTCATTGGCTCTAAATTTCGACCACGTGGTAGTAGTCATAGAAGAGTCAAAAGACTTATCAGTATTGACAAAGGAAGAACTTCAAGGGACGCTTGAGTCTCATGAACAAAGGATGGCTAAAAGAGCTGTAGAAAAATCGAAAAGTGATATGGCTTTACAGGCGCAGTCAGAAAAAGAAAGGAAATGCAAAGGAAACTGGAATGGCAACAAAGGTTGAGGAGGCTACACCAATTTGACTGGTCGAAATCAGCATGAAGGAAACTGGTCGAACCAGAGAAAATCCTGGAACCAAGGCAACCAAAGAGGTGGTGCTGCAAGTAGAGGAAGAAGTGGTGGTCGAAAGTCTGACAAAAGTTACATTCAGTGTTTCAATTGTCAGAAGTATAGTCACTATTTTAGTGATTGTCCAGAAAAGAAGAAGAATCAAGAAACTGATGCAAAGCTGGAGAACATGAAGAAGAATAAACGTTGCTGATGGTCACAACAAGAGATGAAGAAAGATTCCAGGACCAATGGTACTTAGACTCAGGATGCTCATCACACATGACTGGAAGAAAATATTGATTTGTAGGCGCATTCATAAAAAGAAAGGAAATGCAAAGGTCACATTCAGTGTTGCAATTGTCAGAAGTATAGTCACTATTTTAGTGATTGTCCACAAAAGAAGAAGAATCAAGAAACTGATACAAAGCTGAAGAAACATGAAGAAGAAGAGATGTTGTTGATGGTTATAACAAGAGATGAAGAAAGATTCTAGGACCAGTGGTACTTGGACTCAGGATACTCATCACACATGACTGGAAGGAAATATTGATTTGTCAACATGAAGTCCTCGTCAAAGAACACTGTGGAGTTTGAAAATGACAACACTCTAGTAGCTGAAGGTGTTGGTGATGTTCAGATTGTGAGGAAGGATGGCAAGACATCAATAATTTCCAATGTGTTATACATACCAGGCATGAAAAGTAAGCTGCTCAGTATAGGACAACTTATCGAAAAGAACCACAAGGTAACTGTCGAAGATAAGATGATGAGAGTTCTCAATGCAGGTGGTAGGTTGATCTTGAAGGCTCCAATGTCTCAGAATAGGACCTTTAAGATTGAACTCAATGTGATAGAACACAAGTACCTAGCAACAACAACCAACAGAGATGAATGGTTATGGCATTTTCGACTAGGCCATCTCAACTTCAATGACATCAGAGAGCTAAAGAGAAGAAATATGGCTTCAGGATTACCTGAAATCGACATTTCAAGTGAAGTCTGTGAAGAGTGTGTTTAGTCGAAACAACACAAGAATAGCTTCAGCAAGGATATATGAAGGAGGTCGAAGGCAATTTTAGAAGTCATATACTCTGATGTATATGGTCCAATTCAGG